>JAJEKV010000020.1:4746373-6160185 GCA_021234155.1 Isoetes taiwanensis | reverse complement strand
TATATATTTAATAACGTATTATACTTATAATTTCGAATTTTTCCTAACGGTTTGAAGTGTTAATTAAGAATTTGCGCCATTTTTCACCCAGGTCTCGGATTGGCATGATTCTTCGACCCATTTTAATTTTCACTCCAATTTTACTAGAATGTTAATTTGACTCATTTTTTTCCTCAGCTAACAACTTAGCCTATTCTTACGGACCCACTACCTAGGAGAAAACTTTTTCCCCTATTTTCGAGGTTCCATGGTGGAAATTTTTCATTTCACACCCTATTAGGCCTGTTAGACTACTTTCAGGGACATGGTCAGTGCTAGTTCCGGGTCAACCAAGAACATCGCTCTGATACCATTGTGACGCTCCCTGCTAAATATACGGTGCCCGGCCGTACACTCCACAGGAAATCCCCCATCCGGTCCTTCAACCGCACGGGCCCTCCGTCTATCCCGCACTCTGGGGTGACCCTAGTGCGGGAAGGGGACACGAAGGTGTCTTGTGCGCCCTTCCCCTATGGGCTCCTATCATAGCGGAAGCATAAACAACGTCAGAACTAGCAATACAACACATCATGCTACTTTGAAGGGTAGCCCATCCACATATCTATAACCACAGAGAAGATAATCATATGCCATAAAACGTGAGAGCTCCTACCCATGGCTCCGCCTCATAAGGAGGGTGACTGACCGGCTAGGCTTCAAGATAGAGCAGACCGAGTCATAACAATGGCGGGGCTGGCTATAGACAATGGCTAGGGTCCCCCAATTAGTTCGAAAATTAGTTTGAAAGGTAGTTAGACATTTACCTATTTTCGTTTCTTGCTTCAACCACCACTGCCCGCCCGAGAGAATTCAAAATTTGGGGGAGAATTTTCGGTGCACTATCACTGATCACTGATGAAGAAGAATGTATGGACTTTCTCCTAAGATTTGGGTCTGACAGAAGATCAAATTCGGCCTTACAAGAATGTAGAGCCATTTTGCATACTTTCTTTCGAAGACAAAATTTCGGGTCTGTTGCTTTGCTTTGAATCCAAGATTTCTTTCATTGTAATTTGATTTCAATAGACATGACTTTGCTTTGTTTTTTATTTGCATGTACCTTTGGTTTCCTTAAATTTTTTCGGGTCTCTTATTATTTGCAGAAGATCAAATTCGAATTTCAAGATTGTAAGGCCTCTTGAAATTTCGTTTGAAGACTAAAATTTGGGTATGTTGCCATTCAAAGTTTGCTTTTAATCACAGATTATTCTCATTCTAGCAATTAAAATTGATTGTAGTGCTCTCTTTGTTTTGTGTTTGATTTGCATGTAGATTTGGTTTCCTTCTTGTAATCATCCAGAAAAATATATCCGGCATGCATTCAAGAGCCACAATTAGTGATCATTCTGTTATATCTTGTACTGATTCAAGAATGGTATAAACTTGTTTGTTCTAGAAGCATTATAAATTTTAGTATGTTATTTTGTTTATAGCAGCAATTTGGTGGCTAGGATTAGTGCAATGTTTCCCCCTGACTTTTGTAAACACAGGTTTGTTTGAAAAAAAAAAAAAAGGTGGTGCATGAAGCTCTTACAGGAAAACTGATGGCAGAATTTTATGCTAGCTATAGGTGTAGTGATGCATCTATAGGAAAGAATAAGGGCTGAATTTTATGCAAGCTTATGCTGCAAATGCTTTAGCATGGCTTCTAAATACAGGTTAGCTTGGAGGAATGTGGTGCATTCTGATTTTTTTTTGGCATATTGAAGACTTAAAGTATTACACTATGTAATTCATTTTCTATATGATACTTTCTTACGTCTCGTTAATTTTGTAAGCAGGGACTATTATAGGTGCGAAGGTGGCATTTGCGAGCAATCAAGATGGAAGAAGTGGAGCAAAGAAACTTTATGGGAAAGAGGAAGAGGACAAGAGAGCAGGAGACTCTAAAGAAGAGGAAACAAAGAAAGAGAAAAAAAGAAGAGAAGAATGCTTGATGCAGGAGTCCAAAGCTTATGCCAATCAAGTGAGTAAACAAAAGATTGTGTCTAATCTAGTGTTCTCATTCAAAAGGCAAGCTTGTCAAATGGATTTGGAAGAGAAAAGGGAAGTGCTAAATGATTTCTTGAAGCACAAAGAAATGAAGGATGTCACTGCTGATCACTTGAAGGATTCAGAAGTCAAAAGCCATGTGATTGAGAACATTCGAGAATCTATTCAGACTATAAAAGGATCTAGTAGTTTAGATTCTATGGCTGCAAGAAGAAGTGTACTTGCCATGTCTATTGGGAAGGAGAGTTTAAATCAAGCTATTAGCAAGAGAAGTTTGGGAAAAGTTTTGGGAGTCCATCCTAGATGTATTGCGGCGTGACCAAGGAAAAACGTAAAGAAGTGGAGTTTAATAAGGAAGGATGGGTATATTTTAGAAGGTCACGGAGGTTTGATTTAATTGACAAATATGTCATTGAGCTGGTTCAAAGTTTTTGGGACACAAATACAAGAGTTTCCCCTAATGCAAAGGATGTGAAGTTCAGAAGACTGGAAAGAAATGTGAAGGAGGAACATGCTACACATTATCTGGAGGATACTCAGGTGCAAATTATCTTTTGTTGATTTTTTGGTGATATGTGCATCATTTGTAGATGTAGTTGTTGTTGCAGCTTGTGTAGATGTAGTTGGTGTTGCAGCTAAGGTTTGAAGTACAGTTCTTAATATGCAACTTAAACATTTCGAGCTGCTACAGTTGGTGGCTGAGATTCAACTTAGGTTGTTAGTCTGCAGTTGGTGTTGCAGTTAGTGTTGAGTATTGTTTGAGTTGAAACTACAACTAATAGCTAACTGAAACTAAAAACAAACTGAAACTACCACCAACTGCAACTACTACCAACAAAAACATTCGAACTGTAACTACATCTGCAACTGACATTCGAACTATAACTCCAATAGTAGTTGCAACTCGAACTGCAGCTACTACACCTGCAACTGACATTCGAACTGTAACTCAAAGTAGTTTCAACTCGAACTGCAACTGCCAAAGTTGCAAATTGAACACCAAACTAGAACTCCACCAGTTCTAACTGCCACTGCAACTATTACTGCATATAAACAACTTCTAACACTAACTAAAAAAAAGACTGCACTAACTAAAACTAACACTGCCACTCAAATGTCAAATGTAACTAACATGAACACGAGCTCAGAATAAACAACAGAAATTTAAACATATGCAAACGACACAGACACAAACTATGAACTATGGCAAACTGCCAACTTATCTATACACTCATCAAACAAGAAAGATACATCTAAATTACCTTGTGGATTGTTGCTCTCTGCTTAGTGTTAGATGTTACATAGGAGCTGGGTGCTCTTGGAGACGATATGACTTTAGGTACGTCGTTCTCCTCCTCTTCATCAATTGTAACGACATCTTCAGCACTATGACTCATTCTTTTAGTTCTTGAGGCTGAAGATACATGCTCATAAAAGCTAAGCCAATCTACCGTCTGCCCATTGCAATGTAACACAAAATCCATCGCTAAAGCACCTGGAACCTGCCCGCCTAAAACTTTATCTCTGTTGAATATTTTCTTGTATAGATCCATGAACTCCTTTTTTCTTCTCTTGTAGAAGCTTGTATCTGTAACAAGCTCTACCCTTCACTTTCTCACCCCACATCTTCCGCATCTCAATGTCATCGACCTTCTCCTCGGATTTATACAAATTCTTATAGGTAATCCCTCTCTCTTTGTCGGTCACGTTCTGCTTATCTTCTTCCATGAACCTGAAAATAAAAAATGAAAAGCACAATTACAAACCACAAACTGACTATAATAATAAAGCAGAAAGACTTCTTTGGAAAAATGAGTGTTCTAAACTCTTTTATGTCGCATCATTACTGTTTCTTTGATATGTAGCAAGTTATTGACTAATATTAGGGCCACAATTTGCTGCCAAAAATGAAACAAATGCAAGCTTTGCAGGCATACAAATGTGCAAAACTTCCTGCAAATGTGCACTTACCTGTTAGCTTCAATAAAAAGCAAAGCCTGCTAAAGCAAATAACAAGAAACACACAGCCATTTACATATACATGCATTGAGACTTTAAAAATGCTGTAATCAACAATGCTTTCTTTAATAAGAATTCTGTAAAAAAACAAATTTATTCTAAATGGCAGCCACTTCTTTCGTATTGCTCAACCTTTGAAAAATTTCAATATGAAATTCTTGGCCACAGTTAGATGGCTTTGCTGCTCATATCTAAAATTTATCTTATCTGGGAACCAAAAAATTCTCTCAGGACCATTAATAGGTCTAATAATTAACCCTCCCTTATTAATTACTGCTATATACTTAATTATTAGTATACTAGTAATGGTGCCCAGCGTTGCTAGGCATAAGTTGGGACCCTGTAAATATTTTGGCACAACATAACATCAAGTATTTTGTAACATCTAGACTAAGATATTTACCTTCATCTACATTCACTAATCGATGTGATAAGATCGTCAAATGTGGACTACATAAAAATCACATACTTGCAACAAAGATTTTGACCAATGTAAGGAATCATTGAGAGCCAACTTTATAAGTTAAGCAGCATGTTCATTCTGCATATCTCCCATCCCAGAAAATCCCTTAGCTATTCTGTTAAATATCAAGGGGGGAAATGTGTACAAAGAGGTCTAGCATTTTAACCCTTAGCTATTCTGTTAAATA
The DNA here is from genome assembly GCA_021234155.1 of Isoetes taiwanensis. Classification (NCBI taxonomy): domain Eukaryota; kingdom Viridiplantae; phylum Streptophyta; class Lycopodiopsida; order Isoetales; family Isoetaceae; genus Isoetes; species Isoetes taiwanensis. The sequence continues at coordinate 6,155,485 of JAJEKV010000020.1, read as the reverse complement.
TCAAGGAGGGAAAATGGGTACAAAGAGGTCTAGCATTTTAACATTACCTTTGTTTTGCCTATATAATATAACCACTGAAGTTTAGTATTACTAACATGAAATCTTCTAGAATATTCAGTTTTGTGTGTAATATAACTATTGTTTGATTTGTGTGTAATATAACTATTGTTTGATACTGATCTCATTTAGGCAGCCTTTGATATGTCATTTTAAAGGGCCTTTAAGATGTCTTCTTGTGGCAATGCTCTCTTGTCTGAAATGCTACTCTGACACCTAATGCAGCAGTCTTGATCGGCCATGGAGCTCAACATCCAATAATGTATTGCTCTGGAATATTTCCCAGCTTGGGATTATAACTACTCAACTTTTTAATAAGAGCCATAATTGAATCTAAGACCAATACTATAATGGAGCTTGATTTATGCTCTTTTGCCAAGCTTCTCCAAACTCAATGTCATTATATAAATTTAAGGGCAAGAAGTGTCCTACTATATAATCTATACTACAAAGTCATTTCATACTGCGGGAGCCGTCCATATTTCCAAACATGGTGTGGGTTTTCCCACTACCAATCTGCATAGCTGTGATGCGTCAATTAGCTGAGCACATGTAGCTTTGTAGTTGATAAAAAGAAAATAGATGCTCACCTGACCATAAGCAAATATGCGACTATTATATCCTAACATGCAATTCTCCACCGTTGCGACTATTATATCCTAACATGCAATTCTCCACCGTTGGCAAAACAGGCACGTTAAAAAGACCAATACTATAACAGAACTTGATTTATGCCCTTTTGCCAAGCTTCTCCAAACTCAACGACATTATATACATTTAAGGGCGATAAGTGCCCTGTATAGATAATAGATATTACAAAGTCATTTCATACTGCGGAAGTCATCCTAATTTCCAAGCGTGGTATGGGTTTTCCTACTACCAGTCTGCGCAGTTGTGATGGCTCAATTAGCTGAACACATGTAGCTTTGTAGTTCATAATATGAGACTATGCAACTATTATATCCTGAAATGCAATTATCCTCCATTGGCAAACCAGGCACATTAAAGAGGATTTCTTGTGTAACAGTTTCACAGGCAACATGATCAAATGTAAAGCGGCTTTCTGGTGATCCCAACCATGTCAAACTTTGAGAGATTTCCTGCTTTATGCATCTGCTATAACCCTGATGTTTTAGTTCTATGGAGGGAACGACTTCGTATCAATACCTGCATAACATGAAAATAAAGGCGTATGTTAGGTACAAACTGCCTTGTTTTGCTTCTTTTAACCTGCATAAATGGATGTATCATATAAGGAATTGATGAAAATAAAAATTCATAGAAGTTCTGCTTGATGTCTGAACTAATTTAGAAAATAGAAGCTGTATAGAAGAAGTTTCCCAACCTGTACATTATAGTCATTCCAGAAAGAAGGGTTCTCTTGCAGACCAAAATTCGAGGGGATTCTTCACAGGCCTCCACAAAGCATTGTGCCCTTGGAATCATAGACTGTACAATTTCGTTTTACATGAGCTATGTTTGAGTGAAGGAGCAACCACTATGCCAACTGAAATCCTCCAGATCTTCTACACGTAAACGGGAGAGGGTCGGCCGGATAAAACAATTATTACAACCATAAAATAATAAGAAAACAAAATGCATTGCATTGGCTCTCCTTCCATTAAGCCTCTCCTCCCATGGGCATTATTCTATCCACTTTCTCCATATCCTAATGCATCTCCTTTCCTCAAGCACTACTAGAGAATGGGCTGTTTGCGACGTCGGTTTGCGACGTATTTGAAACGTCCACGTCGCAAAATTCGCGCGCGTTCTAAAGACGTCGCGCAAAATTCAAACGACGTCGCATATGCAACGTCCCACGTCGCTATTGAAACGTTTGGTCAGACGTCGCAAAGGTATCCTATGTGGCAGCTGACATGGCAATGTGGCCGTTAAAAGTTAAGCGACGTGTCACGTCGCAGGTGCAACGTGTGACGACGCATGTGAAACGTGTTACGTTGCATATTGTACGTGCCACGTCGCATTTGCGACGTGACGCGTCGCAAGTGCAACGTCATTACAACGTCTCATTGCGACTTTAATAATAAGCACAAAATAAATACAAATATAAGTTATTGAGGTGTTGGTAAGGCCTCAGGTTTGTTAGCTAAAGGTTAGGGGTTCAAGTCCACGAAAAAACATTTTGGACGCACATATATGTACGTCTTAGCAACATATGAGCGACGTCTGTAAAACGTCATATATAAGGACATATTTTGTACGTATTTGGGACGTCCACGACGTCGCTAATACGTTGCACATGCGACGTGACGTCGCGCTGCGACGAATCCACGGCGACGTCATTTGCGACGAGCGAGAAACGTTATTAAAGCGTGTGCATGCGACGTTTGATGTTCTCGTTACGTCGCAAAGACGTCGCAAATGACGTCGCAAACTGCCTATTCTGTAGTAGTGAAGGGGTTGCTAGCTGCTTGGGAGACTGTGCGCACTTTGTTTCAGTTCCATCCAATGGCCTACACAGATCCTAAAGCCAGTTGTTGGTGGATCCCTTTGGGTGGCGGTCATGCGGGATTGTCCCCGGTCTCTTCGGTCCATCCATTGGCCTTAACGTCGGTGGCGGCGGCCAGTGTGCTCACACGGTACGCATGGTATAATGAGACAAGATTGTTGGCGTGGAATGAGTTCAAATTGAAATTCCTTCTCCTTCGTTGGGGCCAGGAGCATTTGGGAAAAAGTAGGCTGCTACACTTCCTCCACACCCACAAGGCGTGGCTCCCCACTCACGGGTGGTTCATGGCGATGTTAAGGAGGGAGGAGCACCGTGCACTTTCGATGTATGTGGTCTGCTTCATCCCGAGGTGTTGCCTCCATCGCCAAAGTGGCCTTTAGTTATCCCCGAGCCTCATCGTAAAGCAGCTGGCGATGGATATGGGATAAATTGCTTCATCCTAAGCTATCCATTTTATGGTGGCAGATCACTCATAGATGCGTCTTGGGTAAACACCGTTGTTCATCGATTTCGTCCCGAAGTCTCTGTGATCCGCCCTTTTGCACGCAGAGGGATGAGACAATTGAGCCTTTGCTTTTCTTGTGTCACCATGTTCGACCCTTGGCGTTGGCTTTCGAGTATTTTCCATTGTGACTTGAACGGTCGGCCAGGTCCCATTGTCGACTATCCTAGTTCTTGGGACAAGTTGGCAAAGAGGTCTTTCCACTTAGCATCTGCTTGGATCATCTGGTCCATCTGGAAGAGACGAAATCTCCTCATCTTCAAGGGACATCTCTTTTCAGATATGCAAGTGCTTAACGATGCCCGTAGTCGCATTGTGAAGGCATACAAATGTTCTTCCTTGAAGGATGACATCAAAAGTGTCATTTGGGAGCAATATCTTCAGATTCACACCTACTCTTAGCAAACAGTTGTGCTCATGGTGATCTGTATTCTCTGCTTTTTTATGTTATGTATGTGGTGGGTAGTGTTGCTCTAGTGGATATCTTCTCCACTAGGTTTTGAGTCCCCCATGTACTCTTTGTATTCTTTTGAGTAATAAAGGTCCACGTTCATCAAAAAAAAAAAAAAATCTTTGCCATGGTCATACTAAAGCCAAAAATTCTGTCATTTGAGGCTCAAAAATTTTAGATCTAAAGCTTGAGCTACACTATGAAGAGCTTTGCATTCAATGCTAAACAGACATGTCAAGGAAGGGACAATTAGTGCAGCTTGTGAGATGGATATATAGAACCCAAATAATACATGGCTGTTGATAAAAAATGGAACGGCAAAAGCATCTCAACTTACTACTGTACCATGCATTGATTAAAGTAGGCTGAGGAAGAAGTAGAATCAGAAGAATTAATGGCCATGCTTGCCCTGTGGATTGCATGCTTTGTTAAAGCATCTCGATCTAGGTAAACGCCCTGCTTCATACTCCACAAAACCTATTCCTCTGTAAATAAGCCCCGATTTGTATGACCTATCTCTCAATCTGCATTCGGCTGCCAAATCGTATGCTTCCCTTAGCCTTAAGTTGTTTCCTCCTGATCTTTATTTTTCCAAAATAATACAACCCTAAAATCGGTTCCATTCCCCAAATCAATTCCATTCTGCCGATTCTGTGAAATTTGCCCAGAAAACGGATTGAGTTTGTGGCCGAGGCAGAGAAGTAGACGGAGGTAAAAGGTCAAAGAGGTAAAAGGCCTTTCTGAAAACGAAAGGGACCGTTGGATCTGCTTAAACGATCATGGCCATTGGATCTAGGGCTATAACATTATATAATTTTCGAATTTTTCCTAACGGTTTGAAGTGTTAATTATGAATTTGCACGATTTTTCACCCAGGTCTCGGATTGGCATGATTCTTCGACCTATTTTAGGTGAAATCTGATGCTGATGCATAATTTTCACTCCAATTTTATTAGAATGTTAATTTGACTCATTCTTTTTCCTCATCTAACAACTTAGCCTATTCTTACGGACCCACTACCTAGGAGAAAAAATTTTCCCCTATTTTCGAGGTTCCATGGTGGAAACTTTTCATTTCACACCCCTATTAGGCCTGTTAGACTACTTTCAGGGACATAGTCAGTGTAGTTCCTGGTCAACCAAGAACATCGCTCTGATACCATTGTTACGCTCCCTGCCAAATATATGGCGCACGGCCGTACACTCCACAGGAAATCCCCCATCCGGCCCTTCGACCGCACGGGCCCTCCTATCCCGCACTCTGGGTTGACCCTAGTGCGGGAAGGGGACATGAAGGTGTCTTGCGCGCCCTTCCCCTATGGGCTTCTATCACAGCGGAAGCATAAACAACGTCAGAACTAGTAATACAATACACCATGCTACCTCGAAGGGTAGCCCATCCACATATCTATAACCACAGAGAAGATAATCATATGCCATAAAACCTACCCATGGCTTCGACTAATAAGGAAGGTGACTGACTGGGTAGGCCTCAAGATAGAGCAGACCGAGTCATGGCAATGGCAGGGTTGGCTATAGACAATGGCTAGGGTTGACCACTCCATCCGCCCCTCCTGTGCACACTTTGCAGAATGAGCTAGATCGGGCTCTGGCATGACTCTAGCCTTCCGGATACGCAATCCCATGGCATCACCCATCAGGACTACTCCAGGTTGCATCTCCCCGGTCCGTCGAGGCAGGAAGGGTTGCATCTCCCCTTCCCGGGGTCTAGTGGTTCCACGGGCGGCTAGAGAATCGTGGCAACACACGATTCGTGCCCGGCTTAACCCCCCAAAACAGGAGCCAAGCCAACACTTGCAACTCCTGAGAGGCAGGGCGACACCATTGCCCCAGAAGGTGTCGGACCCATGCCCGGCCCACACAAAGTGACCGACCATAGGCCTAGCCCGCTATGGGATCCCCAGTAGCCACGCTCAGTAGGGATCAGTGTTGTTTACGTACCCATATTTTACGTTTACGTACGTCCCGTACCTTCCTCATAGTACTATATGTACTATACCTATAAGTTGACAGGTCAAATTGAGCTCTTGTTTTATTAATACCGTACTTAACGTATTAATACGTAAAGTACGTATGATACGTACTTTATAAAAAAAAAAGTGCAAATGACATTAGACCTATAAAATGGATAAAATTATTCATTAGAAAACATATTTATTATATGTTATTATTATAGAATAGCGAAATTATGGAATTGTGGTTTTTAAAAAAAAAAGGAAAACCCAAATCCTCGTAGGAAAACCAAAAACCCCAAAACTTCCCTCCTCTGACCTTTTACCCTAGCCGCCGGATTCGAGCCCCAAGAGGTCTGTCATCAGCTTCCACAAAGACTCCTGATCTTCCACCTCCTAGCCATGATAATGATATTGATAGAGAGATTTATGAAACGTATTTCCAAGAGACTATGAGCATGAAAAGAAGGACGAGGAGTATGACAAGAGATGTAGCATCTTCATCACAAAGACCTTCTACAAGCCGAATAGGTAGGCGAAGAAGAAGAATTTCTACTCGTAGTAGACGTGTGACACGATCAATTTCAGCGGCGGGTTTACCAAGTGAAGATGAGCTTGACATGATTGAAGAAGAAGAGGTTGGGAGTGAGGATGAGCTTAGAAGAAGAGCATTCTTGGAAATCATCAGAAACAGAGTCTGATGATGAAGAGGACGAAGAAGAAGGGTGATTATTCGTGGATTTCATTTATAAAATATTGTTGTTAAGCTCTTTATGGTTTTTATTTTGTGGTTGAAGTAAAACTAGAATTATGAGGAGATATAACTCTTAAATAGACATATTAATAGACATATTTCGATTTCAAAGCTTTGAGAAATACTTAATTTTCTAGAGTAATATATTTTGGTTCAATTATTAAAAACTTGAAGTTCTTCATATTAGTTGTTATTGCAACTATTTTAAATGCAATACAAAAATTTATAGTTTTAAAAAATTACACGAAGTATTTAACGTACTATACGTAAAGTACATATTTTACGTATTTAATAAGTATTTTATAATTCTAAAAAATGTATTTAAAGTACTTTTTAAATGAGAGGTATGCATATGGTATTAGTACGTTAAGTACGTATAATACCCGTACCGTACTTAACGTACCTGACAACACTGGCAGGGATCCCCCATCCGTATTGCCTCTAGCCCCGTTGTGTAGTGCTGAGTCACATCATAGCCCCAATATCCCGGTGGGCTCTTATGCACAGGCCGCATATAATAGGAACTACGGGATCTAACTAGGAGCATACTACGTAATGGCTACTAGGTCTCTACCCCCCTTCCCAATACAAGAGGAGCAAACATGATCAACCAACATCACATAACATCATATCATGATAATCATAATAAGAACATCTTAACCTAATCATACATATCTAACTTACAGTTAGGGTTCCTTGATTAGGGTTCAAGATATTCAATAAGGGTTCTAGGATGGCTCTACTCTAGATACGAAATACTAACCCATCTGGAGTGCTAACTTCCAGATGACCTACCAAGAGCACTACTCTACATACCTGCTCCAGAAGCACTCCCTCCCAATCCTGGCGTCTCCATGGTCTTCGAATTGGTCGAAGCTGCACTTGCTCCAACACACTCACCCCGGTTTTTGGTCCACTGTTGAAAACATCAGTTTTGGTAGGTCTACATGTCCTGTTTTCAAAGAATCCTACATGTGGATTTGTGAAGGTATGGTTTTGTTCGATAATGGTGTTCTTTTTTCAGTGGACTAAAACATCCACTGTTGTTTTGTAGTTTCTTCTATTGTGACATGTCATTTTATAATACAATCCACTGTAGGAAAGAGTACTTGAATTTCTACATGTCTAATAATTCTATTGTCACATGTCTTTATAGATGTAGGAAAGAATATTTGATTCTCTACATGTCCTATACTTCCATTCACATGTCTTTATAGTAGTAGGACAGAGTACTTTATTTGCTAAGGCATTGTAGGAAAGAATACATGAATTACGACATGTGTAATACTTCTATTGTCACATGTCTTTATAGAAGTCGGAAAGAATACTTGATTCTCTACATGTCATATGCTTCCATGTCACATGTCTTTATAGTAGTAGGACAGAGTACTTTATTTGCTAAGGCATTGTAGGAAAGAATACATGAATTACGACATGTGTAATACTTCTATTCTCACATGTCTTTATAGAAGTAGGAAAGAGTACTTGATTCTCACATGTCTTTATAGAAGTAGGAAAGAGTACTTGATTCTCTACATGTCCTATCCTTCCATATCACGGGTCTTTATAGTGGTAGGACAGAGTACTTGATTTGCTACATGTGATGCACGTGCACGATCACATGTTCTTATACTAGTATTCCATGTAACACAAGTTACTTCAACTACTTCAATTACTTAACACCTATTTTTGCATAACGTGGGCACCAACATGCCAAGGTGGCTCTAACATGCCACCTAGGCTCAAACATGCCAAGGTGGCTCCAACATGCCACCTAGGCTCCAACATGACAAAATGGCTCAAACATGCCACCTAGGCTCCAACGTGCTCAAACATGCCACGCAGGCTCCAACATGCCACCTATGCTCCAACTTGCCAAGGTGGCTCAAATATGCCATGTGGGCTCCAACATGCCACCTAGGCTCCAACATTCCTAGGTGGCTCAAACATGCCACATAGGCTCAAACATGCCATGCAGGCTCACTTAGGCTCAAACATGCCAAGGTGGCTCCAACATGCCACCTAGGCTCAAACATGCCAAGGTGGCTCAAACATGCCACCTAGGCTCCCCAACATGCCACCTAGGCTCAAACATGCCGTGGCTCAAACATGCCAAGGTGGGCTCAAACATGCCACCTAGGCTCCAACATGCCACCTAGGCTCAAACATGCCAAGGTGGCTCAAACATGCCACGTGGGCTCCACCATGCCACCTAGCCTCCAACATGCCAAGGTGGCTCACAACATGCCACCTAGGCTTAAATATGCCAAGTTGGCTCAAACATGCCACCTAGGCTCCAACATGCCACCGTGGCTCTAACCTGCCACCTAGGCTCAAACATGCCACGTGGGCTCCAACATGCCATGTGCCAAGGTGGCTCCAACATGCCACCTAGGCTCCAACATGCTCAAACATGCCACGCGGGCTCTAACATGCCACCTATGCTCCAACTTGCCAAGGTGGCTCAAATATGCCACGGGCTCCAACATGCCAAGGTGGCTCAAGCATGCCACACAAATAACATGCCACCTAGGCTCTAACATGGCAAGGTGGCTCAAACATGCCACGTGGTCTCTAACATGCCACCTAGGCTCCAAGATGCCAAGGTGGCTCCAACATGCCAAGGTGGCTCAAACATGCCACCTAGGCTCCAACGTGCTCAAACATGCCAAGGTGGCTCAAACATGCCACGTGGGCTCCAACATGCCAAGGTGGCTCAAACATGCCACCTAGGCTCAAACATGCCAAGGTGGTTCCCACATGCCAAGGTGGCTCCAACATGCCACCTAGGCTCAAACATGCCAAGGTGGCTCCAACATGCCAAGGTGGCTCAAACATGCCACCTAGGCTCCAACGTGCTCAAACATGCCACGCGGGCTCCAACATTCCACCTATGCTCCAACTTGCCAAGGTGGCTCAAATATGCCACGTGGGCTCCAACATGCCACCTAGGGCTCCAACATTCCTAGGTGGCTCAAACATGCCATCTAGGCTCCAACATGCCACCCGGGCTCAAACATGCCGTGGCTCAAACATGCCAAGGTGGGCTCAAACATGCCACCTAGGCTCCAACATGCCAAGGTGGCTCAAACATGCCACGTGGACTCCATAATGCCACGTGGGCTCCAACATGCCAAGGTGGCTCCAACATGCCATGCAGTGCTCCAACATGCCAAGGTGGCCTCGGGCATGCCACCAAGTCTCAAGCATGCCACCTAGGCACCCCAAGTGGTGACATGGCATGCCAAGTAAGCAAGGTCAAGTTTTGACTAGGCCAAAACCAAAGATGTCCATCTTTGGTCTTTTCATTGGGTGATGTTGGCAAATTTTAGGTGACATGGCTAGATGATGGTGACATGGACCTTGGATGTCTTTGCAAACACCCGGCGGGTGCACCTCGACGCGCGTGCCCCTTTCTTGTGAAGGGGAGTCTCCGAAAGGTATATATGCTGGTGCATTTTTTCTTGTGTATGCAGCGTCATGTTGCACATCCTGCCAAGATTTCACCTTTTTTCGAGACCCGGATTTTAATCTGTGCTTTTCTTTGTGTTTATGCTCTGAAATTCATAATTAATGCATGGGGCAGGGAAAAATCCTGGTTTTCAGCCAGCTGGCTTGCCAAGTGGCCCCGAGAGTATAGGAAAATCCCGGTATTTCGGATGAGTTTTAGACCCTCGATTTTTATTGGGATGGCCGCGTTGGCCCGACAAGGTTTAGACCACGTTTTCGATTTTGGGGCATGGAGGAGGCCCCTGATTGGCGATCCGACCTCGCCAAGCGTCGTCCGAACGGCGAATTACCCTAGGGGACAAGTTCCACGCGGCGAGTTTTCCCGGGGGATCAATCACTTACCCCTCACTAGGAGGTATTCAAAGATCCACCTCCATGCCAATTGACTACAAGTGTGTAGTAAACGACCTACTTTGGCGTTTCTTGGAGAGGGGTGGTCTTCGCCCACGAAACTTGGTCCCCTAGGTAATGGGGATGTTCCGGTCCATTGGCGAGCCCGCTTCTGTTTCTGAGTGGGGGTCCAGCCCGTCCTCACCCCCGGCTTGGACTAGCCTCATGAGAACAAGATACTTGGGGTTCACCCCGAGGCCCCGGTAGAAGATTGAAGTGAGAATAGCAGCACTAGGACTGCTAGGTGGTATACATGTGACCACTCCGGAGAAGCAAAGCTAGCTCCACTACCTAGTAGGACGTTCACCGACCCGGTGGTCTCCTGAAGGGGTTGGCTCGGGCTTCGTCTCATGCCTCCTGCTTGTGCTTCTATTGCGGTGCATTTTCTCTTCGTGCAGCGGCGTCATGCTTTGCACATCCCGCCAAGATTTCACCTTTTTCGAGACCCGAATTTTTATCTCGTGGCTTTTCTTTGTGTTTATGCTCCGAAATTCATAATTAATGCATGGGGCAGGGAAAATCCTGGTTTTCAGCCAGCTGGCTTGTCAAGTGTCCCCGAGAGTATAGGAAAATCCCCGTATTTCCGGATGAGTTTTAGACCCTCGATTTTTGATTGGGATGGCCACCGCTTGGCCTTGCGGGTTTTAGACCACGTTTTTCGATTTTGGGGCATGGAGGAGGCCTCGATTGGCGATCCGACCTGCGCCGTCGTCCGGAACGATGAAATTACCCTAGGGGACAAGTTCCACCGGCGAAGTTTTCCCAGGGGATCAATCACTTACCCCTCACTAGGAGGTATTCAAAGATCCACCTCCATGCCAATTGACTACAAGTGTGTAGTAAACGACCTACTTTGGCGTTTCTTGGAGAGGGGTGGTCTTCGGCCCCTAAACTTGGTCCCCTAGGTAATGGGGATGTTCCGGGTCCATTGGCGAGCCCTCGCTGGTTCCTGAGTGGGGTCCAGCCTGGTCCTCAGCCCCTTGGATTAGCCTGCAAGAACAAGATACTTGGGGTTCACCCCCGAGGCCCCGGTAGAAGATTGAAGTGACAATAGGAGCACTAGGACTGCTAGGTGGTATACATGTGACCACGGGAGAAGAAAAGCTAGCTCCACTTTGCAAGATGACGCGTTCGGACCCGGTGGCCTCCGAAAGGGGTTGGCTCGGAAGCTTCGCCTCATGCCTCCCTTGTGCTTCTATTGTCGGTGCATTTTCTTTTTTGTGTGTCAGGCGTCATGTTGCATATCCCGCCAAGATTTCACCTTTTTTCGAGACCCGGATTTTTATCCGTGTTTTTTTTTGTGTTTATGCTCGAAAATTCATAATTAATGCATGGGGCGGGAAAAATCCTGATTTTCAGCCAGTTGGCTTGCCAAGTGGCCGCGAGCGTACAGGAAAATCCCCGGTATTTTCGGGCGAGCTTTAGACCCTCGATTTTTGATTGGGATGGCCACCGTTGGCCCTGACAGGGTTTAGACCACGTTTTCGATTTTGGGGCATGGAGGAGGCCCCGGATTGGCGATCCGACCTCTCCACATCGTCTGGAACGCCGAAATTACCCTAGAGGACAAGTTCCACTACCAGTTTTCCCAGGGGATCAATCACTTACCCCCCACTAGGAGGTATTCAGCATCCACCTCCATGCCAATTGACTACAAGTGTGTAGTAAACGACCTACTTTGGCGTTCCCCTAGGTAATGGGGATGTTCCGGGTCCATTGGCAGAGCCAGTTCTCGGTTCCGGAGTGGGGGTCCAGCCCGGCCCCTCGGCCCCGGCTTGGACTAGCTGCGAGAACAAGATACTTGGGGTCACCCCCGAGGCCCCGGTAGAAGATCGAAGTGAGAATAGCAAAGACTAGGACTGCTAGGTGGTATACATGTGACCACGGAGAAGCAAAGCTAGCTCCACCGCCCGGGGGACGTTACCAGGCCGGTGGCCTCCTGGAAGGGGTTGGCTCGGGCTTCGTCTCATGCCTCCGCTTGTGCTTCTATTGCCGGTGCATTTTCTCTTGCGTGTCAGGCGTCATCTTTGCACATCCCGCCAAGATTTCACCTTTTTCGAGACCCGGATTTTTATCCATGCTTTTCTTTGTGTTTATGATCCGGAAATTCATGATTAATGCATGGGGGGGAAAAATCATGGTTTTCAGCCAGTTGGCTTGCCAAGTGGCCCCGAAAGCTGAGAAAATCCCCAGTATTTCCGGGTGAGCTTTAGACCCTCGATTTTTGATTGGGATGGCCACCGCTGGCCCGGACAGGTTTAGACCACGTTTTTGATTTTGGGGCATGGAGGAGGCCCCGGATTGGCGATCCGACCTCCATATCATCCGAACGCCGAATTTACCCTAGGGGACAAGTTCCACGACCCTCTTGATTAGAGGAGCATCCCCGGAATGTAAATCCTACCAAACCCTAGGGTTTGGTAGGGTTTATCTCGAAAGGCCAAGACGGAGACTAACACATCCGAAACTTTGCATGGAGTTCTCTGGTATGCTCGGGGACCATGCCCGGAGATGGGTCAAATCCCCTGCGCAAAGATGCTTTTCCAGACTCCCTTCATTGGAAAGGGGCTTGTGAAGGGAGTCTCCAAAGGTATGCTTGCACCGGAAATTTGGCTCTGTCTCCCGGTGCCATGAGGGTAATCCGGCGACGGTATTCCACGCCGATCCCCGGGCCCTCCGGGTCATCGGAGCATCCCCTGAATGTAAACCCCTATCAAACCCTAGGGTTTGCTAGGGTTTGCATCTCGAGCATCAAGACGGAGACTCACACATCCGAAACTTTGCATGGAGTTCTCTCGTATGCTCGGGGACCATGCCCGAGATGGGTCGAATCCCCTCGCTAAAGAAATGCTTTTCCGCACTCCCCTTCACCGGAAAGGGGCTTGTGAAGGGGAGTCTCCAAAAGGTATGCTTTGACCGGAAATTTGGCCCCCGTCTCCCGGTGCCATGAGGGTAATCCGGCCAAGGGTATTCCACGCCGATCCTCGGGCCTTCGGGTCATCGGAGCATCCCGAATGTAAAACCCTATCAAACCCTAGGGTTTGCTAGGGTTTACATCTCGAGCGTCAAGACGGAGACTCACACGGTTTCTATTGCTTCTTGTTTTCAACCGCAGCTTCTCGACCATGTCTCAAGTGCAACTGAATAAAACTCGACCTCTATAACGTAAACCCTACAATAACCTGGCAACGCACAGGGTTTGCGTGTTGGAGGCCATACCCTAGCCAGATTGGACCAGGATCTTGCACAATGTCATGAGGTAGTGGGAGGGCGTTGACGCCAGCCTAAAACCTTCCAGAAGAAGTTCGACCCAAAGATCCTCTCTGGAGGGTCCCTGGCCACGGACGGGCAACTCTCCCACCCCGGAACTATGATCTGACTCTGCCAACGGACTCAAAACATCGACATTACCATAAGGACCAAGTTTTGTGGGCGTAAAACCACCCTCGCCCCCCTAAGCCAAAATAGCTCATGTCCAACACGTTCCTAGTGAATTGGCCTTAGCGGAGGGGTGCGTATCACCGCCATGTAGAGGGTTCGGTAATCGCTTTTGCCGCAAAAATGACCGTAACTTGGTCTCTAGGGTAATTTCGCTGTTTTACAACATGGCTTAAGTCAAATCTCCATTCCGGAGCCTTTGTACTGCCCGAATGACAAAACACTTGGGTTTCTACACCGTACCGACTACAGGACACTTTGCGGAGGGGATATGTTCTCCCGGACAGATCTTGAATTTTCTTGAGCCTGCTCGAAGCAAGTTACTTGAATGGAGAATTCAACGGTCGGATAGGGAAACCGGGTTCCGGGAAGGGAGGCATTTACATTTGCCCTCCCGGAGGAGCACTGGTAGGAAAGCATGCCTCGGTAAATCCAAACCCCATTTCGCCGGTTTACATTTGCTTCTTGTTTTCAATGCGGCTTCTCGACCATGTCTGAAGTGCAACTAAATAAAACTCGCTCTCCATAACGTAAACCCTACAATAACCTAGCAACGCACACGGGTTTACGTTTTGGAGGCCATACCCTAGCCAGATTGGACCAGGATCTTGCACAATGTCATGAGGTAGTGGGAGGGCATTGATGCCAGAAGACGGAGCCCTAAAACCTTCCAGAAGAAGTTCGTCCCAAAGGTCCTCTCTGGAGGGTCCTTGGCCACGGACGGGCAACTCTCCCACCCCAGAACTGTGATCTGACTCTGCCAACGGACTCGAAACATCGACATTACCCTGGAGACCAAGTTTCGTGGGCAGAAGACAACCCTTGCTCCCTGAAGCGCCAAAAGTAGCTCATGTCCAACACGTTCATAGTGAATTGGCCTTAGCGGAGGGTGCAGAATACTGCCATGTAGAGGGTTCGTGTTTCTTTTGCTGCAAAAAATGACCGTGTAACTTGGTCCCTAGGGTAATTTCGCTTTTTCGGACGACATGGCAAGGTGGCTCAAACATGCCACCTAGGCTCCAACATGACAAGGTGGCTCAAACATGCCACATGGGCTTCAACATGCCACCTAGGCTCCAACATGCCAAGGTGGCTCAAACATGCCACGTGGGCTCCAACATGCCACCTAGGCTCCAACATGCCATCTAGGCTCCAACATGCCAAGGTGTCTCAAACATGCCACGTGGGCTCCAACGTTTTGAGCAATTGAGATAAGGGTATCTCTTGCTTTGGTTTTTCCGATACGTAGAAACCAATCTTAACACTAGAATACCCCCTCTCCACACAACATGGAATTTGGCAAAGCGATTTTGGAGCTACAATACTATTTTTGGAACTCCTACAAGGGCATTCGGCTTCTCCATTGCCAATGTGCACTAGTTGGAGCACTAAAAATCATCAGAGAGCTTCGTTGTAGTTGTAAGTCTATGTTTTTGCCTAAGTTGATTCGATGTTTTTTTCTAAGTTGCCACGAAATTATCTTCCCGCTTTCCATTTTGGAATATAGTAACATGCCATGCAGTAGCATATGGTTCATCTTCCATTGAAGATCATGGTCGAAGCTCCATCTTGTTTAAATTTGCTTCTCGAATGGAAACCCTTTGGTTTTTGTTTATCATGGTTTTTGTAAGGTTGAGGCTTTTTCCTTTCGATTTTAATATCTTAAGTCATGTTATTGCACAAATCAACGATGCAAACAATTTTCACTAAATAGTCCAAATTAAAATTTGTGTACCAAGAAACTTGCAATGTGACAAACCTTCATTGGCTTCTTAATAGATGTCTAGGGTATTCAGGGGGCAAGCCTTTAGATTTGACCAGTATACAAAACTAAATTGAGGTACTCCTTTCTTTCGAATTTAAATTTCATTCGACTTCACTATGTCAACTCCAATTTCCTCATTTTTGTACATTGCTTTTGAATCGAGATCCGCTTATCATCTTCACAATTCTATCTGCCTTTCTTTTCTTCAATTTTCCACCTAGATAGCCACCTTCTTTATTTGAACTTTCTTCTCTTTTGATATACTTTTTTACTTCATTTCATATTATAAGAAGCATAGATACATATTTTTCAACTATTGAATTTTTTAAAAGAAGAAATAACATTGTTGTAACAATTAAGAAAGCACAAACTCTACATCACAAGGAATTGGCAATTAGCTTAAGAGACCTTAGACACGCATAAGATGATGAAAAATCTTCGATTCTACACAACAGAAGTTCCAAGACAATCGACTATGCTCTCCAATCTTAGATCTATAGCATGAATCGATGGCCTACAAGAAAGAACATCAAATCAATAGCATTCAATCATAAGAAAAACTATATTTCAAGAAACCCCATTAGTTTCATGCCCTTTCTCTCACTCCCACTCTACTATTTTTTCTTCTACAAGATTCCGGGGACACGCGGCCGTGCGAGAGCCGGGAGCTGGTCTGAAATCCACCCACCGCCGGGCCGCCACAATAACTGAATCACGACCCACTTCCAGGCCGCCACAACATGTCAACTGGGAGTTTTGCTTGGTTCTTACCTGCATGTGACCGCTTGAGTGGAATTGCTGTGCCGCTTTCCATTCCGGAGGCGGAATCTCCGACCCAGTTGCCATGTTGTCAAGGGTCTCAAAAATGATAAGGCCCGGCAATGTGGCAAGATTAAACGCAAATTTTGTTGGCAAAAAATGATAAATCTGACATCAAAATCACTTATGTAAAAACAAGCAGCATGTTCAATGCGAAAACGCCGAGGCTTGAGCTTCAAGGAGGTCTTTATGACAAAACGAAAAATTCACGGTCACCCCCTTTGGGCTTCTTGTTAATCACGCTGATTAATCCTCCTAGTATAAGAAGTAGGCTAGAGGCATTTCAACAAATAAAAAAAAAAATGGAGGGTCACTTTTAAAATTATAAAGAAGTAAGAGGCATTTTTAGAATTTTCGTTTTCTATTTAACATGCATCCCCATCTAACGGCCGAGGTGAGTTGAGATTAACGACCTAGATTGTGATCCAGGCTTTCTCATCCTATTGGTTGGCCTTAATGGGCCAGTTTGTGTTTCTTTGTTTCCCGCGTTGCCCTGTGCCCAGCTATGGCAATGACTGCTTCATCTTGCTCCAACTACAGCGAAGGCGAAGCGCATGCAAATCCGGCAATGTCCCTTTGGGTTCCCCAAACCTAAGCTCTTCCCGCTTTCTTGAAGCGCATGCAAATCCGGCAATGTCCCTTTGGGTTTCCAAACGTAAGCTCTTCCCCCTTTCTTGAAGCGCATGCAAATCCGGCAGTGTCCCTTTGGTTCCCAAACTAAGCTCTTCCCCTTTTCGTTTTTCTTGTTAAAATCACACCCATCGGCCGCATGGCATTGCCGTCATTTCCCTCCCTCTTCGGACGTTCTTGGCGGATTGGAACACTGTGTGATGCTTCCCCAGGTGCGTCTATCCTGGTATTGGATTCTAGTTTGCCTGCCTATGAGAGGTCGATCTATATAGATAGAGCTGAGTTACATACTTCGGGCATGTAGGAAATGTTTACCTGGCTGTTATAGATCGATTCATTTAAACAGGACAGAACTACTCAACTCGGGTCTGTCCAGCAATCAAAATATTTTTTATGCTTGAATTTGTTTCCTCTCTAAAAGCAGGGTTGACAAAGACAAATCGGTAAACTATAATGCTAATACTAGTAGATTGCTCTATTTAGCTGCATAGATTTGTTTAGCCTACTACTAATTTGTTAAGTCTTTTCCAGCAAGCTAAGTCCAGCAATTTTAGACGATGGAAGTGAAGGCAAGTAATCTTGCTGGATTTTGCATTTACGTTTCTGCCATTCTTCTGTGCTCTACTACTTACTTCTGTTAACTTTGTTTGCAGAACTAGCCCTTTTGCTCTTCAATCGATCTGAACTGAAGAAATCGATGGGCAAGAAATTAAAAAATGATGCTCCTAAATTTGAGGAGCTAAAGCGACCCTAAGAAAACATCGAGGTACATGTGGCATTTGTTTTTGCTCCAATTTGAGATTTCAATCATGTTCTCATCATACTTTCTTTGTCAGGTTACAGAGAAGAAAAATGTTGCAGCAGTACTATTGCATTGCGGCACCAGATCGTGTAAAATCAAATGCTCACAAGCAACTGGAGAAACAATCCATTTCAACTTCGTGCAGTTTGTAATATAATAGGCAAACCATCAAGATTTGAAAACTTACTAAGGCACTGCAATAATAGTCTTTGTAGAATTTTAATGTTTTGAAAAATGCATCCATTGGCATTGTTATATTTCAGTGTTCTGTTCTGAACTTTCTCACAAAACAATAATCCACTTAAAATCCAAAAGATATTATTAACAAGCCTTATCTTCCCCATTATCCTATAATCAGTGATAGAATTTTAAAATTTGGATTACAAATAAATAATATTATGCTTTATGGACTTGTTTGGGTTCGATTCCCAAAAAGGCATTTTTATTTTAAATTAAGCAATTCATGATATATTGATTTTTGGTACATATTAGCTTTTTTTAATGTGCCACGTGTTGATATTTCAATGTGCCACGTGTTGATATTTCATTAATAAAAATAATGAGTTTTTATTTAAAAAGCATGCACGTGTTAATATTTCATTGGTTAAAAAACACTTCAAAAACAACACCTCGCTTTTCTATGTGTCATAATAATGTTTTTTACATGTCCTTATTTTTGAAAAACAATAGTTGGTAGCATTAACAACAATAACTAGATTTAAATAGCGTATGTGGTATTTTATTAAACAACATGTATTTTTTTTTTAAAAACCATCGATTTTGATGTTGTAATATTATTTTTAACCTGTAGTAATATCTAAATCTACAATAGCTAAATTTAAATAGCGCATGTGGTATTTTATTAAACAACATGCAATTTTTTTTAAAAACCATCGATTTTGATGTTGTAATATTATTTTTAACCTGTAGTAATATCTAAATCTACGCATGTTATTTAGAAGACAAACAACGTATAGCTCCTTCAAAAACTACAAGAGAAAAAAACTACACGTCGAAAAAAAGTTCGGTAAAAAACAACACCGAAAAAAGGACACGTTGACAAAAAAAACGAAAAAGTGTCAGAAAAACCACCGTGGGATTTTTTGCCAAAAAACCACTGTCTCTTTGTGCAAATCCGGATAAACGGGCCACGTGGACTTTTGGGGCCATTTTGGTGTTGTTTTTGGCATAAAACAACACTTCCGTACAAGTAAAAAACAACTGTGGACCAAAATTCGGGGTCAGTGTGCAAGATCGAACCCACACTCCGGGGGCTGTTGCACTAGACTATGCCATAGCAAACGGTGCTCGAAACGGAGTTTCGAGTGCGTAGATGAGTCTCAGGGTGCTAGGGTCAGGAAAAGAGGTTTAGGGTTAGGGTTTAGGCTAATATAAGTTAGGGTCCACCTGGGATGCCACGTGGCACCAATGGGGTAGGGCCGTGTGGCGGTTGCCCAATAGGATAAGGCCATGTGGAAATGGGCCTTATCCTAAGGTTATCTAAGTTAAGCATTTAACTTAGATGTGCACCCATTGCCACTTCCTAAGGTATACAAGGCTACAAGGGTAGACTCGTATAGTGACGGGTCCAGGAATATACGTATTTATGGCATATATTCCCCTGGAACGTCACATCTGATGGCAATGTTTCCTCAACCCTCTTGCCATACTCACTTGTGAGAGTCGATATAGTGTTGCAATGCGTTCTTGTCTTCAATGGCTTCCTAGAGAGAGCATCTGCGACTACATTTAGCTTGCCTGGCTTGTAGACTATTTCAAAATCATACTCTTCAAGAAACTCCATCCACCTCCTTTGCATCAGATTCAAAAGTGGTTGCGTGAAGATGCACTAGAGACTTTGATGATCTGTATCTAGTTGGAACTTTCTTCCCAACAAGTAGTGTCTCCAGATTCTCAAGGCCCTCAAATTGGCCAAAAGCTCCTGGTCATGAGTCGGGTAGCGTTGCTCTGCATCATTCATCGTCTTGGAGTCATATGTGACTACTCTTCCTTCTTGCATGAGGATTGCACCCGTTGCTATCTTGCTAGTATCTGTTGCCACAAGCTTATCCTTGGCTGGATCTGGCAAGACTAAGACTGGCGCGGTCGTTAAAGCTTCTTTCAACGTCTCAAATGCTACATGGGCCTTGCTTTGCCAATGACTCGCCCAATCTTTTATCTTTCCTGCTTTGGTGAGGTCCGTCAATGGGGCTGCCACCTTTGCAAAGTTCTTGACGAACTTCCTATAATATTCTGCTAAGCCGAGGAAGCTCCTCACTTCATGGGTGTTCTTTGGTGCCAGCCAATCAATTACCGCTTCGATCTTTGCAGGGTCGGTGGAGATCCCTTCTGCTATGATTACATGCGCCAAGTACTCTACTCTCTCTATCGCGAAGTGCCACTTGGATAACTTCGCATAAAGTTGATGCCTCTTCAACTTTTCAAGTACTTTTCTCAAGTGCTGGACATGCCTCCTCTAAGGATTTGCTGTAGACGAGAATGTTATCAAAGAAAACTATGATGAAAGCATATAGAAACTCGCGGAAACATCATTCATGAGCCTCATGAAGATTGCTGGAGCATTGGACAATCCAAACGGCATCACTGTGAACTCATAATAGCCATATCTCGTCTTGGATGCAGTCTTATGGATGTCCTCTCCCTTGATTCTGATCTGGTGATAACCTGATCTCAAATCTATCTTGGAAAAGACCTTTGCTCCCTGCAATTGATCCATCAGATCATCTGATCGAGGTATAGCATATTTGTTCTTGATGGTGTGCTTGTTCAATTGACGATAGTCAATGCACATTCTAAGACTTCCATCCTTCTTCTTGACGAAGAGTATTGGCACTCCAAATGGGGAGACACTAGGTCTTATACACCCTAGGTCTAGCCTCCTGCAATTGCTTCTTCAATTCCGTCAACTCCTGGGTTGACATCCTATAGGGCGCCTTGCTTGTTGGCTTAGTTCCTGGCTCAAGTATTTCACACTCGACTCCTCTGTAAGGTGGAAGTTGCTTAATCCATCAGGGAACAAATCATGAAATTCCTTCACCAACTTTATTATCGGTTTTGGGAGTTTGCTCAATGCTTTGGCCTCTTTCTCTTCCGCTGTCTCTTGCTCGTCGACTTCGAGTTTAAAGACATAGGCCACTTGCTCCTTCCTTATGCATTTAAGTAACTTCTTACTAGACATGCATTGCATGATTGGGGTGACTTCTTTACCTGTTATCTCAATGACCTTGCCCTCTGGCATTGTTAAGGTTACTTTTCGCTTCCCACAATCGATCACGGCTCCTGCTGATCCAAGGTATTCCATGCCTATGATCAAGTCGTACTTGCCGATGTTCATCACTTCAGCTCCCATTGCAACATTGATACCTGGCAAGTCTATGTTGAAGTTGATCCTCTTCCCTGCTGTGTGTCAGATTGCCCCACTTGCCAACACAACCGGCCTAGGCTTGGACTTCAAAGGCTTCAGCTTCAACATCTGTACCATCCTTGTCAAAGCAAAATTGTGGGTACTCCCTGTACCTATCAACACTATGAAGGACTTGGCTTGGGCCTTCCCAGTCGTGGAAATGACTTGGTACTGACTCTCAGCATTCTCGGAGTCAATAGCGGCAAAGATGTGGCACTCACCCTGGATGTAGTCGGGGGCATCATCCTCGTCGATGTCCGTGGGTGTCTCCCATCCGCCTAGTTCCGCTAATGCTGCATTTATCACCAATGGGCAGTTATGTGTCCGATGCCCTGGCTGGAAGCACCTAAAACACAACTGCTTTTCAATACATTTCTGCTTCTTCTCCGTGGGGATGGACTGTAAGAACTGTTTCACTGCTTTAGAGTAGTTTGAACCACCTCTTTGCTCCTTGAAGCTGACCTGCTTCTTATCCTGCTTGCCAAAATTTGTGTTGCCTTGCTTCCCATAATTTGCATTATACTGAGACCTGTTAGCTGCTGGGCTTGTTGCTCTTGGGCTGTAGCTTCCTGTGCCCTTTCCCTTGTCCTGATAGTACTGATGCCTCGGCCCACTCTCTTGAGGTCCCGTTCCTTGCAAGCTCACTGCTTTAGACTCTGCTTCTGACACTGTTCTGGGGTTTATTGCTCTCACCAGCTTCCTGATCTCCTCATTCAAGCCTTCAATGTATCCCTCTACTACATGTCTTTCACTTAGTTTTGGTATATAGAGCCTCAACCTCATGAACTCTTCCGTGTAGTTCTGGACTGTCTTATTGCCCTGCTGCAACCTGTAGAACTGCTGCATCATATGACACTTGTGTTCCCTTGGCACGTAATGACGCTTAAATGCTTTGGCAAACTTCTTGAATCTGCAGCTATCTCTGCTTAACCCATGGGCTTTGGCATAGCCTTTCCACCAAATCCTGGCTACTCCCTTAAGGTTGGCTGTTGCTACTCTGCCTTTGTCCTTATCCTTCATGCTATAAGCATTCCCATACTCACTCATTTCATCCAACCATGCCTCGGCTTCCATTCCAGACTTGTTATCTCTTGAGAACTGTTCCAACTTCCTGGCTTTCCACACATTGCTCAGTGCCGAGTCAACTTTCTTCTGATAGTCGGCTTCCGTTCTGCCCCTATCACGGTTGGGACCCTCCCGGCGGTCCTGTCGCTCATTCTCCTGCTCTTATGATTCGGAGTCAGAGTCAGAACTAGAGTTGGAGGACTCCGTGCTAGGTGACCTCCTTCTCCGGCTTCTCTTCTTTGCTTTAACTGCTCGGCCAGCTGGTGTTTCTGGTAGTTGGACATTCTAGTCTGGTTCCACTGTTGTCGCTCCTGCCAGCAAGGCCCTTATTTCGTGGATGTCCGATCTTATCTGTGATAATTCTTCTTCTAGTGTTGGTGCCTCAAACTCTTGGTATAGGTTCCTTGGCTGGAATTGCCTTGCGGGTGTATGGTCTTGCTCATGTTGTCCTTGTTCCTCAACATTCCTAGGTACTCTAGCTGCTTACACATTAGATTGCACTCTGGTGATTAGTTCTTTGTTTTGTTATTGCATTGGTTTGTTTGATGATATAGTTGTGGGGATAAAATATATCAAAAGAATATGCGTAATATTACCATTTATATTCATAGGATATAATATTTTTACATTCAATAATAAACATAGAGGATTGAAAATTTTTAATTCTATTCTTGGAATCTCCTATAAGCTGGGTTGTCCTCCAAGAATTTCTTCACTTGAGCTGTGCCGACCGTTCGCCCCAAGTTCCTCAAGATGTTGGTGGCTGTGCCTCCTTGGAGTGCGGTCACCAAGTCTTCGACCCTTCTCTCTGACGTATAGGCTGTGGTGATTGCCAACCTGCCATGTTGCCTATAAGGGACCGCGAAGTCGAAGATGCTTAGAGCTATTGTCCTCTTGACAAGGATGACATGATCGATGTTTGGGGCCATGCGAGCATGTCTTCCGAATCCTGAGAGGGCAATAAGCATAAAAACCCCTTCTTCCCCACGTGGGCTGAATTGGCGGTGTGTGACCGCTATCCTTCCATCAGTGAGAAAAGGTAAATAGAACCTGAGGGCTTTGTCATGACCTTCCTCCCCGCCTCCTCTCCGGATCTGATTGCAGCCCTGTGTCTTCCAGAGTATTCGTCCACCGGTACTGCGATCATCTCCTTGTAGTCGCCGAACATGGACGTAGAAGATATTAAGTTGATGCTGCCTCTATCCTGTTCGGCTGGTGCTGCTGTCGAGGTGCTGGGTAGGAGCACACTCGTTGTTTTCCCTCTGATTCCCATCCGCTCCTGGATTGCTAAGAACTCCTCTTCTGTGGTTAACTCCTGCTGAGCCATCATCTGACTGATGCTGGTGTAGGCTTCTATGTCCGTTGATGATTGACCAGTGTACGTCCGGGCCTCCCTTATGCTGATGGGGAAGTCCTCTGTCTCCCGGTCGACGAAATCATCAAGGTCCGGTTCTTGACGTAGGAGATGTAGGAGCTCGTCTATCCTGTAGCCCCTGTGCCTGCACTCTGGAAGGTTCTTAATGTCGTGTAGGCTCAAGTACGCTTCTCCTTGGATGATTATCGGGGTTAGGCTTGTGATGCCTAGCCCGAGTGGTGGGGCTGTCCGTGTGGCTCTCAGCCCCTCTTCAAACCTCTGAAGTTCCTCCTCTGCTTGCTGCCTTTCTTGTGCCGGGTCGACGTCAATGATATCTTCTATGTCTGACCCACGTCCTTCATCTTCCTCCTACTCTGCCTCCTCGTAGTCCAGAAGCATCTGCTCCTCCTCACCTACTGCCAAGGCCGGAGGGTTCTCCTATCTGGGTTTGGGCTCTTTGGGATAGGAAAATAGCTACAGCTGTAGTGTAGGAGAAATATCTCCTCCTATTTATAGCCACTGACATATAATTGGGCAAGCGGCTGGCCTTATTTTCTAGGTGCTTGTCTATCTTGGGGATGTCCTGCAGAGCTATACGAAGGGCCATGCTTGGAGCAAAGTATCCTATGCAAGGGGGAAGTTCTACTAGAGAAGGACCTATCTTTGCGTGGAATTCAGCCATGATCTCTTGGTAATAGGGAGTAACATTGATGGTTGCATCCACATCGATCTCCTTCTAAAAAACAGTGAAGACCGAGTTGATGTCAGCCTCAGCCACATGAGCAGTGGCGCTGTACCATTGCCTAAATGCAGATGTTGCCATGATGCTAGAGCTGCTGGAGATATCAAACAGATGAAAAAGCGCCTCTGGGAGCTGAAAAATTGCCTTGGAGTGAGGAGCAAAGGGGTAGGGTGCAAATGAGGGTTGTGGTCCTATTTATAGACAAAACCCTAATTTTGGAAATTTTTAAGGTTTGGGAATATCTATCATTCTAAGGTACTGCTATGCAAATCATAGGCAAATTAAGGATCCTATTGCAACAAATTTCATCTAATTTAGAGGTAATTGAGATAAGTTAGGTCAAATTTGATATGACCACTCACATAGTGCGTGAGAGGCAGTTTCAAGATTTTTGGAATGGCTCTTGGCGCACTCTGTGAGGGGTGGGGCTTTGTTTGGGTCGAGGATGACTCAAAATTTGCAATCTAAGGGTGAAATCCTACTTATCTCGACGAGTTAGGTCATATTGTGCCCTTACTTTCTACATTTGGCCAAATCTTGGCAAAGATCAGTGGCCGACCACTCACACAGTGCGTGAGAGGCAGTTCCAAAATTTTCGGATTGGCTCCTGCCGCACTCTGTGAGGGGTGGGTCAAAAACACTGACTTTTGGTCCAAATTGGGTAATTCCAAATGCAGATATCATTAATACAACCTAATTACTTACAATTTTACAGCTTAACATGATCAAAATATAATTTTGTATTTACAAAAAGTTCTATATTTACAATAAACTAGCAGTCTTCTTTCTTAATAAATCTGGCTAGTTTCATGTCCCTAGGCATACAAGTTTCTCTCTTTGCATGGAGAGCACATGCTAGAGAGTCTTCAAAATGTTGAACTAGCCTCTGCTCCGCTGCCTCCTGTAATGCGAGTAACATGTCATCTCGTGGGTCAATCTCGCGAAGGCGGCTCGTGGAATCAACAGCCCGTAGCTCCTTTGAAAATGGCGGATCTCCCGAGCAGCTCTCGCGAAGTATCAATCCGCCTTTCTCTTCATTGACTTCTTCGAGGGTGTTGGTCTCTCGGGGGGGCGGCTTCAGGGTGTTCTTCTTCGACGGCCTGCCTCCCTCCACATAGGTTACCTTGTGCTGCTCATAGTACTTCGAGTACTCCCTATACATTTTCATGTATTGGTTGTACTCCTTCAGCTTCTTTCTGTACTCTTGCTCGTGCTTCAGTACATAGGACTCCCTTGCTGGCCTGCCCTTCTTGGGATCTGCTGTTGGCTTTGGCCACTTGGAGTAAGGGGATGCTGCTGCTGCCAATTCCTCCTCCTCGGCATCGATATTTGAAGGTCCCGAGCCTTCAGTTGGGCAGGGGACCCTTGTCTCCTCCTCATTTGACTCACCCATGATGAAGGTGGCCTATCGGGTTCCCGTTCCGTTATGGCAACCCCTTTTGCTGGTGTCGATTTTGTCTTTCGCCGAGGTTTCTTATGCACCTCCGGGTCCTTCCCTTTTTCCTCCCTCCGCTTCTGCCGCTCCTCCTTCTGCCTCTTCCGCTCCATCTTTTCTTCGATCCTCTTCCTTTTTGTTGCTCTCTTCTTCTTCCCCATCTTCTTAATTCTCTGCACCATCTCCTCTGTCATCTCTTCCTCCTCGTCCTCCTCGTTCTGTCCTCCATCACCCTGGCTCTCAGGGTTTTCTTGCTTCTCGATATCTTGGACGTGCTCTTCTTCCTTCTGGTGCTCCTGATCCTCCTCTTGGACGTCAGGGTTTGCGTCAGGATCTTGTTCTCGCCTGGCTCGCTCCTGAGCCTCTCTTGCCTTTTGTTGGGCAACGAAGACTTGGGCACTGACGAAGTCGTCAGGTACTACCATCCGAGCAGTTTGTTTGGTGCGGGCCATGTTTTGAAATAGCGTGATCATCTTCTGGGCGCCTAAAAATCGCCTTGTTGGACGAAGAGCAGCTAACTGGACAAGGAAAGTGAAAATGAGGAATCCTAATGGTCTATTTATAGGTCTGGGGATTTTAGGGTTTGGACCTGCAATGTCATGTCGTACCATTCTGCAAGGCATTAGTGTTGGTAGGATAAATACATTAGGTTTGTTTAGGCAAAAAGTGTCCACCACTCACACAGTGCGCGAGAAGCCATTCTAAAATTTTTGGATTGGCCCAGGGCGCACTCTGTGAGGGGTCACCCCTTTTTGACTCAAACTTTTCAATTTATAAAGTGTTTCTTAGTGTTATAACATACAGATCTAGCTCAAATTTAAGGATTAAGCTTCTCTGCACTATCAGATTATACTAATTATGCATCTATCTAGGTCAACATGGGTCCACCACTCACACAGTGCGTGAGGAGCACTTTCAAAATTTTTGGATTGGTCCTGGGCGCACTCTGTGAGGGGTCACATTTTTTTGGCCATAATTTTGCAGGGTTTTTACGTAATTCATCCTATTTAGCATTTTTCTACTTGCTGCTCTATAGATTGGAAAAAAATTTTCCCAATTTTTCGAGGTTCATGCTTGGGTCGTTATTCCCAAGACTGGAAGTCTACTGTTAGTCCTAACAGGGAATGGTCAGTGCTCGATCTTGGTCTGTCAAGTTCATGCTCTGATACCACTGTGACGTCCCCTACTTCCTCTACGATGCTCCCATCGTATCAGAAGGCAGAGTTCATCCCCCTGACAGCCAAACTGGCAGGGGCCATCCACCTGACACCAATCCCAAGAACTGTGCCGGTGAGGAAGAGTGGATGGGTCATTTGCCCCGTCTTCCTTCGGGTCGACCTAGCTGCGAATAAACATGAGCACAATATCAATACATCAATAAAGTCATCCCGAGGGGTGAATACATCACAACATAGCACGAGTAACATCATCATCATAAACTAGTAATAGTGCCCAGCGTTGCTGGGCATAAGTTTGGAACATGTGTGGACGAAAACCTGTTCAGCTCAAACTCATTTTTATAAACCTAATATAATTAGGCAAATCCATAGAGAAATTATTACTTGTTGTCACATACTCTTGTACTCTAAATTTAAGTTGCGCCTAAGGGCTCTCAAAAGCTTTAGGTCGTATTAACTATAGGAAATTGCTATGGACGTTCCATGTGACTGTACATCAAGAGTGGGGTATTAATGTGTTGCATGTATTATATATAGCATGTTAAATTTTGAGAAAGCTGGCTTATATATTGAAATCTCTGGGGCAAAGTTTTTATCATAAGTGAGGACCATCCTAGGACCGTCCTAACCAGGTTGAATAAAGCCAATGAGGACTGAGCAAACATCTTGTTTTGGAGCAACTTAATTGTCTCAATCTATACCCTTTAAAGCATATGTATGTGTTGGTGGAATTATTGCTACATTGCTTGGGTACCATCATATGAGTGGCAATTATATAGAGCATGTGAACTGGATTCTTTATAAGCTATAAATGTGCCAGCTAAATGGTTTCCTTTTAAAGCACATATGGAACATACAACGTCCATGTGTCATAGTCTAACTATATTTAGGAACCGACCACTTATGAAAACAAAATACTCATATCAAATTGTGGAACTTTTCTATATAAGCCATGAATTAGAGAAAAAATCTTTCTTACTACAAAAATCACACTCTTTTGAAACTCTTCAGTGTATTGAACTCATGATTGAGCTTTTTATTGCACATATAAGATCACAAAAGATTAAATATGAAAAATAGATAAAGAAGTAGATGACAACCTTTTAGATGAAGCACATATAAGCTAACAAAAGATTAAATATGACAAATAGATAAAGTAGATAACAACGTTTCATTTAAAATTAGATATCGCACGTATCAGTGTATGTACAATTATCTAGATGACCCTCAAATACATTCTCTTCATGTTCATTCTTAGTTGGCCAATTTTCTTGTGTGCTTAGCTTTTAAGCTACATTTTTTGTAGTTGTTAGTTAGAAAATGAATTTTCAAAGATCCTAACTCTGTTAACCAATCTCTTTCACATTGTACTCTGTTTCTCTAATCTGATGTCCCAACAAAGGACACAACATGTGGTTAACCTTCTAAAGTCGGAATCATGACTTAATCAGTCTGCATTTTTATAAGCTCGAGCTGATTATATCATTTCTGCTTAACAAATTCCATTACATGAGCAAGAATTTGCTGGCTTCCAATGAGACAACCTTCATAACCTAAACATTCCAACAAAGAATGAAATATCAAGTTGAGAGACAGTTAAATAGGTCCAATAAAGAACAGTTATCTCCAAATGTACATAATATAACCTGAAGCTTGGTAAGGAAAAATTGCTGGCAGACATGTTTCCATATGAAGTTTAGAGTCAATAATTTCTATTATTTCCCATTGTGCGATGTGTGACGTAAACACCATCTGCCATTGCCATTTCCATGGCTCAATACCCAGGTGGTTATGACTAATTTTAAATATGAGGGCAGCATACTTTGTGCCTCTTCCTGCATACAGATCAGAGACCAAGCATGAAAATGCAACAAATCTGGCCCTGCATGAAAATAATTGAATTACAGAGTAAGAGTAAGCAAGCTTGTCCTAGGCTTATTGCCACCTTAGCAAGCATGTAGATCACCTGTTCCTTTTCGCAAAATCTTGGCATTCCAGTTTCTAAAGCCTTTTCATAACTTGCTCTAGCCATCGCTTTAGTTTCAAGCTAATAAACCAACTTAAACAGAATATAATAATGTACCTGGTGGTCTAATAGAAGCAAGGGGAATATATTAAAAATAGAAAAATCAAAATCGGTTGGCCATAGATTTACCCTGCAGAAACTGCCATACCCTGTTGTGCTTCATGTGCACCGAATCTGCAAAAACGCAACAATAATACAGTGTCAAATAATGCAAAAGCTTAAACTACACAACCTTTTAATGGATGCATTGGGGCAGTCTTTTTTAATTCTACAGTTGGATGAAGCCCACCAGCTTTGCCAATTAATGATATAGGAGATTAGAATTTTCATCAACCTAAAGCGTGGAGGTGAACAGTGCCCACCAAAAGAAAGAAAATACCCCCTGTAATATAAGCACTTTTTTCAGCAAACTGGAACTTTAAAGTAATAACAATACCAGAATATCTCTGACATGCGCCAAAGAAGCCAGCATGCTGCTATTGATCTAGACAAAAAAAGAAAAAACTTCTGCAGCAAAATAAATGCCAGAATAAGAATGGACACAATGCTAGATAAAAGAAACGGACAAAAGGTGAAGGATTAAAGGAAAACCAACAAATAATGCGCCTTGCAACATGCCCAAATTCGTTTTTCTTCCAAGCTGGTCCCATGCTAACTTTGCTAGGTCTGCACAATGAAAGTTTGCTAACTATGCTTGCAAAAAATATGATATCAAATTAATTTCTAATAAAAACATGTAAAACCATCATTGGCATTAAATAACCATTATTTATGCAAAGTACATGTAAATTATCCTGTCTACAGCATGTACCAGCTATAAATAACAATATGCAACAATATCCAAAATGTTTCGCTGCCATAGCACATGCATGTATGTATTTTAACCTTTAGTAGTCCGTTGTATCATCTAACACAGTTTACTACTCTATTTAAACTGTGGTACAACTTACTACTCTATTTAAACCATGGTACGAATTAGATCCCTGGATGCCAACCATGCCTGACCCAAGCGAATAATCAAATGATGCAAAAACGAACAAAATATCCAAATCTGAGCAGAAGACTGCAAAAATGTGATAAATGATTATCTTGGACCTTCTATGTCATGATCAGCACAATTTCTTTGCAAAATAGCTGTCAGAAGCAGGCCATGAGATCATTTTGCATAGGTCACATCATCAATTTCAATTAGACTTTATGGTCTTCGGTATGTACAGAAGTCTACAGAATGCAAAGTCTGTCAAGTCTGCCAAGAACAGGCCAATTTGCAAAGTCTACAGAATGCAAAGTATGCAAAGGGTTTAGAAATTTGCAACGGGTCCTGACAGCTATTTGCAATATGTGATGCCTTCATTCATCAAGGAGCATTGGTCCATTTCATATGTGGGGATTGGATTATATTGGGCCTATCAATCCTCCATCTTCCAAAGGTCATAAGTATATTTTGGCAGCCACATGTATGTTTACGAAGTGGGTAGAAGCAATTCCAGCAAAGCATGCTACAGAAAATACCACAGTAAGCTTTCTTTATCACAATTTGATTTCTCGGTTTGGTGTTCCAATCATTCTTTTGTCTGATCGGGGAACTCATTTTATGGGGAAAGTAGTAGCTCAGTTAACAGAAAAGATTGGTGTTCAACATGTGCAAGCTTCTGCTTATTATCCACAGGGAAATGGACAAGCTGAGTCTACTAACAAAATTTTGAAAGCTATCTTGGCCAAAACAGTGAAGGATAATCAAAGAAATTGGCATGAAGCCTTGACAGGTGCATTATGGAGTTTCAGGTGTACTTACAAGTTGGCTACAGGATTTACACCATTTGAATTGGTTTATGGAGTGCAAGCTGTGATGCCTATTCATTTGGACATTCCTTTGTGTTCATTTGTGGAGCTACCTTATTATGAGAATTTAGGAGAAGTTCCAACTCCAAATCAAGTACATAATAGGATGGATGATTTGTTGCAATTGCAAGAGATGAGACAAGAAGCAGCAGACTTCAATATGAGGCATAAACAGAAAGTAAAGCTTATTACAGATAATTTACAGGTTGTCAATCCATTTGAGGAAGGGCAATTGGTGTTGTGCAGGACCACTAAGCAGCATCTATCTAAATTTCAAAGCCCATGGGAAGGCCCATTTCTGGTTGATAAAGAGGGTACCAGGTGGGGCTTTCTACTTGATGACTCCAGAAGGGGAATTGTTGCCTAATCCTAGAAATGGCAAGGATCTCACGCCTTATTTTGAAAGAGAAGTGCTATTCCAAGGGATTCAGATTTGGCATAGCTCCAATTACAGAGAATTTGTGGAGAACATTTGGGTTACAACTTTTGGGTTGGAGAATTTGGGAACTTTTGTGGAAATGTAGAATAACATCTAATCTATTTACTTAACATCCATAGTTAGGCTCTTTTGTCAGAGCTTGTGATCTCAGGATCTATAAGGCCTCTAAGGCTGAACTAACATGCCAAACCAGCTCATTGCCGGACTAAAAGTTGGGATTGCACAACAGAATGACCATTTACCTGATCCCTGACTCGCTCCAGCTCCTCGGAATGCGTCCATGCACTATGACCCCGAATTTTGGTCCACCGTTGAAAAGTATAGTTTTCTTAGGTCCACATGTTCTTTATTTAGACATTTCAAAAAAACCTATATGTAGATCTGTGGAGGTGTGGTTTTACTAACTAACGGTTGTGACGTTCCAGCACAGTATACGCCCCAGGACGTATACCGTACTGCCTCGTCACGCGTACACGCCACTCCAGCTGACGTGTACGCTAGCGTGTAGCCAGGTGAGTAGCCCTAGGGGGCAACTTGCCAGAAATATGTGCAACTATTAATGTGCACATTTTCCAATGTACACATTAATGTGGGCACACATTTCCAAGTGGACACTTCATGCCAAGTGGGCCACACCCATAGGTGCAATTAATGTGCACCTTTTCCAAGGTACACATTAATGTGGGCACACATTTCCATGTGTGCACATTTGGCCACCTAGCCCTTAAAGGCAAGTGGGCCCATGTTCCAATTATCCCACATGCCAAAAGGGGATAATTGGAAACCCTAGCCAACTCCCTTGTCTATATAGAGTAGGAAACCCTAACTAGCCCAATTTTCGATTTTAGGGCTTCAGGACTCTGTTTTGGCTGCCTCAACAGCCAAAACCGCATCCCAGACTCGGACTAGGAGAGTTGCATCCTTAGTTTCTCTAGATTCGAGCGTTTCAGCAGGATGGTCGAGCTCAGGTCAGGAGGAGCCCCTCAAGGATCAGGTATTTGGCCAATTAGATAGTCTAAACCCTATTTTAGTCATTGAATCAGTAGGTTTAGCCTATTAGATTGGCCATCCAGATCTCTAGATAGCAGATTCTAACTAAAGAACCTAACTCTATGTTGTAGGTTAGATCTTGTTCTTTAGTTCTTCTGTGATGTATATGGATGATGTATCTCTATGAACTCCTTGTATTGGGAAGGGGGGTAGAGACCTAAAGCTTTGTAGTTGATGCTCCTAGAGTAGCCTCTCTAGCACAATTGTAGATTTAGGCACGTCTGCAAGAGCCACACCGGGATGTGGGTGAAGGGGCCAGACTGGCTGAGAAGGAGGTTCATGTCCTGACTCATGAACGGTTCCTCTGGTGTGTAAAGCCTACCGGGAACCATTGTGGCTAGGTCCAATGGCTTGCCACTGCGTGCGGGCAAGGCATGGCATGGGCTCGACACCCGGGGGTGGTGTTCACCTTCCGGTGGGTTCGGTCGAATCACGGGCAAGGCCCTCTAGCCACCTTGAGTCAGCATGTAGATCTCTGGAGGGAGTGATCCCTACCTGCCCCATCGGAACTGGGAAGATGAGCCCAGGAGTAGCCCTCTTGGCTATGCATCCGGCGGGCTACAGTCAGGCCCCGACACTTTTCAGACCACTCGCAAAAGTGCGTCATGTGAGGGGGATGGAGTGGACAACCCTAAGCCATGTTCATATGCCAGCCAAATCCATTGCCATGAATTCTGTCTGCAATGAACTCTGGAGACCCAAGCCGTCAGTCATCCCTTGAGTCTGAGCCTTGGGTAGGATTTCCTATGTGCAGTGCTGATCTTTGTCTATGCAGATATGTGGAGGACCATCCTTCGTGATGGTCATATGATGTTGATGTATGTGCTACTGACATGTATGTTTACGCTTCCGCAGCTAGGTAGGCCACGAGGAAAGACGGTGCAATGACCCTTCCACTCTTCCCACTGGAACCCGACACGGTTGCAGTGTCATGTGGAGGGCCCTGTATTAGCATGGAGCTGGTATGGGGGATGAACTCCTGTTTGTATACGGTGAGTGCACCGTATACGAGTAGGGGACGTCACAGTGGTATCAGAGCTATGATCTTGGCAGACCAGGATCGAGCACTGACCGAAACCCTATAGGGACTAACTCATCTAGACATTCAGTCTTGGAGATAAAAGCCCAGGCACAAACCTCGAGTAGCGGGAAAAATTTTTTCTCCCGGGGTAGAGATAGTAATTATCTACGATTAAGATAAGTAGAGAACATAGGTAGGATAGAATAAACAATCGAAATAGCACTTTTGGCCAATGACTCCAAGAGTGCGCCCGGAGCATGTTAGGTTCAGACCTAATGGCCCTTTCGCGCACTCTTAGAGTCGTCACCCCATATAAACCCTAGAACTTGACCTTAGGAACTCCAAATGGTAAGATAAAAGATGAAATCCCGATCAAAAGAGTTCGAAATAGCTAGAATTGTATGTTAAAACATCGAAAAACATTAAGTACAAGTCACTTTTGGAACAGCGACTCCAAGAGTGCGCCAGAGCATAGTTAGGTCCCAACCTAACACCCCTCCCGCGCACTCTTAGAGTCATCCCCAAAAGTGACCCTTAAAATTAAACGTAAATTAATAAAAAGGGTCAAAGTAATGATAGGATCCTGCTTAAAATGCTTAAATTAGGGAGTAACAGCATGTAAATTGTGTAAATTGGGTGTGTTGGAGCAGAGAAGGCCGACGACTCCAAGAGTGCGCCAGAGCCTAGTTAGGTCCCAACCTAACACCCCTCCCGCGCACTCTTAGAGCCATTCGAAGAAGCAGCACCAAACAAGACCCCAATTTCGCCCAAGACAGGGAGACTTTTGCCAACAAAACCACCAGAAGATTAAATCGACCAAACCCTAAAAATCCAACCCTATAAATTACGGGACATAGGCTCATTTTTTAGGTTTCTCCCGTGCTTCCACGAGCTCCTTCTCATTAGCCGATCTTTTGGCGCCCTGCTCCAAATCGGGAATATTTGTCATTACAATGGCTAGGACCAAACAAACCGCCCGCAAGCCAAAGAAGGAAGATAGGCCCAGCGCCCAAGTGCTCGCAGCTGAACAGAAGCTCAAAGATGCTGACGACAAACTGAAGGCTGACATGGAGAGGCGGCCTAGGTATTACAGGAATTTGGAGAGGAGGCGGAGGAAAGAAGAAAAGGCAAAGAGGAAAGAAGAAAAGGCCAAGAAGAAAGAGGAAAAGGCAAGAAGAAGAGAAGAAAGAGCCAAGAGGAAGGAGGAGAAAGCGAGAACAGAAGCAGATGAGGAGGTTGCAGAACCAGAAGACGACCAATGGCGGGAACAAAGAACCAAGAACAGAGAGGACCCCGACCCCAAAGGAAAAAGGGTAATGACTCAAGAACCCCCGAAAAAGAAGAGAAGAACCCGTCGGGCGATCTATAAACGAGCCAACCGAAGGTGAACAATCCCCAACCTCGTCGGAGGAGACTGTCGATATAGCAGCATTCTTGGAGGCAACCCTTCTCGGAACGGGAGAATCCTCACAGCAGCAGCTTAACCCTCAACCTGAAACAGAGGAAATCCGCGAGGAAGAGCCAATCCCAACTCCAAGCACAGTTGAGACACAGATTAACTTAC
Source organism: Isoetes taiwanensis (assembly GCA_021234155.1). Taxonomy (NCBI): domain Eukaryota; kingdom Viridiplantae; phylum Streptophyta; class Lycopodiopsida; order Isoetales; family Isoetaceae; genus Isoetes; species Isoetes taiwanensis. The sequence goes on along the minus strand of JAJEKV010000020.1, from coordinate 6,120,784 downwards.
CCCCGCCGTTGCCCCCACCATTCTCGGTATGGCAAGAAGCAAAGAAGCTAGATGCAGAGAAGGCAGCCGGCAAGAAAGCAACCAAAACCGCCCGAGACTCGTACACCTTAGGACCAGAGAGGAGGTACAAGAAAGAATTAGCAGATTACAAAATATACAAGAAGATGCACGAAGACTACGCAGCTTACTACGAAGCAAACAGGGTCAAAACTGTCGAAGGAGGGAAGCCAACTCGGGAAGCATTCCAGCTCAAACCCCCGCCAGAGCTACCAGAACCCCCCAAGAAGCCTATGAAGAGATCCCAAGACTCCCCTTTTGCCAGAGCCTTGCGGGAAATCAAGCACTTCCAAAGGAGCTACGGATTCCTCATCCCGAGGGCAGCATTCCAGAGGTTTGTCCGAGAAATTTTGTGGGAGTTCGACCCCAACAAGCGAGTAACCAACGACATGTTACTCGCTTTACAAGAAGCAGCAGAGATGGAGGTTGTGCAGCACTTCGAAGACTCATTAGCATGCACTCTCCATGGAAAAAGAGTCACCCTTCAGCCAAAGGATATGAGACTGGCTAAGTACATCAAGCGGAGGGACTAATAGAAGGGAAATTATTTTTTTGTAACTAACAGGATTATATCTGATGTATAAAATTTTGAATAATAAAATATATAGTTGTTTAAGAATGTACATTCATTAGGCACAGTATTAGTTTTGGAACAATTGGAGTAATTTCACCAGTGACTCCAAGAGTGCGCCAGAGCCTAGTTAGGTCCCAACCTAACACCCCTCCCGCGCACTCTTAGAGCCGCCCGAACTTCCCAAGTTCATAACTTGAGCTAGACATACCCAAATCGACCAAAATTTGTTGCATTAGAACCCTAAGACTATAGGCAAGCCACTTCGAGCCTCAAATTAACCAAGAAACATTAGCCTCATCCCAAATGTCAGGAGTTTTAGAAACCCTAAAAATTTTAGGGCATAAATTCCCTATATATATCCCCGCATAACCCCTAAACCTCAACCACAGAACTGCTCCCGCAATTGAGGCGATCTTTCAGCTTAGTCAGGCGCTCCCAGTTTCGTTTGACATCGGCAGCACGCTCTTCGCCATGGCTACAGAAGCCTTCATCAGTTGGTATAGCGCCTCCCCCCACATCACTGAAGTAGATGTCAATATAGTATTCCAAGTATTTCAAAAAGAATTTGACCTTTCAAAGAACCACGAACTCCAATCCTTTCTGCCGGCCAAGTCCTGCGAGGAATTCCAAGAGAAAGTTGTCCCTAGCTTACGAAGATACCGCCATGCATAGGGTACTTTGTACCAAGGACCGCATTGCAAACAGCGACCCTCAATCATGTACCCAATATTGCCAAGGCATTGAGGAACAAGAACCAACCGCTTACCAACCTACATGACCCTAACAAGCAATGGCAAAGTCTTCTTCTCCTACAACCACGACCTTAGCGCTATATCTAGTATATAGGGGCGAAAAACCGTAATAGGTGAACCATCAATTCAGCCGCTAGAAGTCACACCCTTGGGCCTTGGAATGACCGAACGCGCCTCTGGCTTGAATCTGAAGAGACCATAGCGAGAAGCATCCAAGAGAGTGAAGACTCCGAGCAGGGAAGCGAGGATGACATAGAGGTGGACCCGGGAGGAGGAACGCCGGGGAAGCGGAACAAGACATCACCCGCTTGGTTTTTGGACCACCCACCAGAGGATTGCACAACCAATTGGGTACAGGAATAACAAGTCTAGCACCGGTCATAGTCGAAGGACGGGAATACTTGCTGCTAAATGACATCAAAACCTCCCCAATGCTTGGGGGCCGGAGGCTACCGCGTCGATGAACTCCTTCACCTCCCTACGGCAACAGCCCGGATCTAGAAGACTTCATCGACCAAGAAACGGAAGATTTTCCGGTACAAAAATACGAGAGGCGACCACTTACACAGGACACACCATCTCGGACATTGAAGCTTACGGCACTATCTCGGAGGTATGATGTCGGAGGAACTTCCCTCTGAGAGGAGGAGTTTATAGCACCGAGGCTTGAGATGGGAATAAGGGGGAAGACAACAAGAGTACTTCAAGGGGAGTCTTCTTCCTCACAAGAACAGATAGCAAAATTCCAAGGGAGAGCCACAAACCTGACAAGTGTACGAACGCTCTTCCACGATTACAAGGAATTAGTTCAAGTACCCGTAGACCAGTATGCATCAAGGCACAGGGGCACCTCAGGGGCACGTGGAGGAGTGCCGGGCGACACTCAAATATTACCTTCCGCTCCTAACAGAGGGTAGAGTAATAATATTTCTGGCCGCTTCAGCCCACGGGAGAGGAAGGCGTCTGCGAGATCTTTGGTAGCACTTTCTAGGGATTTGGCATGCACGCACGCCTATCAGAAAAGGTGGACCATGTCATTTTAGTGAAGCGGAAAACAGCCTTGGGCATCTTCGACTTTGCAGTACCCCACCTTCGACAAGGTAGGTTGGCAGTAACGGCAGCTCATACCTCCCATAGACGGGTGGAAGAGCTAGCATCCGCCATCCGAGGGGGAACAGCAAGGGATATACTCAGGAACTTGGGAAGTACAGTAGGTACAGCCCAAGTAAAGAAGTTTCTCGAGGACAACCCGTCTTACCGGCGATTTCAAGACTAGTCAGACTCTTGATCCCGGAGACTTTTTGTATCTAAAATATTATATGATATATGAATATAAATCCTATTGCACTTTAAATGTTTTGTTGATGTATTTTGCCCCACAATTATACCAACAAGCATAATCAATGCAAGAGAACAAAGGAACTAATCATATAACCATGAATTGCTTGTGCATGCAGCTAGAGGCCTAAACGCAGGGGAACGACAACTGCGAGATCTTATAGAAGAGCAAACCCCACCCAGACCACCCCCGGCAAGGAACCTATTTGAGGATATGGAACCCATGACCCCAGAGGAGGAGATAGCCCAGATGAGGACGGACCTGGAGCAGATAAAGGCATTACTGTCCGCGCAAGCAGGAGTGGGTTCGGTGGGCAACGCTCAGTTGCCGCAAGCATCAGCTCGGAGGGCAGGAAAAGACAAGAAGAGGAGCAAGAGAAGGAGATCCTCCAGCCCGGAATCTTCCGACTCAAGTTCCGGACTTCGGACTCACCTCAGGAAGAGGAAGAAACGAGGCTTCGAGAAATCCAATGGATCTGAAGGCGGAGGAATACCCCGATGGACGACAAAAGAGACACCGGGGCCTCGACTACCAGAAGAAGGTAGATTCCGCGACCGGCAATGTATGGAAGGCCCGAATCGAACAGTTCTCGGGGAGAACAGTCGGGGATTGGAAGCAGAGGCATGGGCTGGACGAAATGAGCGAAAGCACGAAATGCTTATGGCATGAAGGATAAGGACAAAGGCAGAGTTGCAACAGCCAACTTGAAAGGAGCCGCCGGATTTGGTGGAAGGGTTATGCAAAGGCACATGGCTTAAGCGGGGATGCTTGTAAGTTCGTAAAGTTTGCTAAAGCCTTCAAAGCGCCATTACGTTCGAGGGAACATAAGTCCAAAGATGATGCAAGGCCGGTTTTACAGGTTGCAGCAAGGCAACAAATCAGTCGAAATATCTGAGAGGAATTCATGAGACTAAGGTCAGTATGTCACCGAAGTTGGGAGAGAAGCATGCGATGAAAGCTATATTGAGGGGCTGAATGAGGAGATCCATAAGCTTGTGAGGGCAATAAACCCTAGGGACAATGTCGAAGCGGAATCCAAGGCTATAAGCTTGCGGGGGTGGGGACCTCCGAATAGCCAGGCGTAAGCGGCCGGTATTTCGGGATAAAGGCAAGGCGACGGGAAGCTATAGCCCCGGGGCAGCTAGTCCAGTCCGGCTAGACCCCATATGGTGGGAACCCGGGAAACAAAGCCGGAGAAGAAGCGGGTGTCCTTCAAGGACAAGCGGGAGGGGTCAAACTACTCCAAAGCGGTCGCGATCCTTTTGCGAGGCAATGCCCAAGGAAAAGAGGCGGGAATGCATAGAAAAGCAAGCTGTGCCCGAGTGCTTCCGGCCAGAACCATAGGACGACAAACTGCCCCTCGTCATGAGTGCGGCTCTAGCGGAGTTGGGAGATTGGGATGCCCCGGTCCGAGCGGCGGCGGCGAAGAGGCCAGCGACTACATTGGGGTGAGTGTCATATCTTTGCCGCAATAGATCTGAGCAAGCGAGAGAGCCCGATAAGGTAATTTCCACGGTAGGGAAGGCCAAGGCCAAGTCCTTCATAGTCTTGATAGACTCGGGAAGCAGCCATAACTTTGCATCCCCCGAATGGTTCAAATGTTGAAGTTGAAGCCGCTAAAGTCAAAGCCAAGACCCGTTGTCTTAGCAAGTGGTGCAATAAAGGCGGGGCGGCGGGCAAGAGAATTAACCGACATCGACTTGCCGGGGATTAATATCGGATAGGGGCAGGTAATGGGCATTGGCAAGTATGACTTGATCATAGGAATGGAGTACCTCGGGCGGCGGGGGCCATTATCGGCGGTGGAAGCGGAAGGTGACCTTCCCAACGCCCGGCAAGATCATTGAGATAACAGTAAGGAAGTTGTTCCCCATCATGCGCGTGTATGTCTTCTAAACGGCTGTTCAAGTGCATCAAGAGTGAGCAAGTGGCATACATCTTCAAGCTTGAGATTAGCGAGCTGAATCGGAAGGAACCAAAGAAGACAAGGTGCTCGACAAGTTGCGAAGCAAGTAGCTAAGCTGATCCGCGAATTCCATGATCTCTTTCCAGATGAGATCAAGCAGCTCCCTCCATACAGGGGAGTTGAGTGCGAGATTGCACTCGAGCCAGGAACAAAGCCAACGAGCAAGGCTCCATATAGAATGACAACGCAGGAATTGTCGGAGCTAAAGAAGCGATTCTTGGGAGCCGCTTGACCTAGGTTTTATTAGACCTAGTGTTTACGCCATTTGGGCGCCCATTCTCTTTGTTAAGAAGAAGGATGGCAGTCTAAGGATGTGCATAGACTATAGGCAGTTGAACAAGCACACCATTAAGAACAAATATGCGCTTCCAAGATCAGACGACTTGATGGATCAGCTTCAAGGTGCAAAGATCTTCTCCAAAATCGACTTAAGGTCAGGTTATCATCAGATCAGGATAAAGGAAGAAGATATCCATAAGACCGCCTTCAGAACGCGGTATGGGCATTATGAGTTCACGGTAATGCCTTTCGGCTTATCAAATGCCCCCGCAACATTCATGAGGCTCATGAACGATATCTTCAGGGAGTTCCTGGACACCTTTGTGATTGTTTTCTTTGATGACATTTTGGTGTATAGCAGATCCCTTGAAGAGCACGTACAACACTTGAGAAGAGTGCTGGAGAAGTTGAAGAGACACCAGTTGTACGCCAAGTTGTCGAAGTGCCACCGCCTTGCGAGAAGGTGGAATACCTTGGTCATGTGATCTCGGCGAAGGCATCTCAACGGACCCATGAAGATTGAAGCGGTGATTCGATGGCGGCGCCCGAAGAATGTGCATGAAGTCAGAAGTTTCCTCGGCCTAGCAGGGTACTACAGGAAGTTCGTAAAGAACTTTGCCAAGATAGCAGCCCCGCTAACAGACTTGACGCGGGCGGAGAAAGTGAAAGATTGGGCAGAGCATTGGCACAAGAAAGCCCAAGCAGGGTTTGAATTGTTGAAGGAAGCTTTAACAACAGCCCCAGTCTTAACCCTGCCGGACCCGGAAAAAGATAAGCTTGTAGCGACTGACGCGAGTAAGATAGCTACAGGTGCAGTGCTTATGCAAGAAGAGCGCGTGGTAGCGTATGATTCCAGGAAGATGAACGACGCCGAAACGCGCTACCCAACGCACGATCAGGAATTGCTTGCGGTTGTCAGGGCATTAAGAATTTGGAGGCACTACCTTTTGGGAAGGAAGTTCCAGTTGGATACAGACCACCAGAGCCTCCAATATGTATTCACGCAACCACACCTTAATCTGAGGCAGCGGAGATGGATGGAGTTCCTCGAAGAATATGACTTTGATATAGTCTACAAGCCGGGGAAGCTCAACGTGGTAGCAGATGCGCTTTCAAGGCATCCCCTGACAACTAGAGTGCATTGCAATGCAATTTCGACGCTCTCCAGCGACTTTGGTAAGAGGATTGAAGAGTCCTTGCCAACGGATGTGGATTTCAGAGAAGTATGGGCAAGCCTTTCTAAGGAGGCTAGAACAGATAAAGAGCGGGAGGCCTTCAAGCATTATAAGAAGGAAGGCAACCTGTTATACCATAAGAACAAGTTGTGCGTACCCGAATCATCAGGTGTAAGGAAGTTGATCCTCCATGACACGCACAACAGCCCAATAGCTGGCCATGCGGGATTCATGAAAACATATTTCAAGGTGCGCAGCAGCTATTATTGGCCAGGAATGAAGAAGCAAATAGCTCGCTACATCAAGGAATGCCAGCTATGTCAGCAGACAAAGGCGGAGCAGCTTCGAATTCCAGGGGCATTAGAGCCATTAGCGGTGCCAAACGCTAAATGGGAGGTAATCAGCATGGACTTCATCACAGGACTCCCAAGGACAGCAAGAGGGAAGGATGCTTTGATGGTAGTGGTCGACAAGTTGTCTAAGATGGCACATTTTGTGCCTTGCAGGACCACAGATACAGCTATGGATACAGCAAAGCTCTTCACCAAAGAGATCTTCAGGCTTCATGGCATGCCAAGGGAGATCATCTCCGACAGGGATCCGAAGTTCATGAGCGCCTTTTGGCAAGACCTCTTTGCGACAATCCAGACGAAGCTATCCATGAGCACGGCATATCATCCTCAGACGGAGCGGACCAACAGGATTTTAGAGGACATGCTACGAAACTATGTCTGGAATAAGCAAAGTATGTGGGAAGAATTTATTCACTTGGTGGAGTTTGCATACAATAGCACCAAGCAGGAATCATCCCAAATGTCGCCGTTTATGATCAATTACGGCTATCGATTACCTAACTCGGATACTTGGCACAACCCCGTGTCAAAAGTGGAAGTTTCGCGGCCGAGATGTTGGCCGATATCGCGGCTTCGTGGAAGAAGTTCGAGGTTATCACGCTAGCGGCAAAGAAGTCGTCGAGAAGAGTATCGTAGACAAGCATCGAACGATAAGAGAGTTCAAAGTTGGAGATGATGTTTGGCTCAAGATCAAGGTGAAGCGGTGGCTTCGGGATCGGCAATTGCAAGAAGCTTGCTCCAAGGTGGGCTGGACCTTCGGAATAGTCAAGAGAGTAGGTAATCAATCCTACAAGCTAGATTTGCCAAAGACACCTAAAGATTCATAAGGTCTTCCACGTGAGTTTGTTGAAGAAGCATACTCCAAATCCGGGATGAAGTCTTGGATTCGCCAACGTTGTTGGAAATGGCGGAGGAGCATTTGGAGATAGTTCGAAATTGATTCTTGATAAAGCTTTCAAGAAAACGAGGAGATCGAAATTCCTCGGTATTTGGTCAAGTGGAAACACTTACCGGTGGAAGACGCGGCGTGGGTACTTAAGAAAGATTTAGTAAAGCAAAGATCCACGGTTTATGGAGCAATGGGGCGGCAAGGTCATCTCCTCAAGAAATCGGCTCGGGCATGTCGATTTGTGTAGGTTAATTCTTGTGTAGTAAGATTAATCTCGCATGCAACCTATGCTTAGTATGGGTGCATGCGTTGTTACCGATGATGGGACCACTACGGTGATCTCTAGGGCGCGGGTGTAATGTCAATGTAGGCATGACCGCGTTTCCGTTTGGGAGAGTGGAAGGTAGATTAGAAAGTCTACTTCTGTCCCACGGAAGTAGACGACCTCGAGAGAAAGGAGGTCATGAAGGAATGCATTGATAGGGAAAGCACCTTTAGCCCCATATATGCTTTGATAGGAGGAATCTATCCTTCGCGCCCCCCACGCGAGAAGGATATCCTCCACGCTGGGCAACTAGAGGTGTAGGCATGAGCGGCATATAGGCATATAGGCGCTGTCTCCGCGGCCATAATGGAAGATTCACCCTCTTCCTACGCCGGGAGATTAGCCATGCATCCATGTAGATAGGTGGGGTGGTCACCATATAACCAAAATTTTATTTAATAATTAAATGGTACTAACGTAGTGTCGACCTGCAGGCCAGTAGAGCGCTCCGGAGGGCAAGGAGGTCGGGCTACGAAGACTTGCAACACAAATTTTGTTGGAATGTGTTGCAAGGAATGAAGAGTACCTCGGACGTTAATTCTAAATTTTGATGAACTTAATTGTAATGTTAAGTGAATCTTGGAGTAATCTGTTAGTAATGTTGTGAATTGATAAGTTATGGTATAATACAACAATGTGATAATGTCATAAAAATATTACCTTAAGGTAATTTTAATAAATGTGTAGGAATTATAGTAGCCATCGTATGTATCAAGTTGTTGCAGGTCAGGTTGATCCCAAGGTGGGGAGACCCACGATGCTGCGGACAGCATCAATTCAAGGTGGGGAGAATGTGACGTTCCAAAGCCAAAGATATCGCCCGGGGCGTATATACCGCTTTGCCTGCGTCACGCGTACCGCCCACTCCGGTGACGTGTACGCTAGCGTGTAGCCAGGTGAGTAGCCCTAGGGGGCAACTTGCCAGAAATATGTGCAACTATTAATGTGCACATTTTCCAATGTACACATTAATGTGGGCACACATTTCCAAGTGGACACTTCATGCCAAGTGGGCCACACCCATAGGTGCAATTAATGTGCACCTTTTCCAAGGTACACATTAATGTGGGCACACATTTCCATGTGTGCACATTTGGCCACCTAGCCCTTAAAGGCAAGTGGGCCCATGTTCCAATTATCCCACATGCCAAAAGGGGATAATTGGAAACCCTAGCCAACTCCCTTGTCTATATAGAGTAGGAAACCCTAACTAGCCCAATTTTTGATTTTAGGGCTTCAGGACTCTGTTTTGGCTGCCTCAACAGCCAAAACCGCATCCCAGACTCGGGCTAGGAGAGTTGCATCCTTAGTTTCTCTAGATTCGAGCGTTTCAGCAGGATGGTCGAGCTCAGGTCAGGAGGAGCCCCTCAAGGATCAGGTATTTGGCCAATTAGATAGTCTAAACCCTAATTTAGTCATTGAATCAGTAGGTTTAGCCTATTAGATTGGCCATCCAGATCTCTAGATAGCAGATTCTAACTAAAGAACCTAACTCTATGTTGTAGGTTAGATCTTGTTCTTTAGTTCTTCTGTGATGTATATGGATGATGTATCTCTATGAACTCCTTGTATTGGGAAGGGGGGTAGAGACCTAAAGCTTTGTAGTTGATGCTCCTAGAGTAGCCTCTCTAGCACACTGTAGATTCGGCCTGTGCGCAAGAGCCACACCGGGATGTGGGTGAAGGGGCCAGACTGGCTGAGAAGGAGGTTCATGTCCTGACTCATGAACGGTTCCTCTGGTGTGTAAGGCCTACCGGGAACCATTGTGGCTAGGTCCAATGGCTTGCCACCGCGTCAAGGGGCAAGGCATGGGCTCGACACCCGTGGGGTGGTGTTCACCTTCCGGTGGGTTCAGTCCCGATCACGGCAAAGGCCCTCTAGCCACCTTGAGTCGGCATGTAGATCTGGAGGGAGTGATCCCTACCGCCCCATCGGGCGGGAAGATGAGCCCAGGAGTAGCCCTCTTGGCTATGCATCCGGCGGGCTACAGTCAGGCCCCGACACTTTTCAGACCACTCTGCAAAGTGCGTACAGGAGGGGCGGATGGAGTGGACAACCCTAAGCCATGTTCATATGCCAGCCAAATCCATTGCCATGAATTCCATGCGCAATGAACTCTGAGAGACCCAAGCGTCCGGTCATCCCTTGAGTCCGAGCCTTGGGTAGGATTTCCTATGTGCGATCTTGATCTTTGTCTATGCAGATATGTGGAGGACCATCCTTCGTGATGGTCATATGATGTTGATGTATGTGCTAACGACATGTATGTTTACGCCCGCAAAGCTAGGTAGGCCCCGAGGAAGACGGTGTAATGACCCTTCCACTCTTCCCACTGGAACCCGACACGGTTGCAGTGTCATGTGGAGGGCCCTGTATTAGCATGGAGCTGGTATGGGGGATGAACTCCTGTTTGTATACGGTGAGTGCACCGTATACGAGTAGGGGACGTCACAACGGTATTGTTTTTTAAGTGGACAAGGAACGTCCACTGTTATTTTTTTAAGGAGCTGTGGTTTTTGTTTTTTTAGGATGTGTGGTTTTTTAAGGAGGTATGTTTTTTGTTAAAAGAACTGTGGTTTTTTCTTTTGAGGTAGTGGTGTTTTTAAGGAGGTGTAGTTTTTGGAGGTGTGGTTTATAAGTAAGTGTAGTTTTTTTTTTAAGGAGTTGTGGTCTTTGTTTTTTAGGACGTGTGGTTTTTTAAGGAGGTATGTTTTTTTGTTAAAGGAACTGTGGTTTTTTCTTTTGAGGTGGTGATGTTTCTAAGGAGGTGTAGTATTTGGAGGTGCGGTTTATAAGTAAGCGTAGTTTTTAAGGAGGTTTTTTCTAAAGGATGTACGATTCTCTAAAGGGGTGTGGTATTTTAAGGTTCTTTATAGCCAATTTTGTAAGCATCATTATACAATCATTGCACTGCTCCCATCCATATGACACCCCATAAAGTATTCATATATGTTGTCATTACATGCCATGTGTAAAGATGCAATATCTCATCTATTGTCCCTCTACCCCTCATGCTTATAGAAAACTAGAATGCAAAGGCATTATGAAGATCCCAAAATTGAATTGAACTGAATTTAACTTTAACATCCATGGGGACCAACAAGTCTATCAGATCCTCTCTCGTGTGTGTGTGTGTGTGTGTGTGTGTGTGTGTGTGTGTGTGTGTGTGTGTGTGTGTGTGTGTGTGTGTGTGTGTGTGTGTGTGTGTGAGAGAGAGAGAGAGAGAGAGAGGGGGGAAGTGAAGTGAAGTGAAGTGGTGTATTATTCTGTCTTTTAGAGACCATCAGGTCTATGAGACGTCTACAAAAACAGTTTCAAAATTAAACACATGTTCATGTGACAAGCCCTCCAAATCAAGGGTCTCGTCATCAAGCTCTCTCTCTTCCTCATCATCAATAATATCTTTAGATTTTTTTATAACTGTTTCCCTCATTTGTAACAAATCGATCAAGAAACTCGCAACTCTAGTTGAAGGCAGATGAAAAAAAGAAATAATGTCTACTCCTCTAATCCCAAACCTGTCTCTTATAGCTTGGTATGCCGGACATGTGACGCTCCCTGCTAAACATACGGTGCTCGACCATACGCTCGGCAGGAAATCCCCCGTCCGGCTCAACAACCGCACAGGCCCTCCGTCTATCCCACACTCGGGGAACTCATAAGGGAAGGGGACACGAAGGTGTCTTGCGCGCCCTTCCCTTATGGGCTCCTATCACAGCGGAAGCATAAACATGTCAGAACTAGCAATACTATACAATACAATATGCTACCCCAAGGGTAGCTCAACCGCATATCCATAGATGCAAAGAACATAATCATATACCATAAAACATGAGAGCTCCTACCCGTGGCTCTGACACATAGGGTAGGCGACTGACTGGATAGGCCTCAAGATAGAGCAGACCGAGTCATAACAATGGCGGGGCTGGCGTAAGACAATGGCTAGGGTTGACCACTCCATCCGCCCCTCCTGTGCATACTTTGCAGATGGGCTAGATCAAGCTGTGGCATGACTCTAACCTTCCGGATACGCAATCCCATGGCATCACCCATCGGGACTACTCCAGGTTGCATCTCCCTGGTCCGACGAGGTAGGAAGGGTTGCATCTCCCCTTCCCGAGGTCTAGAGGCTCCACGGGCGGCTAGAGAATCGTGGCAACACACGATTCGTACCCGACTGAACCCCCCAAAACAAGAGCCAAGCTGATACTTGCAACTCTTGAGAGGCAGGGCGACACCATTGCCCCAGGAGGTGTCGGACCCATGCTCGGCCCACACGAAGTGACCGACCATAAGCCTAGCCCACTATGGGATCCCCTGAAGCCCCCACTCGGCAGGGATCCACCCTCCATCTTGCCTCTAGCCCCGTTATGTGGTGCTGAGTCACATCATAGCCTCCATAGCCCGGTGGGTTCCTATGCACAGGCCGCAACTAATAGGAACTAAGGGATCTACACTAGGAGCATACTACATATGGCCCTAGATCTCTACCCCCCTTCCCAATACAAGAGGAGCAACATGATCAACCAATATCGCATACATCACGTCATGATCAACATCAACATCATATGAACATCTTAACCTAATCATACATAGCTAACTAATAGTTAGGGTTCCTTGATTAGGGTTCAAGATGTTCAACAAAGGATCTAGGGTGGCTCTACTCTAGATACGAATCACTAACCCATCTGGAGTGCTAACTTCCAGATGAACTAACATGAACTCTACTCAACCTATCTCCTCCAAAAGTGCTTCCTCCCATTCCTGGCGTCTCCATGCTCCTAGACGTGGTTCGAAGGCCTGCTCCCTCTACGATCATACACACCTTCCAGGGGCTGCTGCTCCAGGCTAGGCTATGACGAACGGTGCTCGAAACGGGGTTTCGGGCACGTGGATGAGAGTTCAGGTGCTAGGTCAGGAAAAAGGGTCTAGGGTTAGGGTTAGAGCTCATATAGGTGTGGGTCCACCTGGGATGCCACGTGGCACCACTAGGATAAGGCCGTGTGGCGTTTGCCCAATAGGATAAGGCCATGTGGAAATGGGCCTTATCCTAAGGTTATCTAAGTTAAACAATTAACTTAGATGTGCACCCCTTGCCACTTATCCAAGGCATACAAGGCTACCTAGGTAGACTTGTATGGTGACGGGTCTAGGAATATACGTATTTATGGCATATATTCCCTTTGAACGTCACATTCTCCCCCCCTTAGGACAATGCTGTCCTCAGCATTGCGCTAAGGTGACGAGCCTATCTATCCTGCAAAACAACATAAGATCATACACTTAAGTTTAATTTAAACGATCAACTTCCTATTAAAGTTAAATGTCAAAATTTAGGCTATATTTGTACTTATACAAAATTATATAGCCTTAACAAGGTTACTTCCTACAATAATTCAAAACATTATTATAAGAGTTATTAGGGTTCATAATCTAAATTATGGTTCCCCCATCTTCTCGTAATGCGCCCCACCTCGAAGCTCCTTCTCACTTGCCTGCACATGGAGCACATTACGTTAGTTTAATTAATAAGTTTGTGGTTTTAGGGGACCACCCCCCTTACCAATACCTTGCACTCGATCATGGCCCTTTCGGATTGAGCTTAAGGACCATTTAAGATGATCCCATCATCGCCCATGATCAAGTGCTACCTTGTACTCGGCTACCCGGTTCCGAGTACCCCTAGTGCATCATGCCCCAAGGGTTTTAAGCTAGGGAACGTCTCACGATCCCATCATCGCACATGATCACTTTGACCTTCACCATGACCCCCCTATGGCCAGGTTTGCGAACCCCACATCGTGGCATAGAGAACATCCGACCGATGTCCCATCATCGCGCACCATGCCTTTCCTCTCTCTCTCTCTCGCATGACCCTATTGGTCATGCGCACCTCTTGGTGCATGTTGGCCTAGAGAACGCCTTAAAGGCTTATCTCATCATCGCCCACATGTTCCAAGGTTCTGGCCTATGTATTCCACTAGCTAGAATACATCTGCCAGAATTAGAGGCTAACTAAGAACATGCTAAGCTAACCTCCTGGTGAGTCGGGGTCGACCCAGTCGGAAACGACTCGCCCATCAAACTCCTTCATAAATTCTGGGTATTGCTTCTCCAAATCCTGCTTCAATACCCATGTCGCGTCTTCCACGGGCAAGTGCTTCCACTTGACCAAATACTGGAGGAACTGAGACCTCCTAGTCTTCTTGAATGACTTATCAAGAAGTAACTCAGGCACGATTTCCACTTGCTCCTCCGTCATTTCCAACAAGGTTGGAGTATCCAAAACCTCCTCAGGGTTAGGATTGTGCCTTTTTAACAAACTTACGTGGAAAACATTGTGAACTTTGAGATGGGCCGGAAGATCCAACTTGTAGGCTTGGGAGCCCACTCTCTCCAAAATCTTGAACGGACCAGCCCACCTAGGGGCAAGCTTCTTGCAACTCCCAATCCGAAGCTTAGCTTGCTTGACCTTGATCTTCAACCACACGCTATCGCCTACCTTGTATACGGTCCTGTGCTTGTCGGCTACACTCTTCTGCCGACTTCTTGCTGCTAGGAGGTAACCCCTCACTTCTTCCACCAACTGCTGCATATCTCCTAGCATCTGCTGGGACACTTCAACCTTTGACATGGGATTGTGCCAAGTATCCGGGGTTAAGCACTGGTACCCGTAATTTACCATGAAAGGAGACATCTGAGATGACTCCTGCTTGGCACTATTGTAGGCGAATTCCACCAAGTGGATATACTCATCCCACTTGGACTGCTTATTCCACACAAAGCTTCCGAGCATGTCTTCCAAGATTCGATTCGGCCCTCTCCGTCGACCATCCGTTTGGGGATGATAAGTGTGCTCATGGAGAGCTTCGCCCTGAATGGTCTGAAGAGGTCCTGCCAAAAAGCACTCATAAACTTGGAATCTCTATCAGATATTATCTCCCGAGGCATGCCATGGAGCCTAAAAATCTCCTTCACAAATAGCTTGGCAAGATCTAATCTTTGTCTCAGAGTTCTACAAGGCACAAAATGTACCATCTTAGATAATTTGTCTACTACGACCATCAATGCATCCTTGCCTCGAAGAGTCTTGGGAAGTCCTGTGGATAAAATCCATACTTACCACTTCCCACTTCTCGCATTTCGCCTTTTGCTAGAGGTTCCAAGGCTCCCGGAATTGGCTGCTCCGCCTTTGGTTTCTTGACACAACCGGCACTCACGAATATACCTTGCTATATGCTTCTTCATTCCCGGCCAGAAGTAGCTATTTCGAATCTTGAAGTAGGTCTTCATAAAACCTGCATGCCCTGCTATTGGGCTGTTGTGTGTGTCATGAAGGATTAGCTTCCTTATACCTGACAATTCGGGCACACACAACTTATCTTTATGGTACAACAAGTTGCCTTCCTTCTTATAATGCTTGAAGGCTTCTCGTTCCTTATCTGTTCTAGCCTCCCTGGAGAGGCTTTCCCATACCTCCTTGAAATCACCATCAGATGGTAATGTCTCCTCAATTTTCTTGCCATACCCACTGGAAAGAGTTGATATAGCATTACAATGTGTTCTCGTTTCAAGAGGTCTTTTAGAAAGAGCATCGGCGACCACATTCAACTTACCTGGCTTATAAGCAATCTCGAAATCATACTCTTCTAGGAATTTCCATCCACCTTTGCCTTAGATTCAGGAGTGGTTGGGTAAAGATGTATTGGAGGCTCTGGTGGTCAGTATCTAACTGAAACTTCCTCCCAAGCAAATAATGCCTCCAAATACGAAGGGCTTTGACGATAGCTAGAAGTTCCTGATCATAGGTTGGATAGCGCTGCTCGGTGTCGTTCAACTTCTTGGAATCATAAGCTATTACTCTTCCTTCTTGCATAAGGACTCCTCCTGTTGCTATCTTACTTGCATCTGTTGCTACTATCTTATCCTTGTCTAGATCTGGCAGAACTAGCACTGGTGCTGTTGTTAAAGCCTCCTTAAGCTTTTCAAATGAAGCTTGAACATTCTCTAACCAATGTGCTCTCCAATCTTTCACCTTAACACTCTTGGTGAGGTCCGTCAAAGGGGACGCCCACTTAGCGAAGTCCTTCACGAACTTTCTGTAATAACCTGCCAGACCTAGAAAGCTTCTTACTTCCGCCACATTCTTTGGAGCTGGCCAATCCACTACTGCCTCAATCTTTGCGGGGTCGGTGGAGATTTCTTCCGCCGATATGACATGGCCCAAGTACTCCACTCTTTCAGTAGCAAAGTGGCATTTGGAGAGCTTTCCATACAAACGATGCCGCCTTAACTTTTCTAATACCCTTCTCAAATGCTGACTATGATCTTCAATGGACTTGCTGTAGACTAGAATGTCATCGAAGAAGACAATGACAAACTCATCTAGAAAATCCCTGAAGACGTCGTTCATGAGGCGCATAAAGGTTGCTGGAGCATTCGACAATCCAAAGGGCATTACTGTAAACTCAAAGTTACCATACCGCGTTCTGAAGGCGGTCTTATGGATATCTTCCTCCTTAATCCTTATTTGGTGGTATCCTTACCTTAAGTCAATTTTGGAGAATACCTTTGCTCCTTGGAGCTGGTCCATCAAATCATCCGCCCTTGGCAATGCATACTTATTCTTTACCGTCTGCTTGTTGAGCTGGCGATAGTCTATGCACATTCTTAAACTGCCATCTTTCTTCTTCACGAAGAGTATAGGTGCTCCAAAAGGAGACACACTTGCTCTAATAAAACCAAGCTTAAGCAATTCCTGGAGTTGCTTCTTGAGCTCAACCAACTCCGGAATGCTCATCCTGTATGGTGCCTTGCTGGTAGGCTTAGCATCTGGTGCTAATGTGATCTCACACTCCACACCCCTATAAGGTTGTAGCTGCCGGATTTCATCCGGAAATACATCCTTGAATTCATCCGGAAATACATCCTTGAATTCCGAAATAAGCCTTGCTACTGGCTTGGGCAACTGCTTCCCCTTTTGGTCGTTTCCATCCTGTTTATTGGGCTCAATTGCCTCTAATCTCAAAATGTACTCCACCTTATTTCTTTCTATATTTTTCCTTAGCTGCTTCAAAGAAATACACTGCATAGAAGAAGCTGCCTTCTTACCTCTCACTATGAATTTGGTGCCGTCCGGTGCTGTCATGGCAACTTCATTGCGGTCGCAGTCGATCATGGCTTTCACTGGCTTTAGGAACTCCATTCCTACTATAAGGTCATACCTTCCGATCTCCATGACCTCTGCCCCCATCGGCCACTTACTTCCACTAAGGTCTATGTCGAATGTAATCCTCCTCCCCTTAGTGTGCCGAATGGCGCCGTTTGCCATAGCAACTGGCCTTGGCTTAGACTTCAATACTTTGTTCTTCATTAGGGCAGCCAGCCTAGGAGAGGCGAAATTGTGAGAGCTACCTGTGTCTATGAGGACTACATATGGATTGCTATCTATGATTCCATCAGCCGCAATCACTGTCGACTGATTTTCTATATCATCTGACTCAATATTTGCACAGATATGGCACTCACCATCTATGAAGTCCTGGGCCTCATGCTGGTCGTCGTCCTCATCCGCTTCTATTGGTGAATCCCAATCCATAAGCTCTGCCAACGCTGCCTGCATGACGAATGGGCAATCATGTGTTCGGTGCCCTAGCTGGAAGCACCTGAAACATAGCTTCTTCTCAATACATTCCTGTCTCTTCTCTTTCGTCAGGCTGTCTAGAATACGCTTTAACACGCTGCCCCCTGATGCATTCTGCGGCTTACGGTCCCCAAAGTTCTTACCCTGAGCTCTTCCTTGCTGCTGACCTCCTGATGGCGTAGTTGCTGATTGCTTACTCTATTGTTGCCCTTGGTACTGCCCCGTTGACTTTCCTTTGAAGGCCGACTGTCTCTCTCCTGGCGTTGCTGGAGCTTCTTCCAAACTTATGGCTTTATCCTCGGCTTCTGCCACTGACTTAGGGTTGATTGCTCGGACTAGCCTCTTGATATTGCTGTTCAATCCCTCAATATAAGTTTCAACCGCTTGCCTTTCCGACACCCCAGGAACATGGAGTCTAAGTCGCATAAATTCCTCTGTATACTTTGCTACTGACAATGTACCCTGGTTTAACCTGTAGAACTGCTGGATCTGCCTGCTAGTATGTGACCTAGGCACATAATGTCTGCGAAAAGCCTTGCTGAAAGTCTTGAATCTGCAACTGTTCCTTTTGAGCTTGTTGGACTTCGCATAGCCTTTCCACCAGATTCTAGCTGCCCCTATCAAGTTTGCTGTAGCAACTTTCCCTATATCCTTATCCTTCATGCCATAAGAGTTGCCGAACTCTTCCATCTCATCGAGCCAGGCTTCTGCCTCCATACCTGACCTGTCCTTCCCTGAGAACTGACCCAACTTCCTAGTCTTCCACACATTGCTCATAGCACTGTCAACTTTCTTTTGATATTCATCTTCCTTCCTTGCCCTGGCTCTTACCTGTGGAGTGTCGGACTCACTTTCTGAGCTAGAACTGTCTTGACTGTCTGAAGTGTCTGATGAACTGGAGCTAGGTGGTGTTAGACTCCTTCTGTTTCTCCTTTTCCTCTTCCTGTCTCTGACATTCCCCTGATTGTCCTGCCCTTCCGGCTGTGGACCTTCCTCGATGCCTTGCTGAGGTAGCGGTGGAGGTGGTGGTGGAGCAGGTGCATATTCTTGGGCATTCATCAATGGGGTGGCCCAGTGGATCAGCTGATGCATCTGGTTCCTCATCTGGACGAGCCTTGCGTTGATTGCTTCCGGTGTCATTTCGTCGTTGTTGTCATCTTGATCACGTCCAAATAGGTTTCTGGGTATCCACTGGTGATGTCGGCCTTGAGAACCTGAGCCTGTGTTCCTTGCTGCAAGGGTTAATCATCAATGCTTGTTATTTAAGTTACACACTAATTGTTCTTGCTTAAAATTGAATTGTTGTTAGGTACAAAAGAAATCATATGAAAATTCCACTTACAAGTCAAGATCATGGTAAGACATTAATTAGTATATAGAAGTACATTTGATGAATTACATGATAATACTGAAGAGAGAATTACAATACACTTTAATTAACTAACAAAACAAGTTTTTCCATCAGCGCTGTCGCTTCATAGACTTGAAGAAGTTCTTGACATTCTTGAATCCTATGCCCTTGCCCATGTTCTGTAGGATTCTTGCCGCCGATCCTCCCTCCAATGCTCTTGCCATCTGTGGTGCCGGAAGTTCTGGTGCAGTTGCCGCCACTACTGACAAGTGCGCATCTCTGAGGTGGCCCCTTGCGAAGTCGAGGGCATGAAGGGCTACGGATCTTTTGAAGAGGATAACATGGTCCATTCTGTAATCTATCTTGGCATGTTGTCCAAAGCCTGTGAGTGCTATGAGGAGCGCCACGGATTCTTCACCCCTTGGGCTGAACTCCTTGTGGAAGACTATCATCTGTCCTTGGCTAAGGGCCGGAAGATAGTACCTGAGTTCGGCCCTGTGGCTCCCGTACTCCTCCTCCGAGCTGCATCGCCGAAAACATCTATTGCCGTAAGATCTTCGTGGTCCCTCCACATTCTTGTTGCGTTCTCCAGATTGATGCTGCTAGATGACTCACGCATGCTCACGGAGCGCACTGGTCGGCTTGAGCTTGGGCCTCTTCCCGGCTTGTACAACCTACTTTGGATCTCCTGGAATTCTTCTTCTGGAATGACGGGTTGCTGTTGCTGAAACATCTGCCTTATCTGTTGGTACGCCTGGATGTCCGACATAGTTTCCCCTGCGTAGGAGTGTCGCTCGGCTACCTCCCTTGGGATCTCTTGGTAGGAGTAGTCGATGAAGTCACTGCCCTGCTCTTGTGCCATTAGGCCTAGGAGCTCATCCATCCTGAGGCTCTCTTCTTGACAATAGGGAAGGTTGAGGATATCGGTGGCGAATATGTACTCCTCGCCGTCGATGATCACCGGGGTGAGGGCCGTGATACCTACTGGTGGCTCGAAGTCCCGCCTTGGTACTTCCTGTTGTCGAGCTAGACGCCTCTCCATCCTTCTTGCCTCCCTCATCTCCCAACTTGGGTTCTCCTCCTCTTCCTCTTCATAATCTTGCTCAATCTGCAACACAGGTGTTTCTGATGTGGAGCCGTAGTGTTCGTACGCTGCAGTCTCGATCTCGTGGATGCCTATCTGTGCTGCCCGAGTGTTGAGAGGTGCCAAATCCAATGGTTGAATTGACGGCTCTCCTGGTTGGTTAACTGCCCTGTACTGCATGAACAAAGCTAAGGCTGCTTGGTTTGAGAGGTACCTATGCCTATGATGCTTACAGGTCATGTAGTTCGGCATGTTTCTGGTTCTATCCCACAGCCTATTCTTGCCCCTGGATCCCCAGCCTATGGCTTGGGTAAGAGTGTCTAAGGAAACCCATTTTCCTCCCCTAGGTGGCAAGCTAACTTCCGAGGGTAGAATGTGCTGATCGTATTGGCAAATGATGTTAGTGTAGTAGGGGGTTCTGGTCAAGGTGGCAAGGAGATCAAAGAGATGATCAAAGACATGAAAGGCTTGCTCAGCAGGGATTTCACGGATGTGATTGGAGTCATTGGACCATCTAACAAAGCTTGATGGCGCCATTGAGCAGAGATGGCTATGAAAAATGGCTGACGGGAATGAGCAAAGGGCTAGAAAATCGCCAAAGGGGCTGAGAGCAGTTCTGATGGTGAGAAAATGACAAATGAGGGCCCTTTTTATAGGCTAGGGGTGCCTCGGGTTCCGTGCACAAGGGTTCTGGATGGGGAAGACTTCAAATCTATGGCCATGGGTGTCCAAATAAGCTACCATGAAGTGCAATTCTAAGCAAAGCAAAGCAAGAAATACTACATGGGAGTTTGTTGGATGAAAATTGGTCAATCTGGCAAATTTGGGCGAAACCGGGTCACGTCGCGCAAAATGGCTCTGCGTTGCGAACGCAGGCGGTATCCGCGCAATGCGACCCGATTTCGGGTCAATTCTACTTCTATGAAGAGTTTCGGGGAATTTCAAGATCCTAATATGACTTTTTAGCATGCTTCTAACCTAACTAGCAACTTTTATTACTCAAATTGGACATCAATTAATGACAGAATGCCGAAATCGGGTGGCGTTGCGCAGAATGGCTCTGCGTTGCGAACGCAGAGGGGTTTTGCGCAACGCGACCCGGTTTCGCCAATTTTTTTAATTTTTCAACTAATTAAGCTAGAATATTTAACTAATTAATTTTCTTTGAACATTCCAATTTTAATGGTCAAAACTAAAGTAAATTTTGAGCTACTTAACACATTTTCATACAAAAATTAAGGTCAGTCTGCAACAAAATTTTATATTTATGGGGGGAACTTAGCAATTACATTAATTTACACAAAATTGTATCCTCAAGGGTACTCCTTGCGGATACGGCGTGCCAAGTATATGTCCTTGGGCATCAGGGTCACCCTCTTCGCGTGGATCGCGCAGAGGTTCCCTTCTTCGAACAACTGGGTGAGCTCGGCCTCAGCGGCTACCTGCAACACCCTAGTTGTGAGCGACGTCACCCTATAGTCGGTGAGGAACTCCTGCATCACCTTCCGCATGAGCCGCTCGAATGGTGCCTTCCTAATCAGGAGATTAGTGCACTGTTGGAAGTGCCTAATCTCTCGAAAAACACGGGCATGTGGCAAGTTAGGCCCATGGTGGACCTTCTTCGGCTTCTCCGGTGGTGGCGGCGACGGCTTGGGCTGGTTCTTGCTAGGGCAGCCCCCCTTCACGTAGCGGTCGACGTTCTGGCGGCAATACCAGTCATTATACCTCGTCCACCGACAGAGGTATTCTGGAATCGAATGCCAGGCGGCGTCGAAGAGGCTCCTCCCTCAGGGCGATTGCGGTTCGCCCGCCATATGCTTCTTGACCACCTTGGGTGGCTTGGGCCACTTCGGGTAAGGTGGTCTAGCGTCGGGGTTTGAGGGCTCCCCGGCGCGTTCGTCTTCCTCTTCTTCTGCTTCTACCTCCTCTTCTTGCTCCTCTGCTTCCTCCTCCTGACGAGGTTCTTCAATAACGGCTTGATCCGTGAGGCTGTCATTCCTTCTCTTAACCTTTCACTGCTCCCTTAGCTCCCGCTCACGCTCTCTCTTCTTCCTCGCAGCCCTCTCTTCCGGCCACTCAGTAACCTTCTCCTTGCCCTTCTTCTTCGGCACTGAAGGGCCCGCCTCTTCAACCTGCTCTTCAACCTGCTCCTCTACCTCCGTGTCCGAGTGGGGCCCAAAATGTCGGGACTCGCCAATTCTCTGGGTGCCCGCCGACGAAGAGCTGCTGCTGCTGGGCGCCTCCTCCTCTGCATCGTGGTAGGTTGCGTCACTACTGCTGGAGGGAAACTCCTCTTCCCCCTTCTTAGGTCGAAGGTGCTCCGGGATTTTCTTCGTATGGCGTCCCGCTGCTACCTGCGCCATCGAGAGCGTGGGTCGCTCGCCGAACTTCCTAGCTGTCTGTTTGGTGCGAGCCATACGTGACGGTCTAGAAAATGGGTGACGTAAGGCTGAGCAAGAGAGAGATGGTGGAGGAAAGGGTTGGAGGGAAAATGAGGTGTCATGGGTATTTAAAAAGGAGGGTCCCTGGGAATATTCTTCTACCATAAATAGGCCTACTTATTAGCCCCCCTTATTAATTACACCATAGTACCCTTATTATTAATATATGTTTAATTTCTAATACATATACTAAAATTCGTATTATACCTTTAGAATTTCAAATTTCCTAATAGTTTGCAGTATTAATTATGGATTTGCACCATTTTTCACCCAGGTCTCCGATTGGCATGATTCTTCGACCCATTTTAGGTGAAATTTGATGCAGATGCATAATTTTCACTCCAATTTTACTAGAAGGTGAATTTGACTCATTCATTTCTTAACCTAATTTTGGACCCACTACCTAGGAGAAAAAAATTTTTTCCCCTATTTTCGAGGTTCGATGGTGGAAAATTTTTTTATTTCACACCCCTATAGGCCTGTTAGACTACTTTCATAGTTATGGTCAGTGCTAGTTCTTGGTCAACCAAGAACATCGCTCTGATACCATTGTGACGCTCCCTGCTAAACATACGGTGCTCGACCGTACGCTCGGCAGGAAATCCCCCGTCCGGCTCAACAACCGCACAGGCCCTCCGTCTATCCCGCACTCGGGGAACTCCGGAGCATGGGAAGGGGACACGAAGGTGTCTTGCGCGCCCTTCCCCTATGGGCTCCTATCAGAGCGGAAGCATAAACACGTCAGAACTAGCAATACTATACAATACAATATGCTACCCCAAGGGTAGCTCAACCGCATATCCATAGATGCAAAGAACATAATCATATACCATAAAACATGAGAGCTCCTACCCGTGGCTCTGACACATAGGGTAGGCGACTGACTGGATAGGCCTCAAGATAGAGCAGACCGAGTCATAACAATGGCGGGGCTGGCGTAAGACAATGGCTAGGGTTGACCACTCCATCCGCCCCTCCTGTGCATACTTTGCAGATGGGCTAGATCAAGCTGTGGCATGATTCTAACCTTCCGGATACGCAATCCCATGGCATCACCCATCGGGACTACTCCAAGTTGCATCTCCCTGGTCCGACGAGGTAGGAAGGGTTGCATCTCCCCTTCCCCGGGTCTAGAGGCTCCACGGCGGCTCTGGTCGTGGCAACACACGATTCGCACTGACCAACCCCCAAAACAAGAGCCAAGCTGACACTTGCAACTCTTGAGAGGCGGGGCGACACCATTGCCCCAGAGGTGTGTCGGACCCATGCTCGCCCACACGCAAGTGACCCCACCATAAGCCTAGCCCACTATGGGATCCCCCGGCCCCCCCACTTTCGGCAGGATCCACCCTCCATCTTGCCTCTAGCCCGTTATGTGGTGCTGAGTCACATCATAGCCTCCATAGCCCTAAGTGGGTTCCTATGCACAGGCCGCACCACTAATAGGAACTAAGGGATCTACACTAGGAGCATACTACATATGGCCCTAGGTCTCTACCCCCTTCCCAATACAAGAGGAGCAACATGATCAACCAATATCGCATACATCACGTCATGATCAACATCAACATCATATGAACATCTTAACCTAATCATACATAGCTAACTAATAGTTAGAGTTCCTTGATTAGGGTTCAAGATGTTCAACAAAGGATCTAGGGTGGCTCTACTCTAGATAATGAATCACTAACCCATCTCGAGTGCTAACTTCCGGATGAACTAACATGAACTCTACTCAACCTACCTCCTCCGAGCGCTTCCTCCCATTCCCCGGCGTCTCCATGCTCCTAGGCGTGGTTCGGCCTGCTCCCTCTACGATCATACACACCTTCCGTGGGCTCTTTGCTCCGTGCTAGGCTATGATTTAATCGGTGCTTTCAAACGGGGGTTTGGGCACGTGGATGAGAGTTCAGTGCTAGGTCGAGAAAAAGGGTCTAGGGTTAGGGTTAGAGCTCATATAGGTGTGGGTCCACCTGGGATGCCACGTGGCACCACTAGGATAAGGCCGTGTGGCGGTTGCCCAATAGGATAAGGCCATGTGGAAATGAGCCTTATCCTAAGGTTATCTAAGTTAAACAATTAACTTAGATGTGCACCCCTTGCCACTTATCCAAGGCATACAAGGCTACCTAGGTAGACTTGTATGGTGACGGGTCCAGGAATATACGTATTTATGGCGTATATTCCCTTGGAACGTCATAGGACACCACAAGATTACATGCTCTTCGTCTTCCACCTCATTTGCTCCGCACGCCCTACATACTCGGTGTTCATGCGCTATTCTCATCCATCTCCCTACCTCCACATTAAGGTGATGGGCACTCAATCTCATCCTACAAATAATATGTCTTTTCTTAAGCGATATATTGTCACTTAGATAACTCATCTCCTTTAGCTCAGGATTCATTTTATCTCTGTAATGCCTCATCTTTGTACCCGGACTAGACCATACCCGGTAGTTTATTGCTTCTTTAACCCATTCTCTGATCCTGTCTTTATTCCGGCACAAATCCTCAATACCAATCCCCCATTTCTTCATCCATATCATGCCATCTGCATACCATCCCTTACCAAAAGTTTCCTGTATCGCCAATCGAGGATAACTGCAATCATCATATGTCCCAACTTTGCTCAAGTATGTCAAAAACTGACACAACGCTTCACACTCTAATGGCAACATGCCACATTCTGCTAACATCATCTCATATGGCGTCTGCAGCTTAACCCCCAGCTCTGCATGCAAGAATTTCTTCAGGATCTTTTCAATTTTCTGCCATAACTCCATCGACAATCCCGGCCCCCATACCTCACACCCATAAAGAACCACTGCTTGTACCAGCACTTTGAATAACATTCTCTTCAAACCAAATTGCCATATGTCAGCTTTCACACATTTCCTTTGCATTGCAAAAATAGCCTTAAGCCCCCCATTTACCCGCTGCTCTACTGCTTGATTCCACCTGAAATTCTTATCAACTGTAATCCCCAAATATTTATAGGATGTAGTGATATCCACTGATTCTCCTTTGTATGAGAAAGCATAGTTTTTGTCTAAGGTCGTCCCAAAAATCACCACTTTAGTCTTGCTTAGGTTCACCTGTAACCCCTTCACATCACAAAAAGAGGCTAACGTATCTAAATGCTTTTGCATCCCCTCTTTGCTCCGGGCAATCAATACAATGTCATCCGCATATAAAAGCAACTGAATAACATATCCTGCCATACCTGTCCCTTCCCCCCCATATTTCTCCACCCACTCTTCCAATTCATCAATGAATATACCAAAAAGAGTTGGCGACATTGGACATCCCTGCTTAACCCCCATGTTACTAACCACTACCTCCTCACACTCCTCAACAAACGGAGTAGAAAGTGTAACTAAAACCTTTTCATAAAGCAGTCTCACCGCATCCCTATATTCTTCAGGCACCCCTACTCTTTCTAAACTGATCCAGAGATTTTTCCTGCATACTGTATCAAAAGCCTTAGTACAATCTACAAATGCAGCAAATAATGGTTTCCGTGTCCCCTTAACAGCGTCTATCATCGCCCTGAAAGTAACAAGATGATCTATGGTAGCTTTTCGAGGTCTAAAACCTGCTTGCCCCTTAGCCCTAACATTTTTCTCCTCTACCCAAACACTAATCTTATGCTCAACAATGGTAGCATACAGCTTAGCAAATAAATTACTTACCATGACCATTCTGTAGTTGTTAAGATCGCTAATGTCTCCTGCTTTATATATCGGCACCACTCTATTAATTTGCCATGCTGACGGGAAACCCTCTGTAACCGCATTAAACATTCTTGTAAGCGCATCCACCATTTGCGGTCCCGCCCACTTCAAAAGCTCCGCTACTAGTCCAAGAGAATCTCCCGCCTTCCTGTTGGCAATCTTACCAAGCCCCCACTGCACGTCTTCAACCGAAAACACCATTTTAATATGCCCCCCTTGTTGGCTATCCTCTCCCAAACCATCTGCATGATATAATTTCTTCACCTCATTAATCAAACCATCAGCTCGCAAATGTGCCACCTTACTCTTCCCTTGCTTAAGCTTCTTCCAAAACTTAAAAGGATCGACTATCAACTCCTTAACCAGCTTCTCCTGTTTACTTCTCACAAATGCCCTTTTCTTTACTTTCACAATTCTCTTGAACTCTTTAATTAGCTGCTCCCTGACATCCCCCACCACCTTTTTGTATTGCCTCCTCTTCTCCCTACACTCCTCATCGAACCACCCATTGCACGGCAAACCTTTCCTCCTACGTCCTGATACAAAACATTCCTGCGCTACCTGAGTAACCATGGAAGTAATCAGAGCACTTAGCTCTTCAGCCCCTGTAGGCCATGCTACTTTTTCACACATCCTTTCAAATGATTTCAAATATGCCTCCTTCCTTCTTTCTACTAAATATATCCATGGAGAAACCCCCTGATCCTGCTCTTGCATAGCTATACCCGATGCCTTTATTGAGGCAATTACAGGCACATGATCAGATTCACTTCTCTCATCTAAAATGTTCAAGGAGTCGACCTCATCCACAAAGTGTGCTGCTGCAATAAAGTAATCTACCACACTCTTACCTCTGCAAGTGCATTTTGCTGTTTCAGGAAACTTCCTCGTCCCATTATACAGGAGCAAATCCAATCCACTACACATGTTCAACAATGCTGCTCCCATAGGGGTAGGCCATTGTTCCATATCTAAAGATGTGCGATTCCAACCTATGTCAGCCATCTCTCCCTCATCTAGCTGCTCCATCCAGATAGGATCCCCATATGGACTGGTTATTGCTGCTTGTTTTTTTGCTGTTCTCCCATTAAAATCACCCATGAGCACTACATCTCCTGCTGGTGTAAAACTAGCAATATCCGAACGGATCATCCATATCCAAATTATACATCTGATAAGTACTTTGTTTCAAAGGGGGAAAATAACACCCGGCCACAAACACCTTACGATTCTTCCCTACCAGTTCCACCCAAATATATTGTTTGGTATACCTAACCAATCTTACCAAGTGCTTCAACTCATGTCTGACATAGCATGCAATCCCGCCATATCCCCTCCTCCTCCACCCCTTTTCATTCCATACTGAGTGTAATACACAAAATTCTGGGATGTCTGGCAACCCAAACTCCTCATGCTCCCATGTTTCTAAGAAAAAAGCCACATCTATTGATGCTAGAACGTCTCCCATCGAATACACCTTTGCCATGCTCAATTGGTTGACATTCCATGCCATAAACCTGATGGCCTCTATTTCCTAACCCGTGATCTGAACTTTTCCATTCTTCCATTGTGTGTGTGTGTGTGTGTGTGTGTGTGTGTGTGAGAGAGAGAGAGAGGGAGAGGGAGAGGGAGAGGGAGAGGGAGAGAGAGAGAGAGTTTTGCTTTTTTATGCCTCAAATCCATTTTTTGAGCATATGCACATGATCTCAGGTCCCATTCAGACTTGCAGGAGTTGAAAACACACAACAAAAACCTTATAGAAATCAGGATTCAAAAAATTATTTGCTGGTTTTTTCTTGCAGTTCATTGAGAGAAAAATATATCCAATTTCGCTCCATCACCTTAGTTCCAAATCAAGCCAAATTTCTTTCCACATGTTCCTACAAGTTCCCTGATAATAATTTCAAATATCAGCCAGAAATGTTAAAAAACACTCAAGATATTATCATTTGAGTGTACATATCTTTTTCTGCCATAGGGATGTGCAATGGACAAATTTTCTGTCCACTTGGCTCAAACATGCCACCTAGGCTCAAACATGCCAAGGTGGCTCAAACATGCCACCAAGGTGGCTCAAACATACACAAGGTGGCTCAAACATGCCACCAAGGTGGCTCCAACATGCCAAGGTGGCTCCAACATGCCACGCGGGCTTTAACATGCCATGCAGGCTCCAATATGCCAACGTGGCGCAAACATGTCACGTGGGCTCCACCATGCCACCTAGGCTCCAACATGCCAAGGTGGCTCACAACATGCCACCTAGACTTAAATATGCCAAGTTGGCTCAAACATGCCAAGGTGGCTCAAACATGCCACGTGGGCTCCAACATGCCACCTAGGCTCCAACATGCCAAGGTGGCTCAAACATGCCACCTAGACTCCAACATGACAAGGTGGCTCAAACATGCCACATGGGCTTCAACATGCCACCTAGGCTCCAACATGCCAAGGTGGCTCAAACATGCCACGTGGGCTCCAACATGCCACGTGGGCTCCAACATGCCAAGGTGGCTCTAACATGCCACGGGGCTCCAACATGCCAAGGTGGCTTTAACATGCCACTTAGGCTCCAACATGACAAAATGGCTCAAACATGCCACCTAGGCTCCAACGTGCTCAAACATGGCACGCGGGCT
Organism: Isoetes taiwanensis; assembly: GCA_021234155.1. NCBI lineage: Eukaryota > Viridiplantae > Streptophyta > Lycopodiopsida > Isoetales > Isoetaceae > Isoetes > Isoetes taiwanensis. The sequence continues at coordinate 6,092,181 of JAJEKV010000020.1, read as the reverse complement.
CCAACATGCCACCTATGCTCCAACTTGCCAAGGTGGCTCAAATATGCCACGTGGGCTCCAAGATGCCACCTAGGCTCCAACATTCCTAGGTGGCTCAAACATGCCATGCAGGCTCACTTAGGCTCCAACATGCCAAGGTGGCTCCAACATGCCACCTAGGCTCAAACATGCCAAGGTGGCTCAAACATGCCACCTAGGCTCCAACATGTCACCTAGGCTCAAACACGCCAGGGGCTCAAACATGCCAAGGTGGACTCCAACATGCCACCTAGGCTCCAACATGCCACCTAGGTTCCAACATGCCAAGGTGGCTCAAACATGCCACGTGGGCTCCAGGCTCCAACATGCCAAGGTGGCTCACAACATGCCACCTAGGCTTAAATATGCCAAGTTGGCTCAAACATGCCACCTAGGCTCCAACATGCCATGCCACCGTGGCTCCTAACATGCCACCTAGGCTCAAACATGCCAAGGTGGCTCAAACATGCCACGTGGGCTCCAACATGCCACCTAGGCTCCAACATGCCAAGGTGGCTCAAACATGCCACCTAGGCTACAACATGACAAGGTGGCTCAAACATGCCACATGGGCTTCAACATGCCACCTAGGCTCCAACATGCCAAGGTGGCTCAAACATGCCACGTTGGCTCCAACATGCCACCTAGGCTCCAACATGCCAAGGTGGCTCTAACATGCCACCTAGGCTCAAACATGCCAAGGTGGCTCCAACATGCCACCTAGGCTCCAACATGACAAAATGGCTCAAACATTCCACCTAGGCTCCAACGCGTGCTCAAACATGCCACACCTGCCCAACATGCCACCTATGCTCCAACTTGCCAAGGTGGCTCAAATATGCCACGTGGGCTCCAACATGCCACCTAGGCTCCAACATTCCTAGGTGGCTTAAACATGCCACCTAGGCTCAAACATGCCATGCAGGCTCACTTAGGCTCCAACATGCCAAGGTCAAACATGCCACGTGGGCTCCAATGTGCCTTCTAGGCTTCAACATGCCAAGGTGGCTCAAACATGCCACCTAGGCTCAAAAATGTCAAGGTGGCTCCAACATGCCACCTAGGCTCCAACATGCTCAAACATGCCACGCGAGCTCCAACATGCCACCTATGCTCCAACTTGCCAAGGTGGCTCAAATATGCCACGTGGGCTCCAACATGCCACCTAGGCTCTAACATGCCAAGGTGGCTCAAACATGCCACTGGTCTCCAACATGCCACCTAGGCTCCAAGATGCCATGGTGGCTCCAACATGCCAAGGTGGCGCAAACATGCCACCTAGGCTCCAACGTGCTCAAACATGCCAAGGTGGCTCAAACATGCCACGTAGGCTCCAACATGCCACATAGGCTCCAACATGCCATGTGGGCTCCAACATGAAAAGGTGGTTCAAACATGCCACCTAGGCTCAAACATGCCAAGGTGGATCCCACATGCGAAGGTGGCTCCAACAAGCCACCTAGGCTCAAACAGGGCACCTAGGCTCCAACGTGCTCAAACATGCTACGCGGGCTCCAACATGCCACCTATGCTTCAACTTGCCAAGATGGCTCAAATATGCCACGTGGGCTCCAACATGCCAAGGTGGCTCCAACATGCCACCTAGGCTCAAACATGCCAGGTGGCTCAAACATGCCAGGTGGCTCAAACATGCCAAGGTAGGCTCCAACATGCCACCTAGGCTCCAACATGCCAAGGTGGCTCAAACATGCCACGTGGACTCCATAATGCCATGTGGGCTCCAACATGCCAAGGTGGCTCAAACATGCCACCTAGGCTCAAACATGCCAAGGTGGCTCCAACATGCCACGCAGGCTCCAACATGCCATCTAGGCTCCAACATGCCAAGGTGGCTCAGGCATGCCACATAGGCATCCGAAGTGGTGACATGGCATGCCAAGTAAGCAAGGTCAACTTTTGACTAGGCCAAAAATGAAAAGATGTCCATCTTTGGTCTTTTCATTGAGTGATGTTCGCAAATTTTAGGTGACATGGCTAGATGATGGTGACATGGATATGATGACTAGGACTTTATGCAAGAAATGCATGCGATTCGACACCGTCGGATCGCCATTTTGGGGAGAGACGGGGCTATTTATATGTCATTTGGGCTTTTTTCTTTTCTTATCGGCGTCTTCTCACAGCAGTCTCTTTTTGTCTTAGTTTTGTCTTGAATTCACTATGTTCATCAACGTACTTGTCTCTTCTTGGTGCTATGTCTCTTCGTGGTGCTAGCGATAGCGCTTATTCTTATCTGGCACATAGATAAATTTTGAATTATTGGTATTTGGCTTTCGGCAACGGTTTTGTGATTTTCATATTCTTTTTTCTGTGATTTGGATTTGTGCACTTCCTTTTTTCTGTGATTTGGATTTGTGCACTTCCGATTTTCATGTAGTATAGCATGGATGTATATCGGTTTTGGCATAGCAGAGCATAGCATGGATGGCTTCCTCTTATGCATCGATTTTCTTCTGGCATTTTCGGATTATTTCACGTCAATTGTGCCAAGCATAGATTGCTTCTTGATCTACAACGATTCTTTTTTTCCTAAGCATAGACTTTTTCGATAGCATCAATAGAAAATCTTGCAGCTACTATTCTTTTGTATTACTGTAAATCTGATCCCCAATCCGAATTTTCCCTCTCACATCGTTTGGTCAGCTCATCCCTTCAAATCTCCTTTGTTTCCTATAGCTTTACCATATCTGTGGGTCTACTCTTCTTACTGTCACTTGGCGTGATCCGTCTGTTTTTCTGTTGTCTTATGAGTATGGGTTGCCCTGCCTTCTACCTTCTGGACTGATGCTTCCTTCTTACAGCCATATTTATTCATCTCTGATCCCTCTGCCATCATCCGGCATGCCGTTCTGTTAGACGGCATCCTTCTCTTTCTATTTTCGCTTGCGCTCTTTCTATTTTAGCTTGCGCAGGTTATAGGGTGTAGTTTCTGCATTCCGCAACACTAATAAAGAAGCTTTATTAATTTAATTTCGTAATGGATGTTGGCCTAGTGGTTAGGATGTGAGGTTTTCAACTTGTGGTTAGGAGTTCGAATTCACGTGTTGGCATATTTTGTTTTTCACATTTAATAACGTATACTCCCTTCATACGGTGTGCGGTTTTTAAATTATGGTTATGCTTTCACTTATTTTGTCATCGTATATTGTCTCCTTTTCACTCTCGTCTTTTGTCATAACTTGATATCTTTTATCTTTTGTCAATATCCGTGATAGCACATTTGAAAATTGTTTTTGCCCTTGTTGCTTATGCCCGTCAATTCCTCTATCATACCATTTTTATGCCTATTTGTTCTCTAGCAATGAGACTTTCCAAACATATTGTTTTTGTTGAGTATTGGGGTTATTGTTGTATTTGTTATGGGTGCATTCAGGATTTGGTCTATTGTCTGTGTTATTTGACTACTTGTTAAGTGTTTTTATTTCCTAATAACACGTCACACTTAGTCTTGCTTGCAATTTCCTCTTCTTCTTAACGTGCTCAACTTTTTTTCCGATATATATCCACCTTGTCTATTTGTCATAAGCCCTCTTTCTTGTGTTTCAATATTGATCATGGGCTTCGAAATGGAAGTTCTCTTTTGATCGGCCGGTTTTCCTCCTCTAGACGAGTCTCTCACCAAAATGCATGCGATTCGACACCATCGGATCACCATTTTGGGGAGAGACGAGGCTATTTATATGTCATTTGGGCTTTTTTCTTTCCTTATCGGCGTCTTCTCACAGCAGTCTCTTTTTGTCTTAGTTCCCTCCCTACCCACCCTAACTTATTTACCTTCATGCTTTTTCATATGTGATTATACATCGCGTGGCTCGCGTGACCAGCCCTTTTTTACCCGTGAAGTATTGGTAAATTCTCGTGTGGCATGCATGTATAGACCCTCTGTATTTGAGAGGTTATGTTGTTTTGCTATATGATGTTATATCGCGTGGCTCGCGTGACCAGCCCCTTCTATTATTGAAGGATTGTGATTTGTTATGGACCAGCCTCCGTGAGGGGCTTCGCCGAGCCGGCGTGATGGCTTATATTTTTGAGTTACGTGCTTTTTCTTATGTTGTTTTTTTCAGGCCATCTCGTCCAACTGTGGGGAACTCGAACTTTTTTGAGTTACTTTCCTCCTATTCTATTCTAATGTCTAATGCATTTTGTTCGTTTTCTTTTTACCTTAAGTTTTTCAGGTGATCATGGCCATTTGTTTCTTTCTTATGGCTCTCATGTTGGGTTCGAGAGGATTCGTCTTATTTGCGACCTCCATCTTGTGCTTCCTCGACTTTTTCATCAACGATCTCCACTTTGATGGCCCGGGCTTTTTATTTGGAGCCATCGGACGAAGGTTTATCATTAGGGTTTTCCTCGAAAACCCGGAAGGGCGGGGTTTTTCATCCCGGTGATAAACTTTCGCACGTTGCCTCCTATTTGACTTTCTTATTTTTACGCCATCTTAAAGGGGCTTGGGTTGTTCCTATGGCAGGTCCCCTTTATTATTATTAGTGGGTAGTCCGACCAAATTGGTGTGGTCGACTAGCCCTTTAGATATTTTTCAAAATGTTTGTACACTGCTGTGATGAAAGATATGCCTATCTATCGGCCGGTTTTCCTCCTCTAGACGAGTCTCTCACCAAAATATGATAACCTTTGAAATTTTTGTAGAGGAGTTTGGCAAGGGATAAAATAGAGGGATCTTGGAGAACTTAAAGCGTTGACACCCTTCCCCAAATCGAATCAGGCCAGGACTTTGTGCAGCTTTCTCACCAGAGGGGAGAGGCCAGACCCCAGGAGATGGACCTCAGAAAGGTTGTCGAGGCAGCCTTTTCCCATCAGCGCTCCTCTGGGAGGGCAAATGCCAATTCTCCCCCCTCCGGGAGCTCAATTTTCCAATCCGATCATTGAATCCATCATTCAAGTAACCTGCTTCGATCAGGCTCAAAAAAATCCAAGATCCGTCTGGGAGATCAAACCACGAAGCGTCCTACGGGTTGACCGCGTAGAAAACCAAGTGTTTTGTCGTTTGGGCAGTACAAAGGCTTTGGAATGGAGATTCGACTTCGCCATGTCGTCCGGAATGGTGAAATTACCTTAGGGACCAAGTTACATGGTCATTTTTGGCAACGAAAGAAACACGAACCCTCTACATAGCGGTATTCTGCAGCCATCTCCTAGGCCAATTGACTACGAACGTGTTGGACATGATCTACTTTGGTGCTTCTTGGAGAAGGGGTGGTCTTCTGCCCACGAAACTTGGTCCCCTGGGTAAAATTGACATTTTGAGTCCATTGGCAGAGTCAGTTCACAGTTTTGGAGTGGGAGAGTTGCCCGTCCGTGGCCAGGGGCCTTCGGGACAGGACCTTTGGAGCGAACTGCTTCTGAAAGGTTTTAAGGGTCCTCTTCTGGCATCAACACCCTCCCTCTACGTGATGACATTGTGCAAGATCCTGGTTGAATCTAACTAGGATACGACCTCCGAAATGTAAACTCTGTGTGTTGCTAGGTTATTGAAAGGTTTGCGTTATGGAGGTCGAGTTTTAGTCGGTTGCACTTGGGACATGGTCGAGAAGTTGCAGTTGAAAATGTGAAGCAATAAGAACTGAGGGAATGGGATTTGGATTTATCTTCCTCCCAGTGTGGCAATTAGAAGTCAAGAGCACCTTTTGCAGTAGCAAAATTATTTGGGATCATTCGGGATGGCCAATAGATCCAAACTCTATTATTTCAGTTGCTATGACTCCCCATGTGTGTTTAGCAAAGGTGCACCTAGCTATCCAAGAAAACGACCACGTTTTGGCCTCCGGAATGTAAACCCTACAATAACCTAACAACACACAAGGTTTACGTTTCGGAGGCCAAAACGTTGTCGTTTTCTTGGATAGCTAGGTGCGCCTTTGCTAAACACACATGCGGAGCCATGGCAACTGAAATAACAGAGTTTGGATCTATTGGCCATCCCGAATGATCCCAAACAATTTTGCTACTGCAAAAGGCTCTAATTGCCACACTGGGAGGAGGATAACTCCAAAAACCATTCCATCAGTTCCTATTGCTTCATGTTCTCAACCATGTCCCAAGTGCAACGGACTAAAGCTCGACCTCCATAACGTAAACCCTTCAATAACCTAGCAACACACAGGGTTTACGTTTCGGAGGCCATATCCTAGTCAGATTCGTCCAGGGTCTTGCCCAACGTCATCACGTAGAGGGAGGGTGTTGACGCCAGAAGACGGGCCCTTAAACCTTCCAGAAGCAGTTCGACCCAAAGGTCCTCTCCTTAAGGCCCCTGGCCACGGACGGGCAACCAAAATGACTCTGCCAATGGACTCAAAATGTCGACATTACTCTGGAGACTAAGTTTCTTGTGTAGAAGACCACCCCTTCTCCAAGAAGCACCAAAGTAGCTCATGTCCAACAAGTTCGTAGTCAATTAGCCTAAGAGGTAGATATGGAATACTGCCATGTAGAGGGTTCGTGTTTCTTTCGTTGCAAAAAATGACCGTGTAACTTGGTCCTTAGGGTAATTTTGCCATTCCAAACGAAACGGTGAAGTCGAATCTCCATTCCGGAGCCTTTGTACTGTGCGAACGACAAAACACTTGGGTTTCTACATGGTCAACTGCAGGACGTTTAGTGGTTTGATAAGTTCTCTGTAACGGTCCTGGCTACTTGATGGGCCAGTATACGTACTCATCTACGTATATACATGTTTAACATGCATGCAGAACTAAAAAATAAGCAAAAGCTTTATAAATTAGTGAGGCAATTGAGAAAGAAATTTTAGAAGCTTTTTGGAGACGTGGAGTAGAGGCCGTGCTTTTTGGAAGAGTTGCATCAGAGCTGTGGAATCCGGAGCTTGAAGATTCAACATTGATCTCTCTAATTTTCAGGTGGGGTTTTGGATTTTGTGATTCAAATTGATGTCTGCATAAGCTGCCACAAATCTATTTCTGCATGCTTTTGTTAAATGCCTACTGAGAGGAAAGCTTGTTCACATACCTGTAGCCTGGATCGATTAGATAGAGGCATAAGTGTGGCAGTTAAAGAAATATTTCAAGAGGGCTGATTTGTAATGCGAGAAGAAAGGCTGACAGAGGAGAAATGGTGTCGAGTTGCTGCATCCAGGCCTCAGAGGTGTACAGAAATGGCTTTGCTCCACCGAAACTTTGCTGGCAAACAGTGGATCCTATATCTAAATCAAGCGGGAATTGCATCAGAAAAGGCCGATTCAGACTTAGAGGGGTCGATCTGCCTTGGGCAGCAGTAAATTAGAGAAATCAGAAGCTTTCCAAAGCTGCCAGAATTAAACCAAATGGCCACCTGATTCATGAGAAAACAGGTCGAAATTGCTTCTAAACAGCCGAATTGGGGATTTTGAGTGCTGATTTGGCTGGGAAAGGCTTTAATCTGAGAAATCGATGCCTTTTGGAGAAGAGCGTAACCGCCCAAGCAGACCTAATGTGACGCTCCCTGCTAAATATACGGCGCCCGGCCGTACACTCGGCAGGAAATCCCCCATCCGGTCCATCAACCGCATGGGCCCTCCATCTAACCCGCACTTTGAGAGAATCCTAGTGCGGGCAGGGGACACGAAGGTGTCTTGCGCGCCCTTCCCCTATGGGCTCCTATCACAGCGGAAGCATAAACAACGTCAGAACTAGCAATAACAATACAACATACTACCTCGAAGGGTAGTCCATCACATATCCACAACTGCAAAGAAGATAATCCTATGCCATAAAATATAAGAGCTCCTACCCATGGCTCCGACTCATAAGGAGGGTGACTGACTGGCTAGGCCTCAAGGTAGAGCAGACCGAGTCATAACAATGGCGGGGCTGGCTATAGACAATGGCTAGGGTTGACCACTCCATCCGCCCCTCCTGTGCATACTTTGCAGATGGGCTAAATCAGGCTCTGGCATGACTCTAGCCTTCCGGATACGCAATCCCGTGGCATCACCCATCGGGACTACTCCAGGTTGCATCTCCCTGGTCCGATGAGGCAGGAAGGGTTGCATCTCCCCTTTCCAGGGTCTAGAGGTTCCGTGGGCGGCTAGAGAATCGTGGGCGACACACGATTCGCACCCGACTTAACCCCCAAAAACGAGAGCCAAGCCAACACTTGCGGCTCTCGAGGCGGGCGACACCATTGCCCCAGAGGTGTGGGACCATGCTCGCCCACACGGTGACCGACCATAGGCCTAGCCCACTATGGGATCCCCCCCAAGCCCCTCCCTCCACATTCCCTCTAGCCCCGTTATGTGGTGCTGAGTCATATCATAGCCTCGATAGCCTGGTGGGCTCCTATGCACAGGCCGCAACTAATAGGAACTAAGGGATCTACTCTAGGAGCATACTACATATGGCCCTAGGTCTCTACCCCCCTTCCCAATACAAGAGGAGCAAACATGATCAACCATCATCACATAATCATCATATCATGAGAATAATCATAAGAAGAACATCTTAACCTAATCATACAACCTAACTAAGGGTTAGGGTTCATTGATTAGGGTTCAAGATGTTGAATACGGGTTCTAGGATGGCTCTACTCTAGATACAAGATACTAGCACATCTGGAATGCTAATTCCAGATGAGCTATCACAACTACTACCCTACATATCTGCTCCTGATGCTCTCCCTCCAGATCCGTGTGCCTCCATGGTCTTTGACTCACGTGATGCTGCTCTTGCTCCAAGAACGAGTCTACCCTGCTGGGGCTGCTGCACCAGTCTATGCCACAACAAACGATGTTCGAAACGGGGTTTCGAACGAGTAGGTGAGTCTCTGGGTGCTAGGGCTGGAAAGAGGCCTAGGGTTAGGGTTCCAGCCTATATAAGTTAGGTCCACCTAGGATGCCACGTGGCACCAATCGGGTGAGTCTCGTGTGGCAGTTGCCCAATAGGTTAAGGCCACGTGGAAAATGGTCTTAACCTAAGGTTGGCTAAGTTATATGAATAACTTAGTCATGCCCCCCTAGTGCCACAATCTATGGTATACAAGGCTATGAAGATAGACTTGTATAGTGACGGGTCTAGGAATATACGTATTCATAGTGTATATTCCCCTGGAACGTCACATTCTCCCCCCCTTAGGACAATGCTGTCCTCAGCATTGCGCTAAGGTGACTAACGTACCTTATGCCTGCAAAACAACATAACATACTCTTTAATTCAATTTAAACGGTCAACTTCCTATTAAAAGTTAATTGTCAAAATTTAGGCTATATTTGTACTTATACAAAATTATACAACCTTAACAAGTTACTTCTTATAATAATTAGGAAATATTACTATAAGAGTTATTAGGGTTCATAATCTAAATTATGGCTCCCCCTATCCTCTCGTAAATGTCGCCCTCCTCGATGCCCACCTCTAACTTGCCTGCACAAGGAGCACATTACATTAGTTTAATTAATAAATTTGTGGTTTTAGGGGACCACCCCCCTTACCTACCTCCTTGAGCCGAACTACTAGCTCAAGGTTACCCTACTACCTTGCACTCGATCATGGCCCCATAAGGATTTGAGCTTAAGGACCATTTAAGATAATCCTATCATCGCCCATGATCAAGTGCTACCTTGTACACGATCCCCCCAGATCGAGTACACCCCAGTGCATCATGCCCCAAGGGTTTTAAGCTAGGGAACGTCTCACGATCCCATCATCGTGCATGATCACTTTCACCTTCACCATGACCCTCCTACGGCCAGGTGTGCGTCCCCCGCATCGCGGCATAGAGAGCATCCGATCGATGTCTCATCATCGCCCACCATGCCTCATTCCTCACTCACATGACCCTAATGGTCATGCGCACCTCTTGGTGCGTGTTGGCCTAGAGAATGCCTTAAAGGCATATCCCATCATCGCCCACACGTTCCAAGATTCTGGCACATGCACTCTACTAACTAGAATACATGAGCCAGAACTTAAGGCTAACTAAGAAACATACTAAGCTAACCTCCTGGCAAGTCGACATCGATTAGTTCGGAGACGACTCGCCCATCAAACTCCTTCATAGACTCTGGGTATTGCTTCTCCAAGTCCTGCTTCGATACCCAGATCGTGTCTTCCACGGGCAAGTGCTTCCACTTGACCAAATCCTGGAGGAATTTAGATCACCTAGTCCTCTTGAATGACTTATCAAGAAGGAACTCAGGCACTATTTCAACTTGATCCTCCGTCATTTCCAACAAAGTTGGAGTATCCAAAACCTCCTCAGGCTTAGGATCGTGCCTTTTCAATAAACTCACATGGAAGACCTTAAGGTGGCCAAGAGATCCAACTTGTAGGCTTGAGAGCCCACTCTTCTCCAAGATCGTGAACGGACCGGTCCACCTAGGGGCGAGCTTCTTACAATTGCCGATGCGAAGCTTCCCTTGCTTAACCTTTACTTGAGCCAACTTTATCTGCCACAACAAAACAACTCCCAAGGAGTTTTACCTCTATCCGCTTGACTCTTCAGATATGCCCATGCTGTTGAAGATACTCCCACACTTCTACCAAAAGCTACCGCATATATGCTGTCGTTGTTGAGAAACTTCCACCTTGGGCACTAGATTATGCCACATGACTAGGGTCAAGCATTGATAACTGTAGCTGATCATGGAGGAGGCATCTTCGATGACTCTTGCTTCATATTATTGTACGTAATTGATCAGGTGGATGTAATCGGCCCCTTTGGATTACTTGTTCCAATCATAGTTTCTCAATGTGCTCTCCAAAATTGTGTTGGTGCGGTCCCTTTGCCGATTGACTGCGAATGATAAGCAAAACTCATCAACAAGTTGGTGCAGCTCGTGTTGAAGAAGTCCTGCTAAACGTCGCTAAAAAAACTTCGGATCTCTTTTGGTGATGATCGACCTGTATTTTCCATGCAGCCTAAAAGAACTCTTATGTAGACCACACGGCTAGATCCCAGGCGGTGTCTATGGTGTGGCATGGCAATTATGTGCCCTTTTGATAACTATGTACCACAACCATCAAGGCTTCAAGCTTCTTGTTGGCCTTCGAAGGCCTGCTATGAAAACCATGCTGACGACTTCCCACTTGGCGTGTGGCACTGCCCAAGGTTCCAAAACTCATGGAATTCAAAATTGTTGCGTCCTTGTCCGCTGGCTCCACTGACACATTCTTGGCTATGTCTGATTATCTGTTCTTCATACCTGGCCAGACGTAGCTACTTCTAATCTTGAAGTAGGCCTTTATAAATTTTGCATGGCCGGAAATAGGGATGCGTGTCCTGGAAAATTTTTCTTACTCCTTATGCTTTGAGTATAGTTGTTCTTTGATATTAAATATTACCTTCCTTTTTAAAATATTTGAAGGTTTCTCTTTCTTAATCCGTTCTTGCACTCTTGTAAGGACTAGCCCATCATGTGCTTGAACTCCATGTTGGGGAAGATGGCTTCTTCTATCTTCTTGCCGAAGTGGAGATGGCATTGCAAATTGCTGCTTCAAAAGCTTGCCAATGAGTGGCGACGTCTTAACATCTCCACGGCTGCATGCTCTTCCATTGATTTGCTGTAGATCACGATGTCGTCGAAGAGAATTGATGAAGAAATCATCCAAGGAATCTTCGAAGATGTCGTCCTCAAATGCATACGAGTTGGTGGAGCATTCTATAGACTCAAGGGCATCATTGTGAAGTGATAGTGCCCATACCAAGTTCTGAAGGAGTCTTATAATGATCTTCCCCCTTCATCCTTATTTGCTGATTGCCCGAGCTTAAGTCGATTTTGTAGAAGAATCCTGCTTTTTGGGGCTGATCCATTATGTCGTTGCTTGTTGAGCTGCCCATGGTTGATATACACCTTTAGACTTCCATCTTGGCCGAAAGGATCCCCAAGTCGATCAACTCCTACAACCGCTTCTTGAGCTCTGCTAGCTCGGAAGTGCTGATTCTATAAAGAGCCTTGTTGATCGGCTCTGCCTCCGGTGCAAGAGTGATTTCGGTCTCTATGCTTCTATAGAGCAAAAGCTCTCAAATTTCATCAAAGGATATATCATGGGACTTCTTAATTAACTTAGAAATTGCCCAAGGCAGCTGTTTCGAAGTAGCATCTTCCTTCTTACTCTTGCGGTCGGGGTCGACAACTTGTAGCTTGTGTATGACCTCATTCCTCATGATGCCCTTAAGTAATTGCCTTACTGACATGCGTTGCACGATTGGAATTACTTAACTTAAATTATAAGGTACTTGCCCTTTGGTGCTGGAATAAGTATCTCTTGCTTATAATAATCAATTATTGCTTTAGCCAGCTTTAATATTGCATGCTTATTGTGAGGTCATAATTGCCAATGTACATAAGTTGGTGCCGATGCTCTACTTTGCTTCGCTCTAGGTTGATGTCGAACTTGACTCTTGTTCCGTTGGTGCTGCTAATTACTTGGCCTTGGCTTAATTACTGGCCTAGATTTAGACTTAAGAGTCTTGCTCTTAAAGATGTCCGTCATCTAGGAGGTGCAAAATTACAAGTTAAAGAACTACTTACATAAATCCTATGGCCACAAGTTAGTCGGCATGACATTACTTTTGGGCACACATAGAAAACTATATGATTAGATAATTATTCTTGTTTTAGATCTAATCTATACTCTAGGATCTACCCTTTCTTAATTATTACCCTCTTGAAATAGCCCCACCTTTGAGTTGATGCCATCTAAGAAGTTGGCCGGACTTATTAGATTGCTTCCCTTCATTTGGTCGGATTATTCCTTATGCTGCGGAAGTACTCGTCATATACATGGTCGACGGTTATCCTATTATTGAATCCTTCTTAGCGAGGTGATCAAGCTCACGAAGAGGTTCCAATATGTTGGATATCTGCCAGCAATGTATACAATTATTGTACTCCATACATTTTCTTCCCAATACTTGAAGCTTTGCTCCATTCTTGGGTCCATCTTTCTAAAGGAAAAGACAAAAAAAAAAAAAAATCTACTCGAAATTTCGTCCCCATCCCATCATGGATGCTATCACCCATAATTCTAAGAAACTCAACTATCTGATAGGTCCTCTAGCTTGCTTAAAGTTGGTGTAGTCGTTAGTCACTGGAGTAGCAAGGCGATGATCCATAATTTGTTGAAAAGAATCTGGTATCCTTGGAGTTGTTGCATGATCATTCAAGTGCCCTGCTTTCTTTTAATGCACATATTCTGACTCTGCTCATCCTTAATGTTGATGCTGACTACCTTCATTAACATTATCCCTCTTAGTGGACTTGCTGATGTAGATAACATAACGCTCGGTGTCGCATCCCAAGAGCTTGAAGATAATGTTCTTCACATTGTTAGTCCTGTGCCTCCTGGTACAGGACTATTCATGCATACGACAGACCAGGTCAAGCTCAAGGATCCTCATTCAGCCACGGGTCAGCCGTCAAAGGCTCAGCAGAAGACCAAGCAGCAGACCACGCAGCCAAAACCTCCGCCTAAGAGGCGCCGCTCAGACAAATGACGGCCCGTCACCGCCCGCGTCAGCGTCAGCATGATTCTAGGCACTTCAAGAGGCACCGCCCACATTCCTGCAAATCAGGCCTCCTTCCAGGAGTCGGCACCGAGATCAGTCAGAGTGTCTATATTGGGCCAAAGGCCATTGTACTATATATATATGACTAGAGCTCGCACATGAGTTCTAGATGAGTTTTGAGTCTTGTCTCCTTTCAGTTTTTCTCTCTATTGCGAGAGCTCATGTATGTTCATCATTGATATCAAGGAAGCTTATCATTTTCCTCTCATTTGTTCTGTTTTCTTCTTCTTGTTCTCTTCTTGCAAATCCCGCGTGACATAGTCCCCCTGGACTCTCCCCGTTAGATCCACGGGTCCTCCGGAGGGCTGTCTTCCAGAGTTCCCCAACCCGGACCCCAAACACCATGCCGCTGCCGGTCTGATTCAATCCTACTTTCTTACATAAGCCATGTATGCATGCCGAAACTTCCGCCCGAGAAGAACTCCTTTCTCGAGGCGACATCACGCTTTGGCGTCATCGGCGTCGGGGAACCGTTCGCGACATGTATGGATCTGCTTATGACATTGAGGGAGGCCATCTTCGGTCTAGGGCTCGGTCGGCCACCCACCCCCCTGTGTCTGTCTGCGTCCCCGTTCCCGCCCCAAGCATGCAAACATTGCTCACAACCTCAGTCACCTCATCACTATCAGGAGCCCTATCAGGCTCAACCTTCTCAACCTTACTTTCATACCCCTGAACACACTTACATCCATCACTCTTCAGGCCATACGCCTCTTCCTTCACAACCATCATCTCCCCCGGGTGGGCAGGGATACCCACAAGTCTCTTTTGCGCCTACCCAGGAATTTCCTTTCCATACCTTTCCCACTACACTTCCTGTTTACAACCTTACAGATCTCAAAACCAATGCTCAGGCACCTTCACTTCCTCAACCACAGTCACCACTTCATCAGGGTCCTTCAGGCACCATGCCACCTCCAACTCAACCTCAATATCCTCACTACACTGTTCCTGTTCAGCCCAGCACTTTCACATCTACCTTTCTGACTCTGAAACTGACTTATCCCACCTTTGGCAACACGAAAGGCAAACCCTTAGACCAAAGTGCTCAGGCCCACATGGAAGAATTTGAGGCTCTAGCTGTCCTAAATGGTCATGCGCAACCTCAACTGAAATTCCACATCTTTTCCACCACTCTGCGTGGCTCTCCTCATCAATGGCTCATGTCCAACAAAAGCCATTGGAAACAAGACTGGTCCGAAATGAAAACTGCTTTTCTTTCTCATTATGGAACCACGGATGATGATCAACTTCATCTCAAGCAACTCAATGAACTTCAACAAGAGCCCACGGAGTCTGCCAGGGATTTTGCGGATCGACTTCACATTCTGCTCAGTAAGCTCAAGGAGTACCCAACACAGAGCCAGATTCTGGTCTGGTTTCTCCAAGGACTTCCTCCAGCTATTCGACTAATGACTGAATACCTGCGTCCCAAGACTTTAGAGCAGGCTATCGACCTTGTCAATCACTCAGTCAATGTCTCCTCCCGTGGCGTGGCTCTTCAAGAGCTCCCTTTCATTCCACCTGTCATGGTTCCACAGACGGCTGTCCAGCCTCAACACACCAATCCACAGCGCAGTCAGATCTGGTGCCATATTTGCAAATACCAAGGCCACTTGGCAAATGAGTGCAACTCCACCAATGGCCCGCCTCATTGCAAGAGATGCAACATGTGCAATCATGCCACGGAAGAGTGCACTCGCACTCATCCCACACCTTTCCGCAACAAACTGGTTTATCAAGTGCAAACCACACCTCAGCAACAATCGCACTATCAGCAGCCACCACTTCAGGTGCAACCAACTCAACTCTATCAGCAACAGGAGCAACAACGGGGACCCAACCCACGTCCTCCTTTTGATCCTTCTAAAGCTCAGTGTTATCACTGTCAAGAATGGGGTCACACCACCACGGCATGTCCTCAACTTCCACAAGTTCAGGTACAGCTTCCTGGCACTAATCAGACCACATCGGTCCGCCTCACGGCTTACCAACTCTGGATTGCTAATGGCAAACAAGGCCCGCGACCAGTTCTTAAGAAGCCACCAAGAGCGCCTCAGCAATCACGCTATCAACCAGCTCCAGCAAATCAACCTCAGCTGGATCAACAAGCACAGGAGGAAATTTTTCAGGCACTTAATCCTCCAGTCCAGCCAACAAATTGGGTTGGTTTGGTTTCACGCCAGACAAGGGCATCACGTCCCTTGACCCTTATTCCAAATGGCACGCAACCTGCCTTTGTAGTTGACACCATTCCTCATGAGGACGAAAAAAAGGTTCACTTTGCACCTGACTTGGAGAAACTCATGCCAAATGTCATGCCAAAAGTTCGCCAAAGCATTTTGAACCTCATGCAAGCTGGCCAAGGCGCACATTGGCAAATGTTCATGCCACCACCAGAGCTCAACAACGCCACGATACACCTTCCACATCTCAACCTCCACGCTCTCAGACATATCCCAATATTGCTGCTGAGGTTGACTTACTCAAAGCAGTTGCTGCTTCATTACCACGCACTCCAAAGACCCGTGGAACCAGCGAGATCCTTTTTCTCATGTGCCTCGGAACTCCAAGAGGAGCTCGCCAAGATCAAGATTCCTTTAAGCTTGGCAACCATTTTGAAACTCTGTCCTGCTCTCAAGGACCAGTTACCACTCCCGACTGTTCTAGTTGGGGCTGTTGCTACCTCTATACCCACCATGCCACGGTGGGCAATCAACAAGTCAATCATGTTCAAATTGACGGGGGTAGCGCAGTCAATCTCATCACGGATAAACTCCGCAAACAAATGGGCATCCAACAACTTTTTCGTGCCCCATATGACATCAAATTGGCCAATGGCCATATCACCAGACCTCAAGGCGTCACGCCTCTTCTTCACATCAACATAGGTGATCTCCGATTCCCCATGGAATTTGGAGTTTGGAAGGCTGGCGAAGATCCAGGTGACTATGAAATGTTGGTCGGCAGACCTTTTCTCCGCCAGGCCAAGAGTATCCATTACTGGACTACGGATCAGTTAGTCATCACTGATGGTCACCTCAATGCCACCATGGACTTGGAAACAGGCAGGATCATTTCTGTTGAACATGCGGAACCCGCTCTCTCAGACACCGATTCTGAAGAAGCTCAAAATATTTATCAAGTTCAGGCTCCACCTGCGAGTCTGCCTCTGTCATCCTACCTCGAATATGCTGATCCTTGGAGAGAAATGACTCTTGATCAGGACCAGGCTGTGGCTGCCTTGCTTGACCCTTACCTGGCTCCGTGCAATAGAATCCAACGTGTTGATCATTTTTCAGATGCGGAACCTCCTGCAACACCTGTTGATGTCCACGCTGTCATGAAGCAACCTCTGCTGGATGAAACTCAACAACCTCTCTTTTTCACCACGCAGAATGCCACGCATCCTGTCATGCTTCAACCGCCTGCTCATATTGTCGAGGACACAGAAGTGATACCTCATATTCAGACTCCTGAAGTTGAGATCGTGGACGTGGGAAACAATCAACCTGTCCGCATTGCTGCAAATCTTCCAGCCCCTTATCGTAACAGGGCCGTCAAGCTGTTCAAAAAATTCAAACACATCTTCGCCTGGAGCTACAGAGATCTTCGGGGAATCAACAAAAGCTTGGGGGAACTCACCATTCCTACCAAATCTGATACACGACCAGTTTAGCAACGACAGTACCGGCTCAACCCTAATTACCGTGATCGCGTCAAGGCGGAAATTGACAAACTCCTTGCTGCAGGTTTGATCTATGAGGTCAAACATTCTGAATGGGTGAGCCCCATCGTCATTGCCCTCAAACACAATGGTAAGATCCGCGTCTGTGTGGACTACCGAAAACTCAATCAGGCCACTGAGCGTGATCACTTTCCACTTCCCTTCACAGACCAGGTTCTGGAAGAGGTTGCTGGACATGAGATGTACTCCTTCATGGATGGTTTTTCTGGCTACAATCAGATCTCAATCAAAGAATCTGATCAGCTCAAGACTACTTTCACCACCCCGTGGGGCACTTTTGCCTACAAGGTGGTTCCTTTTGGATTATCAAACTCTCCATCAACGTTTCAACGCATCATGCTCTCAGTTTTTCATGATGTTATGAAGGAGAATCCCTTCTTACAAATTTTTCAAGATGACTTCTTTGCCTACAGTTCCATGGCTGACCACTTGGATAAGTTGGAACTCGTCTTCCAGAAATGTGATGAGTCCGGCATTAGTCTCAATCCTGAGAAATGCACCTTTTGCGTCACCTCGGGAGTTCTCGTTGGCCATGTTGTCAGCAAAGCGGTGTATCACCACGATCCCCGCCAAAATCGGTTGTGTGCTCAAAGCTCAAGCACCGGCCAATATCAAGGAGATAACGCTCTTTCCCGGGTAAGGTCAATTATTACTCCACCTTCATACACGGACTAGCAGCCATTGCGGATCCCATTCATAAACTCACGGGTGACTAATCCACCGGGCTTGGAATTCCCGAGCGATCTTTGCTTCCAACAAATTGAAGCTTTTGCTTACTCGAAAAACCTGGTTCTTGTTCCTCCTCAATGGGATAAGCCCTTTCATGTTCATGTAGATGTCTCCGGCGTTTGCTATTGGAGCTGTTCTTTCTCAAGAATATGATCGCATTAATCGACAAACCAAATCGATCGCGCGTGAAAACTCAATTCTGGCTGGAAAGCAACTATTCTCTACCAGGCGTGAAGCTTTGGGTCTCATTTTCTCGTGTCCAACGCTTCCGTCACTACCTTTTGGGCAGTCAAATCAAGTTCTTTGTGGACCACCAAGCACTCCTTTATTTGATCAACAAGTCCACGCCCACGGGCCGCATTGCTCGTTGGGTCCTTCTTCTCCAAGAATTTGCCCCTTTTGAAATTGTTCATAAGGCTAGCAAATCTCATGTAGTCCCGGATTATCTTTCACGCATCCACACAGATGATCCCTCAACTGGAGTTTCAGACGCCTTTCCTGATGCTCAGCTCTTTTTAGTCACGGCAACACCACATTGGTTCCATGATTTTCAGCAGTACCTCCTCACAGGTGCTCTTCCACCAGAAGACGCGACGCTCTCTCCTGCCAAGCGGCAATCCCGTCGACATCAATTTCTCCGCGAGGTCCGTGACTACACCATGGTTGCAGGGCATCTCTACAAAAAGGGTAAGGATACCATCCTTCGACGCTGTGTTCTACCTCATGAAGTTCCAGATATTGTTCAAGAAGCTCATCAAGGGCTAGGTGGTGGTCATTTTCACGGTGACACCACGGCACGCAAAATCCTTCTCGCTGGGTATTTTTGGCCCACGCTCTTCAAAGACGCTCACGCCCGCGCCCGCACGTGTGATGCTTGCCAGCGGGTGGGACGACCCACGGCCCGTGACGCTCTTCCCTTGACGCCGGTCGCCACGCCACTTCCCTTCAGCAAATGGGGAATGGACTTTGTGGGGCCCATAGATCCTCCTGCGCGGCACACCCGTGCCCGTTACATTCTGGTTCTCACTGACTACGCTAACAAATGGGCGGAAGCTTGCGCACTTCCAGATAACACTGCAGCAAGCACAGCCAGGGTCCTTTATCAACAAATCATCACGCGATTCGGCTGCCCCACGGAGCTGGTCAGTGATCGTGGTGTCCATTTCATCAATCATACTATCAAGGAGCTGACGGATTATCTCCTGATACATCATCACAAGAGCACACCTTACTATCCTCAAGGTAATGGTTTGGCAGAAAGCACCAACAAAACTCTGGTCACCATTCTCAAGAAAATTTGTGATGCTTCACGCACTGACTGGCAAACAAAACTTCCTACTTTTCTTTGGGCCTACAATACTTGTTTCAAAATTGCTACAGGTCACACTCCTTTCAAGTTGGTTTATGGTCAGGAAGCTCTCATGCCGTTTTGAATACATCCTTCCAACACTCCGCTTTTCACCAAGCTCTGCTCATAATCCACCTGCTTTGACTCAAAGAAAGGGTCTATCAATTAGAAACAGTTGGATGAACTTCAAGGGATGCTTATATTCGTGTTCTTCATGGACAACAGCTTGCAAAAATCTTTACATGACAAACGTCCGAAGACAAAAACATTCAAAGAAGGCGATTTGGTTCTTCTTTATGATTCCGTGTACAAAAATTTTCCCGGTAAACTCAAGTTTCGTTGGCTTGGCCCTTATCAAATTGTTCAAGTGGTCGGACCAAATTTTCCAACTAGCGAGTTAGATGGCACTCCATTACCTACATTGGTTAATGGTTTTCGCCTCAAAACATTTCATCACACGTAAAGTTTACAATCAACAAACAGCGGTCTGAGTTCAAGAAGCAAACACCACGCAGACGGTGACTAGAAAGGCGGCATATTATATTATAGTGGATATTTTTTAAAAAATCACGGGCCTGACCCGGCTATTTCCGCTATGGGCGCGCCCTATATACAAAAAAACGGGCTCGAGCCCTATCTACTAAAAACCTAAGAAAAAACCCTCTACTCGGGTTCGGGGCGAGGTATCTGCGGGGGAGGTGGTAGAGGTTCTCGCTTTCGGGGTCCCAAATAAGGTGCGGGGAACCACCTCCATCCCGTTGGTCATAGGGTCGGGATGTTCACCATCCCGGAGCACCAACCATCCATTCGCGACGCCACGGTTGTGGCGGCGCCGAAGATCGAGCATATTCATTTTACTGGTGATCCACTCGACAATTGGTGGGCATAGTGCGCTTTTTCGTTCAAACCCGGCGGCCAGCCATGCTCAGCCCATCGGATGTCTTCGCTTCCCTCCCGGTTCATCTTATATAGCCAACCGAGGAACTGCTAGTCGACGTGGGCCAATCAGAAATTTGCCAACGTGTTTGCAATGCAAGGCTCTTTCTAAACTGAGAATCTTTTCTCCCGCCGCATATCTAGCCAGGGTACTCTCTGACACATTCGTTTTAATGATATCCCACTTCGAGTTGCCAGCATTAAATGCCATTGCTTCTTTTCATACCCGTCAAAAATTAATATGTGTCCTTTGGCCACCTGTCACATCCGATCTTTCTCTCACGTCTCATCCTCACCGTTCATTGCTTCTCCCTTACGTCCTTCGGGGACTTAGCCAAATTTTTCCTCTCAATACACTCCTTGGCATCTTTCGACACCTGGCACCATCAACGGCTCCAGTTTCACCCTTATCATACCTCTTCGCCTCCAGTTGTGCGCCCTAAACCTTTTCGTTCCTCTGCGCCTTCGTCCTCCGTTCTTGGCTTTCATCTACCACTTTTGAATCCCGGTTCTTTTCTGCAAATCTTTACCATGGCTGCACCAAGATTTTCTACACTTCAAGCTACTGCTCCCAAGGATCCGGCTCTTTTTGAGTCTGTATCCTTCTTGACGTCCACTTTCCGTGAAGCTCTTGTTGGCCCAAATCGAGAAGTTGCTGAACGCCAAAAGCTTTACGAATTCTCTCAAATGGAACTTCCGGCTCCAAATCCTGACCAACTGAAGCAGTTCATCGCCAATATCGTTAACAGCCCGCATGGATACACCACTGTGGTCGATGGCACCACCATTTCACTGACTCAACATTTGATTTCTGAGGTATTTCATATTCCCTTGCAAACCCCTTGTTTATCATGGTCTGCCATACAGGATATCGATGTCACAGAGTTTGGTGCACCTCCTTATCATGCCAATGTGCATCGCCTGACCAATATCGACAAGCCTCACGAAACCTTTGTTAAGTTTCTGTGGCGCAAGTTCCTTGGGTATTCTATCAAGAACACCCATATCAATAAGCCTTTCTATAATATGGTACTCACTGCTACACACTCCAACCACCACATTGATTGGCCCCAATTGATGTTCTACCGTCTTCTCCAAGAAGTGGACCGCCTTCGGGTTGCCACTTCCATTTCTGAAGTTTCTGTGGGAGGCCACCTTCAAGCCCTCATCCGTCATTACTTTCCTCCCACACCACAAAATTCTCAAAATTCCACTCAGCAGTCCCTTCCCCAGACTAACCGAGATGGCACTTCACGCCCTCCTTCCACTGGTCATGTCCAAAATCCGCACTCCCATGTCACTGTCTCCTCCTCAGCTACACCGTCCAGTTCACACCATATCTCCCAAACATCACAAACCAGGCAACAGCTAGCTCCACCACCACAACACCCTCGTCAGCTGTTGTATCAGTATCAGCAGGATGCTCAAGCTGCTGTTCTAAAGTTACAAGAATTCCAAGACGCTCTTATGAACGGGGTTCAAATGGCACTAGAAGCCTCTGATGCGGTACACCGGGACCTTCAAGCGGCCACTGCCCAAGTTGCAACCTTGGAGGCCAAACTTCAAGACAAGCACGGAGCTCTCTTACAGGCTCATACAGATCTCAAAAG
Organism: Isoetes taiwanensis; assembly: GCA_021234155.1. Classification (NCBI taxonomy): domain Eukaryota; kingdom Viridiplantae; phylum Streptophyta; class Lycopodiopsida; order Isoetales; family Isoetaceae; genus Isoetes; species Isoetes taiwanensis. The sequence continues at coordinate 6,070,253 of JAJEKV010000020.1, read as the reverse complement.
TGCACAGGATCAGGTCAGCCAACTTGCAGATCAACAGGCTCAGCTTCAATCAGAAATTCAGACTTTATTGGAGCACAACAAGTCCAAAGACACTCTCCTGGGTGCCAAGGACGACGATATTGCTAAGCTCAACGCCTTGTACTCCGAGCTTTGTAACAATTACCGCACTCAAGTTCAAAACCTTACAGAGCGAGACGCTCAAATTGCCTCCTTGACGGCTCAGCTTTCTACACAGACCTCTCAGCTCACCTCTCTTCAAGATCAGCTTACAAAGGTGCAGAAACAGAAGATTCTTGATGACGCGGAGATTGCCGTGCTTAAATCAATACTCGGGGCAATCCTCCTCCCGGAGTCAACACTTCTCGAAAAGGGTCCGCGGACCAATCACGCTGCTTTGCTAGAAAAGGACAACCGGATCCGTGACCTTGAACAACAAATTGCGCAAAAAGCTATTCGATCTGGCGATGAGGCTCAAGCAAAACTTGACGGCCATAACGCCATTATAAACAGAATGCCTTTTGACTTCCCAGTTCCTTCCTGCTATCACGATTATGTGGTTGCTCGCCGCCACCTCTTCCTTTTGAAGTGGCATGCGGCAGATGGACCTGTGGATATTCCCCGAAACAACTGCCGATTTTCTTGGTTTGGCGAAACTCTCCATTGAAGACAAAGGGTTATGCTGTGCCCTTTGGTCTTTGATCTCATACACTTTGTCGTGCGATCCGGACTTTATCACCTTGAGTTGTTCAGCCCATGGCTTACATATTTCATGATTTCTATCCGGGTGATACACAGGGAAAACTTCGGAGATGGGCCACGCCCGCTTTTTCGAGGTGACCCCAGCGTGCAATGGTTGCTTCGGGATAACAATCCATATCTTGCTGATCATGCTCGGACCCACACTCTTCATCGAGTACATGCCCGAAGCTTGCCAATCATTTACCTCTCTGGCAAGCGGAAGCGCTGCAACAGATAAGGAAGAATCTGGGACATCCCGAGGATCTTCCCTATGCACAAGTTTATATGCAGCACCTCGCAGGATGGGATAGCCCTCCTGTCAACTCTCAACTCTCTGCTCCTCTTTGGGATCGTTGGTGTCAAGCTCTTGATCCGGATCTTGTCAGTGCATTCAGGGAGCAAGCTCAGCAACCCACGCCCACGGGCATGGTTCCTTCTCCCTATGCTTCCCTGGGAGTACCTCCACGCCCCAGGTTCCTGACTTCTGATTGGCGCCTCCCCTTTTGGACCAAGGTCATGGATGGTCATGCCGGATGGACTCCACCTCAGATCTCGACGGATCTCCGGTGGGATCCACGTTTTGTTCGCCGCTCACATTGGGAAGAAGGTGCCACTCTTGATACCACCACGAATTGGATCTATATTGCTAATGAGCGTGGTTGGCAACGGCCGGCGGATGCGCTTCATGGTCTTGACACCTTCTTGCAGAATGCCACCACCTCACCTGATCCTTCAGTCCATCTTCAAGCAGGTTTTTGTGCTGCTCTCAAATGCATCTTGCTCAGCTCCTTAAATCGGCAGCGTCCCATTTTTCACTGCAATCCGAATGCCAGTGTCAGTGCCTTCGGCCTCCAGACCTGCCTCCTCATGGAATGTCAGTTCATTTCTTCAGACGCCCATCGCGCCCTTGAAGACATGGTGCGATCTCGCTTTCTTATTGATGCGAGATCCTGCCCTTGGCCACAACACTCCTCCCGCTCTTCAAACACGCCCGGGGATCTCATTGGCCATTACCATAATGGTGCCCGTCCTCACTCCCGTGAGGATCACTTTCGCACGATGGCTTCCCCTCGAAAACACTTCCTCCTTTTTCTTCACTCGAAAGTGTCGCTTTTGGTGGGGGGGTGTTAGTCTATGCCTCACAGTGCAGGACTATTCATGCATCTGACAGACCAGGTCAAGCTCAAGGATCCTCCCGGTCGACCACGGGTCAGCCCCGTCAAAGGCTCGTGAGAAGACCAAGCAGCCAGACCACGCGGCCAAAACCTCCGCCTAAGAGGGCGCCTCGGACAAATGACGGCCCGTCCCGCCCGTCGTCGGCCACAAGCATGATTCTAGGCACTTCAAGAGGCACCGCCCACATTCCTCGCAAATCAGGCCTCCTTCCGTGAGTCGGGCACCGAGATCGACCGAGTGTCTATATTGGGCCAAATGCCATTGTACTATATATATGACTAGAGCTCGCACATGAGTTCTAGATGAGTTTTGAGTCTTGTCTCCTTTCAGTTTTTCTCTCTATTGCGAGAGCTCATGTATGTTCATCATTGATATCAAGGAAGCTTATCATTTTCCTCTCATTTGTTCTGTTTTCTTCTTCTTGTTCTCTTCTTGCAAATCCCGCGTGACATAGTCCCCCGGACTCTCCTGTTAGATCCACGGGTCCTCACAGAGGGCTGTCTTCCAGGAGTTCCCGAACCCAGACCCCAAACACACATTCTAAAATCTTTCATGTCGCTCATCTGCCTTGGAGGTTACGAGATTCGAGGATGATTCTTCCAACTCCTGAATTGCTATTGTTGTGTTGAGCTTGTCGATTGATTCTTCATCCTGGCGGCCACATGCTGCTGTTATAAGGCTAAAGACAATGTCGAGTGCTTTACCACTCCTAACTGTGCAACTTCTCTTGCTGAGAGAAGTTTATTTGCATCCATCTACAAGGACTAATCTCGACTGATCAATTAATAATTCTGGTATTTGGTCCCTCATGATGCCTCTTTTTGATGGTGCTTGACCTCCAATCTGTAAGGTAGAAGATTGTCGTGATCTTGAGATGGTGCTATCGAGATTGATGCAGCTGCTCTGAAGTATCGGGGCTGATGAGGAAGAAGTTTGTTGCAGTTTGCCATATTCCTATTCCTGAGAAGCCCACCCTTGCTGGTTTGTAGTACCTCCTTAGTCAAGCATGTTTGCTTGAAGTCCAAATCTGATACTACTATGGCCTGGATACCTATGATGATTTCCCTTCCGAGGAGGTATATCCAGTCTCATCCTTTAGGGCTCTTGATATCATAAGTCGATGAAGTCTACTTGTTGGTCTTGAGCTCAAATTTACTAGAAGGTTTTTTTTTACTATATTATTTCTACCACTTAGACTATACTTAATCTAATTACGACCCTGCTAATGGGGAAAAAACTTCTCCCACATTTCGCGGTTCAAGACTGGAATTCTTATTCCATTCCATAGCTAGGCCAGTTAGTCTACCTATTCAGGGATATGGTCAGTGCTAGCTCTTGGTCAACCAAGAACATTGCTCTGATACCATTGTGATGCTCCCTGCTAAATATACGGTGCCCGCCGTACACTCGGCGAGAAATCCCCATCCGGTCCATCAACCGCATGGGCCCTCCGCCTAACCCACTCGAGAGATCCTAGTGCGGGCGGGGACACTGAAAGGTGTCTTGGCGCCCTTCCCCTATGGGCTCCTATCACAAAGGAAGCATAAACAACGTCGAACTAGCAATAACAATACAACATACTACCTCGAAGGGTAGTCCATCACATATCCACAACCGCAAAGAAGATAATCCTATGCCATAAAATATAAGAGCTCCTACCCATGGCTCCACTCATAAGGAGGGTGATTGATAGCTAGGCCTCAAGGTAGAGCGGACCGAGTCATAACAATGGCGGGGCTGGCTATAGACAATGGCTAGGGTTGACCACTCCATCCGCCCCTCCCATTGCATACTTTGCGGATGGGCTAAATCAGCTCGGCATGACTCTAGCCTTCCTGGATACGCAATCTCGTGGCATCACCCATCCGGGACTACTCCGTGTTGCATCTCCCCGTCCGATGAGGCAGGAAGGGTTGCATCTCCCCTTCCCAGGGTCTAGAGGTTCCGTGGGCGGCTAGAGAATCGTGGCGACACACCCATTCGTACCCGACTTAACCCCCAAAACGAGAGCCAAGCCAACACTTGCGGCTTTCTCGAGGCGGCGACACCATTGCCCCAGAGGTGTGCCGGACCCATGCTCGGCCCACACGGTGACCGACCATAGGCCTAGCCCACTATGGGATCCCCCCTCCCACCCCGGCCGGGGATCCTCCCTCCACATTCCCTCTAGCCCCGTTATGTGGTGCTGAGTCATATCATAGCCTCGATAGCCTGGGTGGGCTCCTATGCACAGGCCGCAACTAATAGGAACTAAGGGATCTACTCTAGGAGCATACTACATATGGCCCTAGGTCTCTACCCCCCTTCCCAATACAAGAGGAGCAAACATGATCAACCATCATCACATAATCATCATATCATGAGAATAATCATAAGAAGAACATCTTAACCTAATCATACAACCTAACTAAGGGTTAGGGTTCATTGATTAGGGTTCAAGATGTTGAATACGGGTTCTAGGATGGCTCTACTCTAGATACAATATACTAGCACATCTGGAATGCTAATTCCAGATGAGCTATCACAACTACTACCCTACATACCTGCTCCTGATGCTCTCCCTCCAGATCCGTGTGCCTCCATGGTCTTCGACTCACGTGATGCTGCTCTTGCTCCAAGAACGAGTCTACCCTGCTGGGGCTGCTGCACCAGTCTATGCCGCAGCAAACGATGTTCGAAACGGGGTTTCGAACGAGTAGGTGAGTCTCTGGGTGCTAGGGCTGGAAAGAGGCCTAGGGTTAGGGTTCCAGCCTATATAAGTTAGGTCCACCTAGGATGCCACGTGGCACCAATCGGGTGAGTCTCGTGTGGCAGTTGCCCAATAGGTTAAGGCCACGTGGAAAATGGTCTTAACCTAAGGTTGGCTAAGTTATATGAATAACTTAGTCATGCCCCCCTAGTGCCACAATCTATGGTATACAAGGCTATGAAGATAGACTTGTATAGTGACGGGTCCAGGAATATACGTATTCATAGCGTATATTCCCCTGGAATGTCACACCTGAATCCACCACGAACACTTCGATTTAGCTTTTGGATTGGCCGATTTGGCCTTAGATGTTCCTGGCCATGCCTAATCAGGCCGGTTGTTGCCCAGAAAGACTCCTCTATGCATGTGCAGGTTGGAAGGCCGGACCCAACAGTGGGTCTGCGTTTGTTTGCTCTTTGCTATTTTTATGACTTGTTTGTTCTTGTTGTTGTTTTTGTACTTTTTGTCTTATGTTATTTAACAAGCTGGTGGTTAAAGGAAAATAGGAAATATAAGGAGCCGGATGAAGCACAGATCATTCAGAGAATAAGTTTGGGTGAGCTGCAAGTGATTTGGGGAAATACAATAGACAAAGGCATGTAATAAGCATTTGTATTCTATGAACGGTTGAATTTAATTACATATCATGAAACTTAACTCTAAGAAAACTTAAGTAAATAATATGGTGAAGTGAGTACTGCATCGACCTTATAGGGTGGTTGGAGCACACTACATCAACATTTGAGTTGTCAATATGGTTTTCATCATCGATCTAGCTACTTCGGCATGGTTAGGTTGTATGGGCAACCTCGACAAGGGCTAAGAGTATGATCTAGGCACATTATAGTAAATTCTCTAATGAACCCACATGTCATGGTCTTTGCATTGTTCCACTGTTGTCTTGGTATTTGACTATGTACTTGGAACCTCCGGGGTCGGGCTTCTAGGTTCGGTGGCCTAGGTTGCTCCGGCATGCTCATGTTCATCTGTGATTCTCTGTGGTTCTTGTGCTCTGTGACACTGGGCGTTAGTTCTCCTGGCAGGGATTGCTACGTCAGTCAACTCTTGTGAAACCCCATGGTAAGAGGTCCTCCAGTGCCAGACGTGGGCTGAGAGGGTATGCGCATACGAGGTTCACCCCACCACCTCGCTACAGGGCTTGGAATGTAAGCTGGCTGAGCGTTATCCTCTGCTAACGGGGCCTATATGTGGGCTGGCTGAGCTACCCATTGTCCCGGAGCTTGTTTATGATGGTTTGAGTACTTTGGTTATGTTCTTTGCTATTGATGTTTATGTTGTTTTCTTTGTTGTCATTGTCTAGCGTTGCACCAGAGGTTCTTGTGTCTTTGAGTTGTTTATGTTGTTGTCCAAGACTTTCAAGATGTTTTATGCATGCAGAGGCAGCTATGGGATCCCCACTTAGTCACGAGGACTAACCCCTTTGAGTGCATGCAGTGATTGAGCAAGGTGGTGCTCGGGCCAGTGGCAGTGGTACTGTTCAGGATCGTGGCTGAGTTGGAGTTTCTAGAAGCTGAATCTTAGCTTTGGTTTTTGAATAAATGCATTATGGATGTATTTTTTTTTAACTATATTACAATGGTTGGATATTAGTTATATACATAAAGAGAATCATTTTCAATTATCTATTGGAAGATTAAATTCTTCACCGACATAGTTGGTTTAAGTTTTCATATCAACCTTGATCTAACCTCAAGTATTGACAAGATCCCGAGTTGCCAGGAGGGTCAACTCGGCAGGCTCGTCACAGTTGGTATCAGAGCCAAGTTGATTTAGAGGGAATTTGAAAATGATTCATGTTCTTGAAGTGGTTTGTTAATGCTCCTATTGTCTAATTGCAGAGTAGTAGGAGATCATGGATGCTGGTGGTGCAGGAGGAGATGGAGCTCAAGATGTAACTAATATCCTGCAAGCTATTCAGCAATCTCTGCAGCAAAGCGTGTCACAGCAAAAGACCGAAGCTGAGAAAGCAATTGAAAAGGTGTTAAAGGACACCAAAAGGGAAGTTTTTACAGGAGAAAACACAACAGGAGATGATGCTGATGCTTGGCTCCGTGGAGTGGAGTTCTATTTTGATTTGATCAAGGCACAAGATTCCGTAAAAGCTCTTCTGGCTCAGGCAATGTTAGGAGGTTTTGCAAGAGTCTGGTGGGAGACTTGCCTAACTGACATGAATAAGAGGCCTGGCCAAGCAACATGGAAAGAGTTCAAAAAGGCCTTTGAGGGACATTTTACACCTCCAGGATATAAAGTTGATAAGATGAATGAGTTCTTAGATTTGACACAAACAGGGACCGTGGCAGAATACAATGAAAAGTTTAGAAGATTGCAACCACATTGTCCTATTCTTGATAAAGCTAAGATGTGTGCCAGATTTGTGAAAGGACTCCATGTTGATATCAAAAGTACCATGTCTGGAGTGGCATATACGGATCTGGAGGAAGTAGTAAGAATTGCCAAAAATCGGGAAGCAGATCTGGCAGAAAAGTTGCAGTGGATACTCAAAGGAAGAGACAAGCATCTTCCTCTTGGCCAGTTGAGAATTCATAGGAGATGATCATTTAGAGAAGAGCCATATGCTAGTCAATCTGTGGAAGTTCAAAGTAATAACAAGAATTGGGCAAGTAGTATCCAGACTGGAAGCAAGTTGTTATCGCCACTCACTGATGAGGAAAGACAACGGTGCCTTGAAGAGAGGCGTTGTTTCCGTTGTAGAGAAATTGGACACTCAAGGAGTAATTGCCCACTTGGTAGTATGGGAGGAGGGAGATTTAATCCCAATCCAAATGTTGGACGAGGTAGAGGCCGTGGAGAGCCTCGATGGAATCAAAGGGAGCGTCAACCGGAAGGAAAATCGGATACAGATAATAGGACTATTGAGCGAAGGCCACAAAGTGGTGAAGCTAGAGCTGCCACAATAATAGACCTTCCGCGATACCAAACGATTATCTATGCCATAGAAGCTCCACGTGATGGTGCTCAGGAAGCTTCTATAGTGCGAATCCCAGGTAAGGTTTGTAATAGCTTAAAGCAGTTGTCTATTTTCCTTCCCATTGTTACTATATTCTAGGTAAGCATGATAGTTCCTAAGATCGACCCATGAGGACATGGGTTAAATTTTTGAAGGAGAGACTGTAACGGTCCTGGCTACTTGATGGGCCAGTATACGTACTCATGTACGTATATACATGTTTAACATGCATGCAGAACTAAAAAATAAGCAAAAGCTTTATAAATTAGTGAGGCAATTGAGAAAGGAATTTTAGAAGCTTTTTGGAGACGTGGAGTAGAGGCCGTGCTTTTTGGAGGAGTTGCATCAGAGCTGTGGAATCCGGAGCTTGAAGATTCAACATTGATCTCTCTAATTTTCAGGTGGGGTTTTGGATTTTGTGATTCAAATTGATGTCTGCATAAGCTGCCACAAATCTATTTATGCATGCTTTTGTTAAATGCCTACTGAGAGGAAAGCTTGATCACATACCTGTAGCCTGGATCGATTAGATAGTGTGGCAGTTAAAGAATTGATTTATATTTCAAGAGGGCTGATTTGTAATGCGAGAAGAAAGGCTGACAGAGGAGAAATGGTGTCGAGTTGCTGCATCCAAGCCTCAGAGGTGTACAGAAATGGCTTTGCTCCACCGAAACTTTGCTGGCAAACAGTGGATCCTATATCTAAATCAAGCGGGAATTGCATCGGAAAAGGCCGATTCAGACTTAGAGAGGCCGATCTGCCTTGGGCAGCAGTGAATTAGAGAAATCAGAAGCTTTCCAAAGCTGCCAGAATTAAACCAAATGGCCACCTGATTCATGAGAAAACAGGTCGAAATTGCTTCTAAACAGCCGAATTGGGGATTTTGAGTGCCGATTTGGCTGGGAAAGGCTTTAATCTGAGAAATCGATGCCTTTTGGAGAAGAGCGTAACCGCCCAAGCAGACCTGAATCCACCACGAACACTTCGATTTAGCTTTTGGATTGGCCAATTTCGCCTTAGATGTTCCTGGCCATGCCTAATCAGGCCGGTTGTTGCCCAGAAAGACTCCTCTATGCATGTGCAGGTTGGAAGGCCGGACCCAACAGTGGGTCTGCGTTTGTTTGCTCTTTGCTATTTTTATGACTTGTTTGTTCTTGTTGTTGTTTTGGTACTTTTTGTCTTATGTTATTTAACAAGCTGGTGGTTAAAGAAAAATAGGAAATATAAGGAGCCGGATGAAGCACAGATCATTCAGAGAATAAGTTTGGGTGAGCTGCAAGTGATTTGGGGAAATACAATAGACAAAGGCATGTAATAAGCATTTGTATTCTATGAACGGTTGAATTTAATTACATATCATGAAACTTAACTCTAAGAAACCTTAAGTAAATAATATGGTGAAGTGAGTACTGCATCGACCTTATAGGGTGGTTGGAGCACGCTACATCAACATTTGAGTCGTCAATATAGTTTTCATCATCGATCTAGCTACTTCGGCATGGTTAGGTTGTATGGGCAACCTCGACAAGGGCTAAGAGTATGATCTAGGCACATTATAGTAAATTCTCTAATGAACCCACATGTCATGGTCTTTGCATTGTTCCACTGTTGTCTTGGTATTTGACTATGTACTTGGAACCTCCGGGGTCGGGCTTCTAGGTTCGGTGGCCTAGGTTGCTCCGGCATGCTCATGTTCATCTGTGATTCTCTGTGGTTCTTGTGCTCTGTGACACTGGGCGTTAGTTCTCCTGGCAGGGATTGCTACGTCAGTCAACTCTTGTGAAACTCCATGGTAAGAGGTCCTCCAGTGCCAGACGTGGGCTGAGAGGGTATGCGCATACGAGGTTCACCCCACCACCTCGCTACAGGGCTTGGAATGTAAGGCGGGTGGCGTTATCCCGCTAATCGGGCCTGTATGTGGGCTGGCTGAGCTACCCATTGTCCCGGAGCTTGTTTATGATGGTTTGAGTACTTTGGTTATGTTCTTTGCTATTGATGTTTATGTTGTTTTCTTTGTTGTCATTGTCTAGCGTTGCACCAGAGGTTCTTGTGTCTTTGAGTTGTTTATGTTGTTGTCCAAGACTTTCAAGATGTTTTATGCATGCAGAGGCAGCTATGGGATCCCCACTTAGTCACGAGGACTAACCCCTTTGAGTGCCTGCAGTGATTGAGCAAGGTGGTGCTCGGGCCAGTGGCAGTGGTACTGTTCAGGATCGTGGCTGAGTTGGAGTTTCTAGAAGCTGAATCTTAGCTTTGGTTTTTGAATAAATGCATTATGGATGTATTTTTTTTTAACTATATTACAATGGTTGGATATTAGTTATATACATAAAGAGAATCATTTTCAATTATCTATTGGAAGATTAAATTCTTCACCGACATAGTTGGTTTAAGTTTTCATATCAACCTTGATCTAACCTCAAGTATTGACAAGATCCCGAGTTGCCAGGAGGGTCAACTCGGCAGGCTCGTCACATTCTCCCAGACAGATCTTAGATTTTTTGAACATGCTCAGAACGGCGGATTCAATGGTCAGATAGGGAAACCGAGCTCCGAAAGGGGGGGGGGCATTGGCATTTGCCCTCCCAGAGGAGCGCTGGCAGGAAAGGCTGCATCGGCAATCTTTCTACTCTTGGGGTCTGGCCTAGCTGGTGAGAAAGCTACGCAAAGTCCTAGCTTGGTTCGATTTAGGGAAGGGTGTTAGTGCTTTAGGTTCTTCACGATCCCTCTATTCTATCCATTGCCAAACTCCTCTACCAAAAATTCCAAAAGTTATCATATTTCTAACATAAAGTCCTAGTCATCATGTCCATGTCACCACCATCTAGCTATGTCACCCAAAATTTGCCAACATCACCTAATGAAAAGACCAAAGGGGACATCTTTTCATTTTTGGCCTAGTGCCTTGCTTACTTGGCATGCCATGTCAACACTTGGAGTGCAAAGGTGGCATATTGATGCCTAGGTGGCATGCCTGAGCCACCTTGGTATGTTGGAGTCGTTGTGTCAATTCTAGTTGCTTCAACATGCTACCTAGGCTCCAACATGCCACCTAGACTCAAACATGCCAAGGTGGCTCAAACATGCCACGTGAACTCCAACATGACACCTAGGCTCCAACATGCCAAGGTGGCTCACACATGCCACCTAGGCTCAAACATGACAAGGTGTCTCAAACATGCCATGCAAGCTGTAACATGCCAAGGTGGTTTAATCATGCCAAGTTGGCTCAAACATGCCAAGATGGCTCAAACACGCCACCTAGGCTCAAACATGCCTCCTAGTCTCCAACATGCCAGGTGGGCATTAACAGGCCACCTAGGCTCAAACATGCCAAGGTGGCTCAAACATGCCACCTAGGCTCCAACATGACAAGGTGGCATGTTGGAGCCATCTTGTTGGAGCCACCTTGGCATGTTTCAGCCTAGGTGGCATGTTGGAGCCCGCATGACATGTTGGAGCCACCTTGGCATGTTTGAGCCACCTTGGCATGTTGGAGCCTAGGTGGCATGTTGGGAGCCCATGTGGCATGCTTGAGCCACCTTGGCATGTTGGAGCTTAGGTGGCATGTTGGAACCCACATGGCATGTTGGAGCCCGCATAGCATGTTTGAGCCTAGGTGGCATGTTGGAGCCCACGTGGCATGTTTGCACCACCTTGGCATGTTAACGCCTGGATGGCATGTTAGAACCTGCGTGGCATGCTTGAGCCACCTTGGCATGTTGAAGCCACCTTAGTGGTATGTTTGAGCCTAGGTGGCATGTTTGAGCCAAGTGGCATGTTTGAGCCACCTTGGCATGTTGGAGCCTAGGTGGCATGTTGGGAGCCACGTGGCATGTTTGAGCCACCTTGGCATGTTGGAGCCCACATGGCATGTTTGAGCCACCTTGGCATGTTGGTGCCTAGGTGGCTATTGGGTCAAAATTCTGCCATTTTGTTTGTATAACAAGATTCTGCTTTCATTTGGCTGGAGTTCGAAACTTGGAACCTTACTACATTGAGAGGGATAAAGCACCACCAGGCCCAACTTGCTTCTTCATGTATTCATCTGAAAGGCGCATTTTCATGACGATTCTTTGTTCTTCTACCAATGAGCATCCAACCTTATGTAGATCCTCGCAAAGAAGTCCATAAATAAATAATCTTATCTAGTAATTTTTCTAAAATAATCCCATCGGTACGTCTTATATTGTTTTTCTGTTTCTGCTGTTAAAAAATTAAAATACACGAGGTACAGTTCAAAGTATTCAATACGGACAAAAGAGTTTTACATACCTTTGGTGCAATGAACTCTGGCAAATTTTCGTCTATACTTTTTTTCAAAAGCTTTTCACCCATGACTTCAGCATCGCCTATAGATTCTTAAGTTTGAGTTAATGCATTTATGAGCCTTTGCGTTAATCCTACAGGGAATGTTTTGCTTTGTAGAAATATATTTGCTGGGCGATTTTTCCAATTTCATTGAGTTGTCCTCAAAAATTTTCGGGCACTCATTGAGAATTAAAAATAAGGACTTCTTGAGCTTATACAACTAGGAAGGTGGCGCAGCGCACGTCCCAGCCATTTTGGCTATGGCCATATGGCTTGAACGTAGCAGAACCCATAAGGAAATATCCTCCGGCAAAAGTAGTGGAACATTTATCATAAGTTTAAAATTGAAGATAAATTATATGGATGAAAAAATGCCATCAAAGGTTACGAACAACGGTCCAGATTTGGCAAATATAAACGGCCCGGATGGTGATCCAGGTACTTTGCTCCTATTGGTCTGCTACTTTCCCGCTTTCCTACTCTATGCATCCCAATCAGAAAGAATTAGAAAGGGGAGAGCTGCCCGCCTTGCTTCACGGCTATGGCGCCCCCCCTGCTTCACGGCCTTCCGCCACCTTCCGCGGCTATGGCGCGCCACCTTCATGGTCTTCCTATAGATGATGCCTCCCTGCTTCACGGCTATGGTGCCGCCCTGCTTCACGGTCTTCTTACAGCTGATGCCGCCCTGCTTCACGGCTATGGCGCTTCCCTGCTTCACAGCCTCCCTACAGGTGATGCCGCCCTGCTTCGGATTCGGATCATCACAGAGCAAAGCAAGCACGGCAAAGAAATCAACTTTTCTCAGTTGATCAGGAGAGCTATCCAAGACGATCAACTTAGTGCCCTGCTTGCTGAAAATTTTAAATTGCTGGGAGAGGCCAGTATAGCAGATCTTATTCCTCGACTATGGTGGCTAGATCTGCACGGATTTAAGAAAAGGTTGGGGTCAGTGTGGCTGGTCTCTATTTGGTTGCCGATTTATGCTTCCCAGCATAGCTTAATAGACCTGCGTTCTTTCTGTACTTAAGATTGAAAGAGGAGCGGCCGATCAGCTCAGATGAAGGCTGTCCCATTCAATATCATCGGCATCATTTGTACATGCCAGAATCTAGCAGTTCCCCCAGCTACCATGTTGTTCCCTGCAAATCAGGAACGTGTTCTTTATCCAGTTCTACCATATTAAATGCGACAGCCTTTGAGACTTGTCCAAATCAGGTAAGTCCAGTCTATTTGTTTTTCATTGCTTAACTTTTTCTAAAATCCTTTTTCTAAATTGTTTGTTTTGATCCAGACACAGATGTCTTCAATAGGGCAGGATTACTTCCAAGAAAAGGGGTTTCTTTCAAACTTGTGGCAGATGGCAAAAAAAGAACCACACGTAGAAAAACCTGATAAAAACAACAGTGAAAAAAAAGGACACGTTGATAAAAAATCACAAAAACTATGTCAGTTTTTCATACGCGTGGATTTTTCTGCCAAAAGACCACCGTGAAAAATTTTTGCCAAAAAACCACTGTCTCTTTGTGCAAATCCGGATAAACGGGCCATGTGGACATTTGGGTCCATTTTGGTGTTGTTTTTGGCATAAAACAACACTTCCGTACAACTAAAAAACAACTGTGGACCAAAAATTGGGGTCATAGTGATGCCTTCGTTCAGGCTGAAGGCGGCTGCTCCTGGAAGATCTGTTGTGCAAATGCGGCTTTTCGATGCCTGGCAATGCAAACTAGGGTCTTGGCTTAGCCGAAATGGATCAAGGAAACCCTAAATGCGAAAGAAGAAAGGTTTAGGGTTTAAGGAAAACCCTTATATGGGAACTTTTAGGGTTAGGTTAGAAAGGATCCAATGGGTTATTGCCACTTGGCAAAGGGGGTTTAGTTGTATATGTTTAATGCACATGCACAACTCACGAGGTTGCCCTCTAGGTGCAACATTTTACGGCTCTCCAAGTACTTGTCATGATGACATGTACGTGTGACGTGGTAGTATAATATACATATTCGGATCGTATGTTATGCTGGAACGTCACAGCACTGATGTCGTGCTTAGTATTACATGTAGCGACTGGCTAGGCCTGATCAGCTCAGCATAGCGTGCCTGTATTTGATCCGAACAGCCTTGTAGGGTATGGCATTCATCCTCAACGGCTCCCATTTAACAACGTCAACAGATCTTGTCCTGTCGCGGCTCCCCTATCCATCTGGCTATCTCGGAGATGGGGTACACTATGCGAATCGAGGCAATGAGCTTGTGCCTCTTCATAGGCAGATGGGTATGCAGGTAAAGTTGTGGGCTTCGTTCTAACATGGGATTTATGTGGCGTTGGTAATGTGTTGCCCTGACCGCTTCAAGAGCATTGGCACCTAGAGCTTGTTGAGGAAGCAAGCATCAAGATATTGCCTCAAGATGTGGCTATCTGCCTATGTTTGCACCTGTGCTCCTGCACATGCCGTCTGACGAGCATGAGCTCACTTTTCCTTCCAACAGGCCTTGAGGCATTATGGCCCCATTGCCACGATATAAGCTAGGCTAGGGAGACGAGCATCGTCTATAGTGACCACCTTCTGGAAGTAGACGATATGCGGATCAAGGGCTGCCCTTTGAAGAGGTAAGAAATCTATTTCACAATAAAATCTGATATGGGACCATGGACACAACAACAGAATGGACATTTAGCGACGTGGGCTTGCGACGTCTGTGCGACGTGACGTCGCAAATAACGTCACCATGCGACGTCAATGCGACGTCACGTCGCAGACACGTCGCATGCGACGTGTAGTGCGACGTCTGACACCGTGACGTGGCAGGCCAGGTGCGCCACGTCTACGACCACGTCGCATCTCGTGCGTCACTTTTGTGCGACGTGACGTCGCGTGGGACGTGACGTCGCGCGGGACATCTGCTGGACGTCTAGTGTACTTTGTTCTTTTTGGAGAACAAGGGTGGTCTTCTGGCCACGAAAGTTGGTCCCCAGGGTAATGTCGATATTCTGAGTCCATTGGAAGAGCCAAATCATGGTTTTGGAGAGGGGAAATTGCTCGTCCATCGCCAGGGCCTTCGTAAGAGAACTTTTGTGGCAGCATGTGAGCTCTGGAAGACTCGGAGCTATTTCATCGTGCACCAACACTGCATATCCTAGTGAAATGTTTTTCTCATGTCCGCACCGGCACGTTGCACCGCTTGTCAAAATTCCACCTTTTTTCGATGCAGAATTTTTTAGTTATGCGTTCTTTTGCATTCATGCTTCATAAATTCGTAATTAATGCATGGTATGGAATTAAATTCTGATTTTTTGTCAGTTGGCTTCCTAGGTCATCCCCAGCATACAGGCAAATTTTTAGAATTTCCGGATAAAGTTCTGATCAAATAGGTAGCATTGGAACGGTCTAGGCAGCCTGTTGTTGGGCAGTAGCAAGACATTCATAAATTTGTAATTAATGCATAGTAAGGAATTAAATTCTGATTTTTTGTCAGCAGGCTTCCTAAGTCATCGCCAACATACAGGCCAGTTTTCAAAATTTCTGGACAAGATTTAGATCAAAGTGTTTGCATTAGAACGGTCCGGGCAGCCTGTTGTTGGGCAGCCGAGCTGGCACACTTGCCCAAGTCAAACAAGGCCAGGACCTTGCAAGGCCACCTCATTAGAGGGGAGAGTCCGGACCCCAGGAGGCGAGCCCCAAAAAGTTTCCCGAGGCAGCCTTTCCTGGCAGCGCTCCCCGGGGGGCCGTACGCTAAAGACCACACTCCCGGATCTCGGTTCCCCAATCCGACCGTTGAATCCTTCGTTCAAGGGCCCTGTCTCGATAAGGTCCAAAAAAATCCAACATCCGTCCGTGAGAACTGATCAAACCGCGAAGCGTCCTGCGGTCGACCGTGTAGAAACCAAAGTGTTTTGTCGTTCAGACATTGCGGAGGCTCCGGAATGGCGATTCGACTTCGCCACATCGTCCGGGAGGCCGAAATTACCCTAGAGACCAAGTTGCACGGTCAGTTTTGCAAAAGAAAGAAACACTTACGCCCTACGTTGCAGTATTCGACAGCCACCTCCTAGGCCAATTGACTACGAGTGTGTTGGACATGAGATAATTTGACGCTACCTCGAGAAGGGGTGGTCTTTTGGCCATGAAACTTGGTCCCCAGGGCAATGTCGACGTTCCGAGTCCATGGGCAGAGCCGAATCACGATTCCGGAGAGAGGAAGTTGCTCGTCCGTCGCCAGGGCCTTCGGGAGAGGACTTTTGGGGCAAGCTGCTTCCAGGTGGTTTTTAGGGTCCGTGCTCTGGCGTCAACACCCCCCCTCTACGTCAAGACACGGCGCAAGGTCCTAGTCGAATCTGACAAGGATAGAGCCTCCAAAACGTAAACCCTATGAGTGCCGTGGTTCTAGCGGGGTTTGCGCTTTGGATGCCGAAGTTTTGGTCCTTTGCACTTGGGACTTGGCCGATAAGATGCGATTGAGAACGCTGGCAAGGGGAACTGACGGAATGGAGTTTGGATCTGTACTCCTCCCGTTGTGGCGCTTAGAAGTAAAGGGCGCTTTTTTGCAAAAGCAAGACATTCATAAATTCGTAATTAATGCATAGTACGGAATTAAATTCTGATTTTTTGTCGTGGGCTTCCTAAGTCATCGCCAACATACGTGCCAGTTTTCAAAATTTCTGGACAAGATTTAGATCAAAGTGTTTGCATTAGAACGGTCCGGCAGCCTGTTGTTGGGCAGCAGAGAGGCCGCACACTTGCCCAATTCAAACAAGGCCAGGACCTTGCAAGGCCACCTCATTAGAGGGGAGAGTCCCACCCCAGGCGGCGAGCCCCCCAAAGTTTCCCCGAGGCAGCCTTTCTGGCAGTCCTCCCCACGGGCGTGACGCTAAAGACCACACTCCCCGATCTCAGCCCCCCCTATCCGACCGTTGAATCCTTCGTTCAAGGGCCCCCTGTCTCGATAAGGTCCAAAAATCCAACATCCGTCCCGAGAACTTATCAAACCGCTGGCCGCCCCAAGGGTCGGCCGTATAGAAACCAAAGTGTTTTGTCGTTCGCACATTGCGGAGGCTCCTAATGGCAATTTGACTTCGCCACATCGTCCGCTAGAGGCCGAAATTACCCTAGAGACCAAGTTTCACGGTCAAAAAGAAAGAAACCTTCGCCCTATGTTGCAAAAAAGATTCGATAGCCACCTCCTAGGCCAATTGACTACGAAAGTGTGTTGGACATGAGATAGTTTGACGCTTCCTCGAGAAGGGGTGGTCTTCGCCACGAAAACTTGGTCACCGTGGACAATGTCGACATTCCGAGTCCATTGGCGAGCCGAATCACGATTCCGAGAGGGAAGTTGCCCGTCCGGCCGCCAGGCCTTTGGGAGAGGACTTTTGGGGCAAGCCGCCTCCGAGTGGTTTTAGGGTCCGTGCTCGGCGTCAACACCACCTCTACGCCAAGACACGGCGCAAAGGTCCTAGTCGAATCGACAAGGATAGAGCCTCCCAAACGTAAACCCTATGAGTTGCCGTGTTCTAGCGGGGGTTTGCATTTTGGGTGCCGAGTTTTGGTCTTTTGCACTTGGGACATGGCCGATAAGATGCGCTTGAGAACGCTGAAGCAAGGGGAACCGACGGAATGGAGTTTGGATCTGTACTCCTCCCGTTGTGGCGGTTAGAAGTAAAGGGCGCTTTTTGCAATAGCAAGACATTCATAAATTCGTAATTAATGCACAATATGAAATTAAATTCTCATTTTTTTCGTCGTACAGGCTTCCTAAGTCATCGCCAACATACAGGCCAGTTTTTAAAATTCCTGACAAGGTTTAGATCAAAGTGTTTGCATTAGAACGGTCCGGCCCCGCAAATGTTGTTAGGCCGAAGCCGCACACTTGCCCAAGTCAAACAAGGCCGGACCTTGCAAGGCCGTCTCATTAGAGGGGAGAGTCCGAACCCCAAGATGCGAGCCCCAAAAGTTTCCCAAGGTAGCCTTTCCCGGCAGCTCCCGGGGTCGTGACGCTAAAGACCACACTCCCGATCTCGGTTCCGCTTATCCGACCATTGAATCCTTCGCTCAAGGGCCCTCGCTCGATAAGGGCCAAAAAAAATCCAACATCCATCCGGAGAACTTATCAAACCGCCCACCTGTGCTCAAACATGCCACCCTGTGCTCAAACATTCGTAAGTAGTAGCAATAGAAGATTGGTTAAATCCGAATGCGATTTTGATTTGCATATATGGCTCTTAATGTCCAAATTAGCATAAGGACAAACTTTCATGACCATCGATGAAAAAAAGGCACCAAAAAAAATAAAAAGTGTTAGACGTCGCTATAACAAAATACGTCGCGGACACGTCGCATGCGACGTTAAACCGTATATACGATTTTGAAATCGTATATACGATTTCAAAATCGATATATCGATTATATGATTTTGAAATCGATATACGATTTCAAAATCGTATATACGATTAAAATTACGCCGATGCGACGTCACGCGTCACGCATGCGACGCCAGTTTTTTTTTCAAATCCCGCTGGCCGTCTTTTCCGGACCATTCCTAGGCTTCCTTCTATCGACTATTTTGGGCGATCTTCTACGGCCACGACCTTGAACGACTTGCAAGCACTCTTTTTAAAGGTTAGTAGATCATGGTTTTTGGATTGAATGGTTTTTTGGATTGAATGATTTAGTGTAGATTTCAAATTTTTTTTTCTATCTCTTTCCTTTTTTCTTCTTCTTCTTGTTTCTTCATTCTTCTTCTTTTTCCTTCTTTCCTCATTTCTTTCTTCGATTCTTCCCTTATTTCACTCTTCCATTCTTCCATTCTTCTATCTTCTTCCATTTCATTCTCTTATTTCTCCCATTCTTCTCTTTCTTCCCCTAATTTCGTTTTTCTCCTCTTTCCCCTTCTCTTCTTTCTCCCACCCTTCTCTTCTTCTATGATTCATTCATTTTTTTTTTCTTTCTTGTTTTACTATTTCTTCATCTTCTTTTTTTTTTTTTTTTTTTTTTGTTTCTTCTTGATCTTTTTTTCCGTTGTTCTTATTCTTCTAACTCTTTGTTGCTTTCTATTTCGATTTGGACCCGGCGGATCTTGTTACACACGCCCTTCTTTTTGGTAAGTTGATCGCGCTTGCATTTTATTTTTATAATTTTAAGCGGGTTAAAAAAATTGATGGAGTGGCTTGTTCAAGGGCACGGCCTGCTCCACCTAGAGTGGGGAGGACCATGTATCCGTGTTCAAGTCCACTTCACTACGATCATATATTTTCCTAGGTTAAGGAGTGGCTTGTTCAAGGGGCACGCCGGCTCCACCTAGAGTGGAGAGGGCCACGTGCACTCAAGTTTAAGTCCACGACCACTTGTTATTTTTTTTAGGTTTAAAATAAAATTGTAGTGGCTTGTTCAAGGGCACCTGTAGGCTCCACTACGAGTGGAGACGATCAAATGTTCGGGTCCAAGTCGACTTTTCTTGTAATTCTTAGGTAGAGGTGGCCAAATCTAGCTTATAACCCTAAAGCATATGTTAGCCAACTCTAGCTTTTAATCCGACTAATCCAGATTTGGAAGGGGCTCATTTCGATGATGGGGGGAGCTGCTTCGAAAAAGAAGGTACATGACCTAGTCATAGTCTTATTTTTATTCTTTTGTTTTGTGTTAATCTATCGATTTATAGAAAAGGCAAAGAGTGATTGCAAAATTGAAGTCGAAAAGCCAAAAATTGGGAGGCGATTGGTCAAAGGTCCCTAAACCACTTAATCATCCCATAAGGAAGATATCAAGGTATTTGTTATTTGTTGCCATTCGTTCAATTCGAAATAAGACATTTAACTTGTCATGTTGTATTCCTTGCAATCAGATCACTTTCGAACGTGCAAAGGATTCCAAGAAAAAACATCTGCCTCACGGACTGCCAAGGCAACTTCAAGCAAACGAATTCCGTCTCACTTGGGTTCTGGCGGCCGAAATAGATTCGTAAGTGCTATAAACTCTTAGTTCACGTTAACTTTCAATGTCATTGTCTAATATTGGTCGTATTGTTATAGAATTGGCTATACGGGTTTTCCCCTAACAGGGAACACGTAAAGATAGCCACTACTCGCCTCTTGCCTCTTGTATATGATATTGTAACTAACTATTAAAATTCTTTTTTTTTTTTTTTTTTTTTTTTTAAATTTTTTTTTTTTTTTTCGTACACCACGTCGCACGCGACGTCACGTCGCATGCGACGCCCGGCGCGACGCCCCGAGTCACGCCCGAAGTCACGTCGCCTCGCGACATCCGAGCGACGCCGCCGACGTCGATATGCGCGACGCCGCATGCGGCGATGCGGTTCAATGACGCCTCGTCGCGACGCCGCCGACGTCGCATAGACGTCGCTATAGACATCGCTAAATGACCCTTTTCTTGTTGTGATGATCTCTTGCATTGCAAGAGCTTTGGAGAGTAAAATAGAAAATGATCAAGATTGTGATTGAAGACAATGAATTGTAGAACAAGTAAAGAATTGGATTTGACTTCTATAAAAGTTCTAGGCGTGTGATGCAAATGCTAGAGCCTGTATGAAAGAGAAATATATACAACGAATTTGCATAATGTATCTCATGCATCTTCTCCTCAGAAAGTTTATTATATCACGAAAAGTGCCAGTAAATTGCCGGTATTAACTGGACTTTTGTAAAAAGGATTTGGAGTTGACGTTCTTTTTGGACATATACAAGGCTAATCCAATTATGTGCTTTTGTTTGATGAACATAGTTTGCTTCACCGCTTTTAAAATAAAAGGTTGAACTTCTAGAGAGTTCAAGAAAAATATAAGTTTATAATCTTAGTTTGAGATTCGATGAGTATTTGTATTAAGCTATAATATATCTACTTCAATCACAATAGCTTTCTTTGCACTATAAGTAGGTATTTTTTTGCCAAAATTTTACTATACATAAACATACATAGTAGTTTGTTTGGTACACATTGCCTTAATATCTTTTCTATGAAGAGTACTAGAATTCTTGCGTAGATGATTTGGACAAAGAGGACACAACTTGGACAAAGAGGACACTACACCCCGAAGAAGAAGAACCTTGAAGGTGCGTGTTTCATTGCAAACAAGATAAAGTACATGGGCCCCCAATATGGGGGCTATATGGATAATTGAATATACACAACTTATGTATAATGATAGTAGAACCCTAAAAATGTCCTTCACGACCCTAACAATATTGACTGTGTCTAGAGTGCTCGACCCCAATCCTTGGGAAAATTGATCAATGGCAAGAACAATGACCCCCTTAATGCGTGATCCAAATAAGATTCCTCCGCAATAATGATAATGTAAGAAAGGTCCTTCACGATCCCAACAGCCCGAAACAATCGCTAATGACCGCGTCGAGTGCTCGACCCAATCCTTGGGAAAAGTGATCAACGGTAAGAACAACGACCCTCCTTAAGAATACCCAACTAGTATTCCTCCACAACCTGCAAGAATCCAAGTTAGAGAAACCAATAGTCCATGCAGGAATGTTCAGCCTGCATGGGAAGTAGTCAATACGTGGCAAGACAGGACAACACGATGTTGTCAAGATAGAAAGGGGGAAGAGGTGGGACATTTTGTGTAAAGAAAAGAAAATTTTCTATTTGCAATGTAACGCCGATAAGGCGCATAGACAGGGGCATGTATATAAATAGTCCAATGCCCCCTACCCAAGAATGGCAATTCTATGGATATTCTATCCACAGAATCGTATCATTCTTGTGTAGATGACTTGGACAAAGAGGACACAACTTGGACAAAAAGGACACTACACCCCGACAAGAAGAGGCCCACCTCTCACAAGCCCAGGCGACGTGAGACTTCCAATATGACATCTCACAATAATAGAGCACCAGCCGGGGAAGGACATCCGTCGACACAATACCAATTGATGGTTCGAACGGGGAAGGACATCTGACTGGCGTCAAATAAACAATAACTTATAGAATTGAGAAACAATAGCAAATGGCAATCATGCCCATAGAGAGAGAGAAACGACAACTGTGCCAATCAAAGAAGTCAGTACCAATTCCTTAAAACAACAATAAAAGAAAATAAGATCAGACCACAAACCAAAGGATGACACACAAGCTAAGGCACCACATAGTTCATGGCACAGAGACACCAAACATGCACAAAGAACTTCTCAACTACACGAGGATACTAACCATCCTTAGTTTCAAAGGCTCCCCATTGGTAAGGCCATACGTGGAAGGATATCCAACCGGTCTCAGATCACAAATAAAATTTATAGAGTAATGTGGAGAGTAAAATGTAAAGTGGCAGCTAAGCCAAATGGAGAAAAGTTTATAGTAACTATACTACAAGAATATCAAGGCCACGTGGCTCAAACATGGCAAGGTGGCTCAAACATGCCACCTAGGCTCCAACATGCCACCTAGGCTCAAACATGCTAAGGTGGCTCACAACATGCCTCGTAGGCTCCAACATGCCAAGGCCAACATGCCACCTTGGCTCAAACATGCCAAGGGGACCATTCCTAGGCTTCCTTCTATCGACTATTTTGGGCGATCTTCGGCGCTACGACCTTGAACGACTTGCAAGCACTCTTTTTAAGGTTAGTAGATCATGGTTTTTGGATTGAATGGTTTTTTGGATTGAATGATTTAGTGTAGATTTCAAATTTTTTTTTCTATCTCTTTCCTTTTTTCTTCTTCTTCTTGTTTCTTCATTCTTCTTCTTTTTCCTTCTTTCCTCATTTCTTTCTTCGATTCTTCCCTTATTTCACTCTTCCATTCTTCCATTCTTCTATCTTCTTCCATTTCATTCTCTTATTTCTTCCATTCTTCTCTTTCTTCCCCTAATTTCTTTTTTCTCCTCTTTCCCCTTCTCTTCTTGATCCCACCCTTCTCTTCTTCTTTGATTCATTCATTTTTTTTCTTTCTTGTTTTACTATTTCTTCATCTTCTTTTTTTTTTTTTTTTTTTTTTGTTTCTTCTTGATCTTTTTTTCCGTTGTTCTTATTCTTCTAACTCTTTGTTGCTTTCTATTTCGATTTGGACCCGTCGGGATCTTGTTACACACGTCCTTCTTTTGGTAAGTTGATCGCTTTGCATTTTATTTTTATAATTTTAAGCGGGTTAAAAAAATTGATGGAGTGGCTTGTTCAAGGGCACGGGTCGGCTCCACCTAGAGTGGGGAGGACCATGTATCCGGGTTCGAAGTCCACTTCACTACGATCATATATTTTTCCTAGGTTAAGGAGTGGCTTGTTCAAGGGCACGGCCGGCTCCACCTAGAGTGGAGAGGGCCACGTGCCGGGTTTAAGTCCACGACCACTTGTTATTTTTTTAGGTTTAAAATAAAATTGTAGTGGCTTGTTCAAGGGCACGGTAGGCTCCACTACGAGTGGAGACGACCAAATGTTCGGGTCCAAGTCGACTTTTCTTGTAATTCTTAGGTAGAGGTGGCCAAATCTAGCTTATAACCCTAAAGCATATGTTAGCCAACTCTAGCTTTTAATCCGACTAATCCAGATTTGGAAGGGGCTCATTTCGATGATGGGGGGAGCTGCTTCGAAAAAGAAGGTACATGACCTAGTCATAGTCTTATTTTTATTCTTTTGTTTTGTGTTAATCTATCGATTTATAGAAAAGGCAAAGAGTGATTGCAAAATTGAAGTCGAATGCCAAAAAATTGGGAGGCGATTGGTCAAAGGTCCCTAAACCACTTAATCTGTCCATAAGGAAGATATCAAGGTATTTGTTATTTGTTGCCATTCGTTCAATTCGAAATAAGACATTTAACTTGTCATGTTGTATTCCTTGCAATCAGATCACTTTCGAACGTGCAAAGGATTCCAAGAAAAAACATCTGCCTCACGGACTGCCAAGGCAACTTCAAGCAAACGAATTCCGTCTCACTTGGGTTCTGGCGGCCGAAAAGGCTTTTTACATAGATTCGTAAGTGCTATAAACTCTTAGATGTTGTTACATACTTTGCATACCATACGTGTAGCATACGTTTTTTAAGTTTTTTTAAAGTTTTTTATTTTTGGTTTTTAAAATCTTAGAATACGTTTCTATAACATTAAAAATGAATATAGGTAAAACAGAATTACTTGAAGCAGCTATACCTTTGGAATGGTTTTGGTTCACTTCCTGCTTCTATTTATCACTTATGGCAGTCAGATCTTCAGAAGCAATATAGAAAAAAATGAATCGAAATAAAATTAGTTGTAAAAGAAGAAGAATGGAAAAGTTACCTTGGTCGACTGGTCTTGGATTGGCACAAGAACTGTTTCCTGGTTTGCATGGTGGAGTAAAAACCTTTCTTTCATTGAGCAAAAAACCAAAACCCTGGTTCTACATGCATTCAACATGTTTCTACATGCATGCGGCCGCTCATAGTTCCAAAATCTTGTTTGCTAGACTAGAAAATCTAAATAAAAGTCATTCGAGGCTCCTTTTTTTTTTTTTTTTTTTTACATTTTTTGATAATCCCCGATGGTTGCAAACGTTTAGAAAACGTAGGGGTTTTTTAAGAAGTACTCTATGGTTAAAAACGGGGTTTTTTAACAATTCACGTTAACTTTCAATGTCATTGTCTAATATTGGTCGTATTGTTATAGAATTGGCTATACGGGTTTTCCCCTAACAGGGAACACGTAAAGATAGCCACTACTCGCCTCTTGCCTCTTGTATATGATATTGTAACTAACTATTAAAATTCTTTCCTTTTTTTTTTTTTTTTTTTTTTATTTTTTTTATTTATTTTTTATTTTTTTTTTCGTACACCACGCCGACGCGACGCCACGCCGCGACGACGTCACGCCCGAGTCACGCCCGAGTCACGTCCGAAGTCACGTCCTCGGCGTGCGACGACGGCGCCTTGCGACGTCGCACGCCGCGATGCGACGCGGTTCCGCGTGACGCTGACGGACACGCCCGCGCGACGCCGTCGGGCGTCGCCGACGCCGCTATAGACGTCGCTAAATGACCCTTTTCTTGTTGTGGGACTCCACCCTCAGTGTCCGAGCCAAGAAGGCTTTTTGTACCCGCTCCAAGTCATTCCAGATAGTGAGCGACACCACATGGCCCCAAACCTCCGTATGAAAGAAGCTGCTCTACTAAGACCCTGAATAGATATGATTGATGGGCCCAGTCATATAACTCCACTCTATGATTGTTGTTCTGCATTTCAGATAGCGAATTTCGGCCCGCTGTTGCTCATAGATAGATGGAAGCATCACATTGTATACTAGATGGGAACTCCAATTCCAAATACTTGTAGATGGGTGCCAAGAAGGGTCCTCGCATGTTACGGTGTCTCATTTTTAGTGTCCTTTTGTCCACCCAAATTAGCATTATTTTTTAGTATTATGGGAAGAGGAAAATTCAAAATTAACGAGAATATCGGGGGGTGGTTGATTCCCCCTCTCTAGGGAGAGAGATCTCGTTTCTTTCTTTCCATCCATTTTTTGTTCAGGCTTCTTGTGATCCAATGACTAATGACGAAGACAGGAGGCGAAAATGGCATTTGCAGAAGCAACGGTAAAGAGCAAGCAAGATGAGGCAACAATTGTCAAATGAAAATTTTGATTGGAGTATTGAGCACTCAAAAAAGCAATTGCAACATGCAACCTCCATAATCACAAAAACGTTTTTGGATTTGACAGGTTCGATGTCTACAGACCAGAAGAAAGAAGTATGGCATCTAGTGGAGAACAACAAAGTTATGCAGGTTGCAGTGTCTGATAAGAAAAGATTGTTCATAGTGAAATTGTCGGTAGCATCCAAGAAACCATACAGCATGTGAAGGAGTGGAGTCCAATGACAAATTAGCAGCAAAAAGAGTAGCATTAGTCATGGCACTTGGGAAGGTCAGGCATGGCAGCAAAAGATTAGCTACCAAGGCTTTAGGAATTCATCCAAGGAATTGTTCCAGAGCTAAGAAGCACCGTATTGCAATTAGTAATAAAAACGCATTGTGGACTCTTGGGGGAAGGAAGAAGAGAAAGGATTCCCTGAGCCAAGAAGTGATTGAAAAAGTTGTGGATTTTTGGTCAAACTATACCAGAGTTTCGCCTAACTTCAAGGACGTCAGATCTAGTAGAGAAAAACATCCTAAGCATCCAACACATTACCTTGATGTGAGGCAGGTATACTATCTGTAGATCAATTTTTTACTAAATCTTTTTCACGTTTACTAATACTAATATTTTTTACAACTTTTGAAGTATTGATTCTAATATGATCTGCTAATGGAATTAATCTGCACGTTCTTCTCGTGGTAGCAAGTTTTAGTGCTATTGATGGCTGATAATGGATCATTTTTTGATATAGTGCTAAGGTTTCTCACCTTTATAATGTTGGTGCCACGTTTAGTAATTGTGTTGATGTTAGTGCCACTGTTAGTGATTTTGTAAATGATGGTGCTAATATTACTAATTTCGTTAATGTTGGTGCCACTGTTAGTAATTTTGTCAATGTTAGCACTAAACTTAATCTCTAGTTAGTGAAGCACCACCTACCACTACAGATTAGCAATGCTTTCATCCCAATGTCCTAGCACTGGTTAGTGGTTTGGTTTGCTAAGGGTTATGTTGTAATGCTAATGGAATCAGTAATTAGTTCTAAGTTGCTATTCATTAGCAGTTGTTTTTTCTAGTGGTATGAGCATTAGCATTTACTAAGTAGTTTTCTATTCTTATTCTGCAGACGGAATTCTTTACTAGTTTCAAGCAAGACAATCCAGATGTTCAAGTTAAGCAGAGAGCCTTCGAGAAATTAAAGCCTTACTTTGTTGTAAAGCTATCTGAATTCAATACCTGTTGTTGCGTCTATCATGAGAGGATGTCAATGCTGAGGGAAGGGGTGAACAACATGAGGAAAAGTCCATGGTGCACGGTGCAGATTGCACTTGTGAGTGTAAGATATATGACCACACGGCAAGCCAAGTAGGGTGCAATGCAGCAAGACATGTTTGGCAGTCTAACAGTGACATGTGGAGAAGCATGATTTGCCCAAAGCCTGAAGGTGAGGAGTGGCACAATGAAGCATGCTTGTCAAGAACCTGCAACAAATGTGGGGACAAAATGGAAAGGTGTCCAAAAGAAGAAACAAAGGACAGTACCTCAAAAATCACTTGGGAGAACATAGACTACATTGAAATTGGTAAGGATAAAAATGGCAAACTCAAAAAAAGAATTGAGCATCAATATTTACAGACTTCATCCAATGTTTTGTTGGAAACCTTCAGATCTAAAGAAAAGGAGTTTGTGACACATAATTTCAGGTATAAATGGCAGCAAGCCATGTTTAGACAACTACTGAACAGGTTTGCTGATGATACTATTGTATCAGTGGTTGAGTTTGCAGAGAATTACTCTTTCAAGGAGCAGAATGAAGTCCAGTTCAAGCATTGGCATAATGAGCAGATCACTATTCATGTGCACCTCATATATAGAAGGGATCAAGGAAGAACATATATCTGATGACAGAAAATATGATTCTTTGTTTGTGCAGCATTGCTTTCTCTTACATAATCATTGGATGCAAGAGAAGGAAATCACTTCGAAGAAGCATTATGTCTTCCCTAGTACCTAACTGTGAAGTCCCCAAACATTAGTAGTCATCCAAATTAATCTTAAATGTAGTAGTAAGTGTAGTAAACCCCGAAGGGTATATGGAGTGGAACATAGTTTTAGATATGTCTTGTACCTTACTACGTTGGATATCTTGGTTCATCTATAGAAATTAATGACTTTGCAGGGAATTTACAGATTATAACCATCATCCAATTAAATTGGGATTATGTCAACTCCAAAATCACGCCAACCGGGGTTTTTGTTTTTTTTAATCTTTTTTTTTGGACTTCAAAAATAACATAAGGTTGCGATTCACGTGTGACGTTTCATATGCGAATTGAAATATGCAAAAATGAAGAGCAAGTTGCTAACATAGATGAGACTAAAATTGAAGAGCATTTAGATGATAATATTAAGTTTGATAATAACATATTGCATTATTTGCGAGGCAATTCCAGACTCGAAATTATCGATACATGGCACAAATATCATACAAAAATATCATATATTCCAATAAAACATTAAGGGATCAATCCATGTTTTTCCACGTATTTAACAAGGTGTGGTTCCATGTCAGCCGTTCTATCCAGTTCTGGGTATGAATCTAACACTTCACCCACCGTCATCCCCATAGCCAAATTATGCATAATAGACACAAACTTCACCAGAAAATCATCTGTCGCAAAGTTTTTTGGATCGTAAGATGGTGGATTCAGGGCCTGCGTTTGATTGTAGAAGCATTTGAGAGCATCATCATCCACTATGATTATATCATCCTTATTCTCGATACCAAGTTCGTCCATCATGTTAAGTGTTTGATGAAGATAGGCTTGCCTGTTGGATCCTTGGGATTAGTGAACTTCACACATTTGTTCTGATCCCAAAAGGTCAACCAATGTCTACGCATTTCCCCCAGTGTCTCCAAAGTATCCTTGATGTTCCTTAGTTCCATGGATGACCAAATACCAACTCGAAATAACTTGAATACCTCATCTAGCATCTCCTTCAAGTGCGGCCGCGGATAGATCCACTTGGTGTTTGATTCTACTGGTGTCTGATGAAACTGATCTCTAGCCACTTTATTTTTCGGAAAAGTCTTGCAAAGGACTCCGTTTAGGTCGAACACCACAACCTTCTTAGAAACGCAATGCAAGCTGAAACATCAAACATGTATCTGGTCAGCAAGATACGATAACACAAACAATACAAACGCGCCAAACATGATTTGGGTTAGTCTTAACCCAATCGCGCTCGGCGTGATTTAGTTTGACAACGAAAAATAATCAAAGCACGCCTGGCGCGATTTAATTCAAAGGTAATACAAATTAAATCACGTGTGGCGCGATTTCGTGGGCAAGGCCATACCTATCATCTTCAGTTTCGCTGCCGTCGTCGGCATCATTCTCCCCTTCGCCACCCTTAATCTTCGTGCTCTTCTGACTGTTAGAAATTTAGAATTGTTATTTTCTATTAGTTCCGCTGCGTCCTTCACAACTGATGAATCACTAGAGTCGCCTTGGTTGCCTTCAATTTCGGTTGCCCTGTCAATTAGTTCATTGTTAACCTGTGAATCTACTCTATTGTTGCTTGCATCACCCTGAAGGGAGGCAAGGATATTCCCTAAGTTCGCCACGATCACATTACTTTGAGCAGCCAGTTTAGCAGCTATTTGTTCATTGCTTTCCTTATCAGGCTGCGGATTACTAGCTCCCTCACCAGAACCATCGTCCACTTTCGAATTGGACAAGTCTACGAGACTTTTGATTGCTGATGATTTCAGGTTGCCATAAGGGCCTTTAGGAGATTTGGCAAGCACATGCATGAGGAATGGTTCAAGAAAGTCTTTGGCCTGCTCATCACTCACAAAGCAGTGACATCTTCTAACACCCATAAGAGCCTCTCGGGCAATATAACCTACAACATGAAGCTCCAAGCAGGTTGTATCAATTGGAGCAAATGCCTCGACGACGTAAGCAGCCATAGACGGGGGAAATCCATTTTTATTTGTAGCTCATACTTGATTTCACCACTTAGGAGGGGGTCCCGATCCTCATCCTCTTCTGACTCATCATGTTCTGACTGATCCTGATCCGTATGATAGAATATAGTTCTTAAGTCTGGATCATCTAGAAGAAAACATTCCCATGCACTGCTATTGTCACCCTTGGCCTTAGCAATATCATATTCCTCGTCTGACAGCATGGCTATCATAATAAAGATCACATGTGCCATCTTCCGTTCTGTTCGCAGCTCATTATCCTTAACATCATATATTAGGCATCCCTCCCTAATAACTTTGAGGCACTCCAGATCATGAGCAGCGGATAGTGCATGCAGATGTGACTCACCTGAAGGACAAACGATGACAATAGTGAAGGACCTCTCAGTTGTCAATCCTATACAGCTGGTAAAGAAGCTGCTGTAGTCCTTCTGGTTCATGCCCATATCTCCTCTCCCACCCCTGCTATCCAACACAAAGAGTGATATATTTTTAAGGCAAGAAGTTGATTCTGGCAAGAGACCTTTGTACCCAATGGAGACTGAATACTGGACAGTGTCTTCTTCTCCAGTAATCTTCTTCACAAGGGCCACTTTTCTTCTCAACTCGGCCAGTACCTTAGGGGGTAGAGTCTCCTTATGTTTTGTATTTTTAGCCTTCCAATTCTTTAGGAAGTCCTTTGACCAGAATACAAACTTCTTGATGTCATCATTACTAACCTTGTATTTGTCAAGCAATCCAATTTCAGATAATGCCACATCCCCCAATAGCCTTTGTAACTCAGCTCCTACAGCTGACTTCATTGTACATACATCCTTCACATGGCTACAGCACTCAATGAAGGACATCCTATCCTTAGTGAAAGCACTCTTCTTGTATAAGACTTCCTTCTTTAAGCACTGGTCTAAAACCCAAATGGTCTCAGTGTCGTCTAGCCCCTGAGTCTTTCTCATCTCTGTCACATTCAAGTCAAAGATGTTACATCAACAGGAGGCACCCTACCCATAGTATCTGGCAGCTTCCCTTGTGCATAAGCGTTCCAGAATTCATTCCACTTTTGCCATATTGCCTCCTTACAAAACACAATCTTATACGAGTCTATTGGGCCTGACCTGCTAGATGAGCTTTCAGAAGGATCTGCAATGTCATCACCACCTTTTTTCTTTGATTTTCTTGCTTTGTTTTCTTCTTCTTACGTATAATTGTGCTGCGACGAGTCCGCTCGGCAACTTGAAAGCCTCGGACTTTGACCATACAATGCGGTGGGTAATGGGCAGCCATATTCCACCCACTGTTGATGGGCGTGGCGCAGTTGCTCCACGTATGGACTGCCAAAAGTACATGCATTGAATCAGTATCAGAGACAAGGAACACGCCGGGCGCGACTTCAATAGAAAAGATCAACCTCAAAGCATGCCTGGCGTGAAATGAATTAAATACCAATGCAATTCACGCCATGCATGCTTTCGAATCGGTTGAATTCACGCCAGGCGTGCTTTCAAATGAAACCAAATCACGCCAGGCGTGCTTTCAAATCAAATCAATTCACGCCAGGCGTGCTTTAACATTTCACGCCTGGCATGAATTGGTTTGATTTGAAAGCACGCCTGGCGTGAATTGGTTTGATTTGAAAGCACGCCTGGCGTGATTTGGTTTCATTTGAAAGCAGGGCTGGCGTAAATTGGTTTCATTTGAAAGCACGCCTGGCGTGAAGATTAAAATGCTAACATCCTAATGCAGTCAATTACCTTTTGTATAGAAATGTCTTCCCCATTTCATTCAAAGTTGCACTAATCTCAGCCAAATCTATAGGTGAAGTATTGGCATCCAAGAGACGACACCTCCTATACGCATAGTGATTGTAGAACACGCTTTGGCCCGTTTGTTCTGCCTGCCTGATGAGGGCCTTTTGTGCCTCAACGAAATGCTTGCCCGTCGATGATGACCAATTTAATGTTATCATTTAACATTAACTCCTCGAAGTTAAATCCCACCTGGCCCAGGCTTGTTCGATGTCATATCCCAAGGTAACACATCCGGCATAGGCATTTGACTGGATTACTAATCATGCTCAACAATCTCCATGGCATGTGCGGGGATCATATCTTACGCTAACATAAATGGAGCTTGGTGAGCGGATGAGGACTTCACATGGATCGCAAAAGTTTCCTTAAGACCCAATGGATAATGGTCAACAGTACTTATTCAAACTTGTTCATGGCATCTAGGCTGCGCCACCTGTCTGTTCATTCTCAAAAACGAAGCCTCCATGCCTTCGACAATTGCGGGGAAGAACATCCTTCCCTAGATTTAGGACCCTCCTAGAAGCTTTCAAGTCAGCTAATTCCCTAGCTTCTTTGCAAATAGTGACTTGGTGTCGGTTTTATTGAACATGCCTCTACGCACAGCTGTAACCCCTTGGCAAATAGATATTGGCGTAACTGCTACATTGGTGGGCCAGCCATACTTAAAACATGTCTCAACGTTCACATCTGTCTTCATGAACGTATCTTTGTTGTATACGGTAGCTCTACAATGAGTAAGTCTGAGCAGATCTTTCTTCTTCTTATGTGTAATCTCCAAGAGCAATTTGCAGTTGGTGTCATCCTCTTCCTCACAAGAGATTATGATCCCTTGTTTGGTCATCTTGTCTGCTTCCTTTTTCCTCGAGAAGAGAGTTAAGTCGAGCTTGCCATTTGTCTTGGCAAGGTCAACGTACCACTCGGCACCCTCGTCCATTTCCTCTTCAGGGCAGGCAGGGTCAGTGGTTGCTATAAGAATCGGCCCTTCATCATCTAAGGTGAGATCATATGGTACTGCATCTGGGTCGTCTACCCCATGGAATAAAATAACGGCTAAGGTTAGCCAAATGGCTATTTTGTAGCATTTTTGTCAAGAAAAATGGCTAAAGTAAATGGAAAAAATTGCCCAAAAAAAGAAAATTTTAGCCCAATTTTTTTGCCAACTAAGTGAGTTTCTAGATTGGATAGCCAAACCTCCACCTCCAGACAACTCCACCAGGACAACAATTAGCCAAAACTAAGAAAGTGTGGACTTGGGAAAATGTATGGATTAGCCTAGTAGCTGACATCAAGATATATAGGAACTTTATAAAATCACCAAAGAACTTCTTGTTTCAAGTACGAAGATGAAGTAGGAACTTCTTATTTCAAGTATGAAGTTGAGTTATCAGAGGGAGGATCACATCTAGAAGGAACACTGCACCTTTTCTTTGAGCTTTGTGGGTCTTTTAAACTAAGGATAGTGTGATGGCTAATATTTGCTCTACATTTTGTGAAAGTTTAGCCAAAAGCAAGAAACTATGACGGAGAAAAACCATTTAGTTTAGCCAAGTGTTAGAAACTTCTAATTCCAATTCGAAGGTAGTTTAGCTAAACCTATTTGGCTATACTAAAAATATAGGAGTAGTAATTTATTCCATGGTCTACCCTAGGTTTCTTGCCAGGAATAGAACCCGAATTATTAGGGATTTTCTTCCTCTTGGGCACTGCAAAAGAAGATGAACATTTTTTAGAGTACTTTTCAGAACAAGAGATCACGCTTGGCGTGCATTTAAACCTAAATTAGTACAATTCACGCTTGGCGTGTTGGTAGCTCCTATTATGAACCATGCTATGCGTGAATTTGAAACTAAATTAGTTTGCATCCACATTTTAAGTTACATACCCTTTATGAATCCATATTTCACACTATTTAACCTCATTGAACATTGCTATCTCCAACTGTCTAACACTGCTATATTCTATAAAACAGAGCAAAATTATGTTCTACAAAACGGACAATCAGAGCATTAACTGATGGTAATACTTAAAATTCATATTGCATAATAACTGAAACTCATGCAAAGCATATTAACTGAAGGCAAGGAAATAACTCCAATTCATGCAAGCATAATACTCTCTACACAGTGTGTATTCTGTGGCAAATTAAATACCTTGAATAGGAGGGGTCTGATCAACGTCCTCTGAAACTTGAGAAGTGCCGGGTTTTGAGATTCCTCTTCCACCGCTTCCTCGGCCCCGTCCTCCTCGACCTCGATTCGTTTTAGAAGACATCTCCGGAGTCGCCTAGTAACAGAGTCGGAAGGTCGCTCGGATACGCGCTCGAGCTGCTCGAGAAACAGCTGGCAAGAAATAGCTTTTTCTACCTGTACAAGAGAAATTTGAATTTCAAAAAAACACAATATGCAGTTTTGAAATATTCTTGACATATAAAAATAATAATGACTTCTTTCATTGAGTTTTTAAAAAGCAATCTACCGTGTTCTCGCATTGATTACATTTATCCCGCCTAAATGTAATTAACCTAAGCTTTCTTCTAACTCGAATTTTCTATAGCTTTCCATAACTCGAATCTTCCCGACCGCCTGAGTTTCCATAGCACCTGTGATTTCGAGAACTCGAATCAGCTTCTCAAGAATGGCTACAGAATTCTCTCATTCCTATAGCTTGAACATTAATTTGCAATAATAGGTGTCTGAATAGCAATTGTCTGCAGTGTCGAAGATGAATGTTTCATGTTAACTACAAATCAGAAAAGGAAAGTAGGATTATGCAAGATCGACTCCATCGATCCGACTGCAAACTGTTATGGAATTCCGCTCGGGGATAAGTATGTCCGAGTTACAGTTATTAACTGCTCCGCTATGGATGAAGCTTTACCTCGCAGACACCCTGGTGGGGATACGGTTGGAGAAAGTGTTGGAACATTTGTTGCATGGCCAAGAAACCGCTTAAAAAAGGTATGTAACATGTATTACATTGTAGAAATATAGAAGTAGACAAAATTTGTTGTATTCATTGGAAAAAGTTTACAATTGTATATAATCTGGATAATATGGATAAACCAGACAAAATCCCAGACTACTGTTTCAAGCCCAGTCTACTGAGTAGCTGGGCTATCGATACTCCCATTTCCATTCCAGGGCATTGTGAATGGATCAGGCAAAACCCCAACAAAAACCCCAGGCTCTAGCTCCACCTCCCCTGCCTGCTCCACCTCCACCTTCTGCTCCTCCTCCTGCTCCATTGGTTGAACCATCTCCATTGCACCGTATACTGCCTGTGGTAGTGGTTCGTGTTGGGGCATCCGGGCATAGAGGCTAGCCACTAAGAAACGCAGCTCCTCATTTTGAATCTCGAGCTGACGGTTGCGAGATTCACTCTCGATCAATGCATGTACTGCATGATCGAAGTGATTAGATAAGAGGGTCAGCCTCCGTGAGATTGCCAGGGCCTCAGAGCCCACATTTATAATTGCCCTGCGCTCTGCTGCCATCATCATCACTTGATCCAAGTACTGCAGGGGTTGCAAGACTGGTGCTCCAGCCAGACTGGTGCTCGGCTGCGGTTCAACCGGACTGGAGATTGGAGCCGAAACTGGAGCTGGGCTGTGTGATTGCTGCCCCAAATGTAATTCCAATGCATCTTCGTCACCAACCAGGTGATTAATGTAACTTGGCATCTATCAATAGGAAGTGAGCGGAGTATCAGTATTCACGCCTGGCGTGTTATATTTATTTATTTATAAACTTAGAAACTAAGAGACACGCCCGGCGTGTTTAACTTAAAAGTTGAAACTAGGGATAGAATTGTTTGCATGCTCAGCGTGTAAACTGCTATATAGGAAAAACTATACACGCTCGGCGTGCATTCAACACTCAATGAAGGACATCCTATCCTTAGTGAAAGCACTCTTCTTGTATAAGACTTCCTTCTTTAAGCACTGGTCTAAAACCCAAATGGTCTCAGCGTCGTCTAGCCCCTGAGTCTTTCTCATCTCTGTCACATTCAAGTCAAAGATGTTACATCAACAGGAGGCACCCTACCCATAGTATCTGGCAGCTTCCCTTGTGCATAAGCGTCCCAGAATTCATTCCACTTTTGCCATATTGCCTCCTTACAAAACACAATCTTATACGAGTCTATTGGGCCTGACCTGCTAGATGAGCTTTCAGAAGGATCTGCAATGTCATCACCACCTTTTTTCTTTGATTTTCTTGCTGTTTTCTTCTTCTCCTGTATAATTGTCTGCGACAGAGTCCGCTCCAGCAGCTTGAAAGCCTCAGACTTTGACCCGCCCTGTCTGGTGGGTAATGGGCAGCCATATTCCACCCACTGTTGACGGGCGTGGCGCAGTTGCTCCACGTATGGACTGCCAAAAGTACATGCATTGAATCAGTATCAGAGACAAGAAACACGCCGGGCGCGACTTCAATAGAAAAGATCAACCTCAAAGCATGCCTGGCGTGAAATGAATTAAATACCAATGCAATTCACGCCATGCGTGCTTTCGAATCGGTTGAATTCACGCCAGGCGTGCTTTCAAATGAAACCAAATCACGCCAGGTGTGCTTTCAAATGAAATCAATTCACGCCAGGCGTGCTTTAACATTTCATGCCTGGCATGAATTGGTTTGATTTGAAAGCACGTCTGGCGTGAATTGGTTTGATTCAGGGATAGGTTCAATACGCTATACGTTTTATACGGAATACGTATGAATTGTATGATACGGCACAAATTTGCCGTATAAAACGCAAAAAATATGGCAAAAAACAATTCCGGCGTCGGAAGATTTTCGCGTACGCGAAAACAACTATATCGCTGCGACGCTGAAATTTTTCGCCAGACGCTGAACTCTTCAGAATCAAGGCACGCTAAACCAAAATTTTTTTCAGACGCGAAAAACAACGCCACAAATATTTGACTTTTTTTTCGCAGACGCTGATTTAGTTGTTTTTTTCACAGACGCCGAAAATCTTCCGACGCCGAATTGTTTTTGCCGTATTTTTTGCCGTTTTTTTTTCGAACATCGGGCTTTGCCGTCTGCACGCTGAAATGAACCGATAGCGACGTTTAAAATTTTCGCAGACGCTATCACGACGCTTTCGGCACGCCAATGTCGCCCGGCGCTTCGGCGCCCCGATTCTTTTCTATTTTGGCGACGCGAAAAATTTTCGCACGCAGCTTTTCGGGTTTCGTCAGACGCCGAAGATTTTTTTCCCACGCATGCAGGTATTTATACGTTAAATACGTATTTTATTAAAAAATACGTATTTTTTAACTTTATACGTCAGAAATTTTAATTTTGTACGTATAGAACCTATCCCTGGTTTGATTTGAAAGCACGCCTAGCGTGATTTGGTTTCATTTGAAAGCAGGGCTGGCGTAAATTGGTTTCATTTGAAAGCACGCCTAGCGTGAAGATTAAAATGCTAACATCCTAATGCAGTCAATTACCTTTTGTATAGAAATGTCTTCCCCATTTCATTCAAAGTTGCACTAATCTCAGCCAAATCTATAGGTGAAGTATTGGCATCCAAGAGACGACACCTCCTATACGCATAGTGATTGTAGAACACGCTTTGGCCCGTTTGTTCTGCCTGCCTGATGAGGGCCTTTTGTGCCTCAACAGAATGCTGCCCGTCGATGATGACGAATTTAATGTTATCATTTAACATTAACTCCTCGAAGTTCGTCCACACAGCAGGCTTGTTCGATGTCATATCCCAAGGTAACACATCCGCTGGCATAGGCATTTGACCTGGATTAATCTCCATGGCATGTGCAGGATCATATCTTCTGCTAACATAAATGGAGCTTGGTGAACGGATGAGGGACTTCACATGGATCGCAAAAGTTTCCTTAAGACCCAATGGATAATGGTCAGCGTACTTATTCAGCTTGTTCATGGCATCTAGCTGCGCCACCCTGTCATGTTCATTCTCAAAAACAGAAGCCTCCATGCCTTCGACAATTGCAGGAAGAACATCCTTCCCTAGATTTAGGACCCTCCTAGAAGCTTTCAAGTCAGCTAATTCCCTAGCTTGCTGCAAATAGTGACTTGGTGTCGGTTTATTGAACATGCCTCTACGCACAGCTGTAACCCCTTGGCAAATAGATATTGGCGTAACTGCTACATTGGTGGGCCAGCCATACTTAAAACATGTCTCAACGTTCACATCTGTCTTCATGAACGTATCTTTGTTGTATACGGTAGCTCTACAGTGAGTAAGTCTGAGCAGATCTTTCTTCTTTTTATGTGTAATCTCCAAGAGCAATTTGCAGTTGGTGTCATCCTCTTCCTCGCAAGAGATTAGGATCCCTTGTTTGCTCATCTTGTCTGCTTCCTTTTTCCTCGAGAAGAGAGTTAAGTCGAGCTTGCCATTTGTCTTGGCAAGGTCAACGTACCACTCGGCACCCTCGTCCATTTCCTCTTCAGGGCAGGCAGGGTCAGTGGTTGCTATAAGAATCGGCCCTTCATCATCTAAGGTGAGATCATATGGTACTGCATCTAGATCGTCTACCCTAGGTTTCTTGCCAGGAATAGAACCCGAATTATTAGGGATTTTCTTCCTCTTGGGCACTGCAAAAGAAGATGAACATTTTTTAGAGTACTTTTCAGAACAAGAGATCACGCTTGGCGTGCATTTAAACCTAAATTAGTACAATTCACGCTTGGCGTGTTGGTAGCTCCTATTATGAACCATGCTATGCGTGAATTTGAAACAAATTAGTTTGCATCCACATTTTAAGTTACATACCCTTTATGAATCCATATTTCACACTATTTAACCTCATTGAACATTGCTATCTCCAACTGTCTAACACTGCTATATTCTATAAAAACGAGCAAAATTATGTTCTACAAAAATGGACAATCGTAGCATTAACCGATGGTAATACTTAAAATTCATATTGCATAATAACTGAAACTCATGCAAAGCATATTAACTGAAGGCAAGGAAATAACTCCAATTCATGCAAGCATAATACTCTCTACACAGTGTGTATTCTGTGGCAAATTAAATACCTTGAATAGGAGGGGTCTGATCAACGTCCTCTGAAACTTGAGAAGTGCCGGGTTTTGAGATTCCTCTTCCACCGCTTCCTCGGCCCCGTCCTCCTCGACCTCGATTCGTTTTAGAAGACATCTCCGAGTCGCCTAGTAACAGAGTCCGGAAGGTCGCTTCGGATCTGGCCGAAGTTCTTTCGAGAAACAGCTGGCAAGAAATAGCTTTTTCTACCTGTACAAGAGAAATTTGAATTTCAAAAAAACACAATATGCAGTTTTGAAATATTCTTGACATATAAAAATAATAATGACTTCTTTCATTGAGTTTTTAAAAAGCAATCTACCGTGTTCTCGCATTGATTACATTTATCCCGCCTAAATGTAATTAACCTAAGCTTTCTTCTAACTCGAATTTTCTATAGCTTTCCATAACTCGAATCTTCCCGACCGCCTGAGTTTCCATAGCACCTGTGATTTCGAGAACTCGAATCAGCTTCTCAAGAATGGCTACAGAATTCTCTCATTCCTATAGCTTGAACATTAATTTGCAATAATAGGTGTCTGAATAGCAATTGTCTGCAGTGTCGAAGATGAATGTTTCATGTTAACTACAAATCAGAAAAGGAAAGTAGGATTATGCAAGATCGACTCCATCGATCCGATTGCAAACTGTTATGGAATTCCGCCGGGGGATAAGTATGTCCGAAGTTCTGATTATTAATCGCTCCGCTATGGATGAAGCTTTACCTCATGACACACCGGTGGGGATACGGTTGGAGAAAGTGTTGGAACATTTGTTGAATGGCCAAGAAACCGCTTAAAAAAGGTATGTAACATGTATTACATTGTAGAAATATAGAAGTAGACAAAATTTGTTGTATTCATTGGAAAAAGTTTACAATTGTATATAATCTGGATAATATGGATAAACCAGACAAAATCCCAGACTACTGTTTCAAGCCCAGTCTACTGAGTAGCTGGGCTATCGATACTCCCATTTCCATTCCAGGGCATAGTGAATGGATCAGGCAAAACCCCAGCAAAAACCCCAGGCTCTAGCTCCACCTCCCCTGCCTGCTCCACCTCCACCTTCTGCTCCTCCTCCTGCTCTATTGGTTGAACCATCTCCATTGCACCGTATACCGCCTGTGGTAGTGGTTCGTGTTGGGGCATCCGGGCATAGAGGCTAGCCACTAAGAAACGCAGCTCCTCATTTTGAATCTCGAGCTGACGGTTGCGAGATTCACTCTCGATCAATGCATGTACTGCATGATCGAAGTGATCAGATAAGAGGGCCAGCCTCCGTGAGATTGCCAGGGCCTCAGAGCCCACATTTATAATTGCCCCTCAAGGCCGCTGCCATCATCATCACTTGATCCAAGTACCGCTGCAGGGGTTGCAAGATCGGTGCTCCAGTACGGACCGGTGCTCGTACAGCGGTTCAACCGACCGGAGATTGGAGCCGAAACTGGAGCTGGGCTGTGTGATTGCTGCCCCAAATGTAATTCCAATGCATCTTCGTCACCAACCGGGTGATTAATGTAACTTGGCATCTATCAATAGGAAGTGAGCGGAGTATCAGTATTCACGCCTGGCGTGTTATATTTATTTATTTATAAACTTAGAAACTAAGAGACACGTCCAGCGTGTTTAACTTAAAAGTTGAAACTAGGGATAGAATTGTTTGCATGCTCAGCGTGTAAACTGCTATATAGGAAAAACTATACACGCTCGGCGTGCATTCAGCAGAGAGGGAGAAAAAAAAACCTGTACAGATAGATAAGTAAATAGATAAAGGCCAGGAAATTATTTACACGCCGTGTAAATAATTGCCTAGCCTTTATCTATTTACTTATCTATCTGTACAGGTTTTTTTTTTCTCCCTCTCTGCTGAATGCACGCCGAGCGTGTATTCATGTTCAAGGCTAAGGTTAGCATGGAACACGCTTAGCGTGTTTCAAATATTATCTTTGAGATTTTTCTAATGCTTTCTGCTACACTTATTCATAATAGAAACTTGCATGCAATAGCATGATTAATTCAGGAAGAGAAACTCAAGAATTTACTCGAAACAAAAAGAAGCAGATGAAGTTTATAAAAAACTATTCTGGTTTTCATTAACATCATCTGCTTCCTCTGCCTCGAGCAAATGCAAAAGCTTGTCTTCTTGGATTAAACCTGCCATTGAGATGCAGCTTAAAACTAAATGAAAACTAACCTTGAGTTCTGAGGCTGGAAGGATTCGAAGAACGGAGGACTATGCTTTTGGTTTTAATTCCGAGGCTTTTGGATTCGCAGACCTTAGTCCTCTGCTTTTGGTTTTAATTCTGAGCCTCCGATGTCCTCTGTTACAGATGCTACAGAACAAAAGGCGGAGTCTTTTAGTAAGTTAGGAATTGCCAAAACCAAACATCTAACATTGCTGAAAAGAAATCTGCTCACAAAAATTTTAGGAGGGCGGATGCAAACACAGCTGAAGCGCAACCGGCAAATCGTATGAAGAAAGGAAGAAATTGTAGGAACTTTGAGAGCGTGAAATGGATTTATATAGGCATAATTAGAAATAAATTAGCGTGAATAATTGATTGCTTGAATTAACACGCCTGGCGTACGGTGTTCCCGCCAGACATGACATGTATATGGTATATATGGAGAATATTGCATTTTACGCAATAAATTCTCACGGCATTTTATTCCATTTATTACATTTGAAAAAAAAGAATTTCGAAATTTTATATAGGCTAAATTAAAAATGATTTTAAAGGCAAAATTATCAAGGCTAAAAAATGACTTGTTGAGTTGGGGAATTGTTTTAGGTCGTATAGGAAAATTTGCTATACTGCTGTGATGAATCAGAGATTTCTCATGTGGTTGATTTATAGTGTTTCCAAGACTTTGTTGAGACAAATGCAGAGACAAAATTTTAGAGAAAACACTTTGGAGACAAAATGCTTGGAGAAAACAGTTTGATTTCATTCAAAATATTTTTATGTATAGAAAATTTGTTTGAAGAAAACTGTTTGAAGAAAAAGTTTGTGAAGAAAACTATTTGATTTCATTCAAAATTGATATGTACAGATGCCAAGAATGGCTTGTAAGTAGATGCCCGAAGGCTTTACAAAATATCACAGAAAAAAATGCCCGTAGGCGTGTCCGAAAAAAAAAAAAAAAAAAAAAAAAGAGGGCCACCCGGGATCTACATCACTGTTCTTCCATGTCTGCAAGAAAGAAGAAAGAGAGGTTAGAAAAGAAAAGAGAAAGAAAGGTGCATTAGAAAAAGAAAAGAGCCAGCCATGCAAACCTGCTTCATCCCGCAACCATTGTACAAATTGGTCGAAATCTCGACCTTCTTTGGAATCTTCTCCTGCCTCCTCCTCCTCCTCCTCCTCCTCCTCCGACTCGGCTTCAGAGAATTCATTCTCTGTTTCAGGGTCAAGCCAACCCTGAAGCAGAGCAGTCATAAATTCTTGAGAATCCATCTCCTCCTCTTCCTCCAACTCCTCTGAATCGGAATCAGAGGAGAATTGGGATAAAAAATCAATCGGGGGGGAAACAGAGGGGCTTCTTCAACCCGACGTCTCTTTGAGGAGACCTCGGGTTCTTCATGAAGGTTTGACGCTGAGGCCGAACGCTTCATGGCGGGCAGAGAAAAAAAATTTGGAAGGAATGGAGCTTGAGAGCGTGAACCGGATTTATATAAGGTTAATTAGAAATTAGCGTGAATAATTGATTGCCTCAAATAACACGCCAGGCGTACGAAATTCCCGCCAGCTATATCATCTAGGGTATTTCTAAGGAATTTCTTGCTTTTAAAAAAATTTGATTTACCTCTACATATTCCATAAATGTACGTACTTTTCTTATCTTATGGTGTAATAATTTTTTCCTACTCATTGACTAAAAAGGGTGCAATTTGCCTAGGTCAATGGTGCCTCTCCAACTCAAGATGGTGTGCAACATATTGAAAAGAGCAATATCAATGAAAAACCAACTCCTAGCAAGAATGTTGAAGAAAAACAATTAGTCCTCTATAGTAGGGTGCAATGGAGGAACAAGAAGGTGAGAATCATGCACAAGTGCAACAAGGAAATAGTAGGCCAAGGAGTCATTGTGCTAGCAGATCCTGTCAAGCTGTTAATGATGAAAGGTTAGGGAAGACAATATTGGTATTGCAATTTCGATGTTGGAAGACAACTGGAAAGGTAAAGGTTTGGGTGACAAGGAATGTTTTGGTTGTGTCAAGCAATTGGAGGTTCCTTGCATCATGGCATGGCCTATAAGTATTGTTCAATTTGTAGAGGATTATATTTTTCCAGAGCCTGAGGTTGTTGGGGACAATGATTGTCTTGATATTGATCCATTGGCAGTTGGAACTCTAAACCTAGGCAAAAGGGGAGAAGTATCAATTGCCAGACATTATCCTAGCAAAAGAGCCAAGTTGATTAGTGACACCAAACGTGAGACAATGGTGAAGGTTAGGGGCTCAGATTGTTGTTGGAGAGCTTGTATGCAATTCTTTGGTGGAAGCAAGAGCCACTTTTCAAGAGTACACTGTTGATGAGAGGAGGACCTACATGTACACAATCTTCGAGCATGCACTTCAGGATGAAAGAAACCCAAACAGAAAAAGATACCCTTTGCTAGGCAAATGGATATGTGCAAAAGCATGGCAGAATATCCATGCGATTCCAACTTCTTCATGGCATAATTGGCAAAAAAAATAGGCAGAGGGGAACAGGATTGCTTTACATGGAAATAATGGTTTGTTGAGACCAACAGCTAGGACCTTGGCTGCCAGGGAGATATTTGAAAAATATATTGATTTCAATGCAGAGTCTATGCCACACAAAAGCAGAAGGGATGAAAAGGGAAGAGCAGTTGTTGAGAAAAGGTTGCCGTCACATTGTACTCAAAAGAGTATTTTGGAAGAAGTGAATTCCCTACTTCGAGAATTGGGAATTCTTCCAATATCCCAACCTAGCTTTAGTAGGTTATAGCAACTTCAAACAACTTTGCAAAGTGCAATTTATGTGCTAAGTTGAAGGAGACTCTTGATAAGACTGTGCAACCTAGTCAAAGGGCTAGGATAAGGGAGCATATGAAGGGCCATATGACTGACCAACTATCATGTAGATCATGTTATTGGATGTGGAGGACTTTATCTGCATTGGAACCCAATAACTATTTATGTATTATACATGACAAGATGGACCAGCAAAAGACTTGTCTTCCACAATTCAAGTACATACTAAAGTCATGTGGAAGATCATACCCTTTACAGATCTCAATGACTGGGGCAATCTTGCATGGGCAGACTCAAACCTACTA
This sequence comes from Isoetes taiwanensis, assembly GCA_021234155.1. Classification (NCBI taxonomy): domain Eukaryota; kingdom Viridiplantae; phylum Streptophyta; class Lycopodiopsida; order Isoetales; family Isoetaceae; genus Isoetes; species Isoetes taiwanensis. Next base: position 6,026,592 of record JAJEKV010000020.1, on the reverse strand, counting down.
TGGCCATTTTAGTTTGGAGTTGTGGAGTGATGGTCCAGATTTTCATATTGGGAGTATCATGAGGTGTTTGAGAAACTATGAAAATGGATACAATGGTCACCTCCAGGACCCTACAGCTAGCCAGGCACTACATAGAGCATTGTTAGATGGAAACCCTAACAATATTGAAAAGTTCAGCAAGGCAAGGTTTAGGAAGCATGGGTCTAATGAACATGTTGGAGCTTCAACTTCACGTGCTAGACCTCAAGATCTACCCAAAAGGTTTCTCTTGCAACTTGATAATTGTGCTGGCCAAAATATCCTACTTCATTAGAGGAAATTTGAGATCTCATTTCATCCCCATAAGAATCCTCCAATGGAATGGCTACCCTCTATTAACTGCAATTAATGCAGCACCAACAACTTCATTGCTGTTGTTTTTCCCCATAACTTTTGATCCACTTGTCAAAATGTTGCGGCGTTTGTTGCATTAGATGCGGAATGAAAAGATCTTTCCAATGATATATGGTTATGATGTATTTCAATATGGTCATATGCGTTAACCTTAAAAAAATATGATTTTTTGCTTATTTCTTATATATTTATATCGTGGTTATCACTAGATAGATCTTGTGAAGACGAACCCATTGCTACAAAAAAAATTTGAATCGGAGTTCTGGATCAAAAGTTATAATGAAAAAATGATTCTACAGAAGTTAGTTGCAGCTGCATTAATTACAGGCTGCCACATAATACTGGAATGAGATCTATTGGAGCTCTTCTTTTATTGGACAGTTTAAAAAGCTTACATGGCATTTTAAGCATCCCTTAATGGGACAAAATGTGATCTCATTTTTCCTCTAATGTGGGGATATTTGAAAGAGTTAATTTAGGGTTTCTTATACCCGGGCATACCCATGAGGATGTGGATGCATTATTTGGCAAATATAGTTGTATACTGAAGCAGCAGACAGTGACCAACTTTCCTAGGCTAATGGAAATCTTGCATGAATGCACTACTCCAAACCCTATAGCTTCTCTCATAGAAGAAGTGCCCGATTGGAAGAGCTTTGTGGATGGTTATACATTGGATCTTGAAGGTCATTCCAGGCCTCTGCAGTTCACTTTTTGGGTGAGAGATGGGATTCCAATCTTCCAATGGAAGATGAGACCTTCAGAGGATGAGTGGAGAGGAGGGGAGGAAATATGACGTAGAGATGAGAATGGCAAGCCTATGATACCTCCAGGTCAACCAAAAGCTCTAAAACCTACTAAAGAAGTGAAGCAATTGGGATTGACTTAAGGAAGGAATCCAGGACTATATAAAGCATTGGCAAACCAATCCAGATGACACCAACCGTGCCTTGGTGGCTTCTTTGGAAGAAGGTGATTAACCCGTTGGGGAGATAGACACATCCTCAGATGAATTGAAAGAAGGGTGGTTGCCTAAAACTAGGTGGAAAACCTTAGCAGGTGCTGAGGATGTTGATGACACTGTAAGTAGCATTCGCAAGCAATATGCTCCTCCTCCTTCTGACAAACACTATGTTGGTCCTAAGAACAATAGACCAAAGTTTCTAGGCATGGATGCTTATGAACCTTCCACTGACTTGGAATGCCACCAATTTGTGGTAGTAAAGCCAGCAGATTTAGATACATATCCAGTGTGGTTGGGGTTCACTATCTCTGATATTTGCAAAGAAGAAGGTAATATTAACTTCAACCATGTGCGGGTGGAGTGGTGGTGTCCAGTGCATCAGTTGACCAACGTATCGGATAAAGAAAGGTACTCAGATTGTTGGACAAAGAGATGGAGGAGAAATTCGAGTGATCCTGATCTTTGGCTAGACTATGAAAGTGTTTTGTGCTCATGGACTCCAAACACTATTCCAGCTAGAAATGCGAGAATTACAATACCTCAGGATGTCAGGAAGAAGGCTATGATATTATTGGGGGTGCTTGAAGAAAGTTGAATAACTATGTAAATTTTTGTTATCACGTTTTTTATGATATGGTGCTATATTGTGAAATATTGACTATTTTGTAAATAACATGATATTACGTTTTCATAATTTTGAGGTGAAATGTATGAATTTGAATATGCTACTAAAAACATGCAATATGAAATTTGTCCCAAAATTAAGACATAATTCCAATTTAATTGAATGATGGTTTTATCTCCATGAGGGCATGGGTAAATTTTTAGTATGAGAGAAAATGTAACACACCTGGGGGGTTGAGGGATAAGTAAATAATTTTTATTCTTAACCTCAGGTCAGGAATATTTAAAAGAATTGCAACGGTTGGGAAACAACTTGAATACGGGTGTCTATACTAAGCTACGGTAGGTACCTGAGGAAGTAACACTTGAAAATCAAACAGAGAAGTAATTGGAACTAAAATAAAATATAACTTTCTTTTATTATGAGGTAACAATGGTCCTTGACACTCAAAATCCGAGTTTCCAACTACTCATAGTCTTTAGAAAACCTATGCCTTGACATCTCAGCTATTAACCCACGCTTCCCGCTGCGCAAAACTCACTTAGCTACTAACTCTGACTGTAAGAAGGAAGAAGAGAAAGGTGGGGTTAGTCATGGGAAGGACTAAGTGGGTAAAATATTAGCTTAACCTGAGGCGAATCGTTAGTCACACAGACAATAAGCACACAAATGTTAGTCACGCATAGAACATCTTCTTATAACTTACTGTGATTCAGGGATGATCAATCCCTCACCCGGGTTCACATGTATATCGTTCCGAACACGACTATACATCCACATACCAATCACCTGGTATGCACGTTGCTTTACCGCCCAGCCCTTCGTCAACGACAAAGGGGCGGGTTCTTTCTTACAAATTCATTCTTTAATGTTTTATTATATTTGCAAACACAATCACAAAGAATCAATAACAAAATAATACATATAAGCTTTTCAACAAACTACTAAACAAAAGAAAAGATAACTCCAAACCAATAGAAACTCCAAAGTTCCGGCTCCGGCTACCCACCAAAGGATCTTCCACGTGTAGTCTTATCTGACTCATGTCCATCTTTTCTGCGATATCTCTCTAATTTTTAAGGAGTTACGAGAGATGCCACCCCAATTCTGAAACTAGACTCCGAGAGCTTTCCAAAATGCTTAAGATCGCTCCATTCTGATAATTGCTCGCCGAGTTATGATGTTTTAAACTTTGCCCTTTTTTAATACTATATGTCTTTTCTAAAATTAGAAAAATATCCTCTCCTTTCCAATTATTGGAAATATCTTCCTATTCTTACAGATTCTTATCTAGATAATCTCCTCTAATCATAGATTTGCTATTCTAGTTCAGATATTACCTCCATTTTCCTCAGATATCTACCGTACCTTAGTATAGACACCCGTATTCAATTTCTTTCCCAACCGTTAGCAATTCTTTTAAATATTTCTGACCTGAGGTTAAGAATAAAAATTATTTACTTATCCCTCAGCCCCCTAGGTGTGTTACATTTTCTCTCATACTATAAAAATTTACCCATGTCCTCATGGGGATAATCTGTAAATTCCCTGCAAAGTCATTAATTTCTATAGATGGACCAAGATATCGAAGGTATAAGACATATCTAAAACTATGTTCCACTCCATATATCCTTCGGGGTTTACTACACTTACTACAACATTTAAGATTAATTTAGATGACTACTAATGTTTGGGGACTTCACAGTTAGGTACTAGGTTTAGAATATGAAAACTAAATTTTGAACTCTCCCTTTTCCTGTTGCTAGCCACGACTAGATATCTCGGCTGCATAACTTCCCCTAAACGTTTCTTCCTTCTTGTTTTCCCATAATTTCAATATTGATGACTTCTCATTGTCTTTGTCACAATAACCAGCTATGGTTATTAATCGGAAACCAAGAAGGAAGAAACTTCTTGGGGAAGTTATACAGCCGAGATATCTAGTCGTGGCCAGCAACGGGAAAAGGGAGAGTTCAAAATTTAGTTTTCACATTCTAAACCTAGTACCTAACTATGAAGTCCCCAAACATTAGTAGTCATCCAAATTAATCTTAAATGTTGCAGTAAGTGTAGTAAACCCCGAAGGGTATATGGAGTGGAACATAGTTTTAGATATGTCTTGTACCTTGGATATCTTGGTTCATCTATAGAAATTAATGACTTTGCAGGGAATTTACAGATTATCCCGATGAGGACATGGGTAAATTTTTAGTATGAGAGAAAATGTAGCACACCTGGGGGGTTGAGGGATAAGTAAATAATTTTTATTCTTAATCTCAGGTCAGGAATATCTTATATTATAATGTTATACCGTAATTCTTGGATTGGATCAAGCCTTAATTTGAATAGTCGAGATCATTTGAGTGCATCCGAAGGCCGAGATTTATTGCACGACTTACCACCACCATGATTGGTCGTACTTTGATCTCTTAAGGGGAAAGGGTAAAGGAAAAAGGGGGGGAAGGAACAAGGAAGAGACAAGAGAGAATGTGAAGGGCAAAAAGGCATGGGAAAAGGGAGAAAAGCAAAGGGAAAAGGGGGATAAGAGAAGAGAAAAAGGCATGAAAAAATGAAAAAGGGAAAGAGGAAAGAAGAGGGGAGGGGAAAATGGTACCTGGGGAAAGGGCACGAGGGAAAAGGGAAGAGGTAAAGTGGTAAAGGAAAGAGGAAAGGGCAAGGGAAAAAAAGGAAGAAGGAAAGATTGAAGAAAGGGAAAAAGGGAGGAGAAAAAAGCCAGGAAAAAGGGAAGAAAAAAAGGGGAGGAAATATGGCGTAGAGATGAGAATGGCAAGCCTATGATACCTCCAGGTCAACCAAAAGCTCTAAAACCTACTGAAGAAGTGAAGCAATTGGGATTGACTAAGGAAGGAATCCAGGACTATATAAAGCATTGGCAAACCAATCCAGATGACACCAACCCTGCCTTGGTGGCTTACTGGAAGAAGGTGATTAATCTATTGGGGAGATAGACACATCCTCAGATGAATTGAAAGAAGGGTGGTTGCCTAAAACTAGGTGGAAGACCTTAGCAGGTGCTGAGGATGTTGATGACACTGTAAGTAGCATTCGCAAGCAATATGCTCCTCCTCCTTCTGACAAACACTATGTTGGTCCTAAGAACAATAGGCCAAAGTTTCTAGCCATGGATGCTTATGAACCTTCCACTGACTTGGAATCAGGGAAAAAAATAGCGGCTACGATTTTTTGGACATTTTTGGAAAAAGTACGGCTAAACTATAAAGGAGGAAATTTTTGGAAAAAAGAAAAAAATCGCCAAATATTTTCAAAGTTGACCTCCCTTACACCAAGGTTTAGCCAAACATAAGAAAGAAGGAGAGGAAAAATTCTTCCACTTTAGCCAAACGTTTGAAAGTTTTCCTATGTATTTAGGGATAGATTAGCCATATTTTTTAATAGCTAATGTAAAATATGAGATTATTCATGAGATTATGGAATAGAGGTTGCTAATACTATATTAGATGGATAGCTTTTTGTTCTCCAACTAGTAGATTTCTATTATTAATATGTTCGTACAATAAAAAGTTTGGCATAGGATAAAATGTTTGGCTAAAGTTTATAAAGGTTCAAACAAAAAATAGCCAAACATTCAAAACTAGTAATGGAAAATTATTCAACTTTAGCCAAACATTCGAAAGTTATCCTATGTATTTTGGGTTAAATTAGCCAAAGTTGTTCTAGCTAATCTAAAATATGACTTTAGTAATTTTTTCCCTGCTTGGAATGCCACCAATTTGTGGTAGTAAAGCCAGCAGATTTAGATACACATCCAGTGTGGTTGGGGTTCACTATCTCTGATATTTGCAAAGAAGAAGGTAATATTAACTTCAACCATGTGCGGGTGGAATGGTGGTGTCCAGTGCATCAGTTGACCAACGTATCGGATAAAGAAAGGTACTCAGATTGTTGGACAAAGAGATGGAGGAGAAATTCGAGTGATCCTGATCTTTGGCTAGACTATGAAAGTGTTTTGTACTCATGGACTCCAAACACTATTCCATCTAGAAATGCGAGAATTACAATACCTCAGGATGTCAGGAAGAAGGCTATGATATCATTGGGGGTGCTTGAAGAAAGTTGAATAACTATGTAAATTTTTGTTATCACGTTTTTATGATATGGTGCTATATTGTGAAATATTGACTATTTTGTAAATAACATGATATTACGGTTTCATAATTTTGAGGTGAAATGTGTGAATCTGAATATGCTACTAAAAATATGCAATATGAAATTTGTCCCAAAATTAAGACATAATCCCAATTTAATTGAATGATGGTTTACATGTAAATCTAGCACCATGTGAGCCCATGCTAGGTGGTTGCAAACTAAAAAGTTGGGAAGGAAGGAAGGAAGGAGTATTTTTACATCGTAGCACTAGGAGCACACAACGGCACATGGCATGTTCTTGCTACATGGCATGTTCTTGCTATCCCCCTTCAAGGAGCACCGCCCCCTACAAGGATACCAAGGGCCAGAGGTCCTAGGATGCCAAGATCCTAGTGAGGTTTAAACACGAGACCTCAATGTGTTAGACAAGTGGACTAACCACTAGACCAACATGAGAGGCACTCCAAATCACAAGGCGTCCAAAAATGAATCAGTATGAATTTTTAACCATGGTTTATTGGCAAAAGCCAAGCATTTAAACCGGTACCGGTTTGTGGGCCAAAAAGTTTACAAACCATATCTGTTTCTACAACATAGTTCGTTAATATGGTCTGATAGAGTGGTAAACAAACATTATTTTTTACACGATAAGTGTGCAGTTATGCAACATGGTTTATTAATACAATTTAGTAGTATGATAAACGAACTTAGCTTCCTAACATAGCTTTCTAACATGGTAAGCGTCGTTGATCCCTATTCCTACTTAAAGTATATGATGTATAATACCACTTAGTGCAACAAGTTTTGTGACAACATGTTTATCTTCTTTGCTTTACCATGGTGGTAATACAACATGATAATATACACTATAGTGTTTTGTAGGCATGGTTTGCACATATGATACATGGTGTACAATGTAGTGTTTTCTAAGTATGGTTTAATGTAGTCTTATAGGTATTGTTTGTGCATATGACATACTATGGTGGTAAGTACGTAAATGTTTATGGTCTAGGGCATTTTAATTATTAGCACATTGAATATGTATGATCCAGGGCAATTAATTTAATTACATATCTCTATGGGACCAAGGAGTCGAACCTTGGGAAATCCAAATCCCTTAAATGATATAGAAAGGGAGTCTTTGAATTCATTTTATCCAGAACCATTTTAATCCCGGTAATAGAATTCATTTAAGTGAAATCATTCTGAAATCTTGATTCTGCAAGCTAATTCATCCCTGCATTTGAGTTTGAGCATTATTTGGTTTTTTCTAAAGCGGTGATAGATGCTTAAAGTACATAATCCCATAACCCATCCTAAAACTGGCAAAGGCACGTCATACTACTCTGATCAAATGAGAAAGCATTCACCATTCTTGCCTTCAAAATTAGTTTCACCTGAATCCACGACCAGCGGGCATAAAAGCTGAAAGAAGAAGCAGCTTCACTTCAACATGTATAAGCAAAGGATAAGAATGCAAAACATTCCCTAAGCATTTGTTACTTAAAGCATAATTGATTTGCTCCTGTCATCGTTTGACTTCCTTTCTCTAGTCTGAATCAACTCTCCAGGAGAGGCATAGTTACTATATATAAGCAAGAATGATAAAGAAAATCAATATCATAAGATTCAAAACATAAAAGCATTTGCATGCATTACCTGCTCCTCCAAGGAGAGATCACGATTTCGCTGATGCTTTGCCACTATGAAAGCTTCCAGCTCTTATGACTTCAGTCTCAGACTTTGGAAAGCCTAAAAAATACTATCTAAGCTACAAGCGGATCAAATCAAAAGGAATAAAAAACTTCTAGTTCTTCATGCCGTAATATAGCTGAGCAAAGACTCGGAAGCTTATAGAGCAAAAACCCTATTGGAAGCTTAAGGCAATATTTAGACAGAAAATCTATCACTGCAGATCGTGGTTGGAGCACACCAAGTAAGAGATCATGACAGACTGATGGCTACTGCAAACCCGGAGCAATATGATTCTGCAAGTATATAGTCGGCAAGGTGAAAGAACAGATCTCTGCAAAATAGAAGGATCACATTGCAGGTCCAACAAAGAAAGATTCATGCTTCTAAATATGACAAATCTGAGCACCAAAACATTTTGTTGGTAGCTATTCTACTGCAAGCAAAAATGGACACCTAGACTAAAGATCCACTTAGAGGCTTACAAAAAATTGGCGTATTGACAATGAAATTGGATAATACATACAAGGACATGAACAAAATAAATAGATAATCCACAACCTGCAGAGCGTGTATCCATGAATAGGCAGCTTATGAAGATTGAAATTCAAGTACCCATCAGCTCAACTACGACAAAAAGTTCCTGGCTTTTATCTTCCCCTTGAGAAAAGTGGAGATCTTTATCTGACATAAAACTAGACAGTTAATCTTCGTCAAAGAACGCAAATAAGTATAACAATGATCGATGAAAAGCTGTCTATTGATAATAAAAAAAAAATGCCAAAAATGGTCTGTTGACACAAACTGCTATTGCCGCCCCGCCTTTCGAATCACCATAGCCAGAAGAAAGAGAAGAAGAGGAGGGTGTATGGAAAAGAGAAGGTTTTGGATACAGGGACGCGCCGCAAGCGGCAAAGCAACATGAAAACAAAAATACAAACCCTAAAATGGAACACTGAGAACAAAGAAACCCCTAAAATGATAGGGCTACAGGCCGACGGCAAAGACCATTCAGAACAAATGCAATCACGCGGATAAGACCCTGGAACAAGGGCGTTATGCCCTACTATAGTAGGAATATGGCAAGTGTTATGCCTTGCAATAACAGATGCGGAAATCAGCTATAATAATCAGCTACAACAATTCAAGATGCGAAAATCTTAATCCCTATAAGCTAAATCAAAGCAAATTTGAGTAACCATCTTGAGCAATCCTATATTATAATGTTATACGGTAATTCTTGGATTCGGATCCAGCCCTAGATCAGACAGTTTAGATCTAGGGTTGCAGATCCAACGGCCATGGCACCAATTAGGAATAGGTCAATTTCGTCCACCCTCCCTCCTCCTCATCGCTCATCCGTGTTCCCAGAATCCCATAGCCATCTCCGTCATTCCTTCCCTGCCCTTGCCCGTCGTGTTTTCATGGACGACCAGAGTTTTTAGTGCCTTAATCTCCAAGATTGTAGCACATAATGGTAGCGTTGGAACAAGGGAAAAAGAGAAAGATACTGGCAGACGAAAGAAACTGGAGGAGAATAAATGGAATCATTCTTTTACTAGGGAGCTTCCACCATATGTAAGATCAGAGCTTGCCAGGCTTTTGTTCCCGGATGGCTCTTGGATCGGACTCCGAGTATGGTTCAAAGTCTTAAAGAACATCTATTTTCCTTTCGAGCTTCACTGGATCAAAAGCCCTTCTGGAGCAGATAATATCTCAAAAGCTGGCATGGAAAACCTTTTCTTTTAGAGTCCAGAGCAAGCTACACAATGGTATGCTTCTCCATGATCTAAATGCTGCAAATTTTTTGGATCCAATTTTGCTAGATGGTCGTCCTGTAAATTGTAACCTAGCTTCTGTTGGTGTTATGCATTGTTTTGAGGTTTGCCATGCAGTTCTAAAGAGGATTTACAAGTCACTACGAAATTCTCTACTGGTAAATATTCACAAGGTGTTGCACGCTGAAAGTTATTATAGGTGCATCTTATATCCTATCTAAATCTTTGAGACGTGCTGTCAATCTCTAGATTGTTAAATTGGTTCAAATAGCTAGCCCCTTCATAATATGATCTAGGGTTTTTTACTCAATCCCTTATATTCATATTCCTGAATCGTGCACTGCAATGTTTGCAGAATGCAAATTTTATGGATTTGAATTTGCTTGTTCTGGTGATGCATTAATTGTTGATTGTGTATTTTTCTTCAATGCATGACTTGGGGCAATGGTCTTCTAGCTTGTCTTCTGCAATTGCACCAAAGGTTCTTGCATCTAATATTGATGGAGATGGAAGTTTTATAATGAATGTGCAAGCAAAGAATAACATGAAGAATCACCAGTTTTTAAGTGCTACATGCTATCCATGTAATCTGATTATTACAGGAACTGGCAACTATTTATGTTGAGAAATTGCCACTAAGAATAAAATCAACATCCACAGATGGTTGTCCAATGGGAGGATCGTTTCTATATTTGAATAAAAACCACGACATCACTTTCTTTTGTTTAGATTTTATCCTTGAGTAATTGTTTATTTGATGTTAATACATATAAATTATGCAAATATAGATAAGATGTTATCTTTGAGTGGCTAGCTGGGGCAAAAAGAGTCATATTGTTTATTGCCTTAAGGGCATTGTAACGGGCCCATGGTAGACCGCTCGAGTATTCGAACCTTGAATGTGCCTGTGGGGCGTTCCCGAGACACCGGCATAAATGGGTAGAAGCGACTACTCATAAACGTCTAGACGGTTTTGTCCAGTTGGTTAAGAGCATGTTGGTTAGGAACGTCACAGTTGGTATCAGAGCAGGTCTCGAGTTCGAGTCTCCATGGGTGCCTATATGCATGGGTAATTTGCAAAGACTTGGTAATCATTGTGACATGGTATGACATAGATATAGTATAGCCTTGGATGCTCGAGGGCGAGCATAGTTCTAGTGGGAGAGACTGTAACGGGCCCATGGTAGACCGCTCGAGTATTCGAACCTTGAATGTGCCTGTGGGGCGTTCCCGAGACACCGGCATAAATGGGTAGAAGCGACTACTCATAAACGTCTAGACGGTTTTGTCCAGTTGGTAAGGGCATGTTGGTTAGGAACGTCACAGGCATGAGCTAGCCATTGTTCATATTTTTGTCCAGATAATCCTCTGTTGCTATAATTGGGGTTGTGCAATGCATTTCGAACTAGCTGAGGTCACTGGATATTTGCTGCAACTTTTAGAGTAGGTTCTCTATTTAGCTTATGGCACACAACTAATCTCTTTAGCACTTTGCACCTCCAACTATGGCTGATATTTAGTGATATTAAGTGGCCAAATTACATTGTGATATTCAAGCTGAGCTACAGGTCTGCCCTTTGTAGGTTTTGTAACAACAAAAGCTTGGAGACAAATTGATGAAGAATGGCTGCACACATAGTGGGCTTTCATTTAGTGTTCACTTGATTCTAAGCCAATGCATTGACCCAACAAAATCACCATTGCGTTTGCTACGTTTTTCGAGTTTGCTGCCTTTGGCTTCGATCTCTGAGTTTCCTTGCTCTAGCTTTCCTTGGGCTAGCAGACTAGTAGCAGTGACACAAAAGTTCCATTTTGATATGCCCCATTCTCTCATTTATGCTCCAATGTCCTTTTTCGACTAAACCCAGGATTCTCTATTGCATGCTACAACGTCCTTTTCGACTCAATGCCAGCTGATTAGATTTTAAGCAAGGTAAGTTGGACCATTGTATATATTTGTAGTTGCATTAATATATGCTAATTCTTATAGTTGTCCACGCTTCCATGCTTAGTAATAAAAATTCCACTAACATCCTTCTATGCCATGTCTCATGAGAACATAATTTAATGTTGAGATTCCATATACATTTAACATTAGCCACACATGGGATACATATATTAAGAAAATCCATTAAGACCATCTTTCATATTTTGCAATGTTACATATTTGATTGGCAAAAGCCACCAACATATGTTTCATTATTTATTTGCACACAATTAAAACGTCATTATATTTTTAAAGGTAGCTCTAATTAAAGGTGCAAAGTACTTTTAGGGTAGTTATAGATAAAGATGTAACGCACAATGAACAAATTGTGTAAGGTCACATATAATAATGCAACGGCCTTCAAAAAATTTAGGTGGCGGTGTTCACAACATATCCATAGCCACAACACACATCCACATAGCACAACACATCCATAGCCACAACACACTTCCACATTCATATACAAGCAACATTCATTCAGATATAAGAGAGCGACTTAATGAGATTTAGTACACAACATCAACAACTCATAGACATGCCCACTCGCAATCTACAGGTTCCCAATGGCCCGGACTTGCAATCTACAAGTTCGCAAAATTATTCAATAGCCTAGATATTCTACAAGTTAATATAATGTTAGGATCATGCTTTGAATTCAAGATTGCTTTTGCATTTCTCGTAACTCTTTATTGCATGAAAGTGAAGCATGTTTTATTCTAAGTTGCTGCCTAGGTGAAGTTCGAAGATCCAACATCTATTGCCTTTGCTAGATGGTACAATGGGTATGAATATTGTTTGAGTTTAAAAAGGATGTTATGTTGGTAGCAAAAGGGTTATTATCTACACCATACCTCTAGAGCTCCTCATCACTTCAATTATGCAAGGGAACCTCTAAATCATGCATGATAAACACTTAAAATAATCCAAAATCCTCTTTCATACAAAATGTGCACTCTATGGATACTAAATACTATACCACAAAGAATGCATTGGCAACTATAAGTACAAATATACACTTGGCCCAACATAAAACTATGCTACATATAATGGTAGAAAACATAGACCACACCATGCAACCAGTAGACAAGTCAATGTACATAACATAAGTTTTACGAATAAGGATCATGCTCTAAAAGGAGTGCAAAAGTAGATATAATCGTTGGAATTACTAGTTAATATAAGAAATTATGCTCAAAGTTCGTAATGACTTTAAGGATTGAAACGAGTGTATAAAAAAACATCATAAACCAACATAATACATAGTAAATAAGCATGTGCCAAAAACATATAACACACTTCCAAAATCAAACATGGTTCTTGAACTAATAAAAAAAGCTTGGGAGGATTGAAACTAGGTTAAAACCATGTATCTGATCATGCTAACTAGTATGTAAAATCATCATAGATTATAATATTAACAATGTAAGCTCAAAAATCGCCTCCTAAGCTAGCAATAATTTTAAGAAACTAGTGTAAGACATAGAATTAGTATAAGAACTATGATCAAACTAGTAGTGATATTACAAAACCATGAAAGTCATCGAGTTTTCATTACATTACAAGTTGCATGTATTAAAAACCACCCTTATACTGGTTTCCATCATGATTATGAATGCGAGTTACTTTTTGGGGGCCTTGTGAATGATGTTAAACACAAGACAATAGATGATGTTAGACGTGAGCTAAGGGCATGAACACATTAATGTGTTCAGGATCACTTCGACTGATTGACGGGGTCAAATATCAGATAAATCTAGAGATCGCAACGCGTATGATACCACACCTTGCCAGATGCTGACTTCCAGTTGTGCATGTGATGATGCTCTAAGATATGTTGGATATTCCACTTGAGCAACATGAGTCAGAATTGATTGCCTAGGGAGACCAAATCAATTACACATGAGCCAATGGCCTCCAGTATGTGCCAAACAAACATTAATTCTAGTAGGTTGAAATCCACATCAAAATGAATGACCTTAGAATTGCCAAGTCAGCCACCAAGCTCCAAATATCCAACTATTCCCCAAAGTAGCAAGTGTTACGCCCTAGCATGCTTCAGGGATAATTTTGTTCGCAAGTGAAAAGTGCATCTACATAGATTTTAGGTAGATGAATTGGTAGCTCTTCGGAAGAAGATATTGTGATAGAAAACAAAATGGCCAAAGCATGATATAATTGGTTTAGTTTACTCTTTCCAATTGGCACCATCGATAAGTTACTCTAAAAATGAATATCTCTTATTCAAAATATAAGTATACTGTGTTATATAGGTAAAAGAAAAACTAAAATCACTACAAGGGATAGTCGACGTCCAACGACGTCGCGACGTCGAAGAACGACGGGTCGTCGTCGAACATCGACGACATCGTCGTTCAACGACGACAACGTCGTTTCGACGTCGTTCAACGACGTTTCTCAGGGCTGACGTGTCGGATTGGCCTGCGTGGCATGGTACTGCTGCCAAACTGGCAAGCGTGCGTGTCGTGCCACGTGCACAAAACGTCGTTTAATGTCGTCTCGTGGATCTGACGTGGCACATCCGGCTGCGTGGCTTGCTGACATGCCAGGCTGGCACGCCACCGTGTTCTGCCACGCCACCGAGTATTCGAACCTTGAATGTGCCTGTGGGGCGTTCCCGAGACACCGGCATAAATGGGTAGAAGCGACTACTCATAAACGTCTAGACGGTTTTGTCCAGTTGGTTAAGGGCATGTTGGTTAGGAACGTCACAGGCATGAGCTAGCCATTGTTCATATTTTTGTCCAGATAATCCTCTGTTGCTATAATTGGGGTTGTGCAATGCATTTCGAACTAGCTGAGGTCACTGGATATTTGCTGCAACTTTTAGAGTAGGTTCTCTATTTAGCTTATGGCACACAACTAATCTCTTTAGCACTTTGCACCTCCAACTATGGCTGATATTTAGTGATATTAAGTGGCCAAATTACATTGTGATATCCAAGCTGAGCTACAGGTCTGCCCTTTGCAGGTTTTGTAACAACAAAAGCTTGGAGACAAATTGATGAAGAATGGCTGCACACGTAGTGGGCTTTCATTTAGTGTTCACTTGATTCTAAGCCAATGCATTGACCCAACAAAATTACCATTGCCTTTGCTACGTTTTTCGAGTTTGCTGCCTTTGGCTTCGATCTCTGAGTTTCCTTGCTCTAGCTTTCCTTGGGCTAGCAGACTAGTAGCAGTGACACAAAAGTTCCATTTTGATATGCCCCATTCTCTCATTTATGCTCCAATGTCCTTTTTCGACTAAACCTAGGATTCTCTATTACATGCTACAACGTCCTTTTTCGACTCAATGCCAGCTGATTAGATTTTAAGCAAGGTAAGTTGGACCATTGTATATATTTGTAGTTGCATTAATATATGCTAATTCTTATAGTTGTCCACGCTTCCATGCTTAGTAATAAAAATTCCACTAACATCCTTCTATGCCATGTCTCATGAGAACATAATTTAATGTTGAGATTCCATATACATTTAACATTAGCCACACATGGGATACATATATTAAGAAAATCCATTAAGACCATCTTTCATATTTTGCAATGTTACATATTTGATTGGCAAAAAGCCACCAACATATGTTTCATTATTTATTTGCACACAATTAAAACGTCATTATATTTTTAAAGGTAGCTCTAATTAAAGGTGCAAAGTACTTTTAGAGGTAGTTATATATAAAGATGTAACGCACAATGAACAAATTGTGTAAGGTCACATATAATAATGCAACGGCCTTCAAAAAATTTAGGTGGCGGTGTTCACAACATATCCATAGCCACAACACACATCCACATAGCACAACACATCCATAGCCACAACACACTTCCACATTCATATACAAGCAACATTCATTCAGATATAAGAGAGCGACTTAATGAGATTTAGTACACAACATCAACAACTCATAGACATGCCCACTCGCAATCTACAGGTTCCCAATGGCCCGGACTTGCAATCTACAAGTTCGCAAAATTATTCAATAGCCTAGATATTCTACAAGTTAATATAATGTTAGGATCATGCTTTGAATTCAAGATTGCTTTTGCATTTCTCGTAACTCTTTATTGCATGAAAGTGAAGCATGTTTTATTCTAAGTTGCTGCCTAGGTGAAGTTCAAAGATCCCAACATCTATTGCCTTTTGCTAGATGGTACAATGGGTATGAATATTGTTTGAGTTTAAAAAAAGGATGTTATGTTGGTAGCAAAAGGGTTATTATCTACACCATACCTCTAGAGCTCCTCATCACTTCAATTATGCAAGGGAACCTCTAAATCATGCATGATAAACACTTAAAATAATCCAAAATCCTCTTTCATACAAAATGTGCACTCTATGGATACTAAATACTATACCACAAAGAATGCATTGGCAACTATAAGTACAAATATACACTTGGCCCAACATAAAACTATGCTACATATAATGGTAGAAAACATAGACCACACCATGCAACCAGTAGACAAGTCAATGTACATAACATAAGTTTTACGAATAAGGATCATGCTCTAAAAGGAGTGCAAAAGTAGATATAATCGTTAGTTAATATAAGAAATTATGCTCAAAGTTCGTAATGACTTTAAGGATTGAAACAAGTGTATAAAAAAACATCATAAACCAACATAATACATAGTAAATAAGCATGTGCCAAAAACATATAACACACTTCCAAAATCAAACATGGTTCTTGAACTAATAAAAAAAGCTTGGGAGGATTGAAACTAGGTTAAAACCATGTATCTGATCATGCTAACTAGTATGTAAAATCATCATAGATTATAATATTAACAATGTAAGCTCAAAAATCGCCTCCTAAGCTAGCAATAATTTTAAGAAACTAGTGTAAGACATAGAATTAGTATAAGAACTATGATCAAACTAGTAGTGATATTACAAAACCATGAAAGTCATCGAGTTTTCATTACATTACAAGTTGCATGTATTAAAAACCACCCTTATACTGGTTTCCATCATGATTATGAATGCGAGGTTACTTTTGGGGGCCTTGTGAATGATGTTAAACACAAGACAATAGATGATGTTAGACGTGAGCTAAGGGCATGAACACATTAATGTGTTCAGGATCACTTCGGCCCGATTGATGAGGGGTCAAATATCAGATAAATCTAGAGATCGCAACGCGTATGATACCACACCTTGCCAGATGCTGACTTCCAGTTGTGCATGTGATGATGCTCTAAGATATGTTGGATATTCCACTTGAGCAACATGAGTCAGAATTGATTGCCTAGGGAGACCAAATCAATTACACATGAGCCAATGGCCTCCAGTATGTGCCAAACAAACATTAATTCTAGTAGGTTGAAATCCACATCAAAATGAATGACCTTAGAATTGCCAAGTCAGCCACCAAGCTCCAAATATCCAACTATTCCCCAAAGTAGCAAGTGTTACGCCCTAGCATGCTTCAGGGATAATTTTGTTCGCAAGTGAAAAGTGCATCTACATAGATTTTAGGTAGATGAATTGGTAGCTCTTCGGAAGAAGATATTGTGATAGAAAACAAAATGGCCAAAGCATGATATAATTGGTTTAGTTTACTCTTTCCAATTGGCACCATCGATAAGTTACTCTAAAAATGAATATCTCTTATTCAAAATATAAGTATACTGTGTTATATAGGTAAAAGAAAAACTAAAATCACTACAAGGGATAGTCGACGTCCAACGACGTCGCGACGTCGAAACGGCGACGCGTCGTCGCCGAACATCGGCGACATCGTCGTTCAACGGCGACAACGTCGTTCGGCGTCGTTCAACGACGCTTTCGTAATGCGGCGATGTCGGATTGGCTGCGTGGCATGGTAATGCTGGCCGCCAAACGCGGCAAGTCGTCGTGCCCGTGCACAAAACGCGTCGTTTAATGTCGCCTCGTGGATCCGGCGTGGCACATCCGGCCAAGCGTGGCTGGCGACATGCCAGTCGGCACGCCATCGCCGTTTCCCCGCCACGCCATTGAACCGAATTCAACCTTGAATGTGCGTTGGGTTCCCGACATATAAATGGGTAGAAGCGACTACTCATAAACGCGTCTAGACGGTTTTGTCCGGTTGGTTAAGGGCATGTTGGTTAGGAACGCGTCCGCTTGGTTGGTATCGGTCTCGAAGTTCGAGTCTCCATGGGTGCCTATATGCATGGGTAATTTGCAAAGACTCGGTAATCATTGTGACATGGTATGACATAGATATGGTATAGCCTTGGATGCTCGAGGGCGAGCATAGTTCTAGTGGGAGAGACTGTAACGGGCCCATGGTAGACCGCTCGAGTATTCGAACCTTAAATGTGCCTGTGGGGCGTTCCTGAGACACCGGCATAAATGGGTAGAAGCGACTACTCATAAACGTCTAGACGGTTTTGTCCAGTTGGTTAAGGGCATGTTGGTTAGGAACGTCACAGGCATGAGCTAGCCATTGTTCATATTTTTGTCCAGATAATCCTCTGTTGCTATAATTGGGGTTGTGCAATGCATTTCGAACTAGCTGAGGTCACTGGATATTTGCTGCAACTTTTAGAGTAGGTTCTCTATTTAGCTTATGGCACACAACTAATCTCTTTAGCACTTTGCACCTCCAACTATGGCTGATATTTAGTGATATTAAGTGGCCAAATTACATTGTGATATCCAAGCTGAGCTACAGGTCTGCCCTTTGCAGGTTTTGTAACAACAAAAGCTTGGAGACAAATTGATGAAGAATGGCTGCACACGTAGTGGGCTTTCATTTAGTGTTCACTTGATTCTAAGCCAATGCATTGACCCAACAAAATTACCATTGCCTTTGCTACGTTTTTCGAGTTTGCTGCCTTTGGCTTCGATCTCTGAGTTTCCTTGCTCTAGCTTTCCTTGGGCTAGCAGACTAGTAGCAGTGACACAAAAGTTCCATTTTGATATGCCCCATTCTCTCATTTATGCTCCAATGTCCTTTTTCGACTAAACCTAGGATTCTCTATTACATGCTACAACGTCCTTATTCGACTCAATGCCAGCTGATTAGATTTTAAGCAAGGTAAGTTGGACCATTGTATATATTTGTAGTTGCATTAATATATGCTAATTCTTATAGTTGTCCACGCTTCCATGCTTAGTAATAAAAATTCCACTAACATCCTTCTATGCCATGTCTCATGAGAACATAATTTAATGTTGAGATTCCATATACATTTAACATTAGCCACACATGGGATACATATATTAAGAAAATCCATTAAGACCATCTTTCATATTTTGCAATGTTACATATTTGATTGGCAAAAAGCCACCAACATATGTTTCATTATTTATTTGCACACAATTAAAACGTCATTATATTTTTAAAGGTAGCTCTAATTAAAGGTGCAAAGTACTTTTAGAGGTAGTTATATATAAAGATGTAACGCACAATGAACAAATTGTGTAAGGTCACATATAATAATGCAACGGCCTTCAAAAAATTTAGGTGGCGGTGTTCACAACATATCCATAGCCACAACACACATCCACATAGCACAACACATCCATAGCCACAACACACTTCCACATTCATATACAAGCAACATTCATTCAGATATAAGAGAGCGACTTAATGAGATTTAGTACACAACATCAACAACTCATAGACATGCCCACTCGCAATCTACAGGTTCCCAATGGCCCGGACTTGCAATCTACAAGTTCGCAAAATTATTCAATAGCCTAGATATTCTACAAGTTAATATAATGTTAGGATCATGCTTTGAATTCAAGATTGCTTTTGCATTTCTCGTAACTCTTTATTGCATGAAAGTGAAGCATGTTTTATTCTAAGTTGCTGCCTAGGTGAAGTTCAGTATCTGAACATCTATTGCCTTTTGCTAGATGGTTACAATGGGTATGAATATTGTTTGAGTTTAAAAAAAGGATCTTATGTTGGTAGCAAAAGGGTTATTATCTACACCATACCTCTAGAGCTCCTCATCACTTCAATTATGCAAGGGAACCTCTAAATCATGCATGATAAACACTTAAAATAATCCAAAATCCTCTTTCATACAAAATGTGCACTCTATGGATACTAAATACTATACCACAAAGAATGCATTGGCAACTATAAGTACAAATATACACTTGGCCCAACATAAAACTATGCTACATATAATGGTAGAAAACATAGACCACACCATGCAACCAGTAGACAAGTCAATGTACATAACATAAGTTTTACGAATAAGGATCATGCTCTAAAAGGAGTGCAAAAGTAGATATAATCGTTAGTTAATATAAGAAATTATGCTCAAAGTTCGTAATGACTTTAAGGATTGAAACAAGTGTATAAAAAAACATCATAAACCAACATAATAGCCTGCTAACATGCATAGTAAATAAGCATGTGCCAAAAACATATAACACACTTCCAAAATCAAACATGGTTCTTGAACTAATAAAAAAAGCTTGGGAGGATTGAAACTAGGTTAAAACCATGTATCTGATCATGCTAACTAGTATGTAAAATCATCATAGATTATAATATTAACAATGTAAGCTCAAAAATCGCCTCCTAAGCTAGCAATAATTTTAAGAAACTAGTGTAAGACATAGAATTAGTATAAGAACTATGATCAAACTAGTAGTGATATTACAAAACCATGAAAGTCATCTAGTTTTCATTGACATTACGAGTTGCATGTATTAAAAACCACCCTTATACTGGTTTCCATCATGATTATGAATGCGAGTTACTTTTTGGGGGCCTTGTGAATGATGTTAAACACAAGACAATAGATGATGTTAGACGTGAGCTAAGGGCATGAACACATTAATGTGTTCAGGATCACTTCGACTGATTGACGGGGTCAAATATCAGATAAATCTAGAGATCGCAACGCGTATGATACCACACCTTGCCAGATGCTGACTTCCAGTTGTGCATGTGATGATGCTCTAAGATATGTTGGATATTCCACTTGAGCAACATGAGTCGGAATTGATTGCCTAGGGAGACCAAATCAATTACACATGAGCCAATGGCCTCCAATATGTGCCAAACAAACATTAATTCTAGTAGGTTGAAATCCACATCAAAATGAATGACCTTAGAATTGCCAAGTCAGCCACCAAGCTCCAAATATCCAACTATTCCCCAAAGTAGCAAGTGTTACACCCTAGCATGCTTCAGGGATAATTTTGTTCGCAAGTGAAAAGTGCATCTACATAGATTTTAGGTAGATGAATTGGTAGCTCTTCGGAAGAAGATATTGTGATAGAAAACATATTGTGATAGAAAACAAAATGGCCAAAGCATGATATAATTGGTTTAGTTTACTCTTTCCAATTGGCACCATCCATAAGTTACTCTAAAAATGAATATCTCTTATTCAAAATATAAGTATACTGTGTTATATAGGTAAAAGAAAAACTAAAATCACTACAAGGGATAGTCGACGTCCAACGACGTCGCGACGTCGAAGAACGACGGGTCGTCGTCGAACATCGACGACATCGTCGTTCAATGACGACAACGTCGTTTCGACGTCGTTCAACGACGTTCTCGGTGGCGGCGGTTCGGATTGGCCTGCGTGGCATGGTTTTGCTGCCAAACTGGCAAGCGTGCGTGTCGTGCCACGTGCACAAAACGTCGTTTAACGTCGTCTCGTGGATCTGACGTGGCACATCCGGCTGCGTGGCTTGCTGACATGCCAGGCTGGCACGCCAAAGTGTCCTGCCACGTCGACATGACGTCGTTAAACGACGCCTGGAATATCTGACGTGGCAGCAGTTTTGCCAGCGTGGCCGGCATCGTCCGCGCCACGCTATTGTCAGCAGAGCGCCACGTAAGCAACGTCGTTTAACGACGTCACTATTTTTTTTTTTTTTTTTTTTTTTTGGAAAAAAACGTGCGAAAAAAAATTAATACTGACGTCGCTTATCGTTTGGAATGCCAAAATTACCCTATGGACTAAGTTACACGGTCAGTTTTGCAAAAAAACGACACACTTACGCCCTACATTGCAGTATTCAACAGCCACCTCCTAGGCCAATTGACTACGAGTGTGTTGGACATAAGATAGTTTGGCGCTTCTTCGAGAAGGGGTGGCCTTCTGGCCACAAAACTTGGTCCCTAGGGCAATGTCGACGTTCTGAGTCCATTGGCAGAGCCGAATCACGGTTCCGGAGAGGGAAAGTTGCCCGTCCGGCCGCCCGGAGCCTTCGGAGAGGACTTTTGGGGCAAGGCGCTTCGGGTGGTTTTAGGGTCCGTGCTCGGCGTCAACACCCCCTCGCCAAGACATGGCGCAAGGTCCTAGTCCATTCTGACAAGAATAGAGCCTCCGAAACGTAAACCCTATGAGTTGTCAGGTTCTAGCAGGTTTTGCGTTTTGGGTGCCGAGTTTTGGTCTTTTGCACTTGGGACGTGGCTGATCACATGCAGTTGAGAACGCGAAGCAAGGGGAACTGACGGAATGGAGTTTGGACCTGTACTCCTCCCGTTGTGGCAGTTAGAAGTCAAGGCTCGCTTTTGCAGTAGCAAGACATTCGTAAATTCGTAATTAATGCATAGTACGGACTTAAATTCTGATTTTTTGTCAGCTAGCTTTCTAAGTCATCGCCAACATACAGGCCAACTTTCAAAAATTTTGGATAAGGTTTAGATCAAATAGTTTGCACTAGAACGGTCCGGGCAGCCTGTTGTTGGGCAGCCGAGCTGGCACACTTGCCCAAGTCAAACAAGGCCAGGACCTTGCAAGGCCTCTTCATTAGAGGGGAGAGTCCGAACCCCAGGAGGCGAGCCCCAAAAAGCTTCCCGAGGCAGCCTTTCATGGCAGCGATCCGCCGGGGGGGTGTACGCTAAAGATCACACTCCCGGATCTCGGTTCCCGTATCCAATCGTTGAATCCTTTGTTCCAGGAACCTGGTCCGAGAAGGTCCAAAAAAATCCAACATCCGTCCGGGAGAACATATCAAACCCTTGAAGGCGTCTGCGGCGGCAACGAAAACAAAGTGTTTTGTCGTTCGGACATTGCGGAGGCTCCGAAATGCCGATCCGACTTCGCCACATCATCCAGAATGCCAAAATTACCCTAGGGACCAAGTTACACGGTCAGTTTTGCAATAGAAAGAAACACTTACGCCCTACATTGCAGTTATCGTAGCAGGTAAGGTATTACTAGTTATCATCATCGTATTATATACCTCATAGCTCAACGGATGTACCACAAAACATTGAACATTTTCATGGTGGTATATTTCATAACTTTAACGGGTGTAGCAAGGCAAATAAACCCCTATCCAGTTAAATAAACCCATGTATCAAGTGTACATGCATTCTATACTTTTTTTTTTTTTTTTTTTTTTAAAAAAAAAAGTCGTTAAAACGTTGTTCAACGGCGTTTTTGTCATCGTTTGGCGTCGTTAAACGGCGACACGTGATTTAAATTGAAAGCGGTGGCAATCCCGCCGCTTATTTTCGAAAGCAAGCAAAGCTTATGCAGGGAGGCGTTTTTGAGGCGATTTTCGGTAGCGGATCTACTTTGGGGTCTATTCTAAGTGTAAGACAAGCTTCATAAGGTATGTGCCGCGGATCAACCAACTTCGTTTTTGAATCTAAACTTGTTTTTGGGTAGATTTAGGGCTTTTTGTATTTGTTGTTTGTTCTTCCTTCAACCTTCATTCTTATTCTTCCATTCTTGCATCCTTCTTCCATACATATTCTTCCATTCCCTTTGTCATCTTCTTCTTCGATTCTTCCTCCTCTTATACTACTTTTTCCTCCTCTTATTCAAATTCTTACTCTTAATCCTCCTCTTGCGCTTCATCTTCTTCGTATTCTTCCTCCCCATTTTCGGGTTCCTCCTCTTCTTCTTAGCCTTTTCTTCTTCGGAATTCTTCCATTCTTCTTCTAATTTTTTTTCCATCTAAGAAGACGTCGTTAAAAGACGAGACCCTTCTTCTTTCCAAAATTTTTCCTTATTAGTTGTTTTATACTATTTCTTTCTAATCATTGAATTTTTTGTTTTGCATGTACACTCCTAGCAAAATGTGTTGTTCTTGCAAAACAAGTTGGCACCTCTTCCAGGTAAGGATTTAATTTTTTCAATATGCTAATAAAATACTAATGCTTTATTTAGGTTAGATTGTTATCCAAGAAGGGGACGTCATTGAAACCACCCCTCCCCCATTGATTTTCCATATTTTTTTTTCCTTTAAGTTGTTTATTTATACTAATATTTTACTAATCATTGAATTTATTGTTTTGCATGTACACTCCTAGCAAATGCGTTGTTTGTGCAAAACAACTTTGCCACCTTGTACCAGGTAAGCATTTAATTTTCAATATGCTTAATGTATTGATTAATGTATTTAGCTTAATTTATTGATTAATGTATTTAGCTAAAAAAATTGGGGCTTCATTTATTTTTGTATTTTTTTAATATATTTAAGCGACATCATTTAATGACGTTAAAATCTTATATTTCTTTATTGGTTAAATTCATTTTATAGGCTTTAAATTAAATGTATTAACTTCATTCATAATAAATGTATTATTATTATTATTTTCAATTTATAAAAAATAAATAATAAAATAAAAAATAAATTTTTTTTAGCACGCCAGCCTAACCAAGCGTGCAACCCTCCTTGCAATTCTAGGCTATCCACGTAGCATGTCCACCTCATAAAAAACTGATGTGGCAATAGTTTCACCGTCAGATTTTTTTCTTTAAAGATCTACGGCCAAGAAAATTAGAAAATAGGTAAAAAAAGCACGGAGATGGAAAAGGGCACGAATAACTGCTCGTTATTTTATTTTGCCTCCGCGACACAGGTCCTCCTCATGCAAGTTCCATCAGGCGCTCGCAATCTTCGGACCCCCCTTGAACTGGTGCAAAGGTAAGGTTTTTAGTCCTGATTTTCATTATCCTTCATGATTTATTCGTTTTTCTGACCTGTTAGATGGCATCATGGGCTGCCAAACCAAGAATGTCGGCTCAGGCATCCCACGCACATCACTTAAGAGCATTGACAATAATCATCTCGTTTGCATCTGTGCCTTTTTCGAAAGTTCAATGGCATCATCTGAAATCTTTGCAGTCCACATTGTTGAAGGGGAAACATTCCGGAACTTCTGCATCCTCCAGCTCTGAAGCAGGAATGAAATCTGTTGAAGCAAAGCAGTGAAGAATATGCAGGCAGAATTTGGTGACATGGACATTTAACTCAGAAGAAGCTTACTTGTAATAAGCAGGTATTATCTGCAATCTTTGTTATATCTTCCTATTGATCTATCTGTCTCTGTCTCTGGTCCTATTTTATTGGCCTTCCACTCCTCCAGCACAACTGAAAGTTTGTAAAAAGCGGACCTGAAAGAGGCAAATGTGTTTGATAGATGTCAAAACTAGAGGAATGGGAGCAATGATGGTTTGATTCTTCTTAGATTTCTATTCCAATTACACGTAGATGCTGCCTTGTATCTAAACCGTGAACTCAAGTCTCATGTTTCCAATCCTCCGAAGGAACTTGAAGCTTACATGTTCTTACTAACTTACAAAAGCATCGTTGCCCTTCGTTGCATACTTATAGGTTACTTTGAATTCTTCCATGGTTTCTCACCTTGTATAGTGTCTCCTACTGTTCAAAGTTTACATCTGTATTATTCGTCTCATAGCTTCTAGTGTTCTTCCCTAAATTTGAATAAATTCATCCGTCCATCATTTCTTCTAGTGTTCCTTGAAACCGGCATGCTCACCTTAAAGCCATATATAAAATGATTACATGCATCTCATAGTGATGTCTCCCATACATGAAGTTGCATGGTTAATTTTCCTTTGGCTTCATTCACTGATTGGTGGTCCTACTTATCAATATTGTTACTCTCTAAAAATGCAATATAATGCTGGTTGCATACATTGTCCACTGTGTCTCACATGGGTTCATATTCACACCTGTAGCTCTTTTTCTAAGGTTCCGTATATGTTTCGTTGCTTTGTTCTTCAAGATCTCAGGATTTGAGATCATGTTTCTTACTCTTTTTTGGTTTTATAACTTGATTTTTTGTTCTTTTTATTTTCCATGTCATCATAGGTGCATGGAAAGCTTGAAGGGGGTCAACTTTATATCCCAGCATATGTTGCTTGCATCAAGTCAAGTCTACGTGGAGCTATAAGAGCAGTGACAATTCCAACTTCCATACATGCTATCTGGAATACTTTGCAATCTCAACTTGGAGATGATGAAGCACTTGTGACTGGTGGTTTTAATGATGGCAGTATCCTCCATACTATTTTGAATGACCTTATTAAAGAAGGAATCATTAAAGGAACATTGCGTGGAGGTGGAACTACATGGACACCTTTGGTGAGCATGTATATAACAGATATGTCTTAGAATGATCTTGTGAGTTTCATTCTCCGTTCCGTGTATTTGCGCATTCTCAACGGGCAAGCGTGGAGGGCTTCTTTTTCTCGTGTCAATGATGTGAAAAATACGATGCATTTATTTTGAAACATGGGGCATCTTGAGATGGCATATGGTTTTTATCACGTAATCGCTATATAAGCTTTGATACTTTGAAAAAGCTTGTTGTTCCACAACCAAAATACTACCTAGAGGTGTGTATTATTTGTTAATCCTAGAGCTAACAAAGTACTTGGTAAAAAATAAGAATAGTTTAATTTATCGATATGCATCGTTATCGGCGGTACAAAGATGGCCTTGCACCGAGACAGTTTTTGCACATTCTTCTTTCATTGGCTTGAGTCGATTCAAATTTGCGGATGAAGCCATAAGTGGAGACAATTTGGTAGGTGTAGGTTTACTTTCTTTTGGATTATCATGGGTAATTAAAGCATTTCCTCCTGCCGGTTCTTACACTTTTAATTTCCGGTTTGATGCGTTTGATGTTGTACCATCTTCATTTGGAGTCTCGATGTCAAAATATTGCTATCATTGTGCGTTACGTACAGCGTGCCTTGAAGGTAAGTTCAAATAGCGAGAACATCGTTTGGAAACTAAAAACTGTATTGAAGCTAAAATGGTCCTTGCACTCTCTCCTTTAGCTTCATTGAGATAGCCCATCCGGCATTTCCATTTTGAAACCATATACAATGTGCTATGTGATAGTGAAGATGTAAAGTGTATCGGTACAATTGCTCATGAGCGGTGCAAACTTGGATATCTAGATGTTTAGTGGCAAAGTCTTTGCTCATCTTTGTTAAGCTTGATAGCATCACAATGCAGTCCAGCTGCTATAACATTTAGTTGTTTTAGCCCTTCAAGCTATAAAATAAGAAAAGCATTTCTTAAGTTGTTTAGAATAACCTTAATCTCAAACTTCATGTAATGCTCAAGCTTACGCAGACTAGTTTCTTTGAAGCCCAAAGAATAATGTCTCTCTTCCTGCTACATATGACTTTCAAGTCCTCAAAAATCTTCTAACTGGCATGCATTAAAATATTATGACGATTCAAGATAAACTTTGACTATTGGTTCTCCAACAACAGGTTTACGGCGTCTACAAGGGATATTTGACATATACCAAAGTATGCCCAATCTGCGCAAGCTCATGCAGTTAATCCCTTATGTCCAACAATGAACAAATGTTTATTAAACAAAGACCCTATCGACATACTCTTGCAACTTTCACAATAGATGTTAATAGAACATTGTTGTATAAGGCTAAGTGGCTTGTTGGCACCCAACATATGTATCTATTATAAAAATGCAAGTCGATCAGAACTAAAGTGTTGTTTGTGTTTACTCTGCCGCCCTTGACCATTCCAATGATGCCAATATTTCTTGGTCGCCTTTTGTCCCGTAAATAATGATTTGCAATTGCACCCTTTAAAGGAAAATATAAGAACGATAACACAATGGAATTGCACCCTTTGAAAGGCAGATAACAAAATGGAATTGCACCCTTGAAAGGCAAATATTAGAACGATAACAAAAGCTAGTTGATGTTGTGAGTTTTCGATCCCCAGACCTCTTGCATCCACGCATGCACGCAATCGCTCGTCCATGAGCTATCACCCCTAATTGATATACATATATTTTTGTTTATTTTGATACCCAATTTTTTCCATACTTGAGATTTCAAATTTTTACACCTATATCTATATGTAGAGACTACAAATTTAATTGAATCCTGGGCTTCAAACTAATGTTGTAGCAAATGAGCATATTTGTGTGTAGCTACATGCTCCAAGTTCTGGAGCTTTTGTCCATCTAGACCAACTACATACCCTGCAATATGATTAAACCCATCCATACTAACTATAAACCCTCCAATATCTCTCAACCATCTTCATCTTATTTAGGCAATAAACGATATATAGGACCCAAGGATTTCTTGTAGGTTCGTAACATTCCAGCTGAAGATTTTGCACCGTATCCATGTTTGCATCCAAATTTAATGAAGTCAATATCCTGCCTTGTAGATGTATCCTGCCTTTTTAAATCAAAAGCATTCTACACGTTGTAATTGGAAAGCAATGCAACACTATTTACTAATAAATTACACAATTATGCTAGGCTAGCTATGTTTTCAATCCTCCTTAGCTTTCAAAATGTTTACACCAAACCATACAAACATAATTCAATTACTCTTTCCTATTCAAATACCTTGCCCTAATTTTCATGCGCCTTTATTTTCTATGGCCTCTGGCGTGCCTTTTTGCTAGTTTTTTTAATACACGTAAGCAACGTCACGTCAGCAACGGCGCTGGCACCGCCGCGCTAACTGCCCGGCCGCGTGGCTGCCACGTGTACGTGACGTCGTTAAACGACGTCAAACACGTGGTTGCCACGTCAGCAACCCGCTCGCCGATGCCACGCTGGCCGCCCGGCCGCGTGGCAGCCACGTGTACGTGGCGTCGTTGAACGACGTCACGTCGTCGCTTTAAGACGACGCCGTTGCGACGCGTATAGCGATGCGTCCGCGTCGTAAAACGACGTGCAGACGTCGTTATAGGCGTCGTTCATCGACTTTTTGGCGTCGTTCATCGACGTTCAAACGACGTCTGGACGTCGTAATAGACGTCGTAACAGGGCAAATTTTTTTTGTAGTGAATCTTGAGTCAAATAGTGCAAAAGGCTTATGGACATACAAAAGCTAACCAAAAACACAACCTCGAGCAACGTTTATGCTGCTCACTTAGAAGCATGGTTAACGTGCCAAAGGTAGCATCCAAACAATTTGCTAATGCCTAACTTTGTCTTAAAAAAGAACAATAAGCTCTTGAAGATCAAGCAATTCCTTTTATGCTGCTACCTATTTAATGCTCGGAGAAGCATACCAAAAAAGCATCCAAACAACGTTACTTCAGCTTCTTGTTGAGAGGACCGGAGGTCATTCATTTTGTGGTGGCCCAAATGCCGCGTGATAATAAAATGAACAACAAGATGTCTGATAAAGTCCTTCATCTAACTTAATGTATCCTGACACAACATCGAGGCAAGTTGCAGTCTGTGTGCGAAGCAGGCTAATTTAGGAGCTGGATTAGCAACTTGAAGGGCAGATCCACTGGATTTCAAATCTTGGCCATCCACGTTGATCCAATAAAGAAGAAATTCGGATGAGGAAGCCAACCAAGTCAATTGAATCACAATTTGCGTTTGGCTCTCTGCAGTTTAGCAAAGAATTTGCAAGTTAAAATGTGCCTCCAACTTATCTCTGTCTCCTGCCTCTGGGATTTGGTGAAAGAAATTCCATGGGTTTCTTGTTGGAGTATTGGATTCCCTGCGTTCCAGACCATTCGTGATGCAGAGTCTCGGTGTTCCGATCTAGAAGAGAAACTACAGGAGGCTGCAAGCAACAACTATTATGACATGACCACCACCAAGATGCTCGATGAAGGATTTGGCTTGATTTACGAGTACGACGTGGCGTGTAATGATTCGAACATCATAAGGAGGTATTCATTAGCATCAGATCGATTATCTTTTTCAAAGTCCCGTCTTTAAGTTGATGGATATAATTTTCAGCTTTTGCATTCGGAATTTTCATGATTTTTTTTTATTTGCAGATTGTGGAAGCAGTATGATTCTGCCAATAAAATCTCCCTTTTCAAAGAGAAGTATAAACGCAAGCTGGAGGAGGGGCCTAGTTCTAGCGCTTCTTCCTCTTCCAGTAGCAGCAACGAGGTGATAACAGGTAAGTCTTATGATTTTGAGCCTGTTCAACCTATTGGATTGGAAGAGAAAATGGAAACGGTGGTGAATCTCTTACTAGATGAGTCTAATTGTTCCCCCTGGGTATGGATACATGGCATCCCAGGTTCGGGCAAGACCTTGCTCTCCTTAAAAGTCCAGGAAGAAGAAAGGATCAAAAAGCATTTTGGTGACAAAATATTCTGGATGTACTTTGGCAAGGACATTACTGAGGATGATGTGAAGAAGAATCTCTGCAAAAAACTTAAGAACAGTGATACACAAGAAGAGGACCTCACCAAAGTAATATCTGAAATGGAAAAATTGTTGTTGATATTAGATGATGTGTGGGATTCTGATGAGAATAATATTTTAACACCAAGCTTACAAGGAGCAACTGAGAAAAATGGGCATGTTAAAATACTGGTCACTAGTCGTCGAGAACCATTTGATACAAGGATGCATGCACCAAGAGTGAAAATGGGGAAATTAGAGAATAAAGATGATGCTAAGAAGGTCATGTGCATCTATGCATTTGGTGGTAAGTCTGAACCGCCTGATGAAATTCCTCATGATATCATTGAAGATGCTGTGGAAGCATGTGAGGGCCTTCCACTTCTTTTGAAACTGTTTGGCCGTTTGATGAGCAGTTGCCATCCTGACGTCGAGAACTGGAAATCCAGTGTGGCCAAGTTACAAAGGGCAAAGCAGTTCGATGATGATCATTGGAAAAAAACTGCAGCTTATTATGCAAGATTAAAGATTAGTTATGATGCCTTGCCACATTCTAAGCATCAGAACTATTTCCTCTATTTGACTGTGCTTCCCCGTGGTGCACACTTTGACTTGAGCGATTTTGATACGTATTGGGAAGCTGAAGGCCTTGCAGACAACAAATCTGAATTTAACAAAATTGTGTGGAAGCTGGAACAATATGGGCTTATTGAGAGGTTTAGAAAACAAAAAGAAATTGGGCCTTTTTATTTAAGAGAATATGATAATGTATACAAGTTGCATGATATTCTCCATGATCTTGCAGTCCATATTTTGGATAAAGAAAGAAAGGGGTCCTATTTCAACTTCGCACAAATGGATCTGAAAAGCTTCTGTAAGAAGAACAGACTGCGCCGTATTGCTTTAGCTGATAGATCAAATGAGAGCCATCGTGAACTTGAGAGACTTCTAGCAACTAAACATGTTACCACCTTGCATTTGCGCAACTTGAACAAGCTTACCGAGGTCTCATTTCTTGTATCTTTTCCCAATCTCAAGATACTTGCGTTAAGCAACACATCCATTTCAGTATTGCCAGATTGTGTGGGTTCCTTAACTCACCTCATCACGTTGGATGTAAGTTGGAACAGCAAGTTGAAGAAGATAGAATTTGCCTCCATTGTTGGCTTGACTAAGCTTTCCAATCTTGATTTCCGGGACTGCCCAAATCTAGAGGATTTTCCTTTCGATGCTTTGCTCAGCCTTACCAGTCTAAGATTTCTTCGTGGTTCAAAAGCTCCGGTATCATGGCTGAGCCGCTTGAAAGAGGAAAGACGAGGAAAGACGCTTGAAGAGGAAAGACGCTTGAACGGCTTTGAAAAAGTGAATCTGAATTTTGGAATCCTTAGCACATTAACTGAGGTGTGGATTGACACCAAAATAAGCGTTGTTATTCCCGAGACAAGCGACACTTCATTACCACTTCGATTGCTTCACATTGATGCACCCAGTATAGAGATTTCAACCACATTCTGGTATTTCACTAATTTAGAAGACATTTATTTAAACAAGATAAATCAGGTTGTTGGAGAAGCAGTTGATGATTGGGGAAGAAAGATGAATCGTGTTGAGCTACATTTAGAATGTACATGCAGCTGTGAATTCTTGGGGTGCCTTAGGCCTGCCAAGATTGCCGAATTTTTAAGCCTTAGTCGTCCTACCATCCGTGATGTTCAAGAAAATCTGCGATTGTCAAGGCATTGGGCACTTATGTTTGAAAATCCAGGCTTCGCAAGGTTTAGGAATATGAGACTAAGTGGTTGGCCTCTATCTAAGTTCACGGCTTCAGGCCAGGGGCTGGAGCAACTCGATGTTTCGGATTCAAGTTCTATGATAGATACTGTCTGCCTCCAAAATTGCAGAACTCTGCAGAATGCATCCATCTCTGCTTCTAGCATAAATATACTGAGAGTCCAAAACTGCCCAAAGCTGCAAGATCTACGTTTTAATTGCAAAAGCATGAAGACAGTGCAGGTCCAAAATTGCCCAAAACTAGGAATCCTGGATTTGACTTACTGTAACATGATGGAGACAGTGAGCTTGCAAAACTGCCCAGAACTACGAGAGCTAAAATTGGATTCCAATACCAGTCCCGTATTGGAACTTGAAAATTGCCCAAATTGCAAGATCACTAAAACTAATGTTGCGGCTCTTGGCTTCTTGATCACAAAAATGATTCAATCCAGCAGGCTTCTAACTTTGGGAAAAAAATGATAACAATGCCGTGGGGTAGAAAGCACAACTTGATAAACCGCTTATCATGCTTAATGGTGCACTTTCTTTCGCTTTGCATATATAAGGCTGACACAACTATGTGCTTGTGTTTGATGAACATAGTTTGCTTCACCTCTTTCAATATAAAAGGTTGAACGTCTAGAGAGTTTAAGAGAAATATAAGTTTATACTCTTAAGTTTGATATTCTTATGAGTATTTTCGTTAAGCTACAATAGATCTACTTCAATCACAATAGCATTCTTTCACCATAAGTAGGTATTTTTTGCCAAATTTTTACTCTACATATGTTAGGTACATGATGCCTTAATGTCTTTTATATGAAGAGTACTAAAATGCCCAGCGTTGCTGGCTACAGTAGAGTTGTGCCACCAGGGCATGTAATGATTATCAATTGTTGTTCTTGTAGTTTTTATGTGCAACTTAAGTACATTGTTTTTGGATAGCATATTGGTCTTGGTGTCCAACCAAACACTTAATACCTTTAACATTATTATCATGGATTTACAGTGCAAGTGTATTAAAAGTATGAAGAAATCGTACAACTAGATTGTGGAGTCATCTATAGCAAGTAGATCTCAACCACTCTAAAAGTCTATTATGTTATGGATCTCACATTTTTATTGGCCCTTTGAAAAGGAACTCTTGGGTTGCCAATAGCTTGTATGCTAATGAAATCTGGGGGGTCCTATTATACAGATTGAAATGGCATGATCATGAAGCAATACCAGAAACCTAGTTTCATATGACCTTGAAAAGCTATGTTCAAAATCTATGCTCTGGCATAATTACAAGAGTATTGGAGATATTGTATGCATCATACACCCATGTGATTTATAAGCCAGGTTGGAAATAGCACCAAAGAAATGCTCTGATAAATGTTTTTATGTTGAACATATCTAAATTTTCTATGGACTATCATGTCTTGTCTTCCATGTAGAACCATTCTCTTGTGTTGGATTACAGACAACTAAACCTGCACTCTAGGCAAATTTGCTGAAGATGTCTACTTGCATTATCATAATCCTTATAATTTAAGTAGGGGTGAAACTCCTGAGTTGGTGTCTTGCATTTTATAGAATTTAACTGTAGAATAGGGTGCCAGCAACCGACATCAGGCAGAATCAAGATCTCATTATGTGCTATCGTGCATATCTCATACTGCGTGCACTACGCTACTACATGCAGGAAATTTGTTACACACACAAATCCAAACCTACCTTGGCGATTAGTTTGGTGATTAGAAGAGAAGTTTGAGGGCCTTTAACTACAAAATCGAATATCTTGATAGTGAGATGCAACTAAACTTTCAATGTGGAGACTTGTATGTAGATAAAGAGGTAGTTAATAAATTTGATGAAGACCTCCATACAACCAAGATAGCTTGCTTTGCTAGTACTTGTACTTACCTTTTTCAAAATGCCCTTTTGCATCGGCTCATGCACAACAAGAGAATGGACATTTAGCGACGTGGGCTTGCGACGTCTGTGCGACGTGACATCGCAAATAACGTCACCATGCGACGTCAATGCGACGTCACGTCGCAGACACGTCGCATGCGACGTGTGGTGCGACGTCTGACACCGTGACGTGGCAGATCTGTCACGCCAGGTGTACGACCACGTCGCATCGCGTGCATCACTTTTGTGCGACGTGACGTCGCGTGCGACGTGACGTCGCGCGGGACGTCTGCTAGACGTCTAGTGTACTTTGTTCTTTTTGGAGAACAAGGGTGGTCTTCTGGCCACAAAACTTGGTCCCCAGGGTAATGTCGATATTCTGAGTCCATTGGAAGAGCCAAATCATGGTTTTGGAGAGGGGAAATTGCTCGTCCATCGCCAGGGCCTTCGTAAGAGAACTTTTGTGGCGGCATGTGAGCTCTCGGAAGCCTCGGGCGCTTTTTCATGCACCAACATCGCATATCCTAGTGAAATGTTTTTCTCATGTCCGCACCGGCACGTTGCACCACTTGTCAAAATTCCACCTTTTTCGATGCGAAATTGTTTAGTTATCGTTCTTTTTGCATTCATGCTTCATAAATTCGTAATTAATGCATGGTATGGAATTAAATTCTGATTTTTGTCGGTTGGCTTCCTAGGTCATCCCCAAATACAGGCAAATTTTCAGAATTTCCGGATAAAGTTCTGATCAAATAGGTAGCATTGGAACGGTCTAGGCAGCTTGTTGTTGAGCAGTAGCAAGACATTCATAAATTCGTAATTAATGCATAGTAAGGAATTAAATTCTGATTTTTGTCGTGAGGCTTCCTAAGTCATCGCCAACGTACATGCCAGTTTTCAAAATTTCCGACAAGGTTTAGATCAAAGTGTTTGCATTAGTACGGTCCCGGCGACTGTTGTTGGGCGTACCGAAATTTGCGCACACTTGCCCAAGTCAAACAAGGCCATGACCTTGCAAGGCCGCCTCATTAGAGGGAGAGTCTGAACCCCAAGAGGCGAGCCCACAAAAGTTTCCCCGAGGCGACCTTTCTGGCGGCTCCCCGGAGGGCCGTGACGCTAAAGACCACACTCCACGGATCTCGGTTCCCCTATCCGGCCGTTGAATCCTTCGTTCAAGGGCCCCGGCTCGATAAGGTCCAAAAATCCAACATCCGTGCAGGAGAACTTATCAAATCTGCTTGGCGCCCCGCGGTCGGCCAGGTGTAGAAACCAAAGTGTTTTGTCGTTCGGACATTGCGGAGGCTCGGGAATGGCGATTCGACTTACATCGTCCGAGGCCGAATTACCCTAGAGACCAAGTTGCACGGTCATTTTGCAAAAGAAAGAAACACTTACGCCCTACGTTGCGGTGATTCGGATGTACCCACCTCCTAGGCCAATTGACTATGAGTGTGTTGGACATGAGATAGTTTGACGCTTCCTCGAGAAGGGGTGGTCTTCTGGCCATGAAACTTGGTCCCCAGGGGAATGTCGACGTTTCGAGTCAATTGGCAGAGCCGAATCACGATTCCGGAGAGGGGAAGTTGCCCGTCCGTCGCCAGGGCCTTCGGGAGAGGATTTTTGGGGCAAGCTGCTTCCGGATGGTTTTTAGGGTCCCTGCTCTGGTGTCAACACCCCCCCTCTACGTCAAGACACGGCGCAAGGTCCTAGTCGAATCTGACAAGGATAGAGCCTCCCAAACGTAAAACCCTATGAGTTGCCGTGTTCTAGCGGTGGTTTGCATTTTGGGTGCCGAAGTTTTGGTCTTTTGCACTTGGGACTTGGCCGATAAGATGCGATTGAGAACGCCGCGCAAGGGAACCCCAGCGGAATGGAGTTTGGATCTGCCCTCTCCTCCCGCTGTGGCGCTTAGAAGTAAAGGGCGACTTTTGCGTAGCAAGACATTCATAAATTCGTAATTAATGCATAGTACGGAATTAAATTTTGATTTTTTGTCAGCCAGGCTTCCTAAGTCATCGCCAAGATACAGGCCGCCAAAATTTCTGGACAAGGTTTAGATCAAAGTGTTTGCATTAGAACGGTCCGGGCAGCCTTTGTTGTTGGGCAAAATGAAGCCGGCACACTTGCCCAAGTCAAACAAGGACAGGACCTTGCAAGGCCACCTCATTAGAGGGGAGAGTCCTGACCCCAAGAAGCCCCCCCAAAAGTTTCCTCGAGGCCCTTTCTGGCGGGCTCTCCCGCCGTGACGCTAAAGACCACACTCCGCGGATCTCGGTTCCCCTATCCGATCGCTGAATCCTCCTTCGTTCAAGGGCCCCGTCTCGATAAGGTCCAAAAAATCCAACATCCGTCCCCGAGAACTTATCAAACCGCTTTTCGTCCCGCGGTCGGCAGTGTAGAAACCAAAGTGTTTTATCGTTCGGACATTGCGGAGGCTCGGAATGACGATTCGACTTAACCTCGCCACATCGTCCTGGGAGGCCGAAATTACCCTAGAGACCAAGTTGCGGGCCATTTTGCAAAAGAAAGAAACACTTCGCCCTCGTTGCGGTGATTCGGCCGACCACCTCCTAGGCCAATTGACTATGAGTGTGTTGGACATGAGATAGTTTGACGCCTCCTCGAGAAGGGTGGTCTTCCGCCATGAAACTTGGTCCCCGGACAATGTCGACGTTTGAGTCAATTGGCGAGCGAATCACGATTCCGGAGGGAAGTTGCCCGTCCGTCGCCCGGGGCCTTCGGGAGAGGATTTTTGGGGCAAGCCGCCTCCTGATGGTTTTAGGGTCCCCGCCGGTGTCAACACCCCCTACGCCAAGACATCGCGCCAAGGTCCTAGTCGAATCGGACAAGGATAGAGCCTCCAAACGTAAACCCTATGAGTTGCCGGGTTCTAGCAGGGGTTTGCATTTTGGGTGCCGAAGTTTTGGTCTTTGCACTTGGGACTTGGCCGATAAGATCAGATTGAACGCGAAGGAAGGGGAACCGACGGAATGGAGTTTGGATCTGTACTCTCCTCGTTGTGGCGGTTAGAAGTAAAGGGCGACTTTTGCAAAGTAGCAAGACATTCATAAATTCGTAATTAATGCATAGTACGGAATTAAATTCTGATTTTTTGTCGTGAGCTTCCTAAGTCATCGCCAACATACAGGCCAGTTTTCAAAATTTCCGGACAAGGTTTAGATCAAAGTGTTTGCATTAGAATGGTCCGGGCAGCCTGTTGTTGGGCAGCCGAAATGCACACTTGCCCAAGTCAAACAAGGCCAGGACCTTGCAAGGCCGCCTCATTAGAGGGGAGAGTCCGACCCCGGAGGCGAGCCCCAAAAAGTTCCCCGAGGCGGCCTTTCTGGCCGGCTCTCCCAGGTGGGGCCGTCGCTAAAAGACCACACTCCGGATCTCGGTTCCCCTATCCGGCCGTTGAATCCTTCGTTCAAGGGTCCTGTCTCGATAAGGTCCAAAAACTCCAACATCCGTCCCGTGAGAACTTATCAAACCACGAAGGCGTCCCCGATCGGCCGTGTAGAAACCAAAGTGTTTTGTCGTTCAGACATTGCGGAGGCTCCGGAATGGCGATTCGACTTCTCCACATCGTCCGGGAGGCCGAAATTACCCTAGAGACCAAGTTGCATGGTCAGTTTTGCAAAAGAAAGAAACACTTACGCCCTACGTTGCAGTATTCGACACCCACCTCCTAGGTCAATTGACTACGAGTGTGTTGGACATGAGATAGTTTGACGCTACCTCGAGAAGGGGTGGTCTTCTGGCCACGAAACTTGGTCACCAGGACAATGTCGATATTCCGAGTCCATTGGCAGAGCCGAATCACGATTCCAGAGAGGGGAAGTTGCCCGTCCGTCGCCAGGGCCTTCGGGAGAGGACTTTTGGGGCAAGCTGCTTCCGGATGGTTTTTAGGGTCCATGCTCTGGCGTCAACACCCCCCCTCTATGTCAAGACACGGCGCAAGGTCCTAGTCGAATCTGACAAGGATAGAGCCTCCGAAACGTAAACCCTATGAGTTGTCAGGTTCTAGCGGGGTTTGCGTTTTGGGTGCCGAAGTTTTGGTCCTTTGCACTTGGGACTTGGCGATAAGATGCGATTGAGAACGCTGGCAAGGGAACTGCGGAATGGAGTTTGGATCTGTACTCCTCCCGTTGTGGCGGTTAGAAGTAAAGGCGACTTTTGCGGTAGCAAGACATTCATAAATTCGTAATTAATGCATAGTACGGAATTAAATTCTGATTTTTTGTCGTTGGCAGCTTTCCTAAGTCATCGCCAACATACATGCCACTTTTCAAAATTTCCGGACAAGATTTAGATCAAAGTATTTGCATTAGAACGGTCCGGCAGCCTGTTGTTGGGCAGCCCATTAAGCATATACTTGCCCAAGTCAAACAAGGCGGGACCTTGCAAGGCCACCTCATTAGAGGGGAGAGTCCGGACCCCGTGAGGCGAGCCCCAAAAAGTTTCGAGGCAGCCTTTCTGGCGGCGCTCCCGGTAGGGGGCCGTACGCTAAAGACCACACTCCCGGATCTCGGTTCCCCTATCCGACCGTTGAATCCTTCGTTCAAGGGCCCTGTCTCGATAAGGTCCAAAAAAATCCAACATCCGTCCGTGAGAACTTATCAAACCCCGCCTTCCTCTGGTCGATCGTAGGGTAGAAACCAAAGTGTTTTGTCGTTCGGACATTGCGGAGGCTCCGGAATGGCGATTCGACTTCGCCACATCGTCCGGGAGGCCGAAATTACCGTAGAGACCAAGTTGCACGGTCCGTTTTGCAAAAGAAAGAAACACTTACGCCCTACGTTGCGATTCGGACAGCCCACCTCCTAAGCCAAT
The DNA here is from genome assembly GCA_021234155.1 of Isoetes taiwanensis. Classification (NCBI taxonomy): domain Eukaryota; kingdom Viridiplantae; phylum Streptophyta; class Lycopodiopsida; order Isoetales; family Isoetaceae; genus Isoetes; species Isoetes taiwanensis. Next base: position 5,988,154 of record JAJEKV010000020.1, on the reverse strand, counting down.
TGACTACGAAAGTGTGTTGGACATGAGATAGTTTGACGCTACCTCGAGAAGGGTGGTCTTCGGCCCGCGAAACTTGGTCACCCGGGGACAATGTCGACATTCCGAGTCCATTGGCGAGCGAATCACGATTCCGGAGAGGGAAGTTGCCCGTCCGTCGCCGGGGGGCCTTCGGGAGAGGACTTTTGGGGCAAAGCTGTTTCGGAGTTGTTTTAGGGTCCGTGCTGCGCCGTCAACACCACTCCTCTACGTCAAGACACGGCGCCAGGTCCTAGTCGAATCGACAAGGATAGAGCCTCCAAAGCGTAAACCCTATGAGTTGCCGGGTTCTAGCGGGGTTTTGCGTTTTGGGTGCTGAAGTTTTGGTCTTTGCACTTGGCACTTGGCCGATAAGATGCGATTGAGAACATAAAGCAAGGGAACCGACGGAATGGAGTTTGGATCTGTACTCCTCCGTTGTGGCGGTTAAAGTAAAGGGCGACTTTTGTAGTAGCAAGACATTCATAAATTCGTAATTAATGCATAGTACGGAATTAAATTATGATTTTTGTCGGCAGGCTTCCTAAGTCATCACCAACATACGGGCCGGTTTTCAAAATTTCCTGACAAGGTTTAGATCAAAGTGTTTGCATTAGAACGGTCCCGGCAGCTGTGTTGGGCAGCCGAGCCGGCACACTTGCCCAAGTCAAACAAGGCGGGGACCTTGCAACGGCCTCATTAGAGGGAGAGTCTCAACCCCGGAGGCGAGCCCCAAAAGTTTCGAGGCAACCTTTCTGGCGGCGCTCCCAGGTGGGGCCGTGCGCTAAAGACCACACTCCGGGATCTCGGTTCCCCTATCCGGACCGTTGAATCCTTCGTTCAAGGGTCCCGTCCTCGATAAGGTCCAAAAACTCCAACATCCGTCCGCGTGAGAACTTATCAAACCGCTGGCGTCTGGGGTCGGCCATCAGTGTAAAACCAAAGTGTTTTGTCGTTCGGACATTGCGGGAGGCTCGGGAATGGCGATTCGACTTCTCCACATCGTCCGGGAGGCCGAAATTACCCTAGAGACCAAGTTGCATGGTCAGTTTTGCAAAAGAAAGAAACACTTACGCCCTACGTTGCAGTATTCGACACCCACCTCCTAGGTCAATTGACTACGGTGTGTTGGACATGAGATAGTTTGGCGCTACCTCGAAGGGGGTGGTCTTGCCACCTGAAACTTGGTCACCGGGACAATGTCGATATTCGAGTCCATTGGCGAGCCGAATCCGATTCGAGAGGAAGTTGCCCGTCCGTCGCCGCGGGGCCTTCGGGGAGAGGACTTTTGGGGCAAGCCGCTTCGGGATGTTTTTAGGGTCCGTGCTGCGGCCAACACCCCCCTCTATGTCAAGACACGGCGCAAGGTCCTAGTCGAATCTGACAAGGATAGAGCCTCCGAAACGTAAACCCTATGAGTTGTCGGGTTCCTAGCAAGCTTCCTAAGTCATCGCCAACATCTGACCCGGTTTTCAAAATTCCTGACAAGGTTTAGATCAAAGTGTTTGCATTAGAACGGTCCGGCAGCGTTGTTGGGCGAAGCCGGCACACTTGCCCAAGTCAAACAAGGCGGGGACCTTGCAAGGCCGCCTCATTAGAGGGGAGAGTCACGAACCCGAGGCGAGCCCCAAAAAAGTTTCCCCGAGGCAGCCTTTCTGGCGGCAGCTCCCCGGGGGCCGTGACGCTAAAGACCACACTCCCCGATCTCGGTTCCCCTATCCGGCCGTTGAATCCTTCGCTCAAGGGTCCCGCTCGATAAGGTCCAAAAACTCCAACATCCGTCCGTGAGAACTTATCAAACCGCTGGCGCCCCGGGTCGGCCGTGTAGAAACCAAAGTGTTTTGTCGTTCGGACATTGCGAGGCTCGAATGGCGATTCGACTTCTCCACATCGTCAGGAGGCGAAATTACCCTAGAGACCAAGTTGCATGGTCGGGGTTTTGCAAAAGAAAGAAACACTTAAGCCCCACGTTTGAAGATTCGACACCCACCTCCTAGGTCAATTGACTACGAGTGTGTTGGACATGAGATAGTTTGACGCTACCTCGAGAAGGGGTGGTCTTCTGGCCACGAAACTTGGTCACCAGGACAATGTCGATATTCCGAGTCCATTGGCAGAGCCGAATCACGATTCCAGAGAGGGGAAGTTGCCCGTCCGTCGCCAGGGCCTTCGGGAGAGGACTTTTGGGGCAAGCTGCTTCCGGATGGTTTTTAGGGTCCTTACTCTGGCGTCAACACCCCCCCTCTATGTCAAGACACGGCGCAAGGTCCTAGTCGAATCTGACAAGGATAGAGCCTCCGAAACGTAAACCCTATGAGTTGTCAGGTTCTAGCAGGGTTTGCGTTTTGGGTGCCGAGTTTTGGTCCTTTGCACTTGGGACTTGGCCGATAAGATGCAGTTGAGAACGCGAAGCAAGGGGAACTGACGGAATGGAGTTTGGATCTGTACTCCTCCCGTTGTGGCAGTTAGAAGTAAAGGGCAGCTTTTGCAGTAGCAAGACATTCATAAATTCGTAATTAATGCATAGTACGGAATTAAATTCTGATTTTTTGTCAGCAGGCTTCCTAAGTCATCGCCAACATACATGCCACTTTTCAAAATTTCCGGACAAGATTTAGATCAAAGTATTTGCATTAGAACGGTCCGGGCAGCCTGTTGTTGGGCAGCCGAGCTGGCATACTTGCCCAAGTCAAACAAGGCCAGGACCTTGCAAGGCCACCTCATTAGAGGGGAGAGTCCGGACCCCAGGAGGCGAGCCCCAAAAAGTTTCCCGAGGCAGCCTTTCCTGGCAGCGCTCCCCCGGGGGGCCGTACGCTAAAGACCACACTCCCGGATCTCGGTTCCCCTATCCGACCGTTGAATCCTTCGTTCAAGGGTCCTGTCTCGATAAGGTCCAAAAAACTCCAACATCCGTCCGTGAGAACTTATCAAACCGCGAAGCGTCCTGCGGTCGACCGTGTAGAAACCAAAGTGTTTTGTCGTTCAGACATTGCGGAGGCTCCGGAATGGCGATTCGACTTCTCCACATCGTCCGGGAGGCCGAAATTACCCTAGAGACCAAGTTGCATGGTCAGTTTTGCAAAAGAAAGAAACACTTACGCCCTACGTTGCAGTATTCGACACCCACCTCCTAGGTCAATTGACTACGAGTGTGTTGGACATGAGATAGTTTGACGCTACCTCGAGAAGGGGTGGTCTTCTGGCCACGAAACTTGGTCACCAGGACAATGTCGACATTCCGAGTCCATTGGCGAGCGAATCCGCGATTCGGAGAGGGGAAGTTGCCCGTCCCGTCGCCAGGAGACCCCGGAGAGGACTTTTTAGGGCAAGTCAAGTTTCGAGGTTGTTTTAGGGTCCGTGCTCTGGCGTCAACACCACTCCTCTACGTCAAGACACGGCGCAAGGTCCTAGTCGAATTTGACAAGGATAGAGCCTCCGAAACGTAAACCCTATGAGTTGCCAGGTTCTAGCAGGGTTTACGTTTTGGGTGCTGAGTTTTGGTCTTTTGCACTTGGCACTTGGCCGATAAGATGCAGTTGAGAACGCAAAGCAAGGGGAACTGACGGAATGGAGTTTGGATCTGTACTCCTCCCGTTGTGGCAGTTAGAAGTAAAGGGCAGCTTTTGTAGTAGCAAGACATTCATAAATTCGTAATTAATGCATAGTACGGAATTAAATTATGATTTTTTGTCAGCAGGCTTCCTAAGTCATCACCAACATACAGGCCAGTTTTCAAAATTTCCGGACAAGGTTTAGATCAAAGTGTTTGCATTAGAACGGTCCGGCAAACTGTTGTTAAGCAAACGAAGCCGCACACTTGCCCAAGTCAAACAAGGCCAGGACCTTGCAAGGCCGTCTCATTAGAGGGGAGAGTCTGAACCCCCAGAGGCGAGCCCCAAAAAGTTTCCCAAGGTAGCCTTTCCTGGCAGCGCTCCCCCGGGGGGCCGTACGCTAAAGACCACACTCCCGGATCTCGGTTCCCCTATCCGACCATTGAATCCTTCGTTCAAGGGCCCTCGTTCGATAAGGGCCAAAAAAATCCAACATCCGTCCGGGAGAACTTATCAAACCGCCACCCCAGGCTCAAACATGCCACCCCAGGCTCAAACATTTGTAAGTAGTAGCAATAGAAGATTGGTTAAATCCGGAATGCGATTTTGACTGCATATATGACTCGGGAATGTCCAAATTAGCATAAGGACAAACTTTCATGACCATCAGATGAAAAAAAGGCACCAAAAAAATTAAAAAGTGTTAGACGTCGCTATAACAAAATACGTCACGGACACGTCGCATGCGTCGTATATACGATTTTTGAAATCGTATATACGATTTCAAAATTACGTCGCATGCGACGTCGCGACGTCGCATGCGACGCCGTGTGTTTTTTACAGTCCCGCGGGCCGTCTTTTCCGGGACCATTCCTAGGCTTCCTTCTATCGACTATTTTGGGCGATCTTCGGCGCTACGACCTTGAACGACTTGCAAGCACTCTTTTTAAGGTTAGTAGATCATGGTTTTTGGATTGAATGGTTTTTTTGATTGAATGATTTAGTGTAGATTTCAAATTTTTTTTTCTATCTCTTTCCTTCTTTTTCTTCTTCTTGTTTCTTCATTCTTCTTCTTTTTCCTTCTTTCCTCATTTCTTTCTTCGATTCTTCCCTTATTTCACTCTTCCATTCTTCCATTCTTCTATCTTCTTCCATTTCATTCTCTTATTTCTTCCATTCTTCTCTTTCTTCCCCTAATTTCTTTTTTCTCCTCTTTCCCCTTCTCTTCTTCTTTGATTCATTCATTTTTTTTCTTTCTTGTTTTACTATTTCTTCATCTTCTTTATTTTTTTTTGTTTCTTCTTCGATCTTTTTTTTCCGTTGTTCTTATTCTTCTAACTCTTTGTTGCTTTTTATTTCGATTTGGACCCGTCAGGATCTTGTTACACACGTCCTTCTTTTGGTAAGTTGATCGCGCTTGCATTTTATTTTTATAATTTTAAGCAGGTTAAAAAAAATTGATGGAGTGGCTTGTTCAAGGGCACGGGTCGGCTCCACCTAGAGTGGGGAGGACCATGTACCCGGTTCAAGTCCACTTCACTACGATCATATATTTTTTCCTAGGTTAAGGAGTGGCTTGTTCAAGGGCACGGCGGGCTCCACCTAGAGTGGAGAGGGCCACGTGCCGGGTTCAAGTCCACGACCACTTGTTATTTTTAGGCTTAAAATAAAATTGTAGTGGCTTGTTCAAGGGCACGCGGTAGGCTCCACTACGAGTGGAGATGACCAGTGTTCGGGTCCAAGTCGACTTTTCTTGTAATTCTTAGGTAGAGGTGGCCAAATCTAGCTTATAACCCTAAAGCGTATGTTAGCCAACTCTAGCTTTTAATCCTACTAATCCAGATTTGGAAGGGGCTCATTTCGATGATGGGGAGCTGCTTCGAAAAAGAAGGTACATGACCTAGTCATAGTCTTATTTTTATTCTTTTGTTTTGTGTTAATCTATCGATTTATAGAAAAGGCAAAGAGTGATTGCAAAATTGAAGTCGAATGCCAAAAAATTGGGAGGCGATTGGTCAAAGGTCCCTAAACCACTTAATCATCCATAAGGAAGATATCAAGGTATTTGTTATTTGTTGCCATTCGCTCAATTCGAAATAAGACATTTAACTTGTCATGTTGTATTCCTTGCAATCGGATCACTTTCGAACGTGCAAAAGATTCCAAGAAAAACATCTCGCCTCACTGGACCGCCAAGGCAACTTCAAACAAACGAATTCGCCTCACTTGGGTTACGGCGGCCGAAAAGGCTTTTTACATAGATTCGTAAGTGCTATAAACTCTTAGTTCACGTTAACTTTCAATGTCATTGTCTAATATTGGTCGTATTGTTATAGAATTGGCTATACGGGTTTTCCCCTAACAGGGAACACGTAAAGATAGCCACTACTCGCCTCTTGCCTCTTGTATATGATATTGTAACTAACTATTAAAATTCTTTCCTTTTTTTTTTTTTTTTTTTTTTTAAATTTTTTTTTTTTTTTTTTTTTTGACGCCGCGACGCGACGTCCGTCCCGCGATCTCGACGTCCGAAAGGCGTCTGAGTCACGTCTGAGTCACGTCTGCGCGACGTCTGAGCGACGCCTGCCGACGTCGCATGCGACGCACGTCGCATGCGACGTGTCTGCAACGACGTCTGTGCGACGCCGTCAGACGTCGCATAGACGTCGCTCAGACGTCGCTATAGACGTCGCTAAATGACCCTTTTCTTGTTGTGATGATCTCTTGCATTGCAAGAGCTTTGGAGAGTAAAATAGAAAATGATCAAGATTGTGATTGAAGACAATGAATTGTAGAACAAGTAAAGAATTGGATTTGACTTCTATAAAAGTTCTAGGCGTGTGATGCAAATGCTAGAGCCTGTATGAAAGAGAAATATATACAACGAATTTGCATAATGTATCTCATGCATCTTCTGTAAAGTTTATTATATCACGAGAAAAGTGCCCAGCGTTGCTGGGTATTAACTGAACTTTTGTAAAAAGGATTTGGAGTTGACGTTCTTTTTGGACATATACAAGGCTAATCCAATTATGTGCTTTTGTTTGATGAACATAGTTTGCTTCACCGCTTTTAAAATAAAAGGTTGAACTTCTAGAGAGTTCAAGAAAAATATAAGTTTATAATCTTAGTTTGAGATTCGATGAGTATTTGTATTAAGCTATAATATATCTACTTCAATCACAATAGCTTTCTTTGCACTATAAGTAGGTATTTTTTTGCCAAAATTTTACTATACATAAACATACATAGTAGTTTGTTTGGTACACGTTGCCTTAATATCTTTTCTATGAAGAGTACTAGAATTCTTGCGTAGATGATTTGGACAAAGAGGACACAACTTGGACAAAGAGGACACTACACCCCGAAGAAGAAGAACCTTGAAGATGCGTGTTTCATTGCAAACAAGATAAAGTACATGGGCCCCCAATATGGGGGCTATATGGATAATTGAATATACACAGCTTATGTATAATGATAGTAGAACCCTAAAAATGTCCTTCACGACCCTAACAATATTGACTGTGTCTAGAGTGCTTGACCCCAATCCTTGGGAAAATTGATCAATGGCAAGAACAATGACCCCCTTAATGCAGGATCCAGCTAAGATTCCTCCGCAATAATGATAACAGAAGAAAGGTCCTTCACGATCCCAACAGCCCGAAACAACTGCTTAATGACCGCGTCGAGAGTGCTCGACCCAATCCTTGGGAAAAGTGATCAACGGTAAGAACAACGACCCTCCTTAAGAATACCCAACTAGTATTCCTCCACAACCTGCAAGAATCCAAGTTAGAGAAACCAATAGTCCATGCAGGAATGTTCAGCCTGCATGGGAAGTAGTCAATACGTGGCAAGACAGGACAACACGATGTTGTCAAGATAGAAAGGGGGAAGAGGTGGGACATTTTGTGTAAAGAAAAGAAAATTTTTTATTTGCAATGTAACGCCGATAAGGCGCATAGACAGGGGCATGTATATAAATAGTCCAATGCCCCCTACCCAAGAATGGCAATTCTATGGATATTCTATCCACAGAATCGTATCATTCTTGTGTAGATGACTTGGACAAAGAGGACACAACTTGGACAAAAAGGACACTACACCCCGACAAGAAGAGGCCCACCTCTCACAAGCCCAGGCGACGTGAGACTTCCAATATGACATCTCACAATAATAGAGCACCAGCCGGGGAAGGACATCCGTCGACACAATACCAATTGATGGTTCGAACGGGGAAGGACATCTGACTGGCGTCAAATAAACAATAACTTATAGAATTGAGAAACAATAGCAAATGGCAATCATGCCCATAGAGAGAGAGAAACGACAACTGTGCCAATCAAAGAAGTCAGTACCAATTCCTTAAAACAACAATAAAAGAAAATAAGATCAGACCACAAACCAAAGGATGACACACAAGCTAAGGCACCACATAGTTCATGGCACAGAGACACCAAACATGCACAAAGAACTTCTCAACTACACGAGGATACTAACCATCCTTAGTTTCAAAGGCTCCCCATTGGTAAGGCCATACGTGGAAGGATATCCAACCGGTCTCAGATCACAAATAAAATTTATAGAGTAATGTGGAGAGTAAAATGTAAAGTGGCAGCTAAGCCAAATGGAGAAAAGTTTATAGTAACTATACTACAAGAATATCAAGGCCACGTGGCTCAAACATGGCAAGGTGGCTCAAACATGCCACCTAGGCTCCAACATGCCACCTAGGCTCAAACATGCTAAGGTGGCTCACAACATGCCTCGTAGGCTCCAACATGCCAAGGCCAACATGCCACCTTGGCTCAAACATGCCAAGGTGGCGCAAACAAGCCAAGATGGCTCGAAAACATGCCACGCGGGCTCCAACATGCCACATACACAAGGCCCCCAAAATTGAATCAGTATGATTTTTTTGAAATGATTTATTAGTGAAAACCAAATCTTAAAATCATTACCGATATGTGGGCCAAAAAGTTTACAAACCATATCTGGTTATACATTATAGTTCATCAATACAATTCCATGACGTGATAAAAGATCATTGTTTTTTTATATGGTAGTAGAACATGATAGTTATAGTCAGTCTTTATAACAACTTAAAATATATGATGTGCATTATTGCTTAATATGTCTAGTTTAATAGAATGATTATCAATCCCATCTATCTTCCTTAGCATATACACATGATAATTTTAAGTGTCTATGTTACAATGATTTATAGTGATTAAACGTAACAACATACGATAAATGTAACTGGTTTAGGTTTGCTAGTATGAATTTATAGTAAATAATTGTAACAACGACATATGATAAGTATAGTTGGTTTAGATTTGCTAGTATGATTTTTTTTTGCATGATACCAAATGGTTAACCACTGCAATATTATCAAATAGTTTACCAGTATAATTTTACAACCTAATTTTGAGCGTATGATATTTAATAGTGTTGTATGACAATGCAGTAGAGGATTTAGGGAATTTTGTGACTATAATGGGAAGGTGAACATGTGGGAGTTGAACCCACAATCTTACCATGTGTTTCACAATACAATTAGATCAGATATAATCATGTGGTCTGTTTCTAAAGAGCCAGACACCTAAAAGGAATGACCAATTTAGAAGCCAAATTTCTTTAGAAGCATAATCATTCCTAAACGGAATGAGCAATTTAGAAGCCAGATTGCTTAAAAGCATGGAAAGAAAGGAGCATTACCTAGTGTAATATGCAAGAAAGCCATTTGGCCCTGTTAACCCCAGTAATAACCCTGAAAAAAGACAGGTTCGGATCATACAGAAGATGAATAAACTAGATGAATAAACTGTTGAAGATAATAAAAATATCTTCCAGAGTCAAATGTGGTCTGCTCTAACAAATGGAAATAGATAAGCACTAAGGAATAGCCATGCAATCATGCCAAACATCAACTAGGATCTAACCTTTGTACAATGCTTTTAACAAAAATAAGCTCAAATCAATGCTGCAACTACGTACCAGTCAAGAAAGCATTACCTAGTGTAATATGCAAGAAAGCCATTTGGCCCCTGTTAACCCCATAAATAACCCCGAAAAAGACAGTTCGGATCATACGTAAGATGAATAAACTAGATGAATAAACCGTTGAAGATAATAAAAATATCTTCCGAGTCAAATGTAGTCTGCTCTAACAAATGGAAACAGATAAGCACTAAGGAATAGCCATGCAATCATGCCAAACATCAACTAGGATCTAACCTTTGTACAATGCTTTTAACAAAAATAAGCTCAAACCAATCTTTGAACTTCACGTGCACCCAATAAAAGATCTTTTACCGGTCAAGATAGGATCTTGAGATGTTGAAATCGAAATACATACTTCCTCCAAAATAAGCAAAATAAGCATAGATCACGGTGGGGTTTTAATTTTCCAGCCTAAAGCCCTGCCTGCATAACCATCACCGTGGACAGAGTTTCGAATTGAAACTATTGCATCCCGCTTCAATCACGCTCACCACTTTGCGTTTCCAACAAAGAAATCAAAACACCAATAACCAAGCAACTAACCTCTTCCTAATCCAGTTTCGGGTTGCATAGACGGTACCGCGGAACTGCGCAGGGATCCTCTTCCCCAACAACACCGAGCACAAAATATAAGATAAGAAATTGATCCGTAACACAACTCATGCTTGAAATCTAATGCAACAAAACAAGAGCTCCAAAAACAAAAAAATCAAAGAAATAAGAAAGCAACCAAGCATAGAGCAAGAGCTAAAATACGCTGGTCGGATGCCTATATTTTGTGAAGAGCCTCAGGTAAACTGCCATGCCTATGCTTGTTCTCAAAGAAGCATGTTTCCTGCCCTATGTTATGGATCGGCATCCTTTAGGTCATATGGACGCTGCTAAGTGGAACATGGCTGCATCCGTGAAAAAACCAAATGGGAGCTCTCAACACACTGCCATTTCCCGCATTAGAAAAATGGAGGGAAATAGGGTTTGGGGCGTTATCAAGTGAGGAATTAAAAGAAAAATTAAAAAAAAAAAGCCCTTTATATTTATGGGGTCAAACTCTAATGGGGTCTTGAACTCTAATGGGTTTGGAAAACAAAAATTAAAAAATCGCTCATCCTTTGGATATTACTGCACACTGCACACGTGGCAAAATCCAAATCCAAATCAGAAGGAGCTCCATGCTCCAGCCAGCACAGGGCTTACATGCACGATCCAGATTCACGATGGGGAGAGACGCAGAGACTCAGGAGCCGGAGCCGGAGACCTGTAATGTCAATTAAAGAAATGTCTTTGGCTCCATCCTTCTGCTGGCCTCCAACCACAAATACGCAACCCTCTAAAAATCGCTCAAATAAAAACATGTTCTCCATTTTTGCATAACAGAGGCATGCTTTTTGCTGAATGGAGGCAGGCCCATGCGTCCATAGCAAGAAGGAGCCATCTTTGAAACCATCAAAAATCTAAATATCCCATCCATTGCTTGCTCTCTAGGGCCTGGAAAAGGCTTTTCGGTCAGTCATGATGCCATAGCTATAGCCAAGGCCTTCATTTAAGAGTTGTTGCAACGATTCAAAGCGGCATTCGGCAGCTGGGTACCGTTTAATCTGCATATTCTAAGCCTGAACAGAGGAAGTGTTTACAACCAGAAAGGGGAAGCGTTTACAAAGATCATCCGGCCCATGATGGCACTGATTTGCAAGCCGCAGCACAGACTAGCAAATCCAAAACAGGAATTGGAAGATATAGTTTGCCATCCGGCTCCAACAAATCTGGAAACCCATGTGCAGATCCGCACATCTCCACGCAGTTGCACGAATTTGAAGGGGCCTGCTTCTGTCGTCCACAAATGTACGGCAAAAAAAAAACCAAAGAAAAAATCAACGGCCATCACTTTTTTGAATTCCAAAATTTAAACCTGTGTGGAAGAATGATTGGAGAACTCTAATGGAGTATTTCCCAACAATGCTCCTGCAGTTTTTGAAATTGTCAAATTGCCTTTACTTTTTCTCTTGGGGCAAAAAAAAAATTTTGGCCCCTTCGGGGCCTTAAGGACATCACAGCCCCCCTCCCCCCCCTGGTGAGACAAAAATTTTAGAATTCAAACCAGAAAAAAACTAGAATTCATTTGAGGCTTTCATCACCTGTAACTTTTGAATTTCATCACAATAAAACAAATAGAACATAAGTAAAAGTTACCATAAAGATAGAGCAGATTGATCCCATTATTCTGAAACTCATAAAGTTTGCAACACCCATACACAAACATTTTTCAACTGGAATTTAACAGCAACCTTTGGCCTCAATGGATTCTTGTGGTGAGAAACCAAAGTGGGAAACTTTTCTGCTTGTTAGCACAAGGATCTAGAAGCCTCAAAATCTAAAATGCATGGTAATTTTTTTGCGGGCTTCATTGAATGAGCCATAAAACAATATCCAATAGCGCAATCCTGTAGATAATCACCGGTAGGATGTAAAAGCCTACCAAACCCGGCCGGAAAATTGCTGTTTTAGCATAGATAACTTAACCAAACATATCCATAACATACACTATCAAAAGATCTCGGAGAGAGCTTTCCAACGCAATAAAAATCATCTCAAAACGAGCTCGGATCAAAAGTTATGATAAGAAATGTGTTGCCTGGAAAACCGCACTACATGCGCCCTTCATGTGCCCATTATGCACCACACACACAAAAGAGGGCTTTTGTTGTGAGCCATTGGTTGTTGACCATTATGCACCACACACACAAAAAAAAGAGCTTTTGTTGTGAGCCATTGGTTGTTGACCATTATGCACCACACGCACAAAAAAAAGGGCTTTTGTTGTGAGCCATTGGTTGTTGACCATTGGAAAAAAAAAAGGCTAAAATCAATGGCTCAGAAATGATGCACTCTAGATGTACGCATTAGTACATCCATTTGAATACATCACGAAATCATAGGAAAACCTTAGTGAAAAGCGTACAAAAACACAAAGAAAACCCCCTGTTATTATGCTACATATTAGTTCCGAAAAGTGGAGCTTCATCCATTACTAGATTTTAGAAAGATTGAAAACAATCTCAGAGGGGAGGCACAAAATAAATCAATTGTTGTACCCCAATGTATCAATTAGTAGATTTGTGAAAAATAAAACTGGATTTGGCGAATGAATTGATAGTTTTTTTTAGCCCAGATCCCACTGTTTTTCATTTGAAACATCACCTATGTAGAGATGTTTGATTGATAAGGTTCAAATGAACCATGAGAATTTGGAACTGGAGAAATAAAGAGCAACAACTTCTTCAACAGCTCAAGTTACAATTTTTAATGTTGTACTTTTTTAATATGGTGCTACCACATGGAACTTCCCTACACTAAACATTTGGCTAGCCAATTTCGCATTACATGTTTTCCCAGTTACAACATTAGTTTCTCTCTCCTCTTTCTTCTTTGTGCCAACTATGGACCGCTCCCACAAGGGCATAGTAAGCTGCAACACACCTCCCAGACATTACTTGGATGGCACACAATTCAAACCTGCAAGCACACGACTACATTATTATAACTTGTAATTTATAAAAGGAATTTAACATAACTATTGAAGCACCTCTCACAGGGATATATCAAACATGCATGGGCATAAAAAAGTCACTCTGATGTCGTCACACTTTTTGCAGTCTCCTACTTAGTATAGAGAACTCAAATTGCTGGATTTTGTAGAGGTGCGTATTCCAATAGAGACGTAATAGATTATTGTGGCTCAGATTCTGAAGGCAACTTGCCCTCCTCCCCCAAAAAAAAAAAAAAAAAAAAAAAAAAAAATTGAGTCAGAATTAAATTGGCCATAGGTTTGTTGCCAAATGGCATCCAAAAATCCGACATTTCTGTACAAGTCAATTCGGATCTGCCACAATACTCTCATCAGGTGCTTTAGTCTACTAAATACTTACCACTATTGCAAATGTTCGCTCCTCAATGTGCTGATGCATATTTGCCTCACCCACGCATAAGAGCACCATCTTCCACCCACCACATAATTCAGACATGCAAACTCCTAAATTCTTCCCAATGTTTTTCTAAGCAGTCCTTGGATTTACTGGCAGCATTTTTTGCTTTTTTTGGATTCACTAGTTCATATCATCAGATTAAGCAACCAAACTAAGTTGATCCAGTGCAGGAAGACTGGTTTATCTGAACCTTCTAGAACCAGTGACAAGGTATGATGCCCATGTTGGATCTGATGGCGCTGAAGGTTCTACCAAAGAGGCTGGAATTCGACTATTAAATAATATAGAAAATCTAATGACTTTTGTTTATTAAAGATGATCGTCAAGGGGCTAGCATATTTAACATACCTAAAGTATCCCAAGCCCACCCGGAAGTAGCCAAAGCATTTATTGGCATTCATTTGTTTCTGCTAATTAAGTTACAAATTGTAAATATTACAGTAAAAGCATACTTCAACAAGTGCTCCCATGCTCATGGATAAGCACCTCAATCTAAAGATAGATTTTTTTTTTAAACTTTGCAAAAACCCAAAGTACAATGTTTTAGAATGTTCGAGCTCTAGAACGCATTCTTGAGAACCCTTTTTTTAATTCCTTCAATTGTTATAGATGGCTATACGTAGTTGTGCACTACATGCTAAAGATAGCACATGTCATTCCCTACAAAATATATATCAATTAATTAATAAATGTATTTTATTTGTCAAAATGTAACAATGCCCTACAAATAGCACCCAATCTAGTGGACCATAAGTTCACTCAAGTTGTTTACGACATTGAACTTGTATTGTATAACTTCCTACTCAAACTGATCTATGGCTAGAGAGAAAGATGTGAATGAAAGAAAAGATAATGCATCCTTCAACAAACATTTTCTAAAACATTATTCAATGGCATGATCACCCATATTTATGAGCCACGTAGACCTCTAGGTGATTAAAACACTTGTAATCAGTCAAATCTGAATTTACCATGGCCGCTAAGTCCCAAGGTATGCTGGTCAAAATTTCAATAATCCTTTCTAGTTTAATGTTGGAGAATGACTATCTAGTCAATCGTACCAACCTTAAGAGTGTTAATTGAGATGGCAAAGTCTAACAAATATCTTTTGACGAAGAAACGACTATGGGTCTATTCTCATCCATCGACAAAACTATAGATAATGTGGCATATCCATACTTATCACCATTCATCGACACCCAATACCACATACTACAGAGAGATGGTGAACTGAAGTTCCTGGCTATTAAGATATTCTAATGCTTTTGAAGATTGCAACACCTGAAGAATTAGGTATAGTAGTTGGAATGACTAGTTAATATGGAAAATTAATAGTGGCTTTATAATAAAAGCAACAATATAAACCAGATCAAAATGGACTATAGAATAAGCAAGTAGCAAAAGCATAGCATATTTGCAAAATCAAATGCGATCTTTGAACTAAGTTTAGCGCATTAGAACTATATTACAAAAACCATATAGGTTATTGACAATTAGCATTAGAAATCATCCTATATTACAGTATTAAAAATGCACGCTAGAAAAACACCTCCCAACTAGTGATGATTTCAAGAAACTAGTATAAGAAATAGAATTAGTATCAAAAATATGATGCAAACTAGTAATGATTTACAAAACCATGTAGAATATATAGTTTTTTATGAGATTACAATTTATCAGTATGAAAAATCACACTTATACTAGTTTTCATGGTGATTATTTATGCGTGTTCTTTTTTGGGGGCCTTGTGATAGGCTCCAACATGCCACCTAGGCTCCAACATGCCAAGGTGGGTCAAACATGCCATGTGGACTCCATAATGCCACGTGGGCTCCAACATGCCAAGGTGGCTCCAACATGCCACCTAGGCTCAAACATACCAGGCGGCTCAAACATGCCAAGGTGGGCTCAAACATGCCACCTAGGCTCCAACATGCCACCTAGGCTCCAATATGCCAAGGTGGCTCAAACATGCCACGTGGACTCCATAATGCCATGTGGGCTCCAACATGCCAAGGTGGCAAACATGCCACCTAGGCTTCAACATGCCAAGGTGGCTCAAACATGCCACGCGGGGTCCAACATGCCACCTAGGCTCCAACATGCCAAGGTGGCTCAAACGTGGCAAGGTGGCTCAAACATGCCACCTAGGCTCCAACATGCCACCTAGGCTCAAACATGCTAAGGTGGCTCACAACATGCCACCTAGACTCCAACATGCCACCTTGGCTCAAACATGCCAAGGTGGCGCAAACAAGCCAAGAGGGCTCAAACATGCCACGCGGGCTCCAACATGCCACATAGGCTCCAACATGCCATGTGGGCTCCAACATGACAAGGTGGCTCAAACATGCCACCTAGGCTCAAACATGCCAAGGTGGCTCAAACATGCCAAGGTGGCTCCAACATGCCATCTAGGCTCAAACATGCCAAGGTGGCTCCAACATGCCATGGTGGCTCCAACATGCCACCTAGGCTCAGACATGCCAAGGTGGTCTCAAACATGCCACCTAGGCTCCAACATGCCAAGGTGGCTAAAACACGCCACCTAGACTCCAACATGCCACCTAGGCTCAAACATGCCAAGGTGGCTCCAACATGCCACACGGGCTCCAACATGCCAAGGTGACTCAGGCATGCCACCTAGGCACTCCAAGTGGTGACATGGCATGCCAAGTAAGCAAGGACAGGTTTTGACTAGGCCAAAAATGAAAAGATGTCCATCTTTGGTCTTTTCATTAAGTGATGTTGGCAATTTTGGGTGACATGGCTTGATGATGGTGACATGGATATGATGACTAGGACTTTATGCAAGAAATATGATAACCTTTCAAATTTTTGGTAGAGGAGTTTGGCAAGGGATAGAATAAAGGGATCTTGAAGAAGTTAAAGCGCTGACACCCTTCCCCAAATCAAATCAGGCCAGGACTTTGCGCGGCTTCCTCACCAGAAGGGAGAGGCCAGACCCCCGGAGATAGACCTCAGAAAGGTTGTGGAGGCAGCCTTTCTCCGTCAACTCCTTTGGGAGGGCAAATGACAATGCCCCCTTCCCCCCCCCCCCCCAATTTTCCTATCCGGCCCGTTGAATCCGCCATTCAAGTAATCTGCTTCGAGCGGGCTCAGAAAAATCCTGCGAGTTGACCGCATAGAAAACCAAGTGTTTTGTCGTTGGGGCATGCCAAAGGCTCTGGAATGGAGATTCGACTTCGCCGTATCGTCCGGAATGGCAAAATTACCCCAGGGACTAAGTTACATGGTCATTTTTGGCAACGAAAGAAACACGAACCCTCTACATGGCAGTATTCTGCAACCACCTCCTAGGCTAATTGACTGCGAACATGTTGGACATGAGCTACTTTGGTGCTTCTTGGAGAAGGTGTGTTCTTCTGCCCACGAAACTTGGTCCCCAGGGTAAAGTCGACGTTTCGAGTCCATTAGGAGAGTCAATTCACAGTTTTGGAGTGGGAGAGTTGCCCGTCCGTGGCCAGGGGCCTTCGGGAGAGGACCTTTAGGGCGAACTGCTTCCGGAAGGTTTTAAGGGTCCGTCTTCTGGCATCAACACCCTCCCTCTACGTGATGACATTGTGCAAGATCCGGGTCGAATCTGACTAGAATATGGCCTCCGAAATGTAAACCATGTGTGTTGCTAGGTTATTGAAGGGTTTACATTATGGGGGTCGAGTTTTAGTCGGTTGCACTTGGGACATGGTTGAGAAGCTGCAATTGAAAACATGAAGCAATAGGAACTGATGGAATGGGGTCTGGAGCTGTCCTCCTCTCAGTGTGGCAATTAGAAGTCAAGAGCGCCTTTTGCAGTAGGAAAATTGTTTGGGATCATTCGGGATGGCCAATAGATCCAAACTCTGTTATTTTAGTTGCCATGGCTCCGCATGTGTGTTTAGCAAAGGTGTACCTAGCTGTCCAAGAAAACGACCACGTTTTGGCCTCCGAAACATAAACCCTACAATAACCTAGCAACACACAGGGTTTACGTTTTGGAGGCCAAAACGTGGTCATTTTCTTGGATAGCTAGGTGCCCTTTGCTAAACACACATGCTGAGCCATGGCAACTGAAATAACAGAGTTTGGATCTATTGGCTATCCCGAATGATCCCAAACAATTTTGCTACTGCAAAAGGTGCTCTTGACTTCTAATTGCCACACTGGGAGGAGGATAACTCTGCAGAATATATCTACTTTTTTTCAAAAAATTAGGCCATATAATCCAATATAAGGCTATTACCATGTCTCCTTCAACATTAATTTACTCATTTACATATTTTATGTCTCTTATTCATGTATTTACAGCAATATGTTAAACTGTAGTATCTAAGTCATAGAATATTGAAGCTAGATCTTATGTACACTTCAAGCTTTGGACCCATTCAACCAGTTTTAGCTTGTATTCAAGCTTTACAGTCATTTGTAAATTTAACCACATGCCATTGAAATCTACTGTTTCTTATAAATATATTTAAAGGACAGCCACCATCTCAAGATAGAATTCCATAGTCTAAACCACGGATTGTTTGATCAATAATCAGAAAGGTATAACCAGCCCCGGGTTTATACTTATAACTCAAGACACATAAGTTCATTGATCAGCCTAAATTCATAGACAGTAACAAAATACATGTATCAGTTTCATAAAAGATGATTTCTATTAGTTTTCAACGAAATGAGGCCTCATTAAGACCAATTACATAAACTAGCAATCATGCTTAAGCCAAAATTATAGAGTCAAATCTATATGATCTCGTGAATCTTTTTTTTTGGTCATCAAATGCTAACTAGAGAACTTCATAGTAGCATATCTGGGCCATATGTCAAACATTCTAAACCTGTTATTGCCAAATTTACTTTATAAGCAATGACAATGTACTACTGCTGGCATAAATATTATAAATCAGCATATTTAGAGGTGTATATTATGTGACCAGAACTGGTATCCCTCATGTTTTCGTTTTATGTGTAACCTGAGATCCGAGACCAAGTTATACCATGGCATCTTCAAGTGACAATCTTACCCATCCATCCAGAAAAAACCTAAAGAACAAAAAGTGGACAATGGGAGGAAAACCCCGTACCTGCAGCCAATCAATACTCTGTTAGCAATAATCTTGGTAACAGGGCAAGGGCCAAAAGGTACAATGGGGTTTTCAGCTCTTCGCTGGTCACCCATTGTCCTCTTTTGCCCCTTGGGTTAATAAAAGATGTATGAATACGACTATACCAGATTAGAGATTTTAATCATAAACATATGCTCTTTTAAACATGACAGATCCTGATATACTCATTAATATGAGCCAAAGGTATAATCATATGAGGCTTTTCGATGGCTTTAAGAATCATAACTTAGCATGCAACATACTAAACAGATGTCGCAGGTTACTATCAGATAAATATCAATGGATTGCTAGATATCTATTTATGTTAAACCCATAAGGTTCTATTTATACAATCAGTTTAGAGTTAACAAGACAGAATAGATCGATAAACCTGATTTAGTTCTAGATCGTCATCCATATCTTGTGTTTCATCCACAGTTTGAGCGGTATTAAAATCTCCTTGTCTCTTTCTTCCAGAAGCTCTAGGTCCCTTTTGAAAGCTATCCCTGTCTTCCTTGTTATAAGGGTTCCTATTCAGCCCGAAGCCTCCCCTGGAGCCTCTAGCTTCCATATCCCTGTCTTCGTTATCACTGTATAACCCACAATCTTCAAAATCATGTCTAAGTGCTTCGGCGTTAAGCCATTCACTATCAGAGTCGGATGACTCTTCTCCGTCTGTACCAAAACTCATAACGCCGCCGCATGCATCTTTAGGTTAGGATGCTGGATATGGTCAACCCTAATCGGGATAGGTTAGATAACCTAAATAGTTAACAAAGGTCCCTTATACCCATAGAGAAATAATACCAGTATCATTAATGGGTATTTCCACCATGGTTTCTTATTAGTGTAAGCTCGATCTTAAGCTGCCAGTATTTTATTGTTAAATATAAGCCTTCTATTGCAATATCCACACACATATCATTCATATTTATGTGTCTAATGGGTGTATCTTACCTTCAATATGTAAATTCCGACACAATCATTTAACTGTCAAATATTAACACATCCCCTTGTCTATATTGTAGATAGACTAAAGCCACTAAAATGTTATTACTACTGGACCATCCGTTATCTATATAAACATAACCCTGATACTACAGGGGTTTATCTTAAATAAAAAAACCCACCCCCATCCCTGGAAGTACAGTTTAACACACCCTATACAGCATGTAAACATACTGCTTAATGATTACCGTGACCATGGGAATGGCTAACCCCCACTATCACAGCAGGGGTTAAACCATACCCATACTAAGCCTAAATCAAGGAACAGCTTTTTATAGTAGCAATAAATAAAGACATACCTTATTTATTTCGGTGTAAGATAACTTTGTAGAATTTCAGCGTCATATCTTAGACCCGGAAATGGATTGTTGCACACATATTTGTGTACACTTGTATTGAGACCTTTTTTGTCAAACCCGTTTTCCATGAAGGTTTTAATAATCATCATGATGTCCTTTGCAGCAGTCTTGGGGCATGTATTAATATACATGTATGATAGGATTTGGGAGATAATGACATTTCTTGCTTGAAAATACGGTCTACAACTATTAGCATGGATGTATTTGATAGCAACAAAAGGGAGTTCATCCCTCTTATCATATCTGGTAGTTCTGTAAATCCCTTTGGCCCTACTGAGAATCTCAATAGTCATGTTCAGAAAGTTTCCTTTATAGCCAAACTTACAGTTAGGGTCATCCTTTATTTTGAATATAGTTTCCTCTTTAACCCCAAGATATCTAATGTCATATATTTGTAAGTCATCATTGCTGCCATCATCCAACAGTTGCAAAAACTTTCTGATATCAGGACAATTTAGTGACAGTACATCATCCATATACCTGTATGTATGCTTGAATAAACCTGCTTCATTGTATCTTCCTTGTTTTGCCAAATTGTACATGAATTTTGCTTCAAACCAAGCGAGATATAAATTGCACCAACATGGGCTGCATGCGAATCCCATGGGTATCCCACTGATCTGTAACCAAGTCTTCTGCCCTTTCATAATATAGCAATTTGTGAGTAACCATAGATTAGCCTGTATGCAGATATCCTTGGTCATTAAATTCCAGCATTTCCCTTTTGGGTCCACCTTGAACCATTTGGCTATATATTGCTCTTCTTTATCATACTTAATCCAGAGTTTATTGTTATAATGTAACCCCTTCATATATTCCCATGTTTCATGTATGATCATAGAAATCACATGGCATATACCTGATTCGCCCATCAGTGGTATGCATTCATAGCATCTTGTGATATCAGCAACAAATATGTCAGTGATTTTATCTGGCATATTCAGGACCACATCATATATGGATTGTACCATCCAGTTGGGGTTTATTTTATTAGGGAACAGATTACAGAATTGTTCACATGACTTTCTAGCAATACTTGCACTGCGACTCGCATGAAACCAACAAAGCGCCCGATAGATAGGCTTCTCATTCATCTCAGCAGATTTCTACAATGGTGGACAGTGGATAGCCGCACACATGCGAACTACCCACGAAAAATAAAGGGAAAATCCAATTATATCATTTGGACCCCAAAAACAAATACAATGCTAATAGATGAGTGGCTGATGTACCTGCCGAAAGCTTATCACCGGGATTAAAAAACCCCGCCCTTTCGGGTTTTCGAGGAAAAACCCTAGTGATAAGCCTTCGGCAAGGGGGGCTTAGACAAACGTAAGGCATAGAATCGCCCCAAAACCCCCGCGATGGAGAAGTCAAAGCGGATGGCGCCACCAACCCAGTACGCACATCACCAACACAACAAACGAGAAACATACCAGAGAATAGCATCACCCAGTGGGCGGAAAAAAAGCATCACCCACCGGGTGGAAAAACATGAAAAACAGAACTTGTACAAAATATAATAAACAAAGAAAGGGGGGGAGGGTGGGTTCAAAGAGAATAAGGTACTGGCGAGAGAAGAGGAAGCGCCCGATGAAACGTCGATGAAGAATTCCGCAATAAGTAGCAAACGCCAACCGGAAGAACGACCCAAAAACGCATCGCGATGCATGCATCGCGGCGCATGCAATGCATGCATGCTTTCGTCTTGAGCAAGAATGCCGATTCGCTACGCCGAATCGACGACATTCTTACCGCAATTCGACTGCATGAAACCAACAAAGCGCCCGAATACCAAAGGACTTCCTTAACAAACTAGGATCGAGGACGAAGGTCACAAGATGAAGGCTAAAGGCCGGAAAGGACAGCAGGAAAACAACGCCAAATTGGCCAAACCAGGCAGGAAGAAGCCCCTCCCCTGCCTGGAAACAATTCAAAGAGAATAAGGTACTGCTGAGAGAAGAGGAAGCGCCGATGAAACGTCGATGAAGAATTCCGCAATAAGTAGCAAACGCCCAACCGGAAGAACGACCCAAAACGCATGCGATGCATGCATGCGACGCATGCAATGCATGCATGCTCGTCTTGAGCAAGAATGCCGATTCGCTACGCGAATCGACGACATACTAGGCCATATTTCCACTATCATGTTGAGCACAGCAGTGATAACATTAGAGAATCTAGTGTATACCGTTCTATGTGCGTCAACCAACACGCAACTACCATTAACATTATTAACACAAACCATTGCATTTAACACATTTAAATTCAAATCCCCCTTAAACCCCCTTTGGTTTGGGTGCATATTCACACGGGGGGTTACGTAGGGCAGCGAGAGCTCCAAAAAATTTACAATACATGTATAAAATTAACGCCATTAAGTATATTCTCTGGAACCTTATAGTATTTTGCAAACTTTAATATACAGTATACAAAAACTTGTATATGCATACCCCACAAACGAGGATCGCTATGTACGATCCAGATCTTAGAATAATGAGCAAATATGCCCATCCG
The DNA here is from genome assembly GCA_021234155.1 of Isoetes taiwanensis. Classification (NCBI taxonomy): domain Eukaryota; kingdom Viridiplantae; phylum Streptophyta; class Lycopodiopsida; order Isoetales; family Isoetaceae; genus Isoetes; species Isoetes taiwanensis. Next base: position 5,965,613 of record JAJEKV010000020.1, on the reverse strand, counting down.
ACAGCTCTCGTTGCCCGGAGTAACCCCCCGTGTGAATATGCACCCAAACCAAAGGGGGTTTAAGGGGGATTTGAATTTAAATGTGTTAAATGCAATGGTTTGTGTTAATAATGTTAATGGTAGTTGCGTGTTGGTTGTTATATTAAAAAAAATTTTGGGCCCTTCGGGCCCTAACTAAAGCAAGCATAGGTAAACTTTATGGGCCTAAATATTTATTACTAAAAAGCACAACACAGTAAAACATAAAACATAACACATGGTGAATGATAGCGGATGGTGAACCATTGCGAATGCTAACGATACCATTAGATGATATTGACAACATAATACTGTCTGACTTTACATCATTCTGCTGCATATTCTCAAAATATTCTAGTGCAACGAGGTCTTCAGCATTTTGAGTATACCCTATAATCATTGCATTCCATCATGCTTTGTTTTGATTAGCATTTGGCTAAAGATACTATGAGCTTACTTTACAATTCCACATTTATGTACAACATGTATATCTACACCATACTTCCCATAGAAATGTCAGATTGGAGGCCTGTCTCATTAATTAGTTCATGAATGCATCTGGCCCTCTCTACTTTCCCAATGCTGGCACACATAAGACTCAAAAAGCTTATTCTGTCTGGTTTTATTTCCTTCAGTTGCATTCTCTCAAAGCACTCTAGTGCAAAGAAGAACTTTGACATGCTGTGTAACCATTATTTATTGCATTCCATGTTACCACATCCCTATTTCCCAACATGACAAAGACCTTTGTAACCTCCCATATTTGGCATGCATATCCACAATGGTGCTTCTCACAGAAACCTCAACCAGAAGGCCATTCTTCAAAATCTGATCTTCAATGTGCAATCCCCTGTCTGTGCATTATTTGAAAGAGATGAAAAACAAAAAGAACTTACTATACAAAAACATGTTGAGCCCTCACTTGACAAGCTCCCAACGCATTGTACTTGTGAATACATACTCTGCAACTATACATTCACGGCCATTTTATGAATGAAAGGAGGGAGAAAATGTAAGCAAGCTGTTTCATTTACTTGCTTCTGCTTCTAAATCTTCAGTCTTTGTGTCAGTTCTTGTTTTAAACTCCCCGAAGAACCCAAGCTGCCTGGCATTATGGTAGAACAAATAGCGTCTGGCCTGAAGCAACAAATAGCGTCTGGTCTGATGTTGATACATTACAGAAAAAAGCTGCAACAAGGGAACTAGTTTTGCAAGTAGGTGTAAAATTTAAGAAGGGGCACATGCGTGCAGGCATGACACTACCGATAAGGGAAGGTTGAAAACTGAAATTAAATGGGCAAAAGCTGGAATGAGAGACTCTTGTTCTGTAAAAACACAGTGAACATATCCTGCTGCAATAGCATCATATAGGTCCTTAGTTGCATGACTATGATTTGAACCTCCAACAACAACTGCTTCATCATCCAGAAGATTCTTTTCCCCACAGGTTGGAATCCAGTGGAACTTCACATAGGTGCGTTTGCCAGCTTTATTTATCAAGGTGCCGGCTTTATTTATCAAGGTAAAAGTGTGAACGCCAAATCCTGGCATATGCCTGTAGTTCAATGGGATCCCCACGTCATCAAAAAGGAAGGTAAACATGTGCAGACTCTCAGGATGATGAGAGAAGAAATCCAAGATTCTCCAATTTTCCTGAATATGAGATTTCGGATTTGGTTTTAAAGCATGGACCATATCAGGGAATTTCATACCATCCCTTACAAAAAACACTGGAAAATTGTTTCCAACCATGTCAAAGTTACCCTGGTAAGCCATAACAAAATCAGCTGATGTGAGAAAAGCTCATCGAATTTTAAGTTGCAACCGACCATATTACCTCTCTGGTGTAAAATTTAACAGCAAATCCCCTAGGATCTCGTAATGTTTCTGGACTCCCTCTTTCGTGAATTACAATTGAAAATCGCAAAATGATTGGGGTCTGAACCCCCGGACCACGGAGAAAATCAGCACATGTAAGATGGGAAATATCATGCGTAACCTCAAAAAAACCCTTTGCGCTAGCTCAAGCAACTGCAGCCTACCTGGATTCCGGCATGTTGTAGCCGCACTAACGCCAAACGCTTGATCCGGCTACTGACCTGCTGCAGCCGCCAAAGAAGGCCTAATAAGTCTCTCTTAATTCTCTCTCGATGCTTGAGGCCCGTCCTTTTCTCCCTTAAAATGCAATGGGTTCTATTAAAAAAAAAAAACGTTGTGACCATTGAATTACCAAGGGAAGAAATGCATGAAAGAAAAGGGCTTTGATTATAAGCCCTTGGATCTTTTTGAATTAAAAGAGGGCTTTCTTTGTAAGCCCTCTGATCTTAACCATTGAGGAGGATGAAACAAAATTGCACAAATTGCATGCAAAAACTTAGTGCACTCTAGATGTACTGATTAGTATGCCTCGTGCAATACGCCCATGAAATCATATGAAAACCATGCCAAAAAGCGTATAAAATCACAAAAAAAACCCCCTGTTATAATGCTACATATTGATCCATCGATATTCCTTTTTATGGGCCTTATAAACCCCTAACAAATATGGTAATTTTTCACAGCTATCTTTTGTATACTGCATAATATTTACCATCTCTGTTTTACATTTCCAGATAACAGCAACCTGTTCCATTTCAACTAGTCTGAAATCTTTGCTTTGAAGTCTTAAATCAGCCATTTCTTTCACATGTCTGGGACATATGAAGACTGGGTTATTTGTAGCCTTGTCCACTCCAGAGACATATAGGAACTTATTGAGCCAGATTATACTGTTAATCACCTTGATATCACTTAGCGGGAATTTTCTAGTATTATCCTTCATAAAGGAGTCCTTGATCTTCTGTTTAGCATACTCTATGGTAAACCTTAGCCCTGATCTCATCGTCAATGTGTGGATATGTGTATTTATGCATTTCGACTAGTTTATCAATGGTGGCTTCCATGTCATTTTTGAATTCCTTCCAAACAAGACTCTTATCCGGGATATGATTCAGACCTTGCATAAGCATCTTCCTCAGTTGTTTATTTTGAACTACCATACAGTCTGTAGTTCTTATGTGGCCAATACTTGGATCTACAAACCTCTTTAGTTGCAGAATAGAACAAGGGCAGACATCTTCACTCTCTTGAGCAAAGATATAGTAGGGTTTGTAACATAGGTCTCTCATATTTTCTGTATAGCTCCATGCAAACATAGTATCACTCATGATTGCTTCTCCAATTTCCCCTAGGCAATCCACCATCACTCCATGTATTATTTTGGGTATACAAACCTTGTCCAGTATTTTGGATAAAAAGGTGTTGTGTACAATCTTAAGGTTCTGTTTGGGGGAGTAATCTTTAAGATGTAGTCTGCCCAACACATCTTTCTGTAAAATTTTCGATTTCTGAAAGAAGAATATAGTTAGAACTACCAAATAATTAGTACTTTAGTTCTATAGGTGTTCAGGACATTAGATGGGTATTTACGGCTATTCAGATCATCAGACTTCGATAACTGAAGTAGGATAGAATAAGCCACATGGCCTAGGATTACCTCATAACTAATGAGGTGTCCAATGTTGTTAGTGTCATCCAACTAGGATTAGACCCAACTTTTATTCACAAATGTAATCATAACCATAGAAACAGCAAATGCATACATGGATACAATTTCAAATAGAGCAAGACATACCTTATTTTTCATAAACAAGGGCTTGTACAGTGCTGCCCATTTCCACTTAAATGCATTTTTGCTCCCTTTAGTGACAGAGTGTCCCACGTTGCGGGGTGTCCCCAAACCTTCTATATTGCTACCATCAGACATTGCATTCATGCAGGTTATGCCTGGTCTTATAGTAATTATAGGCGGAGCATTAATGTTTATGTTGCTCCCCTTTGATTTTGATACAGAATTCTGCTTAGTTGATCTATAACTGTTGGAGCTGGCTGTACCATAAGTATTCTTTAAAAACTCCACAGGTTTTATTGTCTTTTCACATACATCACACATAAGTCCTTTTGGGTGTGTAATTTTAAGATCAGCCCTTTGGGTCAGCAGCCTGAGTCATGGTCATATCAACCAGCATTTTTCTGACGTCCAGGTATGCAATAAATGCTGCCACCCCACTTTTCAAGACAGTCTTTAGGCAGTTTCTAAATGCCACCATTTGTCCGGCAGTGGACATATTGGGGTAAATAGAGCTCAAGTTATTCAGCATGTACCAAATGGCTTGGTCGAACCAGATCATGCTTTCACCACATTGATTGGGGTTATACTGGTTACTCCGTTTGTTCTTGATTTTATCCTCACATATGCACTTAAAGTACGGGCACATAGTCCGCCACAGTCTTTTCAGAAAGAAATCATCCCTTAGAATATTGGTGTATGCCATATGGCCTTTTTGGCATAGTATCATCTGATCACTTTTCATGCATTTCTTATCAAAGAACCTGGTAGTAACTTCGAGCTTAATTCTGGTTTTTTTCATTCTGACCATCTTGAAGGCCTCAGTTTTTGCTTGGCAGACTCTTTCCTTGGTAATAATTCCTAGGATGCACCATGCTTCTTCACTAATAGGAGCTAAAGCCCCAAAGTTTTTGGTGCGCCACAAAGCCTGGTTACATAGTAATCCTTGACATTCTACTAACCTGCTAGGTATAATAGGGAATTTCAGGCAATTATTCAAGTTAATTTTGAAGTCCATTTCTTTATCATGTGTATTCCCTGCCTCTTTAGGTATAAGTACTGCCTTGTCCTCCTCAGTTAACAAATCTGCACCAAAGATATCATCCGAGGTGTCTAGATCATTTTTAGAGTTTTCTGCAACATTCATACGTAGCAAAGCTTCTTCTTTTCCATGGGAATTTTTAAGGTCATTGGCATCTTCTAAAGCTGTCACTCCTATAATGAATTTTTTGTTGCAGTCATCTTCTTCCTTGGTGCATTCATATATCTTTTGTGGTAAGCTTGCATATAGATCAGAAATAAAGGCCCATACCTCTTCTTCTTTGTCTGATAATTTGTTGATCTTTGGGAGTAGTAGAAGCCACTCATTAAATCCCAAATGCGTGACTGCAGAAATTTGTTCTGGTAGTCGAATAGCCTCCCTTTCCAGAATAAGTTCATGCACCTTCATATTTCTAATGCAGCAGAGAATAGTTTGAACAGCCGCATTCGGGCACTCAATTCTATTTTTATCATACCCTATGGCAATCAGGTGACTGTTCCAGGTAGGGGGTATAATCTCGAATTCCTCTTCATCCTCATAGTTATCCTGTAGAGCAAAATTCTTTAGTAATACGATATGCAAAATTTCCAGCAGTTACAAGACTTTCAATTACTGTATCATTTTAATGTATCAATCATTAGATTATTCATTTATATACAAAATCCTGGAAAGATTCCTGGGTTTTACCTAAAAGCTCAAACAGATAGTAAGCAAGCCATAGATAACATTGGATGTACCAAATGTGATGAAGTGTCTAAAAAAAAGCCGGTTTGAACTATTTAATCATAGCACGAACATCCACCTCAGTCAATCCTTTGGTAGTATTATCATCCTATATCTGGACTGAGCGAATCCAGTATAGTATCTTAGGACCCACCAAACTCTGCAGAATATATCTACTTTTTTTCAAAAAATTAGGCCATATAATCCAATATAAGGCTATTACCATGTCTCCTTCAACATTAATTTACTCATTTACATATTTTATGTCTCTTATTCATGTATTTACAGCAATATGTTAAACTGTAGTATCTAAGTCATAGAATATTGAAGCTAGATCTTATGTACACTTCAAGCTTTGGACCCATTCAACCAGTTTTAGCTTGTATTCAAGCTTTACAGTCATTTGTAAATTTAACCACATGCCATTGAAATCTATTGTTTCTTATGATATATTTAAAGGACAGCCACCATCTCAAGATAGAATTCCATAGTCTAAACCACGGATTGTTTGATCAATAATCAGAAAGGTATAACCAGCCCCGGGTTTATACTTATAACTCAAGACACATAAGTTCATTGATCAGCCTAAATTCATAGACAGTAACGAAATACATGTATCAGTTTCATAAAAGATGATTTCTATTAGTTTTCAACGAAATGAGGCCTCATTAAGACCAATTACATAAACTAGCAATCATGCTTAAGCCAAAATTATAGAGTCAAATCTATATGATCTCGTAGATACTGTTTTTGGTCATCAAATGCTAACTAGAGAACTTCATAGTAGCATATCTGGGCCATATGTCAAACATTCTAAACCTGTTATTGCCAAATTTACTTTATAAGCAATGACAATGTACTACTGCTGGCATAAATATTATAAATCAGCATATTTAGAGGTGTATATTATGTGACCAGAACTGGTATCCCTCATGTTTTCCTTTTATGTGTAACCTGAGATCCGAGACCAAGTTATACCATGGCATCTTCAAGTGACAATCTTACCCATCCATCCAGAAAAAACCTAAAGAACAAAAAGTGGACAATGGGAGGAAAACCCCGTACCTGCAGCCAATCAATACTCTGTTAGCAATAATCTTGGTAACAGGGCAAGGGCCAAAAGGTCCATTGGGGTTTTCAGCTCTTCGCTGGTCACCCATTGTCCTCTTTTGCCCCTTGGGTTAATAAAGGATGTATGAATAAGACTATACCAGATTAGAGATTTTAATCATAAACATATGCTCTTTTAAACATGACAGATCCTGATATACTCATTAATATGAGCCAAAGGTATAATCACATGAGGCTTTTCGATGGCTTTAAGAATCATAACTTAGCATGCAACATACTAAACAGATGTCGCAGGTTACTATCGGATAAATATCAATGGATTGCTAGATATCTATTTATGTTAAACCCATAATGTTCTATTTATACAATCAGTTTTAGAGTTAACAAGACAGAATAGATCGATAAACCTGATTCAGTTCTAGATCGTCATCCATATCTTGTGTTTCATCCACAGTTTGAGCGGTATTAAAATCTCCTTGTCTCTTTCTTCCAGAAGCTCTAGGTCCCTTTTGAAAGCTATCCCTGTCTTCCTTGTTATAAGGGTTCCTATTCAGCCCGAAGCCTCCCCTGGAGCCTCTAGCTTCCATATCCCTGTCTTCGTTATCACTGTATAACCCACAATCTTCAAAATCACGTCTAAGTGCTTCGGCGTTAAGCCATTCACTATCAAAGTCGGATGGCTCTTCTCCGTCTGTACCAAAACTCATAACCCCGCCGCATGCATCTTTAGGTTAGGATGCTGGATATGGTCAACCCTAATCGGGATAGGTTAGATAACCTAAATAGTTAAGAAAGGTCCCTTATACCCATACCAGTATCATTAATGGGTATTTCCACCATGGTTTCTTATTAGTGTAAGCTCGATCTTAAGCTGCCAGTATTTTATTGTTAAATATAAGCCTTCTATTGCAATATCCACACACATATCATTCATATTTATGTGTCTAATGGGTGTATCTTACCTTCAATATGTAAATTCCGACACAATCATTTAACTGTCAAATATTAACACATCCCCTTGTCTATATTGTAGATAGACTAAAGCCACTAAAATGTTATTACTACTGGACCATCCGTTATCTATATAAACATAACCCTGATACTACAGGGGTTTATCTTAAATAAATAAAAAAAAAAAAAGAAAAAAACCCCCTGTGTTCAGTTTTCCCTCCCGAATACATTGCTACGGTTGTTTTGGCGGCCAGAGGGGCGGAATGCAGTCGAAAATCGATGAATGCTATGGAAGTCTCTGTTGGAAAGTCCACTTCTGCTATTCTTTTGATTCGTGCTGAGTAGTAAGCAGCAGATCGGCTCACCATACCATCTCAGAGGTAAGGATTTTCTAAATGTAAGAAAACAGAGAATGAAGACCATCGGTTTTCTAAATGTAAGAAAACAGAGAATGAAAATAGAGAAATGAAGCTTTGTTGTCTGTGTACTGCATTTCCTGATCTTTAGTGGCTCTCCATGGGATGCAGCAACTTGCAGCTGATGGGGTTTATTTTGGGCAATCAACAGCCCATTCACATAGCTTAAAAACCTAGAAAATGCCTTCCGTTCAGTATTCCCTTTGCTCATTTTCACATTATCATTCACTGCTTTTTTACTTCAAGCCAGTAGAGATACTAATGCAAATTCAAAACCTAATAAGGGTACCAAAGAATTTATCCCACCTGTAGGCTGTAGCTTGTATCTTATGCCCTTCTGAACTACTCGATTGCCGCACAGCATTGAATTACATTTTGGAATGAGAGGTTTATGTTAACAATGCAACTTGTGATTGGCATAAGACAGAGTATGATTTTAGTTCTTTTTATTGCAAATTCGTAATCTGCGTGTCAAAATTAGTCCACATGATATATTAAATTTCCAAAATCTGAAATTTTTTTTTTGTGGCGAAACTAACGGCGTTAGTATGTTTGAGAATAGCTAGTTAGACGTTATTATACGTTAGGCATTAGCTAATTCCTAACTCCTAACTTCTAACTATGGCTAAAAATGGTGGATCTCAAATCACACAAGCTGCCTGGATTCTAGCCTGCGCTTTACTACAGTATTTGTGTTTTTTGCAGATCTTGTAAAACAAGTTAAAGTGATTATTCTTCCTTGTTTTTTCGTCAAGTGAAGCGTATTCTGTTCTGAACAGGGGAATAAACCAGCGGCAGGGCAACTTAGGAATGCTGGAAAGCGCCATTATCTGTCAAAATCCTGGGCTTTGGCTGCGGTAAGAGCGGCCAAAACGCTATCAATACTGTCAAAAATCCATGAAGAAGGTACTCTAAAACCTAAAGCAGAGTAAACAGACCACCAAGTCATGCCATCTAGATTCTTTGCTTTGCTTTGACTGCTTTGCTTTTGATTAAAGCTGAAGACTCTGCAGGCATTTGATAAAGAAACTCCGATCCAAATCCAGCCAGGGCAATGAGTTTTTCCAGCATTTTTCTAGCGTATTATGTGAGCAAAGTTCTTCCTAACTTAAAATCAAAATCTTTCTGCCTTTTTTTTTCGATGTTTTGTTGCCCGAAAAGTAAGACTGATATGCTAAATCTTATTTATGATGAACTAGATGAAGGCAGATATAATCTTTCTGGAGTTAGGCAAGAAGCACAAAAGCTAAGGTCGAGCAGCTTTTTATCTGCTTTTTTGCCCTCATTTGTTTCAGATAAAAGAAGGATTGGAGAGGCGAAAGAAGTGGAATGGTGAATCGATAGTTTTTGAGTTGCCCCTAGGGAGGCAAACCCTTGTTTATGTGGGCTTTTGGCATATCCTAGGTATATTCTTGAATATCCCTAGGATATGCTAGTGACTGCTAAAAACCTCCTATTTCCTGTAAACTGGCGGTCAGCTTCGACGTCTGATTTCTTGAAGCGAACCGGGTAACTGGCAAGGCGCTTCTTTTGGGAGGCCCGGCTCGCTGTTGCTGTCAATTGTGGAGCTTCCAGAAAATCTTTGGCTTTGGAGGGAGGAGCTTCTACACCGGAGCCTCTGATTTTCAGGTTTTTGAAGTTGTTAGAGTTGGCCAGGTGCATTTTGTTGGAGGTGCGAATAGGTGCGTTTATTGTTGTGCAGAAGGTGGCCATGGCAGAATCAAAGAAGAGGTTTTAAAAGCAAAGTCGAAATTTTTAGGATCCTGGAATCTTGTATTTGATTGTACATTCGACGATGCAAGCAAAGCAGAATGTGTATACGTCGGAAGGCAGCAAAGTCAGATAATGAACTCCTTCATGCCATCTGCTCCTCCTCCTAGGAAATTAGGAATCCCTGCCATTTCATACTCCCTGCCTCTACCTTTTTCTACATAAATAAAGGCAATAAAGGCTCTACCACAGGCAGGCATCGAAATAAAGGGCAGAACACATTTCAATAAAATGGTGAAGATTTTTGGACCCTTTCACTATGTTGTTGCAGATTTTTCTGGACCATCAATTGGATTGTTGATTTTCCAAGAACAAGAGGTACTTTTTATGAAATTCATGCTTTTGGGATAAAATGTTTACACCTATTTTTGACCTTGTTTGGCTCTATTTTCCTCTGTTGCATTTCTTCGTAGTATTCTAGAACAACAAAAGCCTCACTGCCTTGGGTGTAACTTGCAAGCATTACTCCATCTTGAATTTGTTACAGATCATAACATCAGAATGAAAGCCATTTTCAATGATATCCTTATGCCAGAATTCCTTCCTCAAGGTTTTAAGTTGCAATGCATGATTGAAGAGAGCAAGAAATACATGCTTACTGCTCCTCAGGCCTGACCTCAACATTGGATCATGCAGTCTAAAGGCACTCCCTTTTTGTTTCATCGAGCTTGAATGTGCTGCAATGTAGTCCAAGTATACTTACTTGGGTTGGCGACCTTATTAAAAGCTTGGTTTGCTTCCATCAAACTTCCACAAGTGGCAAACAAATTAATGAGATGATCATCCAACATAGCAATTGAATACAAACCATTCTGACCCATGCTTAGCTGTTTTCTTCTACCACATTCAGGTCTTTTCTCTCAGCACATTTGCGCACCAAATTATGAGCAGAGTCTCTAGAAACATGGCTGCTTTCCTCAATAAGTACTTTGACAATAGCTCAGCCCCAAGTAGTATCATCTACATGGAGGATGAAGAGAATGAAGCTGTTAACCGCATTTTGCGTACTTTGACAATAACTCAGCCCCAAGGTGCAGTATCATCCACATGGAGGATGAAGAGAATGAAGCTGTTAACCGCATTTTGCATACTTTGACAATAACTCAGCCCCAAGGTGCAGATCATTCACATGGAGGATGAAGAGAATGAAGCTGTTAACCCACTTTGCGCTAACTACAAGGCACATTACCATATGCCTTATCTTCTTTCTTGATGATATTGCTTTGTCAAGTACAGAGGCGGAATATATCAGCAACATCTGCTGCCCAAGAACTCATGTGGTTAAAAAGATTGTTGGGAGGCTCGATGTTTACCGTGATGTGACAGGAGGAACCATGCCAGGACATATCATATTGAACACAAGATTTTTATATCATTAGGGAACAGGTTCGGCTTCTTTCAAGTGGTAAACTTGCACAAATGTTTGGAGATTGCTGGGTGAAAGCAGGAATTCTTTCTGAACCAAACGGTTCATTTGTAGATGTGAGTCTTATTCAACCAAGTTTTGTTGTGATATTAATATGTTCTGTTAGTTTGATATCTTAAATGCCTTCAGTGTCATTGAGTTTCTGGAAGGGTTCTCATTATCAAGATGCAAATCTTAGCTTAAAGTTTTGTTTCTTGTAATATTTGAGCTCAGAAGATTAATGTCCTCAAGCATCACGTATAGAATGCTGTAAATTATTTGCATTTACAATGAATCCCAGATGTTCCAGATGTGCATGATCAGATGGTGATGCCAGTTATTGTTGCATATAAGTTTTAGTCTGCATATGGGGGTGAATCGATCTCTGAATCTGCTGACATTTTGTGGTATATTGTGTACAGTGTAGAAGCAAATAAGTTATTAAACGGCAACTTGAAGGAAGTGGCTGAAAGCATTATCACTGCATATGATAATGGAGAAATTCGTGCAGCCCTTGATGGTGGTCTTGAGGCTTGGCAAACATGGGTCAAAGGTCTAGAAAAACATCTAAACAGAAAGGTTAGTGGATTATGCTGTTTTATAGAAGATATTGTTTCTTTCCTTTTTATTAGCTTGTTAGTATGGTTGTCCTGAAATTTGAATCCTAAAGCTTTTGCAACTCGATATCCTAAAACTCAGGGGAAAAGATTATTCATGCCCGTACGTTTTCTTTAACTGGTGAAGTGCATGGACCAGATCTTGGGTCAGGTATCCTTCTTTTGCATAAGGCAGAAATAGGAGTTACATTTCAAGGATTCGTTCCACTTGATCAAATGTTAAAAGGGGTTAAGTGGTCAGAAAAAACTGAAGAAAGCCATTCGAAAATTGCCCATGTTGTTACCTCTTGACACTCGTTATGTTTGACTCTGGAAATAGTTGTAGCCCTTGTAGCAAAGGGTTTTGCGAATGCTGGCATACAATTTTGTATCCACTCGTTCTTTTGAATCAATATTTAAGCTCTCTCTCTCCCTTTTTTTTTTTTTTTTTTTTTGGGTCTTATTTTGATTACTTCCTCTAGATAAAAAGAGAGAGAGAAAAAACCGTTAAAGAGGCAGAGTAAAATGCACTGTGGGTTGCCCTTGCCACTATGTTGTAGATGGAGGCTTCTTCATCTTATTTGTCCATCCAGTACATAACCAATTAAAGATAGTTTTAGGAAACCAAGGAGCAACTTTTGGCCAGTACATAACTGATGTAATATGCCAACACAATTCCTCTAACTTGATACTTGCAAAAGCTGGAATACGATCATCTAAAGACAGCCAAAGGCACAGGGTCCATAACAAGTGATGCCCAAGAATTGCCCAAGTGAATGACCCAACATAGTCAAATGGGTATCTCTCTATAGAGTGTAAAGACAACAATACTGATAACTGTAACCTCTGAAGGTTCATGGGACCAAAATGTGGCTGGTATGCTTGGAAAAATACCAATTAACAAGCAGCTTGTACTAAGAGTAGACCATCAATAGTTGTCTTACCAACACAAATGGTTTTCTATCAACTTCATTAACCCAAAATACAAATATCTTTGGTCTAGTATAGATAATGACTAGAAAAATGCAGAAACAATTATCCAATCTTTGAAGAATTTTGTTTCCCATGTATCAGTTGACTAAAAGGTTCTGGCTAGGTCAGATATGAGTAGACAGAACCACTGGGGATGTCACATAGTTTAAGGCGTATATAACATGTGTTTTTTTTTTAACTCTAAACCATATGTATACATACGGATAGGGGCTTGGCTAGGGGGTTTTCTGGGGGGAAATCCAGTGTAATATGTATATGGGAAGGGGTGTTTACAAGGTTAGACAAGGCGTATACGGAGGGTTTTTTGATGACCCCATTAACGCATGTGGCGTATCCCCTTTATAGTAGGTGAAACCCCCAGGACAGAACTAGAGAGTGACATACAACACTTGATTGAGAATTTCCATATTGTAACTCTTAAATGACTTATCCTGGAATGTGCTTGTAAACCCATCAAACCTGCAATAGAAGTTTAGACATAAATAGAACCGTGTGAAAGATATAAAAAAAATGATATTTTGGAAGCTGATTTCAAGGCAAGAATTTGGAAGATAAGATGCAGAGGATGAGCTAAGCTTAGGTAACTGCATCCATCAATGCGAAAAATAGAAATGACATAAGACATCATATATAGATAAATCAAGGTAAGCTGCCTGTGCATAATTCATAAATGATTTACAAAGTAGCAACGAGAAATTTCAGCAGATAAACCACGAAAGACATTTTTTATACAAGCATCACTTGTCACTTTTAGGTATAACATGCCGTAGTACTTGTATTCAAGCCAAACCTCAAATTTTGCTGCTCCCTTTGTATCTGAATTTTGGATTCTTGCAGGACAAATATTCATACTCTAGCTTTTTTAAGGACAAAATGTATAGATCTCTACTTTCCTGTAAGATAATTATACCTCCAGCTTCGCTTTGAGCATGGACAACCCATCAAACTTGCAAACCATCTGAAGAATGCAATATGCTCATATCATAGCCTTGCAATGACCTACAAATGGAAGAGTATGATGAGAAAATGTCCAAAATCAAAATCGTTTGCTCATACCAGATGCGCAAACTACTTTAAAACTATAGATCAAAGCTCTAAGACTGTGGACTAGCTCTAAAAAAACATAAACTGCGAACTTTTTCGACATTGCTGCCTATTTTGCCATCCTGCAAGATGAGCATACATGCTATGCTCAACCACAACTAACTTCAGCATAAGATTTTTTAGCTATTGCTATGGTTGGACGGTCGGACAGTCATGAAGGGTGCGCTCGATAAGTTCCCATCCCTCAGAGTAGCAGATTCTGGTAGTTCGCACCTTCGGCATTGGAATGGATGCATATTAGTTTGCCCGGTTAACTGGGTCTATCACTAACGCAGGCGACGGGTAAAATGACTGGCCACAGGCAGTCATCAGATTATTCTGGAATATACCTCGAATATCTCACATCACCACCACATAGGCGAATGGCAACCCAAAAATGTATATTATAAACACTTAAAGATCATGAAAAGCTCTTACACCAAATAATTGCAGAAATTAATAACTTTTTGGTATTGCCCACAAAAAACAGATCAGAGGTCTTCAAGGAGTTACTCTCATTTCTATGCTAACAAAACATGTATTTCCATTCTCTGCTCTATTAGACTTGTCCTTATGCTTCTGCAATACATGTTCCATGCCGAGCACCAAAGATTTCTTCAGGCCAATTCCCATAAAGTCATGGTATCAAGTATTCTGATGTTTTGAAGTAGCCATTTTGATTGATTGTGAAAATATAACTTTGAAGTATGATTTAAGCTACTTCACCCTCCGGCCATAGAGGGCAACCCTCTGTGCGCAGCACCTTGTTTTAGTTGAATACAACTCAATGTAAAACTTATTAGTGTGATATATCCTCTGAAATGGGTCTGAAATATATCTTTTGTAATGTGTCTTTTGACATAAAAAAAACCATTTGGTTCAATACATAAAAGCATTTGGGTGTTCAAAAAATAGTCCCCGGTGCCCGAACGACAAGACACTGCGGTTTCTACGAGGCCGACCTCAGGACGCCCCGCGGTTTGACAAGTTCTCCCGGACCGATCTGGAATCTTTTGGGCCTTCCCGAAGAGGGGCCCCTGAACGGAGGATCCAACGGTCGGATAGGGGAACCGGGCTCCGGGAGGGTGGTCATTAGCATGCAGCCCCCCGGGGGAGCGCTGCCAGGAAGGGCTGCCTCGGGAACTTTTTTGGATCCCGCCTCTTGGGGTCCGGACTCTCCCCTCTTGTGAGGGATCCCTGCAAGGTCCTGGCCTCGTTTGACTTGGGGAAGGGTGCCAGCTCGGTTGCCCTGCAACGGGCTGCCCCGACCGTTCTAATGCTAACCCTTTGACCTAGACCTTCTCCGAAAATTTCAAAAATTGGGTCAGTGTCTTTGGGAGATGGATTAGGAATCAACCGGCAAAAAATCAGAATTTATTTTCGTACAATACATTAATTGCGAATTTATGAATGTCTTGCCACTGCAAAAGCGCCCCCCGACTTCTACTTGCCACATCGGGAGGAGGACAGGCCCAAACTCCGCTCCGTCAGTTCCCCTTGCTCCGTATTCTCGGCTGCAGCTTCTCGGCCAGGTCCCAAGTGTAGCAGACCAAGTCTCGGCCCCCAAAACGCAAACCCTTCTAGAACCTGGCAACCCACAGGGTTTACGTTTTGGAGGCCCTCTCCTTGTTAGATTCGGGCAGGACCTTGCGCCGTGACTTGACGTGGAGTGGGGGTGTTGACGCCAGAGCACGGACCCTAAAATCCCCCCGGAAGCTGCTTGCCCTGAATTTCCTCTCCCCAAGGCCCTGGGGACGGACGGGCGACCTCCCCTCTCCGGAATCGCGATTTGGCTCTGCCAATGGACTCAGAACGTCGACATTGCCGTGGGGACCAAGTTCCGTGGCCAGAAGACCACCCGACCTCCAAGAAGCGCCAAAGTAGCTCACTTCCATCACACTCGTAGTCAATGGGCCTAGGATGTGGATGCGGGATACTGTCGTGGAGGGCGTGAGTGTTTCTTTCTTTTGCAAAACCGACCTTGTAACTTGCTCCCTAGGGTAATTTCGCCATTCCGGACGATTTGCCAGGGTCGATTTGCCATTCCGGAGCCTCCCCGATGCCCGAACGACAAGACACTGCGGTTTCTACAAGGCCGACCTCAGAACGCCCCGCGGTTTGACAAGTTCTCCCGGACCGATCTGGAATCTTTTGGGCCTTCCCCAAGAGGGGCCCCCGAACGGAGGATCCAACGGTCCGGATAGGGGAACCGGGCTCGGGAGGGTGGTCATTAGCGTCGCGGCCCCTCGGGAGCGCCGGGAAGGGTCTGCCTCGGGAACTTTTTGGATCCCGCCTCTTGGGATCCGGACTCTCCCCTCTTGTGAGGGATTCCTGCAAGGTCCCGGCCTCGTTTGACTTGGGGAAGGGTGCCAGCTTCGGTTGCCCACAACGGGCTGCCCCGACCGCTCTAATGCTAACCCTTTGACCTAGACCTTCTCCAAAAATTTCAAAATTGGGTGTGGCTTTGAGATGGATTAGGAATCCAGCCGGCAAACAATCGAAATTTATTTTCGCATACAATGCATTAATTGCGAATTTATGAATGTCTTGCCATCACCAAAAGCCCCCCGACTTCTACTTGCCACATCGGGAGGAAGACAGGCCCAAACTCTGCTCCGTCGGTTCCCCTTGCTCGTATTCTCACCTGCGGCTTCTCGGCCAAGTCCCAAGTGCAATGGACCAAGTCTCGCCCCCAAAACGCAAACCCTTCTAGAATCGCAACCCACGGGGTTTACGTTTTGGAGGCCCTCTCCTTGTTAGATTCGGGGCGGGACCTTGCCAGGTGACTTGGCGTGAAGTGGGGGTGTTGACGCCGAGACACGGACCCTAAAATCCCCCCTAAGCTGCTTGCCCCGAATTTCCTCTCCCAAGGCCCTAGGGGCCGGGCCGGGCAACCCCTCTCCGGAATCGCGATTTGGCTCGCCAATGGACTCGAAACGTTGACATTGCCACGGGGACCAAGTTCCGTGGCGGGAAGACCACCCGACCTCCAAGAAGCGCCAAAGTAGCTCACTTCCATCACACTCGTAGTCGGTTGGCCTAGGATGTGGATGGGGATCTTGTCGTGGAGGCGTGAGTGTTTCTTTCTTTTGCAAAACCGACCTTGTAACTTGCTCCCTAGGGTAATTTCGCCATTCCGGACGATTTGGCGGTGGTTTTGCCATTCGAAGCCTCCCCGATGCCCGACAAGGCAGCTGCGGTTTCTACAAGGCCGACCTCGGGATGCCCCGTGGTTTGACAAGTTCTCCCGGACCCGATCTGGAATCTTTTGGGCCTTCCCCAAGAGGGGCCCCCGAACGGAGGATCCAACGGTGGGATAGGGGAACCGGGCTCCGGAGGGTGGTCATTAGCGTCGCACCCCGGGGAGCCGCCGAGAAGAAGGGTCAGCTCGGGAACTTTTTTTGATCCCGCCTCTTGGGGTCCTGACTCTCCCCTCTTGTGAGGGATCCCCAAGGTCCCCGGCCTCGTTTGACTTGGGAAGGGTGCCAGCTCGGGTTGCCCGCGGGCTGCCGCCCGACCGCTCTAATGCTAACCCTTTGACCTAGACCTTCTCCTAAAATTTCAAAATTGGGTCGTGTCTTTGGAGATGGATTAGGAATTCAGCCGCAAAAAAATCAGAATTTATTTTCGTACAATGCATTAATTGCGAATTTATGAATGTCTTGCCACCTACTTGAAGCCCCACGTAATCAGATTTAACAATGAAATAAGGAATCGATCCAAAGAAACCATGTTATGGGGTACAAGCGGTACCGCAAGTCATATTAAACACTATAATGCTTGCTACGGATAAAAGGTAAAAGTGTGGGATTTTTCTTATGTTCTTGCACAAATTTTAAGGCTTTATCCCGTTCTTCTCTCAAAGAACAATGATTGACAACAAGCCTATTGTCAAGTTACCTTCAAGGATTGTAAACTTGGAACAACTAGATTTTGACACAGAACAATGTCAGTTTTATAATGAACAATTTATAGCGGTAGCACATCTACTATGATGATGCATGCGCAGGCAATACGCTTAAATGAAGCTGCAGGTTGGTCGTCAGAGTCTTTTTCGGGCATGTATCAATCGCATGTATTGAATTTGTAATCCTAAAAACCATTAACCTTCGTATATAAAAATATACGTCGCATGGGACTACCTACGTCACATATACGTACTGACGTGTCATATACGTCACATATACATACTGACGTGTCATATACGTCACATATACGTACTGACGTGTCATATATGTCACATACGTCACATATACGTACTGACGTGTCATATACGATACATACGTCACATACGTCACATATACGACGTCGCATGCGACGCCACGCCAGAAACATCCACCGGCGAGACACACCGCCCACCAGCGCCAAGCCCACCGGGCGTCCGCGGATGGGCCAAGCATCAGACGTCGCATGCCACGCCGACGCCGCAGCGCCCACTGGCGCGACACCTGCCGCCCACCCGGCGCAAGCGCCCACCGGCGTGATGGATCCGCCACGCCACGCGTCAAACGCCGCACCACACGCCGCATGCGGCGGTTCAGCGACGCGGACGCCGCATTGACGTCGCATGGTGACGTTATTTGCGACGTCACGTCGCACAGACGTCGCAAGCCCACGTCGCTAAATGTCCATTCTCTTGTTATGTAAGAGCAAAGGGGCATCAGATAAAGGTGCATGGCAGTGTTTTCTTTTGGATGAACCCAACTTGAAAAATGTCTTCTACAAAGCAGATGATGAGGATGAAGCAAATGAAGGCGAGGAATTTGATGTTCCTAACCTCTACCGGAAAGACATCACTCTGGAATTGCTGACAAAAGAGAAGGGACCCTTGAATAAACATGGGTTTGCAATCAATCTGGCAAGCTATCTTGTTGAGGCATTTGCACCACTTGATACCACTTGCTGTGAATTGCATGTTGGAGGGTATATTGGTAGAGAGGCCCTGAAGACATCAAGAAGATGTTTAAGTTTCGTCAACGATGACCAGTCCAGGGATTTCCTTGAAGTGTTTTTCGAAAAGGTACTAGCCACGGCTGATTGGGGTCATGTCAAAGATAAAAACCCGTTGGCTTTGGTACCTTACAAAGGGCAGAAGCAGTGTTTTGAAGGCATGTGCTATGGCAGGGACCATAGAACATGGAAGGACCATACATTATCAAATTATCAGTAATTGTGTCTACTTGGATAATAGAATAGGAAGCGCTCTCATTGATATGTATGCAAAGTGTGGTAGTTTGGAGGAAACTTTTAATGTCTTCAGGACATTATTATGTCCTAGTATCATGTCATGGAATTCAATGATTGCAGGATATACTGAACATGGAGAGGGCATTGTTGCTATACATTGTTTTGAAGAAATGCAAGATGCAGGAGTAAATCCGAATAGCTCCACATTTTCAAACATTCTACGGGCATGTGCTAGCACTGGGGCTATAGCCCAGGGCAGGATCATCCATTGCCAGGTCACCAAGGGTGGGATTCAATGTGATGTGAATATTGCCACAAGTTTGATTGATATGTATATGAACTGCAGGAGTCTGGAGGAAGCTTGTAAAGTCTTTTCGAGGTTGACATATGTGGATGACATATTATGGGCTATAATGATTAGTGGATGGTGAGGGCCTTATGGCACTAGAACATTATGGTAAAATGCAGGAGCAAGGAATAATGGTAGGCATAGTCACACTGGTATATATCTTGAAGGCATGTGCCATAACTGGGGCTGTGGAACAAGGCAAGCTGATCCATGACCAAATTAATAAACGTGCACAAATAGATGTGATTGTGGGCACTAGCCTAGTTGATATGTATGCAAAATGTGGAAGTTTACGAGAAGCATGTAAGATCTTCCATGATATGCCAGTTAGAAATATGGCATCATGGGGTGCATTGATTAGGCATCCATGCTGAGCGGGAACGTGAGACCATGGAGAAAAATTTGGCGTCCATGCTTGATAACATTCCAACTGGTAATGTCCAGCTTGGGGGTATGACTGCGGCAGTTGCTGATAGCAGCCAGGATGATCATGCAAGCTCAGATGCAACCACTGAGGTTAGGAATCAAACCTCTGTGGTAGCTTTCATAGAAGAGAACATGTCCGAACTTAACGGTGGCGTTCATGCTTCTGACAGTAAGCATCCGGGGAGTGAAGTAGACGCTACGACTGCTGCGGATGACGGCGACGATGAAAGGTAATTCACGCCAGGCGCGATATGTAGCTTATTTATGAAGGATAAACGCGCTTGTCGTGTATTGCAGAACACTTTTGCATGGCTAACTCTTTGTTTTCCATGGTTCAGGGCTCCACCTGCTGCTTGTGACAAAATCATTGTCTTCGATCTGAATGGTGTCATGTGTAAAACGTTTCCTAAGAAGCTTATTAACAGTGATGACTTCGAGCAAGTCCCTCTAGAATCGAATACTAAGTGGATCTATCCTCGTCCACGCTTAGAAGATATGATGAATGAGGCGTTCAGATTGTTTCGAGTTGCCATCTGGTCCTCAATGGAACGCAGAAATGTTGATGAAGTACTTAGGGTGTTACCAGGCATGAATCGAGACTTTGTGACGATTTGGGACCAAAGTAAGTGTATAAAGTTTCCACATCCAAGAGATCCGGATGGCAAACCGGTCTTCGTGAAACATCTTGGTACTATGATGGATCAGCTTGGCATTCAAAAGAAAGAGGACATCATAATAGTAGATGATGATGCTCTTAAGTGCTTTTATAATCAAGGTCAGGCTCTAAATCCACCAACTTATACTCCACAAGATTACTCAACAGATGAGAATCTAGTACTATTCATGTCCATCATGAGTGGCTTGGCTTTTGGTAAAACAGTATCAGATGTTGTCAAAACGCATCCAGAACTAGATCGGACTAAGGAGATGGATCCCTATCTTGAGAGTTATTTGACAAAGAAAGGACTAGTCCCTCCATGATGTAATCTTCATATCAAGTGAATACAATGTAAAAAGTGTTCTCTGTATATTGATGTGTTGTTATCTACAAATGCTATTGAAACACCACATTCTTCTCACTAAAACAAGAAAATGTTAAACCACCCACTACTACAATGCAAAAATTTGCAACAATGCAAAACAGCATGTCACACAACAAAACACTATATTGAGAAAAGGGTATGGGGTGTAAATTCTTTGGTGGTGTACAACTTTCCGCGAGAGCACTTAGCACATAAAGCACTTAGCTAATACAAAATTTGATGTTACGAAATAATTAAATTAGTTGGTACCTCATTTTTCCTACTTTAATGTTTAAAGACACGTTTATTATTTGTAATACTCAATTTTCAAACACAATATGCATGTTAAATTCACGTTGGATGCGAGATTTTTAGCAGTTAAAGCACTTGTCTGGACAGTGCTTTTTGACCACCAGTAAAGAATTTACACTCTATGCAAAAGTGGCGTGCTTTTGGAACAGACATAAATCCAATTTAAATGAATGATGGTTAGCATGAATCACCCATGCAACCATAACCACTTCTTTCAAGTCACAAAAGCATAATATGGAGGTTAGTTCTGAGAATATTTGAAATCAACTGGTTGAAATTGAAAATTTTCAGATTGAGTTAGTGTATCGTAGGAGATTTTTCGGCAAGTTCTCTTGAGGTTTTCTATTAAGACTATAAGAAGTTCTGACTCTAAAGACAAGATAACGACTAGCCAAAGTAACCACAAGAAATTTTCTGATGGGACCTAAAAAGTTTGGCCAACACTGGGTTAGATAGATGAGTTGTTGGCAAAGCCACGCATGATTTTATAGAATTAAATATTAGAATCATTGTAGAGGGACAGTGGAGCAAGATATCTGAAAGATGCTCAAGGATCGAATTAAGACATAGATCCATTACAATTTGCAATGTAAATGAAGCAAGATCCCTTTCTAAATGCTGAAGTGGAAGGGACAAAATGAAAGACACCTTAAATTTGAAAAGCATCTTTTCATTAATTCAACTATAAAGGTTTATATAAATGGCAATAAAAATAAAAAATGGAGAAATAATCAGTCTGTAACAACGCCTCTTTACACAGGCCTGCCATTAGGTACAGTCTGACTATGGTGTGCCGAAGCTTCCCTCTCTTTTATGCTATCCAAACTTGGGTTCCTTTGCCGGATAGCTTAGGAAGTGATCCGTTTAGCTTCGATCCAGGTGGGTTTTTCATTCAGAATGTAGATCTGTTTCCTGCATGAAGCCAGAAAATACTAGTTTCTTCTACTCTTTATTGCTTCATTTTTACTTAAAAATTGATCTGCATTGTTCTGGACTTGATGCTGTAGACTATCCATTCCTTCAAATTTTAAGTTTGTAGTGGCTTATTCCTTCTAATATATGGTTCATTTTCTTTTTTCTCGCAGAAGCATGGGAGCAGTTACGTTGCTGACCGCTGTTGCATTTATTTTGGTCTATAGGGCATCAGCTAAAACAGTCACAGTTGGGGACGCACTAGGATGGACAGATTTTGACGTTGCAACGCAACGAGTGCCTGATTATGCCGCTTGGGCTTTATCACAGGACTCGGTCGCACCTGGAGACTCAGTTGGTAAGGTTTTTTTTTCTTTGATCTAGGATTACAGATGCATAATCTAATTCAAGCGTTTTGGCAGTGTTCAATTACGCTCCAACAAAGCAAAATGTGTATCTTCCAAGGCGGATTTTGATAGCTGCAACTTTGGAAAAGCAACGTTGCTAGACGACGGGACGTCTGGATCCTACATAGTAAGCCTTAACTTTGACTTTGAGTTTTTTGAGAGATCTACAAATATGATGTGTAGCATGGAGATAGTAAATAAATTGTGAAAATGAAGTTACCCTTGTCACTCTGATGTGGCGCATTCCCAACGGTGGTGATTCCATCCTATAGAATAACCATCGATCATGATTGTGCCACGACCCATAACAAGGGTAACTTTATTTTCATCCGTAAATACGTATGTTAAGTTGCTCACGTTAATACTGCATGGCCGCATCCCATAGGAAATGCATAGGTTATGGTGCTCATGCTCATAATATCATGAAGATGATAACCTCTTATTATGGTGCCCATGAATGCAGTGGAAGGCACCTAGGCAAGAGGGTACCTATTATTTTGCATGCAACAAGTCATTGCAAGGGCAGGGTACACACTGCAAAACTGGACAAAAAGTGAGTATAATTGTATCTTCAGAAGGGTTTGCATCTCAAGCTCCAGTGTCATTGCCACCTCAAGCATCTGCGCCAGAATCACTGCTTCCACCAGCTGACTACATGCAACACCAAACGAGTTTTCTATGACTTCTTAGCAATTGAGGACTTGGCAGCCAATTAAGAAGAAAATACTACTTTCATCACCATCGAAATGATGAAATGAAATGTTGATTAATAATTCTACGAGACCATCAGGTCTAAAGGTCATTGAAAACTACATTTTACATATGCAACAATAATCCAATGTGTTCTCTAATAGAGCTCATCTCCCTCAACCTCAATCATCTCTAAGTCTGCAAATGAAGCATTGAAACTTTGGATATAGATTCTCATGGCCTCAACAAGATAATTTTTATACACTTTGGCAGAAAGGTCAAAGAAATCTGTAATGGTTAGCAGAAATTCTATATCTTAGGGCATCGAAGTATAGGATGGATCTCATCTGCTACTTCATTAGACCCGTTGTACAGTATTCATAGGGTATCTTCTGCCATGTATCCATATCTCCACATTCAAGCCTCATCCGACATATTGTGTGACATAGCCTCATAGAGATTAACTCTACATTTCCTGTAGTCCATAACTTCTGAACCTGTAACGGGCCTGCTAGGTTAACCCTCTAGGTAACCCGGCATCTCATCAAGACTTGCATAACACTAACAAGTTGGTATGCATATGCATGAATTGATTAATGCAATGCAAAAGCATTCTTAACCGAAAATCAAGATAAAGAATTGGATCTTTAATCTCAACCATATTCAATAAACTTGTATGAGCTCAACTCTCAAAGATATGATATCATGCTATGTAATGACGATGCCTTAAGCTTCAAGAATCCACAGGTTAAGTTTAAAAAACAATAGCAAAACCTTGCTAAAGGCTCACAAAGATCCCTCAGAATTCTAACTCAATTGAGACTATGAACTGCACGACGATCCTTCAATTCTCATGTCTATCTACTTACACCAAAAACATGTTGAGTTTGTCATAAAATAGAATAGAATAGAATAGAATAGAATAGATTTTTTAAAGACTAAGTGGAGGTTTGAGGTGCTAATAAATGCCCAAGATATCATATGCAACTATCGCACCTAAACCAATACAACTATGATCCCATTCTCATATATCTAGCATAATAGCAGGGAATTTCCTTTGTGTTTTTGTATACTATATTATAATGTTTTACTGTCGTGGATCCAGCCCTAATTTGGACGGCTGAGATCCACGACATCAACTATGCCCTATTCGTATTTGATGGCTAAGATCCCTCGAGTAATTGCACAAAAAAAGGTCATGCCTGCCCTATTCCAAAATTAGAGTTCTTCAGCTGGGAATATTGCTTTCGAGCTCGATGTCAGGGAGAAGGCATTTAAGGAGCTTTGTGAGCTCTGTCAGTTTTGGCACTGTGCCATGTCTAGCATGCGTAGCTTGCATTTAGGATATAAGCCCTTCCTCCACATCGTGAAGGCTGCAGCTATATAGTACCGGGCATGGCTCCTTTTCTGTACCAAACATGGTCAACCCATTGTTTGCTTACTTGCAATATGTAGCGTAGAATCATGCAATCCATATCAAATGGTCTATGAAGCAGTACAAAACTTGCTTATGGGTCGTCTCTTTACCATTGTTCAGCTTCCAAATCCGGACCACGAAGATATTTACAGAAAAGGGCAACGATTTCTGTTGCCTACCCAAGCTTATGATAGAGTAGGGAATGGGTGATCAGAGAAGGGGTTACGGTGCTGATGAATCCTGGCAAATCTCCATGGCGCCATATTCAATGCATAGAGGAGTATCAGTACTATAACTTGATTGATGAATACATGGCCAATCGAGCGAATCTGCGCAAGGCAATTTACGGTTGGTTCCATCGTGAGTAAGACGAAGGCAATGCAATCAGATGCGGAAGACACAGTAGAAGAGAAACCTATAGAAAAGAAATCTACTGTGATGAACAAGAAAAACATCTAGAATAAGAAGAATGCAATTCTTCGGGAAATTAAAGAGGGACTGAAAGAGTTTCTTGGTCAGATGACGGACATGGCATCATTGGAGGAGCACAAGGTAGCTCTTTGGAAAAAATGGAGGCATCGTTCTCCAAGCTTGCAGACAAGCTTTGAATGTCGATCCACAAACCTTCCGTTTGAAACCACTTGAAAATCAGCATTGTATTAGATTTTAAATACGTACTTTCCAACATTGCAGATGAAATTTAATGTCTTCAACTCATAACTATCAGTTTTCGCATATGAAGTTGTTTACTTTGTGCTTATTGTAAATTCTATTTTTTTTTCTTTTCTTTTCCTTTCTAGAAAATTGCTATAAACCATCATTTCAAAGTTATTAGACTTGTTGCTCACTTATTCAACTGTTTCAATGACTGAATAAGGCTTGAGATGATGGATAAAAGGGAAAAGATGCTATATCATATTTTGAGAGCTTTGATTGAGGAACCATCACCTGCTCTTATATTTGCTTTCTATGGTCAATAGATGGATATGTGCTGTTACTAAACAAATTGCACTGATGGTAGAGCGATAAGAGCGGTTCGCAAGGTATGGGCTTACAGTAGGCCCTCAGTTTTTATGAAAAGCTACCTACTAATATCGTACACAGATGATATGTTTAAGAGTAGGCAAAGATTATCAAGGGCAACATTTGAATATGTGTGTAGCGTGTTAGGCCCGACACTTTATAACGGACCCATTAGAGACTGCGAGCATAGTTCTAGTGGGAGAGATTGTAATGGACCCATGGGAGATCGCTCGAGTGGATCTTGAAAGTCTAGACGGTTTTGCCTAGTTGGTTAAGGGCATGTCGGTTAGGAACATTAAGATCTTGGTGTTGCGTTACTACTCATTAACTTCTAGACAATTTTGCCCAGTTGGTTAAGGTCATGTTGGTTAGGAACGTTACATTTGGTATCAGAGCAGGACTTGGGTTCGAGTCACCATGGGGGCAAGTATGACCCGTAATACCATTGGATGGTAGGTCATGACTTGGTTAAAGACACATACATGCGTGCAGCCATAACTGTGGAAAAAAAGATTTGTATCGCACTTACAAGGCTTGCAACAGGTAACACTATTAGGGAAATTGTAGATCAGTATAGTGTGGGCTACACGACTGCATAGAGGGCAATATGCGAGTTTTGCAGTAGTGAAGGACCATTTACAAGATTTATGTATAAAGTGTCCTTCAACAGATAGAATGCATACTTTATCACGTCAGTTTGAGCATCTGAAGGGAATCCCTTTTGTTGTTGGTGCTATTGACGGCAACCATCTACCTATTATTGCACCTAATGAAAATGCTCAAGATTATTACAATAGGAAGGGGTTTTATTCTGTTTTGTTGCAGGTGATTGTAAGTGTTGATTGTTGTGTACAAGACTATGATGTTGGATGGGCCGGTAGGATTCATGATTAGAAATTGACTGAGCAACCAGAAGATGGAAAGATAAAAGCTGGACATTTAGGGAATTATTATCTAGTTGGTGATGTAGCGTACGCTCCAAGGCAAATGATGTTATCTCCATTTAAGGGTCACAAGAAAGGATTAAGCAGAAAGGAGTGTCATTGGAATTACATTCAGTCTATCACGAGAATGCCTGTGGAATGCACTTTTGGAATGTTAAAATCAAGGTGGAGAATCTTGCTGAAGAGGAATGACATTCAGTTGGATAGAATACCAGATATTGTTGCAACCTGCCTTATCTTGCATAACCTTTGTGTTAGACATAGAGATGGGTTTGATAATAGTTGGATTGGCAAAGCGACTTTTAAGCTTACCGCAACTATAGCATCGGAAAGGAAGAATAAGTTGTATGTAGAGCGAGTAAAACGAATATCTAGCATTATAACAGGGGGTTTTTTTTATGTTTTTGTACTGTTTTCTCTAAGGTTTTCATATGATTTGGTGGCCGTATTCATCCAGGTGTACTTAAAGAGTATGTCTAGAGTGCAACCTTTTGTTAGCCATTGATTTTAGAGAAGGGGGCAAATCCTGTGGTGGGGGCTTTTTTTGTGCTGTTTGTGAATATCCTCCCATTATTTTTAGGGTTTTTTTAAGGGTTTTTTTAGGGTTGTGAAGATTAGTGTCTGGTCTATGGATTGGATTCGCGGGAGGCCACGCCGGAATGCCCACCTCTAAGCAAACTACTCTTATATTCCAATCAGGTCAGGCTTCTGGGCGTATTCTTTCTTTTACAAATCCAACTATGGCAAGAAAAACCTTCTCTTCTGGCCTTAAAGGCGAACTTTTGCACAACCAGAGATGTATAGGAAGCCACATTTTATTCCGGCATGGGTCGGCATTGTATAATACAGGGGCTGAAGCAGTCGGGCAGAATCCAATATTTCTGTGCCCCCTCCGCCTCCTCCTCGTCCCAGACCATCTGTGCCAGAATATTCAAGACAGCGAAGCAGGGAAGAAGGTTTTGGAGAGTACTGGAACTGGACTTGGCATACGTTTGGACCTGTGCGTGAAGAAATGCATTGAGAGCAAGAATTACTATGAAGGTAAGCACGTGCATGCTCAAATTAATAAGTCTGGTTCTAGACGTTCATCTAAATACATGGCATAGGTTCTTACAAATGCTGAAAAATCCCAAGCATTTGAATGTGATTCATCTTTAAATCCAGAAAGCCACCGAGCTGTTAGTGGAAAGCCCCAGTCTAACAATACATGCATCAAATAAAAGAGAGAGCAAAATATATGAGCAAACAAAATCGCAATTACAAGGGATATTGTTTGCCTTAGTTTAGACTCGAATCCTGTGTTTGATAGAATATGGGGTAGAAATGTTGAACTTTGGGACCTTATGATTTCTGGATACATATTGATGGGCAATGAAAATGATGTGCACTTTTTGGAGATGGCTAATGAGAAAGAAAAGGTTCATAGTTTATTAAGGAAACAACAAAAGGCAGATTATGACTTTGGCAATCTAGATTCATGTTTCTCATTTTTCAGTCCTGTATTCTGCAGGTAATTCAAGAGTACAGTGCAATGAAAACGAAGTTGGAACAAGAAAATGCCAAGCTAGAATACCGGTTTCAGAGTCAAGTTGCAAAGACGGATAAAGGTAAAAATTAAGATGATGAAAGTTGTGAATAAGGTCTCTGCCTACTATAATCTGTTGCAACTTGTGAAAGTCAGAAACTTGATGCAATTTGTAGTCACCTTTGTAATAATGGTTACATTTTGATGCTGTTCATGCAGATTAACCTGTTGAGAGGCACCAAACACTTACTAGAATTGCAAGTTTCTGAACTCAAAATAAAGTTAGAGGGAACCACAAAAGATTTGGAAGGATTGCAACTGGTGACTGTTCTGCGTTTTTGGGTTTAAGAGCTTGCTTGGAACATTGACTTCTGATCTAAACGTAATTTTACCAGGAATGTGAAACTATCCGTGCAAAGAGGGACAGGACAGCCTAAATATTGAGAAAAATGAGGTTTTTAAGCAGCTTCAACAACAGACAATTAAGCTCACTTCATTGGAACAAGAAGTAAGAGCAAGTTCTCTTGGTTAGTAAGCCACTTGTGCCTTGTGTGTTCTGATTTTTATATTGGTTTCTCCAGGTTCAGGATAAAAGTGAGAGAATCAGGAGCATATCTAAGCAGCTGGAGTCTGAAACATCTCAACGATATTTTGTTAAAAAATATGGAATAAACAGACCGGAAATCCTGAGGGTTATGGTTTTGTTGAATTTTTAACCCATTCAGACTTATATATCTAGCATTATTAACCCATTCAAACTTATAATGGAATGCCAATGCCAAATTGTCAACAACTTTTTCAGTTGAACTGGGCATCTTTTGGCATAGAGGACAGGCATGGTGATTCCGGTCCAGATCATTCCATATTTGTTAAAGATCTTGTACTAGATGTTACAGATTATGTGCTTCTGGAAACAACCATTAGGGATTGCCCAGCTTTGCTATAAAACTACTGTGACATTGCCATAATGTGGTTTTTCCAGAGAAGAATTTGCAATCTTGGCAGCTCGGTGTTGATTTTAAATCATATCTTGTTTTTTATCCCATGAATATTCTTATTTGTGGATGCCAATGCTGGTTATGATTGCCATTTCTTTTGTATTGATGCTCCCTATTTGTGGAATTAAATTTATTTTACATATGCCATATGCTTATGAATGCTTGCCAGGCTTGCATTGATATATATGCACTAGCATATGCATAACAATGTGTCGTAAACTTTATGATGTTATTGTTGTTTTTGCCCATTTTATAACAGCGTGTTTGCATATATTTAGACGGCTCTTGTATGCAATGCAGGGAATTGAGATTACAAAATGTACTCATAGTTGTTTGCAATGGAAATAATTTATCTTGATGTTATTATGCTTTTTAGTAATTAATATTTAGACCCATAAAGTTTACCTATGTTTGCTTTAGTTAGGGCCCGAAGGGCCCAAAATTTTTTTTAATATAACAATTAACACATAACTACCATTAACATTATTAACACAAACCATTGCATTTAACACATTTAAATTAAAATCCCCCTTAAACCCCCTTTGGTTTGGGTGCATATTCACACGGGGGGTTACGTAGGGCAGTGAGAGCCTAAAAAATATATTAACAATATATGTACAAAATTAACACCATTAAGTACATTCTCTCAAACCTTATAGTATTTTGCAAATCTCAATATACAGTATACAAAAACTTGTACATGCATACCCCACAAACGAGGATCGCTATGTACGGTCCAAATCAAGGAATAAAGGGCAAATATGCCCATCCGACAGTTCTCGATGCCCGGAGTAACCCCTCGTGTGAATATGAGGGCTACCTCATATGGTTTGCATAGGGTGGCAGGTGTAAACTTGAACCCCATGGAAGCACTAGCGAGAGCACTTGAGGAAGATCCTGAACCAGTGAAATCTATTATAGCAAAGGCACCAAGGATTGCAGTTGCTATATCTGCAGCAGTAGTGCTCGACGAAATAGTCTGGCAACTGCTTTATATCAGAAGTGTACGCAAGACTTAGTTCAGCGACAATTTGGTGACCAAATTAATGATAGTGAAGAGGAAAATTAAAATAATACCTTCCATTCAAAGAGTAGTGCATCAAGGGAGCAAATACAGAAATTGTAGGCGACAATAAATCAGGTTGGTAAATGAAATTTGTTCAGTTTACTGTCATACTTCATTTTGCACTATGAATTAATGTTCGTATATGGAAATATCTTTAAAGAAAGGTGTAAGAATGGTTAAGATGTAGAAATGGATTATATCAGGGATGTTGATATATTTTTGGAATACTAGTACAGTTCTAGGCATGACGATATAATGCTGCTTTTTGGTTTAACTGCTTGTATCTAGACATGAGGAAATGTTGCTTGTTTGGTTGAACTGCTAGAGTGCTCAGCCTCAGTGATTTGAACATGTTTATTGCTTAGTCTTGTGTTGCATGCCGGTGCTCATTTAGATGGATATAGGGCAGAGTTTTTTAGGGGAATATTGTCTAGTATTTTCTAATGATGCAAGGTCTTGCAAATCCCGCTTGTGGTGTCGGATTGGAGTGAGATTTTTGGTTAAAAATATGTGAATCTAGTGTCCAAGGGGCTGTTAGGCATGCATGCATAGTTAGCTTGGCGTTTTTAATGTGCTAGTAGTGTTAAGAAGATAATAGGATTGCAGTAGTTTCTACACACATCGTGGTCTGTCCAAACCATAGAAGGCCACACTTTCAAGAAATATTCGTATTTAAATTGTTACAGTTGATAAAAGTGCCATTCTATTCTTTATTAATGTATATGTAGCTTTTTTTCCCATTAAGAAGATAATAGGATTGCAGTAGTTTCTACATACATCGGGTCTGTCCAAACCATAAAAGGCTACACTTTCAAGAAATATTCGTATTTAAATTATTACAGTTGATAAAAGTGCCATTCTGTTCTTTATTAATGTATATGTAGCTTTTTTTCCCATAATAAGTGCAAGGTGTACCATATGATTGTAGATATAGAAGGCTAGTGGGATGAGTATGATCAACAGATGGTATACAAGGACAAGAATCAACAACTTTAAGTCACCTTTACTCTAACTGCGCGGCACAAAGTTTGAGGATAATTGCAGTTCAACACCTTTTTGTCTATCCTTGCTTTGTACGATAATGCAGATCAACACTGTTTTGATATTGCATCTTAGAAGGCAAAATGAAATCAAGGACAATGATATAAATTATAACTTGCAAGTCTCTTGTTATTGCTAGACCTTCATTTTATATCAGGATGTGATAGTGATGTCTGGTAAGATCATTCATTTTTTCTCAGATGTACACCTTTCAAGTTGTAACAGATTGGGCAAGGGATATTAAATAATCATATCTGAGTTTTCCATTATTGCCTCAAGCACATCAGTTTGAACTATGCATGCCTTGGGTGAGTACAAAGATTGTTGTTTCCTTTTTAACACTAGCTGCTACTGTGGCAAACCAGCAAATGATTTGTCTTTGTAACAGAAAAACTTTGTAAGG
Organism: Isoetes taiwanensis; assembly: GCA_021234155.1. Lineage (NCBI taxonomy): Eukaryota > Viridiplantae > Streptophyta > Lycopodiopsida > Isoetales > Isoetaceae > Isoetes > Isoetes taiwanensis. Next base: position 5,934,156 of record JAJEKV010000020.1, on the reverse strand, counting down.
GCTCATTTTGGTCTTTGGTCCTTCGCATTAAAGCCTCTAACTAAGTTGTAACTTAACTATTATTCATGTCATGTACTTGTATAAAAAACAATTGAAATTCAGTCTGGCATGGTTCTGTCGTGCAAAATGTCTTTGCTCCATTTACAGTTCAGTGTGGTCTAGTTGGTGTAGTTATGTGCAAGTATTAAAGCTTTGCTTCAATCCAAATTCAATCTGGCGTAGTAGTTATAGCTGCCTCTTCAAGTGTAGAAATCCAACTGGATTGATTGATTGAAGATGTCATAAGGTAGGAATTCCCATCTCATTTTTTCAAAGTACAAAAACGAGTTCCCAGGTCAAAAATGGCCTCTGAAGTATGTCAAAAGCCCGATATTCAAAAACCAAATTAGAATTGAAAAGAAAGTTCAGAATCTATATATATGAACAACAGAGACAAATAAAAGATCTTATTCTGTAGTGAAAATAAAAACTTAGAGTCTTCTTTAAGATATTAAGTAAGTTCTCCATCCATTCTGTAATGATGTTCACTATCCATTTTGTAGCGAAGTTGAAATCCTGCTAAGAAATTCAAATTAAGCAAACAATAGATTGTAGTAGATGAAGGGATGCCTAGCAAAGTTGAAATCTTGTTTCAACGTAGTAGATCCTAGTAGATGAAAGGATGCCCGTGATGCCCTGTCTGCTATGCTCGGAAGACATAAGTAGGGCGCCACATCAGTGATTCAAACAAAAATCGAAGTGCCAAGCAGCGTCAAATCACAATCAACGATATCATTAGCACTTACGGTGCCATTTGATGCCAAGTCCGCTAACACTACTGCCATATGTGGAATCTGGACCTTAGTGCTTGGCGAAAATGTAGCATGAGTGTATCGTGAATTACATTCAAGCCAAGCACAAACTATCCTCGAAATGATATGGTAGGCTACAATGTTTAAGGCTAGCTCAGTGTAAAAGAGGTGGTAAGTTCTATGGGAGGAATTTCCTTTCATGTCATTATTATCACTTTATAGGACACATTAGTCATTTGACCAATTTTGGGAATATTGAAACCATTATGGCCATTGTCTAGATATAATCTAAACATATGTAATTGAGTTTCAAATTTTTCTTTTTTCTTTTTTTTTTTTTTCCGTGTTCTCCGCCGCAATCTAAATGAAAGTTGGGGAGCCACGTTTGTGGGTAAATGAACGAAGAGATCTCTGCCGTAGGTACCACTGCCATAGCTGCTGGCATTCAAGAAACCGGTTTGCGCGAGCTAAGGCGGCCGCTCACCGACCTAAATTTGGAGGCGGGTTGTGGTAGAAAACCATGTTGGAATGATCTGCACAGGGATGAGCCATTGCATTGGCAAAACGACCAGGATCTCACTCGGATCGTCGGATTCTATTCTGGATTAGGATTTCAACCAAGCGCCAGCAGAGCGGAAAGAATAACGAGAAGAAACTTCATGGCGCTCTACCGAGGCATTCAAATTGGAACCATCCTTCTAATACCCATCAAACTGAACTTCGAAACCATGGCTGGCATTCAAATTTCAATCCGCATTTATGGAGCAACCCAATAGAGTGGGATTTAAGCAAAACAAGGTGGGCGGGTCGGATTTTGAAGCAAAACAATGTGAGCAGGTCGGATTTTGAAGCAAGAAGAAGAGGCGGGCAAGAAACCCTGTTTTTTTCTTCTCGGCCCCTTTGATTTGTTCACTAAAAAACACGCTCTTCCTTAAGCCACCCGTTACTTCTTGCTCGCAAAACAAACCGCCCCATATCACGGCTCCAAAAACCCAAATATGGTGGGCACCCATAAGCTACTTGGTGGCTTAGACCCGAAATACTCACAAAAAAACCCCATAGCCACAAAGAAAAAGCACGGCTCTCCCAATGATCTGCAACATATAGCGAAGGGAATTTATCCCAAAGATAAGACATAGGAGGAGACGAGAGTCCCATTAAAGACGTAAATCTTATAGACGCAAAACCACAAATAATGCAATTTCCCAAAGGATGGATATGGACTTGGCGACGGCATGACAGATTTTACGCTATCTATTCGCCTAATGGGCGATTCCTCTTAAAAAAATCCGGCTAGATGTAAAAGTTATTGCTAAGCTAAAGTCGATGGCGATTAAGCATTTAAAAAGATCATGAGTGGAGGGGTTAAAAAACAGGATCAAATGGCTGAATCAAGTGGGCATTTGAAGGATTGAAAGAAACGGAAGGTCATGGGCCCAAATCGTGCTGCAGCGGTTGGTCGATCGAAGTGAAAACAAAGGGATTATTTCGAAAGGGGAGGAAGGATTTCCTTTTTTATCTTCTTTTTCCTTTTTTCAAAGGACGTAATGAGCATGTGTATCGTTTTTCTTCCTTTTTTGTTCCCAATTACAATGCGCCTAGTCAGTTCTTTCTTTGTGTTGATATTTATTTACTTGGATATTTTTAACCTCTTTGCATGTGGCCATTAGTGTATTGCATTGTATTATTGACCCCTGATGTGGCCTTTATAATTCTCCTTCATACCCCCATGTTCCTAAGTCTTAACCATGGTGTCTGCCATCATCTTCGCCACTGCGTTCATAGTTCTCGTTACACTGTCTTTCTCCACGTACCTCTACAATCATCAACTGCCAGGTATGATGCCCGAATTCAATGAAGTTTCCTCCTCTTATGATGCCCGAATTCAATGAAGTTTCCTCCTCATATTTACAGTGATTTTTTCCCCTTCCAGCACAGTTAGAGACTCATGTCCCCTTCCAGCACAGTTTTGCTCCTATATGCCTTTCAAAGTATTCAGTCGGTCAGGGAATGATTATGGCACTTTTGCGAAAGATCCTTCTTATGAAAATTACCACCGTGGACAGACCTATTTTGGTCATTTTCAAGGGCGCCTATGGAGTAAGCTTTGCATGGGGAGGGGCCACAGCAAGAGCATCAACCATCATGACCCCATTTCACCTAGCAGAGCAAGTGAACCAGTTCCTTTACTTTCAGAAAAATCCTTTTTTTTTTTTTTTAAAGCCCTTCGTATTACTTGAGCTTCGACTGACACGAAGTCGGTAAAGAGAAATGTTCGCGGCGGCCTTGGCCGCCGCGATAAATTTCTTGTATACCTAATTGAGTCTAGATTGAGCATCTTATTTACCATATAACACCGATTAAAATTGTTGTAAGGAAGAATTAGCTCCCTCCAAAAGTGCAGGTTCTCGCTTGGCAAATTACTCATAGAGCACCAAGGACTAACTATTTGGTCAATAAATTTCAGCTACAAGTCAGTCCTGCCATGTGTGATCGAGCAGATGAGACGATCGAGCATTGCTTGATGGAATGCATTGATACTCAAGCAACCTGGGATCGAGTGAAAGAAGTATTTGAGATCTCCTCTCTAGTCGCTTATATTGTGCTAGGAATATATCCTACAGCTTGGTCTGCAGTAAAGAAGACTGCCATGCATTTGTGTAAGGGATGGCTTCTATGGATTCTTTGGAAGAGGCACAAAGAACTTGTATTCTTTCAGAACTTTAGATATTCTTCCAGGATTCTTAGATCTAAACTCAATAAGCAGGTTTGTGCTATGACTAATCAAAGGTTGAGCCAACAATTTGAAACAATTTCTTCAGTCGTTTGTGATGTAGAAGCTTTATAATTATGCTATATGATTAACTCCACGTCATCGTTTGTGATGTAGAAGCTTTATAATTATGCTATATGATTAACTCCACGTCATCGTTATTAATATATGGATGCATTATATCACATAGAAGTGTACCGACAAATTTGTTTCAAATGAAAATATCTTTCGATTAAAAAAAAAAGGGAAAATTCCAAATATACCCTCAAGTTTGTGAAAATTCCAAAAATACCCTCCAAATGAAGAGCAGTTTTGGAAAAAAGGTAATAGAGTTTTTGTTGCTCCTCAAATGCAAAAGTTGTCTTCACAAACATTATAGATCAGGAGAAGCTCTTCCGAACGACGTCAAATTCATAGAAATCGGAGTTGAAATTCACAAGTTATGCTCATTTACGTCATTTTTTATAGCACTTACTTAAAACACCATAACTTGAAGATTCGAACTCCGTTTTTGACGATTCTACTGCTATTGGATATCGCTCACTCATATCTATAAGATTTATGAAGGACACTTTTTTAGTTGATTGATCACAAAACAGTTATTGCCATTTGAGCTAAACACCCTATTTCTAGGGGTATTTTTGGAATATTTGTAAAATTGAGTGGTATATTTGGAATTTTCCCAAAAAAAAATTACATGTTGTAAGAAAGTGAACAAAAGCAAAAAAAAATCTCTGTCACGTTACGGTTGGTACGCTTGACAGTGTCTTGATTGCAAATATAATATCTGTACATGGAAATGTTAATAATTGGTTTTTGGTTCTAGGGTATGTTGGATTCAATATTGTCAGTAGAATAAGAGCGTCAGGCCTATCCACAGAATAAGACCAAGAATAGATGAGAGGGGCTGCTTCAGATTGGTTGATCGAGATGCGCGATCTCCATCTACTGAATATGAGCTGAAAGTTCCGGCCGAGGTATTGAACAATAACATGTTGTAACCTGGAACAGGTTTAGCTTCGTATGGTTTACTTACATTCATTTTATAAGCTTAGGAAATAACGCTTTTGATACTTACAGTCAGATTGCACCCATCCGAGCTTCTTGGCTGCTCTGTTGAAAGTAATTCTATATCCCATCATGAAGTTTTCTGCATTATAAAAGCTTTTGAGAAATATTCAGACAAAAACTGTTATTTACTTTGCCATAGATTTGTAGCCATGGCTTAGATACTTACGTCCAAGGATAGCCATTCCCTCTGTTTGCATTATAGCTAAACAAACTGCTACTACATTTCCCTGATACATATCAATTTAGTTTTTAGTTATAAAGACACATGCGTTAAATGCATATTCATCTATTTGCTAACCTTTACATCCTTCACCACAAGTAAAGGGTCTGAGACAACGTAGTCGGCTCCTCCCCCAAAAACAAGTCTGATGGTAGGCACTTCAAATTGATTTGTACTGTTTTGTGACATCAAATAATGAGATTAAAATATTGAATGTCACTAAGGATGATGAAAATCATTTTGTCAGGTATATTGGATACATGTACTAGGCAAGGTTTTCAGCATAACTCACGTCACACTATAGCAGAAGCGGTAAATATCTGAATTACTCTGCATGTTCTTTGGACTCAACTTCATTTGACTCTGGAACTGCAGTGACAAAAATTACACCAAAGATTACGCCATAAGGTTCATGCTGTCTATAAAATTGTGAATATGCACAAGAGAAATTGGGAACTTACTGAGCTGGTTACTGCATTATAGACTTGTGTAGGCAGGTATGTAAAACTAGTCCCAGTATCAAACAGAACTCGAAAACTGGATTGTATAATATCGCTTCCAACCTTGATTTGATCGATACCAACAAAATATGCAGGACTGTATAAAACAAGCCAGCCTAACATATTACGGAGATGGAAGTGAAATTAGCCTGAGTTTATCCACATAAAAGGGCTTATCTTACTTCTTGTTAGCAAGAAATGAGGTATTTCTCTGTCCTGAAACACCTGCATCTCCAAATACAATTCGCCCAGATTGATCACTATTGAAACACATTGAAAAAGAGTCTTGAGTGTAGCCGTTTTTTGCCAGGAGGCTAGGGAAAGATATATCTCCCATGCCTAATCCTAAAAGACCATTTGGCGCACCACCAGTTAAGAAAATTCCAGTTTGTGACTCTCCACATCTGCCAAATATTTTCCAACAAGATATTTCACATTCTGATCATATGGACGTTGCGTGCTCATTTCAAATGGACATTGCATACCCAAAAGTGATGTAAGGTTTGATTGTAGCTTTACTTCCATCAGCCATGTAGACAACATCTTTTACTAGATATCCTGATGTTGAAGTGTTTGCAGAAAGATATTCCACTATATATGGGCACTGACCTGTAAGACTTTTGCACTGAGTGACTAAGTCACATAGAGGGTCAGTGCACTTAACAGCTGAGCTGGTTGATGATAATGACGGCGTATATTCATTTAGTGTGCCAATGACTGCTTTCTGCAAACGATGATGTTATTTTTGGTACTTCAGGAGTTCCAGATTGGTTTTTTTGGTTCATTAAGTTGAACCTGTTAATTGTGTTTTGCTTTAACATGATCCTGTAAATGGATAACAGAGCTAGACAAAGACTTACCAACTCAGAATAGTCGTTTGGAGATGTGGTGGAGCACTGTTTACATTGACAAGGTACCCAAAAGAGGTCACTTCCACTATCAAGAGCAACCAGAAAGGTCTTATTTGGAGTGCCAACATCAACAAGGGCATAGTGTATCCTGTTCAACAACAGACCATGTTAGCTAGCTTGAACTGAATAAATTACCTTTATTAGCAGAAAAAGGTATTCAAGGATAGTCTCACCAGCCAAAGTTGGGGCCTAAATTTGTTGTTTCATTTCCCTGTATGAATATCAAAGTCTGGTTGCTACTTGTAAGCTTGCGACCATGGCGAACTTTGTCATGTTTGTGCATAAGGTTGTGAAATTCAACACTGCCTTTAGGGGGCAATGGACCAGTTGAGTGGCCATATTTGTTAAATAACTCTTTTCCTTTATCTGAATACCTATGTATGATATCTATACCCAGAGAATTTGCAATACAAGCAGGAGGATCCCAAACAAAGAACCAGATGAAGAAGAGCTCAAAAATGCTCCTGACATAGGACATAATTTAACAATTATTGCAAAAGAATGGGTTCAATTTGCACACAAAATTGTGCAAAACCGAAGCAGATGGAAATATTGACACTTTGGTTTCCTTGGGAAGAATAAAGAATAGAAATACAAATAGTAGAAATAGCAACAAATTCGGAAGGACTTGGGATGTCAGTAATTTGGCAGGTTTAAATGGAACATTGAGCTGGAGGAAAAGAAATTGGAAGCAAATTGAACATGGATAAGGAACAAAAAATCTGGTGCAGAGATGCTAAGAATTGAAGATTGGATCCAGAAGACAAAAACGTATTGATCAAAACAGCCCACTAAGGCAAGCTAGAAGCCAAGTTCTAGCCCAATTCTCCGGCCTGTGAAAGAGGCCACGTCCGATCATGTGCCCCACTTCGTTGTGGTCCCTGTTGACGCAATATGTGACAAAATTTATTATACCCATCAAAAAATCCATTAATCTTGATGGGTTCGTCTGTTTAGTCCTTCTGATCCACTCCTTTCCACGTTTCTGCCTCATATTTCCTCGATTCCCTCTGTTTTTGCTTGCCGGAACAGGCCTGTTTGGATATTTGCTTTACTCTTGGATTTGTAGATGCGTGCATATGAGGCCTTTTTCTGCTTTCTGGCTCCTTGCCTCCTTGCTACGAGACCCTTTCTTACCTTTGCCAGATTCCTTACAGAGTTACCGGATCCTTCATCTGCTTAGAGCCCATTTCATCTTTTGCTTTACTTGTCTAATCCGTTTAATTTTTCCAAGCCCAGCTATTCTTCTGCCTATAAATTACTTTTCCCAATTGTTTAAACCGTTTGTGCTCAATTGATCAGTTTTGTTTAATAAGTCGTGCCCAATTCCCAGTTCTTCAATTTTCATCCATTTTGTTTTTTGAATAATGGTAAGGGCCTTTGCCGCTGCAGCATATAGAAGAATTAGTGCGCCGGCATTCAGCGATTTGCCGCTTGGCTTTATAAAATGGCAGATTAAACAAATGATGAGAGGACGTGATGATCACGACCAGGTTGATTAAAAATAACGGGAATGAAAATGGCAAGCATATCAGGCGTCATTGCCGCTGGAACGTGATTAAGTAGTATGAAATGAAGAGGCATGTCCTAATTAGCTCTTCCAGATTAGATTATTATTACATGGTGCACACCATTTTCAACTACATTAAATTGAATTGAATTTTATAGTCCACAATAGATGGGACGATGCAGCCTTATTTAGCTAATAATGCAAGCGTAATTAGCTAGCCTAATATACATCCAATTCATGATAAGAACCCCTCGTAATTCAATTCAATTATCTAATCCTCCCACTTTAAGACGATAATATGAAACTTTCCAAACTGTATATCTGCAATTCATATATGGATTCCTAAGTGCGTTATCCAATCCTCACACGTTAACATGATAATATGAACTAACACTAAACATAATCAGAGAAAAGGCTAATTTAATTAGCCAGTGTTGTAGAGTCCCCTTCAAACCATATGTTGGGGAACATCCACTAAGATCAAGTTATAGCCATTGAAATTTTGGATATTCTAAAAAAGACAACCACATTCCAAAAGCAATCCCCTAAGATCAACCATTTTAAATTTATCCATTACAAAACAGAAGAAATCAGAAAAGGGAGGAAAGGGAACACAGAGCCAACCATGTCCTAATTCCAATTATACTATGCTTTAGCATATAGATTCCATCTCAAATGCCTTTAAATCCATCTCTATTCGAATTTTGTTTGTGCCTTCATTGTCCATAACTTATCCTAGCCTATGATTGAACTTGAATAATATGTAGTGTTAATAACCATTTGCCAAACAGTAATCGTATGATGATCCATCAAGGTTTGCCTCTAGTGTTAGGAGGAGTGAGCAATGGAGAGTAAAAATCAAAATTTGACTCAAGGAAATCATGTAGCTTTATGAATACAAAAAGGCTAACTCATGGCATGAACTAGAACAGCAATGATTTGGCAAAAGATGAGTTGTCGACAATTTTGGACACAATGAAAGCTCAACATGCACAGCTCAGCAACAATTACCTCCAGATGATATATTTTACCAATTTGATTGTCAGAATGTAGTTTAGGCCTCTTGTACTCCCGTGGTTGAGGTGGATCATCAAGCTATTAAATGTGCTGAGAACTTATCCTCTTATGTAGTCCTTAGCTATTTTACTGGTCGCTGCTTAGATTGCTCATGGTTTCGTATTTGGTTATCTCGTCTTTTGTGACGCCTTCAACTTTCTCCTTTTCAGTCCAGCAAGTTACTGGCAAAGAACTTTGTCTTAATTATGTTTGATAATATGGTCCTAATCTTCAGTACCCTAAAAGAGTCATTGCAACAAGTCGATTGGAAGAAGCCAGCTAGAAGAAGTTTGTTATGTCATCTCATGAGCCTAACCACCTCATACTATTCACAATGGTATGATAATATGATGTCTGTTGATGATCATCTGGATGTGGTAGAACGTGTTGATTCTGATGAGACCATTAAACGCCTCAAGTTGGCACAAGGAGTTCGATTATACACTTACGGATGGCTTTGCTTACTAGATTATTTCATCCTCTAAGGTTTTGAGTCCCATGCCACAGTCCCTTTGTATGTATCTTGATTTTCTCTTGAAACTAGATGGCCCTTCTTGAAGCTTAGCCATAGCATATACCATAGCTGTTCCTTACACCATAGGCTACTCAAACCCAGATCTGTCAAAAGTAATTTTAGAACAGAACCAAAAGCTGAAGCAAGGGAATAATGGACCTGTTAAATGAAAGGATCTGTAAGCACACAGCCGGATACGAAGAAACTGTGGAAAAAGGGCTAAAAGACTTTGCTACAAGCTCTACAGAAGCGTTTTCGGCGAATCTACGAAGAACCGATGAAGAACCATTGATCTTAGAACATATAATCGATGAAGAAGAACAGAGAAGGGGGAATAGATAGAGCCCTACTGTGGTCCATGTGCAGTAACCCATGGGCAGTCGAGGGTTTCTAGAGGGAAATCAACAAGCGGCAGCGCCGCCTGCTGGTTTCACGCCGGAAGCCCTCTCCTACCCGTGGGTTCCCTAGCACATATTTTGCTATTGTTCTTTGTTTGGATCCCCAGTTGGTCTACTTGAAAAATAAAAATAAAAATAAATTCAATTCAATTCACTTCTATTATGCGTAGATGAGGACAGTGGTACGTGCTCCAACAATTCTATCGATATAATTCCTAGGTACTTAAGAATTTTTATGCCCGTTGGAGTTCAATTCCTGAGTTCTTCTGCATCATGGTGGTTATTTTTTTGTAGCAAACTTGGCAACGTCCAACTTTGTGCATTTACTTTGCTCATGCATCACGGTGGGTTATTTTTTGTGCCCCTTGGCAATGCCCATGTTTAGTGGGGAGGGCAACACGGGTTTTGGCAATATTTTACATGGTCCGTATTTTAGTTTTAGATTATATTATATTGATTGATGCATCCTAATATTTGGGTGTGAAGGGTCCAGATTTCATTATAAAGCATATATATTTTCAACATGGTCCGTATTTTAGTTTTAGGTTATATTATATTTAATGTTTGGGTGTGAAGGGTCGAGATTTCATTATAAAGCATATATTTTCAACAATATAGACGTTTTGATCAAAAGGCCTGACATTACTTTTAAGGTGCATCAATAGTTACTGATTACTAATACTATGTTTCGTAGCGCAAACTCTAGTTCAAACTACTAAAACTAATCAACCATTAGTCCTATGCTTCTCTTTTAATCTCCATGCAACGATAGCCACAAACGATGTCCCATAGTTTTGCTTTGAATCTTTCAATAATCTCTTAAATCTAGAAAACTCTTTTCTAACATGTAGAAAGTTCCTAGCCCCCCGGTGCATATTAAAGCATTGTGTGACCCCATATTTTTGCTTTGAATCTTTCAATGATCTCTTAAATATAGAAACTCTTTTCTAACATGTGGCACTAGTGCATATTAATGCATAATGTGACCACTCAAGCTTTAAAGCAACTAGTACTTCTAAAAGCTTTTGTTATTAGAAATACACGCTATAATAAATGACAAAAATGCTGAGAATACAAACTAAATCAACAAACTATACCCCAGCTTCCACCATCCCAAATTAATGGTGCTAGTCCACTGCAGGTGAATGAGTCAAAAGGAGAAACTTAACTGGCAGAGGAGATTGCTTCAACACCAAAGCAACAAAAAGATCCTCAAGTGAGGCTTCTCCAAGTTCACTCTCCAGCCTTTTGAACAGAATCTTTGACAACCAGATCACCCAAAACCAAAAATGTGGATATAGATCTCCATTTATCCGTGTATAATTTACTAGCAGCGTCAAGCAAATAAATCAAAATGGCATATTACGTGCTCCTCTGTACATAAAGAACGAAGATGGAGCGCAGGACCCAATAGGCAACAGCCAGTTAGTATCTGGCTGCAGTACCACATGGACATAGCTCCATAGCATTCTAGCAATAGTTAATTAGGATGACTTAAACAATGTCAACAACACGTGAACCACAAGCATTGTGCCAAGTTTGATACAAGCCTATGATTTGAGCCCAGCAAGCCAACTTATGCCCAAAATAAACTGCTTTAGAAGAGTACTTATATTTAAGTTTGAGATCTTCAAGTCATCAACCCATTGCATATTTTTGAGTCCAGTTCCTTGCTGTTGCTTCATATTTTGCTCTGTCGGTCTTGTACATGTGAGCAATTTCTGGAACAAGCGGATCATCAGGATTTGGATCCGTGAGTAAGGAACAGATCGACAGGAGAACCTGCATATACATTACCATACACTTAATCAGCATTAGACTCATCAATTCAATTATTTTACAGCCACACATATTACCTTTGATATAGTCAATGCAGGACTCCATTGTTCCTTGAGTATATCCAAACAGATGCTACCGTTGCTGTTTATATTAGGATGAAACACTTTTGTCCTAAAAGCAACCTGATGCAAAAAGGACGATATGAACCACCGAAATCTAGTGCCATCACATAAAATGCCCCTAAACATAATGAACTCCTATTTCATTGTCTCTTTCCATAAACTTTTTGTCTTCCACATTCATAACATCTTGAGCAAATAGAGCATGAAGGGCATCTTAATTAGATCAAATGAATGTTATTTCAATGTCAATATGCTTATTAACTTACAGCCTTGATGCAGAATACTTTGATAAGAGTATCAAATCATTACAGTGCCAAGCACGACAATAGACCTTACTTTGTCCACTATGAACAGGTTACAAGACACAAGCAGCAACTGAGACTCACACTTTATAAATAATAAACACTCATTAAAGCAATAATAAGGCAAGCTGCAGCAATACAGTTTATCAGTTGATTATGACATTTTGTAAATCTCCTCATAGTGGAATGTTCAGAATTGCAAGTTAATGTGGGGCTGCATGCCCATGTTATAAGATTAAACTCTTATCTCAACAGTCTCTTAGCAATTTAATGGGCCAAGTGTTTTTTTTGGTCCTTATTACCAACAAAAGCCACTTGAAAGAAATTTCTGAGCATGTATACACAGATAATCGGTGCAATTTATCATGTCTCATAGCATCACAACTTAACATTCGATGGAAATAACAAATGATAAACATGGTTCTCAAGAAAAATAAAACTAAAGAATCAAGACAAATTATTTCATAAAGAAGCGCCTGATAGACACACATACCTTGGGTGGCTTGAACGGGTAGTCTGGAGGAAAATGGATGGTAACCAAGAACACACCGCCAGCATAAGGACTATCAGGGGGACCCATAATTGTTGCTTGCCAATGGAACATGTCCTCAGCAACAGGTCCTGATTATAGTATTCAAGAAAATAAGAACCGATATGTCCATTAACATAAAGCATTCCTTTCACTGGCAGTTTTCCAAGAGTACATCATTAATAGTATCCCTCATCTTAAAAGAGACAACTTGGACACACAAAAGGCACCGTAATTCATATCACTAACACGGGTGGTATCTTGAAAACATTGATTTTAAAAACTGAAGTTCTAATCTTTCAGTGGCAAGAGTAAACATAGACAGCTGATGAATAAAACTGAGGTTCACAAGCATGTAGTCGTAGACAGGGACCGACAGCAAAAAATTTAGTTAAAGACACGGTAAAAGAGAGAACAAAATTAAAGAAAACAGAAAGCAATTACCTGCGCTACATGATGTTGGAGGATCTTTTTGCAGATCCTTCAGCTCTTTCAAAATCCTTTTGGACGCCATTCAAGATCAAATGGCTGGTATACCCCTGTCTACGAAAAAAATACACGACTCAACCCTAAATCAACTTAGCGGAGCAGAATAAGAAAGCCAAAGCAACGGCTAACTCCTTAAATAAGATCCAAGGCTGCAATAAGCTCAGCTCATTGAGAGGGCCAAAGGCCGGCGGCGGCAAATCAACGCGCAAAGACCAAGAGGTGGAAAACGAGCTGCGCCCAAATGAAAATCAAAGCGAGGAAAGAAGGTGGGTTACTCTACCTGATAAGAACGAAGCGAATTACCGCGTCAGGCAAGTTGCCGAGCAAAAGAAGCAGGGAAAAAAAATGCCGGTGCCAGATCAGAGGTGACAACTTGAATACGGGCCGAGCCGCTTCTGAGGGCAGATTCCGACCCCAGAGACGACGAGCTTTGCCGTCGCCCCTCTGCCCAGAAGAATCGACGAAACTTAGCACAGAGCGGAAGGAGCAAGTAAAGGATGTGCCGGAGTACTAAAAGGATCGGTACAGGGCCCCTTTCCACTCGCTCGTATTTCTTATTTTATTTTTTAACATATGTAGCCTTTATTCCCTATCCTCATCATTTTGTTCATTCAGCCCATACCCGGTTGTCCCAATAGTTCTAAACAAATATTATCAACCTCTGGCTTTAATAAGTTGGCTTTAGTGGTTGTAAAATTATTTGCCTATAGATATCTATCACCCTAGGTCTCGGTGCATGTACACACATATCTATCACCTAGGTCTCTGTGCATGTAAACACACCACCGACTATTCGAAATTGTCAGCACAGTTCAGTCAATGGGTCAATCTCAAATCGTCAACATGGTATCATCAATATACCTCAGCAAATTGTCCATTGGTAAAGGAAAATGCTGGATGAAAGTGTTGCATGATTGACATGGTGGAACACCTCCCTGCTATTAGACGAGCATAATTTAGTCAATCTGATCGATCTTAAATCGCCAATATGGTATCATCAATATATCTAAGCAAATTGTCCGTTGGTAGTAAGGAAAGTGTTGGATGAAAGTGTTGCATGATTGATATATTGGAACACCTCCCTACTACTAGACCGGGTGCTTTCATTATCAAAGTGGCCTCAATCGGTGGCAAACTTGTTGTGTAGGGCCAAGTTACCATATCGACACAGCAATTAATGGCTCACAAGTTGCCACATTGCCATGTTACACAATATGGCAACATCCTAACGACATGGCTCTTAATTTCCCATGATATGAGAGCATGTGGTCTTTGAAGTTTGCAAATAACACAAGCACCTAGTAAGTTTGAGTAAGTTTTAATGCTGTCATGCAGATTGCTACTCTACGAAGAATGCCACCCTATAGTGTGCAAGTCACCTTGACGCGTATAATTCAATGAGATGTCCAAGCCAAGCTAAGAATCGTTTCCTTATTTAAAGGCTTTTATTCCAAGAGAAAATTGAAATTGGGGTCCTGAATTCTCTAATTTAGGTAAATAGAATAGAATAGAATAGAATAGAATAGAATAGTTTTTTTAACGTCCATGGAGACCAATAGGTCATGGGACCCATACAATGGGCTAGTACAATCATTACTACTAGGATTAAAAAACCCCTGCCTCGAAAGGTTTTCAAGGGAAAAACCTTTGCAGTAATGATGATACTAGACAAGCTTAGATAATGACTACTGAGGGCTCAGTAATTGCAGACGTTTATCTAGAACCTCAAGTATATATAATGCCAAGTCATGCACAGATGGTGTGCTGAGAAGTTGTGGAAGCGTGGAATGGAATGCTAAGGTCGAAAAATGATTCCGGACTATCTCAAAAGCAGGGCAACTTCGAGAAAGAGTATGGCTTTCATCTTCAATAACACATGAATCGGCAACGGTACATAGTCTCGCTTCTCGCGGCAATTGCGGCCGCCCCATCTACACCTTACCTCAATCCGTAGCACAGTAGGGACCCCGCGGCGAATTGATGCAATAGCTACAAGCTTGTTCCCGACAATGAAGCAAGCAAATAAGCTTGGGGCCCTTGTGCCAAAGTGGGATTTATGTGTGCATGATAATGACCAGTTTTCACTTGGACCAAAGTAACTGCGTCCCATATCTTTTGAGAAAAAGCGACCATTAAGATATTGTTGCAAAAGCTTCGGGATCGGGGCCCGGCAAGCATCGAGGCGGTTCTCTGGGTTTACCTGACCAACGGGCAAACCATGTAGTGCAATGCTCTTTCCAACATCGTTTTCAAACGCCGAGGAGATTCAGCCATGGCAAGTGCAAGAACAGGATACCTAACATCATCCATGTGGTGCATCTTGCAGATATAGTGGAGATGGCGCTTCATAGCGGAATGTTGAAGAGGCCAAAAACCTGTCTCTTGTAAAAGAATAGCATAGGGCACCGTTGTTTTAACTCAAAGGTCATGTAAGTAAGAAAGGACTTTTTGCACCCGCTCCAAGCTCTCCCAAGCACTAGCACTAATGGCGTGCCCCCACACTTGAGAACCATACAAGAAAAACAGGGCTCTACCAAAGCCCTAAACAAGTGGGCTTTCCGGTGGCCAATCATGAATTTCTCAAGAAAAAAACAATTGTTTTGCATGGCATAGAGTGCTCTCCATCCAGCAGCCACCCGCTTGGTAATACACTGTTCCCAAAGTGTGTTCTTACATAATTCTACACCAAGATACTTGTAGCTATCTACAACTTCAACTTCGGCTATCATAGTGCATAGGGGAACATTGTGACGAAGATTGAACTATCAAAAGCTTGGTCTTTTGCGATTAAGACGCTTGACTGTTCTCACGAAAACCCCGTCGCGAGCATGTAAATGTTCTTTGCATACTAGCGGTATAATGTGCGAGAAGTGAAACATCATCGACATACATAAGTTGCCTAATGATATAGTGTGCCAAATGTGGACCTCTGCCGCCATGATTATCAAGCCATTCTTCCAATTGATCAATGTACAAGCCAAAGAGTGTAGGAGATAAAGGGCAACCACGCCGAACTCCAATATTGCTAGTGATTTGAGTACACGATCTTTGGAAATTTAGCAAAAACCCTTTCATAGAGCCGATAAACCGCATTTTGAAGATCTTGTGGAACCCCAAGTGCTGCAAGCAACGCCAAAGAAGCTTCGCGTGGTGATCTTGTATCAAAAGCGGTAAAATCCACAAAGCATATATAGAGGTCTTGTTTCAAACTTGACTATGTTCAATAAGCATGCGCGAATGTGAAAATATGGTCTATGGTAGAATGGCATGGACGAAAAGCCCGCCTGTCCTACAAAGACGCATTACACGATATGTTACGCCCATGATGTCAACCGCTTCTCCGAAAGATCGGCTAAGAGCTTTGAAAATAAGGAACTTACCATGATCATGCGATAATTAGAAGGGTCATGCTTATCACCGCTTTGTAAATTGGTAACGACCTTCTTGTGACCCAAGTTTTAGCAAGCCTTCTTGCAAAGCTTGATTTAAAAGAGTAGTGATGATTGGAAGCAATAACGGACCCCCATTTAAGCAATTACGCTTGCAAACCTTGAAGATCGGAGACTTGCCATTAGATAGATGCCGCAATCCTTCTTTGACTTCCTCCTCCTCGTGAATTGAAGAATATCACCTACCAAATGAGGCACGTAATTAAGGACCCCAGGGATGATCATATAAGTGGACCAATCGCTCATCCCATTGCTTGCATAGAAATATTTCCAAGGGTAGGAGGTGGTCGATATAATATTTTTTTATGCCGAAAGGTCCGAGGCTCACGTGAAGCGATAATTCAAACATTTGCTTACGGTGCTTTCGGCAACAAAGCGTGCCTTCTTCTGCGTTCAAAAACGGACTTATAATTATGAATGGCATTATGTCGCATATCCGCTCAACTATCATTCGCAATTGTTTTTAAGCCGCTGCGGTCTTCATCAAACCGTGCATTTCTAGGAAAGGATTTCCTACCAAATGAGCAACAACGAGTCGCGTACCAAAGCAAGAGACAGCAGGTAAGCAAAGTATCGACAAATGCCGCATTACGCTCTTGAAGAGTTGGGTAATCCAAAATACACGCAAGCCGCCAGAGCTAATGTCTGTTCATATTCAAAAGATCTAGAATAAGTCAAGCGAATGCGAGGGACGGGAGCCTGGATAGCAATGGGTTGAAGAGGTGGAAGCTG
Organism: Isoetes taiwanensis; assembly: GCA_021234155.1. Classification (NCBI taxonomy): domain Eukaryota; kingdom Viridiplantae; phylum Streptophyta; class Lycopodiopsida; order Isoetales; family Isoetaceae; genus Isoetes; species Isoetes taiwanensis. Next base: position 5,917,010 of record JAJEKV010000020.1, on the reverse strand, counting down.
CCACTTTAATGACAAATAAAGTGGATAGTGATCAGATTTTATCTCCTCATCTCTATGCCTTGTGCCAATTCGAAAATCTGAAATGAGATCCAAGGCTTGCACTTGGGAAATGACATAATCAACAACACTAGTACCACCACCACCACCTATCCCATGCATGTAATACCTTTAGAGTGTGGCCATTGCTCTAAGCCATTACAAAGTACCATCTCAAAGACTTCACACAACTGGATGAGCTCCCTTCCAAATGTTGAGACGGGTTTATTAGCATCAGGCGATGAACGTGGAAAGACTGTATCATTAGCAGGCATCCATAAAGGGTCACGAACATCCTCAAGTATGAGTTGAGCAGCTTGCATTTCAGCAGTGCGAGCATTGAAATCACCAAGAAGAATAACATGCCCCAACTATTTGAATTGAGCAATGTCATCATAAAGATCACCATAAGGATCACTGCGAGCGACATCATATTCCTCATAAAAAGATGATGATGTAGGTGGGAAGTAACAGGCAGCAACAAAAATGGTACTACTATTGTGGCAATGAAGTTTGATCCACATGTAGCGATTATATCTATCAGCTTTATGAAGCGTGATATATGGAGCAAGGGCATCCTTGTGACGCTCCCAGAATATATACGACCCTCGGACGTATACATTCGGGGACTTTCCCCTCCCATGGCGATCATCCCACCATGAGCAGGGCCCTCCGTCTGTTTCGGGCCATCTATGAAATGAGGCCCGAAGAAGGACACGAAGGGGTCATTCGGCCCACGCCTTCAATGGGACTCCTACGTCGCGGAAGCATGAATACAAGGGTTAGCACACAGCATGAATATACATAAATAACCACCACGAAGGGTGGCGCATCCATCTAATATTCCAACGGCATAGAATATGCATCTAATCCTACAAAACACCCAGAACCCAGGTTCTACCCCGGCTCAGACTCCCGTGAGGATCGGTGGCGGTTTGGGCCTCAAGGGATCAGCCAGGCCAGGAGTCTTGGCATGGCGTTAGGCGGCATAGAACATTGGCTGGGTTGTCCACTCCATCCACCCCTCCCATTGCACACTTTGCGGATGGGTCGAATCATGCTATGGCTTTGCTATAGCCTTCCTGGAGACGCAAAACTCGGGGCATCACCCTCCGAGCCTACTCCGGGTTCATGGCGCTTTGGTCCGATGAGGCAGGTCGGGGGCGTCCCCTTCCAAATCCACGGTGGTTCCATGGGTGAGCTAGAGAATACGTGCATCAGCGACCCCGCATCCGTGCCCGACTTACTCACCCTAAATCTACTCAAAGTGCATGGTGCTCCATACGGATCACACCTCTACACCCGGGAGTGTCGGACCCATACCCGGCCCTCAAGCGTGACCGGCTATCGGGCCTAGCCCATTGTAGGAGTCTCGGGGAGCCTTGTATGCTCATGCAAGACCCCACCCCTCATGTCACCATTGTGTTCCTTGTGCGGTGCTAAGCGGACCATAGCATCTAGGACCCGGTGGGTTCTTGTGCCTGTGCCGCATTTAATGGGGCATGTGCATGCCATCTAGGAGCATACTACAATACACGGTTCGAGGCCTCTACCCCGTAATCCCCCGTTTGAGTCAAATTAAACAAAGAACTAGCAATCCATCCTTTCGAGTAAGAACCGAATTGAATATAAAGAGAACTTGTTTGTACAATCAAGGGTTAGTTTCTATGATTGATTTACAAAGAGAACGAGAGAGAGCGGACACAACCAAAGCGTTATCTAGAATCCACATAACCACCTACCTGAATTACCGCCGGACTCGTTTCCATGGGGCCTCCATCTCCCAGGGGCCGAGAATTCAAATTTGTTACTTCCACAGGGACGGCACATGGTGACTCCTTGCGGGTGTATGATGGCGCTCGGCTCTGGCCTTCCTTAGTCGATCTTCAGGAGTCAATCCCAGGGATAGGGGTCAAGTTGGCATCCAAACTTGGCAATCCCCATGCTGCCCAATCGATTGGGGCAGGTGGCGCCTTCCCAAATGGTAATTAGCCTAATTTCCTAGGTTATAGGTTATTATTATTAATGTGTTAAATTAGCATAGCTAATTTAATCCTTTTTAAGGTAACTCCCTAGGTTGCAATTAAGTTCCCATACCCCCATGGTAGCGTACCTTTAGGGAGTGACGTGCTTGTATTTGTAATGTGTCATTATAGTAGACCGTAGATAAATCGTGGAACGCCACATTCTCCCCTCCTTAAAATTAATGTTGTCCTCAGCATTGGGGTTAGCTAATTGAATACATATACGTAAAGCACTGAATTAGAAAATGAAGTTAAGAATATAACATTGAAGTTAAAATATCAAAGTACAAGCACCAAGGTGCTCGATACAAACTTATGATCAAGGGAGTTTAGGACCGAAGTCCCATTTAAAACAGTCTGACAGCAAAAATCACACATGTAGACAAAACCAATACGGGAAAAGTTGGGTCATCAGCAACCCTCTATACAAGGCAGGTGACGACTTGTTCACTGGTTTGCACACAACCATATACCCGTAGGTTAATAATATGATTAAGTTGTGGTTGAAGGGACCACCCCCTACAAATAAAAGAAAAAACTATCTAGAAGGGAATCTATCATGTGTACGGCTTGCAATTCATTGTGGCATAAGGAATGGTGGAGTTCCCCGTATAGCCGGAATGAACGCAATCTATTTACTAGATGCCTTCCTAGTAATTCGCGGTCATGTCAACATCAACAATACACCACGTCCTAGAGAACACGAAGGTGATCTCATCATCGGTTATTATTATCATATACGATGCGTCTACCCCTCTAAAACATGATTCTCGGTCAATCAAGCCTTCAAGCTTACCGGGAGGCGGGTTGATAGCATCGTTGATGGTGCGACCTTGAGATTCCCGCATGAAGTCCGGATAGTGCTTCTCAAGGTCTATCTTCATCACCCGTAGCATCTTCAACCGGTAAGTGCTTCCACTTGACCAAGTATTGCAACATTTGAGTCCTTCCGTTACGTTTTGTAAGCTCGATCAAGAAGAGCTTGGGCACTATCTCCAGCTGCTCTTGATCATTTCTAGGAGGGTAGGGGTATCCAAAACCTCCTCGGATCGGGGGTGTGTTGCTTGGAAGACTCACGTGAAAGACCTTGTGGATTTTCAAGCGGGGTGGCAAGTCCAAGCGATATGCCTGTTCTCCCTATCGTTCATAATCCCGAACGGCCCAGCCCCATCCGGGTGCCAACTTCTTCAATTACCAATTTTAAGCTTGGCTTGTTTTACTTTGATCTTAAGCCAAACCGATTAAGCCCACCGGAAGATTCGTGGGGTTCGGTGCTTATCCGCTAGACTCTTCTTCACCCGACTGCGTCGCGACCAATAAGTAACCCCTAACTTCTTCCACCAAGGCACTGCATTTCTAGAAGGAGTTGTTGCAAGACCTCCACTTTAGAAACGAGGATTATGCCACGGTGGTCCGAGTAAGACATTGATAGCCATAATTTATCATGAAGGGAGACATTCTAGAAGACTCACACTTTGTACGCTTGTTGTAAGCGAATTCCACCAAGTAAATATAATCCGCCCATTGTGATTTGTTTACTCCATACATAGCTTCTTAGCATATCTTCGATAATACGATTGACACGTTCGGTTTGACCATATCATCTGAGGATGGTAGGTCTGTACTCATGGCAAGCTTGGTGCGGATGGTGGCGAAGAAATCCTTCCGAATGCACTCGACAAACTTAGGATCCCTATCCGATACAATTACTCTCGGCATCCCGTGCAACCTGAAAATTTCCTTTGCAAAGAGCAAGGCGGTTGTCGGCGGTGTCCGTGGTGCGACATGGCGGGAAGTGAGCCATCTTTGATAGTTTGTCGACCCGCGACCATTAAGGCATCATACCCACGAGAGTGCGTGGAAGCCCCACAATGAAATCCATGGTTATGACTTCCCACTTGGCGTTGGGCACATCCAAAGGATGCAACTCCCCGAATTCTTAATTGCTCAGCCTTGGTTTTGGCGACAAACGACCTTTCGCTTGATGTACCTAGCAATATCCTTCTTCATGGAAGGCCAAAAATAGCTGGAGCGGATCTTAAAGTAAGTTTTCATAAAACCGCATGTCCCGCTATAGGGTTGTTGTGTGTGTCGTGGGAGAATCGGCTTTTCGCACCCACGGTGGCTGGAACACACAACTTATCTTTGTAATATAATAAATTGCCCTCCTTCTTATATGAACGGAATGCTTCACGTTCTCTATCTCGATGAGGGCTTCCTTACCCAAACTTTCCCAAATATTACCGAATTCGGGATCTCGTGGCCAAGGTTTGTTCTATTTGCTTCCCAAACTTCGGCCGGTGAGTGTGGAAATGGCATTACAATGGGTGCGGGTTATGAAGGGATGACGTGACAAAGCATCCATAACCACATTGTGCTTCCCCTGGTTTATATACAATCTCGAAGTCATATTCCTCGAGGAATTCCATCCATCTCATAGGGCGTAGATTCAGATTTGGTCGGTGGATAAATAGCGGAGACTCGATGATCCGTATCCGGTGAAATCTTCTACCAAGAAGGTAGTGTCTCCAAATACAGAGAGCACGAACAACCGCCCGACAATTCACGGTCATGGGTAGGATATCACGCTTTCTCGCATCGCTCATCTTCTTTGAATCGTAAGCAACAACTCTCCCTCCCGCATTAGAACTCCACCAAGAGCTATCTTACTAGCGTCGGTGGCTCTTGATTATCCTTTTCAGGGATCGGGCAAGGTAAGGACTGGTGCAGATGTTAAGGCATCCTTGAGCTTCTGAAAGCCGACTTGGACTTTTGTTTTCCAATGTTCCATCCAATCCTTTACTTTCTCATGCCTTGTGAGATTAGTAAGAGGTGCGGCAATTGTTGCAAAATCCTTAACAAATTTCCGATAATATCCTGCGAGTCCCAAGAAACTCCGGACCTCTGAAACATTAGCTGGAATGGGCCAATCCTTTACTGCTTCTATCTTAGCTGGTCTGTAGCAATTCCTTCACGAGATAATATGCCCCAAATAGTCTACCCTCGTGTGGCGAACTTGCATTTAGAGAATTTGGCAAAGAGTCGATGGCGCCTTTAGCTTTTGCAAAGCTAATCGAAGATGTTGTTCATGTTGCTTTGCAAGGTTTTACTATAGATGAGAATGTCATCAAAGAAAATGACAACAAAGTCATCCAAGTATTGGCGGAAGATGTCATTCATCAACCGCATAAACGTTCTGGGGCGTTGGTCAATCCAAAAGGCATGACAAATGAATTCATAATGCCCATATCCGGTAAAAAAAAGCACTTATGGATGTCCTCTTCCTTAATCCTTATCCGATGGTACCCGGAGCGCAATCAATCTTTGAGAAATATTTTGCTCCTTGTAACTGGTCCATAAGATCATCTGCCTAGGCAAAGCATAGCGATTCTTGATGGTATGCTTATTGAGTTGCCTATAATCAATACACATCCTTAAGGAGCCATCTTTCTTCTTGACAAAAGAATAGGAGCCAAATGGTGAAACTTGGGCGAATAAACCCCAAATTCAAGTAACTCTTGTAGTCTGTTTCTTAAGCTCTGCTAACTCCCGGAGGACTCATTCGATGCGGGGGCTTTGCTTTGGTAGGCTTAGTACACGGTTCAAGAGTTATCTCACATTCCACCCTCCGAAAGGAGGAAGCTTGTGGATCTCATCCGGAAAAAGATCGCTAAATTCTCGAAGAAGGTTAGCAATGTCCCAGATGGTAAGGCGCCGATTACTTCTTCTTTGTTTTGAGTCCCACTCAATGGAAGCAAGTTTAATGAGGCAAAGGAGTTCATTCTCCTCAGTATAGCTTTTCCTAGTTGCTTTATTGACATTGATCGCATAGCGGAGTGTAATGAATCACCTTTTATTGTCACACGTGCTCCATTAGCGGCGTTGAAGGTGACCTCCCCGTTTCTCCACGATCTATGTGGGCCCTAGCAGACGCTAAAAACTCCATTCCCACAATAAGATCATATTTGCCAATGTCCATTAACTTCGGCACCCAAGGCAACCGGTGCACCCGGCAACCGCATTTTAAAGGTTAATCTGGCGCCATGAGTGTGTCCGATCTTACCGCTAGCTAATGTGGATCGGCTTAGGTGGGGATCTCAATGTTTCAAAACCGCGATGCACGGGCCATTCTAGGAGAAGCAAAATTATGCGTTACTACCAGTGTCCATCAAAATTATGAAGGGCTTCTTGTCTACTTGGCCTATTGTAGAAATAATGAAGGTGACTTTCAGCGTTACTGTTTCTATAGCTGCAAGAATATGAGGCGCACCATGAATGTACTTTCGGGAGCCTCGTCCTCCGCGGCAAGATTGGACTCCAAATCTTCCCAATCCAGGTCGGCCATGGCGATTGAGCGATCTAGCGTGGCGTCGCGGACAATTACGCATGAAGTGTCGGGCCTCATCTGCCGTAGCATGCCTTATCCGGCCGAGCTGTTCTCACGCCTCTTTTAGGAATGGACCGTAAGAGGCCCCGAATTTCCTTACCAGCATTGTTCTCGCTTTATCCGTGCTAAAAGCAACTTTCTTCTCTGGCGTCCATAAGAATTGTCTTTGAGAGGCCCCGGACTTGGCGAAACGGGTTTGTAAGGTGTGGGCGGCCGTGGGCTGCGAGTAAGGAGCGGTCGCGGATCTTCGGTTCTTTGGCTTGTCTTCCTCAAGGCTTAATGCCTTAGCTTCGCCTCTGCTCGATTTTGGGTCTATGGCCTTGACCATACGTTTAATGGATGGGGCCAACCCTTCAATGTAGCCCTCTCGCCCTTTTCTCATTCATTCTGGTACATACAACCTCAAAACGCATGAATTCGTCGATTAGAAATCACGACCGACATGCCCTTCTGTTCCAACCCCAGAAGGTCTCGAATCTGTTGGCATTTGTGCGCCGCGAGGCACGTAATGCGATTTAAAAGCTTAGCGAACTTCTTGAACTTGCATCCGCTCTGTCCGGTGCTTAGCTCTGGCGTAACCCTTCCACCAAATACGGGGCAGCTCGGTAAGGTTAAGTGGTGGCTACCTTCCTGTATCCTTCTCACGTCATTCAGTAGGACTTCGAATTCCTTCATTTAGTCCAACCAAGATTCCGCATTCAAGCCTCCTCTGGATTTCCCATCAACCGAGCCAACTTCCCGGATTTTCCATATACTAGTGATGATGGTATCAACGGTTTTTCGTACTCCTTATCCTTCGCCTTTGAATGGTCATTGTCCGATAGGCGAGGATCCGGGAAGAACCCGAAGTGGTTGAATGTGAGGAAGCGCTATCCTTAGAGGAACCGATGGCGCTTAGTATGAGTCCTCCTTTGTACCGTCTGACAGGGCTAGCTCGGGAGGGATGGTTTGTCTTGTGTGGACTCACCGGGTCGTGGAGGTAATTCCGGGTCCGTCCTCCCGAGTATGTGGCGGTGCATTGGTATGCAAGATATAAGCCCAGTAACTCACCGAAGTTGCCTCTTCATTAACATCAATTCTGTTGAGGGGGTGAGCCCTCTTTTGGCGTTGGAGGGTGTTTGCCAAAAGCGTTCATTACCGCCTCTATAGGAATCATTTATGAAAATATAAGCAGATTTACATTAATGTACAATCCCTTTTTAGGTTAATCGAGACAAAAGTATATACAAACAGAAAATAATATTTGTATTTCATTCAAGTTGAGTACAACAACGGGTTGATTGATACATGGATTGAGACAAAAGTAGGTATGATACAATGGGAACTTGTAAAGTTCTACTTGCACACAGCGTAACCACAACAACGAAAACATAACGGAAGAGACCAAGCCTAGGGGTTGGCGAAGGGTCTGAGGATCGGCGTGGCGAGGTACTCTCCGTCTGGCTTCGGACGAGTTTATAGCGTGCCCAGGCTTGGACAATGATTGCTTGGTACTCCCATGTTGGGCTGATAATCAGAAGGTTAAAGAGCCTTCGCATTGCATAAAAGAGTTGCCAAAGATGGTCGTTGGTGTCCTCGAAGGCTTCGTGCCTGGTCATATTCCAGTAGTCCCAGGTACGACACAGGGTCATCTTCAGATCCTCGAAAGCTCGATCCCTGAGGATGTTAACTATCTCCAGCCCTTTGTCGTCGTGTCGAGTTCCCCTCGGTGGCGGTGGTTCGGTTTCATAGCCCTCCTCCCACTGGATATTCACCATATCTCGGCCATAGTCCCAGTGTCCATGGATAGATCGTCCCTCCTAACCATATCGGTGATTCTCTCCTCATATTCCCAAATGGTTTCCTCTGCAATATAGTTGGAATAAATAGAGCACATTTTTGTAATTCCATTATTTTCTAAAGTTTTAATACTTTTGAAGAGGATGTCATATAAAAAACACACAATCCAATAATACTCCTCAAGAGAACTTTGTATTTAATAAGTAAATAAGGTACACCATTTGTCAATATGGTCCATTCAATTGCCAATCGAAAATCCCAGAACACACATAGATATATATATAAGAAAAAACTAGCAAAACATATATATATATACATTTCTCATAGCAAAATTATATTAGGAACTAGGCCCTGCCTCTTGATCCTTAGCCCTAGGAGGTGGTGGAGGCGGTCGGTGTCGCAGCAGAGTAACCCCAGGGTCTACTGTGGCAGCCGCAACGGATGCAACCTCTGGTGGATAGGCAACGGCCAATGGGGCTGCCGTGAGGAGCTTTATGCCCATCCAAGGCGCAATGTCCTGACCCAAGGCCGTCAGGGCAAGATCCCGTCGTACGAGTACATACGTACGCGACGATAGGGAAGCTTCTTGTGGCCCGCCGTAGAGAGTGCACGCGGAGGGCCCACCATGAAGCTTCACCTCGGCCCCAGATCTCGGGCTATGAAGAGGACTTGTCCATGTCGGAAGGCCGACAAAAAGAAACGGGTAAGGTGGTTACCCAAAGACTTTCCCTTCATGGTCTCATTCTTTCGCCACTTCCTTATCCAAGTCCATGGGGACTTCTTCCTCCTTGAGCTCTTGTTGCTCCTCCTTCTTGTGCGCAGGGTTATGGTATAAATCTTCACCCTCATCATCCGAAGCCTGAGGGAACCTCAACCATATTAATGTTTGGGGCGTGGAGGTCCCATAGCCGTGAAGGCATCCGTGCAAAGGCGGCCGGTTCCCGTGATCACGAAGTCGCTAAGACGTAGTAGAGTCTCCACGGCTCTAGGGTCTCCCCGACGGAACCGAAGGAGCTGGTGCACCTCCCGAGAAGCTTCCGGTAGAAGTGAAGTCGATGAAATCATCCATACAATACTCCGCAAGCTCGTAGAGTACATGGTCTTTGTGCTAGCGCCGAACCGCCACCACGTGATACGTCCAGATAATATCATCCAAGAGAAGGTATTCCTGCCCGTGGTGATAAATAACTGGAAGGCCGTCTAACCCCGACAAGCCTATAGATTGGTCACGGCTACGGTGGTAGCTCCTCTGCTAGCTCTTTCCAACGCAAAGTCGCCCATTCCTATATGCTTCGTCATCCCCTCCTCTCCTGAGGATTACGGTAGCCCGCCCTTCTCTGTAGGCAAGATTTCATCCTCAACGTATTGGTCCATGAGGATGGTTAAAGCGAAAAGTAGCTTCCGGATATTGCTGCCCTCATCTTTGGACCACTGGTAGGTGTTTACCCCATCGGAGTTTCCCCTTCAAGACGTCATAAGCATGTGTGTCCCCGCCTAGCATCTGCCGAACTATCTCCCGCTCCAAATACAAGTGGGGAGGATCCCCCAGAGGAATACACAGAGGAAGCATTTCCTCCATGTAAAAGTCAAGGAATCCGGCGTAGTCCGGATGCCGCTGCATACTGGTGAGGAGGTCTACGCGTTGGCATAGCAAAGGCTGCAGCAGGTCGAAGGGAACCTGTGGATCCCATTTCTCTCCATCATGGTACCAGCGACAAAGGTCCTGGCAACCATGGCGCTAGAAGGAAGGAGAGAGGAAGAGAAGCGTTTAAAATAACCTTACAGTCCCCTTTTAAACCCTTTTATTAAAGCTGACGTCAGCATTTTATTTTAAATTTAACATAAAAAAACATTAAACTTTTAATTCAAAATAAAAGCCTCTTTATTAATTATCACAAAAAAATATGTACAAATGCGGATCCCCGCAAGTAGGCTAAGGTTGCTCCCCCCGTATCCTACGGGCGAGGGCTAAATCCTTAGGCATTATGGTGACCCTCTTTGCGTGGATAGCGCCAAAGGTTGGCATCCCAAAAGTGCTACCAAGTAGGCTTTCAGCAGCCTCTTGAGCGCCAAAATTGCAAAGGTCCGGAACCGGAGATCGGTCTTAAATTGCCGCGGCGATCTCGCACGCCGACCTCCAAAAGGCAGCTTCCGATCGGAAGGTCCGTGGACTTCTGAAATTTGGGATCTCCCGCAATGCCGCGATGCAGGGTCCGGAACCGATGAGGCTTCGGCTGGTGGCCCGGGCCCCGACGATGTTGGCACCGTCTTAGCCCGAGAACCGGCCGGAGTTATCCACTCTCTGCGCCTCGGTGGAGCTGGTCTTCTTCCCAAAAGCCCCGAGGTCCTTAACTTATCCTTGTATTGACTGCCTTGCCCGGCCTTATGGGCAACTCCCTTCCTCCGGGAGCTTAACCGGTGACATCGTCGGTTTTGGGTTGAGCCACTCGGATGCACCTCCTCCCCGTTGGTCCCGGATCTTGTCGGTCCCGCTCATCTTGCTCCAACTTCTCGCTCTTCCGTGAGCTCTCCTTAGGTCTTCTTGGATCCGAGCCACGGCAATTAAGTTCGGTGGTACCGTTGTGGCCCTTGACCCATATCTATCTGAATAGTGGTCGAGATAGTCTATGCTAATGTCGGGGATTTCTCCCGGACAAAAGCCGTTGGAACCCTCATGCCGATGGTATGGGGGAACCTCAATGGCTCGCCATCAATGACCGGCAAAGCCGCCCCCAGGTGTACCGGTACTCCCTACCCCGGCCTGGCCAGGTCACCAGCTCAATCCGGTGGTCGCCCTCCCCGGCAAAACCCTAATACGGCCTGGCCTCATCCCCGACATCTTCCTCCTCCGTATGGCCTTCCCCGCTCGAGGATAAAATTTGATGAGCATCATCACCATATCAGGTTGCTCAACAAGGGTATATGGGAGTCGGCGTAGGTTCATTTCGATGAGGAATGGCTCGAGAAGTGATAGGCACAGATATGGAATCCTATCGTTGTTCTCAAACCTATTGACCAGCCCATCCAACAAGATGTCGATGAGGGCCGGGTCGAGAGCCATGTGCTTAGCAATCATGGCGTAGATCTCCAATGATGCTCATGGTGGACGGATCCCAGCGCTCTTGGTAATAGCCATAGCGGGTAGTCGCGGCTACCGGCGCTAAGGGGATGGCAAAGGGCGCTAAGATGCACAAGGCCAAGGGCGCAGGATCAAGGTCCGGTCCGGGTGGCGGATGGCGAGGGCTCAGGCGGTTGGAGGCACTGGCAAAAGCAAATGACAGAAATGGTTTGCTAAATGCGGCCAATTAACTTTAAAATTTCAAAAAATTTTTCTTATTAACTTCAAAATTTTATTATTAAAAAATTATACGGGCTGAAATACGCCGCCACATCGGCTCGGGCCCGATGGCATTATATCGGGCTCCGCCTCGACCGGTGTCGTCCGAAAAGGCCTTACCGAAGTTGACTGGGGCGGGTTGCTTCTGACTGGTCTGACGGGGTCGGCGCCGACAAAGATTTCGGGCGCCAACTTGATCGCAGTTTACAAAAAAGCAAGCGGCTTCGAATTCGATTTTGGGCCTGCCCTTGACTATTTTTTTCACCGAGAGTTGATCTGTTCTAGGTAATTCAAAATGCGCCCGATCCAAGGAAACCATCTCCTTCGTCAATTGAGCTACCCATCGACACCGTTAGGCCTCCAATCTTGGCCCCTCCACTTCAAAGCTACAATTTCCTAACTTAACCTAACACCAAGCCAAACAACAAAGAGAACTAACGACACATTGACTTAGCCTCCTCCTAACTACCATGCTACGAGTTAGTGTTTGGCGGTGCTATGATTTGAGCAACCAAATCACGGCTCGATACCATCAGGACGCTCCCCCAGAATATATACGACCCTCTGACGTATACATTCGGGGACTTTCCCCCCATCCCATGGCGATCATCCCACCATGAGAGCGGGCCCTCCGCCCTGCTTCGGGCCATCTATGAAATGAGGCCCAAGAAGGACACGAAGGGGTCATTCGCCCACGCCTTCAATGGGACTCCTACGTCGCGGAAGCATGAATACAAGGGTTAGCACACGGATGAATATACATAAATAACCACCACGGAAGGGTGGCGATCCATCTAATATTCCAACGGCATAGAATATGCATCTAATCCTACAAAACACCCGGAACCCGTGTTCTACCCCGGCTCGACTCCCCGTGAGGATCGAATCGACGGCCGGGCCTCAAGGGATCAGCCAGGCCAGAGTCTTGGCATGGCGTTGGCTGGCATAGAACATTGGTGGGGTTGTCCACTCCATCCGCCCCTCCCCATGCACACTTTGCGGATGGGTCAAATCATGCTATGGCTTTGCTATAGCCTTCCTGGGAGACGCAAACTTCGGGCATCACCCTCTCGAGCCTACTCCAGTTCATGGCGCTGGGTCCGATGAGGCAGTGGGGGGGCGTCCCCTTCGAAATCACAAAGGTTCCATGGGTGAGCTAGAGAATCGTGCGCGCCGGCGACCCCCGTGATCCGTGCATTCGACTTACTCACCCTAAATCTACTCAAAGTGCATGGTGCTCCATACGGATCACACCTCTACACCCGAGGGGAGTGTCGGACCCATACCCGCCCTCAACGTGACCGGCTATCGAGGCCTAGCCCACCAGTAGGAGTCTCGGGGAGCCTTGTATGCTCATGCAAGACCCCACCCCTCATGTCACCATCAGTGTTCCTTGTCCGGTGCTAAGCCGGACCATAGCATCTAGGACCCGGTGGGTTCTTGTGCACAGCCGCATTTAATGGGACCGCATGGCATGTATCTAGGAGCATACTACAATACACTGGTTCGTAGGCCTCTACCCCCGTAATCCCCCCGTTTCAGAGTCAAATTAAACAAAGAACTAGCAATCCATCCTTTCAGAGTAAGAACCAGAATTGAATATAAAGAGAACTTGTTTGTACAATCAAGGGTTAGTTTCTATGATTGATTTACAAAGAGAACAGAGAGAGACGGACACAACCAAGCGTTATCTAGAATCCACATAACCACCTACCTGAATTCTGGCTGGACTCGTTTCCATGGGGCGCCTCCATCTCCTGGGAGCTGAGAATTCAGCTGTTACTTCACAGGGACGACTGTTATGGTGACTCCTTGCAGGTGTATGATGGCGCTCAGCTCCTGGCCTTCCTTGGTCGATCTTCAGGAGTCAATCCCAGGGATAGGGGTCAAGTTGGCATCCAAACTTGGCAATCCCCATGCTGCCCAATCGATTGGGGCAGGTGGCGCCTTCCCAAATGGTAATTAGCCTAATTTCCTAGGTTATAGGTTATTATTATTAATGTGTTAAATTAGCATAGCTAATTTAATCCTTTTTAAGGTAACTCCCTAGGTTGCAATTAAGTTCCCATACCCCCATGGTAGCGTACCTTTAGGGAGTGACGTGCTTGTATTTGTACGTGTCCCGTATAGTAGACCGTATAAATACGTGGAACGTCACAATCCTTGAAATAGCAAGCAACTCCACCGCAACCTCGTTGCCCATGACATTCATTAAATAATGAAAAGAATTGATAGCCTGTAAAATGAGGTAGCCGTTTGGCTGAATGCTCCCACGTTTCCATGAGCAGAATGATATCCATATCTTTTGCAATGGGATTCAAGCCATCACCTTTACGCCAGGGAAAACCTCGACAATTCCAGGACACCAGCCAAAGGCACATTTCCTAGGAAGGTACATTTGAGGTATGAGCAGTGCGAATTGAGGAGGCTGGAGCAATAGAGGCGGCAGCGGCAGCAGTAGCAGCAACATCAGCAGCAGCTGTGATGTGAATTTTATTATGGTTGTATGGCTCTAAGGTATATTATTAAATAATAAGAAGATGATGTGGCATGGAGAAGATGTGGCAAAGAAATATTCCAAGTAGTTAGAATCAGATCAAAAGGGAGAGGATCGAGGAGGAAGGTATTGAGAATTTAGATAACAATTTCAAAGAAGCGTGCACAGGTTAGATCGTAATCTTCTAAATGCTCTAAGTATTTAGTAAATGGAATGAAAGAACAAATCTCATCATAAAACTAAAAGGAATATCAATGGAAATCCCAGCTTTTATTCAATGCTGTTGATGCGTAAATGAGTTAAAATGAGATCGGCCGGGCAAATCCGAACCGTTTTTGCATGCAATTCGATTGTAGGATAGATTTCCTTATAGCCCAGACCATATTCAATCATAAACAGATCTGATAAAAACCCTCTGGAACCGTTTTCACGGTGCAGGCCAAGATATCCGGCTGCTACTTGCGCTGAACATGGCCAAAGGAAGTGGAAACACAAAAGATATAGTACTAAGAAAGCAATAAGTTAGATCTAAGAGTAAATAGCTGCTAGATTAGCCAGAACTTCCGGCTTTGCAGAAACCCTAACTAATCTATTGTCAAACCTTCAGAATCGTGCTTCTCACCTGCAAATAACAACTATAAACCAGGGATAAGGGAAAATCGGCCAAGGAAGTGGAGGATCCGGCCCTTAAACAGGTCGGAATGGCCTTTTGACGAATCGATATGGGATCCGGCCAAGCTCTTAGTCTGATAAGAAAAATTGTTTGTAACAGGCCACGACCCGTTATCAACCAACCATTAACTTTTAACATAATGTAATTCTTAAGCTTAACTAATTAAAGTGTTATTCAAGTAAAGACTATAGAAAAAAATATTCCTAGAGTTAAGCACTAAATACGTGCATTCCCTAAGCCAACTCTGTTGCCTAGTTCTTGGTTCAAGTATATTATAAATATAGGAATGATGAATATCTGGATAATGGAAACAACATCCATTCTAGGGGTAACCTTAGGAATTACCAAGGCCATTTAATAATGGACCTTAATGAACGAAGTTGGAAACATAGACATAAATAGTCTTTCCCAATCTAGCCCACAGAAAAAAATACTGGAAAATCGCTCATGTTGCTAGCCTGGATTGCACCTTGGTCTGCCCACAACTCTCCGGGGAGAATAAGCAGAAACCGAGGTCACGAGTGTTAAGCACTCAGCACTAGCGAGTGGGCACTGACGAAGCTCGCTAGTGCGGACTCGACGCTGGTCACGTCGAGTTGCTTCTAGGTGAAGGTCTTTCCCCGAGCTAGAGACTCGTAGCTTAGGGGATACCGCAACATATTACTTGGGACTTGGGGACGACGTGGAGGTTCTGCACCCGTGAGATCTTAGGCTTGTGTGAAGTATTTTTCCGTAACAGCAGGTGTCGGGCGAAGGACCGTCACAAAATTGGTATCAGAGCCAGTCACGGGTTGAACCTAGTTATTGTTTAAAAAAAAAAAAAAAAGTGTGTGAACTGAATTCAAAGCAATCCTTATTTTACAATGACTTCATAGGATGCCAACATATTATGTCCAAGGTGTTAGGGCTATTACTTTTTTTTTCTAAGTGGAGCACCTCTTTACTATGGAACATGTGGTAGTTATACAAATTGGAAACATGTTTGAACATGTTGGAATACCCTATAGTATAGTGTAGGGTAGGTATGATCCATTGAGTATAGCTGTTATTTCCTATTCCATAAATGAGGGTATACTGAAGGTATGATTGCATCAATGACTCATTGGAGGTAGTTCTGGATTGTTTACCACCTAGTATAGATAGAACTTGTGTTGTTACTGCTTTGTGTTAGGGTCTTCATCTATTCCCTTTTTGACAGTAGTACTTTGTCACCCCCTTGAGTAACTCACAATATAACTGAAAAATTGGAACTTTTAACCTAGAATCTTCTTGTCACATATAAAATAGCAATTCTCTATTTTCCATCCGTACAAAAGTTAGAGGTGAGGAAATAGACAGTGTCAGTGTGGCTATAATTTGTCTTATGTCAGGGTGTGTACACGCCACAAAATAATCATTAGTAAACCATTCCTACACAATTGTTACACTCATAACAATCGCTTTCCAGCCATCAGGGAGGACCATGACATAATCTCGATTTTTCCTTTGTGATTAATTGGGATTAATGTTTGTATGTACATGAACTTGCAATTTTTATATAATAATAATAAAAAAAAATGTAACCGATGTTTGATTAACATAGGTTGATTGCAATTAGCAGTAAGCACTGAAAACACATAGGACATGCCTATGTGGACCTGACACAATCATAGCAAAGCGAAACGCTGGACACGCAGGGTAAAAGCATGTTAGGGTGTCCCTTAAAAAGTATTATTTAGTGACTAAAAAGGTACCTAAAAAGGTAGCCAGGACTGGGTACTGGGTACCTGTATAATATCTCAATATAAGGTATGTTTTAGAACTTTTTATATATATATTGGTCTCCGATAGCATTATCTTTATCTTAACTTTGAATATTACCATGTCCTTGACTTTTATTTTGGATTTTTGTATTAGTTTTAATGAAAAGAAAATGAGAAAGTACCCAGTTCTGAAGTACCTAGTGTATGTACTTTTGCAGGTTCCAAAAGTGGTACACCCTAACATGCTTTTACCCCGCAGGACACGCTGGACACATATGTGGAACCCGTGGAACCCGAAGTAGCGAAGTTATGATTGTGGGGGGTCAATCCACCAGTGGGTAGCATATGGCTATGTTAAGAAACATGCTGCTACCCCTTCCAACTTGAGGAAACTCAAGGAATAGAGGCAGGTCTTACAAGTGTAGGACTGGAGTGGGCAGCTGGTGGTTTGCTAACTGTTAATGTCTAAATTCTGTGTGATATTAGCCAATTAACCTAGTTCATTATATGGTTGCTTAATGGATGTAAGACAATAAATTGAATGAATGGGCATAGATAATAAGTAAGGAATGTGGTGATTATGTCATGGCCTCTATAATAATCATGGGAGCAAAAACATGATAGAGATCTGTTTTGAAAGTTCAGATAGTTTGATGTCATTTCAAGACATTTAGAGAGCTCATTGAGTACAAACTTTTATGTATTCTCCAGATGGAACCACTTCCTAGGGAACATCCATCCAGTCCTCATCATGCTGCTAATAATGCCAATCGGGAGGAGGATAATTTTGACAGCATGAGGAAAACTTTAGAATCTTCTATGTTGCAAGCTTTCTTAAGCTTTCAAACCAGCATAGAGAACCAACTTACTGATCTGAATCGAGCTAGCGCAGAACAAATGCAAAACTTGCAAATGCAAATCGAAAATCTACGACAAGGGCAAAGACAGGTCAGGGATCTTTAATTTGCAAGCTGTTTAAGGGGAAATTTTCTTAATCCTGATCGATTAAACAGGGAGATGTGGGAGGTCCACCAGTATTGAGAGCACCTAGTGGGAGAAGCCACCAACGAGGATCTTCGATGCCCTTAAGCTCGCACTCTAGGAGGAGGAAAAGAAACAAAGAAGAGGATACGGCATCATCTACACCTATGAGCCAAGGAAAGGAAAGCTCTCAAGCACAAAAGAAGTCATCTGCTTTAAAGGAGATTGCAAAGAAGTATAAGTTGGAGCTATTTGATGGTTTTGATAATGATGGAGTTAAGACAGAAGCTTGGATTCAGAAGGCTGAAAATTATTTTGTTGTAAGACAAGTTCCTAAGGAAGAAAAAGTGGGAGTGGTGGCATTGAGCCTGACGGGAAATGCCTTAATGTGGTGGAATCGTCATAAGGCAGCACATAAGGTGACTGATGACGAAGTCGCTTGGGAGACTTTCAAGGAACTCTTCATGTCGAAATATTGTCCACCTTCCTTTCATATTATACAGATGAACAAATTCATGGAATGTAAACAGAAAGGGCAATCCTTGGACAACTATATACAAGAATTCTCTACTTTGGAACGACATTGTCCAAAGTTAGATTCAAAGGCAAGAATCATTCTGTTAAGCAAGCATCATTCTCTAAATTAGGTGTTATAAAAGTAATAATTAGTCTTTAACTGCAGGAACTAGCTAGTCGCTTTGTGCAACCTTGGAAGAAGCGGAGCACAAGGCTCGATATTTCGAGAGCATCCTTAAGGAGGAGAAGAATGCCAACCGCAGGGAGCAATAAAGAGGAAATTTCCAGAGGAATTATAGGGATGAATCAAACTCTCAGGTCCATCAAACTTCTCATAATATTCCTATGTTGCTTTTCAATGCAATGTCACAGATGGATGAAGAAAAAAAGAAAGTTGAATATGATAAGTGCATGAAGGAGAATTCATGTTTTTACTGTAAGCAAAAGGGGCATAGGGCACGTTTTTGTCCTAAGAAGAATAACTCAAATGCCAAAGTTCAAGGATCTCAGAATGTGGGGGCAATGAGAGCTCATCAGGCAACCCTCATGGATTTAGAGGAAGATATGCAAGTTTGTGCAGCCGTTGATCAAGGAACAGCACAGTTGCAAGCACATGTAGTGCAAGTTGAAGGTAAAATCAATGAAGTTCCTTTTAGTATTTTGATTGATACGGGAGCCACTCACAATTTTATTTCACCAAGGCTTGTCAAGTTGTTTGGGTTGAATACTAACCAACAAGCCTTAAGAATGGTGAAAATGGCTGATGGAAAGAGAAAAGCTACTAGTGAGTATGTGCATGCATTAAAATTGAAAGTGCAAGGCATGCCTACAATTGCAAATTTCCATGTGCTTCAGCTAGGCTCATATGATATGATTATAGGCATGGAATGGCTTAGTGAGGTGCATGCTATAGTAGATTGTCATGAAAGAGTTGTGAGAGTAAAATCTAAGGAACATCAAGAATTATATACATTGGAAGGGTTGAATAAGCAGTATTTTACTTAAGCCCATTAGTCGCAAGCAAATCAAGAGGGCAATTAGGAAGCATGAAAGGTTGGGGTTGCTTGTACTCAAAGGGTCAGGAGAGATTAATCAAGTATACATGAATGATATGCAGGACATCCTCGAGGAGTTCAAGGAAGTGTTTCCGGAAGAGTTGACGGAGTTACCCCTCGAAGATATGTTGATCATGCGATTGAATTGGTTCCAGGAGCTTCTCCTCCATCAAAAGCTCCATATAGATTTGCTTTGTCAGAGTTAGTGGAATTAAAAAAACAGTTAAAAGAACTTTTAGATCAAGGATACATACAGCCTAGTATTTCACCTTTTGGTGCTCCAGTATTATTTGTTAAGAAAAAAGATGGTTCTATGCGTATGTGTGTTGATTATAGGCAATTAAATGATATCACAATTAAGAATAAGTATCCATTGCCTAGAATAGATGATTTGTTTGATCAACTTCAAGGAGCTTCATTATTTTCAAAGATAGATCTTAGATCTGGATATCACCAGATAAGAATCAAAGAGAGTGATATACCCAAAACAGCTTTTTCTACAAGATATGGGCACTTTGAATTTGTGGTTATGCCTTTTGGTTTGACCAATGCACCAACAACTTTTCAGTGTCTAATGAATGATCTTTTTCGAGAGTATCTTGATAAGTTTGTCCTCGTGTTCTTTGATGACATACTTATTTATTCAAAGAATTTAGAAGAGCATAGAGAACATCTGAGAATTGTTTTGGGTATTTTAAAAAGAGAAAAATTGTATGCTAAGAAAGTCAAGTGTTCATTTTGTAGCACGGAAATGGATTATTTAGGTCATATTGTTTCAGCAGAAGGAATTAAACCGGACCCCAAAAAGGTTGAGGCAGTAAGAGAATGGCCAGTTCCTAAAAACCCAAAACAGGTGCGCTCATTTTTAGGACTTGCAGGTTTTTATAGGAAATTTATCAAAAGTTTCTCTACAATAGCAAGTCCTTTGACAACACTTACAAAATCAAATACAGCTTTTCAATGGGATGAGAAATGTGAGAACGCTTTCAGAAATTTAAAAGAGAAGTTGATAAATGCTCCTGTTTTAAAGGTGGCAGATCCGAATAAGAAGTATCAGGTTATGACAGATGCTAGTGGGGAAGGAACAGGAGCTGTGTTGATGCAAGATAAACATGTATGTGCATATATTTCTCATAAGTTGAACGATGCTGAACGAAATTATCCTACTCATGATCAGGAACTATTGGCAATTGTACATGCACTTAGAGCTTGGAGACATTATCTATTAGGGAATCATTTTGAAGTGCATACTGACCATGCTAGCCTTGCATACTTTATGAAGCAACCTAATTTGAATTTGAGACAGCGTAGATGGATGGAATTTCTTCAAGAGTATGACTTTCAGATTAGTTATAAAACAGGCAGTACAAATGTCGTTGCAGATGCTTTGTCTAGACTTCCAGCTTGTTATGCAATAACGATGATTACAACAGATTGGTTGGATGAGGTGAAAAATACTATTGCTACAGACAATTATTTTGGACCGAAATTGAAGGAGGTACAAAAAGAAAATCTAGAGATAAAGGATAATTATAGTTTTGAACATGGAATATTGAGATACAAATCAAGAGTTTGTATTCCTGCAATAGATCATATTAAAAAGAAGATACTAAATGAATGTCATGATGCAGTAATATCAGGTCATCCAGGGTTTCATAAGACATATCACAAGGTAAAGAGAAGTTTCTTTTGGCCAGGATTAAAAGATTATGTTCGTAAGTACATCCAAAATTGTGTGATGTGTTCACGTGTTAAGGCCGAACAGATTAGGGCACCTGGCCTTTTGCAACCGTTACCTATTCCAGAAAGAAAATGGGAATCTATCAGCATGGATTTCATAGTAGGATTGCCAAGAACACAAACAGGAAAGGATGCTATTCTTGTAGTGATTGACAGGTTAACTAAACATGCTCACTTCTTTCCAGTTAGAAAAACAATAACAACGAAGGAAACTGCTAATATCTTTATTCATGACATCTTTCGTTTACATGGCATTCCTACAAGTATTGTTTCAGATAGAGATCCAAGGTTTACTAGTAACTTTTGGACTTCATTTTTCAAGGGAGTTGGAACTCAATTGCAGATGAGCACAGCCTATCACCCAGAAACTGATGGGCAAACAGAAAGAGTAAACAGGGTTCTTGAGGATATGTTATGGATGTACACAAGACAATCCAAAGAAATGGGAAGGATTGTTACCTTTAGCGAGTTTTGCCTACAATAATTCTAAACAGAATCTATAGGAATGGCACCTTTTGAAGCACTTTATGGACAGGAGATCATATGCCCCAATAAATTGGTATGATCCCATGGTTAAATCTGAAATTTCTAGACGATGTTGGAGGAATATGCGAGATAAAGTGCAGCTTATAAGAAGCGAAAGCTAGCGTAAGCACAACATAGACAGAAGCAATTTGCAGACAAGCATAGAATACATAGGGAATTCAAGGTGGGAGACCTTGTATATCTTCGCGTCAAACCAAAGAAAAGTCAACTCAGAATTGGAAAATGTAGCAAACTTGCTCCAAGATATGCTGGTCCTTTCAAAATCATTAAAAGGGTGGGGAACCTAGCCTACCAATTAGAGCTGCCACTACATGTAAAGATTCATGATGTTTTTCATGTCAGTTTATTAAAACCCTCTTTACATGATGGAGATCAAGTGCTTCCGGATTTGCAATTAATCCAGGAGAATAACACATTTGAAGTAATGCCATCCCAAATATTGCAATATCGGGAACGGAAGCTGCGTAGTAGAACGATCAAAGAAATCCTTATACAATGGGCGGATTACCCTATAGAGGATGCAACATGGATGGAGTTAAACGAGGCCGAAGCAAAATATGCTAAAGATTTCCCGAACCTTTTTCAATCTATATCATGTCATGGAATAAGGTTGTCTAAAAGATGTATCAAACTTGTTAAGTATAAACAATACAGGAAGTTGTGAAGGAGTATATTTGTAATAATGTGATGTGAATTTTATTCGACGAGGACGTCGAATCTTAAAGGGGATAAGAATGTGATGTGAATTTTATTATGGTTGTATGGCTCTAAGGTATATTATTAAATAATAAGAAGATGATGTGGCATGGAGAAGATGTGGCAAAGAAATATTCCAAGTAGTTAGAATCAGATCAAAAGGGAGAGGATCGAGGAGGAAGGTGTTGAGAATTTAGGTAACAATTTCAAAGAAGCGCACAGGTTAGATCGTAATCTTCTAAATGCTCTAAGTATTTAGTAAATGGAATGAAAGAACAAATCTCATCATAAAACTAAAAGGAATATCAATGGAAATCCCAGCTTTTCTCTGGGGCAATTTATTCAATGCTGTTGATGCGTAAATGAGTTAAAATGAGATCGGCCAGGCAAATCCGAACTGTTTTTGCATGCAATTCGATTGTAGGATAGATTTCCTTATAGCCCAGACCATATTCAATCATAAACAGATCTGATTAAAACCCTCTGGAACCGTTTTCACGGTGCAGGCCAAGATATCCGGCTGCTACTTGCGCTGAACATGGCCAAAGGAAGTGGAAACACAAAAGATATAGTACTAAGAAAGCAATAAGTTAGATCTAAGAGTAAATAGCTGCTAGATTAGCCAGGACTTCCGGCTTTGCAGAAACCCTAACTAATCTATTGTCAAACCTTCAGAATCGTGCTTCTCACCTGCAAATAACAACTATAAACCAGGGATAAGGGGAAATCGGCCAAGGAAGTGGAGGATCCGGCCCTTAAACAGGTCGGAATGGCCTTTTGACAAATCGATATGGGATCCGGCCAAGCTCTTAGTCTGATAAGAAAAATTGTTTGTAACAGGCCACGACCCGTTATCAACCAACCATTAACTTTTAACATAATGTATTTCTTAAGCTTAACTAATTAAAGTGTTATTCAAGTAAAGACTATAGAAAAAAATATTCCTAGAGTTAGGCACTAAATACGTTGAGTCCGAGCCATTCCCTAAGCCAACTCTGTTGCCTAGTTCTTGGTTCAAGTATATTATAAATATAGGAATGATGAATATCTGGATAATGGAAACAACATCCATTCTAGGGGTAACCTTAGGAATTACCAAGGCCATTTAATAATGGACCTTAATGAACGAAGTTGGAAACATAGACATAAATAGTCTTTCCCGATCTAGCCCATAGAAAAAAATACTGGAAAATCGCTCATGTTGCTAGCCTGGATTGCACCTTGGTCTGCCCACAACTCTCCGGGGAGAATAAACAGAAACCGAGGCCACGAGTGTTAAGCACTCAGCACTAGCGAGTGGGCACTGACGAAGCTCGCTAGTGCGGACTCGACGCTGGTCACGTCGAGTTGCTTCTAGGTGAAGGTCTTTCCCCGAGCTAGAGACCCGTAGCTTAGGGGATACCGCAACATATTACTTGGGACTTGGGGACGACGTGTAGGTTCTGCACCCGTGAGATCTTAGGTTTGTGTGAAGTATTTTTCCGTAACAGCAGGTGTCGGGCGAAGGACCGTCACAGCAGCAGCATCAAGGGTACCATTAGCAACATCATGAGAGGAATGGCCTTGAGCAGAAGAAGATGTAGTGGGTGCAGAAGATGGAACAACACGAGGCGCATTTGCAGCATTGGTATGTGCATGGGAAATGGGAGAATGGACTTTAACACCAGCAGTATAAGTGGCCTTAGCATGGTGAAAGGCGTCAGCAAAGGTTGCATGTGATGGTGTAAAAATACGTAGTTTTCCACGAATCAGTGCAGCTTTACCACCATTCTTTTAAATGTCCTGGACCTTTTGCAAATTCTGGCGTCTGGCTAACTGTTGGGACTTAGTAAGATCAAAATCCAGATAGAGAGATGTCCCTTTCAATTGCTTAGCCTGCTTGAGGATATCCATTTTAGTACTCAAATTTTGCACTATAAATTTCACTATGCGCGGTTGGTGGGGCTGCAATGCTCCAACCCTATGTGCAGCAGTGACAACAACTGGTGTTGTGAAGTCCAATTTAGCTAACACCAAAGTCTGTACCTTCTGTTGCAAGTCCTCTGATGCTTCTTCTGGCATGCCACGAATTACCAGATTACACTGACGGTTGTGCCTATCAATGTATTCTCTACGCCTCTGAGCACATGTAGATGCAGATGTAGATGCAAAACCTGTTACATGAGAGTTTTGAAATTGGGGGGAGGATGAACTAGGCATGGATCTCACATTAGGATCATGATGCTGTGAAGAAGAAGTTGGAGGTGCCTTAGTTGCATGAGAATAGGAACGTTCCAAAGGCAAAGAACTTCGACTAGATGTGTCTTAGCAAGCTTCGGTCCACTTGGCGGGTCATGCTTTCTTCTAATGCTGCGCGCGCGAGTATTACAACTCGCAGACACCTCGGAGACATGGCGGAGTAAATCTTGTCTTTGCTTGCCAATATCAACCATTAGGTGCTCCACAGTCATATGACAAGCAGCAAACTCCAACTTTGCGCCCTCAATTGCTTCCCAAAGCTTTGCATGTTCAGCATGAATTTTGCCGATGGCGTTGCAAGGTCGTTACGACACTTTGCCAATTCAGACCTCAATGCACATTGAAATTGTGTCATCTCTTGTTGCTGCATGTGCAAAGTGGCTGTAAGAATGTCAAGCTTGTTCTCTAGATCTTTTTGAAGCAAATTGACATAGAGAGGAAGACGTGCTGGACGAGGAACTTTGGAGAAATCATCTGGGGTCAATGCCTCGGCCATCCGCTCCCTTTCATCATCTCGAGTTGAACCTCCAACGCATGTTGGAGGTGTGGCTGGCGATATGCACTTCCAACACATGCGGATGCAATCTGCTCCCCCCATCGACATCGGCACCATGTGGTGAACCTCCAACGCGTGTTGGAGGTTCGCCCAGGCTTGCACCGCCAACACCGTAACGGATGCAATCGCTCTCCATCATCATGTGTTGAACCTCCAACGCATGTTGGAGGTTCGTCTGGGTCATTTGCTCCACCAACACCTGTGGGAATTTGCGATGGACAACGCTTATCCCGTTGAGAGTAAAGATGCAATGCCCTATTTAATGTATGCTGTTTAAGATGAGCATCTTTATTGAGAGATCGAGTCACATCACCTTTGTAACCGTTATCTTTGTTCGTGGATCTGAGAGACTTCAAGGGGTGACGAGCAGGCCCTGACGAATTTGGCTGATCAAAGGGATTAATACCCACCATAGAAAAGTCCCCTAGCTGCTGCAGAGGAATTGAAGGAGCCATTACTTCCTGAGGGCCGAAATGGGCTGATCTATAATAAAAAGCAGTCCCGAAATCAAAAAGTCCAAAAAGCTGAAATCAGTAAAATAGAATGATTAAATTAGCTTCTCATGACCATAACCACCTGCATCTTTGTAATCTATTACTACTTTGCCGTGGGCAGGAGACTATTGCAAGGAGTTTAGCATAAAAATAAATTATTTAACTCCATAGAATTTTGCAACTAATTCCTGAACGGTTGTAGCTTCTATCTGCATTGCTCCGTTGGCATTTACTAGAAAAGGAGTTGCAATCCTAGCCATCAAAATAAGGACCTAAGGTACTACAAATTGCTCCAATGCCATTATAGATTATTTTATGGATATAAGATAAGAGTTTTTTAACATCCACGGGGTTTTCCATGTATAAGAATTTTCTAGGTATGCCCTCTCTATTATCCCACTATCATACTTGTTCTTCCATCTCAAGTGCCCTCGCACTCTCTCTCTAGTGCCATCACACTCTCAGCCTCTCTCTCTAGGGTTTCTAAACACTCTCTCTCTCTACACTACCAGTTCCTCCCACACTCCTTTGGCCAACTACTATCTCTACTCCCTTTGTCTTGGCACTACGAATTGCCCCAATGCCATATTAGATTATTTTATGTACACCCTCTTTATTCTCCCATTGTGATACTTGCACTTCCATCTCTAGCGCCCTCACACTCTCTCTTTAGAGCCACCACACTCTCAACTTCTCTCTAGAGTTTCTGAACACTTCCTCTCGCTATTTTACCTGATTCCTCTCATGCTTCTTTGGCCAACTGCTATCTCTGCTCCCTTTGCCCTGAACACTTCTACCAAATTCTCTCTTCCCCAATCTTCTTGGCCACTTTCTCTCTCTAGGGTTTCATCCTTTGGCAACATTCTCTGACTACTAGTTTTCCAGCTTTTACCCACTTTTTCTCTCTAGTTCTTCCCCCCAAAAGATGCTTGAATGTTGCTAGACCATTCTAGGTTGCACAAAGCCCCCTATCACCTCAAGCCCATGTCAAAAGAATTCCGATAGCTGCAGGATTTGAACCTTCGTCCCCTACAGGGTTGAACCCCTCCAAACCTCCCCATGCCAACCATTGAGGGTGGTCATCCATATCAAATCCCTTTGAAACACCATGTTACTCACATTTAAATCGTCTACTATATAATTTGTAGATGATGTTATTTTACTTTGGAGAGTAGAAGATATTCTTCCCTTCAGTCTCTCCTTCATGGCTTGCTTGTTTCAATTGCCCCCATCTTCAATATTTATGTTGCAAATATCGAGGTTTCTTATATGTCCCTCTTGAACAATAACCCGTTGCATGTGCATGTCCCATAACCCGTTGGGTTCCCGTGGACGTAAAAATTCATCTTATCTTATCTTATCTTATCTTATCTTATCTTATCTTATCTTATCTTATCTTATCTTATCTTATCTTATCTTATCTTATCTTATCTTATCTTGAATCTGTCTTGAACAATACGTTGTTTATCGTTTCGCAAACATTCTGCTGCACTTGCATTTGTTGGCGTCATCTGCTTATTTGTTTGACCTTTCCTCTTCTTCACGTGGATGATTGTTGACTGCATTTTTTGGCAATTGGTCAACATGGAAAATGTTGGCAAACAAAACCATTAGAAGGGGGGTGAAGGAGATTAATTGTGGTTAAATAGTTCTAATGGTGGTGATGGAGTGTAATATGTTTAAAAGACTGAGATGAAGAAGTGATTTGAAGGGGCGAGATTAAGAGGTCATATATAAAGGGCGGAGACGAAGAAGTAGGAGCTATAAATTTTTTGAGGAGTATGAGCTCCTCCTCTCGTCCATGCTCCAAGTTCTTGGGGAGGGTGGCAGCCTCTCCTTGGACTGGAACAAAGGCCCCTCCATGGTTTAGAATAGAATAGAATAGAATAGAATAGAATAGAATAGAATAGAATAGAATAGAATAGAATAGAATAGAATAGAATAGAATAGAATAGAATAGAATAGAATAGAATAGAATAGAATAGAATAGAATATGATTTTATCGTCCACGGAGACCAACCGCCTATGGGACCCAAGTACAAAGAGAGAGCAAAGTATTACTACCGGGATTAAAAACCCCTCCCCAAGGGTTTTTGGGGAAAACCTTAGTAGCAATAAGGATCTTGACATCTTTGCCGCGATTATATACATAATCACAAGTACGGTGAGGTTAATGTCGGACGGGGGGCATAACCGAAGTCCGCGTATCCATTACCTCCCGGGGTAATGATCCCAACAAGCCTACGGAGGCCGTGCTCATGTAGCTCATGCAAGGCGATGGGGCACAACTAACCGGAAGCATACCGAGGCCGGATATGCTCGTGACGCCATGACACGAGGCCCGGAGGGCGTGACTTTCATCCTCAATGGCGCCTGCTGACGGACTCGGCGGACTCGGTCCTCACGCGGCTCCCGAATCCATCTCCCCCGTCTCAATGCGAGGTGGTGTGCACCTGTCTGAATGGAAGCAATCACCTGGCGCTTTTCATGGGTAGATGGGTGCGCGGTAGTGGTGTGGGCCCCTCGTGAGCATGGGATTAACTCTGCCGTCGATAATTTGCCACCTTGACATGTGACAAGGCCTCTGCATCCCAAAGCTTGGCCATGAAGCAAGCATCCAAAGCGCGTTCCTTCGGTGTATGCACCGGTCCACATCGTGTGCCTAAGACATTCCATAGCGAGAACCACTGGGCTTGCTTGTCTTTCCAGCAGGCTTTGAGTCGCTGCGGGCCCATCGCCACTGCCAAAGCAAGGTTGGGAAGCCGGGCTTCATCCATAGCCACCACCTTCTGTTCCAGCGCAGCCCTCTGTAATGGAAGGAAGCCTGTCTCCTGGAGCAAGATCTGATATGGGACCGTGGATTTCACTCCCAGTGCCCGGGCCAAGAAGGCCTTCTGTACCTACTCTAGATCGTTCCAAGTGGTGAGGGATATCACTGGCCCCCACACTTCTGCCCCATAGAGGAGGACCGGTTCAACCAAGGCCCTGAACAAGTGTGCCTGGTGACCCCATGCATACAGCTCTGCCTTGTGACTGTTGTTTTGCATTGCATACAGGGCTTTCCAGCCTGCAGTGACCCGTAACCTGATGGATGCAGAGACATGGAGGAATTGTCTTGTACTTGATGTTTCATATATTATGAAGAATAACTTTCAGATCCCGATTTGTTTTTCAAGTTTTTTCAAATGCGCGCTTCTGTTTCCATGTTGTAGTGACCTAACATGATCCTGATTTTTACCTTTTGAGGCCGCCAGTTTGCGGAGTGGGAAAATCTGGCAACAATGATGTGGGATGATGTGGCAAGCTTTTATTTGCCTCTAGCTATTGGTGTCAATCTTAATGTTGTCTTTAGTGTTTAAATATAAAATTACAGTATATTATATAGGTTGTCGACTGGGCACTCACAGTTTATTGCATACTCAGTTAAGTCTTACGATCTACAAATTATAGTATCTATATCACAGTTTATGTTGTGCACTAAAACTTACAGTTTGTTGTGAACTTAGTACTCATGGGTCTTAATAGTTCAAATCTATAATTACAATTTACTAGTCGTCGACCATAAAACCCAGGATTTATATCTACAATTTCAATATTGTAAATTCAATACTAATAAGTCTTAGAATTCAAATCTAAAATTGCAGTTTATTGAGTCCACGGCCAATGAGATGTTTCAGTAATCCATTAGCATGCACTAAAGCAATCATGAGTTCTAGAATATTTTTGAGCTCATTGGAAATCCCTAACCTTGTTGTATATTGAAAATTTTATTTTTCATTGAAGTACAAGCGACCAAGCTGGAGCTATGATTGAATATATAGCATAATAACAGGGGGTTCCAGGGGGATTTGATATGGATGTATAAATCACCATTCCTAAGACCATAGACCATACTCACTAAAACAATTGGATGAATTATTACTATTAAAAAGGAAAAAATAGCTTTAATAGAAAGAAAAAATAAACACATTCGTTTGCTTGCTGGTTGCATTGGTTAACACATTCTAAATAGCATTGAATTATTTTAGAGGTTCGAGTCTTCGTATTACATATTCTAAAACCTTAGGTGAGCCCATATAGAGATGAGTCTCCGTATTTCATATTCCAAAACCTAAACCTTAGGCGAACCTGTATTTCATATTTCAAAATCCTAACTTATCAGGGAAAAGCATTTACAATACGGCATTAGGACGGCATTTTTGTCTTTTTTGTTGTTTACTTGTCATATGGATATTGTTCGATGTATTACTATATGTATAAGAGAAAGCCCTTATAGTGAGCTTTATCTTAACATAGAGTACAGCTAGGCCATGTTCTGCCACGTCATTGCCATGTCAGCTTATGTATAAAAGAGTTTGACAGCTCATATTGAATCCTTTTTTCTCTGTGTCTTGCAATGTCGGAAGCTCTGCCAGATTAGCGATGATGCTAGCGCAGTAGAAGCAAGATTTTTGGTTTTTCTTTTGTGAGGAAGGTGCGTCATAAGTATTGCAGAGTTTGGCAGAGTTAGCGCCTCAGTTTCTTCCTATTTTCTTGCTTACTTTTGGTTTTCTCTCCAATGCCGGAGGCTCTGCCGGATTAGCGACAACGTTGGCCAACCCTATGCCTCTCCAATTCTAGAGTGCAATAGTGCAGTTGCTCATGAGCTTCATCATGGAATCCCTTATCTTAAACAACTATCTTGTGCAGCTCCTGCACTTTATGGTCTTGATTGCACGAGCTTTCTTCTAGCCTCTGTGTTCTGGAAGTTGCCCCTGCGTTCTCTGCAGATTTTTTCATTTCTAGAGAGGTGATTCCTGTCATGTCAGGCTTGAAGATGCGGATGCTGCATTGGTACAGATCGCTGGATCCCGGCGCTTATTTTTATAGCTTCTGTTTGAAGTTTTAATAAAGTCTCCTTAATGTTCTGCTCAAATTGTTCCTACTTCTAGAACATGATGGCTATTCTGGGTGACATTGTGGCTAGATAAGCCTAGAGATCCGCAATGTTTGATCTATCTTGTTGCCTTTCAAGCTATGTTAGTCGAGGCGATCATCAAGCTGCTGTATGTGCATTTCCACTGGAAATGCGGTGCCGTTCTATGGTCAGTTGCTTATTGAGCAATAAGCTTGATCTTTAGTTCTTCTTTTGTTAAAGAGGTGCGACATAGGTTCCTGCAGAGTTTGCGGAGTTAGCGCCTCAGTTTCTTGCTATTTCTTGCTTATTTTTGCTTGCTTGCTGGTGTTGCTTGTCTAAGGGTTCATTTCTTCGGTTCGTAGGTAAGAAATGCAAGGTCATGGCTTGCATGCTTTGATTTCGATAGCAGATTCAACATATTTTTCGAGATCTATAGGTCTGAGCGAGTTTTAGCGCGTTCTTTTGGCCGTAGCTTGTGTTTTTTGTAGTTTTTGCCGAGAATATCCAACATGCAACAGGTAACTTGTTATCTTTATGCTTATTTAGTGTCTTTTTTCTATTTTTACTCACATTTACTTTGTTTTTCAGGTTCTTGAGGATCTTGCAGCTAGAAGGTTGTAATGGCACCATATTATGGCATTTTGATGTTCTTGTGTTTCTATTCTCATGTTTTATTTGAAGTTTTTATTGGTAGTGAACATGACCCTTTCTTTGGCACGGTTTCGTTAGAAGAGATTGCTGGGCAGAATGAGAGGTTGAGGAATGCACATGTTGAATTTGGCTCAATCGTATTGCAGGTGGTACGTTCAACAGTTGTATCATTGTAGCCAGTGGTACTTCTCTAGATGTATCTGAAATTGTGAAGAAAATCGGTGAAAGTGGAAGTTAGAACTCATTGTAAAACTTTTTGCGTGAATACAAAACTTTTTGCTTGCATTTTGCAAATTTTTTACTATCGAATTTAAATTTGTTACGATTGATTCTGTATCTTTTACCTTTCATTCTGGAGAATTTTACTCAACCTTAAAAAATTGTTACTACACTTTTTGACTAAAAGTTAAATACCAATAACTTTACAAGACTTCCAGGGTTTGAAAATATGCCACGTGTCAGCACCATATTTAATATGGGAGCAGAACGTGGCCTAGATGTACTTTACGAAAAAAGCAACATGTTTAGAACGGTTGAATGGGAGAAAAATGTAAATGATTGTAGAAAAGAATTTTTATGGAACATATAGAATTTTTACGGAACATATACTCTTGTAGTGATGGGGCTATTAGTGAGATGCCACGAGATGAGTCATTCTACAAAATTCAGTGGCACCAAATTTTTTTGTCAATGACGATGATGCTTTTCTCAGGAAAGGGGACAAGCTTATTTCTTTTCAGGGATTTCATGTTTTGTTTTTGGATTATCGCTCTAATTGATGAAATGACCACCCTCTTCTATAATATTTTCTATTGTTCATGTTCAATACAACTCCTTTCTTTTTATATACAACTCCTTTCTTTTTATATAGTTCGACGCCATTTTGTAACGGTAGGATAACCTTGTCCCTTTTCCTGTTTCATATACGGTGGTTCGACCAATGTTTTTTGCCTTTGGGATGAGCTTGATGTCACATTCTACTTCCCTTTGTGGGGATTTGTGAGGAATCTTTTCAGGAAAGAGGTCCTTATCCTCTCTAAGGAGTTTTTGTACTTTCGGTGGAACTATTTCCTTTCATGGTGACCCTTGTGGCCAATGAGGATGATTGGAACTAGCTAGCTATAGCAATCCATGAATATCCGCTTGGTTTTTGAACCATTATACGCTTGGTGACTCATCTCTTGACTCTTGTGTCGTGTTTTAGTGAAGCTTATTTTTCATCCTCTTTTATTCTGAAATAAAGCTTTCTTATGTACTGCTCTTTGAATTCGACATCCACTTTCTTGAGGTGGTCACACAATGTAGAAGCGTTTGAGTGTAATCTCTTCATGTGTATATCGCCTTAGCTCTTTGATGCTTAGTCAACATCTGTGATTCTTGTCTGATGATGCCTACTGGTTCATTTAAAAGATTAGGCTAATCTATAATCATCATATATGGTGGATATACACTTTTATACCATCTACTATTCTAAACGAGGTGTGCCCCGAACTACCTCGATCGTATGTTGGACCCTCTAGGCGCCTCTCGTTTCGATTATAGTCATTTATGATTTGGATGCTTTTGTGCTAGGTAACTGCCTCGGCAAAAAAAAATTCTTGTGAGAAACTACTAAAACCCTTGCCACCGAAGTGCCTAGCTGACATAAGCAATCAAGAGGTTGAAATTCCAATGATTGGTGGCATAGCTCCAAGTGGTGCCACCAGATATTTCAAGGCAAAAAGTAATCCAAATTTTGACATACAAAAACTAGGAATCTCTAGGTGGTGCAACCAGATATTTCAAGTCCAAAAATTATTCCAATTTTGACATAGAAAAACTAGGAATTGCAACCACCAAATGGTTTACGTGGAATGAATAAGCATTCT
Organism: Isoetes taiwanensis; assembly: GCA_021234155.1. NCBI lineage: Eukaryota > Viridiplantae > Streptophyta > Lycopodiopsida > Isoetales > Isoetaceae > Isoetes > Isoetes taiwanensis. Next base: position 5,884,297 of record JAJEKV010000020.1, on the reverse strand, counting down.
AGTAGAGTGGTGAGCAAAAGTCAATCAAAGTCAATTCCATATTCAAACATCAGCCCCCCATTTTTAACCGTATTTACTCAATTCTCTAGGTGTGCTACAATGCAATGGGTGACCCAAGTCTATGACGTTAATTGAGTTTAGGGGCAAAATAACATGATTAGCTTGAAATTATTGGTGTCTGTGTTATGGTTTTTAAGCGGTATCCTCGAGTTTTGCAGTGCAATATTGAATGTGTTCTCTACTAATCTATACAAATTTAAGCATAAATATGCTGCTGTAAAATGCTTTCTTCAGAATCTATAACTGATCAATAATTTCTAGCCCGTTATCTGTCTCCTCCCATTCATAAATTACACGTCACCTGAAAGAGAAAGAGAGAAACCCTAACAAATATTTTCGCCCTAAATAAAACAACGCATGTTATTAGTGATTGCCACTGCAAAGAAAGAACTTGTAATTAGAGACAGAACTCATCTCCGAAAATGTGCCATGAATATTAACTTATATGCCCATCTGTTCAGAAATTTCACACACAATTGAATTTGAATTTGAATTTGCATTTGAATGCCATGTACTTGCTGATCGATGCAAAGTCAAAATATTACCTGATGAAGTTTTTACTTTACAGCATAATCAAGGTAAGCATCTCATTCTCTGCAATCAATTCCAGAAGAGGCATATTTTAGAGAGGCATAACAAATTCATCAATATCAATATCAGACAAGAACTACACCCATAAAAATACCTGCTCCTCAAGCATGTTGGCAGACTGAATGAGACGACGCTTCAAAATAGATACTTCTTCTTCACAGTCACTGTTGGATCTAGTTGGTGCAGTGTCTGCCATGTAAAACATGAAAACCACCTTCCATAAGCATCAGATAAAATTGCTTCTGAAAAGCTCATCTATACCATACCATAGTAATAAGTAGAAAGAATATTCACACGCTCCTTTGGCTGCAAAAAAAAGACACGTTTGAATACGATAACTGAAACCAGAAAGCAAAACACAGTAACATTTAAAAAACATTATTAGTGATGATACATCAAAAGCAAACGACGCTTACTGGGACCTAATGCACACTTCTTGTTGAATTGGCCTCCTGAGATATTCCAATCAATATATCAAAAAATTGGCCCCATTGTGATTTAACTTACATGAACACTAAAAAGGCATACAGAACACACAAGTATGGCAAATGGAAATAATGTGTATCTGCTAGGATAATCACCACTATATGAGTGATGATTATTTTTTGCAAGCAAAAAATGGCCATTTCTGACGTCCTGAAGTTGTTACTTAACAAATGCATCCTTTTCTCTGCACCGAGTGTACTAACAGAAGTGAATAATCGGGATTGAATGTTCCCACCTAGAGAAGGCCCAAGATTGCTGTGCAGCAGGACATCATGGTCCAAGACATATGTATTTTGCCAGCAATTAGAGCAGGATATTACTAGCATTAGTGGCAAGGTAAAAAACATTGGCTCCTAAAACAGTCCCAGGAACCTACAGAGACGTAGCGGAAGGAGGAGCATGCAAAGAACAGCAAATATTTAATTGAATGCATTCTATAAAAACTATGCTTGCAACTACCATCACAAATATCCCCTCCTGCCGGGTCTCCAATTCCTCCATCTTCTTAAGCGTTGCAAATCCTTTTGTGACTTTCCCAAAAACTGCATACTGAAAGCATTTTGAAAATGGCACATAATAAGGCTTTTTAAACAACTTTAAGGTTGCCAATCTATAAATATGACCATACCTGTCCATCAAGATGAGGCGCATTTCCCAAAAGAATGGAGAATGATGATGCACCACTATCTGGATCGCTGTGCCTGCATTATTGAAACAAAGAAATCAAAGTTGGGGTAAAGCAAAGGCTGTGTAATTGCTGCATTGTATATACCTATAATGATCCCACTACAGTATTGGAGGAAAAGCTAATTGAAAAGCTAATTTTATGCTGTTTGTACTATAAAACACGAGGATTGAAAACTATGCAAATTCCCACAGCAAAGGTCCTAGCAGGACTTAAATTTAGACAACAATGAAAACTGCAATGCTCAGCAGAAAGATTAGGTGCATGAACATAATCTGTGCTGGTTACAGATCAAATACCTTCCCATGGAGAGTATGCCAGGAACATGTTTAACATCTGAAAACTCGCCAACAACGGTCTTTTCGCCCTCCTCTCGTTGTTCCTTGTTAAGAGGAGCCTCCCTTCCGTTCACAACATCTGCTACTTGTGCCACAAAACCTTTGTCTATCTGTGAGGGGGAAAGGGGGCAGTTAAATATTCAGCATTCACTTCTTTTCATCCCTGCTTCTCAGCAGGCAAAGTAAGATAAACTAAAACAATATTCTGCCAATTTCGGTAACCTTCTATATTAGAGAAGGAGCAAAGTAGAATTATGATACAATTTCGTACTCTAAAAAAATGGTTTGTGTTGTATGCTCCAAGCTTCACAAGTTTGAATATGTGATCCACAGTTTTTGGAGCGACGTCAGGGTAAAAGCCAAACTCTATATCGCCATAATTTGTCTGCACCAACAGATCATAGTTGATCATACCATAAAAATTGAACCTTGGTACCATAAACGAAAGGAAGGAAAGACAAAGAGCAAGAATTTGGCAAAATCATGATTTACAAAAAAACAACTGAGAAATATAGACCTGGAAAACAACACGATCGGAACTAAGCTTGGGCACCAATGATTCAGAGAGGGTACAAAGCGCGGACAGAAGGGCAAGGACGAGCAGTTCTGCTACTGCTGCCATAACCTTTTCCCAGCAACGAAGAATGAGCTGAGGTATACTTTTTAGTCCGTAAGATTATGCCACGTATGCAACAAAAGGCCCTTAGTCTTTGCCCACGTGGCAACAAGTGATTGGAGATCGTCAAGTCGCCACCTTGACCTATATGCATCCTGTTATCATGCAATCAGGCAAGACTTTTTGCTTGACTTGCAATCAAGCACAAGACTTGCAAGTTCCTTAGGATGGGTTCACATGCAGCGTCGCCTTCCACAATGCCCTATTTTACCATGTGTAAATAGAGGATGGCCTGTTATGGTGCTGGAAAAATGGCGAGCCATTGCATGACCCCGATGGCTCTTGACGGCGGACGTGAACCCAGCCTTACACCTACTACAACTCGAGGCGAGGATTACAACAATGTATCATCTAACTGGGCATTGATTAAGGAATTGCACTAGAATTTGTGATATCCATGCATGCTTAGGTTCTATTGGATTGCTCATGTAGCGTGTGTTCTCTGTGCACACCTCTTCTTAGGTCAAGGCCACATGCAGAAATGAGAGGCCTAAGGTGCTCGGGGTGGAAATTTTTGCTTTACATTTATGAGTTGCTCTATCAGTTGTTGCTTCTCCACCCCAAACACCACACTGCATGTTGGCCTTTGACTTAAGTTTTTTTTGGATGTTTATTCCTGCTCATTGGAAGTCGTGAGAGTTTCCTTGGGTAGGAGTGCTTGCTCGTTGAATATTGTCTACTTGTCAATTTGAAGTTATGAGATGTATAATTTTTTAGTATTTTCTTTATTTTTCTTTTGGTTGTCCATAGGATAATCCGAAAAGATGGGAGGCAAGAAATGGTAGGACAAGAGAACTGTCCTCTTTTGATGAAGAACAGCACTTCATTTCCTTTTACTTCTTCACATGTTTCATCCAATTGATTGCTAAAATAGTGTGATGCTTTTCTAATTATTTCGGAATGGTCCTTCCAATTTCATAGAGCCTTTGATCTGTTTAAGCCATTATTGATATTACGAATTGGAATGTTCAGGGCCACTACACAAGGATGGTTCGAAGTTTGTAGTGGAGTTTCCATTACCCGATAATTAATTTACAACACCACATATGGCATTAACTGTGAAATGAACCATCATTCACCCCATGTTCTTTGGCTAAAATTGAGCTTTTAATGGTAATTTATGTGTGTCTTATAGGTTCGGCAAGAAATTTAAACCTTCTTTGCAATAGGTCCTATTATAGTAATTTTTGCAGTCCTGGAGTGAGAAAGTTGCATGTCTATCGCCAAGGCCTTTCAGAGAAGAGTTCTAGGGACCTGCTTTTATGGGTTTTAAGTATAACACAAACTATTACATTACACGCCTTAAAATTAAATTCCCCCTAAAACCCCCTTTTGTTTGGGTGCATATTCACACAGGGGGTGACGTAGGGCAGCGAGAGCCCCTGTAATTATGTTTGGCACGTATAAAATCAACACCATATAGTATATTTCCTGAAATCTTATAGTATTTTGCAAATCTTGTTATACAGTATAACAAATTCTATACATCTATACCCCACAAACGAGGAACTTTGTGTACGGTGTAGATTAAGGAATAAGGGGTGAATATGCCTATCCAACAGCTCTCGTTGCCCGGAGTCACCCCCTGTGTGAATATGCACCCAAACAAAAGGGGGTTTTAGGGGGAATTTAATTTTAAGGCGTGTAATGTAATAGTTTGTGTTATAGGTTAAAAAAAATTTTGCCCCTTCGGGGCAAAAAACAAACATTACATCACACTTGGATGAGTTAATGAAAAATAGCAAATGAAATAGATACTTTGCGAGATATTAGAAGTAGCAAGCCTGGCAAAAGCTACTCGAGCCGCATACGTGCAAAACTATAGAAGCATACATTATCCATAAAGTCTTGACATGCTGCCTTTCTGTCAAGGCTCTCATGGTTATTCTTGCCTCATGTAATGAATTGATAAGCATGACAACATCATATGTGTTTTGATTGCACGGCTCAAGAGAATCAAACACATCCATAAAGGAACACGCATGTAAACATCATGGAGCATATATCCTCAAGCAAATCATACAACATCAACATTTTTTGTTCGAGTACCGCCCATATCCTCTAAAAGTAAAGCCAACAAACTTTGTCTATAGAACACTCTTTTATTAAAGCTACTATGTTCAACATTGACCTACCTTGAAACCGTATAAAGATACAGTACAATATGCAATGACACTTATAAACGGTCTGTATGAAGGTTTTGACGCCAAAAATGGGCAAATGGCTTCTGCTTTGTGAAGATAGAAGGGCCAGCTATAGAAGGGCGATAGATGAAAATATATTCCCAAACGCCCTATTTAGAGAAGTCCTAGACTGGGAGCCTGCATCGCAAAAGCTTAGGTTACAAGTGCCAGTGCTCCTGCATCGCAAAAGCTTAGGTTACAAGTGCCAGTGCTGCTGCTACTACATTGAAATAAGGAAAAACTAGTTAATGATGCTGCAAAATAGCAGGCAGAAAAGCTCTAACTAAAAGTGCATGGGCACACAAGCATACATATTCATTCTGCATAGAAGAAAATGCGCACCATCTCCTTTAGAACTTGTTCTTGCAAAAAATTCGGAGGAAATAGCATTAGTAAATTGCATATGTTGCCAATAAATAAATGGAATTGTAGAGTTTGTGAATCCCAATCCAATAACAATCAAATAACAATATGCTAGTACTAATCGCTTTGGCCAATTCTTGAATAAAATTCCACCGATTCATTTTAGTACCTCGAGACCGCCAAGCTAATGGAAGAACAAAGAATTTTGTTAATGGTTTATGGCTACCTGATCGTAAGTAAATCGGCCAATTGTAACCATTGCCCTCTTGCTTTATACTATATCATACCGATTGAATACTACAACAGAAATTTATAGGGATCTTCAGATTCATTCTACATAGCCATCACAGAACAATCTGCGGGCAATGAATTTGTGGTTTAACCACCAACTAAATGCTTGGCTACGGTGTAATGCATATTTAAATAGTTGTAGATCTGTACTTACTCGGGGAGCACATAGCCTTCTCTCTTTGCCTCTTTTCGGCTCTCCACTTTGATATGCTCGTAATGCAATATCACACCTGCCATAAAACTCCCCATCGATGTACAGTTGTGGAAATGTTGGCCAGTTTGAGTACTCCTTCAAGCCTTGACGCAGCCCATCATCTTCTAGAATGTTTACAGTCTCATATGGCACATTTAAGCTGTTGAGTATCTGATTTACAGTGTTTGAGAAGCCACATTGAGGGAACACCTTAGTCCCCTTCATGAAGAGTACTATCTTGTGCTCCCTCACAAATTTATCAAGTGATTGTTTCAATTCTGGTGTCAACCCTCCAGAGCTACCTGCACTGAAAGAAGCCCGGCATGGAACTGTCCTAACTCGCCGACATGAGGAGCTAATTTGCAAGATGCAAATTTTGCCATTCGCTGAAAGGCAAGGCAATGGGCGAATAGAGGTTGGACAAACAACGAAGTTAGGGTGTGAGCAGAGAGGGACGGCTATGGCCACGCCGGTTTCCAGTTTATAAACTGGCACCGAATTGTCTCCATATATCCACCAGATTTTGCAGCCATCTGTTGCCGGTTTTGCACCGTGAATGCTGCATATTGTTGCCCTGATGCCATACACAAGGGAGGAACACTGTGGGAAAAAAAAAAGCCCTTAAAGCTAACCTTTCTGGCAAAATACTGAAGAATCAAAGGAGTAGTAAAAGTCGGATTCACCTCGGAGCTTCTGCTGCTTCGAAATCAAAGGACAGACTTGTTCCTTCCTCTTTGAAGATTCAGAGAAGTAAAAGAAGTCGAAAACACAACCCTAAACCTAAAGTACAGGTTCTCGAGCCCTGCATGCCATTGGTTTTTTTTTTTTATTTATTTGTGGAGGGTATGGGGGTAAACCATTGGTGATATGGAATTTAGACAATAAAATGCGGAGTGCACTCTAGATATACTGATTAGTATGCCTCATGCAATATACCCATGAAATCATATGAAAACCATGCCAAAAAGCGTATAAAATCACAAAAAAACCCCCTGTTATAATGCTACATATTCACTGTTTGAGCATCAAACTATTTGCATGTACATAAATTAATGCCTCATATTCTCATTTTTGTTTTGTTGATGAAAATGTTTTTACATTTGCGTGTCTTGAAAGCACGATACTTTATATATTCATAACCCACATTATCTTAGGGATTTTTGGGTTGCCCAAAGGGCAAACCCTTGCTGGGTGCGCTGGAAGAATATTCTGATTTGTACCATCAAATGTATCAATTGGACGAATTAGATGGGTAAATCATTTAGCGTTACGTGATGTGAATGGGTGCCTGGGTCGCCCTTGATCAGCATGAGTCCGCGTTAGGGGGCCATCTCGCCATAGAAACCAGAAACAGGAGAATAGAATAGAATTTTTAACGTCCACGAAGACTAAGAAGCTATGGGAACCATTACTACTAGGAAATCCAGTAATAGCCCTTCGTATCTTCTCTTAAAGAAGCTGGTGCATTTGACTCAGAATAAGGCAAGATTTTGAAGGTTTGAAAGTTTAGATTTGTTGAAGATTTGATTGGATTGAAATGTCTTTGATTGAATCGATGATCTGCCAATTTAGACCTCCGATGAGTTCTTCGTTGAGCTCATATTTTGATTTGAGACAAGGGCTTTCAAGCTGCAAGGACAACAAAGATAAAATATCCATTAAAGTTAGAGCGCAAAGGGGTGGCACGTCTATTTTAGATGATTATGCAGCTCTAGGCATGTCTTGGCTGCATCTAAAGGAGATAATAAAGCAGTGCAGCTTACAGGCGATTGGCTCTCTAGATATCAAACTTACTCTATATTTCATATTCCATGCTTAAATTTGTTCTGCGAAACTTACTCTATGTATGAAATCAACACTATATAGTATTCTGCTTGAAATCTTATAGTATTTTGCGAATCTTGTTATACAGTATAGCAAATTTTGTACTTGCATACCCCACAAACGAGGAACTTTACGTACGGTGTAGATTAAGGAATAAGGGGTGAATATGCCTATCCAACAGCTCTCGCTGCCCGGAGTCACCCCCCGTGTGAATATGCACCCAAACCAAAGGGGGTTTAAGGGGGATTTTAATTTAAATGTGTTGGACCCAATGGTTGTGTTAATTAATGTCAATGGTAGTTATGTGTTGGTTGTTAATGTCAATGGTTGTTATGTGTTGGGGGTTTAATTTTTATATGTTGGATGTTAATGGGTTGTGTTGCAAAAAAAAATTTTGGCCCTTCTGGGCCTTAAGGATATCACAGACCCCCTCCCCACGGTGAGACAAAAATTTTAGAATTCAAACCGGAAAAAAACTAGAATTCATTTGAGGCTTTCATCACACAGCTTTTTTTTGAATTTCATCACAATAAAACAAATAGAACATAAGTAAAAGTTACCATAAAGATAGAGGAGATTGATCCCATTATTCTCGAAAGTCATAAAGTTTGCAACACCCATACACACACATTTTTTCAACCGAATTTAACAAAGAACCTTTGGCCTCCATGGATTCTTGTGGTGAGAAACCAAAGTGGGAAACTTTTTCGCTTGTTAGCACAAGGATCTAGAAGCCTCAAAATCTAAAAATGCATGGTAATTTTTGCGTGGCTTCATTCGAATGAGCCATAAAACAATATCCAATAAGCGCAATCCTCAGATTAATCACCGGTAGGATGTAAAAGCCTACCAAACCCGGCCGGAAAATTGTTGTTTTAGCATAGATAACTTAACCAAACATATCCATATCATACACTATCAAAAAGATCTCGGAGAGAGCTTTCCAACGCAATAAAAATCATCTCAAACAGAGCTCTGGATCAAAAGTTATGATAAGAAATGTGTTGCCGGTGGGGAAACTGCACTACATGCGCCCTTCATGTGCCCATTATGCACCACACACACAAAAAGAGGGCTTTTGTTGTGAGCCATTGGTTGTTGACTATTATGCACCACACACAAAAAAAAAAAGCTTTTGTTGTGAGCCATTGGTTGTTGACCATTATGCACCACACGCACAAAAAAAGGGCTTTTGTTGTGAGCCATTGGTTGTTGACCATTGGAAAAAAAAAGGCTAAAATCAATGGCTCAGAAATGGTGCACTCTAGATGTACGCATTAGTACATCCATTTGAATACATCACGAAATCATAGGAAAACCTTAGTGAAAAGCGTATAAAAATACAAAGAAAACCCCCTGTTATTATGCTACATATTTCATATTCCACGCTTAAATATGTTCTGCCTCCGTTTCATCTTTGGTATTTGATCATATTTTAAGTATATTATATCTCAAAATGCTCTGTTTTTGGATTATTTCTTCAGTATCATCCAAAAACTAAAAATATTCAAAAAGGAATAACCTTCATGAAGTATATTTCGATGGAAAATTTCCAATGCATTAGCACATTTTTTATTCTTTTGTAGAGAGATAGATAGATAGATAGATAGATAGATAGATAGATAGGTAGATAGGTAGGTAGGTAGGTAGGTAGGTAGGCAGGCAGGCAGGCAGGCAGGCAGGTAGGGAGGTAGGTAGGTAGGTGGTATTTTAACATCCACGAAAAGCTATAGCTTATGGGACAATTTGTAACACACCCAAATTGTACCCACCCCATCGCCATAATTCTCTCCCCACCAACTTTACGACAAAAGCAAGCATATTATCCTTTTGTTTGTATCGCTATGTTTGAAATTGTTCTATTAGATCTAACCACATGCAACTTTTATTTTTTTTTTAAAGGACGTGAGACTCTTTTCATTGAAGGCGCAATCCACAGTGCACAGACAGGAATAAAACTAGCGGATACGCTGACCCAACTAGGCACAAACACCCATCTATACATAAGAAGAACACCGTAAATACATCCGCCAAATTATCTCTTTTTTATCATCAGCTAGAGATGAGCAACAATAAGCTTTAGTGATCTTCTGCTGAGCACAATGAAGAAGCTGTTGATCAGAGATGTGTGCACCTTGGAAAATACACAATCGTCGCCTCTGCCAGATAGACCACAAAATCCAACTAGACGCAAGATGAAATGCCCGCCTACGCAAGTTCAGCCAAATAGGGGAATAAAGTGCAAGTAAGATCTCCTAGCTAGTGAGAGACACGTTGAAAAGAGTGAACAACCACGCCCAAGCAAGCCGTAGATGATCGCATAAGAAGAAGCAGTGTTCAATAGTTTCAACACGTTGGCCACAGAGAGAGCAACGATCTGAGACTCTAGGGTTCATCTTGTGAACCAAGACATTCACTCGAACACATCTATGGAGAATTTGCCATCGCGGCGCTGACACTTTAAGGTGGAGCAATTTATCCCATGTCCACATCCAAACACTTTTCCACTGTGGTTGAGGAACCTGAAGATGCCAGTGCTGGGATGGGGGGAGAGGCTCACAATCCAAAAGCAGCCTGTACGTGGAAGAAACAAACTTTTATGTCTTAACACAAGCTTGGGGATTAATATGGAATAAAGATCTAAGTGCATCCCAGGAAGCAAGCAGACCTTTAAGAAATGGGGAAACATTTGGATATGGACGCAGCGGGTACAATAAGGCCCATGGGAGACTAGGTTTGATAGATGTCTTGTGAAAGGGGAGGCACTGCAGAAGTGATTGCCGCATCAACCTTAAACCACATGCAATTTGTCATGGTGCCATTTTTGTTATTTGAAGAACATCAAAACATTATGGCTATCATTATATTTTGATAAACCCATAGATGTATCCATTAGCATAAGTTAAATATTTGTGGTTTTTTTTTTTTGAAGGACTTGAGCCTTTGTTATTCAGAGAAAGTTACAAAGTACAATGGGGACTAAAAACTCAGCGTGGAGAATGTCCACCAGAGCAAAACCACCCCACTCAAATACAACATCTAAACAATATGAAGAGCAAACAAAAACTCATAAGTAAGTATGAATCTGAAGATAATGCTCCCAAATACGGCTCTTCACCTCATTAGCAATTGATGAGCACCTGAATGCTTTGACAATTCGTTGTTGGGCATCAAGAAGGATCTGTGCATCTGAACAAGTAAGACCTTTGAATATGAAAAGATTCCTTCTTTTCCAAACGGACCAAATGATCCATGCAGAAGCCAAATGAAATGCCCTTTTTGCCAAATTATCCCAACTACTTGGATAGACTGCTAATAACACCTGCTGGCTATTCGAATTGCAATGGAAGAGGCCTTGAAGCCATAGCCAAGCATGTCTGACATGTCTACACAGGAAACAATGCTCAATTGTCTCGTCCCTCTGTGCACATAAGGGACAAAGTGCAGATACCTCTGGATGAAATCTGTGCACCAGAATATTAACCTGCAGACCAGTGTAGGTTACGTACATGTACGTTACGTTTTCCATACTTAAAGTACCGTACCTGTACGTACTGTACATACTTCTTCATTTTGTGCATCAAATAAGAAAAAAAAAATTGGTTTGTTGTTTACGTACGCATATGGTACGTGCTTTATAGGTATGGTACAGGTACGGTACGTACTTTACAGGTATGGTACAAGTACTTTTCAAAAAAAATAAAAAAAAAATAATTTTTTTTTGGGTTAACCGTACGTATTTTATTGTACCGTACGTACCATACGCGTACTTTAAACAACAACTTTTGACGTACGTTTGTACGTTAAACTGGCCCTCGTACGTTTCCCTGTACTGTACGTTGCATACGTACTGTACACGTACAGTACGGGAAGTACGGTACTACATTGGTGTAGACAACGATGAATGACTTGCCACCATAAAACAGATACTTTGGGATGGAGTAGTTTATCCCATACCCATTTCCATACTGCTTTCTGCCGATCCCTAAAAAATGACCAAAGGTCACTTGGACGAAGGAGGCAAGACGTCCGCAGCAAGCAAGACCTTGCACATGGAATTTAAAAACTTATCTGCTTTGACACGCTCATGAAGTACCCAAGGCTGGGGGTCATCCGCTTGTGCTACTAAAGGAAGAATTGAAGACACCTTCTGCCAAATAGCCCGATCCCACCTTAAAAGGAGGAAGTTAGCTTTAAACTCTTTCCATGTCTGCCTTTAATTATTATACCAATCAGATATCATATACACACCTGCTGATCTCCATCGACATTGGGTCAATGGGTGGACTGAAGATACCAGAGGACCACTGGCCAATGGAATCCACCAATAACTTGCAGTACTGCTAGTGTGTGCAAGATGGTGAAAATGAAACAGAGATTGTACAGTCTCCCACGCAACTAGCAATCCTCTAAGAAATGGAGATGCAACAGGGTATGCGGTCAGTGGATAAAACAGAGCCCAGAGAAAAAGTGGCCTAAGAGATGGAGACCCAAAAGAAATGCACATTTGCAAAGACTGATAAACAAGATGGGAACCCAGGGACTCATCCACGATATTCAAAATTCTCCAAATAAACTTAGAAATCATCACCTTGCGCTGCAAAAGAAAATTGACCATCCCAAAGCCACCAAAATGCTTTGGCAACATGCACTTTTCCCAACTGACTTTGACAGCAACATCCTCCTCGGTTCCCCCCCAGATGAAGTTCCTGACAATCCTGACGATAAGTTGTACTTTTGATTTTGGAGCCAACATGAACGAAGCCATATATACATGGGTGCTACTTAAGACTGACTTAGCCACAACGATTCGTCCCACCATGGAAAGCTTCATCGTGGACCACCAGAAAAGGTGCTTTTCCAAGCCCTTAATCACTGCCTCCCATGCATCTCCTAATGAGATATGAACACCTACAGGGATACCAAGAAGTTTAGTTCCTTTACCATGGGGAAGGATCTTCCATAGATAGGCAGTTACACATGGTGGAACTGGAGAGTCCAATGCCCATAGTGCTGTGCACTTCTGCCAACCCACAAAAATACATGCTAGGGAAAAAGAATCCAACAAAGAAATGGCAACCCACAAAAATACATGCTAGGGAAAAAGAATCCAACAAAGAAATGGCATTCTGTTTATGCAAGATTCCCTCCTCTGCGGCAAGAGAGAAGACCTGGGCAAGGACCTCTACCACAACTGTAAATAATAATGAAGCTAATGGGCAGCCCTGACGGATGCCACGACCCACTTGAAAGAATGCTGAGGGTTCCCCTTGGAAGAGAATAGAAGAGCGAGCAGAATAATGAAGCCTCATGACATCAGCTGTGAATTGTGCACCAAAACCAAAGCGTAAGGGACATTTCTCTAAGAAGGCCCAGTCGACACTGTCATATGCGTTTGCAAAGTTCAGCTTCAAATATACAATTTCATGGCCCTGAAGTCGAGCCCAGTAAATACCTTCATAGGCAGCAGCTACATTGTTTAATATGCATCGTCGTGGCAGAAATCCTGACTGTGTAGAGGATATGGAATCAGCAAGAATATCCCGAAGCTGTTGTGCATAAGCTTTGACAAAAATCTTGTACACAGAAGATAACAAGGTGATAGGGCGCCAGTCCGAAATTGATGAAGGTTTCTTACACTTGGGAATAAGAGAAATGCAGCCCGAGTTAAGAATTTTGTCTAGATGCCTTTGCTTCTTGAAATCCTGAAACGCTCCCATAACTCCTAAAAGAACTCCATAGAAATACCATCAATTCCAGGACACTTTTCTTTCTTCAAAAGGAAGGTAGCATTTGTTAAATCATTCACCGTAATCTCTGCTTCTAGAGTAGCTCCTTGTTCCTCAGATATAATAGGATGTACCTTTGCCAGTAATGCCTTCTGAAAATCTGATTGGAAGGGAAGGGACGAGAAGCAAAAAGGGAAGAAAAGTGGCATCGCAGAAAGAACTTAAGTTGCTCAGGATCAGAGATGAAAGGCCCATCTTGAACTTGGAGAGACACCATTGCAGAAGCTTGTCTCCGAATTTTTGCAGCTCTAAAAAAGAAGCGTGTGCAATGATCCCCCTCTTTGAACCATTGCAGGCCCACTTTAACTCGAGCATTATGAACTTCCTCAGCTTCCATCTATCTAATGCCGGACAAAATCTGCTTCTCCTGCTGGGCATCTGATGGTACAATAGACCTGCAAGCCACTAACTGTTGGTACAGAGCAATCAAAATCCCTCGATTAGCAGCAACTCGCTGACGACCCCAATTCTTAGCAAAGGACTTCATGGCAGCTAGAGCATCAACAATCCCAGCCGTTCCTTTCCTTCTCACAAATGCAGAGGACCAGGCTTGCTTGCATCTATCTTTAAACTCCTCATCCTTCAAGTATGAAGTGTTTAACTTGAAATAAGTCTTGGTCCTGCTATGCGCCCCATCCTGAGAACAAGAGTAATACTGCGGATTGTGATCTGAAATAGAGCTGTCAAGCATGTTTTGGCGAGAGAAATTATGCAAATATATAGCTGCCAATGCATTATAATATCCCCTGTCATGACGTGCATATGCTCTACCAGCTCCAAGCCAGCCATTGCACTAAGTGAAGGTTCTATCGCCGTCCACCTCTACCAAACCACAGTCATGCATCAAGCGCTGCCATTGTTCACGTTCAAAGCCTTGAATATTTCTGATCCTCTGCCGCACCGATCAACTTCCAACTCCACCATATTGAAGTCACCCACCAACAACCATGCAACATGAGCCCCCCAGTCAAACTAGTTTGGATCTCAAAGCAACCCAGAGTGCACCTCTCAAATCTGTCAGCATGAGTGAATGTGACTGGGTAAAAGCACGCTGTGGTGTTCCAATTCGGCTGTCTCCCCTGTCCCCCCAAAATGTGGCGTTGCATCCACCACTTTTGTAGTATGAAAGTATTATGGCACCGCTCCGCTGCCGGTATTTAAGAATAGAGTCCCAATTTGTGGGGGAAATTCTAATTTCAAAAACTAAAATTCAAATTCAAATTCCTATTCTTTGGCCCCTTCCTGTTCTTTGCCTGCGTCCTGTTCTTTGGCTCCCTCCCTGCTGCAAGCTCCAATCCATTGTGGATATGGATGTCAATGAGGTAATCTGTACACAAACCGGCATTTCAGACAGGAGAAAACGAAGAAGAACCAAGGAACAAGAAATGTTGAAGAAAAGACGCCAGAGGAAAAGAAGAAGAGAAGAAAAATTGGAGCTTGCAGAATTGGCAGAAGGATCCGGTTCATCAAGAAGTGCAAGCAGTAAACGCCGTATTGTCCTTAGTTTGCTAACGTCTTTCCATAAACAGACCAAAAGAATGGAGGATAGCACGAAGAAAGAAATTTTACTTGATTTTTTGAGGGATAAAACATTGGAAAAATTCATAGGTGAAGAATTAAAGGATTTGGAAGCCAAGAGCATCGTTATAAGGAGCCTCTGGGACTCCATGCAGACTGTCAAACTCTCTACCAAAGAATGAATAGCCCTAGCGACCAAGAATAGCTGCCTTGCAATAATGTAGACCACGCGCGTGCATTCTGAAACAAGTGACAAAATCAGCCAGCGAGATCTTGGAAAGGTATTAGGTGTTCACCCAAGAAACCTGCAAAAGGCAAAGAAAAAGAGGGAAGAGATCGATTACAATGGTGGGAAATGGGTTTCTTACAAGAGGGCTAAAAGATTCGATGCAATTTCAGATGAACATATAGAAAAGATTCAAAAATTTTGGATTGAGAACACCAGAGTGTCTCCTAACACAAAGGATGTTAGAACTAGAAGATTGGAGAGAAATGTAAGAGAAGAACATGCTGCCCACTATCTGGAGGAATCACAGGTTAGTTTATTTTTGTTAATCATGTTTTCTTAGTTATGGTGCTTAGTATGGTGGTGCATGTGGTGGTTATTGTGTTGTACAGTGATTGTGGTATACTGTATGCAGCATGTGAATTGTGTGTAGTTGACTCTAGTCTGAAATGCAATATTTAATGTTTGGAATATTATTAGAACATGACAGAATTGAGTACTCCTTTACTGGGTGTGTGTACAGTCTAAAAATATTTGAGCTATAACTAACTGATCCTGAGATACAAATTTTTGTTGAATAAAGACAATCAGATTCAAGCACAGCTCTGTTGGAAAGTATGATATATTAAAAAAAGGATCTTACAAAATTTGGCTTTACAAAATTTGGCTTTCCATTGAAAGCTCTGTACCCGAGAAATGTGGGGCATGGTATGGTGCATGGTTTGGTGTGGTATACACATCCTAACAGTTTAGTGTTCATTTCATGCAGATGCTATTGTTCAAGAGGTTTCTGGACCAACATCCAGAAATTAAGATTCGTCTTCGAGCTTTTGAGAAGCTAAAACCCTAGTTTGTTGTGAAATTGAAGGACTTCAATAGTTGCTGTTGCATTCAGCACGTGAGGATGCAAATGCTAGTGGATGGACTCAATGGGATGAGAACCAAACATCCGACGAATTGCACTTGCACCTGCGATGTTTGTAGATCACATGAACTTGGTCAATGCAGGGCACACCAGCATAAAATTGCAAGTACAGGAAGCTTGTGGAGATCTATATTGTGTCCAAAGAGTGAATTAGATGAGTTTCACAAGAAGGCGTGCATCATTGGAAATTGTGAGTGTGGAATCAAGAAGTTTCGACTGTCCCCATGGAAGGAAGTGGCGAGAGGAAAGTGAAATGGGAGTACATTGACTATGAAAAAAGACAATGTCTCGAAGTTACGGTAGGAGACCGACTCATCAAGATAAATGAGACGAACCCAAGGAGCTTCGGATAAACCGAAAGAGCGTCTAAAAATCTTTCCACTGCATAATTTCAGGTACCAATGGCGAAAAAAAACAGTTTAAGGAGCTTACGGAGAATATCCCAGCCAGATGCATGTCTCTCGGTAGTGGATTTTGCGAGAAACTATACATTCAAGGAACAAGAGGAGGTGCGATCGATGCGTTTGGGTCAATAACCGATTACCATTTTGGTTCAAATAACATATCGGTATGACTCGATGGCGGATGAGATTATCAAGGAAACACATTACTATGTATCGATGATAGGGAGCACGATACTTTGTTCGTGCAACACCGCTTCATGAAGCACCACAAATATCCGGAGCGAAAAGGAAGGGTTCCAAAGAGACATTATGTGTTTTCGGATGGTGCGATCTCAATTCAAGGCTTCTAGACCATTTTACTTTGTGGCTAGGTACACAAACGACAATCGATGTCTATATGATGTGGAATTTTTTTGGTTCTAACCACGGGAAAGGTGAACACGATGGCAAAGTCTGCCGAGTTGAAGAGATGGTTAAGACAAGCCCAATTAAAATACAGCAACATAAAATTGGGTAATGCTCATGAAGTGGTAGAAGTTGCCGAAAAGATGTTTACTTGTGGAACATCCGAAAGTGGATGAACACATCCAAAACCAAAGAAGAGGAAGAATATAAAAAAGGTTCTTTTGGGAAGTCAAGGTGGAGGATATAGATAGAAAGAAAGCATGGGGTGCGAAAAGGATTTTGGACACTAGGCAGATCCATTGTGTACATGCATTCAATCCCGAATCTCCATTGCGCTTGCACACGAGGGAACTTTCATGCTTCGCAGCCTTTGCTTGGATGGCATGTGGGACGGTTGTTGTGAACAAGCACTACGTTGATGATTGGAAACTTCAAGTTATTGTACCATCCTCCAATGTGCATCTTGACATTGAGGACCGTAAAATCCTACGGGTCCTTGTTCTCCTCAATCCCACGATGTTAGCGAGAGGCACTTAGAGTTGGTGATAATTTTGTTTGTTGTTGTTCAAAGGGAATGATGAGGGTTCTGAATTTGGATTCTGATGTGCACAAAACTAAAATGGATAGTGGAGAAAGACTTCCAACTCAATGGAACATGGTACCTCATGCGGTGATAGTGTCATAGAAGGTATGTATTACAAGAAGGGCGCAAGATCAACCGTCAATTATGATCTTTCTGAAAGAAAGACGCCTTTAGGCATAGTATTCACAACACGATCCGCAATCAGACTTCACATGCCACCAACTAAACGTCAAAACAGGACTGTATATAGGCTGGATCCTTTAGATGAGGAGAAAATTTTACAGAATTTACCCGAAGTTCTTTCTGATGATGATGAAATGTAAAACCATTCTATAGTTTTCAGAACTCATGCGAAGTTTTGTGCTTCAGCTGTGAAAATGAGTTTGTCTTGATTTCTTTTGAAAATTTGAATTCTTCTGAAAACTTGATTCCTTTGTTTGTGAGATGAATTGAATATGAATTTTCATTGAAATGAATCGAGGTTACAATAACAATTATGTACATAAGAAAGATATACAGTGATTTAAGTACGAGGTGACTCATGCACCTACATACTTCCCAATACATATGTTCCTCTCAGTTCCAGCTTTTGTTGCTTCTAATCTTAAAACTTCAAGCATGAACACTCTAACATCAACTAGATCCTGGTCTGAAATGTCCACAACCTGCAGTTAACCACACTTTGTCAATAACAGAGTTTGGTTTGTCTGCTGCATTTAAGTTGACTTACTAGATCAGGCAACAATATATTCACTCCTTTTAAGTACCCCCTCACAAATTTGTACATAAAATGAACATACTGGCGAGGCCACATGAATGACCATCGGTTTGAAGAGGCGCTCGAAATTTTCACAACATCCGAGGTTGTAAAGTGAAATTATTCCGGGAACCTCGCACTCAAAGTTTGTTGTCATTGTGCCACAACAAAGAAAATGCAACGAGCAAGCACTAACCTCTCAATATGTCCCACTTACGCCATGCAAGCCCGAAGCTATCAAAGTGATATATCCCCGGTTTATATCTGCAATGCGAGACACGCATGGCTTACAATCAGAAAACAGGTCCAGTGATGTCCATCACAAGCAGGCAAAAACATGTACTGGCACTTATCCAGATTCACATGTTTCCTTATTATTTTGTAACTATTTGTGTCCTTGGACAATGTCGAGTGAAAAAGAGGGTCAAAGAAATGAAAGGGATGGCTCATTCCTTGGAGAATCAAGTAGTATTCCATGTATCTGCAAACATATGCATATCATCCGGCACAATCACGATGATCACAAATCGAGATGAAAGTATCACCTTGAGAAGAGGAGGATCAATTGATCATTGAACCACTTTAGCGTGACGGCTTCCAAAATTTTGATGTCGGTGGAGCTAATCCGGCGGTTTGAGTTCCACTCAGCACTACTTCCGGATGTGTATTTGGCTTTAGATAGTCGGGGACTTTGCCGAAGCTCTATCATCTCTAGTTCTAAACACACACGAGAACATTTGCTCACAATCCATTCAAATATTTTAAATTGAAAAAGTACAACACATATCATAGAAATTCTTTTACTTGTATTGACTTTCAAAGAGTTTTACAAGATTCATTTATGAAAACACTTGTCGAGCATTTTCATGCAGTTGTGCGACTCTTCAGAATCCCACATGTTCCACATTTGATGTTCCTTCACATAAGTGGCACACTTTACTGCGACCCTAAGTCCCTCCAGCCATGGTTTGAGTTGCTCCAAAAGGAAATTGGAATCCAACCTATCGGGAGCAAAACTATTTGGACATATCATTGTGTTCGGCTGGTTGGCAGAACCCTTATATCTGCTGTCATCTATCAACAATGTGTTTGTCACCTGGTATCTCCAAAATTTCTGGTACACTTTGGACAGATCCTTAAGGAAAATTGGCTTATTAACCACTTTTAATTTTGTGTTGGTGCAGTCATCCTGATTCCAAATAAAAAGAAATCTGCCCTTATATTCCTGCAGCAACTTTCTCATCAACAAGTCAACATTACTCTTAGCCATCTTTGGACCACAATGCAATCTCAAATTTTGAAAAACACCATTCTAAGAACTCCTGAAATCCAAAACGAAATCGCTAACTTTTTGATGGTTCAATTTGATGGTCAATTTGGCTCGGACCGTCACGGGGATCCTCTCTTTCAAGTCATAAAACTTGCCTAAAACCCCATTAAAATCCAAAACAAGGAGAATTTCAGTTAACCTCTTGGTTTTTGTTGGTTGAGGTTGTATTGGACTCGTTGAGCAGTCTGCATCTTGTCCAGGATCCGGGGTTTCTTTGTCAACTTCATCACCGCATCCGCATTTGGCTCATATTCAAAGACCAAAACTTTTTTCTCGGTGAAGGACCCCATACGAATGAATCTCAAGGGAATTAATTTTCCCCCCTAAATCAGATGCACTAGGAATCTCTTCGTCATGGCTTCCAGTTGCAGTAGCATTTATCTCTGCAACATAATTGAAATGAGGAAGATCACAGAAAAATACAAAAAAATAAATCATGTATGTGGCATCGGTACTTACTTGATAATGATTGATTCGATTGACTATCCAAATTTCGTTTTGGAGTCTCCATGCCGTCGCCAGAGCTAGGATTGACTTAGGAGTATCAAATGGGGTGAATTCTAGGTACAACCGGAGGTATCTTGCGCCTCATAACTGATCGAGGCGTGGATAATCTGTTGGATATCCTTGGTCTCAAATTTCTCGCAATTAAAACACTAAGTCAATTAGACCTCGCGGACAACATCAAGAAACATTAGTTAAGGCACTTGTTTGCGAAAAATCTATATTGTTTGCGTGCGAACAATATCAAGCCCGGTGAGTTGACAACCATTCACGAGGGTCACGCTGCGGGCTTTTACTCTTTTTCGATGTTCCTGTTTATATATATCTAAAGTTCCCCTAAAATGAGCGAAATTTTATCTCATCCCAGGGGGCACTTTAGATACAATAAACAGGACAAGCAAAAGAGACTAAGCCAGCCAGGATGGAAGAGACTAAGCCAGGATGAAAGAGACCTGAGTACAAGCATCGAGACTTCCAAAACCTTGCTTTCACCCCTCTTTGGACTTACTTGTGTCTATTGGTTCTTGTGGTACCACTCGAACACCAAAAGCCAAAAGCCATGTCTCAGTCATAATGTGGCCACAACTAGGGCTGCAACAGGTTCTAGAGTGTCTGCAAAACAAATTCAAAATCAATAGAGTCTTTAGACGAGGGTTAGAGATGATAATATTTACCTCAAATGGTGTGATAGACATGGAATGTGATACTGGTGACTGCATTCTGGTATCACAACTGGCAACATTTTACCCTCCCATTTCAGACAACGTCCACAAAATGGACAACCTTCATCACCCTCTTCTTCTGCCTCAGGAAGCATTGGAAGTGCAGGATCTAAATGAGTGTCATGACCACTACGCTCAGAAAAAATCTCAAATCTTTGCATTCGAGGTAGCAGCTCCAGCAGTAGTCTTCACATGCCTTTAGCTCAATTTCAGTTTCTGTTAATTCCTTATTTAATTGTTTCAGCCCAGGCAACACTGTACCATTTAGCTCTTCATCCTTTAGTTCGCTTACAACCCGAACACCCTGTGACGTCCCCTACTCGTATACGGTGCCCTCACCGTATACAAACAGGAGTTCATCCCCCATACCAGCTCCATGCTAATACAGGGCCCTCCACATGACACTGCAACCGTGACGGGTTCCAGTGGGAAGAGTGGAAGGGTCATTGCACCCCGTCTCCCTCAGGGCCTACCTAGCTGCGGAAGCGTAACATACATGTCAGTGGCATATACATCAACATCATATGACCATCACGAAGGATGGTCCTCCACATATCTGCATAGACAAAGATCAGCACATCACATAGGGAATCCTACCCAAGGCTCGGACTCAAGGGATGACTGGCGGCTTGGGTCTCGTGAGTTCATTGCGCGATGCAATTCATGGCAATGGATTTGGTGGCATATGAACATGGCTTAGGGTTGTCCACTCCATCCGCCCCTCATTGCACACTTTGCGTAGGGTCAAAGTGTTGGGACTGATCAGGCTCCCGCGGATGCATAGCCAAAAGGGCTATTCCCGGGTTCCATCTCCCGCCCGATGGGGCGGTGGGATCACTCCCTCCGGAGGTCTACATGCCGACTCAAGGTGACTAGAGGGCCACCGCCCGTATTGAACCCACTGGAAAGTGTACACCACTTCACGGGTGTCGAGCCCATGCCTTACCCTTTTCGGTGGTAAGCCATTAGACCTAGTCACAATGATCCCTGGTAGCACTAACACACCATAGGGATCGTTCAAGAGTCGAACACGAACCTCCTTCTAAGCCGGTCGGCCCCTTCACCCACAACCCGTGTGTGGTTCTTGTGCCTGTAAATCTACGATTGTGCTAGAGAGGCTACTCTAGGAGCATCAACTACAAAGCTTTTAGGTCTCTCCCCTTCCCAATACAAGGAGCTCATAGAGATACATCATCCATATACTTCACGAGAACTAAAGAACTAGATCTAATCTACAACATAGAGTTAGGTTCTTTAGTTAGAATCTGCTATCTAGAGATCTAGAGGGGCTGCTATGGAGGCAATCTAATAGGCTAAACCTACTTGATTCAATGACTAAAATAGGGTTTAGACTATTTAATTGGCCAAATACCTGATCCTTGAGGGGCTCCTCCTGACTGAGCTCGACCATCCTGTGAAAACGCCGAATCAAGAGAAAACTAAGGATGCAATTCTCCCGAGCGAGTGCAGGATGCGGTTTAATTCGTTGAGGCAGCCAAAACAGAGTTCTAAAGCCCCAAAATCGAAAATTGGGCTAGTTAGGGTTTCCTACCCTATATAGACAAGGGGTTGGTTAGGGTTTCCACCATCCCCTTTGGCATGTGGGATAATTGGAAATGGGCCCACTTGCCTTTAAGGGCTAGGTGGCCAAATGTGCACACATGGAAATGTGTGCCCACATTAATGTGTACATTGGAAAATGTGCACATTAATTGCACCTATGGGTGTGGCCCACTTGGCATGAAGTGTCCACTTGGAAATGTGTGCCCACATTAATGTGTACATTGGAAAATGTGCACATTAATAGTTACACATATTTACGCAAGTTGCCCCCTAGGGCTACTCACACGGCTACACGCTTACGCATATGTCACCGGAGTGGCGGGTACGCGCACGGGCAAGACGCGGTATCGCCCCGGGCGATCTCGGCTTTGAACGCCACATTCTCCCCACCTTGAAATGATGTTTGTCCAGCGGCATCGTGGGTCCCCACCTTGGGATCAACCTAACCTCGCAACAACTTGATACATAATGCATCGCTACTATAATTCCTACACATTTATTAAAATTACCTTAAGGTAATATTTTTATGACATTATCACATTATTATATTATAACATAACTTATCAATTCACAACATTACTAACAGTTACTCCAAAATTCACTTAACATTACAATTAAGTTTATCAAAATTTAAAATTAACGTCCCGAGGCATCTCTTCATTCCTTGCAACACATTCCAACAAAATTTGTGTTGCAAGTCTTGAGTCTCGACCTCCTTGCCCTCCGGGCGCTCTCTTGCCCAGTCGACACTACGTTAGTACCATTTAATTATTAAATAAAATTTTGGTTATATGATGACCACCCACCTATCTACATGGATGCATGGCTAATCTCCGGCGTGGGAAGAGGGGTGAATCTTCCATTATGGCCAGCGGAGACAAAGCCTATATGCCTATATGCCAGCTCATGCCTACACCTCTAGTTGCCGTCTTCGTGGAGGATATCCTTCTCGCGTGGGGGGATAGATTCCTCCCCATCAAAGCATATATGGGGCTAAAGGTGCTTTCCCTATCAATGCATTCCTTCATGACCTCCTTTCTCTCGAGTTCGTCTGCTTACGTGGGACAGTAGACTTTCTAATCTACCTTCCACTTTCCCCAAGCGGACGCATCATGCCTACATTGACATTACACCACGCCTAGAGATCACCGTGGTGGTCCCATCATCGGTAACAACGCATGCACCCATACTAAGCATAGGTTGCATGCGAGATTAATCTTAACTACACCAGAATTAACCTACACAAATCGACATGCTCGGGGAGCCGATTTCTTCAAGATGACTTTTGCGGCCCATTGCTCCATAAACCGGGATACCGCTTTTACTAAATCTTTCTTAAGTACCCACGTCGGTCTTCCACCGGTAAGTGTTTCCACTTGACCAAATCTCGGAGGAATTCTGATCTCCCTCGCTTTTCTTGAGCTTTATCAAGAATCAATTCGGAACTATTTCCAGCGCTCCTCTGTCATTTCCAACAACGCGTTGGCGAATCCAAGACTTCGCCGGATTTGGAGTATGCTTCTTCAACAAGCTCACGGGAAGACCTTATGAATCTTTAGGTGTCTTTGGCAAGTCTAACTTGTAGGATTGATTACCTACTCTCTACTATTCTCGAAAGGTCCAGCCCACCTTGGAGCAAGCTTCTTGCAATTCCCGATCCCCGAGCCGCCGCTTCACCTTGATCTTGAGCCAAACATCATCTCCAACTTTGAACTCTCTTCTTCGCTCGATGCTTGTTCGCGATGCTCTTTTCTCGACGACTTCTTGCTAGCGTGATAACCTCAAACTTCTTCCACAAGGTGCTGCATATCGGTAACATCTGCCGCGAAACTTCCACTTTTGACACGGGTTGTGCCAAGTATCCGAGTTAGGCACCCGATGGCGTGAATTGATCATAAACGGCGACATTTGGGATGATTCTGCTTGCCGCCGTTGTATGCCAAACTCCACCAAGTGAATAAATTCTTCCCACATACTTTGCTTATTCCGACATAGTTTCGTAGCATGTCCTCTAAAATCTCGTTGGTCCGCCTCCGTCCGGCCATCCGTCCAAGAGATGGTATGCCGTAAGTCATGGATAGCTTCGTCTTGAATTGTCGCGAAAGAGGTCTTGCCAAAAGGCTCATGAACTTTGATCCCTCGGGTTCGGAGATGATCTCCCTTGGCATGCCATGAAGCCTCGAAGATCTCTTTGGTGAAGAGCTTTGCCGTATCCATAGTCGTGACTGTGGTTCCCGCAAGGCACAAAATGTGCCATCTTAGACAACTTGTCGACCACTACCATCAAGGCATCCTTCCCTCTTGCTGTCCTTGGGAGTCCTGTGATGAAGTCCATGCTGATTACCTCCCACTTAGCGTTTGGCACCGCTAATGGCTCTAATGCCCCTGGAATTCGAAGCTGCTCCGCCTTCGTCTGCTGGCATAGCTGACGTTCCTTGATATAGCGAAGCTATTTGCTTCTTCATTCCTGGCCAATAATAGGCTGCTTTGCGACTTTGAAATATGTTTTCATGGATCCCGCATGGCCGCTATTGGGGCTGTTGTGCGTGTCATGGAGGATCAACTTCCTTACACCTGATGATTCGGGTACGCACAACTTGTTCTTATGGTATAACAGGTTGCCTTCCTTCTTATAATGCTTGGAGGCCTCCCGCTCTTTATCTGTTCTAGCCTCCTTAGAAAGGCTTGCCCATACTTCCCTGAAATCCACATCCGTTGGCAAGGACTCTTCAATCCTCTTACCAAAGTCGCTGGAGAGCGTCGAAATTGCATTGCAATGCACTCTAGTTGTCAGGGGATGCCTTGAAAGACATTGAGCTTCCCCGGCTTGTAGACTATATCAAAGTCATATTCTTGAGGAACTCCATCCATCTCCGTGCCTCCAGATTAAGGTGTGGTTATGCGTGAATACATATTGGAGCTCGATGGTCGGTATCCAATTGGAACTTCCTTCCCAAGAGATAATGCCTCCATATTCTTAATGCCCCGACAACCGCAAGCAACTCCTGATCGTCGCGTTGGGTAGCGGCTCGGCGTCGTTCATCTTCCCGAATCATACGCTACCACACGCTCTTCTTGCATAAGCCGCACTTTGTAGCTATCTTACTGCGCATCTGTTGCTACAAGCTTATCTTTCTCCGGTCCCCAAGGTCAAGGCGAGGGGGCTGTCGTCGAGCTTCTTTCAACAATTCAAACCCCTTTTTGGGCTTTCTTGTGCCAATGCTCTACCCAATCTTTCACCTTCTCTGCCCTCGTCAGTGCGTTACTTGGGGGCGCTATCTTAGCAAAGTTCTTCACGAACTTCTGTAGTACCACCGCTGGGCCGAGAAAACTTCTGACCTCCGTGCACATTCTTGGCGCCCCTTGAATGGCGGGCTTCAATCTTTGCAGGATCCGTCGAGATGCCCTCTGCTGAGATCACATGACCTAGATACTCCACTTTCTCTGTTGCGAAGTGGCACTTTGACAACTTGGCGTACAACTGGTGCCTCTTCAACTTCTCCAGCACTCTTCTCAAGTGTTGTACGTGCTCTTCAAGGGATCTGCTATACACCAAAATGTCATCAAAGAAAACAATCACAAAGGTGTCTAAAACTCCACGAAGATGTCGCTTTCATGAGCCTCATGAACGTTGCGGGGGCATTCGATAAGCCGAAAGGCATTACCGTGAACTCGTAGTGCCCATACCGCGTTCTGAAGGCGGTCTTATGGATATCTTCTTCCTTTATCCTGATCTGATGATAACCTGACCTTAAGTCGATTTTGGAGAAGATCTTTGCACCTTGGAGCTGATCCATCAAGTCATCTGATCTGGGGAGCGCATACTTGTTCTTAATGGTGTGCTTGTTCAACTGCCTATAGTCTATGCACATCCTCAAAGATCCATCCTTCTTCTTGACAAAAAGAATGGGCGCTCCAAACGGCGAGACACTAGGTCTAATGAAACCTAGGTCGGCAGCTCCTGCAACTAATTCTTCAGGCTCGGGCAACTCTGCGTTGTCATTCTATATGGAGCCTTGCTTGTTGGCTTTGTTCCCGTTAAGTGCAATCTCGCACTCAACTCCCCTATAAGGAGGGGCTGCTTGATCTCATCTGGAAAGAGATCATGGAACTCCGTGATCAGGTGAGCTACTTGCCCGGCAACTTCTTTGAGCCGTTGTCTTCTTTGCTTCCTTCCTTCGATTCGGCTCACTAATCTCAAGCTTGAAGATGTATGCCACTTGCTCACTCTTGATGCACTTGAACAAAATTGTTTAGAAGACATACAACTTTGCATGATGGGAACAACTTCCTTACGGTATCTCAATGATCTTGCCGGCGTTGGGAAGGTCACCTTCCGCTCCTGATCGATAATGGCCCTGCTGGCCCAAGGTACTCCATTCCTATGATCAAGTCATACTTGCCAATGCCCATTACTTCTGCCCCCATCACGGATGTTAATCACGGCAAGTCGATGTCAAGTTAATTCTCTTGCCCGCCCCGTCTGCCTTCTTGCGCACCACTTGCTAAGACAACGGGTCTTGGCTTTGACTTTAGCGGCTTCAACTTCAACATTTGAACCGTGCAGGGATGCAAAGTTATGGCTACTTCTGAGTCTATCAAGACTATGAAGGACTTGGCCTTGGCCTTCCCTTGTGGAAATTACCTTATCGGCTCTGCGCTCTTGTATCTATTGCGGCAAAGATATGACACTCACCACGAATGTAGTCGCGGGCCTCTTCGCCGTGAAATGCGTCCGGACAGGCGTCCCAATCTCCCAACTCCGCTAGAGCTGCACTCATGGCGTAGTAAGGGGTTCTTTGCGTCCTATGGCCTGGGCTGGAAGCACACAGCTCGGGTTGCTTTTCTATGCACTCCTGCCTCTTTTTCCTTGGGCATTGCACAAAAGGATCGCCTTTGCTTTGGAGTAGTTTGACCCCTCACCGCTTGTCCTTGAAGGACACGCTTCTTTCTATTGTTTCCCTGGTTCCCACCATATGGGGCTCTAGCTGGACACAATTTGGCTGCCCCGGGGCTATAGCTTCTGTCGCCTTGCCTTTATCACCGGAAATCTTGCCAAGCCGCCCGCTATTCCGAGGTCCCCCTGCAAGCTTATAGCCTTGGATTAAAACCCACGTCTTGTCCTAGGGTTTATTGCCCTCACAAGCTTATGGATCTCCTCATTCGGCCCCTCAATATAGCTTTCTCTTTGCATGCTTCTCTCCCAGCCGCAACGCGTACAGCCTTTAGCCTCATGAATTCCTCTATATTTATTGGTGATTTGTTGCCTTGCCGCAACCTCCGTAAAAAGCTATTTCATCATCTTTGGACTTATGTTCCCTCGAACGTAATGGCGAAGGCTTTAGCAAACTTTTCAACTTACAAGCATCCTCGCTTAAGCCATGTGCCTTTGCATAACCCTTCCACCAAATCCGGAAGCTCCTTTCAAGTTGGCTGTTGCAACTCTGCCTTTGTCCTTATCCTTCATGCCATAAGCATTTCCCGTGCTTTCATCATTCCCAGCCATGCCTCTGCTTCCAATCGACTGTTCTCCCCGAGAACTGTTCGATTCAAGACCTTCCATACATTGCCGGTCGCGGAATCTACCTTCTTCCAGTGGAGGCCACGGTATCTCTTTAATCGTCCCTCCGGGTATTCCTCGCCTTCCATCTGTTGGTTCCTCGAACTGTTCTTCCTCTTCCTCGAATTCAGAAGTCGAGTCACGAACTTGAGTCCGGAAGATTAGGGCTGGAGGATCTCCTTCTCTTGCTCCTCTTCTTGTCTTTTCACGCCCTCCGAAGCTGATGCTTGCGGCAAATGGCGTTGCCCATCAACCCACTCACGCTTTGCGCTGGACCGATGAATGCCTTTATCCGCTCCAGTCCGTCCTCATCTGGGCTATCTCCTCCTCTGGGGTCATGGGTTCCATATCTTCAAATAGGTTCCTTGCCGAGGGTGGTCTGGGTGGGGTTTGCTCTTCTATAAGATCTCGCAGTTGTCGTTCCCCTGCGTTTAGGCCTCTAGCTGCATACACAAGCAATTCATGGCTATATGATTAGTTTCATTTGTTCTCTTGCATTGTTTATGTTTGTTGGTATAGTTGTGGGGAAAAAATACATCAACAAAGCATTTAAAGTGCAATAGGATTTATATTCATATATCATATAATATTTCGGATACAAAAGTCTCGGGATCAAAGTTTAACTAGTCTTGAAATCGCCCGTAAAGACGGGTTGTCTTCAAGAAACTTCTTAACTTGGGCCCGTCCTTACCGGTGACCCAAGTTCCCCGATGATGCTTGCCGACGAGCCTCCCCGTATGGCCCTCACCAGGTCTTCTACCTGGCGGTCGGATGTAAGGGCGCGATCCATCGCCAATCTCGCTGGCGACGATTGGGGTATGGCGGTCGAAGAGGTCAAGTGCCATTGCCCTCTTGACTAAGACAAAGATAGTACATTTGTTGCTATTCGAGCATGCTGCCGCTGGCATGAGTGCACCAAGATGAACACTCCTTCTTAGCCTGGGTGAACTTGCGGTGAATTCACCGCTATTCTCCCATCCATCGGCAGCGGCAAGTAGTACCCGAGCGACACTGTCAATGTGTCAGCCGGCTTCTCGCTTGTTTGGCCTCCAAACGTATTGCGGCGTGCGCATTCGTCGACCTCAATTTCAGTCATTCCCTCCCGAAGTCTTCCATTGTCGCGGTCCGAGCCCCAGAGGTCGACATTCCTTCTCCTTTGGCGGGGGTGATATCGGAGACTGGCATTAGGATGCTCGTGGTCTTCCCACGATCCCCATCTCGCTCTTGAGGCGAGGAACTCCTCCTCCGTTGGCAGCTCCCGGCCGTCCATCATTTGCCTTATCTTCTTTGTAGGCACGGATATCGGAGGTCGCCTCCCCCGTGAGTGTCGCCTCCTCACTTGCGTACGGAAAGTTCGAGGCTCCCCCTCGACGATGAAGTCGTCCCATGTCGGCTTGCCGCAGCTTGGTGGAGCAGCCGTCAACCCGAGCTCCCTCCCCGCGTTCGGGAAGGTTGGATGTCGGCCAGGAGTAGATACCTCTCCGTTAATGATGATCGGGGCTAGGCTTGTGATGCCTTAGCCCGAGTGGGGAGCGACTCGATGCCTGCGCCGCTCTCGCTTTCGGGTGTTGATCGGCTCCCCGCTCTCCGCATGGCGTTCTTCGCCCCGGTCGAACTCCGTGTATCCTTCGCCGTCCCAGAGCTCCTCCTCATCCTCTCTTGCTTCCCCGCACCATGTTGATACCGCAACGGCATCGCTTCTTCTTGATTTTTGCTATGGGGTCTACCTCCATCGAGGATAGAGGTTGCCCCCATCGGGTTCGGCCATTGGGATAAGAAGATGGCTAGGCTCTTTGTGTAAGAGAAGTACTTGGTCCCCGCTATCGGGGACCGACCATGTAGTCGTAGTCTGGCGCCTTGTTAGTCAAGTACTTGGCGATGTTGGGGGGCGCCCAAGGTCAGCTTGAAGGGATGGGCGGGGAACAAAGTACCTATGCAAGGGGGGAACTTGAATAAGGGAGGGTCCTACCCTAGCTTGAAATTCTCTAGCACACCCGCCTATAAGTTGGGTTGCATTTAGAAGCTTGATGTCGATTTCTTTCACAAAGACTTGAAGATGTCGTTGACATCCTACAAGAAGATGGGCAATCGGTACACCATCACCAAATCGGCCAGCGCGGCCATTGATCTAGCAAGGAAGGGAGTATCAAACGGATGCGAGATACGCCTCGAGGGAGCTGAAAGATGCTTAAAAGCGATGGGGAGCAAATTTGCGAGGGGTGCCAAATGAGAAATGGGGACTTATTTATAGAAAGGGGAAAACCTAATTTTTTTGGATGACCTAGATTTTCTTGAGATTAGGCAATTCTGATCTATTAAGGGATGCAATTGCAAGTTTGAAGACTATTTCTAGAGTTTGAGCATGCTAAGAACATTCTCTTGAACTGTTGTTATGCAGTTTGGAGATCATTTGGTGAAGAAAATAGATGCGGGGGTCTCCTGCGTTGCGCCCGGGCCGAATTTCTAAAATGTAGAAATCTGTCTGGGCGGCGTGTGAGACATGGGTCCCAATTGGGCTAGGCTCACTCAATTTAAGTGATGTAAAGGCTGTAATTCCACTAAACTCATCGAGTTAGGCGAAATTGACCCCTTGCTTGGTCGATTTAAAGCTGTTTTGGGCACTTTTGGGCATGGTCTCACCGTTAAGCCCGGCCCGTTTCTAAAATTTAGGAAATAAATCACAGTGCTGACGTGTGAGACATCGTCTCAATTTTGCTCAAAGCTCAATTTAATCAAAACAAAGTTAGGGATCGATATCTTAACCTATTTAAGCAGGGTTTGACACTTTATTTACACAAAAATTTCTTTATATTAACAAAATTTTTCGTTATTTACAAGGTTCAAGCGTTCTCCCTTGATGTGTACTGCAAGATACATATCCACGCCTCATGAGGGTAACCCTCTTGGCGTGCACCCGTGCAGGCCGTTGAATCTTCAAAATGCTTTACTATATGCGCTTGCCGCCTCTTGTAAACACCAATGACATCTCGTCGGTCAGCGCGCATATGCGTGTTGTATTCTTGTATGACCAGCGGACCAAACGCGCAAGCGGGGGGAATCGAGGTCCGTAACTCTTCTGGAAGTGGCGGATCTCCTTGAGTGCCACATCTTCCAACTTCTTCTTCTTGCTCCGCTTCTTCCACAGTGCTTTCGGGGGAGGCTTGGGCTTTGGTGGAGGGCTTGATTATGCGGCTCTTAAATTCGGTGTCGCCTTCAATCGTTCTCACCGGTGCTCCACAGTAATATGCGTTATCGCCTCCACCTTGCCATATAAAGCGTTGTGTTCCTGATCCTCTTGATAGACCTTTAGGGGTCTATCACATATGCTTCCGTTCGCGACGCGGGGCTTTGACTCTATCCCGTGTCGGAAAAGGTGGGGCTTAAGCTATTTGTCGGTCTCCTCCCCTTCTTGGGCTATGCGCTCCGGGACCTCTTCCCTCGACCGGGGGGCTTTGAAAAGCTTACCCCGTCTGCGCCCGACGTAGTCTCCATCAAGTGTCGTCGGTGGTGGCGAGTCTCCCCTCCCGGCCGGCTCGTTGATGGCGGGACCCTCGGCTCGCTTCGACCTTTACCGGCTTCCTCTTGCGCCTTCACGGCTTTGGCCTTCCTCTTCTTGGGTCGGCTGTAGTGGGTGAATTGTCTTCCGACTCTTTGTTCTCGGCTCCGTGCTCTTTAACCGTTACTTGTGGGCCGGCGTCGTGCGGTCGGCCTCTTCTTCGGGGTGAGTTCCGTGATACAGCGCTCCTCTCTTCCCTGCTCCTCCTGCGAGGTGGATCTGGCTGGGGTTGCTCACGGGCTGTTGATGAGTCCGCTGTTCCCTCTGCTCTTCGTGGGTTGGCGTCCTCGGGTGTTGCTCCTGCTGTGCCAGCTTCTTTCCTCTTCAGCGCAATTTAAATTAGGATACGGTTCATGACATCGGCGGTCATCCTCCAAGAGCTCGTGTGGTGGCTCTGGCGAACCTGCATCCTGCTTTCGAAGAAGATTCGCCTTCATGGAGAAAGCGTTCGAAGGATTCTCTGAAAGAAGTAGGAACGGCCTGGAGGATCCGGCTTAAAGCTGGCTTCCTTGCGATCCCCATTTTATGCGTGCCATCATCTTGCGGTTTGTGTCGGGCTAAAGCGCGGAAGATCGCCCAACGATCCTGGCGAAAGTTCTAGGAAGAACAGGAAAAATGGGAGGTCGGGTCTATTTATAGGGCCAATTTTAGGTCAACTTTTAAACTACCTTTTTGGGTTGTCTAAAGCACCTAAAACACCCTAATTAAGCAAAGGTCTCACCGCGTTGCGCCCGGCCCGATTCCTAGAATCTAGAAACTGTCCTGGGGCGGCGTGTGAGACATGGTGGAGCCCACTATTAAATTAACATGTAACATGCTAAATCTACTAATTCTTAGCTTAAAATTAGAATTATCAAGGTATTTTACTTGTAATTTACAACTTTTGGTGTCAAAAATTTGAATGTCTCACCGTTGCGCCCGACCCGATTTCTAGAATGTAGAAATCATCTGGCGCGACGTGTGAGACTCCCTACTTTTGGATGTTGGCTCATTAATTTTTTAATCTTTTTACATTTCTATTCATTTTAAGCTGTTACTAGCTTAGCATAAACTACAAAAATGAGAAAAATTTTCCCATTTTTCGAGGTTTAAGGATCCTATCAAGTTAGTGCTCTTTGGGAACATGGCGATTAGCTTTTGCTCTTGGTCTCCAAGAACATAGCTCTGATACCCTTTGTGGCGTCCCCTACTGTTATCACGGTGCCCTCACCGTATACAAGCAATTCATCCCCATACCCGGCTCCATGCTAATGAGGGCCCTCCACATGACATTTGCAAATGTGGCGGGTTCCAAAGTGGGAAGAGTGGAAGGTCATTGCACCCGTCTCCCTCGGGGCCTACCTAGGCTGCGGGCGTAACATACATGTCGGTGGCATATACATCAACATCATATGACCATCCACGGGGATGGTCCTCCACATATCTGCATAGACAAAGATCGGCACATCACATAGGGAATCCTACCCAAGGCTCGGACTCAAGGGATGGTGACGGCTTTTCTCCTCGGAGTTCATTCTGGGGGCCGAATTCATGGCAATGGATTTGGGCGGCATATGAACATGGCTTAGGGTTGTCCACTCCATCCGCCCTCTCCGTGCACACTTTGCGAGTAGGCTGAAAAGTGTTGGGACTTTGTAAGCCGCCCGGATGCATAGCCAAAGGAGGGCTATTCACGGGTTCCATCTCCCGGTTCCGATGGGGCGGTAAGGGATCACTCCCTCGAGGGTCTACATCTTGCGACTCAAGGTGACTAGAGGGCCACTGCCCGTATTCGAAACCCAGCGGAAAGTGTACACCACTTCCGCGGTGTCGAGGCCCATGCCTTACCACTTTTCGGTGGTAAGCCATTAGACCTAGTCACAATGATCCCTGGTAGCACTAACACACCATAGGGATCGTTCAAGAGTCGAAACCGCGAACCTCCTTCTAAGCCGGTCGGCCCCTTCACCCACAACCAGGTGTGGTTCTTGTGCCTGAGCCGAATCTACATTGTGCTAGAGAGGCTACTCTAGGAGCATCAACTACAAAGCTTTGGGTCTCTACCCCCTTCCCAATACAAGGAGCTCATAGAGATACATCATCCATATACTTCACCAGAGAACTAAAGAACTAGATCTAATCTACAACATAGAGTTAGGTTCTTTGGTTAGAATCTGCTATCTAGAGATCTAGAGGGGCTGCTATGGGCAATCTAATAGGCTAAACCTCTTGATTCAATGACTAAAATAGGGTTTAGACTATTTAATTGTAAATACCTGATCATGAGGGGCTCCTCGACTGAGAGCTCGACCATCCTGGCTGAAGCAGCTCGAATCAAGAGAAACTAAGGATGCAATTCTCCCAGTGATGGGATGCGGTTTTAATTTTGTTGGGCAGCCAAAGCAGAGTTCTAAAGCCCTAAAATCGAAATTGGGCTAGTTAGGGTTTCCTACCCTATATAGACAAGGGGTTGGTTAGGGTTTCCAATTATCCCCTTTGGCATGTGGGATAATTGGAAATGGGCCCACTTGCCTTTAAAGGGCTAGGTGGCCAAATGTGCACACATGGAAATGTGTGCCCACATTAATGTGTACATTGGAAAATGTGCACATTAATTGCACCTATAGGTGTGGCCCACTTGGCATGAAGTGTCCCTTGGAAATGTGTGCCCACATTAATGTGTACATTGGAAAATGTGCACATTAATAGTTACACATATTTACGGCAAGTTGCCCCCCTAGGGCTACTCACTGGCTACAGCTAAGCGTACCGTCGGCTTGGGTGGCGTGTCGCGGCGTGTGGCGATGCGGTGATCGTCACGCGTATCTTTGCTGGAACGTCACACACCCTCTAACGCTTTTCAGTTCTTTGTCATGATTGATTGCCATGCATTGCAAATCGGCTCTAATTTCGATGCTTTATGCTCCATCAACTCAATCTTTCTTTTGATATCATTTTTCCTATCCTCGTTTGCTTGCAATCGTTGCTTGCATCTATCAAACCTAGGCGATGTTGCAGCCAACCATTCCTTCACAAGTGCGCCATAGTCGCAAAACAAAACACTACGTATATGGTCGGTCTCCTAACATAGTAAAGCCACGTCTTTGATGGAAAACTACAATCACACACCACACAAACACGAGGTAGTCTCTACACACCACCACATACCACACACCACACAACATCTCTTGCCGTATACACACCACACAACCCACCCGTGGTGGTGGTGGTGGTGTGCGTGGTGGTGGTGGTGGTGGTGGTGGTGGTGTGGTGGTGGTGGTGGTGGGGTGTGTGGTGGTGGTGGTGGAGGTGTGTGGTGGTGGTGGAGTGTGGTGATGGGGTGTGGTGTGGTGGTGATGGGGTGTGGGGTGTGGTGGTGGGGTGTGGTGTGGTTGTAGTGGGGTGTGGTGTGGTGGTGGTGGATTGTGGTGTGGGACATGGTGGAGTCGGTGGTGTGGTGTAGTGGTGGTGGAGTGTGGTGGTGGTAGAGGAGTGTGGTGATGGTGGTGGAGTGTGGTGGTGGAGTGTTGGTGGTGGTGTGTGGTGTGAGGTGTGGCGGTGGGAGATGGTAGGGGTGTAGTGGCGGAGATGGTGGGGTGTGGTGTGGGACATGGTGGATGCCAACAACTCACCACCACCACACATACCTCATCTATCATTAGGCATCCATTGCCGAAAATGCCCCACCGGATGGCATCATAGAGACACAACATGACAATACGACCAACATGATGCAAAATGGTAGTAGACATACCTGATTCTTGAAGTGGATTTGATGTTACCTTTTACGTGTTGATAGAAACAATCTAGATCAAGCTTGAGATTTTTTTTCTGTTGTAACACAACTAATAATTGAACATACACGCAATGGCATGTTTTGGTCTCGAACATTGCTCTGCTTTTACTGTTTTTGATTGTGAGTTCAGATTGAATGTGTGGTCTAGAGGAACCTGATTTGGTTTATTTCCTATCATCTTCATCATCCTGTCACTTTTACTATTTTCCTCCTCGTCGGGTTGGATTTGCCTATGCTTTCTCTTGGGTCTAGAAGGCGGCCTCGGCTTTCTCATCGGGGAGTTTTATAATAATCAGAAGCTCTTCCAATTAACAGCCTCCCCTTTATATGCAAATAATAAGCCCTTTGCCGGGTTCAGGGGCCATTCCACCCCATGTATGTGGCTTCCACATAATTCTTTGTAAATTTGCATGAACTCTTTGTATTGTTCATTGCTGGATTCTTCAACTTTTACTGAAAACATATGCCTTAATTTTTCGGTTTGAACAAAACATTTGGGGAAAATACACTGTAGCCCGGTTTATTTGGGCTGTCACCCCAAAGCTTCTTTAGATCTTAGTGGGGGCACAATCTCTTGTTTGAGGAGAGATTTCATCGTGTAACCCGATGGCGTTCAATTCCGACTCCATTAGGGTTCAATGTCGGCAAGCGGCAAAAAAAAGAGGAAGGAGGTGATTCTTTCTTAATTCAAAAAAGTGGACAATGGCGTGGCATGAAATTCAAAATAATCGGCGGCTCATTAATTCGCACTCTGCGCAATCTCAAACCCGTATGCACCACCGATTCTACCACAAAGGTGGTGCCAAAATGTGGCATCAAAATGCACGTTTTGATACACCACAACGTGCTTTTACCCGACTGCTATGTCATGCTTCCATGCTGTAAGGACCCCCACTTTTGCTGAGTCATCTGCAGCCACCAAGACGTTATATTTCCTACCTACCATAGAAGCTACCTTTTGCACGTCCTCTTTTTTGCACTTGTGCACTTGTGAACAATAGAAATCACGGATTCAACCTAGCAAGGGCCATGGAAAGTCGCTCCTTTTGGTTGGGGAGAAAGCAACACCCCAAACATTCCACGAAACTAGCTTCATAATGCAGGGGGGTCTGGTGGCCGGTGTTCCAAATCTATAGAGTCACTATTACCAGATGATAGTTCCACCTAATCAGCCCAGGTCAGTCGAGATGATGCGAGGAAGGGTTGTAACAATGGTATGCTTTGCTGGTCAAGCTAGAGTAGCACACTCTATCTTCAAAAATGCCGTTGGCGCTGGCCTTCGGTTCTAAGGCTAGGGCGCCCGCCCTCCCTTACATCGGATCATCCGCAGCGGTTGCTCTTGAAGAGCGATTCACAGCTGTGGCTAGCGGGGCACGATGGATTTGTTCTCCATGAGAATTGAGGAAAAAATCGATGGAGTGATTCATTTTGCATCTTTTAATGGAAATCTTGCGACAATATCCTCTAATGAGGATGTGTTCTTTACTTGTAGAAGGATTTTCTTTGGTTTTCTTTGACCCGCAGTGCGCGGCGATCTAGGGCTTGTCTTCAGGCGGTACTTATGGATCCACCGCGGCCATCTGTTCGTGGTTTGCATATACAAAAAGCAAAATTTCCGTGACAAGCGAGCGTTTGGAAGCACAAACTGTCTGTTTGCATCAAGGTATTCGACCATCGGATCACCAAATCTTGGCAAAGAAAGGCGAGGAATTCAAGTGTTGCGGCGAGGGCGATCCGCAGGCAATTGGTCTACAAAGAAGCAGAGCCGTGTCTTGCCTCTAGTTTTGCAAATCAAGTCTGCGGCGGGGTTGGCGCGGTCACAAATCTGAACATTCGCTTCAAAAGGCACATGCACATGAGGGTACTTCTACTTTGTCTTTAATAAAGACTTGTCCCGAAAAGGAGTAGATCCATTTGGATCTTACCGACCCATAAGGTGAAGAACAGATCACGCAAGATTAGGTAAAGATGTTTCTTCGATCTTTTCATCGAGAGGACAACAAAATTCATTCTTTTGGAAAAGAAGTAAGTCTATCGCCCTTCCTTTTACGCTCTTTCTTGCTAGCGGGAAGAACCCGGATTTTTACATTTGATGTATCGGGGAAGATTCTTCGTCAAAGGAATTAGATCGACCTTTGATTTATCTTTGGAGTTTGAAAGGTTATTGGCAAATACTTGGAATTTCTTAGCACTTTATTGCTTTTTGAATTCTTGCTATGATTGATGAAGCCATTCAAGCATTGAAGCTTGAAGATAATTTGGTACTGATGCCAAATTTTTTCTTTGACATAATCCACTTACGGATATGGTTTGCTCAAATCATAGCGTTTGGTATGTGCTAAGATCAGAAATCTTGATGCACGATTCCATTCTATTTTGGCTACTCACGATACCTAGGCCTTGTGAAAGCAAGGTGCATATATCTTCCTCTTATTTTTGGTTGTTGTTCGTATTTGTAAGTGCCCTTGGTGGGGCCGAATTATTTTCAAAGTGCCTCTTGGCAACTCTGGATCCTCATGCTTAATGCGATTCACGATCACGGATGGGCATGGCTTTTCAAAGGTATCGGCTTCTAGAGCAATTAATAAGTTCACGCATGTAGAGAATGATGTCGAGATTACTCACGTAGTAATTCTCTACAAGCGATGTAACATTGTACATTTTAATCTTTTTAATATAAAATATAAAATTTGTACCTTCAAAAAAAAAGTAGCACACTTAGCAGGGAAGAGATTGTGGTGCAATAGTATTTCTCCGGCCAGACGCTCTCTTCGCGAGGATGGACCACTCACCCGTCACTTCCGATCATTCACATTTGTGAGCAATGGTACCAAGCCTCCGCGTTGCTCATCGGGAAGAATTTACCCTCCTATTTCGCATAACGCCCACAAATGGACAACCTTCATCACCTCTTCTTCTCAGCCAGAAGCATTGGAAGGCAGATCTAAATGAGTGTCATGACCACTACGCCGTAAAAATCTCAAATCTGTGACCAGGTAGCAGCTCCAAACAGTGAGTCTTCACATGCCTTAGCTCACCCCCGCCAAGTAATTCCTATTTAATTGTTTCAAATTTCAGCAACACTCAGACCATTTAGCTCTTCATCCTTAGTTCGCTTACAACCCTAACACCCTCCCCGTGATCGCCCCTACTCGTATACGGTGCCCTCACCGTATACAAACAGAGTTCATCCCCATACAGCTCCATAAGCAGAATACAGGCCCATGACACCGCAACCGGACGGGTTCCAAAGGGGAAGAGGGAAGGGTTTATTGCACCCCGTCCCCTTGGCCTACCTAGTCGCGAAGTAACATACATGTCGCTGGGCATATACAACATCATATGACCATCACGGCGATGGTCCTCTACATATCTCGTGACAGACAAAGATCAAAGACATCACATAGGGGAATCCTACCCAAGGCTCTCACTCAAGGGGATGACCGATACCTTTGGGTCCCCGTAGTTCATTGCGCATGCATCTATGGCAATGGATTTTAGTCGCATATGAACATGGCTTAGGTTGTCCACTCCATCCGCCCCTCCCCGTGCACACTTTGCGAGTAGGTCAAAAAGTGTTGGGACCTCGACCCGAGTTCCGCCTGGATGCATAGCCAAAAGGGCTATTCCCGGGTTCCATCTCCCGCCCCGGCGGGGCGTAGGGATCACCTCTCCAGGGTCTACATGTCCGACCAAGGTGACTAGAGGGCCACCGCCTGTATTCGACCAACCCAATCGGAAAAGTGTACACCACTACCTGCGTCAGCCCATGCCTTACCCGCACTCGCTGGTAAGCCATTAGACCCAGTCACAATGATCCCTCGGTAGCACCAACACACCATAGGGACGCTCAAGAGTCGTAACACCTAACCTCCTTCTAAGCCGCCTGCCCTTCACCCACAAACTGTGTGGTTCTTGTGCAATGTCAATCAACAAAGTGCTAGAGAGGCTACCTAGGAGCATCAACTACAAAGCTTTAGGTCTCTCCCCCCCTTCCCAATACAAGGAGCCATAGAGATACATCATCCATATACTTCCGAGAACTAAAGAACTAGATCTAATCTACAACATAGAGTTAGGTTCTTTAGTTAGAATCTGCTATCTAGAGATCTAGAGGGGGTGCTATGGGCAATCTAATAGGCTAAACCCACTGATTCAATGACTAAAATAGGGTTTAGACTATTTAATTGGCCAAACCTATCCTTGAGGGCTCCTCCCCACCTGAGCTCGACCATCCCGGCCAAACGCCAATCAAGAGAAACTAAGGATGCAATTCTCCGTGCGAAGTCTGGGATGCAGTTTGGCCGCTGAGGCAGCCAAAACAGAGTTCTAAAGCCCTAAAAAATCGAAATGGGCTAGTTAGGGTTTCCTACCCTGTATAGACAAGGGGGGTTAGTTAGGGGTTTCCATCCCCTTTTGGCATGTGGGATAATTGGAAATGGCCCACTTGCCTTTAAGGGCTAGGTGGCCAAATGTGCACACATGGAAATGTGTGCCCACGTTAATGTACATTGGAAAATGTGCACATTAATTGCACCTATGGGTGTGGCCCACTTGGCATGAAGTGTCCACTTGGAAATGTGTGCCCACATTAATGTATACATTGGAAAATGTGGCACATTAATAGTTACATATTTTTACGGGCAAGTTGCCCCCTAGGCTACTCCACCTGCAACACGCTAGCGTGCGACATGTCACCGGAGTGGGCGTGTGCTGCGTGGACGGTGCAAAGTAGCATACGCCCCGGCGTATCATCAGGGCTGAACGTCCACATTCTCCCACCTTTGAAATGATGTCGCCCCGAAAGCATCGGGTCTCCCCACCTTGGGATCAACCTAACCTCGCAACAACTTGATACATACGATCGCTACTATAATTCCTACATTTATTATTAAAATTACCTTAAGGTAATATTTTTTATGACATTATCACATTATTATATTATAACATAACTTATCAATTCACAACATTACTAACAGATTACTCCAAAATTCACTTAACATTACAATTAAGTTTATCAAAATTTAAAATTAACGTCCGAGGCACTCTTCATTCCTTGCAACACATTCCAACAAAATTTGTGTTGTAAGTCTCTGTCTCCGACCTCCTTGCCCCTCCGGAAGCTCACCGCCTCACAGGTCCACACTCACGTTAGTACCATTTAATTATTAAATAAAATTTTGGTTATAAGATGACCACCCCCACTCTACATGGATGCATGGCTAATCTCCGGGCGTGGGAAGAGGGTGACCTTCCATTATGGCCGCTGCCAGCCCTATATGCCCTATATGCCGCCTCATGCCTACACCTCTAGTTGCCTGGGTGGGGAGGATATCCTTCTCGCGTGGGGGGCTGAAGGATAGATTCCTCCTATCAAAGCATATATGGGGCTAAAGGTGCTTTTTCCCTATCAATGCATTCCTTCATGACCTCCTTTCTCGAGGTCGCCTACTTAGCGGGACGTATAGACTTTCTAATCTACCTTCCACTTAGCGGAAACGCCTTGCCATGCCTACATTGACATTACACCACGCCCTTAGAGATCACCATAGTGGTCCCATCGCCGGTAACAACGCATGCACCCATACTAAGCATAGGTTGCATGCGTAGATTACCCAACTTCACCAGAACTAACCTACACAAATCGACATGCCGGCGATTTCTTCTCAAGATGACTTTGGCCGGCCCCATTGCTCCATAAACCGTGGATAATTTGCTTACTAAATCTTTTCTTAAGTACCCATCGCTGCTACTTTCCAATCGGGTAAGTGTTTCCACTTGACCAAATACCTTAGGAATTTCATCCTCGCTTTTCTTGAAAGCTTTATCAAGAATCAATTTCGGAACTATTTCCAGCCGCTTCTCCGGGCATTTCCAACAACGCTGGCGAATCCAAGACTTCGCCCGATTTGAGTATGCTTCTTCAACAAGCTCACGGAAACCTTATGAATCTTTAGGTGTGGCCGGCAAGTCTAACTTGTAGGATTGATTACCCTACTCTCTCGACTATTTCAAAGGTCCAACCCACCTTGGAGCAAGCTTCTTGCAATTCCTCGATCCCGAAGCTTCGGCCGCCACCTTTGATCTTGAGCCAAACATCATCTCCAACTTTGAACTCTTTCTTGTTCGATGCTTTCGTCATGCTGCTCTTCGACGACTTCTTTGCTAGCAGATAACCTCAAACTTCTTCCACAAGCTGCCGATATCGCCAACATCTCACGCGTGAACTTCCACTTTTGACACCTGGTTGTGCCAAGTATCTGGAGTTAGGCAATCGATAGCCGTAATTGATCATAAACGGCGACATTTGATGATTCCTGCTTGGTGCTATTGTATGCAAACTCCACCAAGTGAATAAATTCTTCCCACATACTTTGCTTATTCCGCATATAGTTTGCGTAGATGTCCTCTAAAATCCTGTTGGTCCGCTTCCGCCCGCCCATCCGGCTCCGAGGGGATGGTATGCCGCGGCTCATGGATAGCTTCGTCTCGAATTGTCGCAAAAGAGGTCTTGCCAAAAGGCGCCATGAACTTCGATCCCCTCGCCGGAGATGATCTCCTGGCATGCCATGAAGCCCTCAAGATCTCTTTGGTGAAGAGCTTTGGTCAGATCCATAGTCAGATCTGTATGTCCCGCAAGGCACAAAATGTGCCATCTTAGACAACTTGTCGACCACTACCATCAAGGCATCCTTCCTCTTGCTGTCCTTTTGGGAGTCCCGTGATGAAGTCCATGCTGATTACCTCCCCCCACTTAGCGCTTAAAACCGCTAATGGCTCTAATGCCCCCGAATTCGAAGCTGCTCCCCGCCTCCTGCGGGTATAGCCGACGTTCCTTGATATAGCGAGCTATTTGCTTCTTCATTCCTGGCCAATAATAGCCTTAGCAGACTTTGAAATATGTTTTCATGGATCCCGCATGGCCAGCTATTGGGCAAGCAGCGTGTCATGGAGGATCAACTTCCTTACACCCGATGATTCTGCACGCACAACTTGTTCTTATGGTATAACAGTTGCCTTCCTTCTTATAATGCTTGAGGCCTCCCGCTCTTTATCCTGCTTCTAGCCTCCTTAGAAAGGCTTGCCCATACTTCCTGAAATCCACATCCGCTGGCAAGGACTCTTCAATCCTCTTACCAAAGTCGCCGAGAGCGTCCGAAATTGCATTGCAATGCACTCTAGTTGTCGGGGATGCCTTGAAAGACATTGAGCTTCCCGGCTTGTAGACTATATCAAAGTCATATTCTTCGAGGAACTCCATCCATCTCCGCGCCCTCGATTAAGGTGTGGTTGCGTGAATACATATTGGAGGCTCGATGGTCGGTATCCAATTGGAACTTCCTTCCCAAGAGATAATGCCTCCATATTCTTAATGCCCCCGACAACCGCTAGCAACTCCCCGATGCGTTGGGTAGCGTCTCCTCGCGCCGTTCATCTTCCCGAATCATACGCTACCACACGCTCTTCTTGCATAAGCACCGCACTCCAGCTATCTTACTCGCATCCTGTTGCTACAAGCTTATCTTTCTCCGGTCCGGCAAGGTCAAGACAGTCGTCGCCGAGCTTCTTTCAACAATTCAAACCCCTTTTGGGCTTTCTTGTGCCAATGCTCTACCCAATCTTTCACCTTCTACGCCTCGCGGTGTCCGTTAATCCGGCTGCTATCTTAGCAAAGTTCTTCACGAACTTCCCCAGAGTACCCCCGCTAGACCGAAAACTTACGACCTCGCACATTCTTGGGCGCCGCCAATTGAATGACGGCTTCAATCTTTGCGAGGATCCGTCGAGATGCCTCCGGCCGAGATCACATGACCTAGATACTCCACTTTCTCTCATTTGGTGGCACTTTGACAACTTGGCGCATAACCGTGCCTCTTCAACTTCTCCAAAGACTCTTCTCAGTGTTGTTATGCGTGCTCTTCAAGGGATCTGCTATACACCAAAATGTCATCAAAGAAAACAATCACAAAGGTGTCTAAAAACTCCCTGAAGATGTGGCTCATGAGCCTCATGAACGTTGGGGCATTCGATAAGTCAAAAGCATTACCGTGAACTCGTAGTGCCCATACCGCTTCGTTAAGGCGGTCTTATGGATATCTTCTTCCTTTATCCTGATCTGATGATAACCTGACCTTAAGTCGATTTTGGAGAAGATCTTTGCACCTTGGAGCTGATCCATCAAGTCATCCGATCCGGGAGCGATACTTGTTCTTAATGGTGTGCTTGTTCAACCGCCTATAGTCTATGCACATCCTCAAAGATCCATCCTTCTTCTTGACAAAAGAATGGGCGCTCCCAAACCATGAGACACTAGGTCTAATGAAACCTAGGTCGGCGGCTCCAATCGCTTCTTCTTGACTCAGGCAACTCCTCAAGTTGTCATTCTATATGGAGCCTTGCTTGTTGGCTTTGTTCCCTGCTCGAGTGCAATCTCGCACTCAACTCCCCTATAAGGAGGGAGCCGCTGATCTCATCCGAAAGAGATCATGGAACTCCGTGATCATCCTTGAGCTACTTGCTTCCGCAACTTGTCGGAGCACCTTGTCTTTTTGCTTCCTTCCGATTCCGGCTCACTAATCTCAAGCTTGAAGATGTATGCCACTTGCTCACTCTTGATGCACTTGAACAGCCGTTTAGAAGACATACACTGCATGATGGGAACAACTTCCTTACCTGTTATCTCAATGATCTTGCCGTCGGGCGTTGGGAAGGTCACCTTCCGCTTTCCACAGTCGATAATGGCCCCTGCTGGCCCAAGGTACTCCATTCCTATGATCAAGTCATACTTGCCAATGCCCACTTACGCCCCCTATCCGGATATTAATCCTCGCAAGTCGATGTCGGTTAATTCTCTTGCCCGCCGTCTGCCTTACTGCACCACTTGCTAAGACAACGGGTCTTGGCTTTGACTTTAGCGGCTTCAACTTCAACATTTGAACCATTCTGGGGGATGCAAAGTTATGGCTACTTCCTGAGTCTATCAAGACTATGAAGGACTTGGCCTTGGCCTTCCCTACTGTGGAAATTACCTTATCTTTGCTCTACTGCTTGCTTTCAGTATCTATTGCGGCAAAGATATGACACTCACCACAGATAGTCGCGGGCCTCTTCGCCGCCGCCGCCGCCGACAGAGGCGCCCCAATCTCCCAACTCCGCTAGAGCTGCACTCATGACGTAGGGGCGCTTGCTGTCCTATGGCCCGCCGGGAAGCACTGAAGCACGCTTGCTTTTCTATGCACTCCTCGCTCTTTTCCCTTGGGCATTGCTGCAAAAAGGATCGCACCGCTTTGGAGTAGTTTGACCCCCCCGCTTGTCCTTGAAGGACACCTCGCTTCTT
Source organism: Isoetes taiwanensis (assembly GCA_021234155.1). Classification (NCBI taxonomy): domain Eukaryota; kingdom Viridiplantae; phylum Streptophyta; class Lycopodiopsida; order Isoetales; family Isoetaceae; genus Isoetes; species Isoetes taiwanensis. The sequence continues at coordinate 5,839,653 of JAJEKV010000020.1, read as the reverse complement.
CCCGCTTTGTTTCCCCGTTCCCACCATATGGGGCTCTCTAGCCGACCCGGACCGGCTGCCTGGGGCTATAGCTTCCTCGCCGCCTTTGCTCTTTATCCCGAAGTATCATTGTTTTCCGCCGCTTATTCTCGAGGTCCTGTCCCACCGCAAGCTTATAGCCTTGGATTCCGCTTCGATATCGTCTAGGGTTTTATTGCCCTCACAAGCTTGCGATCTCCTCATTCACCCCTCAATATAGCTTTCATCGCATGCTTCTCTCCCAACTTCGCACGCATGCCCTTAGCCTCATGAATTCTCTCAGATATTTCGACCGATTTTGCCTGCCGCAACCTCGCAAAACCGCCGCATCATCTTGGACTTATGTTCCCTCGGAGCGTAATGGCGCTTTAAGCAAACTTCTTTCGAACTTACAAGCATCCCTCGCTTAAGCCATGTGCCTTTGCATAAACCCTTCCACCAAATCCGCGGCTCCTTTCAAGTTGGTTGTTGCAACTTTCTGCCTTTGTCCTTATCCTTCATGCCATAAGCATTTCCGTGCCTCGCTCATTTCGTCCCAGCCATGCCTCGCTTCCAATCGACCTGTTTCTCCCCCGAGAACTGTTCCAGCCAGGACCTTCCATACATTGCCCGGTCACGGAATCTACCTTCTTACGGTAGTCGAGGGCCCCTGGTATCTCTTTAATCGTCCCTCCGGGGTATTCCTCTTGCCTTCCATCCGATTCGTTCCCGAGCCTGTTTCTTCCTCTTCCTCACCAGTGAGTCCGAGTCCGAACTTGAGTCGGAAGATTCCGGGCTGGAGGATCTCCTTCTCTTGCTCCTCTTCTTGTCTTTTTTCCGCCCTCAGGCTGATGCTTGCGCAACAATCGAAGGTTGCCCACCGAACCCACCCACTCGCTTGCGCTGACGTGAATGCCTTTATCTCGCCCAGTCCGGCCCTCATCCGGGCTATCTCCTCCTCTGGGGTCATGGGTTCCATATCTTCAAATAGGTTCCTTGCCGGGGTGGTCCGGGTGGGGTTTGCTCTTCTATAAGATCTCGCAGTTGTCGCTTCCCACTAGCGTTTAGGCCTCTAGGTTTTGCATACACAAGCAATTCATGGCTATATGATTAGTTTCATTTGTTCTCTTGCATTGTTTATGTTTGTTGGTATAGTTGTGGGGAAAAAATACATCAACAAAGCATTTAAAGTGCAATAGGATTTATATTCATATATCATATAATATTTCGGATACAAAAGTCTCCTGGATCAAGAGTTTAACTAGTCTTGAAATCGCCGTAAGTAAGGCGGGTTGTCTTCAAGAAACTTCTTAACTTGGGCCGTCCCTACCGGTGTGACCCAAGTTCTCGATGATGCTTGCCGACGAGCCTCACAGCATGGCCCTCACGGGTCTTCTACCACTGCGGTCGGATGTAAGGGCACTTGATCCATCATAATCTCGCGTCGGTGGGGTATGGCGAAGTCGAAGAGGTCAAGTGCCATTGCCCTCTTGACTAAAACAAAGCATAATCGACATTTTGTTGCTATTGAGCATGCTCGCCGAAGCATGAGAGTGCAATCGGCATGAACACTCCTTCTTAGCCTGCAGGACTGAACTTGCGGTGAATTACCGCTATTCTCCCATCCATCGGCCAGAATGCAAAAAGTACTGGCGACACATGGTTGTGTGTCGCCGAAGCTTCTCGCTTGTTTGGCCTCCGTTCTATGCGCCCGGCGTGCATCGCCGACCTCAATTTCAGTCAACTCCCTGTAGTCTTCCATTGTGCGGTCGAGCCTCCCGAGGTCGATTCCTTCTCCTTTTGGCGGGGGTGATATGTCTCCGGAGGACTTCGGCATTAGGATGCTCGTGGTCTTCCCACGGATCCCCATCTCGCCTTGGAGGGCGAGGAAATTCTCCTTCAGCGGGTGGCAGCCCCGCCGCCCATCATTTGCCTTATGTCAGCCAGAGGGCCTCGATATCTGAGGTCGCCTCCCCGGTAGTAGTCGCCTCCCCTCACTTTGCAAATGAAAGTTCGAGGCTCCCCCGACGCATGAAGTCCATAGCCGGTTTGCCGTAGCTGTGGAGCAGCTCGGCTCCAACCTCGCCAGCCCCCTCCTCGCAGATTCGAAGGTTCTCGATGTCGCCGGTGTAGATACTCCTCTCCGCTAATGATGATCGGGGGCTAGGCTTGTGATGCCTAGCCAGCCCGGGGGAGCGACTCCTGATGCCCCCGCCGGCTCTGCTCGAAGTTGATCAGCTCCCCGCTCGCTACGGCGCCGTTGCCCGAAGTCGAAAGCCTGTATCCTTCGCCGTCCGGATTCCTCCTCATCCTCTCTTGCTTCCTCGCTCCTCGCTGGATAATGCAACAAAGGCTTTTCGCTGCTAGATCTATAGGGTCTACCTCCACGAGGGATAGAGGTTGCCCCCCACCGCCCCTGCCACAAGCGGTGGGATAAGAAGATGGCTAGGGCTGCCGTGGTAAGAGAAGTACTTGGTCCCGCTGGTCACGCCGACCATGTAGTCGTGTAGTCTCTGCGCTTTGTTAGTCAAGTGCACTTGGCGATGTTGGGGACGCCGCCCAAGGCTGCTTGAAGGGATGGGCGGGAACAAAGTACCCTATGCAAGGGGAACTTGAATAAGGAGGGTCCTACCCTAGCTTGAAATTGCCAGCACCTTTTTGCCTATAAGTCGGGTTGCATTTAGAAGTAAGCTTGATGTCGCATTTCTTTCACAAAAGACTTGAAGATGTCGCGACATCCGCCTCAAGAAGATAGGCAATCGGGCACTGCACCGCCGCCTCGAAATCAGCAAAAGGGCCATTGATCTAGCAAGGAAGGGAGTATCAAACGGATGCAAAAAGCCCTGGAGCCTGAAAGATCGCTTCAAGCGTAGGGAGCAAATTTGCGGGGGTGCCAAATGAGAAATGGGGACTTATTTATAGAAAGGGGAAACCCTAATTTTTTGGATGACCTAGATTTTACCGAGATTAGGCAATTCTGATCTATTAAGGGATGCAATTGCAAGTTTGAAGACTATTTCTAGAGTTTGAGCATGCTAAGAACGACTCATGAACCTGTTTATGCGGTTTGGAGATCATTTGGTGAAGAAATGGTGCGGGGTCTCATGCGTTGCGCCCGCACCCATTTCTAAAATGTAGAAATCATCTCCGCGCCGACGTGTGAGACATGGGTCCCAATTGGGCTAGGCTCACTCAATTTAAGTGATGTAAGGCTGTAATTCCACTAAACTCATCGAGTTAGGCGGGTTGACCCCTTACTTGGTCGATTTAGAGCTGTTTTGGGCACTTTTGGGCATGGTCTCACCGCGTTATCGGCCATTTCTAAAATTTAGAAATCTGTCCCCGGCGCTGACGTGTGAGACATCGTCTCAATTTTGCTCAAAGCTCCAATTTAATCAAAACAAAAGTTAGGGATCGATATCTTAACCTATTTAAAACGTGGTTTGACACTTTATTTACACAAAAATTTCTTTATATTAACAAAATTTTTCCGATTATTTACAAGGTTCAAGGGCGTTCTCCCCTGATGTGCCCGGCAAGATACATATCCTCGCCTCATGAGGGTAACCCTCTTCGGCGTGCACCGCAAGGCAGTAGTTGAATCTTCAAAATGCTTTACTATGTATAAAGTGGCCGCCTCTTTGTAAACACAGCAAAGATCTCGTCGGTCACGCGCATGTCGTGTTGTATTCTTGTATGACTTCGGACCAAACGGAACGGGCGCTCGGGGAATCGAGTCCGTAACTCTTCGGAAGTGGCGGATCTCCTTGAGTGCCCCGTCTTCCAGCTTCTTCTTCTTGCTCCGCTTCTTCCCCGGTGCTCGGGAGGCTTGGGCTTTGGTGGAGGGGGCTTCATTAATGCGGCTCTTCGTGGTGTCAAAGCTTCAATCGTTCTCACCCTAAGTGCTCCCGGTAATATCGTTGTCGCCTCCCACCTTGCCATATAAGCGTTGTGTTCCCGATCCTCTTGATAGACCTTTAGGGGGTCTATCACATATACTTCCCGATTAGGGACCGGGGCTTTGACTCTATCCCACGTCCGAGGAAAAGGTGGGGCTTCCGTAGCTGTCCTGTCTCCTCCCTTCTTGGGGTATGTCTGCTCGGGGACCTCTTCCTCTGGCCAGGGGCTTTGAAAACACTTGCCCCGTCTGGCAAACCGTAGTCTCCATCCGAGTGTCGTCGGTGGTGGGGCTCTCCCTCCCGACGGCTCGTTGATGGCGGGACCCTCGGCTCGCTTCCCGGCCTTTACCGGCTTCCTCTTGCACGCCTTTACGGCTTTGGCCTTCCTCTTCTTGGGTCCGGGCCCAGGCCCGGTGTGGTCGTCTTCCCCGCTCTTTTGTTCTCCGCTCCCGTGGCTCTTTAACCGTACTTGTGGACTAAGCGCGCGTCTGGTCGGCCTCTTCTTCCTGGTGAGTTCCGTCGCCGCTCCTCTCTTCCCCTCCTCCCCGCAGGTGGATCTCACACAGGGTTGCTCCTGGCCGCTGATGGGTCCGGGCTGTTCCTCGCTTTCCCGGTGGGTTGGCGCCCTCACGGTGTTGCTCCTGGCCGCTGCCCGCTTTCCTCTTCCCGCAATTTCACAGGATCCGTCTCATGACATCACGGCGGCCATCCTCCAAGAGCTCTGCGGTGGTCGCCTCGTCCAACCTCGCATCCTCGCCGAAGAAGATTCTTCATGGAGAAGGCGTTTCGGCTGATTCTCTCAAAGAGGCCGCCATTGGCGCCGAGGATCCGGCCGGGCAGGCTTCCTTGGTACCGCTTTGTACGTGCCATCATCTTCTTGCTTTGTCGATCGGAGCTAAAGCGCCCGTAAGATACATGTAACGGATAAATACGCGGCGAAGTTCTAGGGAAGAACAGGAAAAATGGGAGGGGTCCGGGTCTATTTATAGGGCCAATTTTAGGTCAACTTTTAAACTACCTTTTTGGGTTGTCTAAAGCACCTAAAAACACCTAATTAAGCAAGGTCTCACGTTAAAGCCCAGCCCGATTCCTAGAATCTAGAAACCCATCTGGCCGGACGTGTGAGACATGGTGGAGCCCACTATTAAATTAACATGTAACATGCTAAATCTACTAATTCTTAGCTTAAAATTAGAATTATCAAGGTATTTTACTGTAATTTACAACTTTTTGGTGTCAAAGCTGAATGTCTCACACGTTGCGCCCAGCCCGATTTCTAGAATGTAGAAATCTGTCCTGGCGCGACGTGTGAGACCACCCTACTTTTTGGATGTTGGCTCATTAATTTTTAATCTTTTTACATTTCTATTCATTTTAACTGTTACTAGCTTAGCATAAACTACAAAAATGAGAAAAATTTTCCCATTTTTCGAGGTTTTAAGGATCCTATCAAGTTAGTGCTCTGGGAACATGGCGGTGCTTTGCTCTTGGTCTCCAAGAACATAGCTCGATACCACCTTTATGACGTCCCCTACTGCACTTATCACGGTGCCCCTCACCGTATACAAACAGAGTTCATCCCCCATACGGCTCCATGCTATCACGGGGCCCTCCACATGACACCGCAAACCGTGGCGGGTTCCAAAGGGAAGAGTGGAAGGGTCATTGCACCCGTCTCCCTCGGGGCCTACCTGTTTGCGGGAAGCGTAACATACATGTCGATTGGCATATACATCAACATCATATGACCATCACGAGCGGATGGTCCTCCACATATCTGCATAGACAAAAAGATCGAAGACATCACATAGGGAATCCTACCCAAGGCTCGCACGGACTCAAGGGATGACTGCCGGGCTTGGGTCCGTAGTTCATTGCGCATGCGAATTCATGGCAATGGATTTGGCTGGCATATGAACATGGCTTAGGGTTGTCCACTCCATCCGCCCCTCCCGGCACACTTTGCGAGTAGGCCGAAAAGTGTTGGGACTCGGCCAGTAGCCCGCGGATGCATAGCCAAAAGGGCTATTCACGGGTTCCATCTCCCGGTTCCGATGGGGCGTGTAGGGATCACTCCCTCCGTGAGGTCTACATGCTTTGACTCAAGGTGACTAGGGGGGCCACCCCTTCGACCCAACCCACTGGAAAGTGTACACCACTTCACGGGTGTCGAGCCCATGCCTTACCCGCACTCAGTGGTAAGCCATTAGACCTAGTCACAATGATCCCTGGTAGCACTAACACACCATAGGGATCGTTCAAGAGTCAGAACACGAACCTCCTTCTAAGCCAGTCTGGCCCCTTCACCCACAACCAGGTGTGGTTCTTGTGCACAGGCCGAATCTACAGTGTGCTAGAGAGGCTACTCTAGGAGCATCAACTACAAAGCTTTAGGTCTCTACCCCCCCTTCCCAATACAAGGAGCTCATAGAGATACATCATCCATATACTTCACAGAGAACTAAAGAACTAGATCTAATCTACAACATAGAGTTAGGTTCTTTAGTTAGAATCTGCTATCTAGAGATCTAGAGGGCTGCTATGGGCAATCTAATAGGCTAAACCTACTGATTCAATGACTAAAATAGGGTTTAGACTATTTAATTGGCCAAATACCTGATCCTTGAGGGGCTCCTCCTGACCTGAGCTCGACCATCCTGCTGAAACGCTCGAATCAAGAGAAACTAAGGATGCAATTCTCCCAGGCATGCGGGATGCGGTTTTTAATTTGGTTGAGGCAGCCAAAACAGAGTTCTAAAGCCCTAAAATCGAAAATTGGGCTAGTTAGGGTTTCCTACCCTATATAGACAAGGGGGGTTGGTTAGGGTTTCCAATTATCCCCTTTTGGCATGTGGGATAATTGGAAATGGGCCCACTTGCCTTTAAGGGCTAGGTGGCCAAATGTGCACACATGGAAATGTGTGCCCACATTAATGTGTACATTGGAAAATGTGCACATTAATTGCACCTATGGGTGTGGCCCACTTGGCATGAAGTGTCCACTTGGAAATGTGTGCCCACATTAATGTGTACATTGGAAAATGTGCACATTAATAGCACACATATTTACGGCAAGTTGCCCCTAGGGCTACTCACTGGCTACACGCTAGCGCATACCGCGTCCGAGTGGCGTGGCGGTAATGCGGATTGGGCGATCGCGATACGCCCCGTCACGCGATATCTTGCCTTTGGAACGTCACACACCCTCTGCTTGCTTTGATTTCTTTGTCATGATTGATTGCCATCTGTGCAAATCAGCTCTAATTTCTGATGCTTTATGCTCCATCAACTCAATCTTTCTTTTGATATCATTTTTCCTATCCTCGCTTGCTTTGCAATCGTTGCTTGCATCTATCAAACCTAGGCGATGTTGCAGCCAACCATTCCTTCACAAGTCTCGCCATAGTTCTGCAAAACAAAACACTACGTATATGTCAGTCTCCTAACATAGTAAGCCACGTACTGATGGAAAACTACAATCACACACCACACAACACGAGGTAGTCTCTACACACCACCACATACCACACACCACACAACATACGCCCCGATAAGACACACCACACAACACGCGGGTGGTGGTGGTGGTGTCTGGTGGTGGTGGTGGTGGTGGTGGTGGTGGTGAGGTGGTGGTGGTGGTGGTGGGGGGTGTGTGGTGGTGGTGGAGGGGTGTGTGGTGGTGGTGGAGTGTGGTGATGGGGTGTGGTGTGGTGGTGATGGGGTGTGGGGTGTGGTGGTGGGGTGTGGTGTGGTTGTAGTGGGGTGTGGTGTGGTGGTGGTGGATTGTGGTGTGGGACATGGTGGAGTCTGGTGGTGTGGTGTAGTGGTGGTGGAGTGTGGTGGTGGTAGAGGAGTGTGGTGATGGTGGTGGAGTGTGGTGGTGGGTGTTGGTGGTGGTGTGTGGTGTGAGAGTGTGGCGGTGGGAGATGGTAGAGTGTAGTGGCGGGAGATCGTGGGGTGTGGTGTGGGACATGGTGGATGCCAACAACTCACCACCACCACACATACCTCATCTATCATTCTCGGCATCCATTGCACCTAAAATGCCCCACAGATGGCATCATAGAGACACAACATGACAATACAAACAACATGATGCAAAATGGTAGTAGACATACCCGATTCTTGAAGTGGATTTGATGTTACCTTTTCTGTGTTGATAGAAACAATCTAGATCAAGCTTGAGATTTTTTTCTGTTGTAACACAACTAATAATTGAACATACCTGCAATGGCATGTTTTGGTCTCAGAACATTGCTCTGCTTTTCTGTTTTGATTGTGAGTTCGGATTGAATGTGTGGTCTAGAGGAACCTGATTTGGTTATTTCCCTATCATCTTCATCATCCCTGTCACTTTTACTATTTTCCTCCTCGTCAGGTTGGATTTGCCTATGCTTTCTCTTGGGTCTAGAAGAACTGGCCTCGGCTTTCTCATCGGGAGTTTTATAATAATCCGAGAAGCTCTTCCAATTAACGACCTCCCCTTTATATGCAAATAATAAGCCCTTTGCCTGTGTTCGGGAGCCATTCCACCCCATGTATGTGGCTTCCCCGTAATTCTTTTTGTAAATTTGCATGAACTCTTTGTATTGTTCATTGCTCGATTCTTCAACCTTGTACAAGAAAACATATGCCTTAATTTTTCAGTTTGAACAAAACATTTGGGGGAAAATACACGTCAGCAGTTTATTTGGGCCCCACCCCAAAGCTTCTTTAGATCTTCGTGGGGCACAATCTCTTGTTTGAGGAGAGATTTCATCGTGTAACCAGTGGCGTTCAATTCCGACTCCATTAGGGTTCAATCGGCAAGAAGCGGCAAAAAAACAGAGGAAGAGGTGATTCTTTCTTAATTCAAAAAAGTGGACAATGACGTGGCATGAAATTCAAAATAATCGACGCTCATTAATTCGCACTCTCGCAATCTCCGCTTCGGTATGCACCACCCGATTCTACCACAAAGGTGGTGCCAAAATGTGGCATCAAAATGCACGTTTTTGATACACCACAGCGTGCTTTTACCCGACTGCTATGTCATGCTTCCATGCTGTAAGGACCCCCACTTTTGCCGAGTCAGCTGCAGCCACCAAGACGTTATATTTCCTACCTACCATAGAAGCTACCTTTTGCACGTCCTCTTTTTTGCACTTGTGCACTTGTAGACAATAGAAATCTGGATTCAACCTAGCAAGGGCCATGGAAAGTCTGCTCCTTTTAGTTGGGGAGAAAGCAACACCCCAAACATTCCACGAAACTAGCTTCATAATGCAGGGGGGTCTGGTGGCCGGTGTTCCAAATCTATAGAGTCACTATTACCAGATGATAGTTCCACCTAATCAGCCCAGGTCAGTCCAGATGATGCAGGAAGGGTTGTAACAATGGTAGCCACTGCTGGTCAAGCTAGAGTAGCACACTCTATCTTCAAAAAAATGCCGTTGGCGCCCGGGGCGCTGTTCTTGGCCGGCTAGGGAGCAGCCGCCCTCCCTTCTGTCAGATCATCACAGCGGTTGCTCTTGAAGAACGATTCCTGGCTTCTGTGGCTAGCAGGGCCTGATGGATTTGTTCTCCATGAGAATTGAGGAAAAAAATCTGATGGAGTGATTCATTTTGCATCTTTTCGATGGAAATCTTGCAGCAATATCCTCTAATGAGGATGTGTTCTTTGTAAGAAGGATTTTCTTTGGTTTTCTTTGACACAGGGGTCTGCTTCGGCGATCTAGGGCTTGTCTTCAGACAGGTACTTATGGATCACACGGCCATCTGTTCGTGGTTTGCCGCTATACAAAAGCAAAATTTCGGCAGCAAGCAGACGTTTGGAAGCACAACTGTCTCTGTTGCATCAAGGTATTCCTGACCATCCAGATCTGCAAATACTGGCAAAGAAAGGGGCAGAATTCCAAGTGTTGCAGCAGGGACAGTCACAGACAGGTGGTCTACAAAGAAAGGGGCAGAACCGTGTACTGCCTCTAGTTTTTTTGCAAATCCAAGTGCTGCAGCAGGGTCTTGAGCAGATGCAAATGCAGACATTCTGCTTCAAAGCTGTGCACATGAGGTACTTCTACACTTTGTCTTTAATAAAGACTTGTCGAAAGGGTAGATCCATTTGGATGCCGACCCATAAGGTGAAGAACAGATCTGCAAGATTAGGTAAAGATGTTTCTTTCAGTCTTTTCATCAGAGGACAACAAAATTCATTCTTTTGGAAAGAAGTAAGTCTATCGCCCTTCCTTTTCTGCTCTTTCTTGCTAGCAGGAAGAACCGGATTTTTGCATTTGATGTATCAGGAAGATTCTTCTGTCAAAGGAATTGCAAGATCTGACACTGATTTATGCTGGAGTGGTTCAGAAAACAGGTTATTGGCAAATACTTGGAATTTCTTAGCACTTTATTTGCTTTTTGAATTACTGCTATGATTGATGAAGCCATTCAAGCATTGAAGCTTGAAGATAATTTGGTGCTGATGCCAAATTTTTCTTTGACACCAATCCACTTACGGATATGGTTTGCTCAAATACTGCAACGTTTGAGCTGTGTGCTAAGATCAAGTACTGATGCCTGAATTCCATTCTATTTGGCTACTCTGATACCTAGGCCTTGTGAAGCAAGGTGCATATATCTTCCTCTTATTTTGGTTGTTCAGAATATTTGTAAGTGCCCTTGATGAGACGAATTATTTCCAAGTGCCTCTTGGCAACTACAGATCCTCATGCTTAATCTGATTACGATGCGGATAGGCATGAGCTTTTCAAGGGTATCAGCTTCTAGAGCAATTAATAAGTTCCTGCATGTAGAGAATGAAGATGTCGAGATTACTCCTGTAGTAATTCTCTACAAGCAGTGTAACATTGTACATTTTAATCTTTTAATATAAAATATAAAAATTTGTACCTTCAAAAAAAAAAAAAGAGTAGCACACTTAACAGGAAGAGATTGTGGTGCAATAGTATTTCTCCGACGGGCAACTCTCTTCATATGAGGGATGGACCACTCACCCCGATGCTTCCAGTCATTCCTGTTTGTGAGCAATGACTGCAAGCCTCTCACGTTGCTCATCAGGAAGAGCAGCTTGGGACGCAGAGGAGGAGGGAGAAGAGGGAGAAAGAGGGGCAGGAATAGACACGGGAGCAGGAGCAGGCTGGCTAGAACCTGACGCTGCCAAGACTAGAGAGGAATCAAAGGAAGATGGAGACACGTGGCCATAGGCTGCAGATGCTGCAGGAGCAAAGGGAGGTGTCCTTCTAATGCGAAAACTAGAGAATGCCTCAGTATCAGGAAACATGTCTGCAAGCTCAGGACCATTAAGTAGCGACAAACCATATTTGAAGAACAGTGGACCACTTTTGACCACAACAGATTTTGGGATAGATGCATCAGCTGAAAGAGAGACACAAATACGAGGACCATTCACAATAGAATGAGCAAGATGGAGACCCAAGCCACTAGCAATAGCCATCATGAATTCTGGAACTTGCAACTCAATAGGAAAATCTTCCAAGGCAAACCAGCATGGCATCCGAAGTGCCATGATGGTATTTATCTCATATGGCTATGTTATATTTCAACAATCATAGGTCTATCATTCAGATAGCTAACTTCATGGTAAATCATTTATCTCAAAATTGGTTATGTAAAAAAGTTATGATTGCAGAGAGGAAGATTGAATGTGTACAACGAATGTTCTCAAGTGTAGAAAGGGATGTTGTTATTTTGGTTGGAAAAAATAAAAATAACAAAACAAGAAAGCAATTCCCATAAACAACCACAACTAAAAAGCTCAATTTTTATTTGCCTCTATTTTTTTTTCTCGGGGCCTCTGCTAGAATTTTTTTTTTCTTTTAGTGAGAGGGGCAAGCCTTCCTGGTCAAATTGTCAGAATCCACTATTTTTCCTATTCCATGTTTGCGCTCATTAATCCTTTCTCCATTTTTCAATATTCTTATTCACATTTCATGTAGCTCTTGTTGAACCGAATTGAATTAGATGAGTTTTCAACCTAATCTATCCTTTTCAATCTGGCCATGGCAAAAAAACATGCCTCGAGTGCCTTTGTCCTAGCCGCTTTTGTTTTTTCTGCCCATATGTCCTGTGTCGAAACCCCATATCCTGTGCCATTGTATCTGCCGCAGTAACAGGTTTTCGTATGTGCAAGAACAATATGCAAAGCCAGACAACAGTTATTAATACACAGGAAATTGAACCCTAGTATACCAATATGCAACACTAAAGATTCACACAATAACAAGTAGTTTAATTTGAGAACGAATATGAGTTACATTCAATCATTCAAAACTGAATAACAAAATATCCACATGATTTATCTCCTTTGACAGGGTCTTCAGATCTCTTAGGGCATCTGACACTTCCATGACTCTGCAAGACGCATGATCTGCACTGGTCGCTCCTCTCCAAAACCTGGTCGGTCGCTGGTCAGAATGCTTTGCCCTGCTATGTTCACTCATATGTCGTGGTCGCTAATATCAATTTGTGCAAAGGACTCTGATCAATCTTATCTAATCAAGATTTCATTTAAATCAAAAGGACTTTTTTCCTTAACTTTAAAATCCAATCCTAAAAAACTACGTTTGATTAAAAAAAAAAAAAATCAACTAAAATTTTGTAAAAAGCATTTGTAAACGTTATTTTTAGGTCCAGGGTTTGCTGCAGTTCTAGGCTATCCATGTGGTCTGACATGTTTGTTAAAATTATTGTTCTGCTAAGGGACTTGTAAAGGACACAGAAAATCGTCGGCTTGTAATTCATCACAGGAGCAGTGTACAATGTTTGAGGAAAATAAGTGGGGAGCCGACCATAGGAACAATGTCGAGCTACCTCATAAAACTAAAATAGTACACTAATACACTATGCACATGCAAGAGTGAGGGCAGTTGCGACAACTTCTCATCGAGAAAAATCCCGCCCTTTCGGGTTTTCGAGGAAAACCCTAATGAGAAAATGTCGCCAATGACCTCGAGGATGCCCCGAAGACAAAAGATAAACATATGAGAAAATGTCACCAATGACCTCGAAGATGGCCGAAGGCAGAAGATAAATATATGGCAGTCGAATGTACACGGACCAGATCCACGTGATTGTTTGAACTTGACAAAACAAAACACATGGAAAACACCCAAGTCATAAGAAAATAAAAGAAGAACGCGCACCGCAGGCAAGCGACTACCTAAAAGAGAAAATAAAAACCCAACAAATCCGCAAGCATCCATGAGACATTAGTACCAAAAAGTATCATCACCAACTGGTGCATGAAATAAAAAAACAGCATCGCCCAGTGGGTGGAATATAGCATCACCCAGCGGGTGGTAAATAAAATAGCATCACCCAGCGGGTGGATATAAAAATAGCATCACCTAGCAGGTAGAGAAAATAGCAGCATCACCCAGTAGGTGGAGAATAATAGCTAACAGTGAGAATATTAAATTAACATAAACATATTTAGGAGTAATAACATCAAAATGCACAAAGAAAAAACACAAGGGAGGGAACCAAAGAGCAATAAGGAATGTTGCTGTGAGAAGATGCCGATAACTGGCTAACTAAAAAGAAGTGCTCGTCCCTTCCAAGGATGATGATCCGATGGGTCAGATCGATGCCATTCTGGCAAGGGACTTGCAAAGGACACAGAAAAGCGCCGATTACCAGAGAACTTCCATTTACAAACTCAAGTGACGAGAAAAAGTACTGTACAGAATCATGAATCATTTAGATGCACAATAGAGACGAGCAGAATGCATACCCTACCACAGATAGCTAAAGATAGCGTGGGTCTAGCAAAAGAGAGGATCAAGCCAGGAAAATTGTATGATTGCTATGCTAGAATGTAGGTGGTCGAAAAAGTGAAAGCTAAATCAAAGGGAGGTGATGGTCAAGGGGAGAGAGGAGATGGAGGACGAGAGAACCAAAAGGCGGGATGGAAATGCAATGAGGTTAGCCAAAAAACAAAGGGATGAAAAATGGCAAATGAAAACAATGTAGCAGCAAAGACACTGTAACAAATATCTACAGAACATGTTTAAAACACCCTTCAGTACAAGGAACAAAACAATTAATGGAACCCATTAGATTTGAAAAACCGAAAAGAATGACGTGAACCACAAAACGTGGAAAAGAGAACATATTGTATATCCATATCCAATGCAAACAACTTAAAAAAAAATCATGAAATCTATATAAAAGATGTTTGTATCTTGACAAAATTGAGTAAGCCATCGTATGATGGATAAAAATGGCTCCATATATACGACCGAAGACATGGCTAATCAAGAAAACATAGAATCATATGCACAAGAGCTGGAAAAATGCTTAGACGACCCTTTTTCTTCAAAACACCCAAATTATTAAAAAGAAATAACCCCCAAAAGTAGGTATCATTCCTGCCTAGCAATGTGAATGTAGCTCTAGAGGCACGAATGATGACGAACCGGAGAAGGCAATCCAAACTATACTTTGAGAATAACAAATACAAGGCAATGACTACCCTAAGAATCTAAAAATGCAATGATAGATGTACCCATACACATTCCGATGGCAAATCAAATAACCAGGGGAAGTAATTTGCAAAAGACTTCGAAAACAAGACCACCAAAATCATGAGACGAAGCAAACAAGTAATTTCAAGTAAAAGTTGTAAAAAAGAAATAGAATTTACTCAAAATGCATATGTGTTATAAAAAAATTTCAAGCCAATATGGTAGAAAGCAACTATGAACCCAATATACAACTCTCAAAACAGGAAAAAGAAACACATGATATGAAGAGGGACAATGTAAATGAAAAGCACATAATGCACGAAGGATGCAATCGACTGATGTCCAAAATAAGAAGTCACTTAATATCCTTAGGCATACCAAGATGCCGTAAATAATGGAAAAACAAAGTTAGTGTTAAGGCAATGATGCGAATGAGAAAGCTAAACCAAAAACAATATACTTGTCAAGGATAGGGTTAGGGTACCTTCGCACGCGCCGTTAAGTTAAGATAAATTTTAATTTTTAACACAAGTTTTGTTCGCGCCACTAGTTAAGTTAGCATTGGGTTAAGAATTTTAGTTAAGTGTCACATAACTTTTTTTAATGAAAATGTTAACGGAAATTATGTTCGCACTATGTTTCGCGCCACTAGTTAAGTTAGCATTGGGTTAAGAATTTTAGTTAAGTGTCACATAACTTTTTTTAATGAAAATGTTAACGGAAATTATGTTCGCACTATGTTTCCACCTTTAAGTTAGGACAAATTTATTTTTTAAGTAAAAGTTTCGTTCGCACTGCTAATTAAGTTAGCATTGGGTTAAGAATTTCAGTTAAGTGTCAGTTAATTTTTTTAAATAAAAATGTTAACAAAAATTATGTTCGCACTATGTTGGGTTAAGTTAGTAAAATTAACCCAATCCAAAAAATACACTAAAAGTTAAAGTGACCTTAAGAGGTCACTTAAGGTCAGTTAAGGCCATTTTAATGATAACCTAAGGTAACTTAACGAGGCATGTATGAACATGTTGTCTTTATATTAATTTAAAGGATAACTTAAATTGGGCATGTGCGAATGCATTTCATGGAACTGTCGTTAGGCTAATTTTAACGGAATCCTTAACTAAGTTTGGTCTGAAGGCAGGATCCAGTTAACACTAACTTAACTTAAAGGTCAAAATTAACTTAACCTTAACCTAACCGCGGGTGCGAAGGCACCCTTAGAAGGGTAACTTGAACCAAAACAAGACGTTAAGAAAGAGAGTAGCATGAGGCCTAACAAAATGTCATAAAGAAGGGGAAAGTAAAGGCAATGTTAATCGAAATTATTGTGAAGGATAGGTTGGAAGTCTCTATCATTATTGCGTAGTAATGGGAAATCAACCCTAGAGCATAAATGACATCGTTGAATAAATGTAACATCTTATCTAAAACCATGTCCAGAAATGCAATATCAAATATGGATCAACTATCATAGCACCTCGTGGAAAAAACAAAATGTCTAGAAATGCCATTCCAATATGAACCGCTTGCCCCGTGGAAAAAACAAAATGTCTAGAAATGCCATTCCAATATGAACCGCTTTCCTTCCTTCCTTCCTAATGAAGAATCCGTCACCGTAAAAACGCAATATACAAATATCTCAATGTAATTCTAACAGTGTAGAGAAAACCCAATATACTTTATACTTAGATAAAGCCAAGTATCAGAAAAGTCAAAATATAATAATGACGAGGTGTACTGAAAATATCCTTGAAGATCCAACATATAAAATGCTTACAAAACGTGGAAGACAAAGAATGAGTCGAACAAAGGACAGACAAAAAAGTCTGGTGAAGCTCACCACAGGAAAAGAATCAAGCAGCAGAAGGCCACACCATAATGCAAAACGAGGGCAAGGTCATGGCCGAGGTTGGGGCCAAGGTCGGGTTCGGGTTTGGTTCGGTGTCAAAATGGATTCAAAAAGAGAAAGGAAAATAGAAGGTCAGACAAGGAAGGTAAAAAATGAGGTTACTAGAAAATAAGTAGAAGTACCAATCAAGATCCAACAAATTAAACTAGGGAATAAAGTAAACAATTGAATGGCTATAACCTTACCAGAAATAGAGGACGTAAAAAGGAACATTGTTCCCGTTACTAAACCATATCAAACTGTGAGCAACTAGGAAGATGAAAAACTCAATGAATTATTCATGAACGATTGAAAAAAAGGATCTTCTTAATAAATGGCCAGTGATCTGATTTCATAAAAAAACGAGAACCATGCAAAACTATTACAAAAGCATTATACCAAACTAGAATTCGCTCAATATAAAACCATGTTCATAAATACTCAATGTTGTTCTAACGGGTAGAAAAAATGCCGCATACTTGATATGCAGGTAAAGCCAAAAACTCAAAATAATGTCTGGTGATGATTCTCACAAAACCAAGCGCAAGTCTAGATGCCCAAAAACATGGGAACACATAATAGGTATGTATGAAGGTGGTCTAGAAAAAATATGGCAAATATATACGAAAATATGAAAGGGCAATGGATGGATAGAATAAGGGCTAAAGTGCCGAAAATACGAAAACCCATATATAAAAGATACTCTCATGAAATACTGAATATCTAGGTCAAAATATACTCGCATGAAATATTGAATAGCTAGGTCAAAGAACTGAATCAATATGTAGCATAACAGGGGGTTTTCTTTGTGTTTTTGTACGCTTTTCACTAAGGTTTTCCTATGATTTCGTGATGTATTCAAATGGATGTACTAATGCGTACATCTAGAGTGCACCATTTCTGAGCCATTGATTTTAGCCTTTTTTTTCCAATGGTCAACAACCAATGGCTCACAACAAAAGCCCTTTTTTTGTGCGTGTGGTGCATAATGGTCAACAACCAATGGCTCACAACAAAAGCCCACTTTTTGTGGGCTTGAAGGGTGCATGTAGTGCAGTTCCCTGCCGGCAACACATTTCTTATCATAACTTTTGATCCAAAGCTCTGTTTGAGATGATTTTTATTGCGTTGGAAAGCTCTCTCTGAGAACGTTTTGACGGTGTATGATATGGATATGTTTGACTAAGTTATCTATGTTAAAACAGCAATTTATCTGCCGGGTTTGGTAGGCTTTCACATCCTACCAGCTGATTAATACAGGATTGCGCTATTGAATATTGTTTTATGGCTCATTCCGAATGAAGCTTGCAAAAAATTACCATGCATTTTTAGATTTTGAGGCAGTTATTAAGCAAATTCCAAGGCTTCTAGATCCTTGTGCTAACAAGCAGAAAAGTTTCCCACTTTGGTTTCTCACCACAAGAATCCATGGAGGCCAAAGGCTGCTGTTAAATTCCAGTTGAAAAATGTTTGTGTATGGGTGTTGCAAACTTTATGACTTAATGGGATCAATCCGCTCTATCTTTATGGTAACTTTTACTTATGTTCTATTTGCTTTATTGTGATCAAATTCAAAAGCTACAGGTGATGAAAGCCTCAAATGAATTCTAGTTTTTTTTTCTGGTTTGAATTCTAAAATTCTGGGGGGGTGGGATGACGTCTCTAAGGCCTCGAAGGGGCCAATTTTTTTTTTTTTTTTTTTTTGCAACACAAACCATTAACATCCAACATATAAAAATTAAATCCCCCCTAAAACCCCCTGTGGTTTGGGTGCATATTCACACGGGAGGGGAGAGATCATAACAACGTTCGGCCACCCAAGTTGGTGTATATGTAGTCTCATAATAGGGCACACCCAATACCAGAATTCAATAATTTTTGGACAGAAGAAGAGATGTGAAAGAGATTCGCTAGCCTGGCACCCAAGAGGACATTGGTCTGTAGACACAATTCCTTTATGGACCAGCTTCACTTTAGTGTTGAGACCTCCTTGGAGAGCCTCCCATCTAAAAAATTGTATTCTCCTAGAGCATAAGGTTTTCCAGGAATTTGCTAAGAGGAGCTTAGCCACTGATCCATTCACTTGAAGCCTAGCCTCTGCTTTAAGAGGAGAGCCATCACAAAGGGCCCGATAGATATTTGCAACATTGTATGTCTCCTTACCTGCACAGGACCACTTTTCCTCAGGACCAGTAGCCCCTGAGAGAAGCTTAACATTATCTAGAATTTTGCGTAGTATCTTTCTATCTCCCTCCCCTGCTCTTTGCACTTTGAGTCTAAATTCCATCCAAGAGATCCATCTATCATTTTCCCAAAGATGCTGCAATTTTAAGATCCCATGGTCTCGCCATTTCTTAAAGATGCGAGGATGAACTAATGCCAAGGGACGTCCATTCTCTTCCCATACATGAATGTTCCAGAATATACTGACTTTTCTAGCCTCTTGAGGTATAGTCAAGAGGGAGCATACAGTTTGCACCTTCCTCCAAGCATGAAGAATACGCCTCATGACTGGGGAAGTGCCAGGGGCCACCTTAAAGTTACAAAAAGAGGCTCCTAGTTCATCCCTAGGAAGAGATGGTTTACCTTGAATCCTGCACAGATCAAACTTCATCCCTAGGAAGAGATGGTTTACCTTGAATCCTGCACAGATCAAACCAGTGCTTAACAAATGCCAAAGCAGGAGATGTACCCCCTTGTAAAACTCGCCAGACAAATCTGGCCACCAGAGCTTGAGCCTGCGTGAAAGGGTCCTTACATCCAATCCCTCCATCCCTTTTATCTCTACATAGCTCGGACCAAGCAACATTAGCCATACCCCCTCAAATGAACTTTCTAATGATGACCTGTATTTGATTATATATTCCTTTCTGGGCTACCATCACTGACGAGGAATATATGTGAGAGCTGGCCAGAACAGCATTAGCAACTGTTACTCTTCCTGCTACAGATAATCCTTTAGAAGACCATAACCCAACCTTTTCTTCTAAGTTTGTCTAAAATAGGAGCCCAGAGACCCTTCATATTATCTGAGACAGAAAGGGGCAAACCCAATAGCTTAACTGTTTCCCCTGCAGCCACGACTGGGAAGCCCAATCCATTAGCACGAGGGTCAATATCTCCCTCTAAAGCCCATAAAATGGTACATTAGGTGGCATTTAGCCCTATGCCTGATATAACCTCAAACGCAATCAATATCTCATGAAAGGAGTGAAAGCTGCCACCGTCATACCTGAGGAACATAAAGGTGTCATCCGCATATTGCATGATTGTGAGTTTTTCGGCTTGACTCGGTAAAACCAGACCATTGATGCCCCCTTCCAAGGCTTTGAGATTAACCATCCTTGTGAGAAGGTTGGCCATAATTAAAAAAAAAGGTATGGGGCAAGCGGGCAGCCCTGCCTAATACCCTTCCTGAGATCAAAGAGACCAGAAGGTTCACCATTAACCAAGACAGATGCAGAGGCAAATTTGTTCATTCCCATTGAGATGTCGATGAACTGCTTATTGAATCCCATGTGGCTCATAACTTCTCGCAGGCCATCCCACCTAAGGGAGTCATAGGCCTTTCTAAAATCCATCTTAATAAGTACACAGCTTTGCCGTGTAGATCTGCACCAGTGCAATCATTCTCTAGCCGCTAGGTAATTGTCCAAAATATATCTACTTGGCAGAAAAGCTGGTTGCTCCCTTCCAATAACCCTGTTTAAGATAGGCTTAAGACGGTTGGCGATGCCTTTCATGATTACCTTGTATAAGACATTTGTTAGTGCAATGGGACGCCACTCCCCAAGTGATAGAGGTCTAGAAACTTTAGGGACCAGGGTGATGAATCCTGCCGCTAGAGTAGGATGTAATGAGCAAGAGGACCAAGCCTTCCAAATAGCCTTCACAAAGTCTGGTCCAAGCGCGTCCCAGGAGGAAAGCCATCAGGGCCTGGGGACTTAGTAGAGGCCAGAGAGCATAGTACTTTAAATATCTCCTCTTCGCCCGGCTGACGCAATAAAGTTTGGTTGTCATCCACAGTAATCTTATGCGCCCAATCAATCTGGGCCAACCGAAGAGAGATTTGGGATTGATATGAGGATGGGAGATTGTCTGCTTTGAATTGAGCCTGAAAGCTGTCCCGAATAAACGCCTTGATACCCCCGGGATCAATAAGTATATTTTGACAGTTATCCTTAATTGAAGTGATACTGTTCTCTGCTAATCTGGCCCCTGCCATTCTAAAGAAGCACTTAGATTTCATGGTCTGACTCTGCGTACCACTTTGTTTTGACACGAACCGCAGCCCCCCTAGCTTCCTCCTCCTCAATAGCTTTGGCTTTTGTTTCCAGTTCCTCCTCTAAGGATTGCTTGTCTCTGTTATGGGGATCAAGTAATGATCCCCGCTTGGACCGCCCCTTAGAAGGTTATACACGGCATTTTTTTCTTTCTTGAATTCCAAGCACTTCTCCTTGCCCCATTTCTTGATCCACATTTTCATAAGACTAATCTTTTTGACCCAAGCCTTCATGGAAGGGAGGCATTCCGTATTAGTTAGAGAAGCCAGGAAAGTCCTAAAGGGTCTGCAGAATGCCTCCTTCCCTAGTAGGGAGGTATTAAACTTGAAAGGCACATTCCATCCTCTTCTCTTAGTAGGGATACTCTCCAGCACTAGCTTTTGTGGCACATGGTCTGAATGCGAGAGAGCAAGCTCTCCTTCAACATAACATCTGTCCATGAAGGAGGTTGTCCTATTAGCCATGTAGAACCTGTCTAGTAGGCAGTATACTCTGTCATGCCCCTTCTGTTTATTAGACCAGGAAAATGCAGCGTTAGATGGAGGAATTAGGGAGAAGCCAATGCTGTTTAAAAGAGAGTTCCACGTAACTTCTTCATCTTGTAGCAAATTCCTGTGCAACCCAATTTTTTGATCCCATATATCTGTCATATTCAGATCCCCTCCAAGGATCCAGTTTTCAACTCCAAAACCATGATGAGTTATCCAGAGCTCAATCTCTCTCCACATAGCTGCCCTCTCTGCAGGTATATTAGAGGCATAAATGTTGATGAGCCCCCACATACAGTTATTTGTTTCAAAAATTACAACCTGCCATCTACCACTTCCCCCTGCATATTGATACTTTTGAACTTGTCCCTTCCATAAGATACAAGTGCCTCCTTTAGTTCCTTCAGCCGCACAACTAAAGGAGGAGTAATTAACTGCCAATAGACATGGCCTCAAAGTCTGGAAGTCTATGCTCCTGTAGAAGGATGACATCCGCCTTCATAGACCTGATAGCTGCTAACACTCGCCCACGCTTAAGAACACCCTTGATGCCACGCAAATTCCATGAGACAATAATCATAAGTTGAGAGTTGTGGGACGGCCAACTATACCATTGGCATCAGCGGAGATGCTAAAGGAAGAGGTCGAAGCTTTCTTCCTTTTCATCTCACCTAAGTTATCTGGACTCATATTTGCATCCAACTTATTTTTCTTACCTATTAGAGCAAATGGGTTCTCTAGCATCTCCATGTCATCTACTGTATCTGTATCAGTATCTGCCCAATTGGAGTTGCCTTTATGATTCCCCAGAGCTGATTCAAGGAGCCTTGCTCCTCGTGTATTCTTGGTTATCGTACCTGCGAGAACCCCCTTCTCAGTAGAAGATACCTCTGAGATATATTTAGACAGAGCTGACATTGGTTGGGGGGAGTCTGCACATTTTGAGTTCACCATGTCATGAGAGCCTCTAGACTTCCTTGCCAGATTTCTAGCTCTTATACCATGTTTGGAGGCCACCACTTGCCATTGATTCTCCCCGTCCACTTTAGAACTTGGCACACTCGGGGTCGCGTTTCCAGGCACACCGGATGAAGAAGGGGTAGCGAAAGCTGGTTTGGGAGCGGGAGTAAATGGGGGAGTGACCGCAACCTGGAAGGGAACATGTGTCCCTTGAGGGGCTTCTCTTTGTGTGTCATCTTCAGTCACATGCACATGCTCTCTGTCATTGCCCTCGGAGGCATTTTGATCATTGACATTTGCATGGCTTGGTTTGATCGCTTCTTCAAGTTCCACATTGGGGAACATCCTCCTTATTTCCCATCCATTTAATAGCTTGAGTAAAAACTTAAAGCAACACATTCCACTTTTCACAATCACTCCTTTGGGGATCTGCATGTTGGCTGTGATAGCAACACAGATTCTAGGCCCTTTGGCAATAGAGTGAGATACATATGAGCCCAACGTGTTGGCAATAGATTTTAGGAACTCTGGGACTAATAGATCTGGTGGAAGATAGCAAGGGATTTTGATAGCGGAAAGCTTATTAGGGAGAAAGCCTGGCATGTAAAACTGGTACAAAATGAAGCCTCCTGCAAATGGGTCTGCTGCACGAGCAACTAATCTATCCACAACTGCTTCACTGTCAAACATGATGAGAAAAAAGTTGTTACCCAGTGCCTTTAGCGATTGGTGTTAGGGCAAACCTAACCTCTTTAGGTGAGCTGATAGCCATGAATTTAATCTGCGCAAGTCCAGGAAGCGCCCAGTAAAGAAGCCCACTACTGAGCGCGAGATCAAACTTTCCAGATACCTTTTGTGCATCTCGTGATCAATTTCAGCCACTGGGAAATTACCTTCTGTCTCCGCATTAATGCCATTCATCAATCCAGGCTCAGTATTTGTAGTTACTACCCCAGGGTTCTGAACGAGACCTTTCTGTAATGCTTGGAGAGCCTCCGTGACTCTTGTGCTTCTGTTAGTAGCATGGGTTTGCTTTTGAATCCACTCCGAGAATCTCGGCTTGTTCACTATACTCACTGAATCCTGCCCTTTCCAAGCTGAACCTTTTGGATGAATCCCCATATTTTGTGTAAAATTCCCTAGGCTAGCATCATTCCCATCACTATGATGCTCTGATCCAGCATTCTTTCCCCTGTTTACTACCCTGCTTTCTAGAGATGAATAATCAACAGATTTGTCTAGATTAACTGTCTCATTGGGTGTTTGTTCCTTGGTGGACTTTTCTACATCATTTGGAGTGCCACTAGCTTCCTGATTTCCGACTTCCATTTCTAACGCTTTTGAGTTTTGCATTTTAGACATTGGACTATCCGAATGAACAGAGGGCTTACTTGTAGCGCTTATTTGTTGACCCTTTGGTGCTTTCCTTGTTGATTCCATTTGAATCTTGTTATGCTATGCTAGTATTGAGTCTACTCTTGCAGCAGATTTCTGCCTCAGCTCCAACAGCTTGTTTTCATCTAGTTTTTTCTTTGCTTGTTGATCCCCCTCCTTAGTATCTCCCTGCTTTGGTATTGCCTCCAAGGCATTTATGCATCGGTTTAGAGCCTTGTCTGCTCCTACTGTCGATTTAGAAAGAACCTGGACCACCGATTGCTCGTCTCCACCTAAATCTACATCAGAAATTGGGGCTTCTGCCTCCAAACCCAACACCGATCCAGAAATTAAGGATGGGCAAAATTTCAAGGTAATACATGCCCTCCCCTGGTCGGTTCCTTCTTCTGCAGTAGCAGAAGCAGCAGAAAGAAATGGGGCTTTTGCCCTAGATGCCAGAGTCGACGCCTCCTGGACCCGACCAGCTAAATTGGGGCCACCGGGAGCCCCTCCACGATCGATTGCAGCAGCAATTGCTGCTGCCTCCTGAACAGCAGCCGCCCGACCGCCCGCCTCATCCATCGCCACATCATCCATCGATTCCGTCTCATGTACCACATAACAACTATTGACATTAACAACCAACACATAACTACCATTGACATTAATTAACACAACCATTGGGTCCAACACATTTAAATTAACTTAAACCCCCTTTGGTTTGGGTGCATATTCACACGGGGGGTGACGTAGGGCAGCGAGAGCCCTCATAATTGTATTTTGCACGTACGAAATCAACACCATATAGTATTCCGCTTGAAATCTTATAATATTTTGCAAATCTTGTTATACAGTATAGCAAATTTTGTACTTGCATACCCCACAAACGACGAACTTTACGTATGGTGTAGATTAAGGAATAAGGGGTGAATATGCCTATCCAACAGCTCTCGTTGCCCGAAGTCACCCCCCGTGTGAATATGCACCCAAACCAAAGGGGGTTTAAGGGGGATTTTAATTTAAATGTGTTGGACCCAATGGTCTTCATGAATGCAAGAACATGCTGAAATGCAAAAAGTATAAAGGGAAGAATGTTAAAGGGTGTGTGTGTGTTTTTTGTGCGTGAGAAAGAGAGAGAGGGGGAGGAACGGAGGGAGGGAGGGCCTCCTCCAAATAAGCATGAACTTGTAAAAATAAAAATCATGAAGATAAATGCACAAAAAAAGAAAAAATCAAATGCAAATATTCATGGCAAAGTATATCTACCAAAAAGAAAGGATTTGAAGTTGTAGTCGGACACCAAATTGAGATAAACACGATGAACTTGTAGATATGCGCTTCTCGTCAAGGGAGGCCAAGTCAATTGAAGGATTATGATATCGACGTTGGAATGGACAACGGAGCAAAACAAGAATCAAGCTTAAAGTCAAGGGTAAATTAGCAAAAAACAAAGTCAAAACTGATATTGAGATCATACATTGAGAGAAGGATTTAGATGGATAAACATGAAAATGCAAAGGACAAAGTCAAATTCGAGAAGGAAAACTCAAGTATGAGATCAGTGTCAAGCATAAGATACGAAAGAATTGGAAGTAGTCAAAAGTGCAAAATTGTTTACAAAAAATTGGGAATGTAACACTCTACTATGGAATCTACATGTATGATTGGCAGCAAAGTCTATTTTGTGAAACAAAAATAAGATTAAACAAAACAAGGAGCACATCGCATAATGCTAAATGACTAGCAGACAACTTCAAACAAATACCCATACTCAATGACAAACTAATATGCTGAATATGGACGCACATAAAGGACCAAAACACATGTCATGTTGCCGAGCCATACATCAATGCAAAATTTATATGAAATATAACAAGCTTCACAACACATGCTCTTCTGCTCCTACAATATGGTAAAACATATTAAGCAAGAATATGAGATCCAACAAATGACTCCAAAATATCACCTAAAGAATGACATAACGAAATGGACATGGGAGTAGCTGCATATGAAATGAAAATGCTCAAAGTACCTTGTCACATTCGAAAATAATAAGATCATGAAAAGAAATATCGAAAAATGGGAAATACTACTGCATAAATGCAAAAATTGCACCCAGAAACACTTAAGAAAAATAATGAATGGAGAAAATATACCGAGCAAGCAAGAACCCCATTATGCTAGAAAAGGACGACTATATAACCAAGAACAATTAAGTTTAATGAAAAGTTGAGGTGGCATGATTTTATTGCGTGAAGCTAAAGAAGAGCAGTTTAAGATAAGATAAGAACCACCAAAAAAGCGATGAAGCAGATGTCGGATGTAGCTCCAACCTTGTTCCCTTCCTGTGCACAGCTAGCCTGGCCAATATCCAATCCAACAGCTCAAATTGTTCGAGGCATTCTAGGCCTCACAATAAATAACTACCTAGATATTCTTTATTATTAGCATCTTAATCTTATTATTAGATGCTTTGCCTTTTATGCCTTTTTATGTATGATATATGAATCATTAATACTATTATCTTTTGGTGTTTGCATCTTCTCTTGTTATCCACTTGTTTAATATAGTATCAGAATGGGCAACGGTTTCCATACGTGGAGCGCTTGGAACAAGGACGCTCTGTGTTCGATATGACAGGTTATCCTGCATGGAAGACAAGGACGAAAATTGTACTCCGAAACGACAAAGTTATTGATGTTGTGTTAGGAGCGGTGGTACGTCCTCTGCAACCCGAAGATATGCCTGGGGTTCTTTTGACACAAGGGTCTTTGTATGATGCATGGTGTAAATAAGTAGAAGATTCAGATGATAAAGATCGGGTTGCTCAAGGAATGATACTTTATGCCCCAAAGATTCTATTCTTGTTGATGCCGAAGTATATGTGCATGCTAATGAAGTATGGGAATATTTGGACAAGATTTATTTGAAGCGGACAAAACAAGAAATGTTGCATCTACGTAATAATTTGAGCAGTTTAAAGTACACGATTACAGATTCTATTGATGACCATATCGATAAATTCAAAGAGTTGGTGCAACAATTATCAGTAGCCGGGGTACCAGAGGAGAAAGAACAATTACTTGTTATGTTGTTAGGCACGATGCCTCATGATTTTGACACTATAGTCACCGTTCTTCTCAGAAAAGAAGATTTGGCTTTCGAAAGTGCATGCTTGTCATTAAAAGATCACGTTCAAAAAGTGTAGCATGAGGTTGTTCCCCTGGAGGAAAAAGCTTTAGTTGTTCATATTACTCCTGATGAGCAAATTATTATAGGTTCTCAATGTATTAGAGAGCCTAGTGATGGCGAAAATGCTTTTTAGATTGCATATAAAAAGTTTCAAAAAGAAGCATATATTCCAAGAAAGAATTTTTCTGCTCGACGTGATTCTAGTGGCAGCTTTTCCAGTGGCACGAATTGTGCTTTCCCCCCGATTAATGGTTATAAGGACCGTGCATGTTCCTTTTGTGCAAAACACAATCAGGAAGACTTTAATTCTCACTTTCAACTGTTTTTTGAAAAATACCATGCTCATAATAACATGGTTTATGAAGCTCAGGTTTTGATGGTGGATTCATCCACTTATTTCATAGTTGACTCGGGAGCAACTCCACACATGACCCATGCCAAAGAGCATTTGGTGAATTATTTTCCTATTCACTTTCAAAAATCGGTGTATTTTGGTGACGATACTTGTCATAAAGTCGAAGATATTGGAGATTTATGCATACAGACCTCATCTGGTGTTTATATTATAACGGGTGATCTCTATATTCTTGAATTGCGCAGAATACTGCTTTCCATTTCCCGACTTGATGACTTAGGTGTTGTAGCACAGTTTGAGAGAAATGTTTGTCACTTTATTGTTGTTGGTTGCATACTAGCTACTGCTCACCGCATGGGAAATCTTTATCAAATTAATCTCACAGCTGATTTTGTGAATAAGGTGATATGGCACTGCAGTTTCATGTCAGCTTCCCTTATCTTGCGGCCCTGGAATGTAACAAAGCAGTAAAAGGATTCATTTGCATTCAAAGTCATGGGCGGTTGTGATACATGTTCTCTTGGAAAATTGTATAGGCGACCATTCTTCAAATCTGAGATTTTGACAACCAATATTCTTGACTTGGTGCATTCTGACCTTTGTGGTCCATTGCCATATTTACATGGCACTACTTTTTACTATTCATTGATGATTATTCTCGATATACACATGTTTATATTCTCAAAAATAAGTTTGAGGTGTTAACTAAGTTTAAGGAGTTCAAGAGAATGGTTGAAACACAAACACTTAGGCAGTTGAAGAGATTGCAAAGCGACAATGGTGGTGAATATAAATCATATGCTTTCACCCAATTTTGTGCCAAGGAAGATGTTCATCATGAGTTTACTATTCCATATATATCTCGGCAGAATGGAGTGACTGAGTGCAAGAATCATATTATCTTGAATGTTGCTTGTTGTATGTTGATTCATGCGGGTCTTGAAAGTTCTTTTTGGGTAGAATCTGTGGCAACTGATGTCTTCTATCTTCAGAATAGATTGTTTTCTGTTGCTTTAGGTGATATGACTTCATATCAGTTATGGACTGACGATAAGCCGGATATTGCACACTTGCGTATTTTTGGATATTTGGCTTGGATACATATCTCTACTCGTAAAAAGCTTAATTTGATGTGTAGAAGGTGCATTTTCTTAGGATATTATTTTGACACTAGTGGCTATCGCTTTTGGGATATTGAGGCACGAACAGTCATCTTGGGAAGAGATGTTTTTATGGATTAAATCCTACAACTTCAACTGTCATATTGCGTGACTTTCACTCCGAAGAGGATGATGCTCCTATTGTCCTGGGTTCTCCAAATGTTACCAGTACTCATAACCCTCCGTTAGCACCTCATACACTTCCTCATACTTCTACATCTGCTCACAGCCCTTCATTAGTCCTTCATGAACTTCCTGATACGTCCATCTCGATGAGCCCTGATGATGGTAATGGTAGCATGGATGTGGTACCGGTTGCACCTGAAATTGTTTGTTCTGCACACCGTTATTGGCAACCTACTAAAAGGATCTTAGACTATCATGCTGGATGTTATTACCTTGATGATTCTCATTCTTGTTTTATTATTACAGATGATCCTACCACTTATGATGAGGCGGTTGCTTCTCCACATAGTGCAAATTGGAATATTGCTATGGATGCTGAATATGATTCCTTAATCAATAAAGGAACTTGGGAGTTGATCGAATTGCCAATTGGAAGGAAGACGGTTAAATGCAAATGGACGTTCAAGACTAAATATTGAGTTGATGGTACTGTTGATAAATTTAAAGCTCGCTTGATTGCAAAAGGCGGTCGCATGAGTTGATTATACTAAAACTTTATCACCTATAGTTTGGTTAACTACTGTAAGAGCTCTTTTAGCGTTTGCAACTGCCCATGACTTGGAAGTACATCAGTCAGATGGACATCAAGACAGCTTTTCTTAATGGTGATCTTCAAGAAGAAATTTACATGGAGCAAGTAGTTGGATATGTTGTTCAAGGGAAGGAGACTATGGTATGTCGGTTGCAAAAATCACTATATGGGCTTAAGTAGGCTTCACGAGCATGGTACTTGAAGATGAACACTTTTTTATTATCAGCAGGATATCTCCCTAGTGCAGCAGGTTCAAATATTTATATCAAAAGATGTGGTGGACAATTTGTAATTATAGCTCTATATGTTGATGATAAGATCTTAGCTGCAAATGATATCAATTTTCTCAATCAAGTAAAGCGAGATCTTTCAATGGCCTTTGAGATGGTTGATCTTGGGGCAATATCTTCATGCTTGGGAATTTAAGTGACTAGAGATAGAAGCAAAGGATGGTTGCAGCTTATTGATGATATGGTTAAAAAAAATGGTTTGGAACATGCCAAGAGTCAACTTACACCTCTACTTCAGATTCTCCCCTTTCAGATGCCGGGAGACTTCAGATGAAATCAGTTCCATATGCTAGTTTTGTTGGAGCCCTGATGTATTTAGCTCATGCTAGTACTCGTCCTGACATAAGTTTTGCAGCTAATACATTGGATCAATTCATGCAGGATCTAGGCGCAAATTACCCATGCATATAGACACCCATGGAGACTCGAAGTCAAGACACCAAATGTAATGTTCCTAAACTACCCCGGCATAACCAACTGGCCAAAACATCCGAATATTTATGGGAAATCCATCCCACCCTCTTATGATGGTATCAGGGAACGCCACACCAAGATCTACTTGAGCAGTCTCTCATGGGTCCGTTACACATATGTAGGATAAACACACGAGAATGTACAATGGGAATGGCTTGCACAAGAGAATATGCATGCTCGAACACGAGAAGCTATTGAACCATAATGGTCTTGCATGACTTTGACCAAAAGTCGTGGCATATATGATTGCCACTTGGCTTTTGCATGCATGCATCTAGTAGTGAACATAAATTTCTAGATATATCGAATATGGATATGACGTGCATTTACTATAAAGATTTGAGGTCCGAGACTATGTCATAAGTTTGAACCCAATATGACGTGCATTTAATATAAGATTTGAGATCCGAGACTAGGTCATAAGTTTGAACCGCGTCTTGTTTGTTTGTCCTTGTGTGACGACCATATACATTTTGCATATGATTGTCATCTCAATAATAGTGAGATGGAGTTTATGATCTTGGTGCCAATCTTATTTGCACTTTAACTTCCCCAATGAAAAGAAAAAACTAAATTTGGTATGCACATTGATGAGAGTAGAGCGTGAGTACGCATCATGTGTGCGAACCTGGTAAACACGTCACCTGCCAAGATTTACGATGCTCAGTGCGATCATGAGTGAGAGTGATGATAGAAGGTTCATGCTTATTTCAATTTTCACATTGTAAATATATGCGTTGTAAGCCTGTCACCAAAAGTCATAATCCTTGCAATCTATTTCATTTTATAAATCTCTAAACTCTAATTATCAACTAAGAAGTTTGCATCATATATATTTGCTCCACATAATATTTTCTCACGACCTGTAGCAAGTATCCTGAAACAAGTACTCTATACAAGATAACTACATATAACTCCACCACCTCACTCTTCCTACGGAAAGGCTCTGTCAAACAAAGTTGCTAGCATATTTGAAACTGTTTATCCATCCTTTGAGCACAAATGAATTTTTTCCAGTTTCTCTAAAGAATAATAATTCTCTCTTCATAAAAAGAACAGCAATGTTAACAATTAAAGTAGCTTATCTTTCCGGACAGCCTGTGCAAGGTGAAGATCAAAAAGTTCACTTCGTATTGGCATTTCAACTTCATAAAAGGGGTTCTTTAAAACATAATCTGTATAGAGATCGTATATTGTTTTCAACAAGTAATCCATACCAGGCGCCCCTGTCTCAGCAATTACAAAGAATTTTGTACCTGCATGACACTCTGAAGTTCAGCATTGCTAATAAATAAACAGAAATGGCAAAATTGCAAACACAAAGTTAGGCATAGGTGGAGCTTGATGCTACGTTCCAAATTGTGAACTCTGATTGGATGCCTATCTGGATGAGTAAAATTTACAGCTAGAAACTTTTCAATCCTTTCTGTTCATGCAGCGGACTGGGATGAGCTTGGTCAGACAATAGAACCTGTAATGGTGGTCATATGATAATGCTATTATTTGGATTAGCAACATTCCAATGTCTAACTATCAGACCAGCTGTTTGTCGAGATGCAAAGGAAAGGCTTTCTTCCTATTGGTATCTCTTATATCTCTGCTCTAAATGCATGGGCTTGCATTGCAGTTGTTCAACAAGGGGAATGAATTCACGCAGGCATATTGAAAGGTGGAACTCATTCACAAGTGTTTATTTTTAGCACCCTCATTGACATGTATGTTAAATGTGGAGGCATACATGAAGCACAAATAGTATTTGATAGTCTAGTTGAACCCACTATCGTATCATGGAATGTGCTGGTTACAGGATATGCACAACATGGAGTTTATATCAGCAAATGCAGTTAGAAAGCATCAAGCCAGATGATATCACATTTATTTCATTGCTTTCTGTCTGCAGCCATGTAGCCTTTATAAACGAAGGTTTTCATCACTTTATTTTGATGAGTCAATTGCACAATGTCACCAACGTTACACCATTATGCATGTATGGTTGATCTTCTTTGCAGTACTGGATGTACTGAGACAGAAGCAGAATGATTGGTCCTGTGATCACCACATTCCTGTACCGGTATAGAAGGTGGACCGTTGATCTCCCAGTAGAATGGAATCTCGACCCTTGAAAGGTTGGGATGTGGTTGTATACAGTGTTGTATAGTGTGGTGTTGTATAACGTGTTGATGTATAAAAATCTTCCCCTTTCAAATGTCGCATTCAGGTTTGTTAAATTGCTCCTTGCAAGCTGTTACACAATGAGATCACCTATAGCATCCATCTACCTTATGAACACTAGACCTCAAAACAACGATACAGGTTTCAATCTCATAATTTCAATCCGTTAAAGAATGCCTTCGTCCAAACAAAACCATTACTACACAAGGCCTGGAACTTATGGTAAGTCCAACTTCATAGGGTTGGAACTAAAGAAATCTTGTACAAGGAAATTTAGACCATTACCAACTTGGTAGCCTGCAAGCATTGCATTACATAAAGCTATATCTTTCATGGGCATCCTTCCTGCTCCATTTGTTTCAGAAGTTCAGTAAGAAGCTTATCGTCTTGCCTCCTTGTCAGACACTTGCTATGCATAATTCATATTGATGTGTGGGCGCTAGAAAACTGAGATCTGTCTGTGATCCAGAACCCAAGATGATAGCATGAAACCACTTTCACTGTCCCGGTGAAGTATCATAAGCACACAGAATGCTAACAAGGGTGACTGCATCAAGTGTTATCCTTCCTCCTATCATTGTGTTCCATGACACATCTTGTATACGCATCCTATGAAAGATCATAAAGGCATCTATTATGCTTCCACATTTAGCACACATGTCCAACATAGTATTGTGGGCAATAACATCTGTCTGCCAATCATGACTGAGGATACTTGCATGAACTATTTTTCCATTTTCTAGAGCTGCTAGAGCAGTATATGCAGAAAGCACGATAACAAGACTTGCTTTATGCAGTTCCAAGCCTCTTGCATTTGCCTGAACAAACTGAGGGCTTCTTTCCATTACTATGTTGGCAAAGCCCTTCAAGCATTGCATTACACAATTCAAACTTTGGCATGGAACCATATTGAATACTTGGCCAGATTCACCTATAGTGCCACAATTGGCTTACATACTGACTAAGGTAGTACAGATATAAAAATCTGGCTCCGGCTTTTCCTCAAGAAGGATCGCATGGAGTAGCAAGGATTGCATGGATTAGCTTGCCTTGTGCCAGATCCCTTATGCATTTGCAGGCAGTTAGAACACATATATAAGTAACCTTATTTATCTTCATGCCTTCCTGAAGCATTTGATCGTACATTGTGAGACAGTATTTCTACAGATCTCCAAGCTGAAGGCCTTCTCTGCAAATTCTATCTCCTCACATTTGGCATGCATATCAACAAGACTACTGCCAAGCGCAATCAGATCTGTGCCTTGCAGGACATGGAGCAGACCCATTTAATAATCCAACGCCGCAAGCGATGTCTGACTCCAGTTGTCATGAGGCTGCAATCGAGCTGTAACCCTGGCGTCGAACTTCGACAGCAAAGGACTGGTACAGATTTCACCAAAAGCACTCAATGCGATTGTGACCCCTTGACCACGAGTATTCCCATGGCATTTATCCAAACTGAATTATACATGTTTTGACATGCAAGCTCATTGTTTCTTTATATATTCTGGTGCAAGTGCATGGTGCAATCCGGATGCACAAAAGCTAATATTTGGGCCCTTTCTAGAACTGGTTAAAGGTCACTTAAGGAAGATAGTTGGGTTGAGAGAAGTAGATAGTTGGAAGTAACTGTTGGAGTGATGGGTGAGAAGGGTAAAAAAGGGTGGCACATTATCTCTTGAAGAAACATTCAAAGGTACTATTAGCACAATTTCCTATCTCTCTGTTAAGATTCACACCTTATCTTGATCTGACTACACCCTGAAACAAAATATTGAGAGTTAACCAATGATGACTAAATATTATCTCTCTTTTAGCTCCAGCAGTCGATCCAAAATACCACTTTACTTAGAACTACTAAGTGGTAGAATGCTACAGAAGCTGCAAGCCCCCAACTTTATTTGGTTGCCCATGAGATGCTTGGTGGCAGGGGCCTGGTTGTCATTTTCTTCTTCTTTTATGTCATTTACACCTGAAGCATCCGAATGAACCAAGCTGGAGCAGTTTCATCTCAAATGAACAAGCGTACACATCCCTTGAATTCCATTAAGAACTTTGAGCTTACTGCTGCCTCTTTCTTTGAGCTCAAGTAACAAGGAGTCAATAGTCAAAACAGCGTGTTTGCCCTCTTTGGTGTGGCCAAGATACAACAGAAATGCCGAACGCTCTTAGCATCTTAGCCTACCTAACTAATAAGAGTAAAATGTCTATAAGCCTGTTATCCCAACGCCTCAAATCAAGAAGGTCAACAGGTAAAGGAAGTAAGGAGGATTCTCAATGAGAAGGAGACCGAGATGAACTCTATGATAATAAGCAGATTATCAACGAAAGATGATAGCAAGATAAGCAATGGGGTAAGATTTCCAAATCATGTTTTGCATAAATGCACACATGGCACCCCTTTACTTTGAGAGGAGGAGGCTAGAGTGTTTTTATGGAATCCCAAACATGGGGGAAATTGCTCCTTGCTGGGGCATAATTCTCATCATTTACAATCCTAAAACCTAGGTGGACCATTTTAAAATATATCAAACAAAATTTTTACACCTGACAATCAAGTAAATGGTACCATGAAGGGCACGATTCTAACTTTCTCAGGGAGCAAGTTCGTCAGTTTCAAAATACATAAATTGGGCATATTAGGGTTAAGACCAGCAATTTTACAAACACTTCATAGAACATTACGTTGAGAAGTAGAAAGTTACAAAAGTAACCTGTAAGAGACTGGAAGCAATGAAGATCAAACGTATCCGCCTCCAGAAGTTCAATGCCGGTGCAGCCAGGTGTTGGGGACAACTGCTGCGAAATAGCATGCATCGAATGCCATAAACTTGCTAGCCTAAGGCTGTCATTTGTGTCGAGCCTGCCTGCTGATCCGTAGTCCTGATTCAATCATGCAAAATGTACTGTGATTCAACCTATTAAGGACGGCATAACTGACATAATTCATCTAAAAGTAAAGGAAGTAACCTTATAGTAGATGAGACCGCCGGACTTGTTGATGATAAAGAGGTTGTAGATGCTGGCCATCTCGCCCTCCCCCTAGTCTTTTAGTGTTGGGGTCATAGGTTAAAACGCGAGCGAAATTGCCGAAAAAAAACAGTCCTTTTTGTTTAATTTCTAGAAACTAGCTTTTAGGCCTAGCCTATTCCTCTCATAAAATGTGTGATACTTCATTTTTTTTCAAAGGCACATGGGTGCACCACTTTACAACATGGAAATGGGGTCGCGATTTTTGTCGGAGGCTTCACTCTGTGCTGCCACATGTCATAGCTCTACAACACGGAATGGAAACGGGCAGCACAATTCCGTAGAACTAAAAGTTTACAGGTTACTCCCGGTAGTCCAAAGATTAACACACATTTACAGTTCAAGCCCCCATCAGTTACATTAACACGCATTTACAGTTCAAGCCCCCATCAGTTACAGAAATCGGCACAAGCTTCAGCCGAGAAATAAACAAGAGTAAAATCATTGGATAGAACTAGTAAAAAACTGGATACAAAACCATCCAAGAAATAGAACAGCAGAACCAGCAAGAATCAGAACAGAGTGAAATAAAAAGATATCTTGGGCGAGAATAGAAGATCTGTCGCTGCAAACTATGACTCTGCACTTCAAGCCTGGCAAAGCAAAAAAGAAATCCGCAGTATGTTTTCTTTGAGCTTGCAAGCGAGCAAGCACTTAGGCTACCGGATCTACTTTTGGCAAACCCATGCAAGCACTTAACTTAGGCTACCGAATCTGCTTCCGACAGACCCACGCAAGAATGCAGGGCATGCAAAACCTAGCCAAGGAGTCGAAACAGATCGCCATACCGGGATGCACAAACAGGGGCATCACAGCTACAAATGGGTAGGTCGCGGCTCCTGCAGTGCTCCAGATCTACCAGCCCTTACTGCTTAGTGCTCTGAATCCCTCACCAGATCGCTCGAACAAGACTGCCGGATTTGCACAAAAATCGCTCCCCATTTCCATGTTGTGCCGGCATGGCCACCGGTCCCACATTTCGGTGTGGCCGGTGACCCGCTCCCGGCTCCGCCGGTCGCGGGGCCCCACCGGTCCACACCGGAATGTGGTCCCGGTGGCCATGCCGCCATACATGGTTGGTTGGGGAAAATTTTCATCAAGTTTCCATTTGTTTGAACGAACCTAATTGGTAAGCTACATTTGCCATTCTTCCATTTTGTCCAAAAATCTGTTTTTAGCCAGAAATCTTTTCGGTTAACATTTTTGCTTAGGTGTAAATTTTCAAAAGTTATCCTACACCTCGTCTTTCCCGAACCTAAATCTTAAAATTTTGGTCAAATCAACAGACTATTTGGCAAATATATTGTATTATTAATTGTATTTTCTTCTCTATAAGAACACTTTTTATTTTTTCCATCTATGAGACCATTAGGTCTATTAGATGTTGCATAAAGAAATGTAATATAGTCTTCTCCTCTATATGGAGCAGCACTAGTTCTCCTCTCTTGTGTCTTTGTCGAATTCTTCAAGTAAATGTTCGTAATTTTTTATCGAAATCTCTCGTATCTCCAAAGCTTCTATTATGTATTGACCTGTTTGTTTCCCTGGCAGCATGAAAAAATCTGCCACTGAGGTCGCCCTTTTGCACAGTTTGTTCCTTGGCCTCTGGAAAGCCGGATAACAAAGTATGAAATTTCTCTCCTCTTCTACATCTTGCTTGGATCCGCATATCTTGCAGGTTCGTTTTTCTCGGGGAATATTCTCCCATCTGCCAACCTTGACTCCCAAATGAGTGAGCTTAGTCTGATCCTGCAAATATTGTGCCTTTTGACCACTGGTATTTTCTCCAACAAATATAGCATTGCTGCCAGTCTTGGATTCATAACGTTCTTATAATCCAATATCTTTGTACTTGCTTTTTGCCATACGTGGTACTGCATATTGGTTTTCACCCACTCTACGCCCTTAAGGCGTAGGATAGTCTTACCCTGGATTGGGGGATCCCGGAGGTGTGATCCCGGAGGACGGGATCCTGGAGGACGTGTGATCCCGGAGGACAGGATCCCACTGTTAACTGCGCAGTTAAAAGGTGACTGCGCAGTTTATGGCCATTTTTTGGCCGGATTTTTGCTTGTTGATAGCAGCGGCGCTGCCCTCTCTTCCTCTTTGCCATCAAACTACAGCTCTTCTCACATTCCGACCAACCTTGCACAAACCCCAGCCGATTCCGTGGAGGATCGGCCAAGAAAAAAGCATAAGAAAACTTGGCTGATTTTCGCTATAAGGGGCTTTTTTTTTCTGCAGTTACTGCGCAGTAAGGGGATCCCGCCCTCTGGGATCACACGCCCTCTGGGGATCCCGTCCTCCGGGATCACACCTCCGGGATCCCCCAATCCAAGGTAAGACTATCCTACGCCCTCTCTTAATGGTGTCTTTTTGTGTGGTATGTTTTCTATACTCGTCCCCCATCTCGATAGTCATTTCTCGTCCTTTTTTTCTAGGAGATGAATTATGACATTATGTTTGTTGCTATTTCCTTCATGCTTACATTTTACTGTCATTCCTTTTTGTGTTGCCCAAAGGGAAATACCTAGGATGGAAGTGAGAAAACAAGAATATTTGCAGAACATCTTAAGGATACAATGGTTGTAGAGGAGCTGCCATGCGCTTAAATATACGGAATGGACGTTCAGAGATGAGAGCAAAAAAATGTCATTTCTATAATAGTTTCTAAATGTATTGGGGAATGGAGGTTGGGGCCTCCATTCTGAGTCAATCGTGGTATTTATCAACCACCGTCATGTTTGAACCAAAAAAAAATACATGAGATTTTGTGGACTTAACGAATTTTTTAGTGAGTGTCATGTTAAAACCACATTGAGAGAAAAAATACACGGAGTTTTTTTTATTTCATGCTGGTTCAAACATGACGGTGGTTGATAAATACCGCGATTGATTCTGAGTTTCCAGGTGGGGTCCCACGACCGGCGTCAGCCGAGAGCGGGTCGCCTGGAAACCGGAATGGAGGCCCCAACCTCCATTCCCCTACAATATAGAAGTTGGGGACATTTTTTCCCTCAGCTTCAAAAATCCGGCGAAACAAAGCAGGCCTTCAAGATCTGGCGAAGCAAAGTAAAACAGAGCAGTAGATCCGGCAAAGCAGTACAGGGTTTCAAGATCTGGCAAAGCACAATAGGATTTCAAGATCCGGCAAGATCCGGCAAAGCAGATCAAAGCAAGGCTTCAAAAATGCTCTGCTATGGCGAGCAGAGCAAACAGACAGATCTAAAAAATCAGAAGATTTACGCTTCTGCTTCTGTCTTACATCGGTGATCTGCGTGAAGAACAAGCTTCATCTGCTTCCATCTTCGATCTGCGTGAAGAACTAATGATCTGTGTGCACTTGCTTCATTGAAGAACTGGCGGCGGCCCTAAAAATGAAAAACCCTAAAACTAAAATGAAGAACCCATTCCCATTCCCATTTTCTTATTGCATGGTTCCGATTTAGATCCCTGCATCCTGAACTTCTTGTTGTGCTTTCTTCTTAAGATTACAGTCTTCAAATGTTCAAACTCGGAGGCCTGCATTTTATATTTTGCTTCTTAGGGCTTGCAAGATTTTGTTGTAGGGGGGGTAGGCCAATAGTGGACCGGCACCCAAAAGTGGCTCACACAAAAATGGATCGCTTTCCCCTTTTATTGCCCGCCGTATATTCTAATATAGACCTTAAAATAATGCTATTTGAACTTCTTATGTTTGATCTGCGCCGTCTATTTTTAGGGATGGTATCTGAGCCGTATATCTTTAAGGAACATGAACCCTAGCCCTTTCTTCTGCGGCTGTTCAATCTTGCAGCATTCTCCGGCGCCAGGGAAGGACAGCAGAAGGCAGGGGATTCACGGCTAAGTCTGGCACCAATCAAGGATGTTTCGGAGATCAAAAGCCTACAGCCTCACGCTGATGAAAAGCTTCACGAATATGCTACGATGGGCAAAAAAGCAGGGCGGATGTGTCCCTGCTGCTTGACAGATATACAAGAAGGCTGTTGTGGATGATTTAAAGCATCGGAGAGAGTTGTAGGTTGCAAATCGATTTGTCGATGGAAGAATTACAAGTTGGTTCCCATTGATCGAGGAAAAAGAAGATTGATGGTGATGATTGTAGGCACCTTTTATCTGCTGTAATCAGCCCCGAAAAGTGCCGATTTGAAGGCCTAGATGATCTTAAAAGGCGGTTTGGCCATAAGAAGCATTACAAGAATATGCTTTACGCTGATGAAAAGCTTCACGAATATACTACGTAAGCGTTTTAAATTCTTGTTCTAAATCAGACTAAATGTTGCCCACTTTCAATCCTAATAGTAGTTATTGTTTAATATAATTTGATCTACCACACTTCTCTATTTGGATCAGGATGTATTTTTGACATGGTCCACAATTGGAGTTTTCATTGATTATTGGGCATTTGAGGAGTGCAAGTTTACCTCAGAATTTGACAGCTGCAACAAATCCAGTTTTTTTCCAAAAAAGTTTCCCATTTAGCTTGACATACAATCTTTGGGGCTACAGATTTAGTTTTGTGATAAAAAACTAGCATCTGCATTCTTTCTTTGAAAATGGTAACTTGATCCACTATTGGTTGACCCCCCCTAATCATTTTGAAGTTTTCTTGTTCACTGCAAAAATAAGGTCTCGAAATTTTAATACAAAAGTGCTCGATTATAACTCATTGCCAGTTCTTGACGAAACTATATACATTTCTTAGAGTCGGACTCCTCCTTGACGGGGCTTGACGAAGCCATACACATTGATATGCTAGTTGATCTCAAAAATTCTCTAACGTCAACAGGTTAGACCTTTAGACTTTCTCAAAAATTTGGTTAGGTCTCTTTTTAATCTCTCCCCTGCATGTCCTGTGGCCATGCAAACTCCTGGTGAAGATATAGATAGCAGGGGCCATCATGCCCCCTTCTATGCCTAGACATTTCCTTAATGGGAAGAAAAACTTGATTATTTTTTTATAATTTCAAATGAATTTTGTTTTCTAGTTGCGGTTTCTCTGGTTGTACTCTTGCACGGATATTGGATGATTCCAACTTGAAATAGATCTAGAATTTTACCAAGGTTGAAAGAACAACTAATATAAGGTGTGCTCTTTTTAATGATTCTAAAATGTCATTGTTGTACTTAAAATAGTATATCATATGGTCATATTTGTACTTATTCATTGCCAAGATAGGAGGAGTAAGATAATGAGTACTGCCATAGCTAAAACTGTGCAATTCCAAAAATTGTGCCATAGCTAAACTATGCAACTCCACGCCGTGGACCTATAAAAATTGTAAAAATCCCTGAGCAATCCACTTTGAAGCGAAACTATAATATTCCTGCCAGCTGATGCATAAATCTCCATCATAAGTCATCCGACATAGACTTTGAACCTTGGCATGTTGCCCTAGAATTCCTAGTATTCACTGGCTTAGTTAGAAATGCTGCACCTAAATTGTGACATTTTTGCATTTTCTTTGTAATCACACCCCATCTCTGTATACAAGCAAGCAAGTTCAAGTCAAATACTAGTATTAGATAGGATATATTAGATTGGTTGTATGTTATTGGATTTCTAAACAAGCCATAACAACTGGAGGATGGCTTTTGTCTGGAATAAGTGAGCTCATAACTGGAATAGTGTGATTGAAATATGTAAGATAAACTATATATATGTTCCTTATAATGTGTCGTTTTGACCTGCTTCAGGGCCCTGGGTTTTTAAAGCTTGATGAAGAACAAGTGTCAAGGTAAAGCCTCAGGTTGTCGCGGTCTACCTCTATGTTCACCTGTATGCACCTGTGCTACTGCACATTCCATCTGGCAAGCCATTGAGCTCTCTTGTCCCTCCAACGGGCCTTGACCGCTGTGATTATTGCTACGGTATAAGCCATGTGCGGAAGACGGGCATCGTCCATATTGATAACCTTCTGGAAATGCACGATAAGCAACAAACATAAATGCATATTCATGGGAATGGAAAATAATGCATAATAATCATCTTAGCACTTTCCAAAACTGATACAAAACATCAAAACCAACAGCCCGTATCACGGAAAATCAAAGGATAAGTGGAGGAAGAAAGAACTCGGATCATGAAGAAAGTTATCTGAAAATCAAGTCATTGTCAAGTTGTATCAAAATCACATTCCTTGAAATCTGCAAAAAATAAAGTGAGAACAACCGCCATTGATACTGAATATAATAACATATTAATCCACAAAAACCATAGGGAAAAGCAAAGGTGAAATCAAAGAATAAGCTGTCATAGGAGAATAAGCTGTCATGGAGAGGCTTCCATAATTATAAGAAAAAGAAAAGGCTTGCTTGACACCTCTCCATGACAGCTTATTCTCCTATGACAGCTTATTCATTTTGATTTCCATAGGGAATAATCTCCCTGACAGCTTATTCTTTGATTTCAAGGTTCCTAATAATACTCCTGGAATCATTAAAAAGTGGATTAGAGCCTGGAAGGCAGTCAGCAGGATGTATTCTTGGAAGGAGGGCCTTTCTAAGGATCAAACAATTTTTTGGAACCCCTCTCTAATTCTAAATAACCCTGACATCTGCTTAGCTATGCATTTTCCTATTCAGTGCAAAAAATGGTCAGATAGAGGCATCACTCACATTTCTCATCTGTTTAATGATGTGGGCTTTATAGAATTTCAAAATTCTGTTCTTGCAGACATGGGTGAAGATCATGAGAGACTCTACCAGGCCATAAAAAGTTGCCTTAATGAAGGAGTGTGGCATAACCAAGAAACCCAATGGCATGTTCATGGTAACACAGGTTACAGGGTTAAAAATGCATACAGATTCCTGACAAGGAGCTACACCATCTCCATTCATACCAAATGGGAGATCACTGAGGAGAGATGTATGGCAAATCTAAAATTCATGTGGAACTCTCCTATTAACCCCAAAATCAAGGCCTTTATGTGGCAACTCTAGCATAAGGCTTTAGCCACCAATGCAAAAAGATTTAGATTGAACATGGCTGCTTCTAACTTATGTGAGAGATGTTTACAGGAAGCTGAAGATGAAAGTCATTTGTTCAAGAACTGTTTATGGGCTGAGTGGGTACTTGAGCTGGCTGCTGAGGAATTCCAAATTCCCAACCTGTCCTCTACCCCCCTGGTTGAAATCCTCTTTCCTAATGATCCTCAGGACTGGAGAATCTACATTCTACTCTGGAGGATCTGGAAAACAAGGAACTCAATCATTTTTGACCAAGAGATTATCTGGCCAATTGCAGTGATCAAGCAAACCAAATATGATATCTCTTGGATAAGAGAGATTTTCTCAATTCACTAACTGTCTTCTGTTTCTTTGATTTATAGGTAACATTCTCATTGCACAAAGGAAGCTGAATTGGAATCGGATTAATCTCGGGGTAAACTCCATGTGGCTGGACCAGTTCGGAGCCACCCCAACAGCTTACCACGGTGATTATTGTCGTTGTGACTGTTCGTGCATTCAAAGTCTGGACGCTAGGAGAGCACTCATTTGTGAAGCAATAGACCACTCAGGTCGTTTTAATCCTTCTAAATGTCAGTCATGTAGCTGCCCGTTCTGCTCATTCATCTCTGCTACCAAAGGCATGGGTCGAAAGGACAAAAGAAAAATTGGAGAAGCATCTGGATCTGCTAATCCAGAAATCTGAAATCAGACTTATGACAGAACTATATATTAGATCATCTCAGTTTTAAGTCTTATATGACTATGGATGCAGTATTTAAGTTTTAGATTTTTTCCAGAATCTAAAAGATAGATCGAATGGGTTAATCACTTCCCAGGAAAAAAAAAGTTGACTTTTTGTACTCATATATACATATGTATTTCTATGTATAACTTATTAATACAAATATAGCCTTCAATAAAAAAAAATAACTAGCAGACAACTATCTATATAACTACACCATCAACTGACCAAGCGTCTATAATCCAAAAGAGTACAAACTTATGAGAACCTGAGGGAAAAAGACAAAGGAAACAAAAAATAAAAAAGCAAGAAAAAAGGGATTAGAAATTACTCCCCTACTGGCATATGCTCGCCAAGACACTTTTGATCATATCTCTCGTCCAGAGTATCGAATTCGCACAATTCTTAGATGATTAGAAAGCTTATCCAGAGAGCTCTTCGAGAATGTAACGTTATAGCATATTTGCCAACAAAAGGCTGTGAAAAATGCAGTTTACTATTTTGGCCAAAAAGAGCTCGAGAGAATGCTTTTTCCATATCTCTCTCCCAGAATATCGGATTCAGTCAATTTTTGGAGGACAGAAAGCTTATCTAATGAGCTTCTCAAGGATATAGAAATCGGACATTTTGAATGGCAGAAAGACTATGAAAAATGTAGATTAATAATTTCGTCTAGAAAAAGCTCGATAGAATGCGTTTTCGCATATCTTCCTCCAAGAATATTGAATTCAAACAATTTTTGGATGAATGGAAAGCTTATCAAATGAGCTTTTCAATGATATAAAATTCGATTATGGTTGGGAGGAAAAGGCCTACGAAAAAATGTAATTGGCAATTTCGGGCAGACTCAGGGGAAAAAGGGCCTGGAGAAAAACTTGAAAAGTTTTGATGCTCAAAAACAAGAACATGGCAATAAAACAGAGAGGGTGTAACTAGGAAATCTAAAACAAACTAAGGGTAAGCAGAAAAGCAGCTGACACCAAGAATCAAAGATGCAGCTTAGAGAGAACGCCAATGAGAACTGAGAGAGAGAACATAGTATATATAGGAGAGAAAGAAGCCAAATGAGGTCTGAGCCAAAGAAGGCGTCCTTTTCCTAAGAATGTGGAATAGAACCATTGCAATAATGATGACGAGTATAAGAAAAATATAATATAGCACCTATCAAAGTTGAAAATCACAATAACGACATACAACTCCTCCTTCCCTCAACCTGAGAGAAAAAGTAAAATATAATGGAGCA
This sequence comes from Isoetes taiwanensis, assembly GCA_021234155.1. NCBI lineage: Eukaryota > Viridiplantae > Streptophyta > Lycopodiopsida > Isoetales > Isoetaceae > Isoetes > Isoetes taiwanensis. The sequence goes on along the minus strand of JAJEKV010000020.1, from coordinate 5,795,956 downwards.
CCAATTTTCGTTATTTTTATTTTTGTCCCTTTTTTGTGGAAGGACGAAAAAATCGTTTATTAATCAAATTTTAAAATGTATCTATCTCAACTTGATGTGTAAGCACAAGAAAATGCTCCCAAAACATGAGCCTAGAGCATTGTGTAATTAATCCAATATGGATTCAAAATAGATGGAAAATGAGACCTGCGCTTATTTTCTTGATTTCCTTCTCTTTTCCTCCCTTTTCTATTTAAAAGTTTTTCTTTTTTGTTGAAGGACGACAGTCTATTATTCATGAAAAAATCAAGAAACATACAAGAGGTCTGTGAAATGGGACTCAAAACCTAGAGGACTACGAAGTCCCCTAAGCAAAACCACCCATACACAGTATATAATCAAATATCTTGTACCATCTTGGGGCGTTTAATAGCCTCATCACAATCAGCATGTTCTACCACATCAATACAATCATTACTAGACATCGTATTATCTGAACTCTGGAGATTTTGACGGCACAGGGGCCTTATTTAAAAGTTTTTCTTAACTAGTCCTCCATCAAAAACTTGAATTTTAGCATAGATCAGAGAGATTTGAAAGGGGATCCATCTGCTGCCCGTGTAGAGGGCCAGCACCATTCGACTCCTTACATCTAGATTCATGGATGTAAAAAAATTTGCAATTATCAAGAATGGACCAAGATTTTCGTGTGGTTTTCTCCGTGGCACCCTAACAGATCTTTGGACTTCTCTTATCATCTTCACGACAGCCGAGGATCCCCTCCTTCCGTTACCGAGGGCAGAATGTGGAAGTAGCATCCACATACAAATATTTGGGAGTGGAGTTTCCGTCTACTATGCACTGGGACACATCCATACGGCTACGAGTTACGGCGGGCTGGAAAGCACTATATGCAATGCAAAACAATAGTCATAGAGCGGAGTTGTATGATTGGACCCATCGATCACACTGTTCAAAGTCTTAGTGGAGCCCTGTCCTTTTATACGGGGGTGGAAGTATGGGGCCCAGTGGTATCCCTCGCTACTTGGAATGACTTGGAGCAGGTGCGAGAAAGCCTTCTTGGTACGAGCACTAGGGGTGAAGTCCACGTCCCCATATCAAATTCTCTGCGGAAACAGGATTCTTGCCTCTTGGGCGGCCCTTGATCGCCACATTGTCTATTTTTCAGAAGTTGGTCAACATGGGCGATGCTCGTCTCCCAAAACTAGCTTATATCATGGCAATGGGGCCACAACGCCTCAAGGCCTCTTTGGAGGGAAAAAAGAGCTCAATGGATGGCTAGATGGAATGTGCGAGAACACGGTGTGCATACATGTGCAAACAGAGGCAGATCGCCATAGCTTGAGGCAATATCTTGACGCTTGCTTCATCAGCAAGCTTTGGGATGCCAGCGCCCTTGAACAGGTCAAGACAGCACACTACCAGCACCACATAAATCCCACATTGGAACGAGGCCCACAATGCTACCTGCGCACCCACTTGCCCATGAAAAGACGCAGACTCATTGCCTCCATTCGCACAGGGGCACATCATCTTCGAATTGAGACAGGCAGATGGATTGGTGAGCCACGTCAGGACAGGCTCTGTCAATGCTGCCAAATGGGAGTCATTGAGGATGAATCTCATACCCTTCAAAGTTGCCCAGCATATGATCAAATCCGGACGCGCTATGCTGAGTTGGTCAGGCCTGGCCAGCCGCTACATGTGACATTGAGCACGGCATCCGTATAGATGCCGTGCTAGGATCATACCTTCAGGAGGTCATGGACATGCGAGATCAGCTATGTCCTCGAGCACGCACTTGACATGTACATACACATTTATTTCATGATGATGTATACTTGTACAGTTTGACAACATTCTTATTACTGCCACGGTTTTTCCCTCGAAAACCCTTCGGGGCGGGGGTTTTTTAACCCGGACAGTAATAAGTTTGCTGCGCTCCTTCTGGGTCCCATAGGCCGATTGGTCTCAGTGGACGATAAAAAAAACTATTCTATTCTATTCTATTCTTCTAACAAATCAAATTTTTCCTGATAATCTCTTCCATCAAGAGTATTCGTTTGTACTAAGTTATATCGAATTTGAAACAAAAATGCTAAATTCTTGGTTAGTAGGGGATAGTAAAATTTTGGCGACAGGGATCTTCAGAGGTAATTGTGATTGGTCAGATGATAAAATCATGGTTAAGGTGTACTTGGAGCAATATACATTATTTCGATTTCTTCAGCTTAAGAATTGTTTCTTTTTGGTAAATATATGGTACTTCAATCCTTCTTAATTGTAAAGTAGTCTCCTGATTCATCCATTTCCCTCTCCTCTTCTCCTGCTTTTGTCTCTGTTGTTTTCTCCTACCTTTTCCTTTCTTGCATAAATGGCCTCGACTGAAAATTCCAAAAAAAAAAAATATTTCAAAAACCCTAAACATTAAATCGATATCCATTCTGCACCAGTTCATGTTGCTTCCTCCCATCGAAAGATCCGATCTCCTACTCCATTTAAGTAAGCTGCTTCAAATTTGGAGACTTTACTAACTTAAGTCTCCAAAATGAAGGGATGCATTCTCAGGATTACTATCCTCCTATTTGGGACAATCTTTGCAAAGATCCTGGATATAATGGTGTTCCTGTACTCAGTGCCAATGGCGTTTCATTCAAACTAGAGTTCAGAGGCTCGTTGTTCAAATTCGTCATGATCTTGACCTGGCAAACAACTTGGATCAACTGAAATATCTTACTCAACCATCTATTCAAATGTTCAAAGGTAGTAAGCTTAACTCTCCTTTGATTGCCTCTAGAATTTAGTCTTTGCAAAATAATGATGTCATTGTTGGAGTTGATAATGTTGGCATAAAAATGGAACGAACGTAGGACCAACTGCTTAAGCTATATAAGGGAATCACCATCAACTCTATCTATTGGTTATGGGGTATAATGTCTGAACCATTGAGCACAAAAAGTCGGATATTTTTCTAGTTAGGTTCACTTTTGGGGTAAGTTGAAAAGGGAAATTTAAAAGTTAGTAGGAAGGTTAAAATTTGCGCTAACCTTAAAGAACATTAGGATAAGGAGATGTAAGGAACATCAAATTTTTAAACCATAGTAAAAATCAGGACATAAAGAGATCACATGTTGACAGTTGACACTATTCAATGTAGACACCTCGGTTCTAGGTGATTTTTGCCCATCTTGAGAGTACATGAAGAACAAAATGGGAGAACACTCGTCCAAAAAATCTATTGGAATGACAGCTCACATATTGCATACCTAAATTCATCTTCTACATCTCCCTATTGCCAAATGAATGGCCCTGACCATCTATAATATGAAGAAGTCTTTCCCAGATGAGAGATTTGGATGTTGCAGACCGAGTAGATGTCTGGTAGGACATATACAGCTTATATCTCAGCTGAGGAATCAAGACACCAGGTTACAACTCTGCATTCCTAAAGACTTCCATGTGTCGCCCCTTCCAAATCATTCAAAGCAACCACGCCTTACATAGATGAAAGGCTAATTCCTTCACATGTAACCACATGGAGGGATATATATCCAAAACAATCTCTTGACTACGTAAAGTGATATGGAGCAATCCTTGGATCCAATTCCAGATAGGCTGAAGCTCTATACAGAGAAAAAGGCAGTGCTTCAGGGTCCCACTGAGAAGGCCATACATCGTGCACAAATCATGGATAAATAATTTTATCCTGTGAATATATGTTTTGATCCTTAGTGACCGGTGCACAATTTGCCAAAATAGTGTGCGGGTCTTGCAGGTGAAATTGTATACCCACTTCCAAATTCTACTCCAATCATCCCCCAAAACCTGTAGGAACCACCCATCTGCGGGAGTAGAGCTCGTCTTGAATTGTTAGAAGCTTGTCACACAATTTAACAAAGTTAGAAGGATCGATCTTGAAATTGCATCACCATATCTGTCCTATGCCTTATGGGAGATGGAGTGGAAGATTGTTAGCTGCTCAAGCCCAAATCCATCGACCTCGCTCCTTGAGTCAAAATGGGTTAGAAAATAGCTGCCAATCTTCTACATAGCAAACCCCATTCTATGTCCACTCATGCTAGATTCGAGGATCAATATAATGTGCCAATAGAGAGGGCGATGTACTTGGCGCTAGTAGAATCAACCACGATGATGAATTCAATTGGATGCACCCTAAGATGCTGATCTCGAACAACGGGTAGACCTGCTCCAAAGCTCATAGAAGATCCATGCTTCCAGTCGGAAATGGAAGATGGAAGATGGTGCACTACTAAAAATTTAAATGGCTGATTCTTGCTTATATATAATAGTTAAAAAGGGGCATTATGATCACTAAGGAATTTGGTTAGAAAGTTTTGCATCTTTGAATAAAGCATACACTGGATTCAATGTATTATATATATGTTTTTCTTTTTTTAAAGAACGAAAGCCAAAAAGTTTATTAATCAGAAATAAAACGTATAAAATTTACACGTCTCATCTAACTGTGTGTAAGCACAAAAAGATGCCACAGAACGAGTCTGGAGCACAATGTACTTACTCAAAAATAGGAGACTAACGATAAGAATCAATTTGAAGATACTGAATTCAAATATGTTCCATCATTTCTGCCTCAAGGGAGGAACACTTGTAAGCCATCGGTATCTTTTTTTGGGCCATCATAATAACACCACATGCAGATGAATAAATGCCCTGAAAAATGTGGCATTTACGATGCTCATCACAGGATCCAACCAGAACCAAGATGGAATGCCCTCTGTTTAGCTGGGGGCCATGCATTGGGATAGGATGCCAAGAGGATGCATCAGCAATCTAATGCACTGTTAAGCAAACCTTGTAGCCAGAACCACGCCGGCTGAACCTTTGGACAATAAAAAATACAGTGCTCAAGAGTCTCAACGTCTGAAAAGCAGCGCGGGCATATTGCAGATATGCAAGGATCATAACGAAGTCAGAAGGCACTAACATGCAGGCACTTATGCATAACCCGCCACCAAAGCACAAAAACTTTAGGGTCGAGCAACTTAGTATTATATTTATGTTACCTTCGACTATTAAAGGAAATCTCTCTTGTAATAGAAATTAAATCATACGACATACCTTGATTAAAATACAATGCTCTTGTTAACTATGCCAGGTCTCGGAGCATTCAATAGTCTTGGAGCCTATGGGAATAAGCAAGGCCACAATTAATTGAAGCTCTCGGGAGAGGGTGAGGGGGGTTTAGGTGGAATGGCCTGAACTTTTAGTTCATTTAAAATTGCTACAATAGAGAGGGGGGTCTAGGTGGAATGGATCAAGAGATTTGACAAGTTCGTTGGTCATTTATAAATATTAGAAGTTGCTTAACCTTGCTTCTTATCTCTTGAACGGAAATTTGTGGACTTCACTCGTCCTATAGATAGTTGGCATCCAAGCTACTACAATTCAATCAAAATATATTTCAAGAATAATAGAAATTTGGTTCTATGTGTTGTGGGGTATCTGAACAAGACCCAGCTAGGTTGTTTGAATGTGAAGCAGTTTCTTGGTAAGCTTTGGAATTCCAGTGCTTTGAAAATGCCAAAACAACATACTACAAAAGCCAAATTGATCTCACAATTGTCTGGGGTCCAGAGCAGTACATGTTATCACATTTATCCATGAATAGACATAGAACAATTGAGTCCATTCGTACTGGTTCACACCACCCCCAAAATTCAACAGGCAGATGGGGCCTCAAGGAGCGTCAAAACAGGGTATGTCAATGTTGCCAGATGGAGGCTATTGAAGATGAAAGCCACATCTTGATTTGCCCAGCATTTGTGACTGTTTGAGCATGATATACTGATTTGGTTACACCTAATCAGCTGCTATATGTGTTCATGCAGGCATCTGCAGTAATGGCAATATCGTCCTATATCTTAGAGGTTCTTGACAAGCAATATGCAAAATGTGTCATGCATCATCACTTAAAAATCCTCCAAGGCGGGGGTTTTTTAATCCTAGACAGTAATGGTCTTACTGCATTGGTTCTCATGAACCTCATAGTCTACGTAGATGATAAATTCAATCCAACTCAATTTCTTGTATTAAGTCCCATAGATCTTATTGTCTACGTGGACGATAAAAGTTATTTCAATTCAATTCTTTGCCCTCAATCATCCCTCTTAAGGTTATTTAGTTGAAGTATGAGTACAACAATTATCTAGCTGGATATCTTAAATTAGAGCTATTAGACTATAAAAATTACTTAGGAAGATGGCTATATGAGTGAATACGAAGATAGTTGTCGCACACATGCAAAAAGCTTATTCTGAAGCTGGGTTTCAAACCTACAACCTTTTACTTCCGAGTCATCGACTCTTTCCACATGCCGATGACTCTTTCCAAGTGCACTATTGCCATGATCACAGAATTATGTCCAACATCTTCTATATACGCCAAATGTCGTTCATACACCTATGCTAAGTGGCAGACGTTTTGCAACTCGCAATCTCACATTATATATGATCAGTTATTAGTCGTTTTTTCTCAACGAATGCATCTTATCCTGTGTTAACTCATGCCAAAGGAGGATCATTTCAAATCTTTTAAAATCAGTGGTAGCACATCATGTGAACATAGATCAGGCAATGCATAGATGCTTACATTGTTTTCAAATATTGTTATTCAATTTTCTTATCTTTTCTTTCCTGCAAGCACTCATTTTCTATGTGCATACTTCTAATAGGAGCTAGGTATTACTGCAATGCACATTTGAGCAAAAGTTGGCTGTTTAGTTGAACTTATGCTTATTTGATCAAAATTTGCATGTCCATTTCTTACTCTTAAAGGCATTTTATTCTAATAACAACTGGATGCTTTTTTATGTGAATGTTACAGATTAATACCTGGTCGTGATCTTTGATCTTTTGAACCAGTAAGGCCCATGTTATGGTTATGCAAGTATATCTTTCCTTCTGTTTAAAGTACCACCAGCATTTTATTTTGCCCCAAAACCAATATTAAACCATATTCTTGAGCATTTGGATATATTTGCCACTGATCAGAGGAAAAAAATCAAGGTACTGGAACATAGCTTTCATCAATAGCAGTATAAATTCTCCTTCGAAACCAGTATCCACTCTCCAGAGTGTTGCCATTACTGCTCAAACCATGTCATTGAGGCATTAAATCCAAAATGTAACAATGGAAAAGAAATAACAGTGCAATTACAATGGAAATAGGAGACCATGTTCATATTACAATGGACATTAAAGGTGCTGCATTTTCAAACACTAATTGCTATTAATTCTCAAGTGTCAATCTCAAATCTAATCTTGGTCCATATCAGGTTTGCGAGTTCTGCTCGAGTATAAATGATTTCTTAGGAAGGATAGATGAAGAAAAACAACAAGTGTATACGCAGGGAATTGACAAAGTGCATCCTTAGGTACACAAACTACTGTGGCAACAAAGGGTAAATTGGTCACCACACTTTAGCAAACCATAGGAAATTGACAAAGTGCATCTTTTAGGTACATAAACTGTTGTGGTTTTGGAAAAGCCAGATTTGTCTTCTTGCAATAGTTAAGCCATCAATATGGAACATGAATATTTGCTATGGATGTACAAAACGATGTTGAGAATCTTAACATGATTTGCACAAGTTCAGGATTCTCTGGCAAAGTAGTCTCATGCAGCTATTGATGCACACAATGTAAAATTTACGTATGTATGTTAACAACGCCTTCCTGTGTTGCCACTACAATTCAATCACAAGGAAGGAGGGGAAATAAAACAAGTATAGAAAAACTTTAAAAATGCCTTTTTTGGTGTTCTTTTGAGCAAAGAAACATTCAACATGACCTTCATAAGTTCTTCTTGACCTTAAAAATGATTTCACACTACACCACATCTTGACGCAAATTAATATTTCCATGATGTTTTACCTCAACATAATCAAAACATAGACATGAAATATTGAATTGCAAGATTGTGTTCAATGGTAGAATGTACGGAGCTAACCTACACAGTTCTTATGATTACAACCTTCATGTCTACTTTTTGTAATGGTTTAGGTAGGATGTTAATTTGCACATTCTTATTGGTTTGTTTTATTCGTTCATCTTATATAATCACATACTTCATACACAAAGTGCCTATGTCTGACTTCATAGCACAAAGTTTATTCAACATATTTCACTTATCAATTTACTCTCCTTCTCTCAGAGACGACACTATCTAAAGCCAATGATGTGTTAACGTTGTGTCTTTTACATCTATAATTTTCTGCCCTTTAGATTGAAATCTTTAACAATTATACGTTGTACCTTTTTAGCCAACCTTTTTAGCCAACACATTGTTAAATATTACACTATGGAAGCTGTTAGAATGTTTATCATGTCACAAGTTAGAATATTATTTGTATATTAAGCTATGCATGGAAATTAACACGTGGCGGGAATGCAGTGATCAGACCGACAAAACCAATAGAATAAAATGTCAAGAACGGATTACGGCAGATTGGATCGAACAGTTGCCTTGAAGCATTTGATTCAAGCCGGATCAGCCGGATCTGCTTAGTAATCGGCCGGATTTGATTGGTAATCTGCCAGACAGCCGGATTTGCTTGATAATCAGCTGGAGTATTGATGGAGCTTCTGCAATCAGTCGGAATAACAGTAAAACCTTTTTGTCATACTTTTTTTTGCCGCCCAGGCTTCTTCTAGCCCGGATTGAATAGCTGCGGCGAATCGCCTTCTATCTATCTGCTCTGGGTTTGCTACCTAGATTACTGTAATTGCAGCGAATCGCTTTATGGATTGTATGTTACCCATCTGTAAATTGCTGGTATTTATTAAGCCCTGTTAGTTGCTGGTTCAGAAGAACAAATTCATTGCTAGTATAATTGGTGAAGTACAGATAGTTGTTGGAGAAGAATTGGTACAGAGCTTTCATACTTTTACATTGGTATCAGAGCCAGCACTATGACCACCCGCTTTGGAGCATCGTTGCTAAATGTAGTAGAGGTTTATAATGGTGGATCTGGCTTTCAAGTATGGAAAGCCAAGATCAAGAGGGTTCTCAAATCAGAAGGGGTTTGGGATATCGTGAAGCCGCCAAAAGAAGCAGATAAGATGCAAGAGTTGGCGAGGCATGAGAAGTTGATGTTAAGTGATGAAAGAATCGAGAAAAAGAAGGGGAAAAAAGCAGGGGCTGCTTCAGCAAAGGTTAATGAGGCAAAAGGTATTATTTGTAGCAAGGTAGGCTCCAGTATTTTGCTGAAATTACAAGGGCTGTCTCCACAAGATATGTGGTTATACCTTCTAAAAAATTATGAAAGTAAATCATCATCACAGATTGATGTATTGGAGATAGAACTAAGACACCTTAAATATCATGAAGGTGATAACCTGGAAGTTTTCTTTCAAACTTTAGATATGATATTATTTGACTTAAAAGCTGCTGGTGCCATTTTTTCAAAAGAAGCTGAGTTATTGGCTATCTCAAGAGTTTTTTCTGATTATGAACGAATTGCAATTTTGATAAGAAATGTAGCAAAGAGTCGTGAAGAGGCAGAAAGAATTGCTCGTACAAAGATCGAACAGAAAAGAGTTGTAAAGGATGAGAATGACGGGGCTGAAGTTCTATATGCTAGTCGATCACGAGGTCTGGAGGTAAGGAAGGCATAATTGGTCCATGTTTTGCTTGTAATGAGTATAGTCATATGAAGGCTAGTTGCCCAAATTTAACTAAGGAGATTTTTTGTTATAATTGTGGTGGGAGGGGGCATATTTCTTCTAAGTGCTCTAGTCCAAAGTATCAAGGGAGAAGGGGAGGAGCTGCACGTGGAACTGTAAGAGGACGAGGTAAGAGTAAATTTAGTGTTGTGAATGTGGCTGTTAAAGCAAATGTGGAAGAAGACGACGATGAGGTAATTCATAAAGCCTTTCTTGCTATTAAACGTAATACACGCACTAACTCTCTTATAATAGGTAGTGGAGCTGAGCGATCCGTAGTCTGCTCCTCAGAAATGCTTACAGGATGCTCAGAAATTAGAGCGAGGCATATTCAATTAGGCAACGGAAATTTGCAACAAGTAGAAGGAGTGGGTTTGTTGGAGTTATTTGATCTTGATGGAAAACCTGTAAGCTTAAAAGATGTGTTGTGTGTGCCAAACTTGATCAGAAATTTGATATCAATTAGTCAATTAGTGGATTTGGGGTATAGAGTGGTATTTGACAAGGAAGTATGCGAAATACTGCATAATAATAAACTGGTATTTCTGGCTAAAAGGAATGGTGATTTATTTGAGTTGAATAAAGATGGAGTAATTAGTGTGAATACAACAATGCATCCATCAATTAAGTTGTGGCATGGAAGGCTAGCTCACACGCATATAAAGAATGTTGAATAAATGGCTAAAAACGGGTTAATAGATTGCTCAGATGAAAAACATCAAATTATTTGCCGTGGATGCATGCTATGAAAGCATACAAGAATACCTTTTAAAAAAAGTAAACAGGTGCAAGTGACTTGCTTGAATTAGTGCATAAAGATCTTTGCGGACCTATGAATATTAGAAGTGTAAGTGGAAAGAGGTATTACATTTCATTTATTGATGACTATAGTAGAAGGGCCAAATGCTATTTTTTGACCGAGAAAAGGCAAGCATTAGAAGCATTTAAGCAGTTTACAACAGAAGTTGAATGCGAAACTGGTAAAAAAATTAATGTATAAGATCAGATAGAGGTGGCGAATACTTGTCAAAAAGGTTCAAGGGTTTTTGCCTAGAAAAAGGAATCAAAAGGCAGCTTACTTGCAGATATAGTCCTCAGCAGAATGAAGGTGCAGAACGTAAAAATAGAACAGCATTAGATGCTGCAAGAGCAATGCTAAAACATGCAAAACTGCCTAATTACTTATGGGCTGAAGCAGTTAAAACAACATACTATATTCAAAATAGATTGCCTTCAGTTAGCATAGGCAGTGGCATTCCCGAAGAAATATGGACCGGCAGGCAACAGGATTATGATAAATTCAAAGCATATGGATGTCTAACTTATGTTCATATTCCAGAAGAAGTACGGACAAAGATTGAGGATTGAGCAACGGAAGCGTTTCTCGTTGGCTATAATGAAGAAGCGAAAGGTTATCGATTGTACAATCCGAATTCCAAAAAGGTATATATTAGCAGAGATGTAACCTTTGACGAATCAGTTTTATACAAAGATAGAAAGACTATAAAAGGTGCTAAGAATACCAAAGTTAAGGAGGAGAATGTAGATAATATAAAATCTGAAATCCCTATAGATATAGATGATGATAATGGTATTGAGATTCTAGATCATAGCCAGACAATAGAAACATCAATAATCGATGAAGTACCCATAGTAGATTCTCAACCTCCTAAGAAATGCAAGAGTGAAGTTGAACGTTTAAAAGAAAATTTGCAAGTAGACAAAGAATTATATGGAAGACAAGAATCAGGTAAAAGTAGAAAATTGCAGGCAGTTTTTTTGCCAGATGATAGTGTTCCCGCAATAATGGCATTATTTGAGCCTGGAATACCTAATGATTTTGATGAAGCAATTAGTGCAGAAGATGCAGAAGAATGGAAACGTGCAATGGACAATGAGATGCAGTCATTTGCTGACAATCAAACGTATGAATTAGTAAAACGCCCTGAAAGAAAAAATGTTTTTAAAATTAAACGGGGATCGGATGGAAGCTTACAAAGGTATAAAGCCAGACTTGTTGCATAGAGAAATCTACATGAAACAAGCGCCAGGATACGAGCAAGGAGAGGACATCGTATGGAAGCTAAAGAAGGCAGTTAATGGATTGAGACAAGCCCCGAGACAATGGTATGTATGCATAGACAATTATCTAAAGGTGCAAGGTTTTGAAAAGCTAAAATCTGATGGTAACCTTTATGTTTTTCGCGATAATGATAATTTTTGCATAATAGCGCTTTATGTAGATGACTGTATAATGGCATCAAATAGTACAGATTGCTTAGATCATTGCAAGACAGTGTTAAAAGAGAAATTTAAAATGACAGAACTAGGAGATCTTAAGTTTTTTCTTGGTCTGGAAGTGCATAGAGAAAGAGAAGCTAAAAAGATGATACTTACACAAACTAAGAATATTCAGGGCATTTTAGAAAGGTTCAGTATGGCTGCATGTAACCCGGTTAAAACACCTATGGTAGTTGGGGCAAAGTTAAGTAATGAAATGTGCCAAAAAACAGTTTCAGAGCAAACTCATATGGAAAAGATACCGTACAAAGAGCTAATTGGGTGTTTACTCTATGTGGCAAACTGTACACGTCCTGACATTGCTTATGCAGTTAATTTTCTAAGTCGCTTTGCAAACAATCGAGGACAGGCACATTGGCTAGCATAAAAAAGAATTCTCAGATATTTGAAAGGAACACTTAGTGATGGGCAACAATACAAATGGGAACAGTAAACTGGCATAACTCTGAAAGCATATGCTGATGCAGATTGGGCAGGAGATACGGATTCTCGAAAATCCACATCAGGTTATGTTACTATGTTAGGAGAAGCAGCTATATGTAGCATTATAATAGGGGGTTTTTTTTGTGATTTTATACGCTTTTTGGCATGGTTTTCATATGATTTCATGGGCGTATTGCATGAGGCATACTAATCAGTATATCTAGAGTGCACTCCGCAGAGAACCTGTACTTTAGGTTTAGGGTTGTGTTTTCGACTTCTTTTACTTCTCTGAATCTTCAAAGAGGAAGGAACAAGTCTGTCCTTTGATTTCGAAGCAGCAGAAGCTCCGAGGTGAATCTGACTTTTACTACTCCTTTGATTCTTCAGTATTTTGCCAGAAAGGTTAGCTTTAAGGGCTTTTTTTTTCCCACAGTGTTCCTCCCTTGTGTATGGCATCAGGGCAACAATATGCAGCATTCACGGTGCAAAACCGGCAACAGATGGCTGCAAAAGCTGGTGGATATATGGAGACAATTCGGTGCCAGTTTATAAACTGGAAACCGGCGTGGCCATAGCCGTCCCTCTCTGCTCACACCTAACTTCGTTGTTTGTCCAACCTCTATTCGCCCATTGCCTTGCCTTTCAGCGAATGGCAAAATTTGCATCTTGCAAATTAGCTCCTCATGCCGGCGAGTTAGGACAGTTCCATGCCGGGCTTCTTTCAGTGCAGGTAGCTCTGGAGGGTTGACACCAGAATTGAAACAATCACTTGTTAAATTTGTGAGGGAGCACAAGATAGTACTCTTCATGAAGGGGACTAAGGTGTTCCCTCAATGTGGCTTCTCAAACACTGTAAATCAGATACTCAACAACTTAAATGTGCCATATGAGACTGTAAACATTCTAGAAGATGATGGGCTGCGTCAAGGCTTGAAGGAGTACTCAAACTGGCCAACATTTCCACAATTGTACATCGATGGGGAGTTTTATGGCAGGTGTGATATTGCATTACGAGCATATCAAAGTGGAGAGCTGAAAGAGGCAGTAGAGAAGGCTATGTGCTCCTGAGTAAGTACAGATCTACAACTATTTAAATATGCATTACCTGTAGCCAAGCATTTAGTTGGTGGTTAAACCACAAATTCATTGCCTGCAGATTGTTCTGTGATGGCTATGTAGAATGAATCTGAAGGTCCCTGTAAATTTCTGTTGTAGTATTCAATCGGTATGATATAGTATAAAGCAAGAGGGCAATGGTTACAATTGGCCAGTACTTACGATCAGGTAGCCATAAACCATTAACAAAATTACTGTTCTTCCATTAGCTTGGCCAGTCTCTGAGGTACTAAAAATGAATCCAGGTGGAATTTTATTCAGCAATTGGCCAGGCGATTAGTACTAGCATATTGTTATTTGATTGTTGTTGGATTGGGATTCACAGCTCTACAATTCCATTTATTTATTGGCAACATATGCAATTTACTAATGCTATTTCCTCTGAATTTTTTGCAGCAACAAGTTCTAAAGGAGATGGTACTGCATTTTCTTCTATGCAGAGCTGAATATGTATGCTTGTGTGCGCCCATGCACTTTTAGTTAGAGCTTTTCTGCCTGCTATTTTGCAGCATCATTAACTAGTTTTTCCTTATTTCAATGTAGTAGCAGCAGCACTGGCACTTGTAACCTAAGCTTTTGCGATGCAGGAGCACTGGCACTTGTAACCTAAGCTTTTGCGATGCAGGCTCCCAGTCTAGGACTTCTCTAAATAGGGCGTTTGGGAATATATTTTCATCTATCGCCCTTCTATAGCTGGCCCTTCTATCTTCACAAAGCAGAAGCCATTTGCCCATTTTTGGCGTCAAAGCCTTCATACAGACCGTTTATAAGTGTCATTGCATATTGTACTGTATCTTTATACGGTTTCAAGGTAGGTCAATGTTGAACATAGTAGCTTTAATAAAAGAGTGTTCTATAGACAAAGTTTGTTGGCTTTACTTTTAGAAGGAAGGAAGGAAGGAAGGAAGGAAGGAAGGAAGGTACTTTTATCGTCCACGGAGACCAATCGGTCTATGGGACCCAATACAAAAACGCAGCAAGCGGATTACTGCCCGGATTAAAAAACCCCCGCCCAAAAGTTTTCGAGGGAAAAACCGTGGGCAATCAATCAGCCAAAAAAACTAAATCATATAAAATGCGTAAAACATCCCAATATATACAAATCATGCACCACCCCCGTAGTGCCTAGTCACGGACAAACAAAGCGGGGCAAAGGTGACATCGCAGTCCAATACCTCCCCGGATGTATGACCCCGTGGCACGCATCGACGGTGTGTTCATCAAAATGCAAGGGCACGTCCCCCGTACTAAGGGAGCCGTGATCCGCCCGACCGACCAACGCCGGGCAACTCGAAAAGTGTGAGACTCATCCTCAATGGCACCCGCTTGACAAAGATCGACAGAGCACGCCCCGGCGGGCTCCCCAATCCACCGCCCGCCTCGATCGCGAAGATGGTGGGCACCCGTCTGCGAATGGAGGCAATGAGTCTCGCTTTTTCTGGGGCACCGGGAACGCAGTAGAGCCAGGGCCCCGCTAACACGGGGTTGATGTGCTCCTTGTAATGGGCCATTTTGACCTGCTCTAGAGCAATGGGGTCCCGTGAGCTTGCCAAGGAAACAAGCATCTAGGTACTCCCCGCAGTCGCCACGATCGACATTGCGCCGGTATGACGCATCTCGTGCTCTCCCCGCGCGTTCCATCTGGCGAACCACCGATCTCTTCTACCCCTCCAACAGGCCCTAAGCCGCTAGCGGACTCATGGCCACGATGTAAGCCGGTGTCGGGAGCCGAGCATCACCCATAGTAACCACTTTCCTCAAAATAGACGATGTGTCTATTAAAGGCTGCCCACTGGCGGCAAGAATCCGGCTTCGCAGCGTAACTGATAGGGGACTGAAGGTTTCACCCCAAGTGCCGTGCCAAAAATGCCTTACGCCTGCTCCAAGTCATTCCGGTCGCCAAAGGCGACGACCGGCCCCAAACCTCGACCCCGTCTGAAAGGACCGAGCTCGACCGGTGCTGAACAGATGTGACCGATGGCCCCAATCATATAGCTCGCCTTGGTGATTTGTTGTTCCGCATGGCATAAAGCTTTCCGGCCTCTTGTCACCCGCAAGCGGATAGACCTCCCGCCAGCCCGAGGAGGGGAACTCCACCCCTAGGTACTTGTAGGTGGGCGTGACGCCCACAGGCTGTCCCCGATATGTGAGTGCAGGAGGCATGGGGTGACGGAAGAGGATATGAGAACCACCCCGGTCTTGGCCATTGACGCCATGTTCAGAGGCCCGACAAAATGTGTCTAGGGCATCCAGTGAGATCGCATAGCTTCGGGGTGTGGGCCAAAGCCAAGCCAACATCGCCCGCGATAGATGAGCCGGGCGGATGACCCGTGCAAAAGTCGTGATGCCATCCCCCATGCTCCAAGAAGCCGTGGCTCTAACCGACAATGTAGAGGCCAAAAAGTGTTGGCGAGGGGGGCAACCCCGCCCGGACCCCGATACTACCGGTGAATGCTTGGCCCGGCGGGCTGCATCCCCGCCAAAACAACTCTCATACAACCCGTATATGGCATTCTCGCAGACAGCAAATGGAGCCCCAGCTGACGCAGCCTAGCCCACGCTTTTTCCCGGGACCAGATCAAAAGCCTTTGGCGGTCCACAAAGCAAAGAATACAAGTCCAAAATTCGATGATTCCGCCGTCTTCAATCGGTCGCCCGCAGCCAGTAAAGATATGGTCAATCGCTGAGTGGCGGGTCGAAGCCCGCCTGTGGTGAGGGTGGGCTCGCACATCCGGCCGCCTCGCCCCGGGTCAACTCACTGCTCGAGAATGCCACCAACAGTTTGGCAAATATCAACTAACCATGATCGTCCCAGAATTGGCCGGACGGGTGGGTCGCCCGCCTTGTGAATGGGAACAACCCCGCTTGGGTCCATTGTCCGGGAAACCCTCCCGCAATGCTCGTTGAAACGGGGTAGTGAGGACCGCACAAGCGGCCCCCCGCCCACTTGAGTAACTCGGCCCGCATACCATCGAGGTCACCGCCTTCCCATTAGCTAGCCGCGCGCAGCCCTCCTCAACATCCTCGCCCACGAACCAATGGGGCCATCCCGTGGGGGTATGGGCGACGCTGCCCCCGGTCATAGAGCTCCGCAAGTACCGCTCCCATCGCCCGTGTGATGTCCCCGTAGGTCATGGGCTGGCAAGCACTCAAGGCCAAAAGGTTCGAGGATGAGTGTCCAAAGAGCCAACATCTCCCCGATGCTTAGCAAGGTACCGCTTTTGTGTCCTTCGGATGGGCGCCATGCGGTGGTGGCCTACAAGCGGGTACACGGATCCGCAATGTGATTCGAGCTGCCGCTATGCTTTCTTACAAATCCGCATCAAACCATCGGTTCTGGCGGAATGTTGCTGACCCCGAGCGGCGACGCTGGTTCGCCAAAGCACCCGTCCGCCGATCCCGTAATAGCGGTCACCGGTCTGCCTCGCCGCTTCTAGTGTGGAGGTCTCCAGACCATCGGGAGGGCGCCCATGAGCATCTTGGCCAGAGTCCTCTCGCCTGCTCATAATCGAAGTCTCAACCGAGGGACCACGAGGGGCTGGCATAGTGGGGGTTCCGGGCGGCTCGCCAAACCAGATCCAAATAAAGTGGGAGGTGATCCGAGTCGACCTCCTCATCCCGACCGCCTGTGCCCACCCGTAAACGACCGATGAGATGCATATCTTGGCGCAACTACAAGCACATAGTCCACCACACTAGACCCTCCCCGATTGTCCCGTCTGCATGTGCACTTGGCGAGAATCGGGCCACCGTGAAAGGCCATTGCAAATTATCAAGTCAAAAATGCCACATAGCAGAGAGCAATCGCTCGCCAAAGCGAAAGTGACTGGGCGTCATCCGACCAGCGGGCCGTGCTACTTCAGGGGGCGAAGCTGCGCAGACATCGTCGGCGAGGGGTCAAGTCGCATGGGCTGCTCTACTCCCGTCCGCATTGAAATCTCCAAGAAGGACGACCCTACCCAACCGCCGATGCCGCCAGATGTCATCATATAGATCGACATATGGGTCCATCCTATCCGCATCGTGGTGGCTGCGATAGAAGGTGCCGTCTGCGTGGGGAAATAACAGCGCCGTAAAAAGAGGGTTGCCACCGGTATTATGCACACGAACCCGTAAGTACCGGCTTGGTCCGGCTCGCTCTCCGAGGGTAAATCAATGTGCCAAGGTTGTCCCAGTAGCAAGCCACTCCACCATGACCCCGCCGGTCCCGCATGCGTATTGAAGACCGAAAATGTTGGTAACCCTAAAAATCGTAGCTCAGGCTCAAAGATGCTCCCATGTTCCATGAGGAAGATGAGATCCATACCGCCGCCACTGAAGTTCGATCGCCCCCTTCTCGCCAAGGGAAGCCTCGACAATTCCATGAGACCACCCGGAGGCACAATTCCTATTTGTCGCCAGGGATGGTATGCGCACTCGAAGTCATGGGGGAGGACGGGAAGCAGAGGCCGAAAGAGAAGTAGATGGAGCAGAGGCAAAGATGTGGTCAGAGGGCGGGCCGCGAGGGAGCGTGGAGTAGGAGCAGGAGAAGGGGGGCCGGTAGTAGAAGGTATGTGGCCGCTGCGGTAAATGGGGTTGGGGCCGCGGGTCCGCAGCAGCAGCAGCGGTGTCAGGCTGTCGGAAAATGCATCATCCCGCCGAACCAATCCCCCGCGGCACCCCGCTGGCGAATGCCTCGACCACCGACAAGCTCCCCGCTCTGCCTCCCTCTGTTGCACGGGTGTGAGGTCCCGGCCCACGCATGTGGATGTCCCCCTTCAACATCCGCCCTGGCGCAATATGGCATCACGCACATGTGCATCCGCAACCGCGAATATGACAATGCGGTCCACGGCCCGGCAACGAGCCCCATGCCGGCCGCTTTCGAAAATGCGAACTGCCTCGGAATGTCATCCGGACGAGAATGTGTGTTGGGATGTTGTGGGCGAGACTCTCCCCTGCCGCTCTCGGCATGCCTCGAACTACCGGTTGTGGCCTCTCCGCTGCGCCCACGAGTTCTCAAGGGCCAAGGGGTCCAAGGTGGGCGGGGCAAGTCGGGTCCCCGTGGCCGGGGTGGTGGTGGTGGCCGATGGCGTGGAGGACTGGAGTGTGGCCGGGATGGCGGGGTGGTTGAGAGCGGGCAGCAAGCGGGGCGTGGCTGCGGGAGGCCGGCCGGCGATAGCGGCCCGAGCCGCCAAGCTCGCCCAATGAAGTGGGAGCACAGCTCTTGCGCAGCCCTTTCTTGGCCATCTCCTCACTGCCCGCCGGCCGCCCGACTATGAACCTCTAGGGAGACCCCGCCTGGGTTGCGCGGATGGTTGCCCGCAACCCCGGAGCTCCGTGCTCGAGTAGCGAGCGTGCTCGAGCCCCGGACACCGCCGAGGGCGGGCTTGCTGTTCGATCTTACTCGAAGATCCTGCCGGTTCGGTACCGCGAAGAGCGGCGCTGCGCTCCCTGCAGCCATGGTGGTGGCTGCCTCTACCTCGGGGCCGGTGACAACGGACCATCGCCTCCCCGTGATTGGCGCTCCCTCTCCCTCGTGTCATGGTGTCCGCAGTGATGAACCACCATGAGTCTGGGCCCCGCATGTCCCGGCCCCTCCTGCCTGCTGCCGCCGGTGTGCAAGGCCAAGGCCATCTTCCACATGCAGCGTGCGGGTCTCCAAGCCCGCGGATACGGTTCTTCTCGACCCGATTTGCCTTTTTGAGCACATGGGATGCCGAGGACTCCATCTCCACGCCATGCCACCCGGCGGCAATCAAGTTAGCCTCAATCACGAGCACTTTGTTAGCCTCCATTCCCGCTTTGGCGTGGCTCCAATTCTGCTAGAGGCGAGGAGTTCCTATGTGGTCCGAGCAATTAATCCCTTCCGGCCGGGCCTCACCGAGGGGGGCCTTAGCCTTAGCCCGAGCCTCCTTCTTCATGGAGGATGACTCTCCCCGCCCATGATGGTGATCGGGACCGTTTGTGCGGCGGGCCCTCGCCTTGGGTTTCCCAGGCCGGCCCATCTTCTGTGGCCATGACTCCCAAAGTTTGAGGGGTCTCTGGCTGCGGAAAGGGTGCCTAGAATTGAATTTGGGGACTCAAGAACGCGGGCAGAGCACCTTTTGGGCTAGTCAACGGAAACCCTAAGTGGTGGGCAGGGGGTGTCGGTGCGTTTCTAGCGAGCCCAGCAACACCCGGGTAGGGGGTGCCCACCACCTTTGACTTTGACTTTGACCTACTGCCACTGCTTCTCATAGGTCTTTAGAGGATATGGGCGGTACTCGAACAAAAAATGTTGATGTTGTATGATTTGCTTGAGGATATCTGCTCCATGATGTTTACATGCGTGTTCCTTTATGGATGTGTTTGATTCTCTTGAGCCGTGCAATCAAAACACATATGATGTTGTCATGCTTATCAATTCATTACATGAGGCAAGAATAACCATGAGAGCCTTGACAGAAAGGCAGCATGTCAAGACTTTATGGATAATGTATGCTTCTATAGTTTTGCACGTATGCGGCTCGAGTAGCTTTCGCCAAGCTTGCTGCTTCTAATATCTCGCAAAGTATCTATTTCATTTGCTATTTTTCATTAACTCATCCAAGTGTGATGTAATGTTTGTTTTTTGCCCCGAAGGGGCAAAATTTTTTTTAACCTATAACACAAACTATTACATTACACGCCTTAAAATTAAATTCCCCCTAAAACCCCCTTTTGTTTGGGTGCATATTCACACGGGGGTGACGTAGGGCAGCGAGAGCCCCTGTAATTATGTTTGGCACGTATAAAATCAACACCATATAGTATATTTCCTGAAATCTTATAGTATTTTGCAAATCTTGTTATACAGTATAACAAATTCTATACATCTATACCCCACAAACGAGGAACATTGTGTACGGTGTAGATTAAGGAATAAGGGGTGAATATGCCTATCCAACAGCTCTCATTGCCCGGAGTCACCCCCTGTGTGAATATGCACCCAAACAAAAGGGGGTTTTAGGGGGAATTTAATTTTAAGGCGTGTAATGTAATAGTTTGTGTTATAGGTTAAAAACAACAAGGGGTTTTCTTTGTGTTTTTGTACGCTTTTCACTAAGGTTTTCCTATGATTTCGTGATGTATTCAAATGGATGTACTAATGCGTACATCTAGAGTGCACCATTTCTGAGCCATTGATTTTAGCCTTTTTTTTTCCAATGGTCAACAACCAATGGCTCACAACAAAAGCCCTTTTTTTGTGCGTGTGGTGCATAATGGTCAACAACCAATGGCTCACAACAAAAGCCCTCTTTTTGTGTGTGTGGTGCATAATGGGCACATGAAGGGCTTGAAGGGCGCATGTAGTGCAGTTTCCCTGCCGGCAACACATTTCTTATCATAACTTCTGATCCAGAGCTCTGTTTGAGATGATGTTTATTGCGTTGGAAAGCTCTCTCCGAGATCTTTTTAATAGTGTATAATATGGATATGTTTGGTTAAGTTATCTATGCTAAAACAACAATTTTTCGGCCGGGTTTGGTAGGCTTTGAAGGGCACATGTAGTGCAGTTTCCCCGCCGGCAACACATTTCTTATAATAACTTTTGATCCAGAGCTCTGTTTGAGATGATTTTTATTGCTTTGGAAAGCTCTCTCCGAGATCTTTTTGATAGTGTATGATATGGATATGTTTGGTTAAGTTATCTATGCTGAAACAGCAATTTTTCGGCCGGGCTTGGTAGGCTTTCACATCCTAATACAGGATTGCGCTATTGGATATTGTTTTATGGCTCATTCCAAATGAAGCTTGAAAAAAAATTACCATGCATTTTGAGATTTTGAGGCTTCTAGATCCTTGTGCTAACAAGCAGAAAAGTTTCCCACTTTGGTTTCTCACCACAAGAATCCATGGAGGCCAAAGGCTGCTGTTAAATCCCAGTTGAAAAATGTTTGTGTATGGGTGTTGCAAACTTTATATATTTCAGAATAATGGGATCAATCTGCTCTATCTTTATGGTAACTTTTACTTATTTCTATTTGTTTTATTGTGATGAAATTCAAAAGCTACAGGTGATGAAAGCCTCAAATGAATTCTAGTTTTTTTGGTTTGAATTCTAAAATTTTTGTCACACCGGGTGGGAGGGGGTGACGTCCCTAAGGCCCCGAAGGGGCCAAAAAAATTTTTTTGCAACACAAACCATTAACATTCAACATATAAAAATTAAATCCCCCAACACATAACAACCATTGACATTAACAACCAACACATAACTACTATTGACATTAATTAACACAACCATTGGGTCCAACAGATTTAAATTAAAATCCCCCTTAAACCCCCTTTGGTTTGGGGTATGATACGCACGGCACAGGGAAATAGACCAAAGGAGCCAATGCTAGATTTCAATCAGCTATAGGAAGCTACTTCAACATGAAAAACTTTTGTAATGTAGAAGAATAACCGACCGATATCAAATGTTATCTATTCAAAGGCAAGAATAGCCACCACCCGTTTATCTGGAAAGCGTAAGCATGGGGCCGAGTTTTATGAGAGAAACTGGGAAGCGGGAAGGAATTCTTAGGCAATGGCACGGACAGAATTCGTGGTAAGGACAAACACACCACTAACAATCATGGTCCTCAAAACAGGCGTAAAACCAATGGAAGTGAGAGCATGGGAGAGAACTATAAGATACCGCCGGAGAGATAACGGGAGACATACAAGGAAAATCGGCCCAAAGATTGCAATCACGTAATCAGCAAAATCACATATCCTAGAAAGCAATGGATGGTTTAAGGAGGTGGCAACATGGACCCGGACAAATGGGATTAAATCTGAAAGTGACCTAATAGAAGAGGGGCAAAGGAATGAGGAGGGCGGGGCCACAAAGAACAAGAGCATGGCTGCAAAGGCATACGGGACCCAAGACAGATCGCTCATACAAGTTTTAATCCGACCAACAAATAGGACATCGATATATGAGGGGATAACTTATTTGGGGAAAAAAGGGACACGCTAGCCAAATTTAGGATGGGAAGCCATGATCTAAGAATCAAAAAGACGTGTGGAGAGGGGTAGACAAGGAGGACGGGATATCGCGAGAATCTGTGATGGGGAGAATAGAGGATGAGAACCATATGATTAGTGACTGCCCGACATACGGAGACATCGAGGGACGATATAGGAATATAAGGTGGGGAGAACCAGTCCACAAAGGCGATGAAGATGACAGAATCACTAAGGGATCCGCGACGCGATCCACGATGATAATGACCCACGGCATACGAGAGAAGTGCACAAAGGAAAGAGGGCTTGTAATATAATCCGTACAAAACGAGTCATATAGCCTCACACAAATTGCCTGACTAAAAGTGGTTGATAACGACGCGATCACCGCATCGCCAAGAAGCCGAGGTAAAAGCGGGTGCCGGTATTAAAAGGAAAAGTCAGCCTTCCTAAAGGCTACATTGTAACAAATAAGTGATATGCTAGTAGCACCCTTTAGGGAGCTCGCCCATGCTACACAAGTCCAGGGGCCTTATGGCACAAAGGACACAAATGTATTCTATTCTATTCTATTCTATTCTATTCTATTCTATTCTATTCTATTCTATTCTATTCACACGGGGGGTGACGTAGGGCAGCGAGAGCCCTCATAATTGTATTTTGCACGTATGAAATCAACACCATATAGTATTCCGCTTGAAATCTTATAGTATTTTGCGAATCTTGTTATACAGTATAGCAAATTTTGTACTTGCATACCCCACAAACGAGGAACTTTACGTACGGTGTAGATTAAGGAATAAGGGGTGAATATGCCTATCCAACAGCTCTCGTTGCCCGGAGTCACCCCCCTGTGAATATTCACCCCTTATTCCTTAATCTACATCGTACGTAAAGTTCCTCGTTTGTGGGGTATGCAAGTACAAAATTTGTTATACTGTATAACAAGATTCACAAAATACTATAAGATTTCAAGCGGAATACTATATGGTGTTGATTTCATACATACGTGCAAAATACAATTATGAGGGCTCTCGCTGCCCTACGTCACCCCCCGTGTGAATATGCACCCAAACCAAAGGGGAGTTTTAATTTAAATGTGTTAGACCCAATGGTTGTGTTAATTAATGTCAATGGTAGTTATGTGTTGGTTGTTAATGTCAATGGTTGTTATGTGTTGGTTGTTATGTGTTGGGGGATTTAATTTTTATATGTTGCTATATTATGGAGAAGTAAAAAGCAATCCTCCGTGGCCATGTCTTCAGCAGAAGCAGAATGTATAGCAGTATCTCTTGTGGCTAACGAAGTTGTATGGTTGAAAGGGTTATTGGGAGAGCTGGGGATAATACAGGATAATCTAGTCCAGTTATACAGTGATAGCATGAGTTGCATAGCAATGACAAAAAATCCTATAATGCACGAAAGAACGAAACATATTGAGTTACATATGCATTTTGTCAGAGATTTGGTTCAAAAAGGTTTGATACAAGTAGTATACATGTCAACTGACAATCAAATTGCAGATTTGCTCACTAAAGCCTTGGGAGAAGAAAAATGTAACAAGCACAAACTTGAAATTGGCGTCAATGTGACATGAAGGAGGAGTGTTAGAATGTTTATCATGTCACAGGTTAGAATATTATTTGTATATTAACACTAGACCTGTCCCTGGGACCATTTCTGATCCATGGACCAGAACTGGCCCACATGACCTCTACCACTTAAACCCACGTAACTCAAGAAAGAAATTTCAATTTTATAATATACCACCATCATTTGAGTCTTCACTAATTTCTTAATGACCTCTGAGAATTTCAAGACCAATGAGGTCACCTATACCTTGTGGTGATTGCTCAAACATTGAAGAATTTGGCAGTTTCTGTACCAGTCCAGAACTGCCTTCTTCGATATTTCTAGCATAAAGTGACTTAAACCTTGCTAAAGTTGGAGGTATTTGCCTGTTTATCATAGAATACATTGAGTTTTATGTTCCCATATTTTCTTGCTATCATTTGAAATCGGTGGAAGCCGCCAAACCCTATTTTGATATAAAAAGCTACTTGAGGTTTAAGAATTGTTAAATTCTTGTGGCCATGAGTTGCTAACTATACGAACTATAGTTTCATGATTTTTGGAGTTTAAATAAGTCATGTTAACCTTAATATTTACTAAAAGAATCTACTATACAGAATTTTGGACAAAAGTATATGTTAAAATGCTCCACTCATAGAAAGAGACACTACTTTTCCCCAAATATGCCTTTAAAATGGTTTAAAATGTGAGAAATGACATATATAGAGACCTCTTATATAGGTTGTATGGTCTTATTGAAAAAAATACCATGAAATCTGCTTATTTCTTACTAGCATAAACTTCATATCTGTGTTACTGCTATAAAGCATTGTCATCCAAGTAGAATAACATTACATGTAAGTTATCTTTCATGTATATTATATTTTTTAATGGATGCAAACCTTTCTTGGCAATAGAAATCTAGTTGCATATTAAAGTAACATGTTATTTCTAAGATTTTAATTTATATATATAAGCACGCATCACCATTTATGGTCCACGAGACCAATTGTATAGAGCATATATCTCTCATTAGCCTTATCCATTTTTCTCCATAGAATGATGTTATGGCTTTTTAACTTCGATCACATGATTTTTGAAAGGTGTAAGTGAAAGTTCATGTAGGTTCAATTGGTCATAAATACCCTATAAATTCTCAATTGTTTGTGCTTCAACCTTACCCTTAAATTACACAAGCTAACCTAATCAATTAATTTTGTCCTATAGAGAATCATACACGTAATTTATATGTGAAAGTTGAGATCAAAATTGAATAAGGTGGCACCATCAATAATTTTTAAACTTTCAGTCATCTGGACCAATGATGGTCTGCAACTGGACTGCAGATAGCAGTCTATCTTGATTTTTTATAGTAAAAGTTTTTTATATTTTTCCTTGGTTCTTTTTGCATTGGTTTCTTGACATGAGATATTTTGTGGATGTGATTTTGTAAAGTCACACCTTAGGGCACAAATCT
This sequence comes from Isoetes taiwanensis, assembly GCA_021234155.1. Lineage (NCBI taxonomy): Eukaryota > Viridiplantae > Streptophyta > Lycopodiopsida > Isoetales > Isoetaceae > Isoetes > Isoetes taiwanensis. The sequence continues at coordinate 5,770,408 of JAJEKV010000020.1, read as the reverse complement.
AGAACAAACATGGAAGATATAATATAATTGATGCTATCTATTCTAGTACAATCCTTAAGACAATCAACAACAAATATTTTTTGTGAACAAAGTGGTTCAAGAGCTACTTGTGTCCCAAAACTCAACTTGAAATGGACTAACATAAGGATATTATCAATTTTTGAATGAACTATGGACCAGTAATGGGCAGGTACAGATATTGTTTTTGATTTTTTTTTACCATGTCTTTTGCTCTTTCCACGAGCTTGTTTTTGCATTGGTTTCATATCCTTATAAACTTTTATAATGTGATTTTTTTGGAGGACAGCCTAGAATCATATGTAGCAATACTATCCATTTGTATAAATCCCCTAAAATTGAAAATAGAAGTAAATGTCAAAACATCAAATTCAAACTCAACAAATATTTTTATAGGATGGAGGATCTCGTGAATTACTTATATGCCAAATTTGGACTCAAAATTGATCTCCTTCTGAAAAAAGTTGTTTTTATATCACAACTGCTTTCTGGAACCAGTATTGATTCTCAGAAGGCAGAGGACAGTTTTGACCTTGTCATGTTTGAATTGCTCTATCTTCCTTCACACAGTTCGAATTGAGATGTGGTTTTTTGTGCCTTGCTCCATTAGGTTTTTTTTTTAGATTAAAAAAGGGCCTTCAAAACATGCCAACTAAGCGCAAATGAAGATAAATGAACTACCAATCAGAAATCAGAGCCTGACGGGTCCAGTCAGCAAAAGTGTTATAACTAACTCACTGGATCACATTTTCTAGCATAACTATTGATAGGAATGTCCAAATGAGCTCTCGTTTAGTGCAATGGATAGATCTCATTGAGATCTTTCAAATCTTAGGTGCTTTGCACATATTCTAGCCACTTATGATTGTCAAAACTCCAAAAAATATGGTTTTTACCATTTTTACTATCCTCACCGGGGTAAAAGATATGCAAACCACCTAAGGTTGGAAAGATCTCAATGAGATCTATCTATTGCACCAAACAAGAGCTCATTTGGACTTTCTATCAATACTTATGCTAGAAAATGTGATCCAGTGAGTTAGTTATAACTGTTTTGCTGACTGAATTACCAGTTCTGTTTTCTGATTGGTAGTTCATATAGCTTAGTCAGCAGTTCTTAGAAGGCCCTTTTATGATCTCAAAAAATCCCTAATGCTCTATATCTTGTGTAGAAAAATAACCTTATAACCAAAAAAATCAAAAAAATCTTTTCATTAAGACAGTTTTACTTTGTGTGATCATGAAGCTTTTGGTACTTGACCCCCTTGGGTTTGCTAGAGTATAACTCACAAGAATGGGAGCTGATACATTTTTGTGTATTTTTCATGGAAGCATGACTGCCATATATGAAGTCCTAGAGAGGGTTTGGCTAGTTTTTGTGTTCTTGATTTTATATGATTTTTTTTTTTGTGAACCTTCAAAATGCCCTTTAATGGTCCATCATGGGATAGGTCTAGTGTTAAGATATGCATGGAAATTAACACGTGGCAGGAATACAGTGATCAGACTTACAAAACAAACAGAATAAAATGTCAAGAACAGATTACGATAGATTGGATCGAACAGTTGTGTGACACACCTAAGGGGTTGATGGACAAGTTAACGTTTGAGCGTTAACCATATACGGTATTTACATTATGGTATTCATACTATGGTATACTGGATATTTGATGGAATACGGGATTTGAGTAGAATAGCGAAGCTAAGATTAGGGAGACTAACTAGTTAGGAATCTGTAAGAATAGGAAGATTTTTACTATTAATTGGAAAGGGGAGGATATTTCCCTAAACTTAAGGATTAAAACATTATAAAGGAAAAAATGCCTTTTGTGGATCGAAATCTCAAAAAGCTCTTGAACCTGCACCATCAAGCCTAGGAGAAGGATCAGATTTGGTGGGTAAACCGGAGCCAGACTTTGAAGTTTATTGTGCCATGATTTGAATGCATGTGCCTCCTTGCAAAGGAAATCCTGACAGTCTTAGTTTCTCCTGTTATACTTATCCGGAAAGGAATGTTTTCTTTAAACTCAGACCTCTGCCGTAATCTAACCAGATGTCGCTTTGCCATCTTTGTGCTTTCCTTCCAGAATGTTTTAGATTTGGATCTCGGTAGTAGATCATTCCATTTAAGCTTCTTCTATCTTATAATTGCATACCTAAAAGCTTGAAGATGGAGCTCGTTGTAGAACGGCCTCTCATACTTCTATTCCAGTATTTTGTGGCCTTCAGACCCCGATTCCTTTAGTCCGGCATGATCCCTTCCCGATTCAACCCGTTCTGATCCGGTGTTGCCAGTCCGGCCTTGTTTTCACGCAACAGAGCCTTCTGTTATGTTATTTGTATTTGTTGCATTCTTATTTGATATTTGGCTTTTTTAAAATTAATTAAAACATTCACTAGGCTAGATGGTTAAGGGTTTGAGCTATTAGTCTAGAGACCCAGGTTTGATTCCGGCTGAGAACCTAAACTTTTGCCTCACCTTTCTTTTACTTCCTTTATGTCGTCGTAATGCCCTTGTATGTATCAAGTTATTCCATATAGGTTTCTTTTGCTTGTAGAAAGTGGTTGTTAAACATTTCCTTTATTATGTTCTTGTTACTTTGATATGGTTAAATGGAATGTTTAAAAAGATATGATTTAACTGTTTGAACGAACCCGCCCCTTCGTCGATGCCGGAGGGCTGGAGCGGTTGAGCATCGTGCATACCAGGTGATTGGTATGTGAACGTACATCCGTGTCGCGAACGGTGTACCTGAGAGCCCGGGCGAGGGATTGATCATCCCTGGATAACATTAATAGCTGTTAAAGTTGTGTTGTAATGCTGTGTTTCTTTCCAATTTATCTAGACCCAGGTAACGGTTGCCCACTTAGTCCTTTTCCTGGACTAATCCCCATCACTTCTTTCTCATTTCTTACAGACTAATCTGGTAGCTACATGATTGTCGAGCGAGGGGAGCACGAGTGATAGTAGAGATGTTGTCTTGCGTAGAATCCTACATAGTTTCAATTGTAACCTTGAGTTTATGAATTTTATTAATGAAAGATCTCTTTAAGAATAGGAAGATTTTTACAATTAAATAGGAAGATTTTTACTATTAATTGGAAAGGGGAGGATATTTCCCTAAACTTAAGGATTAAAACATTATAAAGGAAAAAATGCCTTTTGTGGATCGATATCTCAAAAAGCTCTTGAACCTGCGCCATCAAGCCTTGTTGTAGAGGAGAAGGATCAGATCTGGTGGGTAAACCGGAGCCAGACTTTGAGGTTTGTTGTGTCATGATTTGAATGCTTGTGCCTCCTTGCAAAGGAAATCCTGACAGTCTTAGTTTCTCCTATAATACTTCTCCGGAAAGGAATGTTTTCTTTAAACTCAAACCTCTGTCGTAATATAAGCAGATGCCGCTTTGCCATCTTTGTTCTTTCCTTCCAGAATGTTTCAGATTTGGATCTCGGTAGTAGATCATTCCATTTAAGCTTCTTCTATCTTATAGTTGCATACCTAAAACCTTGAAGATGGAGCTCGCTGTAGAATGGCCTCTCATACTTCTATTCCAGTATTTTGTGGCCCTCAGACCCCGATTCCTTTAGTCTGGCCTTCCCGATTCAACCTGTTCTGATCTGGTGTTGCCAGTCCGGCCTTGTTTTCATGCAACAGAGCCTTCTGTTATGTTATTTGTATTCGTTTGCCGTTCTTATTTGATATTTGACTTAAAATTCATTAAAATGTTCACTAGTCTAGATGGTTAAGGATTTGAGCTATTAATCTAGAGACCCAGGTTCGATTTCGGCTGAGAATCCGAACTTTTGCCACACCTTCGCCCTTGTATGTATCAAGTTATTCCATATAGGTTTCTTTTGCTTGTAGAAAGTGGTTGTTAAACATTTCCTTTATTATGTTCTTGTTACTTTGATATGGTTAAATGGAATGTTTAAAAAGATATGATTTAACTGTTTGAACGAACCCGCCCTTCGTCGATGCCGGAGGGCTGGAGCGGTTGAGCATCGTGCATACCAGGTGATTGGTATATGAACGTACATCCGTGTATCATGACGGTGTACGACGAGCTTCGGGCGAGGGATTGATCATCCCCGGATACCATTAATAATCGTTAAAGTTGTGTTGTAATCTTTGTGTTTCTTTCGGTTTATCTAGACCCAGGTAACGGCTGCGCACTTAGTCCTTTTCCTGGACTAACCCCCATCACTTCTTTCTCATTTCTTCTGAGACTAATCGGTAGCTACGTGGATTTCGAAATTTAGGGCACCGCAGTGATAGTAGAGATGTTGTCTTCGTAGAAATCCTCAATGGTTTCAATTGTAACCTTGAGTTTATGAATTTTATTAATGAAAGATATTTATTATTCGAGTTCCATTACTCTCTCTTGTTTGATCTCAAGTGCTTAACACACTAGGAGCGTTTCATTTGGTATCAGAGCCTAGGTTCCCGATTGCTAACCCTTGTTTGGTTATTGGACCAGACAATTGGAGATCATCGATATTCCCAGTGACAGCGAGGAAAAGGAGGTCATCCACATACCCAATGATGAGGATGAGGGTCTCGAAGTATCCAGCCTCGAGCCAGAGAGGAAACCCTTAGGAATAAGTCTTCCCTATTCTAGCTACCCCAACCGAGTTTGGAGCCTTAGGACAATCGAAATTGCCAAAGTCTACCTGAAGCTTCGAAATGGGAGAACTAGGAAAACCCGAAAGCAAGCCCAAATAGCATTCTTTGAGCATCATAGATCTCTTGAACCTCCTGAAAGGATAGAAATTTGCGTGCATGGATCACCTGTGTACTCCCTTGAGAATCTTTTTTTTTTTTTTTTTTTTTTTTGAGGTTAAGAGGTGTTTTTTCCATTAATTAATAAAAGCCATACATATGTGTAACCATTGAGGGAACAAGATTTCCCATTAGTTACATCTTAGAGTTAAAATAAGGAAATATCATCATGGAATGAGCATAATGTTTAAACAGTAACGTGCCACCAAAAGTCTTTCCATGAGGACATGGGAAAATGTTTAGTGCGGGAGAAAATGTGACACACCTAGGGGGTTGATGGACAAGTTAACGTCTGAGAATCTCTTTCCATGAGGACATGGGAAAATGTTTAGTGCGGGAGAAAATGTGACACACCTAGGGGGTTGATGGACAAGTTAACGTCTGAGCGTTAACCATATACGGTATTTACATTATGGTATTCATACTATGGTATACTGGATATTTGATGGAATACGGAATTTGAGTAGAATAGCGAAGCTAAGATTAGGGAGATTAACTAGTTAGGAATCTGTAAGAATAGGAAGATTTTTACTATTAATTGGAAAGGGGAGGATATTTCCCTAAACTTAAGGATTAAAACATTATAAAGGAAAAAAATGCCTTTTGTGGATCGAAATCTCAAAAAGCTCTTGAACCTGCGCCATCAAGCCTTGTTGTAGAGGAGAAGGATCGGATCTGGTGGGTAAACCGTTGCCAGACTTTGAGGTTTATTGTGCCATGATTTGAATGCTTGTGCCTCCTTGCAAAGGAAATCCTGACAGTATAATACTTCTCCGGAAAGGAATGTTTTCTTTAAACTCAGACCTCTGCCGTAATCTAAGCAGATGCCGCTTTGCCATCTTTGTTCTTTCCTTCCAGAATGTTTCAGGTTTGGATCTCGGTAGTAGATCATTCCCTTTAAGCTTCTTCTATCTTATAGTTGCATACCTAAAAGCTTGAAGATGGAGCTCGCTGTAGAACAGCCTCTCATACTTCTATTCCAGTATTTTGTGGCCCTCAGACCCCGATTCCTTTAGTCCGGCATGATCCCTTCCCGATTCAACCTGTTCTGATCCGGCGTTGCCAGTCCGGCCTTGTTTTCATGCAACAGAGCCTTCTGTTATGTTATTTATATTCGTTTGCCATTCTTATTTGATATTTGGCTTAAAATTCATTAAAACATTCACTAGTCTAGATGGTTAAGGATTTGAGCTATTAATCTAGAGACCCAGGTTCTATTTCGGCTGAGAATCTAAACTTTTGCCTCACCTTCCTTTTACTTCCTTTATGTCGTCTTAATGCCCTTGTATGTATCAAGTTATTCCATATAGGTTTCTTTTGCTTGTAGAAAGTGGTTGTTAAACATTTCCTTTATTATATTCTTGTTACTTTGATATGGTTAAATGGAATATTTAAAAAGATATGATTTAACTGTTTGAACGAATCCGCCCCTTCGTCGATGTCGGAGGGCTGGAGCGGTTGAGCATCGTGTATACCAGGTGATTGGTATGTGAACGTACATCCGTGTCACGAACGGTGTACGTGAAAGCCCGGGCGAGGGATTGATCATCCCTAGATAACATTAATAACTGTTAAAGTTGTGTTATAATGTTGTGTTTCTTTCCAGTTTATCTAGATCCAAACGGTTGCCCACTTAGTCCTTTTCCTGGACTACCCCCCCATCACTTCTTTCTCATTTCTTATAGATTAATCTGGTAGCTACGTGACTGTCGAGCGAGGGGAGCACGAGTGATAGTAGAGATGTTGTCTTGCATAGATTCCTACGTAGTTTCAATTGTAACCTTGAGTTTATGAATTTTATTAATGAAAGATATTTATTATTCGAGTTCCATTACTCTCTCTTCTTTGATCTCAAGTGCTTAACGCACTAGGAGCATTTCAAGTTGCCTTGAAGCATTTGATTCAAGCCGGATCAGCCGGATCTGCTTAGTAATCGGTCGGATTTGATTGATAATCTGCCAGACAGCCGGATTCGCTTGATAATCAGCACTGGAGTATTGATGGAGCTTCTGCAATCAGTCTAAATAACAGTAAAACCTTTTTGTCATACTTCCTTTTTTTTTGCTGCCCAGGCTTCTTCTAGCCCGGATTGAATAGCTGCAATGAATCGCCTTCTATCTATCTGCTCTGGGTTTGCTACCTAGATTACTGTAATTGCAGCGAATCGCTTTATGGATTGTATGTTACCCATCTGTAAATTGCTGGTATTTATTAAGCCCTGTTAGTTGCTGATTCGTTGCTGGTATAATTGGTGAAGTACAGATAGTTGTTGGAGAAGAATTGGTACAGAGCTTTCATACATTTACAGAAGCAACCACATGAATGCCCAACGAAGGTGGGCAATTTTCTAGTAGAACGGAACAAAATAGATTTTTTTAACATCCACAAAGACCATAGGCTATAGGACCATACAATGGATCACTAAGTTTGTATAAAGAAACTTAACTTAGAGTATGAAGGCACACATCTAGTACCTCACATATGTATAATGCCAAGTCATGCACATATGAGAAGTTGTAGAAGTGTGGAATGCAATGTTAATATCAAATAACGATTCCTGAATTATCACAAAAAGCAGAATATTTGAGAAGTACAAAATTTATATGTCTCATCTAACTGTGTAAGCACAAAAACATGTCACAGGAGCACTAGCCTGGAGCACAATGTACTTACTCCAAAATAGGAGACTAACGATAAGAATCAATTTGAAGATACGGAATTCAAATATGTTCCATCATTTTTTACTCAAGCAAGGAACACTTGTAAGCCGCCAATATCTTTTTCTGAGCAATCATAATAACACCACATGCAGATGAATAAATGCTCTGAAAAATGTGGCATCTGCGATGTTCCCATATCGATCACATGATCCAACCAGAACCAAGATGGAATGCCCTCTGTTTAGCTAGGGGGCATGCATTGAGATAGGACGTCAAGAGGATGCATCAACCGTCTAATGCACTATTAAACAAACCTTATAGCCAGGACCACGTCGGCTGAACCTCTGGACAATAGAAAGACAGTGTTCAAGAGTCTCAACGCCTGAAAGGCAGAGCAGGTGCAGATATGCGAGGATCATAACGAAGTTGGAAGGCATTGACATGCAGGCACCTCTAGATAACCTTCCACCAAAGCACAGAAACTTTAGGGTGGAGCAACTTAGTATTATATATATGTTACTTTCAACTATTAAAGGAAATCTCTTTTGTAATAGAAATTACATCATACAATATAGCTTGATTAAAATACAATGCTCTTGTCATCTATGCCAGGTCTTGGAGCATTCAATAGTCTTGGAGCCTAGGGGAATAAGCAAGGCCACAATTAATTGAAGCACCGAAGGAGGGGGGGAGGGGGGGAAGGGGGTTAGATGGAATGGCTTGAACTTTTAGTTCATTTAAAATTGCTACAATAAAACTATATGGCGTAATGGATCAAAAGATTTGACAAGTTCGTTGATCATTTATAAGTATTAGAAGTTGGTTAACCTTGCTTCTTATGCATTGAACGGAAATTTGTGGACTTCAATAGATAGTTGGCCTCCAAGCTACTACAATTCAATCAAAACATATTTCAAGACTAATAGAAATTTAGTTCTATGTTGTTGTGGAGTATCCGAACAAGACCTAGTTAGGTTGTTTGAATCAACAATAACATCTTCGACAAATATAAGCTAGTATTTACTTATCTAGAATAATGAAGATCACACGTATGTGAAGCAGTTTCTTGGTAAGCTTTGGGATTCCAATGCTTTGAAAATGTCAAAACAACATATTACAGAAGCCAGATTAATCTCACAATTATCTGGGGCTCACAGCAATACATGTTATCACATTTATTCATGAACAGACATAGAACAATTGCATCCATTCGTACTGGTTCACACCACCCCGAAAATTAAATAGGCAGATAGGGCCGCAAAGAGCGTCAAAACAGGGTGTGGAAATGCTGCCAGAGGAAGCTATTGAAGATGAAAGCCACATCTTGATTTGCCCAATATTTGTGACTATTTGAGCACGATATACTGACTTGGTTACACCTAATCAGCTGCTATATGTGCTCATGCAGACACCTGCAGTAATGGCAGTATCGTCCTATATCCTGGAGGTTCTTGACAAGCAAGACGCAAAATATGTCATGCATCATCACCTTTAAGGATGCAAGTAAATCTAGAGAAGACTAAAACCATGACAGTAGGTGCGCTCAGGAACATGGGTTTCTCTATTTGGGTGAAAAAGTTGAGATATGCGAGACATATAAATATCTGGGACTTACTATTAGCAGGAATCATAAATGGCATCAATGCATACAACAAAGAATTGAAAGTGGGCAGAAGGCACTGTATTCTATGGAAAGCATGTGCAGGAAAACCCACATATGGGCATGGCCACTAAAGAAAAACTGTATGAATCTCTAGTCCAAAGCAGGTTTTTCCTTAAAAATCCTTCGGGGCGGGTTTTTTTTAATCCTAGACAATAATGGTCTTGCTGTATTGGTTCTCATAGACCTCATAGTCTACGTAGATGACAAATTCAATCCAATTCAATTTCTTGTATTGGGTCCCATAGATCTCATTGTCTACGTGGACGATAAAAGTGGATTCGGGTCTAAGTTAGATATTGGGGTACAAAAAAGCAGCACGCGCAGCAGTGCCCGGACGCACCTTTTCTATTTCCGCGCCTTTTCGGCGAACAATGATTTTGATTGTCAGAGGTGTAAGTATTCGCGCCCATTGTTACTAATTGAATTGTACAGGCCAATTTGCTCCTCGATTGCACTTCGATTCCGGCATTTTACAAATTGAATCATCCTCTTCAAGGCGCTTGCTCCGACCTCTTTGTTTCTTGCTACTTTTTTTTAAACTATCTTCTTTTCTCATGGCTGGTGAAGGAATCATCCCACAGCAAAAGCTGAAATGGCTTGCGGAAAATGTTACTACAGATGACTGGAACAGTGTTTGGTCTGAGCCAATGGTTTCAGGCAAAATCAAAATCTACTTTGTTAAGCCCTTATTTGAAGCGAAAATTGGATGGCTTGATCGATTTCTTGTATGGAGATGGAGGTGTCCCGAATAATGAATTGAGGAAGCTAGTAGCATTATCATTTGCATGGGAAAACTGTAGTCGGGCAGAGCATAACCCTGAGGCTCATAGGGTTGATTTGGATGCTTACAAGAAACAGGTTAATGTTTGGTCCAGGAGAAAAAGGGATGACATTGATGTTAAAAAAGAAGATGTTAAAAGGATCAAAACTACAGTTCCTTCATGCCAAAGTACACCCTGTAGCTTCAAAGATCAACACCTCAACTTGAATTTAAGGGGAAGCAGGTGTCAGTCTTACGAGTTTTTACGTTTCCAATTTAAGTTTCAACATTTCTTTGATTGAAGAGGAGGTTAGTAAGTTGGAAACAGATTTAGACAACTGTACAACTGATCTGGTAAAAATAATTAGTACCATTGAGGTAGATAAGAACTCTTTAGCAAGGGAAGAGAGGATGATTGAGCTTGGAAGGAACGAGATAGCAAGAATGGAGAATGAGTTGTCTGCTTTGAATGCCAAAGCAGACAAGAATGATGGAGACCTGAAGCAGATTGAAGAGTTAAAGGCAAAAATAAGTGGTGAAATATATTTTTGCTCTAAACTGGAGGCTTGCCTTCCAAAGGTTAGTGTTGAAGCATTACAGGAGAAGGAAAAGAAGGAAAGATTAAAAACTTCACTGGAATTCAGATTACAGGAAAGCAGGAAATATTTAGAAGCTGGTAGACAATTGATGGACTCAGATATATCAAAAATGTCTATCATAACTATGAAAAGCAGGTTGCCTGGTTTCATGGAAGATGCATGTGCTGCATGTGGATTGGTCTTCAATCCAAAATATAAATTGAGTATGGCATTACCATGTGAACATGTCTATCACTTGGCATGCTGCATGCTTTTGTATGAAAAGAAGACATGCTTCAGGTGCTTGAAGGAAGTTCCCAGGGAAGTTTTTGTGGAACTTGGTCTAGAGGTTGCAGGTGAAGAAGACTTGCAGATTCAGGCAGGCAGTGCATTTGAGGTAGGCACTAGTAGTGCATTTGCTTCACCTGATAAGTTTTCCAGTCTTGTTACACCTGTGGCTTCACCTGTGGCTTCACCTGCTTTATTATTTAATAAAGCACACAGCACCTTGCTTCACCCGCTTCGAGTCACCAAAAATGTTGTATCTACCGCATCACTCAAGTGTCACCAAGTCCATGAAGGAAAGGCGTAGAAAGCTTTGCGAAGGTAAGACTTTGATATTTCTTATTTGTGTTTTAACTAACTTAATCTCATTTAAATTGATTTGTGTTCTAAGCGAAGAAAGTTCTCGTAATTCAAATTTAGTAAGGGGCAGCAGCAAAAAAGGATAAAACGTTCACGTGTTGTTGAGAGCAGTTCAGAAGAATATTATGAACAACCTGTGCAAAAGGTTCCTGCAATTGGCATAAAGACCAGGTTGAGGAGTGCAACTGCAGGAGAAAGTTCTACTGCTGCGCCTGTAGATGTTCACGTAGCGATGATGAAGAACAAGCAAATGAAGATGATGTTGCTTCTGCGATTCTTTGAAGATGTTTGTTGAGAAAGATAAGGATAAGGGTGAAGCAGCAGTTGAAATGGAGGTAGCAACAACAAAGAACAAAAAGAAGATTGGGAGACCCTCAAAGAAGCTGCCACCTCAAGCACCAAAGCAAATAGGTGATCAAGTTGATATTATTTTGAAAATGTTAAATGGTAGTTCAGGTTCTGTTTCTCAGTATATCAAGTCATTGAGTTAGTTTCAGAACATAACATATTGTGGTGTATGTGAAATACTGTTTTACTTGTTTTATGTTGTTTGAGAACATTGTTTGAATGTAATTTGGTTTTCTTTAATTAATCACTGTAACCTTTAATTCTGTTTTCTGTTTTAATATTGTAATTTCTGTAATTCTTTAATTGTTGTCATGTTGATGTTTAAGATTCTTTTCTTATGAATGTTGCAGAGGATTTAGAAAAGAAAAAACTTGTCATCTTAGACATTAATGGAGTTTTGGTCAACACCTTCCAAAAAGGAGCAAGATTAAAAATTCCACCAGGGCTCAAGAAGCATTACACAGCAGGAAAAGTGGTTATTTGCAGACCTTTTTTACAAGAGTTCTTGGATTGGAGTTTTGAAAGATTTGAAGTTGGGATTTGGTCTAGCATGATGAAGCACAACATCATACAAATCCTTAACAGTATTCTGCCAGCACACTACATTGCTAAATTCAAATTCATATGGGGTCAGAATGAGTGTGAGGCAATGCCTTTTATGTTTCCAGGCAATGCAACCAAACCTGTATTTATGAAGCCAATTGTCAAAGTTTACACAGCTTTTAATGATGTACAGGATGTTGTGCTTGTGGATGACTCTTTGTACAAGACTTTCTTGTCCCCACCAGACACATGTTTAATAGTTGAGAGCTTTGACAATGAAGAAAATGATAAGGTATTCAACTACCTTAAAGCATGTTTGCACACTTGGCTTCATTCAAAGAATCCTCAAAAGTGGTTGCACCAGCAGCTTCATGTTGATGTGGTCAAGGAAGTAGACATCAACATACTCAATCTTACTGTTGACCACTTGAAAGAACTTGCAAGATGGAGAGTAGCAATTGAGGGAAGCATGCAATTGGTGAAAGCTATTGTTGGTGTTGAAAAATTGGATGAACATGCAAAAGAAGACATAACACAGATTCTCCATACTGATACTGAACACATTGAAGCTACTGATCAGACCGCCATTGCAGATACCGATAAACAGGAGGAAACTGCAAGAGAAGAAATAACACAAGATCAGACCCACATTGAAGATGCTGACTTTGAGAACATTGAAGATACTGGACTTTAAGAACTTCATGTAACTTAAGATGTAACTTAAGTTATAACAGCTGTTTTTTTGTGAATACTGGATATGAGTACATAGCTGTACACTTTTGTAACAGAAACGGATATTAATGTAAATCCAATGTTTCAGGCATTTACCTACACTTGTGTACACTTGTAAACTTTCAATCTGTTTTCCATGTCCATCAAGTCTGTTTTCCAGAAGTTCATCAAGTCTGTAATAGTTAACTGAAAACATAAAGCATGTAAGCAGACAAAGCATAAGTATGAAAAGCAGACCCATCTGAGCTTTTCTTTTAAAGCTGTGAGGACAAGGAACATTTGTGCAGCAAAGAATTTGTTAGTTTTCATTGATAACGAATTATAAAGAATATAAGAAAGAATATGGCAGGAAAGAGCCAGTGTACATCTAAAAACTCAACTTCTGCTTCTTCGAAGCAAAAGCGAAAAAAAAGCAGGCGGCGAATTAGCACTCTACTTGGAAGGGATGCCATAACTTTTGGCATGTCTCTTCACTCATCTTGAAAATGTTGTTACCAAGATTCTCCATATCAAACTTCACATGTCTGACAAGGTGGCTATACAAACTAGCAACTGGCTTGTCCAATAGCAACTCAAATTGGAGTGCATCTGTTTGCTTGTAGTAATGGCCAGAAACTATAACTTCTCCTACACCAAATGCAGTACCCCAAGCATCTTCATATGCATCTAACAATGTGTGTTTAGTCTCTGTACACCTAAGAACATAAAAGTCAACTCCCTCTTCATCTTACTCGATGTGCATTTACAAAGAAAGTTATCTCCAACTTCTAGAAGAGAACTAAGGTAATCTACTTCTTCATCTTCTTCTTCTTCATCTTCTTCTTCTTCCTCGACTAATTCTTTGTGGATGTTTCTTCAGCAACCTTTGGTTTCAGTTCTGCTGTGAGCCATGCTCCCAAACGTGCTTTGTTCGTGCAGTAATCCCTTTTACCATGAAAGCAATAGGAACAATAGCAAGAGAGGCATCTGTAAGCAACTTTTGCAGGGTTCTTTTTGTCACATGGTCTGATGCAATGAAGTTTAGAGCTCCCACATAGTGTTTTCCACTCCTTCCTTTCAGATTTGTCTACATTTTGGGGATCAATATGCCAAAAGAACCTGCAATATAAAACAGATTCATGCAACTTCAAATCTAAGAAAAATATAAGAAAAAAAAAGAATTTACCTTCTTATATGAGGGTCTGGTGGATTGTTCATCATGTACCAGTTCATGAAATCGACAATGTCTTTGGCACGCTCCAATTTCCAGGACTCATACTTCAATTGCTCTCTTGCCAAAACCCTTTTCAATATTGCACCTTGTCCATCATGTTCTCCTTTGCCATGAGAACTGGCAAAGAAATTCCACTCATACTCAATTCCTCCACTACACACATAGTTCCTTCCTAAATACCAGAAAGGCCTTGCTCCTTTAAACTGGGATGTGCAACCATCACTCCAAAAAATATGTTTCTTGTACTCAATGTTCTGTGCTCTAAGCCAGTCAGCATGTACTTTCAAGCAATGTTGTACAAACTCAGGGCTATGCTCCCTGTCATCTGAAATATAAAATTGCACTTCCTTTATAATTCTCCTCTGATTGGTGCTGATGATCTCCTGACTTGTCTTCTTCTTTCTTTTCAGCTTATCCCGCTCTGCTTCTCTTTGCTCTGCCTCTTTAACTTCCATCTCCTCTATCTCAGCTTGGGTTGCATGTCTATATGTGATATGAACCAGAATTGAGGCCTGGTCCGTGTGCCAGTGGCAAGATTGTGCCTCCCTCTGAATTTTAAAACTGTAATTTTCAGCAAAGTCAATTACAGAGACAATTGCATCTTCAGGAAAGGTATCCAAACACGTCCTGAATTGCTTTGCCTGCCAGTGTGCCACATAATTGTGTGTGACAAATTGTACCATTGTCTTGTTGGCATGCTTCATGAACTCGGGCAGACTCTCGTTCTTGTATGCAAGTCTTGTTACTTTGGCTGGTTTCCTCCCTCCCATTTTTTTCTTGGTAGTCTCCTTCATGTATCCAACTTCTTGCTGATTTCAGACCATGAACATTTCTGTCAGTTTGCAGTTTGTTTAAAAAGAATGTTAAACGAGCACAATTTAATACCAAACAGAATACCTTTTCAAACTGTTTCCACTCCACTTTGTAATCAGTTTCTATCTTCTCCTTAGGACAAAAAGCAAACCTGTTTATAACACCACAATTAAAGTTACTGAGCAGTAATATCTTTCATAACATTGAAGAGACAAACTTAAGAGTACCTTTTCAGCCCACAATCTTTGCATGCCAACTGCAGACATTGATGTTTGTGCCATTCTTCATCTTCTTCTTTAGGGCAGACCATTTGCCTCCAAAAATCACTAGTGGATTTATAAACATGGTTCTTGGCACTCTGAAGTTATCATCACCAAGCAAAGACAATTACAATTGCATTCTTTGTGCACCCCATTTGGATCTGTTTCGATTTTGTTGAGTGCTTGCATCACATACTCAAAGTGCATGTGATATTGGCGACAAATGTGGTCTCTCTTTCTTTTAAACGCCTCACAAAAGATGGCTTCAACAATTCAAATGTGCGCTGTGAAATCTTCATTTCATTGAATTCCTTTTTGAATGCCATGTAAAATTGCAACTATAAACAAAGCAGAAATACAGAGTTCCAAAAAAAATTAAAAGCAGCAATATAGTAAAGCAGAACAAAGCGGTAAAACATATAAAGCATAATAATTACCTGAGAAATTTCAAGCAGTTGTATTGGATGATCAATTTTTTCACCATCTTTTGTAACAAACTTTCTCACATGCTTCCTGTATGGTGAGACTCTTGTGTTTTCTGTCCAGAACTTGTAAACGAAATTCTTAACCTCATCAGTTATTGCATCGATCTTTTTTTTCCTTGAAAACATTGACCACGGACCACATTCTTGTTCTCGCCATTACTCTTCTTCTTCCGTTGCTTGCAACAACAGATTTTCTTGATACATGAAGGAGGCGTGCAACCTAGACCGGGTTGGTTTTGTTTGCTGTTGAAGATACCATTTGCAATGTGGACTTTCTTGCTTGCATTATATCTGTCTTCCTTAGTTTCTTTTGCTGATTGAGTGTCTCTTGAACATTTCTAATTACATTCTTCATGACCTTGCTTTGATCATGATCAACAAAATCCACCTCCAGTGGCAATTTCTTCTTCACTCTCTTCACAAATCACCACCACCGATTGCCTTATCCCCTTCTTTCAAAGGCTTTGTGATATTATTGAAATAATCGTCCAAATTCTTGGACAATTCTTGAAGCCTTCTCGCACTCAAGCCGCTGTCAACTTGAGGCTGGATATTTTCTTTCTCCCTCTCTCTATCTCTTTTCCTCTGTCTAGATTGCCTTCTTCTCTCGGCTTGAATTTCCCGGAAAATTTGAAGTCGCGTTTCTTCATCTAAATCTGATGCTGATTGATCCATTTAGAATCGTGTTGTGCATAGAATTGTGTTGTACAGAGAAACCGTGCTGCACAAAGAAAATTCTGTTCAGGGGTACAACACCGGATCATGCTTCCCGCCATTGCCAAATCTATTCACTCTCCATGCCATCTCACAACAACCCCGCCAAATTGATTCTGTACCGAATTTGATTTTGCGGGTAGCCATGTCATCGATCCGGAAGCAATTTGCTAAAAACGGATCATCGCGTTCCCGCTCTCCAAGCACCTCCAAGCACAGCGGACCAAGCACGAAAAGCAGCGCGTCCGGACGGGTGCTTTTGTACCCCAATATCTAACTTAGACCCATTCAATTCAATTCTTTGCCCTCAATCATCCCTCTTAAGGTCATTTAGTTGAAGTTATTTCATTGTATGACTACAACAATTATCTAGGTGGATATCTTAAATTAGAGCTATTAGACCATAAAAATTACTTAGGGAGATGGCTATATGAGTATAATACGAAGATAGTTGTCACACACATGCAAAAAGCTTATTCTGAAGCTGGGTTTCAAACCTACAACCTTTTACTTCCGAGTCATCGACTCTTTCCACATGCCGATGACCCTTTCCAAGTGCACTATTGCCATGATCACAGAATTATGCCCAACATCTTCTATATATGCCAAGTGTCATTCATGCACCTATGCTAAGCGACACCCCCCTGCCTGCCAAGTGGCGCACATACTCTTACGCTAGATGGTGGCCATATACGATTGAAGTTCATGCAATAAGGCACTATATATAAAGATGTTCGATGACAATAGAACCATTCTGCTTCAATGCCAGTTACAAGCTTCACTCTTGTCTAATCCTTGCTCTTATTCATGTTGTGGTCTTCCTCTTCTTAGTTATAGTCTTATTGCTTTTGATCTTGTTGGCAGTCTTGAGCATCCTTGTTCTTCTGTTCTTCCTTGCCTTTTGGTCTCGTGTATATATTCATTATATTGTTACATTATATGGATATTCTCTTTGTATTTTCATGCATCATTCTCTTATCTTGCTCGTAGGCATGATTTGAAGCAGAATCCTTATTCGGTTCGAGCCAATCTGAGAATTTTCTTCCATTATGGAGAATCAATTGGTGAGTATTGTACAAGAGTAGAGAAGATTGTAGTACCATTTTATTAGCAATATCCTGGATTGAAGAGGAATGTTTGAGGAGCATAACACAGAGTAGAGACAAGTGTAGTTATATGGTCAGATAGTAGTTTCACATCCAGTCCAAGATTCTATTTTAGCTCTTGACCCAGTTTCAGTTTTGGTTTTGGCTCCAGTTCTAGTTCCAGCCCCAGATCCTTTTTCTGCTTCCAACTCTGACCATAATTCTGCTTCTATTCATGATCTCTGGTCATGATTCTGGATTCTAATTCTGCTTCTATTCATGATCTGGTTTCTGATCTTGTTCATGTTCCTGTTCTGCCTCTTGCTCTTGTTCTTGTCTCTGCATCTACCATAGCTCTCAAGCTTGAGCTCTGATCCTATTTCTAGTATATCTTTTGATGCTCCTCTAGTTTTAGATCCTGCTCCTGATTTAGTTACTTGTCTCAATTTTGAGTAGTCCATACCTCAATTTCTACCCTCGTTCTTCTTCCTCCCCCAGTTTTAACTTTGGATCAAGTTCTTAGTTTGCTTCTCCCTCCTACTCTGCTTCTATTGCTGCTCGTGCTAGACTTTAAAGCTCTATCGACAAATTAGCAGTTGGTTATGGATCATATTATAGCAATCTGTTGCTCCAAGTGATCTTGCGAGATGGTTCTCGCATGTTATCTGGTCGTCTAGGAGGATATACATTGTAGCTACTACAATAATAGGATAGAATAGTGTGACGGTCCAAGGGAATATACGCCATAAATACGTATATTCCTGGATCCGTCACCATACAAGTCTATCTTTATAGCCTTGTATACCATAGATTGTGGCACTAGGGGGCATGGCTAAGTTATTCTCATAACTTAGCCAACCATAGGTTAAGCCATTATCCACGTGGCCTTAACCTATTGGGGCACCGCCACACAGGACTCACCCGATTGGTGCCACGTGGCATCCTAGGTGGACCTAACTTATATAGGCATAAACCCTAACCCTAGACCTCTTTCCAGCCCTAGCACCCAGAGACTCACCTACTTGTTCGAAACCCCGTTTCGAACATTGTTCGTTGTGGCATAGGCTGGTGCAGCAGCCCCAGCAGGGTAGACCCGTTCTTGGAGGAGGAACAGCAGCTTGTGAGTCGAAGACTATGGGAGCCGGATGACCGGAGGAGAGCATCGAGAGCGGTATGTAGGATAGTAGTTGTGATAGCTCATCTGGGATTAGCATTCCAGGTGTGCTAGTATTTTGTATCTAGAGTAGAGCCATCCTAGAACCCATATTCAACATCTTGAACCCTAATCAAGGAACCCTAACTATTAGTTAGTTGTATGATTAGGTTAAGATGTTCTTCTTATGGTTATTCTCATGAGGTGATGATTATGTGATGATGGTTGATCATGTTTGCTCCTCTTGTATTGGGAAGGGGGGTAGAGACCTAGAGCCATATGTAGTATGCTCCTAGAGTAGACCCCTTAGTTCCTATTAGTTGCGGCCTGTGCATAGGAGCCCACCAGGCTATTGAGGCTATGATATGACTCAGCACCAGATAACGGGGCTAGAGGGAAAGTGGAGGGAGGATCCCCCTGCCCGAGTGGGGGGCTTCGGGGATCCCATAGTGGGCTAGGCTTATGGTGGGTCACTTAGGTGTGGGCGAGCATGGGTCCGACACCTCCCAGGGCAATGGTGTTGCCACGCCTCTCGAGAGCTGCAAGTGATGGCTTGGCTCTCGTTTTGGGGGTTCATCAGGCACGAATGGGTGTGTCGCCACGATTCTCTAGCATACGGCACCTCTCTAGACCCCGGAAGGGGAGATGCAACCCTTCCCCGCCTCATCGGACCGGGGAGATGCAACACTGGAGTAGTCCCGATGGGTGATGCCATGGGATTGTGTATCCCAAGGTTAGAGTCCCAGTCGAGCCCCCGATCTAGCCCATCTCCAAAGTATGCACCGGGGGGGCGGATGGAGTGGTCAACCCTAGCCATTGTTCTATGCCAGCCCCTCGCCATTGCCATGACTTCGGTGCCGCTCTATCTTGAGGCCCTAGCGATTCGGGCAGTCATCCTCCTTATGAGTCTGAGCCGGGGTAGGAGCTCTCCTGTTTTATGGTTTGTGATTATCATCTTGGCATTGGTATATGTGTGGTGCACTACCCTTCGAGGTAGTATTTGTATATGTTTTATGCTAGTTCTGACGTGTTATCGCTTCCGCTGTTATAGGAGCCCATAGGGGAAGGGCGCGCAAGACACCTTCGTGTTCCCTTCCCGCACTAGGAGTCATCTCAGAGTGCGGGGTAGACGAAGGGCCCATGCGGTTGATGAGCCGGATGGGGGATTTCCTGCCGAGGGTACGGCCGGGCGCCGTATGTTTAGCAGGGAGCGTCACAATGGTATCAGAGCGATGTTCTTGGTTGACCAAGAACTAGCACTGACCATAACCATGAAGTAGTCTAATAGGCCTATAGGAGTGTGGAATAAACATTTCCACCATCGAACCGCGAAAATGGGAAAAAAAATTTTCTCCTAGGTAGTGGGTCAGGAATTAGGCTAAGTGTTAGACTAAGATTTGAGGGAGTCAAACGAACCTTCTAGTAAATTTGGAGTGAAAATTATGCATCTGCATCAAATTTCACCTAAAATGGGTCGAAGAATCATGCCAATCGGAGACCCAGGTGAAAAATGACGCAAATTCATAAATTGCACTTCGAACCATTAGGAAAATTCGAAAATTTTAAGATAATATCAATTAATATAGGTTAATATATACATTAATAGTTAAATAGTAATTAAATATCTTGTAATTAATAAGGGGGGCTAATAAATAGGGGTAATTATGGTAGGAGAATATTCCCAGGGACCCTCTTTTTAAATATCTGACACCTCATTTTCTCTCTCCAACCCTTCACCTCCAACTCTCTCTTGCCCAGCCCTTCGTCACCCATTTTCTGAACCATAAGATATGGCTCGCACCAAACAAACTTACAGGAAGCCTGGAACAAGACCGACCCTCTCCATGGCGCAGGCAGCAGGGCGACATGTCAAGAAGATCCCGGAGCACCTCCGACCCAAGAAAGGGGAAGAGGAGCTTCCCCCCAGCAGCAGCAGCAGCAGCGAAGCCTCCTTCCATGACGCCGAGGAGACTCCCAAAGAAAGGGTTCGCCATCGGCGAGGCACTGTAGGACCGGGCGAAGTCTCGCCATTTCGGGCCCTCGGACACCGAGGTGGAAGAAGAAGGGGAGGAGCAGGTGCGGCCCGTGGAGGAAGCGGGCCTTGAAAGGCCCAAGAAGAAGGGAAAGGAAAAAGTAGCAGAGTGGCCGGAGGAGGGGGGTCGCCAGAAGAAGCTGAGAGGGAAAGGGAGCCGAGGGAGGAGGAGAGGCGGACGAAGAGAAGGAACGACGGGCCTCGCCGGACCGTCGTTATTCAAGAGCCACGGCCAGAAGAGGAGCCGCAGGTGGAGGAAGAGGAGGAGGAGGAGCAGCAGGATCCCGACGCGAGGCCACCCTACCCTAGTGGCCTGAACCACCTAAGGTGGTGAAGAAACAAAAGGTAGGGGAGCGGGCATTTGCGCCGGGCACAGGACCGAGTTCAAAAACTAAGATGGTGGCATACAAAGGAGTACCTTCGTGCCGCTGGACGAGGTACAATGAGTGGTATTGCCGGGAGGTGCAAATGTCGGCCGGGCGGCGGCAGGCAAGAAGAACCAGCCCAAGCCACCCCCACCTAGGCCGGAAAACCCAAGAGGGTTCACCACGGGCGAACAAAGACATACCGGGTGTTTAGGGAGATTCTAAGACTTCCGATGTGCACGAATCTCCCCGATAAGGAAGGCCCCTTCGAGCGTCTCCTTAGAGAGGTCTTCGCGGCCCTATTCGGACCGATTATAGGGTTACCCCTCTAATGACCCGGGCCCCGCAAGAGGCTTCCCAAGCAGAGAGCTGGTTCACTCTTCGAGGAAGGAACCTTCTACTATCCATGCTAAGAGAGTTACCCTTATGCCTAAGGATATTCACTTAGCACGGAGGATCCGCAGGGAGAGGCCCTAGGCCTCAAATTTTGTAAATTTTGTAGAAGAATTAAAATTTTCATGTAATTGTGTTTCTTATTAATATAAAAGTCATTTTCCCTCTGTAAATTAGAAAAATGTTCTATGCTTGAAATATAGAAAATAGAACCCAATTGTGGTAGAATTCTTCATAGCATATATAGAAACACCCCAGAAATCATGACTACAACAAAATTTTGGCAAAAAAATCATCAAAAATGCAAAAAATTGGGCCAGTCGGGTGAGACCGCGCCAATGGCCTCTGCGTCCCCGACGCGGGCGCGTTTCGCGCGGATTCACCCGCCTACCCCCAAAATCTTGCTTTTAGATGTCAGTTTTGCTCAAAATAAGTTGCTAGTCAGGTTAGAATTGGCCGAATTAGCCATATTAGCATCTTCAAATTCCCTAAAATGGCCAAAAATTGGCCCAAAAACAGGCCAACCGGGTGAGACCGCGCCAAACGCGTCTGCGTCCGCGACGCGGAGGCCATCCGCGCGGATTCACCCGGGTCGGGCCATCTTTGGCCCAAATTAGCCAAATTTGATCCAACAAATTGCCATGTAGTGTTTCTTGCTTTGTTTTGCTTAAGTTTGCACTTCATGGTAGTTCATTTGGACACCCAGAGCCATAGAACCAAGGTCGTCTTAGCTAAGCACCTTTTTGCACAAACCCCGAGGTCACCCATAGTCTATAAAAATAGGTCTCATTTGCCATTTTTCTTCCCTCTGAGCTGCTCCAAATTTCTTTAGGCGATTTTCCGACCCTCCACCGATCTTTGCAAAGCCATTTTCTACACCCTTTCCCTCAATGGCTTCAAAGAACTTTGAGAGATGGTACAATCTTTGCCACCATATCCATGTGCTTCCAATGATCAAGCCTTCTGTGTTTGATCACTTGTTTGATCTTCACGCAACTTTGACTAGAACACCCTACTACCACATTTATGTGCCAATATGACCGGCAGGAGGTCCCGCCTTTGGGAAGTTAGGATCGCCTCCTAGGGGAGGGAATTGGGTTTCCCTTGAGACACTTACCCAAGCCTTAGGTCGAGAGCCGGGGATCCGAGAGGCAAGAAGCGGCTATGGGATAGGACTAGGACCATGCCCGATTACATGACCTGCGCGGACATAATAGGCATAGGTACATTTCAGCTCGAGACCCTTGCCCTCTTCATGCATTATAAGTCAATCAACAAAGTAGGGGAACCCTCTGCTCAGCCCTTAGACTTAGCGCCACTTGATACCCGTAGGGCCCGGATCAAATCCTCGAATATAGAGTCCTCCGCCCTCTGAATATTACGGCAAGATCGCCGGGCGCACCATCTCTACAGATCCATGAAGACTACGAGCAGCTAGGAGAGCAAAACCCAGAATGGGAGAGCAGGGAGGCAACAAGAATGCGGAGATATGCGTCGAGGCATGACGACGACGTGAGAACAGCTACCGATCCACCAGTCGGCATCACGGCCTTGTCGCCGATAGTCATCGACGGGGAGGAGTACATTTTTGCAAATGACATCCTCAATTTGTCCTACTGTCAGGAACAGGGTCTTCGAATCGACGAGCTCTTGGGTATGATAGCACACGGGAAGAGCACAGACATCATCGACTACTCATACCAGGAGATCCCAAGGGAGCTGGCGGAGAGACACTCTTATCTTTGGGGAGACAATGTCTAGATATAGCGACCCTATCGCCAGATAAGGGGAGATCTATCGACAGCGAGAGCCTATCATCTCGTGAGGAGGAGTTCCAGCAGAATCTGAGCACACTCTACAAACCGAGGGAAGGGCCCAAGCTCAAGCCGACCCGAGTTCGAGCCGAGCATGAGGGAAGGGTCCAGCATTAACTTGACAACGCAACCGGCATGTGGAGGGATCACGAAGACCTTATGGCGGTGGATGCCTACGGCCGAAGCGGCTCAAAGGAAGGGCAACGGATCGCGAGGCGTAGGGAAGGGCGCGACGCTTCGCTACTATCTTCCACCCTCGGCCCGGGGCAAATGATAGTCTTCCACAAGGAGTTCAGCCCAAGGGGAAGAATCCGTGGCACTTCTCATAAGCGCTTTTCGGGCCGGGCAAAGACTTTCGAAGATATCGCCCATGCCGATCACATCATTCTTTTTCAACAGGCGGTCGGCTCCATTGCCTCGACTTTGCGAGAGGGCACTGAGGGATGCAACACTTTCGGTGGTAGCGGCAACAACACGAAACTCCCGAACCGTAGATGGCCCGAGCACTTGAAGGAAGATCAACGAGGAACATCTTGGCAGCAACCTCGCAAAAAGGCCTCCGATTCGGGGATGTCAAGAACTTCTTCGGGCTTTTGGAGGCCAACGAATAGTTGTAAAATTTCTTAAGTTTGTGCTAAATGTTTCTTGTACCCATTGTGCTAAGATATATCTACTTTATCATGTAATCCTTATGTATTAATGACTATTAACTGGTTTGTCAATGTAAGGCTTTGTGTGATTTCTTATAACTAAAGATAATTCAATTTGCAAGTAAAATTGATCAACATCTAACCCAAATAAAATGTATTGATGATCAATCCTTGCGAAGAAGGAACTCAAGTCACGAGGATCTCAAGATCGGCACCGACCACGCACGAATTGGGTACCAAGGAATTTGTTTGGCGGGGAACAAGAAGATGTTGAGCGGGATATGTCACCGGGCCGATCAACGCAAGGTTGGTGCAGATGAGGAATCAGATGCAACACCTCATCAACTGGGCGACACCTCTCATGAATGCACAGGAAGATGGTCACCCACCTCCACCTTGTTTTCCGGGTGGTGACGAAGTCCCTCAGCAGGAAGGGGAGGGCAACCAAGGGAACGTCAGGGATAGGAGAAGGAAGAGGAGAACCAGGAGCCCATCATCATCCAGCTCCAGCTCATCAGACAGTTCTTCCAGTGAGGACAGCTCTAGCTCCGACAGTCAGTCTGACACACCTAAAGCAGGGAAAAGAGCAAGAAAGACAGGTGATTATCAGAAAAAGGTGGATAGTGCTATGAGCAATGTATGGAAGACAAGGAAGCTCAGATCAGGCATGGAGGCTGAAGCATGGCTTGATGAAATGGAAGAATTTGGCAACTCATACGGTATGAAAGACAAGGACATAGGGAAAGTTGCTACAGCTAACCTTATTGGACCGGCAAGGATCTGGTGGAAGGGATATGCTAAATCCAACAAGCTGAAAAGGAACAACTGCAGGTTTACGACTTTCAGCAAGGCTTTCCGCAAGCACTATGTGCCAAGGTCTCATACTAGTAGACAGATCCAGCAGTTTTACAGGTTGAATCAGGGTAGTTTATCAGTGGCTAAGTATACAGAAGAATTTATGAGGCTCGGTACGCATGTTCCCGAGTCTCGTGAGAGGCAAGCCGTGGATACTTACATTGAGGGGTTGAATAGCAATATCAAGAGGCTTGTTAGAGCAATCAACCCGAAGTCAGTTGCGCAGGCCGAAGATAAAGCTATAAGTTTGGAGGAGGCACCAAAGAACTCCAGCAAGAGAAGCGATCAACCTTCAGGGTAAGAGTTCAGGTGCGATCGGGGACAATATCGGGGTAAGCAATCAGCAGCAGCTACACCATCAGGAGTCGGCAGAAAGGTAAGGGTCGAGCAAAGCTTTTGGGGACCGTAGCCACGTAATGCATCGGGGGCAGCGCCTTTAAAGCGCCTCCCTAGACACCGGGAAAAAAGAGACAGGAATGCATTGAGAAGAAGTTATGCTTCAGTGCTTCCGGCCGTGGCACCGGACACATGATTGTCCATTCGTCATGCAAATTTTGGCGTAACTCTTGGATTGGGACTCCCCAACGTAGTTTTTAACGAGGACGATGACCAAATAGGAGGCCCGGACTTCATAGATGGTGAGTGTCACATATGTGCAAACATTGAGTCTGGATGATATAGAGAATCACCAACTGTCATCGCGGTGATCATAGATAGTAATCCTTATGTAGTCCTCATAGATACAGGTAGCTCTCATAATTTTGCATCTCCTAGATTGGCTGCTCTAATGAAGAACAAGGTATTGAAGTCTAAGCCAAGGCCAAGAGCTATATGGCCAAACGCGCCATTCGACACACTAAGGGGAGGAGGATCACCTTTGACATAGACCTTAGTGGGGCTAAGTGGCCGATGGGGCGAAGTCATGGACATCGGAAGATATGATCCGATAGTAGGGATGGAATTTTTTTGAAGCCAGCCAAAAGCCATGATTGATTGCGGCCGGAATGAAGTCACCATGACGGCGCATCGCAACAAGTTGATAGTGAAAGGTAAGAAGCTAGATTCTCCTATGCGGTGTATTTCTTTGAAGCGACTAAGGAAGAGTATAGAAAGGAATAAGGTGGATTACATCTTGAGGATGGAATCGATGGAGCCAAAGGCGGGGATGGAAGTGACACAAAGGGAAATCACTGCCTTGCAGGATAGCAAGGCTTATTTCGAGTTCAAGGATGTATTTCGGATGAAATCCGGCACCTTCCACCTATATAGGGGTGTGGAATGTGAGATCACATTGGCTCGGGATCTGAAGCCTACCGGTGAAGCCATATAGAATGAGCATCCCGCACTGGATCGAGCTCAAGAAACAAAATGCAGAATTGCTCGAGCTTGGATTTATAAGAGCAAGTGTGTCTCCTTTCTCGGACACCTATACTCTTTGTCAAGAAGAAAGATGGAAGCTTAAGAATGTGCATAGACTATCGCCAGACTTAATAAGCGGGCGATAAAGAATAAGTATGCATTGCCAAGGGCGGATGACCTAATGGACCAGTTGCAAGGAGCAAAGGTATTCTCTAAAATCGATTTGAGGTCGATACCATCGGATAAGAATTAAAGAAGAGGATATCCATAAGACCGCTTCGAACGGTATGGTCACTTTGAGTTTACAATAATGCCCTTTGGACTATCGAATGCTCCAAAGAACGTTTATGCGCCTCATGAACGACATCTTGAGACTTCTTGGATGAGTTTGTTATTGTCTTCTTCGACGACATCTAATCTACACAAGTCCCTTGAAGAGCATTGTCGGATCTCGGGGAAAGTGTTGGAGAAGTTGAGGCGTCATCGGTTGTATGGGAAGCTCTCTAAGTGCCACTTTGCAACAGCCGGGTGGAGTACTTGGGGCATGTAGTAACATCCGAGGGAATCTCCACAGATCCATCTAAGATTGAGGCAATAGTTGATTGGCCAGCTCAAGGAATGTGGCGTAAGTAAGAAGCTTTCGGGTTGGCGGGATACTACAGAAAGTTAGTGAAGGACTTTGCTAAGTGGGCGTCCCCTCCGGCCTGACCTCACTAAGGCCAAGAAGATTAAGGATTGGGCTAGCCATTGGCTAGAGAAAGTCCAAGCTTCTTTTGAGAAGCTTAAAGAGGCCTTAACAAACAACACCGGTGCTTGTTCTCCCGGATCCGGTAAGGATAAGTTGGTAGCAACAGATGCAAGCAAGATAGCAACAGGGCGTCTTGATGCAAGAAGGAAGGGTAGTCGCCCTCGACTCCAAGAAGATGAACGACGCCGAAACAACGCTACCCAACCCATGATCGGGGCTGCTAGCCATTGTCGGGGCATTGAGGATATGGAGGCATTATCTGGCGGGAAGGAAGTTTCATTGGATAATGATCACGAGCCTTCAAGATCTTTTCACCCGGCCACTCCTCAACTTAAGGCAAAGGAGGTGGATGGAATTCCTTGAGGAATATGATTTTGATATTATATATAAGCCCGGTAAGCTTAATGTTGTAGCGGATGCCCTCTCCGGAGACCATTTCAGACAAGGGCGCATTGTAATGCGATTTCCACTCTTTCGAGTGAGTTTGGCAAGAAGATTGAGGAGTCCTTGCCAACAGATGTAGACTTCAAGGAGGTATGGGAAAGCCTTTCCAAGGAAGCGGAAAACGGATAAGGAGCGGGGAAGCCTTCAAGCATTATAAGAAGGAAGGCAACTTTGTTGTATCACAAACATAAGTTGTGTGTGCCCGAATCATCGGGGGTAAGGAAGCTAATTCTTCATAACACACATAACGGCCCAATAGCGGGGCATCTTTGGCTTCATGAAGACCTATTTCAAGATTCGGGTAGCTACTTCACCGGCGGAATGAAGAGGCGATAGCTGCATATATTCGGGATTGCCGGTTATGTCGGCTCCAGACCAAAGAGAACAACCGATTTCGGGGGTGCTTTAGAGCCATTGGGGTGCCAAATGCAAAGTGGGAGGTCATAAGCATGGATTTCATCACAGGTCTCCCTAGAACTCTTCGAGGCAAGGATGCATTGATGGTGGTCGTAGATAAGTTATCTAAGATGGCACATTTTGTGCCTTGCAAGACTACCGACACCGCATTAGATACTGCCAAGTTATTCGTAAGGGAGATTTTCAGACTCCATGGCATGCCTCGAGATAATATCGATAGGGATTCCAAGTTTATGAGTGCCTTACGGCGGGACCTCTTCAGCACCATTCGAGATCGAAGCTCTCCATGAGTACGGCATATCATCCCCAAACGGATGGCCGACGGAAAGGGCCGAATCGAATCATTGAAGACATGCTTCGGAGCTATGTGTGGAATAAGCAATCCAAGTGGGATGAGTACATCCACTTGGTGGAATTCGCCTACAACAGTGCCAAGCAGGAGTCATCTCAGATGTCTCCTTTTATGGTAAATTACGGGTACCAGTGCTTAACCCCGGATACCTGGCACAATCCTGTGTCCAAGGTAGAAGTATCCCAGCAGATGTTAGGGGATATGCAGCAGCTAGTAGAGGAAGTAAGGGGTTATTTATTGGCGGCAAAAGTCGGCGAGAAAGAGTGTAGCCGGCAAACACAGGGACCGTAAGGGAGTTTAAGGTGGGCGATACCGTTTGGTTGAAGATCAAGGTGAAGCAAGCCAAGCTGCGGATTGGGAGCTGCAAGAAGCTTGCCCCTAGGTGGGCCGGTCCGTTCAAGATTTTGGAGAGAGTGGGCTCTCAAGCCTACAAGTTGGATCTTCCAGCCCATCTAGAGGCACAATCCTAACCCTGAGGAGGTTTTGGATACTCCAACTTTGTTGGAAATGACGGAGGAGCAAGTAGAAATAGTGCCTGAATTGCTTCTTGATAAGTCATTCAAGAAGACTAGGAGGTCCCAGTTCCTCCAATATTTGGTTAAGTGGAAGCACTTACCCGTGGAAGATCGCGACATGGGTATTGAAGCAAGACTTGGAGAAGCAATACCCGAGTTTATGAAGGAGTTTGATGGGCTTAGTCGCTCCGACTTGGTCGACCCGACTTGCCGGTGGTTAGCTAGTATGTTGTTAGTTAGCCCTAAGCCCGGCGCGATGCATTCTAGTTACTAGGGTGCATGTGCGAACCTTGGATCGTGTGGGCGATGATGGGATCATGCTTTAGGGCATTCTCTAGGCCACACGCACCAAGAGGTGCGCATGACCATTAGGGTCATGTGAGTGAGGAATGAGGCATGGTGGGCGATGATGGGACATCGACGGATGATCTCTATGCCACGCGATCGCGAGTATGCACGCACCGGCCGTAGGAGGGTCTTGGTGAGGCTTAAGTGATCATCGCGTGATGATGGGAGCGTGAGACGCGTTCCCAGCTGAAACCCTCGGGGCATGATGCATCGGGTGTACTTTCGATCCGGGGATCGTGTACAAGGTAGCACTCGATCATGGGCAATGATGGGAGCATCTTAAATGATCCCTAAGCTCAAATCCGAAAGGGCCATGATCTTGGGCAAGGTAGTAGGACAACTTTGAGCCAAAGGTTCTGCTCAAGGAGGTAAGGGGGTGGTCCCCTAAAACCACAAATTATTAACTAAACTAACGTAATGTGCTCCTTTTTGCGTGCAAGTAGAAGGAGGACTTCAACGAGGAGCGTTCACGAGAAGATAGGGGAGCCATAATTAGATTATGAACCCTAATAACTCTTATAATAGTATTTTGAATTATTATAAGAAATAACGATGTTAAGGCTATATAATTTTGTATAAGTACAAATATGGCCTAAAATTTTGACTTGAACTAATAAAACTTGATTGCTAAACTAAACTAAAGATTATGACATGTTGTTGATGTGTTGCAGGCATAAGGTAGGTTCGTCACCTTAGCGCAATGCTTGAGGGACAAAGATTGTCCTAAGGGGGAGAATGTGGCCGGTCCAAGGGAATATACGCCATAAATACGTATATTCACGGATGCATCACCATACAAGTCTATCTTTATAGCCTTGTATACCATAGATTGTGGCACTAGGGGGCATGGCTAAGTTATTCTCATAACTTAGCCAACCATAGGTTAAGCCATTATCCACGTGGCCTTAACCTATTGGGGCACCGCCACACAGGACTCACCCGATTGGTGCCACGTGGCATCCTAGGTGGACCTAACTTATATAGGCATAAACCCTAACCCTAGACCTCTTTCCACTCTAGCACCCGTGAGACTCACCTACTTGTTCGAAACCCCGCTTCAACATCGCTCGCTGTGGCATAGGCTGGTGCAAAGCCCCCAAAGCAGGTAGACCCGCTCTTGGAGGAGGAACAAAGCAACTTGTGAGTCGAAGACTATGGAGGCTCCCTGGATCGGAGGGAGAGCATCGGGAGCAGTATGTAGGATAGTAGTTGTGATAGCTCATCTGGGATTAGCATTCCAGGTGTGCTAGTATTTTGTATCTAGAGTAGAGCCATCCTAGAACCCATATTCAACATCTTGAACCCTAATCAAGGAACCCTAACTATTAGTTAGTTGTATGATTAGGTTAAGATGTTCTTCTTATGGTTATTCTCATGAGGTGATGATTATGTGATGATGGTTGATCATGTTTGCTCCTCTTGTATTGGGAAGGGGGGTAGAGACCTAGAGCCATATGTAGTATGCTCCTAGAGTAGACCCCTTAGTTCCTATTAGTTGCGGCCTGTGCATAGGAGCCCACCAGGCTATTGAGGCTATGATATGACTCAGCACCCGATAACGGGGCTAGAGGGAAAGTGGAGGGAGGATCCCTGCCGAGTGGGGGCTTCGGGGGATCCCATAGTGGGCTAGGCTTATGGTCGGTCACTTAGTGGGGCGGCATGGGTCCGACACCTCCCAGGGCAATGGTGTTGCCACCACGCCTCGAGAGCTGCAAGTGATGGCTTGGCTCTCGCTTTGGGGGTTCACCGGTGCGAATCGTGTGTCGCCACGATTCTCTAGCTGCCCACGGCACCTCTAGACCACAGGAAGGGGAGATGCAACCCTTCCCGCCTCATCCACCGTGGGGAGATGCAACTGGAGTAGTCCCATGGGTGATGCCATGGGATTGTGTATCCCAAGGCTAGAGTCCCGTGTAGCCCCGATCTAGCCCATCCAAAGTATGCACTGGGAGGGGCGGATGGAGTGGTCAACCCTAGCCATTGTTCTATGCGACCTGCGCCATTGCCATGACTCGGTTGCGCTTCTATCTTGAGGCCTAGCCGGTCAGTCATCCTCCTTATGAGTCTGAGCCGGGGTAGGAGCTCTCCTGTTTTATGGTTTGTGATTATCATCTTGGCATTGGTATATGTGTGGTGCACTACCCTTCGAGGTAGTATTTGTATATGTTTTATGCTAGTTCTGACGTGTTATCGCTTCCGCTGTTATAGGAGCCCATAGGGGAAGGGCGCGCAAGACACCTTCGTGTTCCCTTCCCGCACTAGGAGTCATCTCAGAGTGCGGGGTAGACGAAGGGCCCATGCGGTTGATGAGCCGGATGGGGGATTTCCTGCCGAGGGTACGGCCGGGCGCCGTATGTTTAGCAGGGAGCGTCACAAATAGAATAGAATAATGCTCTAGTTTTTGCCTAGGATGAAGATGCATTGTAGCTACCACAATAATGCTTTGGTTTTCGACTGGAGATTCTACTACAAGTTTGATCTAGGTTCAAATTAATGTGAGGAAGGGGGCCATTATCATTTGGAAGGGGATAGTGTGATGACCATATAAATTTAATATGAAGATAATTGCCACACACATGTAAAATGCCTATATTGAGGAGGGGTTTAAAACCAGTGACTTTTTAGTTTTTACTCATCGACTCTTTCCAAGTCCTCTATTGCCATGATCAAATCATTGTTTCTTTCCAGGTACTACCATCATGATTAAAGAATCATGTCAAATTTCTTTTTCTATGTACCACCAACAAGTGTTATTCATGCACCTATGCTAAGTGGCATCATGCATGCCCACCAAGTGGCACACATTCTCCTAGCTAGGTGGCGGCCATACGCTATTGGAGGTCATGCAATAGGGCACGATATATAGAGATGTTCGAGGATGACAAAACCATTTTACTTCAACTCCATTTACAAGCTTGACTCTTGTCCAAACCTTGCTCTTATTTCACGTCGTGATCTTCCTCTTCACGTTATAATTGTATTGCTCTTGATTTTGTTGGCAATCTTGAGCATCCTTGTTGTTATGTTCTTGCTTGCCTTTTGGGCTCTTGTACATATTCGTTATATATGTTTGTTATATTATTACATATTCATTATACCATTACAGATTCTAGTTTTCTTCATATTTCTTGCATCGTTCTTATACCTTGCTCGTAGGCTCGTGACAGGGAGAACTATGAACTTTATTTGTCTTTTATTTATCTGAAGAAGCAGAGCATATTTTTTAGACCAATAAAAGAATGTACATCCAACAATGTAAAATCAAAACTCTAATTCAAGGTCCTCAATGTATGGACTAACTCATTGGCGGATCCACTAGTTGACTTATGGGCTTACCACTCATGGCTGTACTCATGGGCAAACACATGAGTTGACTTGTATGGGGGAACAAAATTCTAATTCATAGCCTGATGCACATCCTCTAATGCATAGATTGACTCATTTGCATTAGACAATAGTAACACCCATGTCAGATTATGCATTACCAACATATGCCCTCCTCACTCTATCACATGATTGCTTCGGCTTCAAAATGATCTCCTACATCTCATAAATGAGCTCTATACAACATTTAATATCTATCAAAAATAAAAAATA
The DNA here is from genome assembly GCA_021234155.1 of Isoetes taiwanensis. Lineage (NCBI taxonomy): Eukaryota > Viridiplantae > Streptophyta > Lycopodiopsida > Isoetales > Isoetaceae > Isoetes > Isoetes taiwanensis. The sequence goes on along the minus strand of JAJEKV010000020.1, from coordinate 5,738,068 downwards.
AATTCAATTCTTATCTCTTTTGGGGATAGAGAGTATCATCATTCAATTATCTCTTATGGGGATAGAAAGTATCATCCTCCTCATCATCATGATTTTTAGATATCTTTTATTATTAAATGGATATGTTTCTAGGTGAGAACCTTGAAAATGAGCAGTTGAATATAATCTATAGAGTCAGTTTAACTCATATGCTACATAAATTGCTCCTTTCAAGTCCATAGCTGAAGGCTAGGAATCATGTTACGAGACATTAAAGCAAGTAGCTTGCTTAAATACTGGAGAAAACCAAGGGTAGAAAAAACAAATGTTTTTACCTTTACAGAATCTAGTAATCTCGAGGACAGTAAAAACTAAATCTACTTCATTTGATATCAATTTTGTTCTTTTTACTTCACATATATGTATGAAGTTAGGTGCTTTTAATCATGCATGAATATTGGCCTAAGCTTGAAGCAAACATAGTCTTATATGGCCATGCACACACATGTAGAGGATATTATTTATCCCTAGGTATTTCTTTGGAAAGCTCCGGATATCTTGTTTACATAAAACACACCAATGGAACCAAATGTACTACTGTCGAGCCATTAAATAAGAAAACTATCATCTAGCCGAAATTACATCGTTGCAACATACCTACTTTTTTATGTTTAAAATAGAATGTAATCCATGTAATGTATCTCCAAATTAATTAGGACAACTGTGTTACTATCTTCTTGTAAACTTGTGATCAGACAGGAAGGTCTTAAAGCATTCAATAGTCTTATTCTAATCATTTTGCTTTGTATATTGTGGAGCTTAGTTGAATGAGCAAGGCCTCAATTAATTGGTCGAGGAAGGTGCTAGATGGAATAACTCGGTCAATAAATGAACTTATAGAAGAAGTACTACAATCACAACATAACATAACAAATTATACTGCACTTTGACAATTCAGGCACATATGACACCTATTCGTTCCTTATGCATTAGAGAAATACTAGTTACTTTGCCAAAGTTTGCACCACTTATATATAGAGCTACTGAAGTGCAATCCAATCCAATGGTTCAAGAATAATAGAAATTTGTGATGGGTTGTTTGGCACACGTATTCCATGCTACCTTTTCTTGCCTGCAATCATCCTTTATCTAGGAATAGTTGGAGGAAGTATTACTAGTAGAAACAGAGTATAAGATTATCAAGTTGCTTAGGGAGGAATAGAATATAATAAAATAGATTTTTTAACATCCACAAAGGCCATAGGCTATGGGACCATACAATGTGCTGCCTAGTACAACCATTAAACTCCTGCCTTGTAAGGTTTTCATGGGAAAAATCTTCGCAGTAATAATGATCACTAAGTTTGTAAAAAGAAAATCATGGTGACTGCTGATGACTCAGCTTAGAGTATGAAGGCGCACGTCTAATACCTCACGTATGTATAAGTCATGCACAGATGATGATGATGAGAAGTTGTGGAAGTGTGGAATGCAATGTTAATATCAAATAACGATTCATGAATTATCACAAAAGCAGAACATTTGAGAAGTGTATGGTAGTAAATGAAGTGTTTAACTTGTATTTTTTTTTTTTTCTAGAGATTGCTTCATTGCAATCTACACACTTCAAATTTTGCTTAGGACGAGAGAAAAGGAAGCCATATGTAAGGTGAGAATATGTAACGTGTGCAAGGTGCCAAACCATGGTGACGAAATTTGCATAAGGAAGATACGCTACTGAGGAGTGTTCAAAAAGCTATTGCAAGCATTGAATTTCCAAGCATTGCATTTCCACGTGTCTATTTCTAAAAAAAAATAAAATGTAAATGCGATACTTAAAAAAGAATGTCCGATCTTTATGCTAGCTCCAGGCATGAAATTTGACGGCGCAGATTGGACCTTACAACTAGGTAGAACGCTGTATGGATCAAGGCCATTGAAAATTTTAGAGTAACTACCGGGTTTTGTAAAAGCAAAAAAGGCAAAAATGAAATAGTAAGTTCTCTGCTCCTTCGCGCCTCGTTGTCTATGCTTTGGGCTATGGCAGCAATGCACCAGCGGTGGTGCTAGAAAATTTGCTTGCCCGCCGCATTAGCTTGAGGCCATTTTCTTCCCTAGAACCTTCTTCTTGCCTTCGATTTCTTCTCGCCTTTTCTTGGCTCTCGATTTCAGCATGCCTTCCTTCCGCGGTCGCAGTTTCATGCTTTGGAATGCACAAACGACTCAATTCTAGGTCTATATTCTCAGACAACTTTTTTGATTTGATCCAAAAAAAATTCTGCTCATTGTTTTGTAACTGTCGCTGGAGTTTTTTTTTTCACTTCACGCGGTTGTTATGCTTAAGATTCTTTTGAAATTAATGAAACAGGTCGATTTTGGGTATTAAATTGAAGGATTCAGATCATCTAACATTGTCTTCAATGGCTCGGTCGGGGAAGGTTTTTCCAGCATGGGCAAGATCGGTTGATGCATGCCTTGTCAAATTGAAGACGGATCTGAACACCGGATTGAGCACAAAACTTGTAAAGAAAAGGTCTGAAAAGTTTGGTCTGAATGAGCTGAAGAAAGAAGAAGGGAAACCCTTGTGGAAATTGGTCTTTGAGCAATTCGATGATCTGTTGGTAAAGATATTGCTCTTGGCAGCCTTTGTGTCGCTTGCCTTGACTTACATTGATGGCCACAAGACGGGAGATAATGGGGTTAGTGCATATGTGGAGCCACTTGTGATTTTTCTGATTTTGATTGCCAATGCCACAGTAGGTGTATGGCAAGAGAGCAATGCAGAGAAGGCTTTAGAAGCTTTAAAAGAGATGCAATCTGAGCATGCTAAAGTTATCAGGGATGGTAAGTGGTTTCCTGAACTCCCTGCCAGGGAGCTTGTGCCTGGGGATATTGTCGAATTGAAAGTTGGAGATAAAGTGCCCGCTGATATGCGTATTGCTACTTTGAAAACTTGCACAATGCGAGCAGAACAGAGCTCCTTAACTGGTGAGAGTGTCCCTGTCTTAAAAAATCCACATGCTATTGAGCTTGAAGACGTAGAGCTGCAGGGAAAAGATTGCATGGTATTTGCTGGAACTACAATTGTTAATGGCTCATGCCTTTGTATTGTGATTGCTACTGGAATGAACACGGAGATTGGTAAAATTCAGGCTCAGATTCAGGAAGCTGCATTGGAAGACAGTGATACTCCGCTCAAGAAAAAATTGGATGAGTTTGGAGAATGGCTTACCTCCGTCATTGGGGTGATCTGTCTTTTGGTATGGATTATCAATTACAAGTACTTCCTTTCCTGGGATTTGGTAGGAGGGTGGCCTGTTAACATTAAGTTCTCATTTGAGAGATGCACATATTATTTCAAAATTGCAGTTGCTCTTGCAGTAGCCGCAATACCAGAGGGTTTACCAGCAGTGATCACGACATGCCTAGCGTTGGGTACCAGAAAAATGGCGCAGAAGCAAGCAATAGTGAGAAAACTGCCTAGTGTTGAGACTTTAGGCTGCACAACTGTGATATGTTCTGATAAGACTGGAACACTTACCACCAATCAAATGTCAGTCATGGAGGTTTTGGCCAATGGATCTGTGGCTGGAAAGATAAGATCCTATTTTGTAGAAGGAACCACGTATGATCCAACTGATGGAGGAATAGTAGGTTTTTCACCTGGAGAATGTTTAGATGAAAATTTACAGACCATTGCTGAAATTGCAGCTGTTTGCAATGATTCTGGCATTTTATACAGGGGTAATCAATTTCGTGCATCTGGCATGCCCACTGAAGCTGCACTTAAGGTATTGTAAAGCTAAATAGTATGTCTAGTAACATGATTTGTTGTATCTCATAAGTTGTTTTTTATGCTCCTCCAGGTTCTTGTTGAAAAAATGGGAGTCCCAGATTCTTTGGAACAGGGCAAGGTTCTGAATGGTACAAGTCATGCCTTTTATGCCAATGATCTGACCGCACTTGAGCTAGGTATGTGCTCTTATGATCAGTGGTGGAGATTTTACAAGATTGCAAACGTTTATATGCTTTCTTGGTTCCAGGCTACTGCAAATGGTGGCAGAATAGGACAAAAAGACTTGCTTTACTTGAATTTGATAGATATAGGAAGTCTATGAGCGTTATTGTTGGGGATGTCAACAAAAGTAATCGTTTGCTCGTGAAGGTAAGCACAAATTTTTTTACTGATTATGTATTATGTTCTTCTTTTGCATCTTATGTTCTCTGTCCAGTTTGGAGTTACTGATTTGATTGGTTTACCTTCTAACAGGGTGCTGCAGAAAACTTGCTTGAGCGTTGCTCCCATATGCAGCTTATGGATGGCAATGTGGTTGAACTAGATGACAAAGCTCGGAATATATTAATAACAAAGCTTAACCTTATGAGTTCTAAAGCTTTACGATGCCTATGTTTGGCATACAAGACAGATCTTGGGGAGCTTAGCACATATGATGGCGAGAGTCATCCAGCTCACAAGAAATTGGTTGATCCTGGAAGCTATGCAACAATTGAAAATGATCTTATCTTTGCTGGGATGGTTGGACTGAGGGTGAGTTCTTAGTTACATTCTTCAGGATGAAAGGTTTGCATAAATTGTTGAAGAAGCTTCATCAAGTATTTGCTTATGTGCCCTTTTCTCCACAGGACCCACCAAGAGAGGAAGTAAAGAGAGCTATAAATGATTGTAGAGAAGCTGGGATTCGCGTGATGGTAATAACTGGCGATAATAAGAACACAGCTGAAGCAATATGTCGGGAAATTGGGGTCTTCTCTGATCATGAGGACTTGAGAAGCAAAAGTTACATTGGAAAGGATTTTCTAGCTCTTGGTTGGGAGCAACGTTGTCGCCTTCTTTCAGCACCTGGTGGTCGTGTTTTTTCTCGAGCAGAGCCTAAACATAAGCAGGAAATAGTCCGCATGTTGAAAGATCTTGGTGAAGTAGTTGCCATGACTGGTGATGGGGTGAATGATGCACCTGCTCTGAAGCTTGCAGACATTGGAATTGCCATGGGAATTTCTGGAACAGAGGTGAATAATGTCTTCCTTAATATTCTCCATATTGTAATATTACAGATTGATGTTCAAAATAAGTTGTGTTTTTTGGGGTCAATATCATTCCATAGTTCGTTTGACTGATATTGCTTTCATCTGCAATAAGGTTGCCAAAGAGGCTGCTGACATGATATTAGCTGATGACAATTTTAGCACAATAGTGTCAGCTGTTGCAGAAGGGCGATCCATTTATAACAACATGAAGGCTTTTATTCGGTAACTTTTACGTTTTCTTATTGATGACTGGCAGATCAGGTTATTTGATGTTGAATTTGTTCTATTAGGTACATGATTTCCTCAAACGTTGGAGAAGTTGCTTCTATCTTCTTGACAGCTGCCCTTGGTATGCCGGAAGGATTGATTCCAGTCCAGCTCTTGTGGGTGAACCTAGTTACGGATGGGCCACCTGCCACAGCACTTGGATTCAACCCTCCAGATGTTGATATCATGAGAAAACCGCCTCGGAAAAGTGATGACCAGCTTATTAATTGCTGGATATTCTTTCGCTATATGGTATGTTGGTACAACAGTAGCATTTGTTCAATGTTCTTTTACTTTATGTTAAATAACTTGATTTGAAGAGTTGAAGCATACGTAGGAAGGCCTCATTACTTTAAGATTGCACTTAAGATGAAACTGTGGGAGTACCGAAGCTGCATACTCCCCAGTTTACTCTGGATTTTCTATTTATGGCAAATCTGTTCATCTCGCAGGATTTTGACATGTTTGTTTGGACCAAACAGGTGATTGGAATTTATGTTGGCATTGCAACAGTTGGAGTATTTGGTATATGGTATACACGAAGTTCGTTTCTGGGAATCGATCTCTCGAGTGATGGCCATTCTCTTGTGACCTACAAGCAGTTGACAAGTTGGGGAGAGTGCCACTCATGGGAAAATTTTGAGGTTTCACCCTTTACTGCAGGGTCAAATTCATTTAAATTTACAGAACCCTGTGATTATTTTACAGTTGGGAAAATGAAGGCATCTACTTTATCATTGTCCGTGTTGGTTGTCATTGAGATGTTCAATGCACTAAATGCTCTTTCTGAGGATGGAAGTCTGCTAATGATGCCCCCATGGGTTAATCCATGGCTTCTTCTAGCCACATTAGTGTCCTTTGGCCTGCACTTTGTTATTCTCTATGTACCAGTCCTTGCCAAAACCTTTGGCATTGTTCCTTTAAGCTTCAATGAGTGGCTTCTTGTATTTGCTGTCTCATTCCCAGTGATAATTATAGATGAGATCTTGAAGTTTATTGGTAGGAGGATAGCTGCCGCAGAAAGACGCAGAAGAAAGTTGAAGTCTATGTGAAGCAACTGGCTTTACGAAATTATTTTTTTGCTGTTGAAACCTCTCGAATGAGGAGCAATAGCAGCCACCTCAATTCTAGTGCAACAGGTGAGAAATTGTACAAATATCTTTGTGCTGAATCATCATCACATTGCTCAACAAACGGTAAGCCATTGTAAATTGGAGGATATTTTCTCTTATAACAAAGAAAGTAAAATTTGGAAATCTTTTCAAGGATTGGTATTTTCTTGAAACAACCGCATGAGATGTTAGCTTGGTATGGTATTTTAGTGTTACCAGGTTTGCTTTTGGAAACGAATTGAAATGTTATATATTTAAGCAGCATTTACTCTTATGGATAAATATCTTAATTGGGGGTGTATTATCGTTTGAGGTGTATTTTGAATTTTTGTGGCCACTAGATCATGGCATATTTTGGGAAATATTCCCTGTGCATCCATATGATCCATCCGCTCAAAGTCAAGATGGGTTCAAACAGCCCCATGTTGACCCGATTTGTAAGGGACTTGAGTATACCAGCAACCCTGTAGAACCCTGAATAAGCATACAGTGTAGATGGACAGAACATATAAATTGGACGCAACAAAAAAGTGACCATGTGCCAATCGGCTTGGGTTAAGAAGCCATGAAAACACTGCAGAACAGCTTGGACCTGGCAAATCAGGCAGACAAATCAGGAACAATTAAAAGAAGACCTACAAATCAGGCCGGCCTGTTGGAAAGAGTGGTCGGAACTGCCTGCTTCTTGCATAGAATCAGCAATACTTGGACAACCGGCATCGGCTGCATCAACATCGGCATTCAACATCGGCCCTGCAGAGGCTGGCTTAGGGCAAGTAGGCCTTATTGATCTCATTTTCGGCAACCCAATATCTACCGTAGCCAATTTTCTTCGAAGCCATCCAGAACAGAAAGCCATGTGCAGCATCGCCATGTCAGGCATCGCCCGTTCCTCCCCCAGACATGAACAAAATCAAACCCTAGATTCTCCTATTTCGAATCTGCAGTGCCACCGTCAGCAAATACGGTATTCCAATACGAATACCAAGAATAACTTTAACAAATCGTAGGGTATGGTTGCCATATTTCGCGCACTTAAGAGGCAAATCCTTGTAACTCCAGGTACATTTGCGCGCGCCGCCAAGTGTTTTGGCTACCTATTGAACTTAGCTACAACATTGTAGAATAAAATTTGCTCAGATTCTCTAAGGTTAAAAAGTTATAGCGTCGTGAATCGGGGGGGTCTAGGAACCCCCGTCGTTATTTCGATAGCCCCATTCGCGTATACTCTGAACCTGCCCTCGACAGCCTTATGGATGACAGCTGACATGGCACTTAAGACTGTGTACGTCCGCCAGTCTCCCACGATCGAGGACCGTGCATCAATGAAGGCCCTCACGCCTTCACCGTTTTCGCCATGCCCGAGGCCCCCTACGTCCTCATGGTTGCTAGCTACCGTGCCCTAGGGTAACGGATACCGTCCCCAAATTGGCCCACCTTCGCCGAATTTCCAGCCGCGTTCCATAAACCCTCCTAATTCTTCAATCGATTCGGCCCTAAACTGCTCAAAACCTCTCTGCTCCAACTGCAGTGGAAGAATTCGGCCATTAAGGCGAAGCTTTTTGGAAATCTGGTTTGCCCAGGCTGCGCCAGACCAATCATTTCCTTTGGCCTTTAAATTTGGAGTTCATTGTCAAGGTAGAGGGCCGGAGTATTCTTAATCAGGTAACTCGAAGCGCTGCAGGTAAGCTCCGGCTTCTATTATCACATTCTGTTATCTTGTAGGTTTCTGGGATAAACTAACGATTTTTCTTGGATTAACGTATCAGGCACATCCGTGAACATGGATCAATCACGCCAGACGAGTTTCCCTGGATGTGGCCCGACTTGGGACACTGCCAGGTCCGGTAGAAGGGGGGCGCCCTCGCCTGGGAAACGGCCTCGCCCACCACAGAGTAATTGTCCCAGCCCTAGCAGCTCAACTACGTCAACAACTCCGAATTTTTTCACTATTCGCAATTGCCTTGTCACACCAGCAGAGGTTACCCGTGCTGTAGGATCCTCTTTACATGTTGAGGTATCTTCCGAAATAGTATCTCAGGTTGAAAGGGCTCATGACACTGATCTGATCCACTGCCAGATTGTGGTCACTGAAGAAGACAACGTTTTATTTCAAAGCCCTGTTGCATTAGGGCGGATTTGGGGTCTGAAAATGGCCCTTATCTTGGGCTAAAGATTTCCACGTCAGATTCGCCAGGACCAATCAGGTTTGCGCCTTTTTTACGAAAGTCAGTATTACTTGGCAGGTAGAAGGATGAGCAGGCTTACTTGGCATCCACATGGCGTATTTTCATAGGGGATGCCTGCGCTTTTATTGCAACCATTTTAATGGCCCGTATTTTTTTCGAGTCGCCCATAGCCAAAATAATGGTGACTTTGACCGCCCTCTTGTCGGCGTCACCAACTCCCTTGTCAAATTTTGGCGCCAAACTTACATCTTGTCACTCCGGCCTCCTCGTGCATCCTCTCGCCTTCACTCCTCATCTCACGCAATCCATGTCTCCTGTAATTTACGTGTTCTTGCCCCATTTACGTAACTCCCAAGGTCAAGAAGTGGGAGGTTTTGTCTCAATAGGTTCAGGGGTGAGTATGCTGCCATCAACGAGGGGCGAAAGCATAGAGTTAAGCGACAAAGGCGATCAGGCGTCTTGGACACATTGGATAGGTAGGATAAAAGAGTTCAAGTTGAATTCTAGCGGCGGAAAGTGGAAAGTATAACAATACGACATGCATATACCCCTTCCGATATGGCCAAAGAGCTAATCTCCACCAAAAAAACGACTTCCCAAAATTGCCCGCAAAATGGTAACCACCTTAAACGGATCACACGACGCCAAGCTAGTTGTCGACTACTTAACTGGCGTAGAGATAGTTTTCGCGTCGTGTGATCTTCTTATCTTTTCATCTCTTTTCGTTGACCGCGTGTTTACAAACAAATTTATTGTGCGGGTTTATGTTTATCGGGCGTCGTGGATGTCATTCCGGCCGAAAGTATTAGTAGTGTACTTGTCGTGTATCACATAGACATCGGAATTGTCCTTTTCCAAGGTATGGATGCCGACCTTTAAGGGTATAGGCATCCGGTTTTACTGGACATGATTATAACGTAAAGGTCGTGAAACCGAGCTTGAGGCGGTTGAATTGCCCCTTTAAAGTGAACTTTGTAAGCCACGCAGACTAATGAGAACAATGTAATTGCAATGAAGAAATGCATGGCTGACGAGGTGCAAGCGGGAATGTCAAAAACGGAGGCGTGAGGATGAGTTTCAAAATCTTCACACCGCTTGAGGTATTTGCTAACATATTCCGGATGGCGCGGAAGTTCAAAAGCTCCAAGACATATCGTGCTTTCTCCCCCCGGATTTTGTGGATGGCTTATTTTTTGGTTCCGACACAGGATGTTCGATTCCACGAATCATCCGGTCAACTAACAGAGGTCCGCGTAGTTAAGTCCTCCTTTTTAAGTTCGGATACTTTCTTCCAAAACAATATTTATAATGTTAATTGTCAACTAGAGCGAAGGAAACGAAAAAGAGAGGTACACAACTTTTTGGGAGCCGTTTGAGGACCATAATAGACACTCCGATGCGGTGGATATTCGAGTATGGAGAGGGGAGGAAGTCATTTATCGGACCACCATGGAAAGCGAATGGCCATTATCGAGCTAAGAGTGCTAATGGAGATGAGGAAATTATTGCGACTTCCATTATTTTATTGATGGCATTAGGGTTGGGTACGGGCAAGAGGGAAATGTAAAGTTTAGTGAGTTCGCGATCAACAAGAAATTGTCTATCGGCTAACGCTTTGAATCTCGGTTTTTTATTTGTGTTTTTGTCTCGATGTTTTTAGGGTTCCGTATTTTGTCCGATATTTTTTAGGGTTCCGGTACAATTATTTAAAAACGTTACCATCATATTTTACTTTAACTTCGTTTTTTACTATTTATCTCCCCCGCCGGTTGTCTATTTTTGTCGGTGTTCAGTAGTATAAAGCGCCATCCGTGAGAAGCCATGGCAAGAACTAAGCAAAGCGCAAGGATCCATCCAGTGGTGTAAGGCCGTGTGATTACATTAGTCCGCCTTCTTCATCTCGACTCAAGTCTCGATAGAGATTCTCCTCCTCCGACCATGCCTAACGAAGACCCGAAAAGAAATCCGCATGATGGATCAGCGGGAGAAGCAGCCGGAGTAAGTAGGGAGGTGCACTCCGGTTCGGAGACGAGGATGAAAATGTGAGAGACCGTGCGAAAGCGTAATATGATGCCGGAATTATTGGGCAGCCGCCTCTTCTTGCTCTTCTCTTCCTGCTCCTCCCTGTTCCTCCCCGTGGAGGTGCCGTGACCTTCAAATCGAGGAGGAGGCCCAACGCCGCAAAGGGGAAGGCGCATCGGAATGTGAGGAGAGATCTACGAAGAGTCGGGCCGAGGAAATTCTCCAGATGTTTGGGTGAGGAGGCGGCCGGAAGAGTCGGCCGAAAGCAACAGCTCCAAATGCCGGGGGTGGGTGAGGGTAGAGGCCTGGCCGAAGACGAAGCCCGGTATTAAAGCCACAGATTAAGAAGTATCGGGTTGAGCACCGAGATGGTCATTCCGCTGCCTCCCATTTGCCGCTCGCAGAGAGAGATTCTCGCAAGAGTGTGGTGCGATACATCATACCGCGCATTCATCTCTGCAAACCGCCTTAAATGCTCTTCAAATGGCTTCGGGCGCTTTGGTCACTGTTCACTGGACTCGCAGCCTTTGCAAAGAATACATGCCAAGCGGGGATCACATGCCTAAGGACATGCTCGCCTTACGTGATAAGGGATCCCGAAGTACTATGGTCAAAATTTTATGGCTGAATACAACAAGAAGAAAGACCCCCGGAAAAAGGCCGAAGTGCCTTTGTGTTTTTTTCATATGTATAATATTTCTTAATGCAATGGCTTTATAAGCTTAATCTCTTAGTCCATTTCTTTCTTAGAAGCCTAGCTTCAAGACTTTGTATTTTTTTTTTTTTTTTAATGTTATACGTGAGGATCACACGACGCCAAAGCAAGCATTGTGCTTTTTGTTGCACATAGTAGTCTTGGCGTCGTGTGATCCAACCCTAACTCTAACCCTAACCCTAAAATGTAACGGACAAATCTCCCCACAACGGCCGTGTCCCCTTTCATAATCGACAACGGCTACTTGAGTTCAAAAGTGACGATAGCCTTTTTACCGCTCCTAAACATCTTCTTGTTTTCGTCGTTTGCTTCGCCATGGATTGTTATGTGAAGTTCCTGGAATGGTATGCATCCGCCCCTCATGACAACGAGGAAGTTGCGCCGACTGCGATTTATCCGTTCTATTGCAAGGAGTTGGACATCATGGCAAACAGTAGCGAGCTTGGATGCTATCGCGAGGTTGCTTTAGCTTTCACCCGGACCGCTTGGTCTCAGCGCACGTCCTTTGCAGATGTCCCTGGCTCGTGGATTCCAAAACCAGCTCTAGAGGAGGCGGCTTCCCATTTGCAAACAGGGAAGATGTTTTTCAAGAATGCTGCGCAACGGGCTCCTCCTGGCTGCGTCCTTGTGCTTAAGAAGGTATCTTATTTCTCTTTGCCGTTTGCATTTGCTAGTTATTGCATTCTGCTCGGCCAAACCGAAGATACACTGGAAACAATGAAATCTTTAAGCCAAGGGGGGTCAGTTATGTGTGATGATGCTGACTATGACGTAGAAATGGAGATAGATCTACAAGAAGAAGAGCAAGAATGTAGGAGTTTTAGCTTCGACGCACTGGCCTTGGGTGAACCAGAGGAGGGAGATGATTCTGAAGGTGATGAGGATGGGGATGAGGATGAAAAGAAGTTGTCTGACATAACGCCAATTTTAGTGGAAGGCAAAGAATACTTATTGCTAAGTGATATACTGAGGAACCCGTCTATGTTACGAATGTGTGCTAGGGAAGACGAGCTTATCAGTACCTTGGCCGAATGGGTAAACTTAGGCCTAGATTTTGAAGAGGATTTGGACAAAGAGATGTTTGAAGTATCTAATTATACCCAAGAATGCTATAAAGCTTAAAGAAGCATATGAGAGGTTGGAGTCTCGATTTGCTCAAGATGAGGCGAATCTACCAACCGAAGAAGAATTCCAAATCTCCTGCAAAGTCGCCAACGATCTACAGTTTGGCGGCCCTTTCACCAATCAGCAAGACATAAGCCCGGTAGATGAGGATAAATGTGAAGAAGATAATCTTGAGGGTTCTTATTTGTGGGAAGTAGATGATTTTTCTTGCCCGACATGCACGGGGGACAGGAAAGATTGAAGGACTCTACATTGTTAAGATATATCTCAAGATTCGTTAATGGGGAGATAATCGTCTTCAGCGAACTTTCAGTCCAAAGGGTGCGAGTTTGTCTATTACCTCCGTGCATTATGCATGTTCGGGAACCATTCCCAATTGGCATCAAACACCGAAAGGGTGATAGCAATTCTTGGGATGTTGTGTTACAATATTTTGACGACCAAGCCACCTCTTGGCGAGCAATATGTTAAATTTTTTAGTCACCGGGCTTGACTCACCCAAGGTTGGAAGTCGGGGTCGATAACATGGAAGTCATTGCCTTGTTGGATCAAGTCTGGGCAGGGATTGAAAGAGCATGAAATTGACGACGAAGCTTGAGAAATTGGAAGTTATATGTTTTCCAACTTGTATCGGTAAAATTATTTATGTACGGATTGTCCTTCCGAAATTCCTAATAAAAATTATTTTATTTGTATTTATTCACATCACGCCAAAATACATCGGTCCCGATTTTCTCATCATATCTAGGTTTTCGCAGTGATATCTATCTCAAGAAATGAAATATTATTGGAAAAAGACAATTAATTTATTTATTCCTCACACGATGCGAGAAGCAACTCGTGTGACTCATGTTATAAATAGAAGACCGATGTTCACGCCGACCTCCGACGCCTTCCGCCTTCCTCGCTCGCCATCTTTCTACTTCCCGCCTTCCCACCTTCGCCCCGATGGCATCATCATCTTCCTCTAGCAAGCGACCACGCCAAGATAGCACTCCCCAGCCCCCAGAGCTGCCCGTGGACATCACCCTTGCAGTGGTGATGAAGAGATTCAAGGAGATCCATGATGAAAACAACCGCCTCGTCGCCGAAACAATGAGGCGGTCGGCCGATTAGCCTTCACGAGGGGAGTCGCCGCGACGAAGCGAGACGTTGAGCTCGTGGAAACATTCGCCATGTACCAAGAGGCGACGAGCCGCAGGGCGGTGGCGAGCTTGAAACTGCTCACATGATTTCGCGCAGGCCTTAGAAGATATGGAGAAGAAGTCTCCGTGCAGGAGGATGAGAACGCTGACCCTTACGGCCCCACCGCAGGACATGAAAATTAGCTAGAGGATCATGAAGATCCCTAGCCGTTGTATCTATCTATTTTTTGCTTCAAAGAAAAGTTTTCTCTATTTTTGCTTCTATCTATCCCGTTGTTCCAATGTATGTTCTCGCTTTTATTAAAATATCACACGACGCCGAAATGCCTTGCTTGCAATTAGGTAGCAATCAATGGATTTCGGCGTCGTGGTGATCTCCATGCCGCTTCTATTTTGCTTCAATGAGAAGTTCTATCTTTAGTTATGTATCGAAGAAAAATTACTTATGTATAGATTGTATCACCGAAATTATCAATAAAAATTATCACACGAGCTTTCTCCGGAAGAAAAGACGTTAGAAGAAGTAACGGTCCTTTTCCTCACACGACGCCGAGAAGTAATCTGCCGATTTTCCCGACCCACTCGGCATCCTTCAAGGCCGTGTGACTCAAGCTACTACGAAATCCCTGTTATAAATAGAAGACTTTCTATCTTGCCTTCGACCTCCGATCCTCTTCCGCCTTCCGCCTTCTTCTGCTCATCTTCTCCCCCTTCCCCCTTCCGCCTTCCGCCTTCTCCTCGATGGCATCTTCATCCTCCTCCAAAGAGTTTACCGCCCGGTAATCGCCGGACATCACCCTTGGCTGTGGTGATGAAGAGATTCAAGGAGGTTCACGACGAAAAAAGCCGCCTCGCCGAGAAGATGGAGGCGGTGGACAAAGTTAGAATTCACTAGGGGGCCGCATGAGCCGAGACCTTGAGCTCGCAGCAAACATTAACTGTGTACCGAGAGGCCAATAGTCAGAGGGGTCGAGGCGCTTTTAATCGCGACACAATATTTCGCAGCGCTAGAAGATATGGAGAAGAAGCTTCGAGTCATGGAGGATGAGAACGCAGCTTTTATTTTGGCCAAACTACGTGATCATGAAGATCCGTAGCCATTGTATATATATTTTTTTGTTTCAAAGAAAAATTTGCTCTATTTCTTGCTTCTATCTGTTCTCTTGTTTTGTTTTATTAAAAGATCACACGACGCGAAATGCCATTCTTGCAATTAGGTAGCAATCAATGGATTTCGCGTCGTATGATCTCCACAACGTACACCTCGTTGTATGTATAAATTCATAATTTATTAATGGCAAAGTGTATGTAACACAAATATCTAGCTAGATTATGTGATATAACTTGCGGGTAAATGCGAATTTGCATGTGGATGACAACGCCTATTCACATACGCGGCTTGTGGATGACAACGCCATGCCAAGGACGATGGCATGCGCCGCCACAATAACACCGTCTTTTGTACGGCCTCGCATACAAGATGCGGCTAGGATATGACGGATCCCATGATGCTAACATAGGCTACCGCTGCCTAATTGCATGCTATAATTTTGCCTCGTGGGATTATTACACAACTTTATCTGCATACTCAACCGTAGATTCCAACGTATCTCTAGTTTCTATATAAAACGCGTCGGAGGCCTTTTGTCTTCTCCTATCCGCCATCTTCGTTTCTACCACATCCGCCCTCGCCCATCACTCCCGTTCTCCCATCACTTTCAATGGCCTCCAGCTCCGTTCCATCCTCGCCGAGATCTTGTCTCAAGTTTTGGTCAAGGAAATTCGTAACATTCGGCGGAGGAACGGATCCGCCTTCTAAAAGAAAAGAATGATGAAGACGCCGCCAAGCTGGTTGCGCAGAGGAAAAGGCCGCCTTCTACTGAGGGAGGTGATTTTAGTGCGCCGACAATCGGGCTGCCTTAGACCGCGAATTGCAGCGCCACTACGACTATATAAACCTCCAAGAGAGGGCTTAGGGCCGCAATCGGCGGGAGAGGTTGCCCGAGCCCAACTCGATGGAGCGGAAGATAAGGTTGCGGAATATGAGAACGTGGTTGCGGGCGTGGCAATCATGTTGGAGGAGCAAAAAAATTATCACCGCCTCCGGGAAGAGCTTGCCCTACGCGATAGGCAGGCATCGGGCCCTCCTAGAGGGGCCCGCTTTTTTTAATGTTTGTAATTGGTTTTATTTTTCAATGGGAAAAGTTTTTGACAAATGTACCGAATATTACGTTTCCTATTTTTAATTTTCAATATCCGTGGTAGAGAGAATGACAAGACAGATCACACGAAGCGAAACCCTTCATAGGGTTTTAAAGCTCGTGTGCAGATTTCGCGTGGTGTGATATACAGTGTAGTTAGAATAGTTATTAATGTGTTCCAGCGGACAGTACCATTAATGTGTTCTAGCGGACAACCGACAGAATCCGCTCGACACGTGCGGCATAAAGAAAGTGTGTTTAATATGTTCAAGCGCTAATATGTATAAATTGAGGTCCTTGCATGTGCTCCTTCCGCCGGTTAGAGTCTTTGCTCCTCACTTCTATAATCTTAACGTCCCTCCCATTTGTCATCTATGGCCTCCACATCCTCAACCGCTGATAATGGAAAACGCAAGAGGATAGAACTCCCTTCTGACATAGTGTTGGGTGTTCTAATGAAGAGGTTGAAGGAGCAAGATGATCTTCTAAAGGAAAAACGCCAGTTACAATTCAGCAGAGAAGAAGAAGAGAATGAATTCAACCTTCTCATGCTTCAGAGCCGTGAGAGGCAAATCAAAGGGTTGAATAGAAGGTCGGACAGATGACATGCCCCAACAACCGCACCGAGGTGGTTATGACGGCAACGAGGATGCTAATTCAGGGCGTAAGAACACGCTTGTGCTATTGGGACAGGAGCGGGACATGTACAAAGAGATGGTGGACAGATTGGAGGAACGCTTGGATAGGGTGATTGCTCGCTTGAGGGGAAGAGATGAAGACGAAGACGAGGGACTCGGAGCTGATGATGATGATGAAGATAATGAAGAAGAGCTCGCGACCGAGCAACAATGAGTCGTTGTATTTTATTTTTCAATGTAACATCTTTCACAACTTTAATCAAAAGTAACCCTTTTTATTATTATCTTGTAAAGCTTCACACGACGCCAAGGCACATAAATGCAAGCAATAGCGAAACTCCAATCGCTCAAGCCAGTATGATACAAATAAGATCACACGACGCCGCTAAGCTACAACAAACAAGGTTGGAGGCAAGTACTTCGGCGTGTGTGAACATGCTACACATTACAAGTATACTTTTACCGATTCTTTGTCTCTTAGATCTCCACTTATTGCGATGCTAGTGGGGCCCTAGAATTTTGCCAAGCAACTTTCCTTTTCTCTTGACATTATGCCAATGGTGTTTACGACTTCCGGGTTGCTCCTTAAAAGCGACCTTCTTGTCGATGAAGCCATCGCCCTTCTATAAAACCACTCATCATCCTGCCTTAGAGGGTTGGTTCCCACATTTCCACCCCCTCTTTGAGTGTTACGATGAAAGGCTATTTTAGCTTGTTTATGCGACTTCTCCATGCCTTGTGCACTCCACAATCGCTAGGCTTCCATACTTCCTAAAAACCAAGGTGCATGAGACCAAAAGATGTGCAAGTAGTGCGTGACTTCACTCTCCCCCATGCCCTATGAAAGCTTTAATAAATTTGTTATTCGCTTGCACCTAACATTTCTGCATCTTCTCTTGGAGGTCCATTCTCTCGAATGTATGGGAACAATTCGCACAATGCATCCCATGCTTTTTTTCCTCAATGCCGAACGAACGCCATCTCAGGCGGTCCTGCTCCCGCATCAACCAGAATTTTCCAAATTCATAGACCTTTTCTCCCATCCGGTTTCCGCTCGAGCCTCTCTATGATTCTTTATGAAGCGCCGAAGCTTTCATCCCTCCAATTGACACCTTACGAGGCACACTTGTTCTTCCCCGCCTCGCTTCTCATCGAAGCTCTAATCTTACATTGCCACCATGCAAACCTCGCTTCGATAGAATATGTTCAACTCTACGAATTCCTTCCTCTCTTCTCTTCTTGTCTGAAATGTTCCACACGCAATCGCAGCTCAAAAATATCATCTTGTCGATGATTCTCACAAAGCCGCAAAGTGCGATATGAACCCTCTAATGGAATGGGGAAAATGCCATGGAACTTGGGATCTTCTTCTCCTCTATTAGAGCATTTGCTTGGTTAAGGGACAAGGTTGAAACAGTCTTCCCAAAGACTTGACTTCCTTGCATGATTGCAAAGATGCATAAACTTTTGCATGTTCCTTGTCCTCCTCCACTTATGTTGTACATTGCTTTCTCGCTTTTAAATCAGACGCCAAGTGAAAATTACTTTGTAAGATCCATAGTGATCTACTTGTAATTTTTCCCTCCCTCGAATCTAGATATTAGACTCGGAT
This sequence comes from Isoetes taiwanensis, assembly GCA_021234155.1. Taxonomy (NCBI): domain Eukaryota; kingdom Viridiplantae; phylum Streptophyta; class Lycopodiopsida; order Isoetales; family Isoetaceae; genus Isoetes; species Isoetes taiwanensis. Next base: position 5,720,017 of record JAJEKV010000020.1, on the reverse strand, counting down.
GTCAGTTTGATTGAACACCCATTTCAAAACCTCGTGGGTTTCTTTTCTGAACTTTAAAGAGACCTAACCACCGTGTGTCATCTTCGATTGACATGAGAACCATTTTTCCGCGACGCTTCTTCTCCTCGTCGTCCGTCACCTCTACATCTTTTTGTTATTCTTGTTGCTCTTTGATTTAGCATGTGCAATTGCATTCTCAATTGCTCTATTCATGATGACAACGGATACCCTCTCATACTTCTCAAACTTGGTCGGGCCCCATTTCATCCAATTTTATGCAAACTTCAATCTCACCATTAGTTTCTCGTGAATCAAGTAAGTCATAATATTTGACAAGGAATTGTAAGAGAGTAACTGGTCAACCCAAAGATTATTATGCTTCATTCATTCCAACTATATCACAACAATCCTTGCCATTCTTATCTTTTATGGCTATGGCGGGACCAAAGACATTCAACGTGGTGCATCTCTCCTAATATGGCATACACCATCTTTGTCCTAGTAACCCTTGTATTCTCGACAATTTGTGGACGGGAGCGAATACTTTTTTGTGCCCATTCTTTTCAACGCTTCGTGGAATGGCTTGAATAGAGAACGGTAACCAAGCCTACCGATGCCTACATCATCACAAAACACCAGACATCCGTCGCTTCTAACTTCTTGTAGATCTCCCTAGTACCATTTCCAATACCATCTTCTTGAGAGGAGAGTTGTAGGGCTGACAAATCATGTCCACTATCTCCCTGCTCGTCGCTAGGTTCTTCACTACGTAACCAAGATTGCTTCTAGTTTCCCCGCATCTTAACCGCCTTTGCTAGTGTTGTAAACGGACCTTGTGGCCGTGACCACTGTCTGAATGCACCTGATCCAAACTTCAGTTCCTCTATCGGCCGATAATGCTTCTTCCTTTCTCGCAAGCCAAGGGGTGTTTTCTTCAAATTCTTTAACCTACATTGAAGCCCAAAGTTTGCTCTTCGAGCTCTTGGATCTTTTCTTGCAGCTGCCCTATCACCAATTTGACTTCTCCACTTCAGATCTCAAAGAAGTTTCCTCCCCAAGCCGTCATTCCTTTCCTTCATCACAATTGGAGTAATGAAGCGAGAGAAAAAAAAGAGTCTGCCGGTTTAAGTTATAATTCTCTTGTGACAATCGGAAGCAGCTCATCTCAAGGAACTCAGATTCGATTCAATGCCTTCATCCTCTCTCAATCTCTCACAATATCCCAAGAGGCCAGAGTTACCGCCACCACAAAATCGGACTAAACTTGAAACGTCCCCAAATGACGGTTTCTTACCACTCAACGGATCCAATGGATATAAACCGCCATCCGCCGTGATGTCGACACTTTTTGAGCCCCGCAGGCGCAACATGTCGAGGTCTAAGTTCTTATTTTTAGACCTCCTTTTTAAGCGATTGAAGACTGGAGCATATTCCCGAAGTCGGGCTTGGATCCTTATCCACACATCATTTGGAGCTTCCATATCACGCGTGGATCGCATGACGGCCTTGAAATGAATGTGTACAATTTGTATGCCCCAAAGATAATTCGGCTTCGCTTGAGGCTCAAATCGCACTAACCTCGTTTTTGAAATTTGCAACGTGCATATGGAAATCGAAAAGTCCATTCTCCTACAATCCATGCTTTTATATTAAAGCAAATTCAAAATTCGAATTGTAGGGGTGGGAAGCCCTGTATTGGGATGAAGTAAAGATCCCTTCATGAACTTTTAAGGCGCAATCGCAAATACTCGAAACGAAAAGTGTAATACAAAGCTTCAACCTACACATTCAAATTTTGAAATGTAGAAGGAATGGACTCTAAATGAAAATAGGGCAAGACAAGAATCGGTGATGCGCATGATTGGTATCCGACAAACCAAGAGACACCGTCCATGAGTTGCTCTGTATGCTATAATGCAAGTGGCTTTTAGAAGCGCCACGTGTTAAGGCCAATCTGGTCGACAACAAGAGAATTAAATACATATGGCCATAGATATGCGATTCCCCTTATTCCGGGAGAATATTCCAAGCAAATCTGACGGGAAAAAAGGGGCGGAAATATGACGTGGAATGGCTGATAGGAGGCCATTTTAGTTCATAAAACATAATATAACTTGGAATGATAGATATTTTATATGCAAATGGGAGACTATTGACGAGGGACTTGTGTTTAGTTTTAATTTGACAACAAATAAGAAAGTGGATCACACGATGTGAATTTAGTGTGTTCCATTTTTGTTGCATATGTACTATTCGCTTGGTGTGATCCTTGAAAAATAATATGCTCTTTGAAAAGGGATGATGACTTATGTACTTAAGAGTGGTAACACATGTACAGTAAAAAAAAAGTTAGGTATTCAAATGGAATTAGAAGCAAAAACTTTTTACATTCAAAATTTTTTATGGCCGTATGGCTTTACATCATTTTGTAAATTTAAATGCCCGGAGGCTTCAACTATTCACAACAAAAAAGCCCGGAGGCTTGCAGTCATATGGTAAGAAGCTATTTCATTCATCTGCTTCATCATCTGCAAAAAAAAATAAAAAATAACCGTTAGTTGAATGCTTAAGAAAAGAAAGAAAACATGCATGTACCATGAACTAACGCCATGAGCTCCTCGAAGTCAGCAGATTCGCCTTCAACTTCTTCATCTTCTTCATCATCTTCGCTTCTTTCTCCGCCGGTGAATACTCATTTTCTCAAGAATCTCCTATCCAGCCTTCAAGAACACTGTGATGAACTCCTCGCTCCGAAATTTCCTCTCTCGATTCCTCATTCTCGATTCCTCGTCAAAGGAATCGAGGAATCGAGGGCATTCAGAGCAAGAACCGTGGGCGGGAGGGAACTCATGGAGGGAACACCTCTTCCAGCCGTAATAGGGCGCCTCTTGGAGGACACCTCCCATTCTCTTCCGTAGCTGATCTCTTCATGGCGATGGACTAGAGAAATTGGGCGGAGGATCTAGCAAAGATTGGGCGGAGATTGGGGGAGAATGGGCCAATCTAGGCCGGAATAGATATAGGCTTTGGATTAGACGTGAAAATCGTAGGAATGATTCGTATTCCAGTCCTATCAACCATCATTACATGCCATTATGTGCATATCTCGAAATTTGAGCCATATCTAATATCTTCCTTTTTTAACCTTATACCTAAATATCCAATATCTTCCTTTTTTAACCTTATTCCTAAATAGCCAATATCTTCCTTTTTTAACCTTATTCCTAAACCTATATGATTTGAGTTTAACCTGAAAATGAACACCGATATAATTCGAATTTAACATACTATTTAATACCAAGATGCTACGTCACACTATGTCGATAATTGGGATTTAAAAAAAAAAACTCCAAACCCTCCTCGAGAAAACCACGTAAGTGCCGACCTCACTTGTGTTTAAGTTTAATTTGACAACAAGCAACTTCCATACTGTGTAGATCGCACGGCGCGAAATCAAGGTGTGGTATTTTTATGCCCCAACACAATTCGCTTCGTGTGAGCCGAACGTCCGTACTAACTTCGTTTTTGAAATTTGCAACGTGCATATGGAAATCGAAAAGTCCATTCTCCTACAATCCATGCTTTTATACATTAAGCAAATTCAAATTTGGAATTGTAGGGGGCGGGAAGCCTGTATTAGGATGAAGTGAAGATCGGTTAAAGGCGCGCGGGCAAATACCTCGAAAATGAAAGTCCGATCTGATACAAAGCTTCAACCTACACATTCAACTTTTGAAATGTAGAAGGCGGTGACGCCGCGACGCTTACTAAGAGACACACCGCCATGAGTTGCCGGTATGCTATAATGCAAGTGGCATTTTAGAAGCGCCACGTGTTGCATCAACCGTCGACAACCAAATGTAATTAAATACATATGGCGCCATGAATGTGCAATCCCCCTTATTCCGGAAGAATATTCCAAGCAAATCTGTAATTATGAGAGTTTGGTATCCTAGGTGGCATGGGAAAAAGGGAGCGGAAATATGACGTGGAATGGCTGATAGGAGGCCATTTTCAGACCCCAAATCCGCCCTAATGGTCCTTGATTGCTTCCACTCATCTATGCAATGCGCCACTGGACGACTTCGCCTCCCACTGTTCTCTTACTCTTTTTGGCTGATGTAATTGTAGAACTTCCCTCTCATGCCAATGGTGATCTAGATTGTGGCATGCGATCAATATTTTTTGGTGAACGGCCCAAGTGCCATCTTTTGTATCAGCCCTCGGGCTTCTTTTGAAATGGAAATGAGTTACTAAATCTTTAGTATTCGTCTGAACACTTGCAAATAATGAACTTCAGTTTTGGTCTTAAAACAGTTGCTAATTACATATAATATATGTGTGTGTGTGCGCTTAGCATGATCTGATTCAAACAGAACACTTTAATTGATTGGGCTGATGCTCCCTTTTATGGTGTATTATATCCCAGAGATTTGATTTTAATGTTAAACAAATTTATCAAACGTAAATATACAATGTAATGAATGTAGGGTTCATTTCATAGTTAATATTGTGTTGCTGCTACATGTGTAGCTACCTTAGTTATCTATGGTCTCGTCACTGTCTTCACATACCTGCAAACAACAAATGTTAGTATTGTATCACAAATGCCATAATCCTTTAAGCCCTAGTTGCATACTAAATGCACCTGGTTAGTGAAAGAGTTGCCCTCCTCGAATCTTGGTGTTGGTACAGACCCTTCAGACATATTTGCCCTCCAAGTCTTTGCAAACTCCACATCCATTCCTCTGGCCCGGGAGATTATGTCCTTGTCCACACCTATTTCGACCATTTCTCGAATGATCCTAGCCTTATCTATGGCCTTATCCCCGTCATGCTGAGGTCCAGAATGTGCTGCTGCATAATTAACCCAACCTTGTGTGTCCAATCTCATGGAATTCCCAGAGCCAATATCAGCATGTGGCTGTGACTCACCCTCCCTGTTGACCAAGTCCCAGGTCTTCAATGGTGACCTGATTGTACTGATGGAGTTTGGGACAGGTCTGACCAGAGGCAGGAAGCCTTCTATGCTAACATCCTGCACACCAGGAATGTCCCCCGAGCATAAGTGGGTATCTTCCACATGACATGCACTTCCTCATCACTGTCATGGGCAATTTCATGATCACTCATAACAGGTGTGGTCAATCCACTAACCTGCTGACCTTCAGGTTCCATGGTGAATGCTGTTTTCACTATTGGATCCATGATTGGACTCAACCCTTGCCTTATTCTCATTCTGTTTCTAACCTCTAACCTTTTGCTTCTCACCTCATCACTCACTGGCCTCTGGAAACTAAAGACTGCAGCCACTCTCGAAATGCCCCTAGGGTACGTGAGTGCTCTAAGTCTAGCAGTAGAGGCCTCAAATTCTGCTTCAACCTTCTTCCTATTTTCTCTTTCTACCGTATTGTGTTGAGCTCTCTTGGCAGCCTCTTGCCTTTCCACTTTCCTTCTTGCAGTTTCAAGTTTCCTGGCAGCAACTTGCTCATTCTTTAGTCTTGCAGCCTCAGCCCTTCTAGCCCTCTCAGCAGCCAAGGCCTCACAGAAGCCATCACTAGAGATGTGCACCCTTCCACTTAGGTCTGGGATTAAACCCCGATTCCTTGCCCTCGTGGCCTGAGACTGTTGCATGCAGGCCTGTGATGTCCTCACGTCTGTAGGGAACTGCACACATGCATGTGCTGTTCCCATGTTACCAGATGGTACCATATGCTGCTGTGAGGGTCTCAAGGATGCATCTATGGCCTCACGGTCCCTTTCTCGTGCAACATCATCGTGGATGCACATCATGGCTGACAATGTCCACATTGTCAGTTACATGTGCATGGACCCCAACTGGCTGCTGGCCACCTTGCTCACCTTCTGGACGTGGTGCCTCCCATAACTGTTGCAAGTCAGCCATGTTGAATTGCTCCAGACCCTCATCCTCCAAGTTGGCTGCATCTTCTTGGCCTCCACTTTGCATAACCTGCTCTATGGGCACTCTACCAAACCTACCACTTTCCTGGCCTGGCTTAACCTTGTCCGAGTTGAATGGCCAAACCCCAGTTGCTCTAAATCCTGCCTTGATGTTGCTAGGTGTCAGCCCTGATTCAATGGCCTGTGAAATGAGCTCTGCAATGTCCTCCCTCTTCGGTTCTGTCCTCCCTTTGCTAACCATATAAGAAGGTCTCAATCTTTTGAAGGCTACCTTGAATGGTGCAAAACATGCAACATCCAAAGGTTGTAACCTATGTGATGTGTGGGGTGGAAGTAGGGCAAAATGTATGCCCATTTTCTTAGCTGCCAAAGTAACTTCCAGTTCCACATGGCTGCCATGGCCATCCAAGATTATCAGGCGTGGCCTTGATGGAGATACTCCACCAGGAACCCTAGCAACAAAATGTGACAACCAAGACTTGAACAATTCTGTTGTCATCCAGGCCGATGGCTGGACAGCTTGAATTGCCCCTTCCTCACATCTGGCAATGTTATCTTGCCTCATCCGATTACCCTTGAAGATGTATAAATTAGGTATCTTAAACCCTTCAGCATTTACACATACCAGAATTGTTACCCATTCCCTATTGTTCATGACAACCTCATTTACCCTGTTCTCCCCTTCCTTACCTATGATCTTCATGCCCTTCACCTTCCCAGCTTGAATGCCTAGAGGCCGAGAAATCGAACTCGATCCAAATTCTCTTGTGTCATTGCACGGGCCCGAGCAATATCTAATGTCTCTGCACTTCTTAATGCAACCTCTGGATGTCTTTGTTTGAACAGCTTCCACCACTTACTCCCAGGAACCCCGCGAAAGTCTAAGTTGCCCCCCTCCATAGCCATCTGTGCTGCCCGTTCTTTGACAGCCGAGAGAGTAATCCCCATTCCCTGCTCGACCCTGAAGAGTGCCCAGTTGACTAACTCTTTCTCTTGTAGAGTCGTTAGAATTTGTGGATTTCCAGTCTGCTTATGAGTTATACGGCCATACAGCCAGTCCCTTATTATTGATTCTGGGATTCCAGACCTTCTAGAACCTCATCCAAGATGTCTGCCATTTGATCTTCAGTCTACTGCCCTCGTTTGCTTGGCCTCCTTGGCATTGTAGGAGATGCAGCACTGATTTGTGGTGGGCGACGCTTCCTCCTTGGCGCAGTAACCCGTTTCCTTGATGTAGGTACTCTATTACTGGCTTCAGCATCGTCCCCTCTCCGACCTCTTGTGGAAACCATGTCTGTTATCGTGCTCCTCGCAGCCTGATATCGATAAGCTTGAAATTTGGAAGGTGAAGTTGCCTTTTATTCTGTTGGGAGCCATCGCGGGAGCTTGATATTCAAATTGGACTTCGGTAATCGAGTGCTCTGGAATGGGCGCGAATTCAAGCAAGGTGCATTGAATTCTGCTTTCGAATTGATATGATCAGTATTCTTAACACAGCCACGAGTGTGAACATCTGTTCCACAATTGTGGACACCAATTACACGACGGCAAGTAGCAGGGCCTCACGCAATGCGGAGCTCTGTTACACAGCTATAGAGAGTAGATGCACGACAACTGGCAACTGGGCTAACGCATCCCGTAGCTCTGTCGTAGTTGCAGGCACCAGGTGCACGACAGCGGGCCACATGACTAACGCATAACGACCAGGCCATAACGGCCACAGGATGTCCACGTAACGTCAACGAGGCACACACGTGGCGAAGCCGAACCTCCATCCTACGGGAGGAGGGCCAGTCGACATGACACACGACGATGTCGCGTGGGTGCAGTGTGGGAAATTCAACTTATTTATTGTATTTCTTATGACACGCTTTTTAAAACTGAATGTATCAATTGACACACTTCCAAATTCTTTGTGTCTCATTTGACGTATTGTGAAGACCACTGACACACTTTTTTTTTATGTTATCAAATGAAGAAAATAATTTGAAATTCTACAACAAAAAGATTACAATATGAATTTTGCTATGAAAGATAAGTTTATATAAATATAAGGAAAATGAAAAATTCTATTGAACATTAATTCTTCTTGCATTATTAAGTATACACATACATTAAGCCTTGTACAGACAACTCTTGTGTATTTGGGGCTCTAATTTTTTTTTGACACACTTAATATTCTTAAGTGTGTCAAATGACACATTTAAAAAATTCATACTTTTCTGTTCTTACTTTTCCTATCTACCCAATTCAGGGGATCCTTTTGTACTCACTTTATATATATAAATTTATACTCTTACCCTCAAAAAAAAAAAAAAAAAAAAAAAAAAAAAAAGTAAAGTCCCTTTTGACGCATTTTATCAAACTATAAATTCTCTTTTGACACATTTTCTCTACGGAAGATGTCTCTTTGACACATTTTTTTTGCTTTTGACACTCTCTAGGGTATCAAATTCCCACACTGCGTGGGTGCGACGGGGGGGGTACATCGTGCTCAGAGGGACAGTCACGATAGGAGGCAACCATACCCTAAGTTATAAATATACGGTTTTTGATTGGGCACACATGAGATTCGCTGCTTGTCCACATTCAATGTATATTTGGGAGGAGATTTTTGGTGAAATGGGTATCCTGATCATAGCAAAGCTTACATTCATGTGCACATGCCATTCGTGCATACAATAATAAACAGGACAAAATACAATGCATGCAGCATTTTTAGAATAATATTTAGTAGTTTTTCTTAGGAGTGGGGTTCAGCACATTTATTGATGTATAGAACATTTTCATGTGGTCACGATGTTTAACGTTGGAGAAAAAATTGGGGGATATTGTGGTCACGATGTTTAACATTGGAGATAAATTCAGAGGATATGGAGAGGAAGGAGCATGATGAATGGCTAAATTCGCGGTAGCAAGGGCGGCTATTTGCAAGCAAGAAAGAGAATAAAATAATACTTTGGGTTAGCCGTGGTGTTTGAGGGAATAGGAATATGGTCCTGCTTTTATCATTTGTGAGATAGGATCTTGTTTTGTGGATGCTTTTATTTTTTTAGTTGCCCCTAAGGGCAAGCCCTCTCTTATGTGCTGATGTGGGATATTTTGGGTATATGCCAGAATATACTCGGATATACCTGATGACGGCCTTAAACCTAGTGTGGCCAGTCATTTTGCACCCGGATATACCTGATGACTGACTTAAACCTGGTGTGGCTAGTCATTTTGCCCATCGCCTATGTTGTTGATCGACGCATTCGCCCATTTTCAGACCGGGCAAACTGGCATGCACTACAAGCGCAGACATTGATGGGTTGTGTTAGAAAGTGGATGATTTAAGCAAGAAACGTGTAGATTCACAGCAAACAGGAATGAAAAGGAAGAAGAGGGCGCAGGAACTAAGATTCAGTGCAAAAACCGAGTGGGCGGCTTCTGATCCAGAACTAGGCCATGCTGGTTTTGGGATGCCTTGAAGCAGAGGTTCTGCGGTTCTTTACATTTAAGATTTTCTTTTGCATTCATGTTTTGCCTGGTGATGCTTGGCAGGAGGATCTAAAGCTTTTCATAACCAGGGCTCTCTGTAAATGCTTATTTGCAGATTGGCTAGTTTTTTGAGATAATATTCCAAACTTAATGGATGGCGATGTTTCCTTTAATAGTCCAATTGTCTCACAAGATGTGAAAGCGTTACCTTCAGCACAAGTTCATGTTGCAGAGGACTTCCCAACTGAGGATTTTTCAGGTAAATTTTTTCTCTAACAACTGATCCAACATTATCCGCCTCGAATATGCATTTTATTTTTCTTAGTTATAATTACTAAATCTGTAAATTTTGTCTGTTTAATTGAAGGCAATGTTTTGAACATAGGAACATGTGTGGAAGTTTTCCACTTTGAGACGTATAAATAACCAACCTCGACACACATATCAACTTATGACTACAAACTGAGCAAGGACAAGGATAGACAACCTCCTCGTTTGACGTTATGTCGTTTATCAGCTGGCGCATAAGACAAATAGCGGTTCTAGTGGGGATCAACAAAGCTCTTTGGTCGTCTCTTTGCTAGCACCTCCAGAAGCACCAAGTGAAGAAGGGAAATTATCAAGAATAGTTGTTGTTCTTTTAAAAGGAGTTAAATATGCGACTTACTTTTGTATGGTACCTCCCATTAAAATGCATTCACCTGTTGTAACAAGGTAAACCGCTGTGGTGTTACATTCGTTTGCAGCTTATTTGGGAATTGGGTATTGTTTAGGACATGCAATGTATTAGCCTATTGTAAGGTATAGTCCAATTTGGTTCAATTTTCTCCTTCTTGTGGACATGATGTACAATACTTCATATCATATGATAATATTTTACATGAAATGGCACTGCCTATCTGAACGGCTTTGTGGTAATGCATTTATGATAATATTCTATATGAAATGGCACTCCCTGTCTAAACTGCTTTGTGGTAATGTGATTTATGCTTCAAACGCATGCAAAGACCAGCTTTTCCCATTTTGCATGAACCTTTGATGATGTGTACACCTATAAACAAAAGTCTATTCTACATGAAATGGCTCTCCCTGTCAGAATTGCTTGGTGGTCATATGATTTTTGCTTCAAATGTTTGCGATCTGCTTTTCGGATTTTGCATGAACCTTTGATAATGTGATAGACCTATAAACATAAGGCCTTTGCTTCATTAAATTTAAACATGCTTCCTCCCAAATTTAGTAACTTTTCTTACTAGCATTGGCCTTCCTTTTCCTGCTGATAATTTTTTGAGTTTTATAATTTAACCCATCAGAAGATCAAACAAATTGTAAGCCTGATCAGTATAACAACCAGCAATTGATTTACGTGCATTGCATTTGAGCCGTGCTAGGACAAACATCTACCTAAGTAACCATTTATTTGGGAAGTCTTATGAATCCTGGTTTAAGCTTTATCCACTTTATTGGGAACAAAGCCCTATTTATAACACAGGGTTATTTACAAAATCAAAGTCGTATCATAAAGTCTACAATAGTATAATCTATGCAAAGAAGAGTTTGAATAAGAATAATATTTTCCATGATTATGTTCTTGATGGATTCTTGTTTTGCATTAGGAGCTATGCAATCAAGAAAAAGAGTGACATAGAGCATATGGTCAAGGCTAATCGTTGTATAATTTATGGATGTATGTTATGGCTATTTGTTTGCTTTAGGTACTGTCTCTGACCATTTGAGGTGCTAGCATAATGCATAACTAGCCAAATCTTGGTGTAATCTTTATTTTGGAAAGAGTTTCTGTTGTTATTGGACCTTCCTTTTACAGCCACGCCTTGAGAATTTTCCTCAAAATTTGATCCTTAAGGTGGTCCAATACTTGTAACATTGCAGAAAATCATCTTGCAATAATGTATACGAATGCAATGTGTTGTGCCTTTATTGGCACATAGAATTTCATCTAGACAATAAAAACAATGTCTTTTACATGAACAATTTGCATGCCCACTTCAATAACATGCTCTTCAAATTTAAAGTGATTCATCCATATGACTACACTCTAAGCAGCACAATCATTGAAGCACCCAAGATCAAAATATAGATATTTGGACATTAGTCACAATTCTCACACTCTACTTATTTGGGTTCAAAAATCTCTTAATATATAGACACGCAGCTACATGGAAAAGTATGGAAGTAGTTGTAGATGGTGATTGAAGAAAATTGCAACATCTAGAATCCATATGTTTATAGCATTTAGAAGGTTCAATATTAAACAAAGAAGATTCAACGCGAAACTTGCAAACACACCCTCCGTGTGCAACACACTGTTTGTGAGGTGGAACTTGGAGTCTTCGTTTTTAAGTGGAGGGTTGGTATGTGGAGGAGATATCATTGTGGAAATTTTAGTGTACAATTACACTTTTCAGATTTGAATGACAAGTAGCATTGATGAAATTTTCCTTACTGTTTTTTCTCAAAAATCTTTAGGGTGGAGTTATTGTTCTCTTTGTCTATGGGTTCCACGGGCTAGTTGTTCTCCTGAATGATGAAAATATTGAATGTCCTCTATATAATTTACTTGCCAAGAGTTGAATATCTTGGTGAAGAGTCACTTGGCAAATGAATGTTCAGAAATTATCCTCTTGGAGTTACTTGCCAAATAAATCTTCTAAAATTTCATATGTGATATAAACAAATTTAGAATAGAATAGAATAGAATAGAACAGAATAGAATAGAATAGAATAGAATAGATTTTTTAACGTCCACGGAGACCAATAGGTCATGGGACCCATACAATGGGCTAGTACAATCATTACTACTAGGATTAAAAAACCCCTGCCTCAATGGTTTTCAAGGGAAAAACCTTTGCAGTAATGATGATATTAGACAAGCGAAGATAATGACTACTGAAGGCTCAGTAATTGCAGATGTTTATCTAGAACCTCAAGTATATATAATGCCAAGTCATGCACAGATGGTGCTCTGAGAAGTTGTGGAAGCGTGGAATGGAATGCTAAGGTCAAAAAATGATTTCGGACTATCTCAAAAGCAGGGCAACTTAGAAGAGTATGGCTTTCATCTTCAATAACTTGTAACTGGCAACGGGCACATAGTCTCGCTTCTCGTGGCAATTGCGGCCGCTCCTATCTATCTGTCTCAATCCGTAGCCTATGGGACCCCCTGCGAATTGATGCAATAGCTACAAGCTTGTTCCTGGACAATGAAGCAAGCAAATAAGCTTGGGGCCCTGGTGACAAGGTGAGATTTATGTGTGCATGATAATGACCAGTTTTCACTTGGGCCAAAGTAACTGCGTCCCATACCTTTTGAGAAAAACGACCATTGAGATATTGTTGCAAAAGCTCAGGATCAGAACTAGCAAACATCAAGCAGTGCTCTGATTGCACAGCCCAACGGGCAAACCATGTAGTGCAATGCTCTTTCCAACATCGTTTCAAACGCTGAGGAGATTCAGCCATGGCAAGTGCAAGAACAGGATACCTAACATCATCCATGTGGTGTACCTTGTAGATATAGTGGAGATGGCGCTTCATGGCAGAATGTTGAAGAGGCCAAAAACCTGTCTCTTGTAAAAGAATAGCATAGGGCACCGTTGTTTTAACTCCGAGCGAAATAGGAGAATATCTTTAAGAACATAATATATATACACAAAGTTTCCAAAAGAAAGCTACACCAAGTGCCCATTCATTATGCTCCTCCAAAACATATCATATCGCCTCATGTTTCTGTGCATGATAGCTCTTGCGCTTCTTAAAGCTGCCCTATGATAATAGCACCTGCATCTATACATGTTAGCCAAAGATCTATGCAACAATTGATGTTGCCCATAGTATCATAAAGTTGTTCCACAGAATAGACATTCGTCCACAAAGCCCATCTATGTCTAGAAGCTCCTCAATTTTCAGAATTCAAATGTCAGACTCAGCTGTAACATGGAAGTGAAGATCAACATTTTGGTTAATATGATGATGATCATGACTAATGGTTGTTCGAACATCATAGCCATGGATTATTTGAGGTCTAATAGGGTCCAATTGGGCGTCATAAGACTCTTCAAAAGAACTTGCAAAATTATCTGCAAAAACATTAAAGAACGTCCATAGTGTAATCATCAACATGATTTAAAGGGAATGTACTTGTCATTTCTTGTCACATTATTGCAAGCTTGAAGAATTTCCATAATCAAATGGTGGTTCAGGCTCACTTTAAGTATCGACATTATCCCAATACCTCCTCCTCCTTTTTCCAATTTTCTCTACTGGTTTCATACCTTCACTAGTACTATAAATTACAGTAGCAACATCTTTCATACTAGCTATATGCGGATTTAAAGCTGACCTCCAAGCGGCACGCACATGATGCCTTTAAATGTAAGCAGAATCGTTTGATTTAACCTAAGTAGTAGAAAAAGAAAAATGGCGTATTTATAGCAACAACATATATCAGTCTGGGGGTTTAATCTACCACGTACCTGGCGGTTTATAAAATGGATGTTTCTAGCTATCACATTCTTGTGATAATGAAACCCCAACACACGACAAACAATCTCTTGCCATTCATAACAACATCACCACTAATGTTATGAAAGAATGTTGATTGTATAACACTCTACGTATTATCGGACCCCGATATTAGCCAATTTTAGGGATAATAAGCTTTGTAATAAGTTATAGAACACTTTTATATGCATTTTATATACTTGTGTAACGTTTTTATACATGTACCCATGTTTTGCATACCTAATCTTAATCTGTCCATATAAGCCCATTTTAGTTATGCCCCATTTTCGCCCTCCTTTGCATGTTTGCTCTACCAACAACCCTATTCAATATTTCTCTACTCAATATTACCTTCTACCATACATCATAGATACCCATGCATACAGATTCCCCTCCATTTGGTAGTTTACTAGCTAATTGGGATGAATGCTCTGTTTGGATGTATTGCCCATTGCATGTCATTGAGGGATATTACTTTGTAGTAGTTAAATACTTGGCCTAGAGGTTAGACGATGCATTTGTATAATATGCTCCTAGCGTGGAGGCCTAATGAACCATTTAGCTCCCAAGTCCAACCGACATGTGGTCTTCACGAGCTCTCTAGAGTATCAGGCACGGGTTGAGCATTGTGATGCAAGATTTTGACTTGTCCAACATCAACTAGGGTATTTGGCTGGTCTCGCTGGAACTGGAAATGCCACGTTGAGGGTATGGTACTTTGAGCAACCTGATGTGGAGTGCCTAGGGGATTCACCTATGTGTATTCAAGATTGAAAGCAAACCTCCTATAGTACATTTTTGGGTTGCCCCTAAGGGGGCAAACCCTTGTTTATATGGGTTTGTGGCATATCCTAGTATATGCTGAAATATACTAAGGATATGCTGGTGACTGCTCCAAACCCATTGTTGCGGGTAAACTCTCGGTCACCTGCATTGTGGGTAGCTCATAGTTGAACCGCCTAACCGGCAAGAGGTGAAGCCCCAAGAGGTGAAGCCCAAGATTTCCGTATAAGAGAAAGCCCCTCCGGGCTTGATTCCGGAGGGGAAAGCTGGCCGACGCGCGCGCGTCGGCCAGCTTTCCCCTCCGGAATCAAGCCCGGAGGGGCTTTCACCTAACGGAAAGAACGGGCAGACTATTTTCAGCCGTGGATCATGGACACGTGGACGGCACAGATTTTAAATGCGGCTGAATGTGGTGCAGCAGCAGAATGACGACCAGAATGTCGTCCAGAAAGTACAGCGGCAACATCAGGAGAGATTCGCAAAAAGAATCATGGACACGTGTCACGATGGGATTGGGTTAGAAGGCGGAAAATAGTCTGCCCGTTCTTTCCGACTGTTATGTCGGATCAAGCTCCATAGCCCGTCTCGTTTTTAACTTTCTCCCTTCTTCATTTCGCATTCGAGCTCCAGTTGCTTCTTTTTATAGATCTGGAGCAATTTTCCTTCGCCCACAGCTCCATATCCTTCTGTCGTGGTCCATATTCTTGTGCCTTGGCTTCCTTTTTTTTTCGTTTAATAATGCTGTAGCGAATTCTGGAGCTATGGAAGTGCAACAGCGTTATTCTCAGATGGGTTTCGACTCCTTAGATTCCTGTTTGGATTCAAGCCTGTGGTCCGAGTTGTCCTTGGAACGAAATGAAGAAGATGATTTTGTCTCAGGCCTTGCAGAGCAAATGGCCCATTCTATGCTCGATGACCCAGAAGATAATCCGGCATCTACTTACAAAAGAATGCAGATCTTTGCCTCAGATTTACTACCGGAGAAGACCCACATGTCTAACAACGAGGTGGGTTCTTATTTTCCTGCTCGAATCATAAAAAGAAACCCCATTTCTTCAGGTTTTAGGCGGTTTCTGCAGTTTTCTTTATTGATCTGTGGTTCTTTTTCAAATGTGGGCAAGTGGAGCGGAATTTGTAGTAGAGTAATGGTGCCTGGCATTCCCGAGCATAAAAACATCTTCATATAGTGACCATGAAGTTGTAGGTATCTATTCAGTACCTTGATAAATTTAAAAGCAAAATGGGAGAATGTTCTATATCCATATTATTTTCAATTTGGCACATATTAATATTACACTTGTTTCAGATATTAGATTATCATAAGATGTGTCCAATTTGAATCGATGAGTGGTACTATAGACCCAACTTTTACGCTGAAGTTATCTTCGCTTGCTTTGCAACATGATTGTTGCTTGGATGAAACTGGTCCTACTCTATATTTCTTCATAACATGACCTTGTTCTATGTCCTCTCTTCTTCTTCTTCTTCTTCTTCTTCTTCTTCTAGATGGATGCAAGTTTGGCACACAAGTCTGGTGCATTTTCTAGAGCCCCGGGATAGGCTACATGTTTTGCAGCAGGGCAGTCATCTTAAGGCACTGGCTTCTCGGTACAGGAGGACCTCTCACCAATCCAGCTAACTCGACGCGAGATGAGCTCTGCAAGGTTCGATAGGTCATGCTCCAGAAAAAATGGGCAGTATATCGCTGAGGTTTCACAATTGTTCTTGATTACTAGCCTGCATGCAAACCCCTGGTTGGGGTATTTCTAGGCGATCCTCTACGTTTGGTGTGTTCTGTTTTGTAAAAAAAATAAAATAACTAAAAGTCTATATTTCTTGGTTTTGACGAGACTTCGTCCCCCAGTTTCTGTTTGGGCTTCGGCCCTTTGCTCTATACCACAACTCAATTTTGGCTGGACGCACTGCCCTAATTTCAAACTTTAAAATTCTTTTTGTGGAAGAGCTCCAAGTATTTACTTTCATGATGGGAAAAAATCACCTGGAACCGAGGTGTCTACATTGAAAGAGCACTGTTGTAGGTCCTGATGTGCTGGTGGAAGTTAGTGCTTTTCGAGTCTCTAAATTAGATGGGGCATTGGTTGTAGGAGCTCTAACTTGAAGTTTCCATCGTGGCAGCATTTTGTACCATCGTCTTCGAATGACAATGCTCTACAATGCACACATTCCTTATTAAATGGGCCGCAATGGTCGTTCTACTTGCATGACTCCATCCAAGCATCCTCCCTATTCTGCACCTAGATGGATGCGCTCTCCATTGATGTTGATATTGTGCAAGTTCATCCAGTCTCTCTTGATGGTCTTCTTTGATATCTGTAGCAGCTTGCTGGCTCTCCTTTGGCATTGATATTGGGAGAGTTCAATCAATCTTTGTTGATGCTCTTCTTTTGTTTCTGTGGCAGGCCGGAGGGCTCTCTATTGACGGGAATATTGGATGTGCTCGTCCAATCTTTGTCGATGCTAGTCTTCTGTTTCTATAGCCTGTTGTATGGGTTCCATGACTTCTTGGTCTTCGTGGACGTTAAAAAATCTATTCTATTCTATTCTCTTGTAATTTTCTCCTTGTTTCTCCAATCAAGGTACGTTCCTTCATGTGCTTCTCTCGTGCACTTGCAAGCCTTCTTTCTCATTCTTCCATCATTACAAATTAAGTGTCCAAAAGGTGTTAGTTGTGTGAGTCCTTACCCCTTCAAAAATCTTTATAAACCTAGCTAAAAGGTAAAAGGCAAAAGATATTGTCCTTTTTGAAGTTTAAAAAAAAGGTGTCCTTGTTTTGATGTAAAGCATTTTATGATGTCTTTCTTTTGATGTCCTCTGCCTTTGTTGTTGTCCTTTGCCTTTTTTGATATCAGGTATTTTATGTTTGGGGGAGCAATTGAGTTGCATTAAGCTTTTTTTGATGTCCTTTGTCTTTGTTGATATCTTTTGCCTTTTTTGATGTCAGATATTTTACGTTTGGGGGAGCAACTGAGTTGCATTAAACAGACTCATACTTGTTGTCATAATTCTGACTCTGACTCTGCCTTGCTAAGGAATGTTGGCTGATTAAACATATGGCTTCAATTCCGGTTTCATTGTGCTATAGATAGGATTAACTACATGGCTCCCAGAGTAATGATCATGATATTGGTTACGTTTATCCTCATAAGTTTCAGGCAATTCCACATGATTACCAGCACCCTTTGAACACATTTATTCCAAATTCAAGGGCCTTTCATCAAGGATCACATTGCATCAGTTTCTCATAATGCTTGCTAAGAACACCCACTTGAAACTACAAAGAATGTTTTTGAGAAAGAAATGGATCACAATAAGGCATCGTGGTTTATAATGAAATATACAACAAGATTTCTTCCATCATGCAAACCTGCAAATTGTTGCTTGACCATTTGTAAAATCTGATGTTGCCTGCCATAATATCTATGGAAAGTATCTGTGACTCTGCCTTGCTACGGAATGTTGGCTGATTGGAACTATTAGAACCATAATCATATGGTTTCAATTCTGGATTCATTGTGCTATAGACAAAACTAACTACATGGTTCCCAGAGTAATAATCATGGCATTGGTTACGTTTATCCTCATATGTTTCAGGCAATTAAACATGACTAACAGTATCCTTTGAACACATTTATTCCAAATGCAAAGCCTTCATCAAGGATCACATTGTATCAATTTCTCATAATGTTTGCTAAGAACACCCACTGCAGGCCATTTCTTGCTTGACTGCTTGATCTATTTTGCTTATTTGAGACATGAAGTGAACAATAAAAATGTACTCACTGATGCAAGTTTGTTAGTAAGAAAATTAGTTTGGTCCGACTTCTTTGTTGCTTTGGTTAATGAATAAAGTGTTCTTATTCTTTGTAGCTACTGGCCAAGTGCTTGGTATTTCTGCCCACATACTATGGTATTTCCAGCCAAATACATGGTGTTTCTGGCCACGACCATGGTCTTTCTGCCAAGACCATGGTCTTTCTGGCCAAGAACATGGTATTTCTGGCAATATGCCTTTGACACTTTGACACTTGAAGGGTATTTGTGGCCTCATCCACAATATTTCTGGGCCATATACCCAGTGTTTCTAACCAGAGACATGGTATTTCTGACAAGAAACATACTGCAAACCCCATATTGCTGTTGTGTTATTTTTGGCAATATAGAAGTGTATCTAAGTTTGCTTGGCGGGTAACACAATGTTATATCAGTATTTATTTCCTAGCTATGGGCGATGGCAAAAACTAAGAAAGACAAAATGACATGACCGATGGCATGGGAACGTCTAAAGCTGTGGCGACAAAAATGGAAGGGGAAACCTTCGGGAGCAGAGAGTTTCTGGGAGAAACTTGCCCTGGCGGCGGCGCCGCAAAGCCGCTCTCGGCGGCGCCGCTAGGGCAAGTTTCTCCCAGAAACTCTCTGCGACCGAGGTTTCCCTCCGTAACCTACAGGACCCTGAAGTTTCCTGATTTCTGAACTGCTTTCCCTGAAGTTTCTTTGATTTCCTGATTTGTGATCACAAAAAGCTTTGGAAGATAGCAATGCAGGAGCGATCCGGTAAGTTCTGGTGAAGCTTTTAGCTCAAGAACCTCGAAAATCATTCTATCTGTTGTTTCTCATTCTAATCTGTGGTTTCTTGATTTTTGGCGGAAGATTTCTTGATTTTTTGGTAGAAGATCAGCCATGGCTAGAGTAGTGAGATGAAATATACCTTGATGCTGAAGAAATGCTCGAATGGGATAAACCTAGGTAAGATCAAGAAAAACTGAAACGGAGCTTTCAGAACAAAGCTTCCAGAGGAGAGCTTCCGGAACAAAGCTTGCAGAGCTGCGCTTGCACATGGCATGAAAAGTCTGCACAGAAATAGTCACCAGGATCTGAAATAGTCCGCTTGCATTGCCCTTCATCGCGCAGCAGAATCAGAGGGACCGGAAATCTTGGTCCCTAAGAAAACCCTGGTGGCGCCACCAGATCGCCGCCAGAAACTTACACCATGAAATCACCTTAAAAAAAAAGTTACTGAAATCGTAGGAAACTTCAGGGTCCTGTAGGTTACGGACACAAAAAAGATTCAAAAACAGAAGGAAATAGTGGACGCAGCAGCCTCTGATGCCAACTCTGTTGGTTGGGCCAAAAACAGAAGGATTCGAATCAGAAGAAACAGGGGTTTTTCATCCAATAAAAGCAGGAGTTTCTCCCCTCAGCATCGATCATGATCCAATATTGCAACTGCCTCCGCCTACAGGGATCTCCCATTTAGAAAAAACATGCGTTTTTCCTTTCTTATTCAACACTGATTATGGTCCAATACAACAATTGCCTTCATTTCTTGGCGTGGCACAGAAGATGGGTCAGATAACAGGGATGCCTCCTGCGTTTTGCCCACCTGTTACCAGTTTGAGAATCTGCAAACACCAAGGATGAGTTTTGAGCAGACACAAGGTTTTCTATACCATATGCTCACTGAAATTTCAGCATCAAGAAATTTAATGATGAAAATACTGGAAATGATGGAATACTCGAAGAAAGAAACTGCAATTAGGGAAGCAAAAATGCTTGAGCTCATGCAAAAAGACTGAATCACTACAATCGCTAAGAACAAAAAATATTTCCAATAAGCAGGATATAGCAAAGATGAAGGAGATTTTTGCCACACCAAGACAAGGGTTTGATATTCAACAGGACTATATGGGAGATGAAGAAGGCGGTACTATGGCCAAGGTCATTTCCAAATTAAATGATCGAATGGACAATGTCCTAGAACAACAAGAATCTGCTCAGAAAGCACTGAACTTGAGGTTTGTGGGACTGCCCAAAATAGATCATGAAAATACAAGGGAAGAGGCCAGAAAAAATCTGACTGGAAAGCTTCACATCTTGGAACCTGGTATGATTGATGCCTTTTGAGTAGGGCAGTCATCTGAAAAAGGGAGAAACATTGTGGTCAAATTTGCTAATAGTAGGGAACCTCAATCCCAGGTTTTACAGAAGAGGGTTGAGCTGGGAGGAGAAAAGATATGGATAAACGAGGATCTAACAAAAGCACAAATGACAATGAGACAAGGGAAGATCCAAAAACTGAAGGAGGCAAGACAGAACAGGCAACAAGCTTATTGGAAAGGAAAAGTGGTGGTAGAGGATCATGAATAGGATCTCTCGATTCTCAGGTTATGTGCATGGAATGTAAATGGTGTAGACATAACCAAGATGAAATCTTTGGAAATTGAAAATTGGGATATTGTATTTTTTATAGAAACACATGAATATGAAGAGCGTAGTTTGCCAGATTCACCAGAATTTGTTTTTATGGACTCTGTTTGGTATAAAAAGGGATGGAGATTGAGGGGTTTTGGAGGCATTGCATGTCACTGCAGAGCATCTTTAACACATCGGGTTAGAAAGGTTGGAAGATATTCTTCCAAGCATACGATATGAGTGGAATTAGCAGGTGCAGAGTGAAGAGTTTCTGTTGGAGGGTGTTATTTCCCACGTCGGGAGTCTTTGATATATGATTGCTATGATCTAGATAGGGGTGACCCATTTTTTCATTTGGAGCAGGCTATACTAGAAATTATGAATCTGGGCGAAATAATACTAATAAGAGATTTTAATGGCCGCATAGCTAATAAGCATGCAAGTATGGTTGGTCCATCGAAGGAAGCAATTTGGCTAGAAATGCTAGATGAGGAAGAGGTGTGCAAGGCTAGATGGGGGAGGTACACCGAAGACAAGTAAGAATATATTACACCATAAGGACGACACCTACTGAATATGTGTGGAGGACTGGGGCTAGTTATATATAATGGGATCGCCAAATACCCACTCTCAAGGAAGTGTACGTCCGTTGGCTCTGTGGGAGCAGGTTCGAGCGTGGTAGACTATCTAGTTGTTGGGGAACACTTAGTGGAGACCATTTTTTATTTTCACATTGGAGATTGCCCGGAATCGGATCATATGTCGCTGATTTTTTGTTTGAGACTCCCACGCAAACCGAGCCACTCTGTGCAAGCAGGTCAGAGCTTTACCTCGCTTTCCTTTGATTTCCATAAAGCAAAACATGTACATGGACCTATGTAAGCATAAAGCTAAAAGCATACAGTGGTCAGAAAATGAGAATGTTAATGATATTGATGCCAAGCTTAGCACTATCCTGCATGATGTTGCAGTTGATTGTTTTAGCCTTTTTCAAAGAGCACAGGGGCTGCCTTGTAACCATTAGTTTGATAGTGAATGCAAAAGGCTGCGTAGACTATACAAGGAAGCTAAAGGGTATGATAAGCTGGAAAAGAAAAAACCATATATGAAAGTGGTCAGAAGGAAGAAGAGAGAATATGTAGCACAATAATTTTAGATTTTTATACGCTTTTTCACATGGTTTTTCTATGATTTCGTTGTTGTATTCGTTGAGGTGTACTAAATAGTATTTCTAGAGTGCACTATTTATGGGCCGTTGATTTTCGTTGGTGGGAACAATCCGAGGGTTGTTGTCTTTCTCTGCATGTGTTTGTGCATGAACACTGCGCATGTGTATGCATGTGCATGTGCACATGCATGTGCATGTGTGTGCATGTGCATGTGTATTGTGCATGTGCAAGTGCAAGTGCAAGTGCATGTGCATGTGTGCATGTATGTGCATGTGTGCATATGCATGTGTACTTGCCCTCTTGGATTCTTATTGCCGGAGTGGATTTTACTACCACGAGATGGATTTTTTGCTCACACTTACAAAGGTATTTGTTTTTTAATGTTTCTTCAGTTAGCATAATGTTTTTTTTTACAAGGTATTGGTTTCCTGATTCTACAATGTGGTGCTGCAAAACCCCCTTTTGTTTCCTTCCTAAGATTTGCTACAGATTCAAGTTTAGGCCCTCTGTTTGCTTCCAACTCTTGGATATTCCTGACAAGAATGCATTTATATTGTAGGTTTGGAACTTTAATCAAACCGTAAGGTGAATCATGCATTACCTTTAAGCTAGAGATGGAGCATCCAAAATTATATGGATTGATAAACAATGGTGTCATTGTGAAAGAGAAATAGTTGTAGCAGAAGTAACAATATGTAGCATAATAACAGGGGGTTTTCTTTGTGTTGCAAACTTTATGACTTTCAGAATAAGGAATCAATCTGCTCTATCTTTATGGTAAATTTTACTTATGTTCTATTTGTTTTATTGTGATCAAATTCAAAAGCTACAGGTGATGAAAGCCTCAAATGAATTCTAGTTTTTTTCTGGTTTGAATTCTAAAGTTTTTGTCACACCGGGGGGGGGTCCCTAAGGCCCCGAAGGGGCCAAAAAGTTTTTTTTGCAACACAAACCATTAACATCCAACATATAAAAATTAAATCCCCCAACACATAACAACCAACACATAACAACCATTGACATTAACAATCAACACATAACTACCATTGACATTAATTAACACAACCATTGGGTCCAACACATTTAAATTAAAATCCCCCTTAAACCCCCTTTGGTTTGGGTGCATATTCACACCTGGGTGACGTAGGGCGGCGAGAGTCGTTGGATAGGCATATTAAGCCCCTTTATTCCTTAATCTATACCGCACATAAAGTTCCTCGTTTGTGGGGTATGCAAGTACAAAATTTGCTATACTGTATAACAAGATTCGCAAAATACTATAAGATTTCAAGCAGAATAATGGTAGACATGATAACATGAGATCCGAAAATGTTCTAGAGTAAGTTGAAAAGCAAGACAACTACAAGGTCTGAATTGGATCCTGATGGTCTTATACACCAGATTAAGAAGCTATATTACGTGACTGGGATTGACGAGAAGCTGGAAAGAAGTAATGACAAGTTGGTGATCAATATTGTAGATGTTGAGGCTGGAATCCATAAATTTGCGAACGGGAAGGCATCAGATATGTTTGGGCTAAAAGCTAAGATGCTTAAGTGGACATGACCGGTGATGGTTGCGGTGATTGTTAAAATGCCAAATGTCGTTATACGAGATGGTTTTTTTGCATAGTTGGCAAATGAATAGGGTAGTACCCGTACATAAATCAGGGGATGCAGAAGATCCTAACAACTATAGGTTGATCATGGTGAGCAGTCTCTTTGTAAAACTCTTTGCAACCATTATCGCTAGAGTGGTCCCGGGGACCATTCCTAGTCCATGGATCAGAATTGGTCTAATTGACCCACTGCCACTTAAACCAATATATCTGAGAATAGAAGTTTCAATTTTGCGATATATCGTCACCATATCAATCTTTACTTGATTCTTAATGACATTCGAAAATTTCAAGACCAATGAACTCATCTATATGTTGTAGTAATTGTTCAAATATTAGAGAATTTGACAGTTTCTGCAACAGTCGAGAATTGTATTCTTGGGTTTTCCTAGCATAAACAGACTTAAACCTTGCTAAAATTGGAAGTAATTGTCAATTTATGGTAGAACACATTGATTTGTATGTTTTCAGCTTTGGTTGCTATCATCTAACATTAGTGGAAGCTGACAAACCCTATTTTGTTCAAAAATGCTGCTTGCAGTTTAGGAATTATTTCTCTCTTATTATTACAAGTTTTGGCCTAATTTTTGTGGCCATGGGTTCTTAACTATATGAAGTACAGTCTTATGTTTTTTTGGAGTGTTCATAAGTTATACCAACTACAAAATCTAATAGAGAATTTCCTATACAAAATTTAGGACAAAATTATATGTTAAAATGCTCCAAAATCACCACCTGTAAGTATCACGAGAATAACGAATGATGCATTCTTCTTATATCTATATAGAAAATTATTCTATCAACTTGCATATAGTGTAATTAGGATTTAACTATGCAATTAACTAGATTTAAAGATGATGTATAGCCATAGGATTGACATATTAGAGGTTAAAAATTTGAGTTAATTCTAAAATTATAGGCCAAAAACTCATCATTTACTAGCTAGTGATGTTTATTCACGAATGAAAGTGAAGATCGTGAAGTTTAAGTTTAAGAATAAAAAATTAAACCATATAACTTTTGATGTGTTTTTCTTAGCTTTATAGAGAACACGCTACAGTTCTCCAAATAAGCCTTCCAAATGGTTCAAAATATGATAAGAGGCATATATATAGGTTCTTTATATAGGTTGTGTGGCTTTCTTGCAAAAAAATACGGAGAAACATGGTTTTTTTACTAGTATAAAATTGGTATATACAAGATTTTTAATAGGACAATGTTACAAGTAGGTCATCTTTCATGTACACTATATTTTTCATGAATGCGGGCCTTCCTTTGCAATACTCTCTATTTTCATATTGAAATAACATATTATTTGAAAGATACGAATATAATTAAGCATTAACCATTTGTGGTCCATAATTAGACCAATTGTATAGAGCATATATCTCTCACTACCCTATCCATTTTGTCCTCATAATGATACCGTGGTTTCTTACCTTTAATAACATAATTTTTGGAAGGTATGAGTGGGAGTCCATGTAGATTCAATTAACGAATAAGTACCCCATAAATTCACAGTTGTTTGTGCTTAAATATTGCCCTCAAATTATGCAAGGTCGTCTAACCAATTAATTTTACCCTATAGAGAACTGTACGTATAAACTATAATCTAAAGTTGAGATCAAAATAGATTAAGATGTTGCCTCTATTAATTTTTAAACTTTGAATGCTTTTGAATGCCACGTTAGCAGAGGAGCGCCAATTTTCTTGAATTCTTTGTCTCATTCGATTCAAATTGTTTCTTGATAAAATTTTCCATGGATCTAAGCAATTGAGGAGGATTTACAAGGGAATTCATTGCTGGCTTTGTAGAGGCCAAGCAATTTTCAGATTCTCCTTGTTGTAAGCTTCATATGGATGGGAAAATTTTTGTCATTCTGAAACAAGAGCAGCGAATTACCTTTGGTTTCCTTCAAGGCTCATTCAATAAGCTCTGGGAATTCCTAATTTTCAAGCAATTTTTCCGGGATCACCTGTTCACTGCTGAATACACATTCACTCCTTGCTCAGAAGAATTCGAAGGTGAAATCATAGATTCTTGGCTCCTTGAATTCACTGGAAAGAAGAACATCTCTCCTACTGCAATCTTTCAAGTTTTCTGTGAGTGGTCGGACAAAAAGATTGTGGTAAAGATATTCTCTGAATAATTTTGCATCTAAATGCTATGGTTTATGTACTTTCTGGCATTAATTTGGTTCTCCTTCTTGATCTTGTTTGGATTTCCCTCCTTTGCTTTCATCTTTTATCTGTCTTTCTAGCTAATTTGCTTTCCAGTCCTTAGCCTTCTTTTTTCTTAGTCCTCTGTTTTCCTCCTTCTTTTTCAATGGCCAATTTTCCCGAAAACAAAAAAAATTCAAATTTGCCAAAAAACCTAAGTGCCAACTCTCTCATTCTATTGCACAAGTTTATGCTCCTTCCTGCAAAATAGAGAGGCGATCTGCTCAGCCAGTTAAGCTCTTTCCACTCTAATCCATCCAATGTACTTAAATTTGGGGATTTCTCTGATTTGAATTTTCTTTCAAAAGAAATGCAACACTTCTCCTCAGACGTTCCACACTGGGACAACCTCTCTAAAGATCCAAGTTTTGACAATTTCATACCTGGCCTGGATGCAAATGGTGTACCTGTACCTTATGGGGATCCAAGGCCAAATCAGCAGATCCTTTCAGATCGAGATCTCACTCAAGAATTCTACAACCTTCAGTACCATACCCGGCCAAATCTTCAACTTTTTAAAGGTATTCATCCGAACAGTTCTTCTATAGCTGCAAAGATCGAATCTTTGTCTTCTACTGCTGTTGTCATTTCTGTTGATAAAATTGGTGTTAACATACAGCACCTTTGGGACCATCTGCTTAAACTTTACAAAGGAATTGTTATTAACTCCATCTACTGGCTTAACTTTCCTTACCTTTTGATGGAATGTGGAAATAGCAGAACTGCAAATTTTATGTTGAAACTGGGACACTCGACCTTTAATACCTTTCAAATTTATTTCAAAAAGTGGAACCCTTCTCTGCCTATTAATGATTTTGACAAATTTGTTATAGCCTCTGTGACCATGAATGATCTGTCCCCTATTTACTGGAATGAGGATTGTTTCTCAAAAATCTTTAACACTATTGGCTCCTACATCTCTTCTGAGTTCTCCCCCTTCAAGCCTCCCAAATGCTACATTCAGCTTGATATTACCAAGCCAATCCCTACATCCATTCCCTTCATTGACTTCTTTGGTAAGCCTTCCAACATTCATTTGAGATGGGTGGGATTACCAAATTTGTGCCAGAATTACAAAACTAGGCATTTCCATCATTGTGCTTGCAGCATCAAAGGGGACAAAGGAAATTCAGAGTCTTAGGATCTTGCTCAGAACATCAAAGAAGTCAAAAATACTGGTAGCACTGGGAATTCTGAGATTCCAGATCCTCGAGATCCCATGTCCATGCAGAAATATGTGCTTAAAGATATTATCACTCAGGATAATACTCATGAATGGAGGCCATATGAAAAAGTTAATGGCAGCAGAAGAAGAATTCTTAAGAAAAAAGAATTCAAGCAGAAGCAACTGGAGGAAAAAAATGACTTATCAAATGTGTCATATGGCCAGACAACTTATAACCTTGCTCCTTCAACAATCAAGATTTTGAATAAAGGTTTATTCTTCATGAATGCAAACAAAAACGACTCAGTTGATAATAAAAAAGTCATTGATGGTCAAAATAAAAAAAATGATTTGACAAGCATTGAGCACAATAAATCAATGCTCAAGGGTAAGGCTCCCATGCAGCAGCAGCAGCAGCAGCAACTTGACCTGCACAAAACTTTAAAGGGCATTATGCTTGACTCTAAAAAGGCAGCATCAGAAAGGCACAAAGGGATTAAAATCTTGGATAATCCCAAAGGAAATTGTCAGCCAACCTTGAAGATTCACAGCAGTGCTCCAACTTCTAAGGTTGCAAGTGACTCAGAGGGCAAAGAGGAGTCATTAATTATGGAAAACATACAAACTGAAGCTAAAATTGCAGACAATGCAGAATGTCAAAACAAGTTACCATGTTCAAACAGATTTGATATTCTTGCAAAGGTGAATACTGATTGTGATGCAGATAACATTGATACAATGGTTCCATTGGAAACTCAGGCCCCCTCATTGCATATATCCACACCTTTTCCCAATCCTGATTCTCCCCTTTCATTCCCACTAATAGACCTATCTGACAATCATAACTCCCTTGATCCTCCAAATTCATGCCATGTTGGTTACATTTCCAGTCACATAGCTCAGCAACTGGCAGAACTGCATGTGGAAATTGATGGACACGGTATACAAGGCACACCTGTAGGTGATCAAACAGTAATAGATGGCATTGATGGTTCAAGGCAGGACAGCAGAAATATTCAAAAGGAAAATCAGTCTCAGGGGTTGAACAATCATGGAATTGAGTGTCATGGAATTGAGTGTCAGTTGGAACAGCAAAATCATTTCACAAAAACTCAAGATACACAAGGCAACTTCAAAGATAAGGAGGTATCTCAAGCTGTCACAAATGAGGAGTTGGCTAATAACAGGCAAGATCTAATCCCTGCTCATAATAGTTTAATTGCATCCTCTGATATAAATTGTGTCACGAGTTTAAAAACAAATCTCTACTGTGAATCTAAATTCTGGAGCTGCTCTCACCATGAAAACCAGGTAACCTCTGACACTGACAACTCTGATAAAGAAAATGATTCTCTAGGCTTTGTTCAAAATTCTGTTCAAAACTCTGAAGTTAGTGGTTCTTGGAAAGATGATACTTATCTTTTAGGCCCTTGAAAATGTTTCCTATCTTCTAAACCTAAGGCCAAAAAAGGGAGGAAAAAATGTAATGCTAAAGTTAAGCATTCCAATAGAATTCTCAACATCCTGGGAACCCCTGCTAATAATACAAGGAGAAAGGTCAAGGAAAGTACCAAGAATTAATCTTTGCTCTTTTCTGCCATTTTTATTTCTGAGCCTTACTCATGAAGATCCTATCCTGGAACTTAAGGGGGATTAAAGGTCCTTTGAAAAGGAGAAGAGCTATTTCTCAGATAAGAGATTATAAGGCAGACATAATTCTGCTGCAAGAATTGAGACTTCCAAACTTTGAGTGCTCGAATCTTGCTGACTGGATTGGTCCTGGCCAGTCTTCAATTTGGATTGAGGCTACAAACACCTCTGGGGGCCTATGCATGATATGGAAACATCTGAATCATGCTCTTTTCTACAACAACCCTTGCAAAAGATGGCAGGCAGTAATTTTCAATCATCTGAACTCTCCCTTTGGTGTTATCAACATTTATGCCCCTATTAACTCAAAGGAGAGAGAAGCCCTATGGTCTAAAATAAATAACTGGCTTCCTGGATTTTAGCAGGTGACTTTAACAATACTCCCTGCCTTGACTTCAAGTCCAATAATAATTTCAGCATGTCTGTTAAGGAGAGGGATAATTGGGAAAATTTGATGGACTCTAATTTGTTTAGTCATATTCCTTCTTCTACTGCTAAATATTCCTGGTTCAATAAGCAAGAAGGTGATTCTAGAGTATTTTGTGCCTTGGATAGATTTTATATTAAAATGTCTGATCTAGACTTCTGGGATAACTGTGTTGTCTTGAGTGATGAATGCACATCTATTTCTGACCATCAGCCACAATTTCTCCAGACCAAGCACTTCAATAATATCAACAGACAAGGTAATATTCCTTTCAAGCTTAATTGCTCCATTTTAAATAGTGAGAAATTTTGTGCTGATTTCTCCAATTTTTATGGCAATCTTCCAAGAGTTCAGACCAATGATTCTATGAGGGCCTTTTATTCTAATCTAAGGGCTTCCAAAGCATGGATCAAGCTATGGTCCAAAAATCTCCATGAGCAGAGAAAAGAAAACAAAAGTAAACTTCTGACTGCTATGAGGGATGTTAGATCTAAATTGCAAACTGATCCTTTGAATCCTCTCTTCATCAAATTGAAGATGATCTTGAACATGCCATTAAAAATATTGAAGAGTATGAAGCTAAAGATGCTGCCATGAAAAGTAAGATCAAATTCCATAATAGTATGGACAATTGCAATACCAAATTCTTTTTCAGAATTGCCAAAAATAGGCTTCTAAAAAGGGAAATCTCCAGCATCAAAAATGATATTGGCCATACTATAGATGATCCAAAGGAAATTACTCAATATTTCTTCTCCAAATATTCCAAAATTTTCTCTAATCAGCATAATAGTAGCTGGGATAATCCTGAGGCCAATGGTTTCCTGAATATTCTTAATTCCTTACCTATCAACATTATTGATCCCTTGAGTGACCAAATCTTAAATATGCCTTCTGAAGAGGAGATTAAGCAAATTTTAAATTCCATGGCCAAAGGTAAAAGCCCTGGGCCTGATGGGTTTCCCCCAGAATTTTTTATTAAATTCTGGGATGTTTTTAAGAATGATCTTGTTGCCATGATTAAAGGTTTTTGGCATTCCAACCATTTGCACCCTGCCTTGTCTTCTGGATTTATCACCCTCATTCCTAAAAGTGATAATCCTGAGACTTTCAATGAATGGAGACCTATATCTTTGACCAACACGACCTACAAACTTTGTGCCAAAATCATTGCAAACAGGATCAAAAGTTTTCTTCAGAAAAATATCAGTTTGCATCAATCTGCTTTCCTGTCAAACAGATACATCCTTGATAACTATATTGCAGCTATGGAGGGTATGCATTGGGCAAGAATCTCAAATAAAAAATGTGTCCTCTTGAAACTTGATTTTTCTAAGGCCTTTGATACAGTTAGATGGGATTTTCTAATTCTGGCCCTTCAAAAAATTGGGTTCCCAACCAAATTAATTGACTTGATTATGGGCCTCAATCTTAGATCTCAGTCTGCAATCATAATAAATGGCTCTCCTTCTGCCTTTTTCTTTTTGAATAATGGAGTGAGGCAAGGTTGCCCTTTAGCCCCTTATTTGTTCATAATTGTTGCTGAAATGTTAACAAGGGTAATTCTGCATCATCAACAAGTTGGTAACATTGAAGGTCTTAAGCTCCTGATAATCTGTCTCATCTAACTATAATGCAATATGATGATGATTCCTTCAGCTTTTTGAAAAATGAGCAGAATAACATAGAATCCTTTTTAAACATTATCAAAGGATTTAGTGCAGCCTCTGGGATTTATCTAAATCTAAACAAGTGCATCATCCTAGGAGAATCTAATCAACCTGACATCCTTGGCATTAAATGCTATGATTTCAGTCACACAACCACTCTCTTGGGGATGCCACTCTCTCTTGACATGAGTGTCAAAAACCTTTGGACTCCTATTGTTTCTAAAATCAGGAAAAAGTTGAACAATTATGGTAGTTGTCTCTCCTTGGCAGGTAGAACAATCATTGCCAACTCTGTGCTTGCTAGTTCCCACATTTATTTCTCTTCAACTCTCCTGGCTCCTAAATGTATATATCAGCAGATAGAGAGGATTGTTAGAAATTTTATTTGGGGTAAAAATCATATGGTAAATTGGAGTTATGTTACTCAAAAAAGAGGTAAAGGGGGTCTAGGCTGTAAAAATTTACTCTTACAGGGATATGCTTTGGCAGGTAAATATCTCTGTTTAATCATGGTAGTCCTGCTACTTCTTTTATTACTTATTGGCTTCAAAACAGCAAGTTCAAGGGGCATCCTTCTGTTAAACATCATTTGCCTCACTCTGCCTTCTTTGATTCTAAACCTGGTGCTAATACTTCCCCTTTAATGAGGAATCTGATATTGGCGTGAAATAAAGTCTCCAAAGCTTACTCTCATGAGCAAATTTCAATTTCTAGTCACAACACCAGCATCTTCTGGAATCCAAACCTTGCTGTTAGAGATGACAAGCCCTTAGCTCTGAAGCACCCCAGAATTTACAGGAAATGGATGGAGAAGAATATTCTAACCTTAGGGGATTTATGGATTGATAACAGATGGACATCTTGGACTAGGCTTAAAACTAAAATAGGAGGCATTACCTCTGACAGGACCCTTTTTGATCACATAATGAACACAGTCAGGGCAATAAATCTTGATCCTAACGTTAAGTGTGACACTCATTGGTCCTGTAGAGACAGAAAAACATATAAAGTTTACAATATTTATGCTTATCTTACCAGGGATTCTCAACAATCTAAAGCAGGTAAATACTGGCACATAAATTCGGATCTTGAGTCAATCCTTTTTAAAAATATTTGGAAATCTTTCTGTCCTCCTAAAGTTGCCTTCTTCATTTGGTTACTAGCAAACAAAAGCATTCCGTGTTTGGAACTTATTCATAAGATTTATTCTTCCTCTGATCAAACTATCTCTCAGCTATGCCCTCTTCACTGCAATTCTATTGAAAATGTCCAGCATATTTTCACATGTCCAAAAATTAATGGCTTATGGAATTGGATCCTAAATAACTTTGGTATTGTGAAACCAGGGAATATCATTGAATTCATTTCTAATAGTGATCCCAAGAGAAACTCTCTTTGCTATATTATTCTTTGGAACATTTGGAAAAATAGAAACAAATGTCTCTATGGTGGTCAGAAAAATTCAATTCTTTGGATTCAGTTTCAGATAATTTATGACATTGAGCTGATGGTAACAGCTCATAAAAACAAATATGATGCTAAATATGACAGTAGATGGAATAACCTCGGAAATTTTGCAGGACCTTTCAATAGTTTTAAGCTTAATTGTCATGACATCTCTTCTAATGCCAATTCTTTTGTTGATGGATTACCTCTGGAACTGCAAGTACAAGCTTCACCTTCAATACGATGTGGCAGAGGAGGCAATAATGGCAAGGCTTGGAAACAGTAGGGCAGATGTATTTCAACATAATCATGACTACAATTTTTGGACAGGGACAGTTAAAGGAAAACTTATGGATTCCTTGTCAGAAATACCAAGAAGGAAAATTCAGTGGGCTGAGGAGTTCTGCAAAGGAACTCATCTCATGCATGCACTATTTTGGTTCATTAGCAGGTTTGGCAGAGAGATGACAGAATCTCAATTTGAATTCTATAGGGAAAGCTATTACTATCATAGAGGAAGGGCTGATTGCTTTGGAACAATGATCCATCTAA
This sequence comes from Isoetes taiwanensis, assembly GCA_021234155.1. NCBI lineage: Eukaryota > Viridiplantae > Streptophyta > Lycopodiopsida > Isoetales > Isoetaceae > Isoetes > Isoetes taiwanensis. The sequence goes on along the minus strand of JAJEKV010000020.1, from coordinate 5,687,184 downwards.
TGGCCACATGCAATTATGTCAGATTACTGGAACTAGTGGACTGGGGAAGCAACCAAATCCCAATCTATCAAGCTCAAATCCGTGACCATTTTCATTTCCTAACTTCATATAACTTCTGAGTTTTCTTTGTTTTACCAGGAACTATCTTCAATCTGTACAAGATATCACTTGGCAAGGATAGCAGGCATCTTCTTCTTCACCAGATCTAAGTGCACCAGAAGTTGATCAGAAATACCTTGATCAATTCATTTTGTATTCTGCAACTTTAAGTTACTTAACTCTATATAGCTTAACTTTAAAGGCTTATCATTCTTGGATATGCCTATGGTTTATGTAATTGTTTTCCATAATTAATGATTAAAAAGCTTCTTTCCTTCAAAAAATAATAATAATAATAATAATAAATTTTAAACTTCCAGTCCTGTGGACCAATAATGGTATGCAAGTGGAACGGCACATAGCAGTCTAATTTGACTTTTTATAGTTATAAACTTCCATATTTTTCTTTGAATTTTTTTTGCATTGATTTCATGACATGGGATATTTGAAGAATGTGATTTTTCAAAGTCACGTCTCGAGGCATAAATCTAGAATAAACATAGAAGACATGTTTGAATTTGATGTTATAAAGTTTAATCCAAATCTCAAGGTTATGATAAAAAATATTTTCATTACTAAAGTAAATCAGAAGCTATTCATATCCCAAAATTCAACTTGAGATCAATTAACATTAAGGAAGTTATTGATTTTAAATGGACCTATGGATCAGTAATGGGCTCAGGTACAGAAATCTTTCTTGATTTCTTGTGACTATGTCTTTTGCGTTTTTAATGAGCTTGTTTTCGCATTGGTTTCAAACGATTTTGAACTTTCATATTATGATTTTTTTGAGGATATTATAGAGTAAGTTTTGCTCTATATGAGAAAATATTAATCATTATTACAAGTTACCTCAAATTGAGATCAAAAGTGAAAGTGCAAACATCAAATTCAAGGCCATTCAACATTTTGGATGAAGGAACTTGTCAATTGCTTATATGTCAAATATTAGCTCAAAATGCATTTTCTTGTAAAAGTTGTTGTATTTAAACTACAACTGCCTTCTGGGAACCATAATTGGTTCTGAGGAGGCAGAAAACAGTTTTGACCCTGTCATGTTTGAAAGGCTCTATCTTTCTTCATAGACTTCAGATTGACATGTGATTTTTTGTATCATTTTTCTTATCTCGTGTAGAAAAATAATATGGTAATCATAAAAATTGAAAAAATCATTTTGTCGAGACAGTTTGACTTTATGTAAACATGAAGCGTTTGGTACTTGACCTTTCTGAGTTTGCTAGAGCATAACTTACAAGAATGGAGGTATATATATTTTTAAGTATTTTTCTAGTGGACGATGACTATCATATATGAACTCCTAGGAAGGATTCTAATAGATTTTATACCATTGATTTTATATGAATTTTAAAGTGAACACTGAAAATGGACCATTTCTGGTCCATCACCTAACCACTCTAGTGTTATTGAGCAGAAAATGAGCTCTTGGGCAGAACAGAACGAAAAGAGGTCCAAGATGCAAACAGGTTTTAGGCCTAAAAAGTCTACAATTGACCACATTTCTCTCTCTTTTTTTTTCCCGAACGCAAAGTTGGTGAGACTTGCACCCACCCACGTCTCCCACCTGATGGTAGCTAGTGGGTTTTGAACCCTGGTGGGGATCAGCCCAACCCAAGGCATTACCACTAAACCACCACCGCGATGGGCAATTGACCACATCGTAGTGCTTAGAACCATAATTTATTCAGTCAAGAAGACGAAGAAGCCGCACTTTTCATTGATTTCTCCAAGGCTTTTGATACAGTGAGAAGAGCAAATATATGGAAGAGAATGGAAAATTTAGGGGTTCCGACACATTTACAAAATGCGGTTGCTACATTATATGAAAAGATTTGGGTACATTTATCTTTCCCCTTGCCTCAGAATGTTAGGATTGAAAGCAATATTGGAGTTAAACAGGGGTGCCCATTGTCGCCCACTTTATTCGGCATTTTCATTGATGAATTGGAAGATTGGATCTCTAATAGTGGAGGAGACAGAGTAACATTACTAGAGTATGTAATATTTTCGCTACTCTATGCTGACGATGTAGTGATATTCTCTAGGAGTGTGGAGGGGCTGTAAAAACATTTGGTGGAGGGGCTGTAAAAACATTTGGTGGCCCCAGCAACTTTTTGTGACTTGATGGATATGGGCATCAACTTATCCAAAACAAAAATTATGGTATTTGGCACCCAGAAGATAGACAGGTACACATTTCACTCTAAAAGGGAAAAAGTGGACATAGGGGCTACCTATAAATACTTAGGCCTGCTAGTAGATCAATCCTATAGATGGAACAAGGCTGTTGACCAACGAGTAGATGGTGGGCTTAAAGCCCTGTTTACTATGCAGAGGCAATGTAGACATGAAAATATCATTGATTTTGGACTATAAAAAAAAATTGTTTTGCTCCTTGGTCCTACAGGCAGTTCTGTATGGCTGTCCTCTGGCCTATCATTGGACAGATGGAAGAAAGTAGAAAAGGTTCAAAAAAAGTCCTACTTGCTGAATTGGGAGTAAAGGTTCAGACACCTTATGTTATGATGCTTGCAGAGATAGGTCTAATGCCTTTGGAAGGTGATAGGTCTAATGCCTTTGGAAGGTGAAGCCCTATGCCAGACAGTTTTGCATGTGTGGAAATTTTGAACTATGGATGACAAGCCTTACCACATATTGCTATGAAGCTCAACGGGAGTAAGGGATGGTACAATGACTTTCTTAATTGGCTCCACAAATGGGACATTACTTTTGAAGATATACCATCACAACCATTGCAAGCAAGGATATTTGTATGTGATAAAGTGAAAAAGAAAATGTGGAGCGTGGCCAAACTGAAAATGGAGAGCTATAGAAAATGGACGAATCCAGATTTAGCTGAGAGACATGATTTCACTACAAAAGAGGCACATAATATGTAGGATCCGTCTCAGCTCACATCATCTGGGCATTGAGGTGGGTCGCTGGGGAGATATACAAGAAGAGTTTCGGTTATGCAAATTGTGCGAGGAGAACACATTAGAAGATGAGAATCATGTCATTCTTCATTGTCCAGCCTACCAAAACCTAAGGAAACATCATGCAATCAAAGCCAATACTCTAGTGCATTTTTTTAGGCTTCCTGCAAAGGTAATCGGTAACTTTTTATCAGGTGTTCTGGACTGAGAGAGCAATATGTGCAGGATACACATCACTCTTGGGGCATTATGAATCATGTTTAAGAGAGGAGACCGATATTCTTCCAACTGTGGAAGATACTGTATAAATTTTTTGTCGTTGAAGATTCTCTCTGTATAAACACGTCTCATAGACATGACAGTCTAGGAGGTGAAAATAATCAAATTTCTTTCTTTCTTTCTTTATCAAAGCATCATTACATAAACGTGGCAAGAGTTCAAAAGTAACAAAAAAACCTTGCATTGAACAGGCATCAATAAAGTCTGCTGCAAACTCCATACTACTGTTACGTGTTGGCATGCTACTGTTCAATTTATTTTAAGGCGCACACCTGGTATATCTGGGCATATACTATGGTATTTCTAGCCAAATCCTTGCTATTTCTGGCCATATACCTAGTATTTATGACTTTCTGGTGAGAGATTTCTAGCCAAATGCATGGTATTTCTGACGCACACCATAGTATTTCTGGCCAAAACCATGGTATTTCTGGCTAAATATATGGTATTTCTGACCAAAGACATGGTGTTTCTGGCCAAGAACATGGTATTTCTGGTCAAGGCCCTGTTATTTCTGGCCAAGACCATGGTATTTTTGACCGGCCATGATATTTCTAGCTAAATGCCTGGTATTTTTGGCCAAATACATGGTGTTTCTGGCTAGGACTATGGCATTTTTGGCCAGGACCATGGTATTTCTGGCAATATGCCTTTGACACTTTGATACTTGAAGGGTAATTTTGCCTCATCCAGGTATTTCTGGCCAAATACATGATATTTCTAGCCATGTACCTGGTATTTTTTGCCATATCTATAGTATTTCTGGCCATATACATGGTATATCTGGCCACATACCTATTACTTCTCAACCAAGCCTTGTGTCAATAAAATCATGCCATGTTGCTTTTAGGTGAAAGGATGTTTGGAATCATATGATGTATATTTTATTTATCACACTTTAAGGATGAGGACATGTATTTCTGGCCACATACTGGTGTTTCTGGCCATATAAATGGTATTTCAAGCAATATCCTGGTATTTCTGGCCATTTCTTTGGTGTTTCTGTTCTTTGGTGTTTCTGGCCATATACCTAGTGTTTTTGGCCAGAGACATGGTATTTCAAGTTTTTAAAGAGCATGATATTTCTGGTCAGATGTGTTGTGGCATTTCTGGCCATGTATATTGTTAATTAGACCATGGTCTTTAGACCATGATATTTTTGGAGACTTGTTGAGGTATTTCTAGCCATACATATTGTTATTTAGACTATTGTATTTAAAGACCTGTTGTTCTGGCGGCAGGAAACACAATGTTATATAAGTATTTGTCTCCTATTTCTTTACCAAAACATCATTACATAAACTTGTTAAGAATTCAGAAGTAGCTTTGCGTAGAACAGGCTTCACTGAAGTTTGCTGCAAATCGCAATTGCTCAAAAGCTAAACAAGTAGCAGATCACTTGAAGTTCAAAAGCTTAACAAGTTGAAGAAGATTTAGAACATTCAGAAGCCTCAGACTGTCTTTGGTGACTTTTTTGCCTGCATCACAGCCTCATGTGGCCTGCCTAGCAGCATACTGAAAGTGCCCCTGCAGCTTGCAACATCAAGCTTTCCAAACTAGTCCAGGATCACCTGCAGTTTTGCTTATTTAACATAAATAATGAACATAAGAAAATCAGATAATAGTTGTGACACTTGAAGTGTATATCTCAACAAGACGAACTTGCAAATCATTGAGAATGAAGTCCCTAATAAAACACCTTGCGGATAAAAGAGTGTACACCCCACAGTCTAAACCATTTTCTTGCTTAGGACACCGCATTTCAACCGGTTAACCCATTCTGGGGAAGGGGTATCCCAAACAGCATGGACTTCTTTGATCAACCTGCAACCATATAGAGGCAGTGAGAGGTGATTGAATTACAAAATTATAGAATTATAGAGTTACGGAGATAGTGACAGAAATACAAGCAGGATGCCTACTCGCTTATTTTTCTTGAAATCTCAGCACAATGCCATGAGGGAGTCAAAGTGCAGCAGAGTTGGTTGTGGAGCTCCAAGCGTCTTACCGGCTTCCCAATTAGCACAATAAACATACAGGCTCCCATAGGAGCTGCACTTAAGCAATCAAGCCATGTGAATTAATCACTCAAACATGAACAAGCAAAGTAATCGAAAGGATGTAATGATGCCAAAAAACTAACCTTCTACAAAGGGGCAGCCAATAAAAGAAAGAGGTGGTTCTTTTGGTTTGGAAGGAATCAACTTCCTCCAAATGGACACACTCTTGTTCATGTACAGTTCTCCCAAGCCCGGGTGGAAAAAGATATGAGACCATCTTATAGGGACCGATATTGTATGAGAAACAACCATGTGTGTATTATGGAATTCACAAACAGCGCAGAATTGAAATAAATGAGAAGGAGGGACACTTACATAAGACAAGCTCCCTTCACTCAATGAATTATGCCTATATGCTGAGATTTTAATCCTGCCTTTGCAATTATTCATGTACTTATTTGGAATATCAAATAGAGTTTGTCATCCTTAAAGAAAAGAAAAAAGAAGAAAAAAAAAAGAAGAAACTATTAAATATGAGTATAGAAGAAATCCTAAATAAACCCTTTAAAGAACATGGACAAAACTACTCTAATCATCTCCAACATATAATTAAAGATACAAGTTCACTTTGTAAGATAGGAACCCTCTTGTTTATAAATTTAGATGCAACAACTCTCTTCTACAAGTAATTGCAATCTTCACCTCCTTTGGTGTACAAACAATTGACTCCAATTAGTGTCTACATTGAAAGATAATAATGCTCGCAATTTGTCAATTTCATTATCCTAAATTAGGCTACATAATCTCATTGCATTGCAGCATGCCCAACTTCATTTTTTCTAACAATCACAAAGCAAATATTCTAGTTACAATGCATGTGACGTTCCACGTATTTATACCCAAAAAGGCATATAAATACGTGGAACGTCACATTGGCGTATAAATACGTGGAACGTCGCAATGCACTCATTTGACTGGTGTGGTATTCATTTGTAAGTGGGACATATTTATCACAGGAAATCACAGCAACGGGCAAATCCATTGTTTTATAGCTTGGATTTTGTAGTCACAAATCAAATGTTCCAGCTACAAAGCAGTCCCATACGTTACTAATGTGATATTTGTCACTGGAACTAATTGCTAAATGTGTTATGCAAATGTCTGCAAATGTGTTTTCACATTGAATGATAAACCTAACATGCACCTACTGTTAAATTGGGTCAATGTGTACTTCTTAGAATAGTACGGCGTGAGGTTCGCTAGGTTTTTTTTTTTTTTTTTTTTTTTTTTTTTTTAAGGACGACAAACTCTTATTCAAAATTCCAGAAGAAGTACACACATAGATGCAGAGACAGGAATAAAATCTCAGCAGACAAAGATAATCCACTGAGTGCAGCCACCTGTCTATGCATAAGATAAGATACCCAAATATTCATCAAAAATCAAACGTTTTTTCTCAGGAGCAAGCTGAGAACATAAGTATGCCTTCACCAATCTATCTTGCGCCTCGTGAAGAAGTTGGTTGACAGTAATTGATAAGCCCTTGAAGATACACATTCGCCTTCTTTTCCAAATAGACCACAACAACCAGCCTGAAGCTAAGTGGAAAGCCTGTTGCTGCAAGCTGTTCCAAGTGGAAGGATAAATGGCAAGAAGCACCTGCTGGCTAGTCAAGACCACATGGAAGAGAGATAGTAACCATGACCAAACTGGCTGAACTTGGTCACATAGAAAAAAGCAGTGCTCGATACCCTTAACTTGCCGCTTACACAGTGGGCAGAGTTCTGAAATGCGGGGATAAAACTTATGAGCCAGCACATTAACCCGCAAACATCTGTGAAGGAGTTGCCACCATAAGGTAGAAACTTTGGGATGCAGCAATTTATTCCAGACCCAGGACCACATACGCTTCCACTGAGGAGGGGGAATGCGGAGCTGTCAACCAGCTCGAGGGGGGACAATGTCAACATCAACCAGTTTTTGATATAACGAATGCACAAGACGTTGTGCATTAACAATTTGGGGACCAGTCCAAATAGGCACATCAACTGATTGTGAAGGAGCGTCTGGCAGAATGCCAGCCAACTTTTGCCACAGAGTTCTGTCCCATCGAGATAGCATAAACTTAGTCTGAAAAGCATCCCAAGTCAACAAGTGCCCTGCCTCATACCAAGCACCAACTGTGAGAATACCAGCATGCCTCCAACGTCGCTGAGTCAATGGATGTACAGTAGCACGCAGAGGCATGTGGTTATCCAGAGGAATCCACCAACACAGAGAACCTGCATGTGGACATACACCTGGATTAATCTTAAATAGCACACGAACTGTCTCCCAAGAATCAAGCAATCCCTTCAAGAAGGGGGAAGCATTCAGATATGGACGAAGCTGATAAAAGAGACACCACGAAAAAACTGCCTTAAGTGCCGGTTTCCCAAAAGGAATACACTGCCCAAGTGCTTGCGCAACCAATCTCATTCCAGGCGAATGTACCATACCCACCAAGTAGCGACAAATGAACTTAGATATCATAATTTTACTCTGTAAATGAAAGTCAATCATACCTAGACCTCCAGCAAATTTTGGTTCGATACATGTGGACCACGCGACCTTCACAACTACACATGTCTCAGTACCTGCCCAAATGAAGTTACGGACAATTCCGACAACCTCTTGAAACTTTGTCTGTGAGGCAAGCACGGCAGATGCCATATACACATGAGTGTTGCTGAGAACATGCTTAGCAACTACTATCCGCCCTGCCAGAGAAAGCTTAGCTGTATTCCACCAAAAAAGATGCTTACGCAGGCCTTCCACTATAACATCCCATGCATCTGAAGTAGAGATATGTACACCTACAGGAATGCCCAAGAGTTTAGTGGCCTTCCCTTGAGGAAGCACTTTCCACGGATACTCGTAAATACAAGGAGGAGCATCCACATCCAAAGTCCATAAAGCAGAGCACTTTAGCCACCCAACAAGAACCCCTGATGCCAGGGAGAAAGAGTCCAGCAAAAGCTTAGCATTCTGAAGATTATCATCCTCAGCCACTAGAAAGAGAAATGTATCATCGGCATACTGATTACATACTTCTTGAGAACCATCCTCCATAGTCAATGCCTGAATTACGCCATCTTGAGTAGCCGAAGAGAATAGCTGGGATAGTACCTCTGCCACAATGGTGAACAATAATGGGGCAAGGGGACATCCTTGTCGAACTCCTCTACCAACAGGAAACACAGCCGACGGTTCTCCCTGAAAAAGCACAGTAGACCGAGCAGAAAGATGGAGCTTCATAACATCTCTAGTAAACAACTCTCCAAATCCCAATGTCAGAAGGCATTTTTGTAGGAAATTCCAATCTATACTGTCATAGGCTTTAGCAAAATCCAATTTGAGATATACAATGCGCTGACCCTTAAGACGCGCCCAATACGTCCCCTCATAAGCGGCGGCCACATTATCAAGAATACAGCGCTTAGGTAAAAAACCTGATTGCGTGGAGGAGATAGACTCTGCCAAGATATCCCTCACTTTCTCTGCCAAGGCCTTAGCAAAGATCTTGTACACCGTAGATAACAAAGTTATAGGGCGCCAATCCGAGATAGTGTTAGGCTCTTTGCACTTAGGAATAAGGGAGATGCAACCAGTGTTGATGATCTTATCCAAGCTCCTGAACCGGCGAAACTCAGAGAAAGCATTGAAGACGTCATCACCAAGCCAATTCCAATAAGCTTGGAAGAACTCTGCAGGAAAACCAACCAAGCCTGGGCACTTATTCTTCTTTAAAGAGTCTACAGCAGAATGCAAATCATTGACAGTAATAGTTGATTCCAACTGAACAAGCTGCTGTGGGGAAATAATAGGATGAATCTTAGATAAAAGTGCCTCCTGCATGTCCTCTTGGAAGGGCAGATGGTTTTCCAAACTGGAAAAATTTGTGATGTATACAGGTAGAAACAAAAGGCAAGAGCAGAGGGAATCAGTTAGAGTGAGAAACTTGGCCACTCCGAATTTGGTTCGATATTGAAGACCTTTTCTTTGCAAATGGCATTTTTGAATTCTACAGGCGGCGTGATGCTCTAATATTATAGTCTTATGCTTGATCTTTGGGCCAAAGTGGGCAATCCTCATAAGGAGAAGCATGACTCATGCTTCCAAAAATGATGAAGACGGACAAAATTTGCACAAAAGATCGAAGAAAATTTGTCTCCAACTCCAGAAAATATGTTAGTTTAAAGAAGGCGGTGCAAAATAAGTATGCCTGGAGGCGTGATGGAATCGTTGAGCAAAGCGAAGGCTCTCCCTTATCACCTACAGATTGGCATGCAGAGGGAGATGACCAACCGTGTACTTCTATTGGGAGGGATGATCAGAGTGGAGCTTCTTCACCAGATATTATTCACAATGGAAGAGTGGAACAGAGAGGAGAGTCCCCCCTTACCAATTTGCAAAACATAGCCGGCAGATCTCCCACTTGAAACCCCAGAAAATGATGATATTGAATTGGATGTAGGACATCTTCATGCATCTTGATGAACCTACTATCATGGTGAGAAGAGTGGCTTCTTCCCTATGCAAAAAGAGTAGACTATCTAATTGACTTTCCAAGTTTTTGATGGATTTTTATTCTCTTTAAAAGCACAAGTGTTATGGAGGGGGTGTGCATAGAAATTGGCTGCAATTGTGGGTTCTAATTACAATGTCCTTGTTGCTACTGGTAACTCAGCTGAAAATGGTGTCCTCAAATGCTTGGAAGCCTTAGACATATTTGGACATTGGATAATAGTCAAAGGATAGATAAAGGGCAAGAGTGGGGATTGTGAGTGTGTGTGAACCTAATCGGCTACATCAGCGAGGCTCAACTTATAGACTAAGATTTTGCATCTCGGTCATAATGTAGTACATGGCTATTGATTGGTGATTTATCCAACATCTTACTGTTCCTCGTCGCCTGGGATTGTAAAATGGAAGTTCTCTAGTAATATCGGCCAGGCTTTTGTGTTCTTTGCACGTTTTTTATCTAAATGGCATTTATCCAAGCCATCAGATTGGCATTCTGGGGAGGGACAAGCTATCTATATAACTGCTATCTTTTTATTTGCCTAGTTATCGGCATCTTCTCACAATAGCATTCCTTCATTGTCCTTTGGTCCCCCCATCCTCCCAAGTATATGTCTTTTTGTTTTAGTATCTATGTTATGCACATTTTATGTTGATTTCCACATGATTGGTGATATTGTTAATTTGGGTGAGGTTGTATATTCCACATGCTTTATGATGCTATTAATTTCCATCTAATTGATTGATGCTACTTTTTTCATCCGATTTGTGATGCTATTAATTTTCCCCTGCTTGGTGATGCTATATTTTTTCGCCTGCTTAGTGGTGTTATTATTCTTCACGGGGGAGTAATGCCTTTTCTGTATGCATATTTGTTATTAATACTGATTTTTTATGGATGCTTCCGATATATCTGTTTTTCCTTCATTTAAAGTTGTTGCTCGTTTGTGGTGCGCATTCCTCTTTCTTATTATACCTAATGATTCATGTGTGATTTCTATTTGTTGGTTTGCATTTTATTCAGGTTGTCGCTCTATCATGCTTCGGGTCCACCACATGTTGCAGTTCGGATCCGCGATTCTTTATCTCTGGTAACATATGCATCCATTGAGGTCGTCAGGGACATTTTCTCATTAGGTTTTCCTCAAGAACCCAAAAGAGTGGGTTTTTTTAATCCTATAAGAAGTTGTCGTTAGTGCTCTCAATATTGTCTAGATATAATCTGTTATTCTCATTTCTTACGGGGTAGCTCGACATTGTTCCTATGTTCACTTATTTCCCTCAAAATATTATATATTGTTGTTGTGATTAATGAAAAGCCTATCTATATGTTCAGCTACCCACTTATTTCCCTCAAAATTATATACTGTTGTTGTGATTAATGAAAAGCCTATCTATAGCCGTCTACATTCTTGCGAGTCCTTACAAAAGGTAAGGATTATGTTGCATTCTTTGCGAGTCCTTACAAAAGGTAAGGATTATGTTGCATTCTTTGCGAGTCCTTACAAAAGGTAAGGATTATGTTGCATTCTTTGCGAGTCCTTACAAAAGGTAAGGATTATGTTGCATGGAATGAAGATATAGATTTCCTTAAAAAGCATAGGCATAAGCATAGGCTTATGTTTTATACAAGTATTATGGGATGTTTTTAACTTGTTCTCTGGACCATTGGTCTGAGGAATATGCTCAGATCAATGGCCCCTAATTTTTCCTGCGTCCACCCCACCAAAATTTCAATGGTGCAAACTGCACCAATGGCTGGTGCGACAGAAATGAGAAATATGCAAAAAAAGTTCCCGCTATGGACTACCGAAATGAATCCTCTGTTTGCTTGTAATCCCTCCACCAGGGCGTTCTCCAGGGCAAGCCCAGGCTCTGAATCCCGACTTGAGGAGATGCTTCACCTGCACTACCAGCTTGGCTTCCGGGACACAGATGAGGACTAGAAATCAGGGCCTGGGAAGCACAGCTCCAAGTTCCTGAACTGCATAAATCAATCGTTTCCTGCTAGTGCGGATAATCGTAGGCTGCAATCAATCCCGTTCATAGCAATTGGATAATCGCCTCAACAAGCCGAAGGGAAAAAGAGAGGATTAGGCCACATCCAAGAACCGGCTATGGCAGCATCCACTTCAGCCTACACAGCTAAGCTAGCGATGGAGCCTCTGCGCGCTTCGTTTAACCCACTGCGTCCAAGCCTGCCTCGCTGGGTGCGCTTGGCTCCTGTTCATCCCTCTTCACACAATAAAACAGAAGCACAGGGCCACCGGAGTTCTACAAATAGAGAGCAGCGTGCATTCTTATCTACGCCCTAAAAAAATGGCGCCTCAAATTGCAACTACAATGCACAAAACATCTAAATGGCAAAAAGCTGCTCAAAACCGCTAAAATGTACGATTTCCCATACTATACACAGCCCAAATCTTACTCCAGACCATTGCATTCCAAATACGAAACAAAAATAGGGGAAGTTTATGAACATGATCTTATAGAATGACCGGCAACAATGTAATGGTTCTCCAATAAATTATTGTTTTGATAATATGCTGTCACGTTTGCTTGATAAAAGGCTAGGGTGGAAGTTAAATTTGATGGATTTGGAATCAGATTCTGTTGGGCTTTGGGTGAGAAAAGCATGCTAAACGATGTGGGGGTGACTATTTCAGCTTCCAAATGTGCGGCCTATCCTTGTCACTCGAATCACTTACACGAGTTTGTAAGCACCAAATTCAACACAAAAAGCTTTTTTGGGCTCTCTTCCTCTTAATGGATTCTTGGTGACAACAGTTTATGCTTTTCCACTAGATCAAAACCCATTGTTCCCAAAATATTCCTAACCAAAACTGACACCTTATTAATCCTTCTTTCATGCGAGGAATCATCCCACCAAAAGATTGTACAAAACAACAGCAATTTGACACCAGTGAAGCAAAAAAGTATCAAGTTAAAAACTTTTTATTACATTTCTTAGCTGGTCATAAAGATGGAAGCAGCTTCCTTGTTGGTTTAAAGACTCAACTTCATACATGTCGGAAGCAGGCTTAAAACTTCGCCCCTGTCACTAGCAATAGAAAATAGAGAACAGTTTCACATGTTCCTTGTCAGTAGTGTGCTCGCAGCTTGCTCGATAGGTTGTTATACTCACATCAAAGACAATACCATGTAAAAGCCATATGGGCATCAGAGCGGATAAACAATAGAGGAAACTGAAACAGAACTAAAAGCAGTAAACCCATTATAGCTTCAGAACACCGGAGGCTTTGTAAAATTTCCAGATTTTAATAATGAATAATTTTTTACTCATTTTACAAACACCGGAAGGGCGCCCACAGCAGTCGAACCCGGTAGCTCTACACCGATTGTTAATCTACAATTCAGGCGCACCTGAAAGATGATTAATACCGCACCCTTTTTCTTGGACCTCCAGTTGGCTCCAACTCTTCCTGCACAGGCTCCCAATGGACAAATTACTAATGCCCATATAAGACAAGAGAATGCCTCAAGAGAAAAGACGCTTTACCTTCACTTTAGAAATGTCCACCTGCGGCAAGTGGCAATTCTCCTCCCGAACCTCATCACTTCTTGCCTGCACCTCCTATGTTTTCATGTTAAAATAAGTGTCACACACAACATAAGCTAAATCCATGTATGTAAGCTATCACATACCTCTTTGTCCATGTCTACAAAGTTGGCAGCTGCAGCAGCATCTGACTCTGTTCTGCATTTTGCATGAACAATAGGGCCAAGGGCAGAACTATCAAGCCCTTCAATCGAATTTCCAGGAGAAATATTCATATAAACTGCTCCTTTATACATCCATTCATCAGTCTCATCGCTATAAAAATCTTCAAATGGCTCCCCGCATAGTGCACACGCACTCTGATTCTCATCGGCAGGTACGGCAAGCCTTTCATTATCCTCTGCCACTTCCATTGGAGATTCCTCAGCAAAAAAGGGTCGTGCGACTTCAGAGACAGAGGTCCCTGTACCACCTAGCCATTCTTTCAAACTCACAAACCACATTCTCGAAGACTTTTTCTGGTTTTTTTGCCTCCGGTTGCGAGCCACATGCCAGTCCATGTGCTTGCTGTGTTCTTCCTGGGCTTTAAATCTCAGACCGCATGTCTTACATTGCCTAGGGAAATCTAAATATAACGAATTAATAACAGATTCATGTCGTTCCCTCAAGATTTCCTGCTTAAACTCTGTTCCAATAGCATCATTTTGCAGACCACTACTGGTCTGGTTTATACCGTCACTCGATGGCAAGTGCATGGGTGGAGTCAATATAGGGACATTAGAAGCCGGTAAAATTTTTGTCACATTCCTCAAGGCATCGAGAGGAGGATTTGGGGCAGCTGGCACAGGTAAGGAATCAGTACCTCCACCAGGGGTTGAGGCACTGGATGATGGTAAAGAAGCAGAGATTAAACCATGCGCCATCAATGAAGATAAAAGTGATGAGATGTTACTTGCTGGCCCTCCAACAATGGTAGATGTGGGCGGTGGCCCCGGTGGGAGTGGTGGTTGAGTACTCCGTATGGACGTTGAAGATCCTCCACTTGAAGGCACTGATGGAGGCAACAACATGGAAGACGAAAGAAAAGATGATGCAGTAATATGGTTAAGAAATTGCATTGGAGGTGGGCCACTTGGTAATGGTGGTTTCATCTCAGTTTGCGATTGTAAAGGTGATTCTGGTGGCGGCTGAGGTTGAGGCATGGAATGCTGTGATTGAGGAGGTTGTGGCTCAGTTAGCAACTGCGAGGCCTGTGAAGGTGGAATGAGCCCAGACTGCAAAAATTGTGCTAATAAGTTGCTCGTATTAGGAACTGCAGATTCTATCACACCATTCTGAACTGACTCTGGTGCAAAATTTATAGGACGAGCTTGTTGCACTTGTGATTGGGACTGCAGCTGTGGAAATGACAGCATGGAATCTGGTACCTGGGGAGGGGGCGGTGGTGGCTGTGGCTGTGAAGGTGGCAGTATTTGTGGTGGTTGCACTTGGAGATGTTGCAGAAATGGCAAAGGCTGGGGCAACTGGTTTTTCATGTTCTGTAAAACATGGCCCTGCATGTGTTGTGAGAACTGGGAACCTGGAACTGAAGATTTTAATTGGGTCTGGTGCCGCGAGAAAGATGGAATCTGAAGCTGGTGCGACAGTGATGATAATGGGGGCGGGGGTGGCAATGGCTGCATAGGCAGCTGGGGTGGAGGAGGTGGTGTCGGCTGCCGCTGTAAATGTTTCAATATGCTATATGATGGTACATTAGACGGAGGCAAGTTTGGAAGCGCCCCACCGAATAAGTTGCCAAGCCCCGAACCTGTAGGTGATGGAATAGGTGGAGTACCAGATCTTGGAGGAGGATGTGCAGATTCCAAAACATTGCGCATGCCTCGAGTTCCTCCAACAACACTAAAGTCAGACAGCGGCAATGGTGGCCGCATCATATGTTGTCCTGGTTTAATGTTTGACTCGAAAAGAGAATCAAACGAAGGCTTGCCAATTTCTGCTAATTCCAAATTAGTTGACAAAGGTGGCCGTAAACGGTCTTCAAGCTCCTGAAAGCAAAAACCTAAGAAACATGTCAAACTTCTTGAAAAAAAAAGACAGCAAAAAATCTACATAGCCATGGCAGAAGTAAATCAAAACTTAAGTAGGCTCACCACCTTGCTTGATGCAAAACGATCATCAATTCCATGCTCTATGCGAGGCGAAGAAAGGCGTCTGTGCCATGCATTGTCAGTATCTGGACTAGGCCTTTTTCCTCTCCCCAGGCGAACATCTGCAGGTCTTTCAGGTAGCCGAATATCTGCACCTCTGTCAAGCAATCTAGGATCTGTAGCTCTATCTGACAGTCCCTGGTTCCATGGACCTTTAATAGCACCATCATGATTGTTCTTGACATGAGGACTCATATCCTCCCATACATATTCCTCCTCGTCCTCCGAATTCTGCCAATTTCCAGCACTGGGAACACTCTTGTGAGTTGTTCCCTGGCTTGACTGAGGAAGAGGAGCAAGGGATGCTGCTCCTTTGCCACCACCTGGTCTACTGTCACTAAAAGCGTCTACATTAGAACTCCTTGAAAGAGGGGGGCGCCAATCATGGCTCTTTCTTGGATCTGAAGCCCTCTCTGCCTTGCTAAAAGCACCATCTCCTTCAGGGAGCCTGTCCCAACCATGATATCTATCTGCACCCCTGGCAATACCAACTTCGGGCTTTGCATTCTCAAGCTCAAGAGGATAGCTTGCCTGATCAAACCCCTCTTGCCCCATCTTACGCAAATTCTCTCCTTGCTGACCACGATGATGTACCTGCTGGGCAAATCGCTTTGCTTCAGATATGTAAAGCCTAATATAGCAACATGGATCAAAGAAATCCAATAACAATAGCTGAAGAGGATACTACTTACAGGTCGGCCTATAGAAGTATCTGACCACCCTTTTGAACTTTCTTGTGCAAGCCCCCTATCCGGCTCTCGAAAAGCAGCATCACCATTTCTTTCAGCAGGAACGGCATCAACCTAAGAAATTCGATATTATTTCCAAAACATACTCCATCACACATGACGGAAACAAAAGCCTGCAAGTTACTACCTTGCCTGATTGCTGGAGGCGGCGCTGTGCTTCAATATACTTTGGATTTACATGAATTGCATGCCCAGTACGCTGGGCGGGTGTCTCTGCCTGTCTAGAAAGATTGTTAACGGAAGATGGGCCATTTGCAGCTGGCTGAAATTGCAATTCTCCTTCAATAGTTCTTAATGGAGCTGGCGGAAATACGCCTCGCCATGTTCTAAAAAGATGCTGCATGGCTGGATGGGTTGCAGGGTCGACTTGTTTATAAGCCCTGCAGAAAACCTGAAATGCACATGTTTAATTCTTCTTACTTTGACAAGACTAATCGCTATTACCTGCATGAGAGCATATAGGCGCTGTTGGCTTCAGCTTATATATAATTTTAAAAATACTTTTTACAAAGAGGGCAAGTTCTGACATCTTCCTTAGCATAGTAAAATTCTTACAAGTTCAGAATTGACATATTCATATCCATCTACTCATCTAAATATGACAGGCCCATTGCCAGCAGATGATAAAATCAGTAAAGATTTCATACCTCTGGTAAGCGTTGTGCAAAATACTTGACGTAGTCCCCACCAATATTCTTCACAATACTATCTAGAAGGTAGAGGGAGGGCAGTTTTTGCTCTTTGGGAACCTACATGCAACAATAAGCTGAATGAAGTAAAACGTGTACATGATAAAACTGATAATAGAATGTCAATTGGATGATTCGTTTATGACAGTATACAATTCAACTGCATGTTATATCACATTTTCAGTTAGGACTTTGCTCCATTTGCTTGTCCACCATATATTTTTTACTATTTGTTACCTTCAAATAAGGTTGTACAATGAGAAAGCAGGCATGCTAGTAGTAAGATGCCCCGTCATTAAGCATGAACAAACTCTATTGATCGCACAGACTGGATTTATGCTTGTCCAGCACCTTAATAAAGTTATTACATAATGTATGCAAGAAACAGCTCTATCAGTGAGAGTGCAAAACCGTAAACAACCAAAAATGTAAATCTGTATGTTCGCTTCATAATCATTATAATAGAACCAGTTCCCACATACTTGACCTAAAAATAGTGTAAAGGTGCAATAATGCCATGGCGTTTACACTAAACAGGCACCAACCTCTATGATGTGGGAACAAACAGCCCCAGCAAGACCTCGAGCAGCATGAAGGTTTTCTCCTGCAATAATTGTTAGGTTCGTGATTATTGGCTTAGAATTGAAGGTAAGCTCCAACAACGCAGTCTTATACTGTGAAACCAATTCTCTTAAGACCTCATCTTCCTCGCCGCGCTCTTGATCTTCTTCCCTGGCTTTTTCCCTCATCCTTTCTCTCTCCTCCTCCCTTTCCCTTTCTAGGGCTCGCAATCTTTCAAATACATTAACCCGAGTAGCTGGAACTCTGGTTCCTTCTTTGTCTTCGTTTCTCTCTCCGGCACCAGCAACTTTGTCTAATCTATCGATTCCAACTCCAACTGTGTTAACAGCCATGCCTTTTTCATCCCTTTCCTTTACCACAACCCTTTCCACAAGCCTATCCCGCTCTTGCAACCTGTCAGGGCCAGTCCCCACGATCCCAAACCTTTCCCTTTCCAATATAGCCCTGTCATATGGCATTCGGTTCTCCCTCTTAAGCTCCTCAGCCAAACGGCCGCTTTTCATTCCCAGCTCTCTCAACCTCTCATTTCTATCCCTTTCTCGTTCCATCATCACATCCATGGCACATAGCAGAACTAGACCGCCATGTTTTGCCTCTGTTCCTTGCAGCTCCACCTCCCAACGGGCGTCGCTAGCTTTGAAAAACACATCAGAACCGAATTCTAACCTTGTTGGCCCACAAACGCTTCCCGTGCCGCTGTTTCAAGCAGAACACTAAAACCCACAACTTGGAGCCTTGGTTTTGAACCAAATCGAGCGGACAAATGCTTAATCGATTCGCCTGGACGGAGTGGGTTTGTAACATTTGGGTTTAGAAGCAGAAAATCATGGCATTGGGGACCAATGCGGCTGGAAGGATCTGGAGCTCTGATCCTGGCTCGTGCAACCCTAGCGCAGGAGGGACGAAAACACCTCCATACTATAATACCACTGGTAAATAAAAGACTGAGAAGGCAAAGGGCGTTTTAGGGATTTTTTTTAATGGTTACCTAATAACCCACAAATAATCTTTCATTGTGGTCGTTTGAAAGTGAAGATTGGCTCCTTCCTCACTTTTAGCCTACTCTTTTAGTTTGCTTAGTAGCATCTTCAATGTCCCCTTTATAGGTCCCAATGATGATTTCTATTCCATGCATGTAATAAGGGATAGCCAAACAAAGACAGAGAAAAGTCATTACTTGGTGAAATAAAAGGAAATCAAGTAGCAAGGGCGTTAACCTTACTCTAGAAACCAAGCCCAACATTGCTGGGCTGTAAGAGAATTGTGCAATCACAAGATCATAACCTAGGTTAAACACGTCTTTCACTTTCTTCATTCTCTCTTCATCGAATATTTCCCTGTACCTGCAACCAATGTTATCAACAAGTTTCCTGTGTTTGCATCCTATATATTTAAATTTCCTTTAGCATGCTGTATCGGGGCTCTCTGAGAGCTTTGGTTAACATATCAGCCAATTGTTCCTCTATGGAGGTTCATGACTTTTTAATATGTTATCAAACCATGAGTACCCATAGCTCAAAAACATGTGGGCACTATACAAATTCCTGATCAGTGGATAATCCACCCCCTTCCCCCCACAAGACTTCAAAATTCTTGGGCACAGCGCATGATTATGCCACGTGGAAGAAGCCATCAAAGAATTCAAGATTAGAGTTTGAAGAACACGAATCTTCGTTGATTCATGGATGTTTATGGTCAATCGCTTTAGTTTTCATTAGATCTGTTGCTATGGACATCCTCCTAATCCAAAAGGTTTCTTCTTTCCAGTAGGTTTGGGAATGAATCCATATTTTCCTGCTCTAGAGCAGCTCTAAGCAAAATCAAATCGTTGGTTCTTTATGTGAAACATCCCACAAATAATATTTTATTGTGATTTGAAAAGGAAGATTGACTCCCTCCTCAGTGCTATTTTAGTTTACTTAGAGGTTTCCAGTGATGCTTTCTATTCCCTACATATAATAAGGGCTAGCCAAATTGATATAATTTGCAGAGTATGGGATAAATCCTTGGAAAGGTTGAGGCCCATTGGATATATGTTGGTTAGCCCTATGGACTTAGAGTGTAATATTTGGTATCAGAGCCATGGTTCAATTCTTTGTGGCAATATTGATGTGTTCCACATTCTTGAGGGCAACATCCTAAGGTTCAATTCCTCGTGGCAAGCATCTCGATGTTGGGGATTGATATGGTCTATGGGGTATAGGACAAAGCCTTAGAAAGATTGGGGCCTATATTGGATAACGATTTCCATGAAGGATTCACCTTTAGGTGTGTTGGTTAGCCCTATGGATTTAGGGTGTAACATAAACAAAGACAGAGAAAAGCCATGTTAAAATATATTTTTGGACTGCCCGAAGGGCAAATTCTTGGGAGGTGAATTGATGAAATATGCCATTGATGCAGCTGAATTTGCATGAATAAGGGTCTTCCTTGTCGTCTATTTGCGTGGGGCAAAGTTAGAGCGCCTTCCAACCATCAGTTATGCGCTATCATATATTGTCTCAGTGGTGCCCCTTGCTTTAGGGTTCTAAAGATTTTATGTTTTCTGGTTAGGCACAGTGTTGGGTCCTCCGCACAACAATATGAAATTCAACACAAATAATAACATTCAACACTTTGAAATTAAAATCACAATGAAATCCCCTTTGGTTTGGGTGCATATTCACATGGGGGGCGATTTCGGGCATCGAATGCTATTGAATAAGCATATTTGCCCTTTATTCCTCTATTCATACCGTAGATAGCAATCATCGTTTGTGGGGTATGCGTGTACAAGTTTTGATGTACTATATATCGACGTTTGAGGCAATGTACTAAATAATGTTGATTTCGTACATGTATTATACAATTTTAGGGGTGCTCGCTGCCCGACGTCACTTCATGTGTGAATATGCACCCAAACCAAAAAGGGTTTTGTGACGACCATACGGATATTCGTATAACATTATACTTGTATGTACAAAAGATGGTCGTCACACGGATGGAAAAAGATAATTGCACAAGACAGAGTTTAAACTTACAACCTTCTAGTTGCAAGTCACACTCCTTTGCCAAGTACACTACCAATACTTATTGAAGACATTTCCTTATGCCTTTTTCATATGGGGGTTGTTTCCAGGATATTCTAGAACCCACATACATGGGCGACATTTGGCGTGATCTCACATTGGAGTGGCGCGATCCTGACCGTTGGCGTAGATGTATAAGGAGGCACTTCCTTCTTGTCGAACCGTTCGGGTTCAACGCCAGTCTTGATCCTTCGAGGCATCTGTCTCGTGATCCTTCCTGCCTTTGGGCCATTATACTCCTGATTCTTGTTTATATATTAGACTCTTCGCCAATCTTGGCATATTTCCTCTGTATTTCTTGCATATTTTCCACGTATTTTCCTTGTTTTCACATAGGTTCGTGACAGTTTTGAATCGGAATCCTTTACTGGTTCTTGCCCGCTCTGGTCCTAAGCATTCCTTTATCCATATTTGGTGGTCATTGTTTCTCTATGGAGGAGATTTTGCCCTTGTTATAGCAGGTCCAACAGCTTGTTCAAGTATGCCAATAGTTGCAATTAGATAATAAAGAGCTCAGAGAACGGGTTGCTTCTCATGAATCTGCCTCTAGCTCTGGATTGAGGCCATCGGAGCCTAAAATTAGCTTGCCCGAGAAATTTAATGGCACTCGGTCCAAGCTTCGTGGTTTTTTGAATCAGATCGGGCTTTTGATCCAACTCTATCCTCATAGGTATCCCATGGCCTAAGAACAGGTTGGTTTGATTGGTTCTCTCCTCGCAGAGCCAGCTCTAAGTTGGTTTGCTCTTTTGTTGGAGAAAGGAGCTCCAGAATTGCGGGATTTTGCTACCTTCACGGCAGAACTCGGGGCATGCTTTGGAGGCACATATCGTCAATGCACAGCTATCACAAAACTCTGCGACCTCAGGAAAGGCACTCGTCCAGCTTCAATGTATGCATCAGAATTTCCTTGAATTGCTATAGATAACAGCCTGTGATGATGTTGCACTTCGAGATTGTTTTCGAAAGAGCTTAGGCGAGGATGTCAAAGATATGTTATTGTCTACAGAGAACCCTCAAACTTTGGAAGAAGCCATCATATTTGTAGTTCGTTGTGATAATTAGCTCTTCGAATGTAGGCAAGAGAGACGAAGTCAAGTTTTTCCAATCACACAAGCGCCTGTAGCTACGCCTCCCCCAGTCTCATTTGTAGAATCTAGCAGGTCCAGACCTGAGCCCATGCAGATTGATCGTATGGTTCGAGGGTCTTTGTCCGCTCCCGAGACGCAGGCGCCAAAGAGAGGCTAATCCCTTGCCTCTACTGTGGAGGAGCTGGCCATATTGCTCGTGATTGCCCTGTAAAGCGCCCAAATCAGTCGACAAACTCCAGGGGCCGGTTGCGCATTCCAGTTATGTCGTGTGATTGATGGACGTGAGATCTCCTCGATTGCAGTCACATAATGTACTACACCTCTTCAGGTTTTGTTCGAGGGAGCTTCTTGTAGCATTTCCTTCAATCTCATCGCTACCCCACCTGCTCCAGTAGTCTTGGGTCTGCCCTGACTCGAGCTACATAACCCACATATTGATTGGCGTATTAGATCTTTTCAGTTTGCTCTCTAGTTCCAGTTCATCTGCAATTCATGCCTCTGCACCAATATTTACTTCAGTCCGTGCAGTATCGTGGGCTCCTGACTCCGCCCTTGTTGTTCATATTTTTGCTCCATGTCCTGATTCAGCTCCAGTTCTTGCTTCAGTTCGTGCTCCATTCTTGTTCCAATTGCTCCTTCTCCATCTCCTGCTCCTGCTCCTGCTCCTGCAGAGGCTTCTTCACGCCCTCAGTTTTGTATCTCGAAGATTTCACTTCACGAGTTTATTACATCTGGAAGACAAGATCCAAGTTCAATATTTGCAATACAGGTCGGCTAGCTCTGCAGTAGTGAAGTCTGCTCCAAGGCTCCCATATAAATATGGCGACTTCTTTGATGTTTTTGACAAAGTCAAGGCCAGCAAGCTTCCAGAGCATCGTCCATATGATTGTCCTCTTGATTTGCAGCCGGAAATAATGCCGCCATATGGTCCGATATATAGTCTATCTCTCGCTGAGTTGAAGGTTTTGGGGGATTATATGGAAGAGAATCTAGCCATGGGTTTCATTCGACATTATCAATCCCCTGCTGGAGTGCCTATAAATCATGGTGCCAAATCGGTATCCGCTTCCAGCAGGTCCAGGCCCGAGCCTATGCAGATTGATCGAGTGGTTCGAGAGCCCTTGTCTGTTGCCTCTACTATGGAGGAACTGGTCATATTGCGCATGGATGCCCTATGAAGCGCCCAAATCAGTCGAAAAATTCCAGGGACCGGTCCGAGTAGTAGGAGTCTCTTGTCAGCTGGCCGCCATTTCTCAGACTCCTTGCACGCTTCATGACAGGTTTATTCCATCAGATAAGGTCAGCACGGAATTTTTTATTTCTATATCATTGGAATCAGAGGTTGAGAGATTGGAAGCATTGGCGCAACTTGATTGTGGTGCAAATATCTGCGTTATGGATAGTGCATTCACCACTAAGCACGCCATCCCTAGAAGCAAGGTTGCGCATCCCAGTTTTGTCGGTGTGATTGATGGACATGAGATCGCATCAGGCGCAGTCACAAAATGTACTGCACCTCTTCAGGTCTTGTTTGAGGGAGCTTAGCGTTTCCTTCAATCTCATCGCTAGACCACATGCGCCAGTAGTCTTGGGTCTGCCTTGGCTCGAGCTACACAATCTACAGATTGATTGGCATACTAGATCTTTTCGGTTTGTTGGTGCTAGCTCTAGTTACAGTTCATCTACAGTTTAGGCCTCTGCACCAACATCTACTTCAGTTCGTTCAGTATCATGGGCTCCGAATTCTATCCTTGTTGTTCATGTTCTGCTTGACGTCCTGATTTGGCTCTTGTCTCTGCTCCGGTTCATATCACAGATTCTGGCCATGTTCTAGACGATGTCTCAGCTCCAATTCTTGCTCCAGTTTCTGCTCCAGTTCCTATTCCAGTTGCTCCTACTCCTGCTCCTGCTCCTATTCCTGCTCTTGCTCTTGTTCCTGCTCCTGCTTCTGTAGAGGCTTCTTCACGCCCTCAGTTTCGTATCTCGAAGAATTCTCTTCGCGAGCTTATTAAATCTGGAAGGCAAGATCCAAGTTCAGTATTTGCAATCCAGGTCCATCCGTCGGCTAGCTCTACACTGGTGAAGTCGGCTCCAATGCTCCCAGATAAATATGGTGATTTCTCTGATGTTTTTTACAAAGTCAAGACCAGCAAGCTTCAAGAGCATCGTCCATACGACTGTTCTATTGATTTGCAGCCCGAGAGAATGCCGCCATATGGTCCGATATATGGTCTATCTCTCGTTGAGTTGAAGATTTTACGGGATTATATTGAAGAGAATCTAGCCTGTGATGTTTCCCTAAAATATACGGCATAAGTACGTATATTTTATGGCTACGTCACCATACAATTCGACATCAATAGACTTGTATGGGACCAATGTGTGGGAAATGACTAAGTTATCTATAACTTAGCCAACGTAAGGTAAAAAGCCATTTTCACATGGCCTCATCTTATAGGCATATCGCCACATAGACGTACCTATGGGAGCCAAGTGGCATTTATGTAAATCCTAACATATAAAAGGCTAAACCCTAAACCTTAGCTACTTTTGGCTCCACCAACCTCAGACCAAATCGAATGCGATCACAGCTCTGATTCGAATATCGTCTTTGACAGCCTGAGTTGCAGCAGCAGAAGAGGATCGTCTCTCAACCCACCTGTTAGAGATGGAGAACCAGGGAACTAGTGATAGCACATCAAGAGCAAGTATTTCAAGTGGATTCCAGTTGAGTTGCATGTTGTATCCTAGTAGAGCCATTCTAGAACCTATTGTTCTAAACATGAACCCTAACTATAAGTTAGATGTACGTGTTTAGGATTAATTGTTATTCTCATTTATTATGAAGGTTATATTGATATGATGTGGTTGATCACATAGTGCTATGAAGTGACTGAGCACCACATAACGGTGTCAATGGCAAAGTGGAGGGAGGTCCCTACTGAGCCCGACTACTGGGGACCCATAGCGGGCTAGGCTTATAGTCGGTCACTTCGTGTGGGCCGGGTATGAGTCTGACACTTCCTGGATCAATAGTGTCGCCCTGACTCTCAAGAGCTGCAGGTGTCGACCTGGCTCTTGTTTTGCAGAGTTCAGTCTGGTATGGACGTATGTCGCCACGATCCTCTAGCTGCCCATGGAGCCACTGCATCTCGGGAGGGGGAGATGCAACCCCTCCTACCTCATCGGACCGGGGAGATGCAACTCGGAGTAGTCTCATTGGGTGATACCATGGGATTACGTCTCCGACAGGTTATAGTCACGACAGAGCTTGATTTAGCCTATCTGCAAAGTATGCACAAGAGGGGCGGATGGAGTGGTCAACCCTAGCCATTGTCTATTGCCAGCCCAAGTCACTGCCATAACTCGGTATGATCTATCTGGAGGCCCTAGCCGTCACTCAATTTCCCTCTTTGAGTATGAGCCTCGGTAGGAGCCTATGTTTGATGTATTTGATGCATTTGTTGTATTGTTGTATTCGATGACATGGATGGATGGATTATGACTACCTTTCGAGGTAGTTTGTTGTTATTATTACTAGTGCGTATGTTGTATATTTTGTTTCTGCTGACATAGGGACCCCATAGAGGACGGGACGGAATGACACCTCTATGTCCTCTACTCGATAGTATGGTTCTCATACGCAAGTTCGACAAAGGGCCCATACGATGGGTGGCCATTGGATGGGGAAGCCCTTTGATGTATGCAGCGGGCTGCCGTATATAGCGAAAGGAATGTCACATAGCCAATGGCTTTATTCAACATTTTCAGTCCCCTGCTAGAGCGCCTATCTTCATCATCAAAAAGAAGGATGATTCTCTGCATCTGGTCGTTGATTATCATGGCCTCAATAAAATCACAGTGCCAAATCAGTATCCGCTTCCTCTGATCCAGAATTATTGGAGTGACTCCAAGGTGCACGCTATTTTATGAAGATTGAACTTCGGGGTGCCTACAATCTTATCCAGATTCGAGAAGGTGACGAGTGGAAGGCAGCATTTCATACTTGGTATGGCCATTTTGAGTACACAGTTATACCATTTAGGCTTACCAATGCTCCCACAGTATTCCACATATGGCTAATGATGTCTTCCAGGAGTTCTTAAACATATTTGTTATCATCTATTTGAATGATATTCTTATTTATTCTAACTCTAAGACTCTCGAAGAACATGAGAGGCATGTTTGACAGGTCCTTCAAAAGCTTCGTGAGCATGGGTTATATGCCAAACTTGAGAAGTGTCAGTTCGAGCAGGATATTGTGGAGTTTCTTGGCTATCGTATTACTCCACATGGAGGTCTCTATGGATTCTGAAAAAGTCAGAACTGTTCTAGACTGGCAAACACCCTCTTCTGTTCGAGATATTCAGTGTTTTCTTGGGTTTGCCAATTTCTATCAGTGTTTCATTCGGGATTATTTAGAGATTGCCCATCCTTTGACATGCCTCGCAGTTAAGGACATGCCATTTGAATGGAATATAGAAGCAGAATCTGCTTTCATTACCCTGAAGCATGCTTTTACCACGGCACCAGTTCTTGCTCATGTAGATCCTTCGCATCCATATATTGTCGAAGCAGATGATTCTAATTTTGCTTTCGGCGATATCCTGTCACAGGAGGGGGATGACCATGAATTGCATCTGATCGCCTATCACTTGTGGAAGTTTCATCCTGCCGAAATCAACTATCCATTTTATGATAGAGAGCTATTGGCGATAGTTGATTTTTTCAAGAAGTGGAGGCGTTGCCTAGAGGGATCTCTTCATAAGGTGGCAGTCTATACAGATCATCGAAATCTGGGATATTCTTAGTCTGCTCGAGTGCTAATCGCCACGCCAAGTGGCATACTCAAGTATTATTCTGTATTGATTTCGTGATCAAGTACCATCTTGGACCCCTCCAAGGGAAGCCTGATGCATTGTCTCGACGCTCCTACCTTGAGCTCAAGTCAGGTGATCATGCATTTGATTAGCAGTCACATGTTATTATAGGGCCTGATCGGTTCCACTTTATGGCCCTCACTTTGTTTGAGAAGCCTCATGATACAGCCTTCTTGGAGTCTGTTCGGGCATCTCTGCCCTCCGATCCATTGGCTCAAGATGTATTCTCACACCTTGGCTCTGCACCATCTTCTCAGCAAATGTGATCAGACTATGAGCGTTTTGAAGTTCGAGTATGGACTCCTGTTCTGCGATGGGCTTCTGTATATACCAGATGGTGCTTCTAAGCTTTGGGTTCTCCAGGCTTGTTATGATTCACCTATGGCTGGACACTTTGGAGTAGCCAAGGCTCCTAAACTTATTAGTCGAGAGTATTGGTGACCTGGGCTTCGTCACTATGTCGAAGCTTTTGTTCAATCCAGTGACACCCGTTGTCGAGCGAAGGTCCCGAGACATCTTTTTCATGGCCTTCTTCAGCCACTGACAGTTCCAGATGGACCTTGGAAGAGTATTTTTGTAGACTTTATTTCGGAGTTGTCACTCTCTTGGGGTTATGATGCCATCATGGTTGTTGTTGATCGTTTCTCTAAGATGATTCATTTTATTCCCTGCAACGTCACCATCACCAGTGAGAGAACAACTAAACTTCTTCTTCGTGAAGTAGTCAAACTTCATGGATTGCTAGATACTATCGTCAGTGATCGTGGACCTCAGTTCGTCGCAGGTTTTTGGAAGCGGCTTTTGGAGTTATTGCATATCGACCGCTCACTGAAATCCGATCATCATCAAAAAGTAATGGGCAAGAAGAGCGCATTAATCAGACTCTAGAGCAATATTTAAGGTGCTTTATTAGTCATCAGCAGGATGGTTGAATCAATTACCTTTTATTAGCTAAGTTTGCCCATAATAACTCAGTACATGCTTCCATTGGCTAGACTCTGTACTTTCTGAACTCTGGTCAGCATCCTCGTTAGTCCCTTGGTGTCGCTGGCGATGACTCTGTCAATCCTAGTGTCGAGTCACAACTTGAGAAACTCCAAGCTCTTCAATCAGATCTTCAACATCATCTTCACCGAGCACAGGAATGCTATCGGTGCCAATTTGCATTGACAGGAAGCTCCCTAATTTCATGTCGGTAATCTTGTCTGGCTTCTTCGTATGGACATCCCTACCTCACATCCCTGCAACAAGCTTGATTGTCATCGCCTTGGTCCTTACCAGATCACGGCTCAGATCAACAATGTGGCATTCTGGCTCGAGCTCCCTCCAGCTGTTCGGCTCGATCCAGTATTTCATGTTTCTCTATTGGAGCCTTATTCGAGAGATTTTGGACTCCAAGTTTCTTCATCGGCGATTGTATTACTTTGTCGATTGGGAAGGTTACTCACCTGGGAGCCTGTCGAGAATCTGACTAATGCTCCTGATAAAATTGCGGAGTTTTGCCGACGTTATCCGGATAAACCAAGTTTGAGTACTCCGGCCCCAGCTCCGAGGACTCGTCGTCGTCGTAGGAGGGGGATGGTGTGACGATCATAGGAATATTTGTATCATATAAACATTATACTCGTACGTAAAAGATGGTCGTCACACGGATGCAAAAAGGTAGTTGCACAAAACAAGGTTTGAACTTGCAGCTTTCTAGTTGCAAGTCACACACCTTTGCCAAGTGTGCTACCAATACTTGTTAAAGACATTCCCTCACGTTTTCTTCATATGTGGGGCTGTTTCTAGAACCTACATGCATGCGCGACACTTGGCGTGATCTTATCCATTGGAGTGGCGCGATCCTAACCGTTGGCCTAGATATATAAGGAGGCACTTCCTTCTTGTCGAACCATTACAGTTCAATGCCAGTCTTGAGCCTTCTAGGCATATGTCCCGTGTTCCTGCTTGCATATGTTCTAGGCATATGTCCCGTGTTCCCGGGATTAGAAATTACCATACAACCTACTCGTATGAACAATTGTTTAGCGAAATGAACAGCAATCAATGAGAGCAATTTCATTGACATTTACCATTACTTGTTTTCCGCAGAAATGTGTTACAATTTTCATGCAAATGCTAATAGTCAAACCACTAAGGGGGCAGTGCTTTTAGTCCCAATATGCTAGAAGAGCTATTTGGAAATGAGAACTCATTTTGCTAATGTAATATGCAGATATGAAGCACAAACTAAATTGGAACAAAAATATATAATCCATAGTTTTAACACAATGACAAAATATATTCCCCAGCCATCTCCATCGAGATGCAAGCAGTATTATAAGCTAATACAACATCTACGTTGTTTTTTTTGTTTTTTTTTTTTTATAGTAGTTTATTATGGGGTATAAAACCTTTAACTAAATGGAATGATTAGAGGAGGATATACCAATATACTGATATGGTGATTACATTGCCAAAATAATAAAACCATAGTTAACCATTGAATTCTTATTTTCTTAGATGGTTTAAAAAGGTTGGATGTTTTTTTTTTTTAAATGAAGGATAATATAATAGGGCAGTCTAACCTAGAGAATGGCCGAAAGCTTCATTTATTAGGGTATGCCAGAGATATCACAGAATCGGGACCTTGATTTTTGGAACCAAAGTATGAGCATTCATTTGCATAGTAGGTGCAGCCAATATTTACTCCTCTTAATATCGGCTCCCGGCCAGTACAGTTCTATAGCTAGACGGGTTACTTTTCTGATTGTGACTCAAGCAGCCAAGAAGCCGAGGAATACTTGGCGCCCACAACCAAAGTGGACCAAGAACTCTTATGGTGTGATTACTCTGTTAGATTGGAAGCTCTACAAATGGATAAACGTGGTGCATACAGAGGTTATGTAGCTAAGAGGGGATTTGATGGTAGTTCGGGCTATATGAATAAGAAAGGCAGAAATTTCAATAGAAGACAACAGAACTTTTACAAGGGAAATAACTCAAATGAGCAATATGTCCCAGAAACTCAAATGGATGAGGAAAATATGTCCGACGAAAATGAAATCCAGGTACTATCTAGGTTTATATGCAAGCTTACAGGATTTAATTTATAAAATAGAGAGGCAAAAACCAAGATCAAGTATTGGTTTCTCTCCATAAAGATAAGGTTAAAACAAAAGGGTGGATTCTCAGGACGACCTAGAATGAAAGGATGTATATCCAGATCTCATCTTTTGGATATGTTTTGACATCATTAAATGGTAGTATCTACTCCAAAATTGAGTATAAAGGGTAAAGTTACAGAAGGAAAATCTAAATGCTAGTATGTTTTTGGTCTAATATTTAGATTCAAATTCTATTTTTGCAGCAGTAATTGCTTTAAGTATTTAGGCATTTACTGATACAAGGGCAAAAGGAGTACAATGGGTGAAGGGCAAAGAGCCAAAAACCACCCAATGTACCTTTTGGCCCTTGCTGTTTTACCATTATCATGCTAATTCAATATTGGTTGGCTGCAGGTACGTGGTGGTTTTTCTGTCATTGTTCTCTTTTTGCTGTTATGTATGGGATTTGCGCAATAGGATGGGACTAGCAGTTGCAAGCAGAATGTTTTGTGGCGAATATTATAAATATGTGCGGATCTATAGGAGTTTTGTACTAAGCACCGATGCAGGGTGAAAAAAACAATATGATATGATATGCATTGTAGTTAAACATATGGTTAGAAGTGCTTAAAACGGTGATGTACTTGTTGAGCATAATGAGTAGAAGTGCTCATATTTTCAAAGACCTAAGTAAGTATTTTTCTGGAAACTGTAACTCGATTACAGGTATTTGCTATATTAAATTAAAGTTCTTGGTTTTTATTTTTTTTTAAAAAGAGGGAAGGTTGTGATAGACTTGTTTCTCAGATATAATGATAAATATGACTGGGTTTATACCAATGGTTCAAGTTTACATTCTAAAAGCTCTTGAATACACTGTTTTTCAATTTAAGGATCAACAATTAATATGAGGATAGATATTTCAGTTTCAAATAAAACGTACATAAGCTGACATGTGACTCAGATTATAAGTTTTTTTTTTTTTTAAAAAGGGGCCTATTACAGATCCTCTAAACTCAAGATAGGTTGACTCACAGATAAAAAGGCAGAAGAACATGCAAAATGCATGTCACATGCAAAGTAAATGCATGCATGCAAATAAACAAAGTTTTGGACTTAAAAAGATATAGTTTCAGAACATTGTAATCTAAAATAGTTCTTTTCTAAAGTTAGGTGACTTATTGACCACGGGTAAGATGTCCCATCTTTGATGAGCTCAGTCATTGTATGGTTTGATAAGGCTACCAAAGGATTGACTGAAGTGGTCTGAAGGGCTAATGGGTTGTTGCCTAGGTTAGCTCGGTCAGGGTTTTTTTTAGATATTTCAAATCATTAGTTATACTAGTGAGACATCTTATCTGTTTTGGAGTTACATGAGCTTCCTAATTTATGGTGCAAATGCTTATAAGAATACTTACCAATAATTATTTCTTGATTTCCATGCATAAAGAAGTGGAATTTATTCCACCTACATGGAATAATATTCTAGGACCATTGGGGTATGAAAAAAGCAGAATTGCTTGCCCGAGCTATGCAGTTCAGACATTGCTCAGCTGTATCAAGAACCAAAATGTACACATGATTCTGTTGGAGCGAGAAGCTATCAGAAAAACGGATTAACTTTCAGCTATTTCACACTTGGGCTTCAATGCATGGTTGGATCTAGTTTCCAAGCTGAATAAAATAGGGGACAATTGGGATGATGCTGTTTCAGCCATTGATGCTATCTATGGAGATCTCCCCAATAAAGTATATAATTGGACGATGGAGGAAGATCAAGCTAAGGCCTTATTCTTCCACTGTATTCCTGCCTTAGAAAAGGCAAACAAGATTAAAAATTCGTGCATCCCCAAAAGTATGACATGGATTAATGCTCCAAAGATGGATGGCTGCAAGGAGAAAGACCCCTTTGGGGAGTCTTTATTAACAGAAGAAGAAAAAATAGCTATGAAAAATACTTTGAGTACCGGATTGGGTGATGGTGATAAAGACTTTAGTTTTACATTGCATAATTGCCATCTGTTCCCAATTATACCAGAGAGATTGGTTGAAGGGCACGCTATGTTTTGTAATCACGGGATCTGGCGCACTAAAAACTTCGGGGCATTAGCACCCATCAGCAGGGCATCTTGGATTATACTGGGGGACATCACACCAGAACAAGAAAAAATTGCCAAGGCAGCAGCTCTGAAGATGGAAAAGATCATTATAAAAGAAAAAATAAAACTGAAGATTGATCATAGGTTCTTTGATAAGACCTGCAACATAGATAATCATATTTATATCAGGCAGAAGGGCCATATGGCCTATTCCAACATTTCAAGAGATGCCTTTTATCTAAAAAGAGTTTGGAGAACCATGTGTCCTTATTTCAAATGCGGATGCGAACCAAGAAACAAAGGGAATAACTGTAAAGACAATATGACTTGGCTGGATCAAGCGGTATGGTACATGTTTAACAACTTGGATTATGTGTTTCCAGATATGTCGGTGACTGCTCGAATGGTTTCAATGAGAAAATTGTTAAAGACAACTCTAAGGGACAGCATTATGGCCTACATTTCATATCTGGAAGTCAGGGAGACTCTTATTTCTATGGCATTTGACCTGGCCATAGATCCGCAGGGGGATCTAAAAATTAAGTTCCCCAATTGCAAGATGGCCCAAATTTGTGAGAAAAGTATTAAATCGGTTAAATTCATGAAGGATCTAGAGGTTGGCTCTGGCAGTGATTATTCCAATAAAAGCAAAGCCGTTACAAGAACTTCTTCCAGCTTGGGAGGTGTGGGGTATGCACCTCCCCGTATTACGGTTGCACCAGAAAAGAGTACTTCTAGCATAGCAGATAATTCTGCCATTGAACACTTAGGGTCTCCGAATGTACAGGACATGTCTGTTACAAAACAAAGCCATCCACAGGAAAATAAAGAATTAGAAGGAGTGGCGCAAAACATCAAGTTCTAAGAATAAGGTAAAACATTGAACTACTTGCTTCATGCTCTTCAAAACAGTGTTTCTTTTATATGTGTTGAATATTAATTTAACATGTATTAAGTTCTGTATGAGACTCTAAATCAGAATGATTACTGAAAAATTACTAAGTCTATGCCCTCTAAGTTTTCGAAGGCATAATAGACATTTTTACAAGCATGCCAGTTGTCCATGCTTTGCAATCATTATTTTAGAAAAACTGCTTTCCCATCCTTGAGGGTTTAACCCTTACATACTAACAGGTTAACAAGCTTTAGGTTGGGGTTTTAACTAAGTTAACAATGTTTACAGATCACCCGAGACATTTATAGAGACTGTCTAGGTAGGTTGCGAATGTCGGAGGTAAAAGACAGTAATAAAAAGAAGATCGTCCACTGCTTGTTTCTCTCTAAGATTCTGGACAAGATCCGTCTTCCCAAAATAGTTCACAGATTCATGAAGAAAGTTCTTGGGGATATAGGGGAACAGATTATGGGTAACACAATGTTTGCATGGAGATACCGAGAATCTCAAAGAGTTGTGTTACAAGCCGTTTGGTGTGTTTGCTGAAGACAAGGAACCCGACTGTCCATGCTTGAATCCTAATTTAAAAAAGTATATTGACATGGATAATGGACATGTCCGGACTACCAATCTGGATATAGTACAAAATAAAATGCTTAGAAACCTTTTTAAGAAAGGTTTGAGTCATATACCAGATAAAGCATTAAATTGGAGAGATATGAAGGCTGAAATTAGGAGGACAGTTGAGGGCATTTTTGAACTCCATAAGTTTCAGTTCCCTATTATCAGAGATGATGATAAGGAAGAAATCATTATCAGTATTATGGGACAAGTAGAAAGTGAACTAGACGATGCACGAAAAAATGATGTCATCAAAAACTTTGCCCTCAGTGACCCAGATGTGGTCAAAAACTTGGGTTGGTTGACCAAAAACCTATACATTTCAGGAATTGAAAAGGCATATCTAACAACCCCTGCTTCATTTTCCCAAAACATATTAGGGATGAAGCTTTAAAAAGATTAGACAGCTCCGACTTCATTCCATTGGGGATTACAAATGATGGACTAAGTCGTGAAATACAAAATGACATTAGAGATTGTCTGGAAAATGTCACCTTTGATTCTAAAAAACTCCCATACTTGTTAGGAATCTTCAAGGCACATAAAAAAAGCTATAGGTGGATTACAAACGTCCATGGGACCGTTTATACAGAAATTGCCCAAATAGTTACAGCTATCCTCAATACCATTTTGGAAAAATGGCCTGAAATCAGCAAGGAGGCTTGTAACAACATCAACACGTTTTTACCCCGGAAAATAAATTGTAATTGGATTGTTAACTCAATCTACGATGTTGCACTGAATTTGCCTAACAAAGTTGAAGAACTCTTTGTGGCTGACATTACTAGATGCTACCAAAGCATTTCGTTGTTAGGTGATAAAGGCACTTGTGGGATATGCGAAAAAATAGCAGATATGGCTTGGAAATTTATGAGCAAAAAGAATAAAAAGTGTAAACTGTGGATTAAAAAATCTAATAGTGGGGAGTTCGTAGCCAAATGGTTTAAAACAGCTCCTCAAGCAAATGTTGGGAAATGATGAGCCAACAAGCCTTTGTTAAGATCAATTCATGGCTGCTCACTAACTGCTTCGTAAAAGTGGGAAAAGGGATATGGCAGCAAGTTTTGGGTATTCCCATGGGCTTCTCTTGTAGCCCTTGCTGGTGCAATATTTATTTAGCATGGTTCGAGCTGCAATTCATCAAAGACTTAGCAAAACAAGGCAGATATGAGGAAATAAAAATGTTTCGACATGTATTTAGATACATGGATGATCTTTTAGCCATAAACTGTCCAAACATTAAGAAGTTCCTCAATGAGCTTGCAGGGGACAAGGAAAGGGAATTACAAATTTATGACCTCGTAGCTCTAAGGATTAATGAAGAAACTATTTATTCTAAAAGTACAGCCAATAGTAAATTTGGAAGTGAGGTAAACTTTCTTAACATGACTATTAAGATCTTTGACAAGGTTATGGGATTGTTCCAGACCTTTAAATATGATAAACGTGAGCAGCTACCATTTAGGGCAGTAAGGTTTATACATGCAAGTGGTTGTAGACCTTACATGCAAGCAAGAAATGTCATTATATCACAGGTTATGCCATTTATGTACGTCAATTCCAATCCGATAAATGCAGCCCAGGATATCAGGAATTTAGTGGACCACTTTGTTGCTAATGGTTTTGACAAACCAGGACTCAGGAGAAGAGTTCACAAGTATATTCAGGAAAATGAGTTCCCTGGTTTAAAATATGACAAGACCACTCTATTGAGCATGCTGACCCAATAAAGGTATGACATCTACCATGTTCTGGTTTATTTGCTCAGTAAAGGTAAAGTAAGATTTCTTATAACATTTTAGCTAAATGTTTAGAAAGGGAAAAGAATATAGGGTTGTGGAAGGCCCCTACTGTAACTAGTAGGGGCATTTCCACCCATATGTTACAGAAATACAAATTCTTTGGGGTCTGATACAAGCCTACGGTAGGAGGCAGGGTTTTTTTTATATAGTAGTTTATTATGGGTTATAAAACCTTTAACTAAATGGAATGATTAGAGGAGGATATACCAATATACTGATATGGTGATTACGTTGCCAAAATAATAAAACCATGTTAACCATTTAATTCTTATTTTCTTAGATGGTTTAAAAAGGTTGGATGGTTTTTTTTTTTTTAATGAAGGATAATATAATAGGGCAGTCTAACCTAGAGAATGGCCGAAAGCTTCATTTATTAGGGTATGCCAGAGATATCACAGATTCGGGACCTTGGTTTTTGAAACCAAAGTATGAGCATTCATTTGCATAGTAGGTGCAGCCAATATTTACTCCCCTTAATATCGGCTCCCGGCCAGTTCTATAGCTAGATGGGTTACTTTTCTGATTGTGACTCAAGCAGCCAAGAAGCCGAGGAATACTTGGCACCCACAACTGAAGTGGACCAAGAACTCTTATGGTGTGATTACTCTGTTAGATGGATAAACGTGGTGCATACAGAGGTTATGTAGCTAAGAGGGGATTTGATGGTAGTTCGGGCCACATGAATAAGAAAGGCGGAAATTTCAATAGAAGACAACAGAACCTTTACAAGGGAAATAACTCAAATGAGCAATATGTCCCAGAAACTCAAATGGATGAGGAAAATATGTCTGACGAAGACGAAATCTAGGTACTATCTAGGTTTATATGCAAGCTTACAGGATCTAATTTATAAAATAGAGAGGCAAAAACCAAGATCAAGTACTGGTTTCTCTCCATAAAGATAAGGTTAAAACAAAAGGGTGGATTCTCAGGACGACCTAGAATGAAAGGATGTATATCCAGATCTCATATTTTGGATATGTTTTTGACATCATGAAATGGTAGTATCTGCTCCAAAATTGAGTATAAAGGGTAAAGTTACAGAAGGAAAATCTAAATGCTAGTATGCTTTTGGTCTAATATTTAGATTCAAATTCTGTTTTTGCAGCAGTAATTGCATTAAGTTCCTTTTCCTATTTAGGCATTTACTGATACAAGGGCAAAAGGAGTACAATGGGTGAAGGGCGAAGAGCCAAAAACCACCCAATGTACCTTTTGGCCCTTGCTGTTTTACCATTATCATGCTAATTCAGTATTGGTTGGCTGCAGGTACGTGGTGGTTTTTCTGTCATTGTTCTCTTTTTGCTGTTATGTATGGGATTTGCGCAATAGGATGGGACTAGCAGTTGCAAGTAGAATGTTTTGTGGCGAATATTATAAATAATAGGAGGTTTTGTACTAAGCACTGATGCGGGGTGAAAAAAAACAATATGAGATGATATGCATTGTAGTTAAACATATGGTTAGAAGTGCTTAAAACGGTGATGTACTTGTTGAGCATAATGAGTAGAAGTGCTCATATTTTCAAAGACCTAAGTAAGTATTTTTCTGGAAACTGTAACTCGATTACAGGTATGTGCTATATTAAATTAAAGTTCTTGGTTTTTCCTTTTTTTTTTTTTAAAGAGGGAAGGTTGTGATAGACTTGTTTCTCAGATGTAATGATAAATATGACTGGGTTTATACAAATGGTTCAAGTTTACATTCTAAAAGCTCTTGAATACACTGTTTTCCAGTTTAAGGATTGACAATTAATATGAGGATAGATATTTCAGTTTCAAATGAAACGTACATAAGCTGACATGTGACTCAGATTATAAGGTTTTTTTTTTTAAAAGCGGGCTATTACAGATCCTCTAAACTCAAGATAGGTTGAATGCAAAATGCATGTCACATGCAAAGTAAATGCATGCATGCAAATAAACAAAGTTTTGGACTTAAAAAGATATAGTTCCAGAACATTGTAATCTAATATAGTTCTTTTATTTACAGGGGCTGCAAGCCGAGCTGTTGAAATGGGGTGGCCCATCTGTGGTAGGGCCCCTGACGGTGATCAT
The DNA here is from genome assembly GCA_021234155.1 of Isoetes taiwanensis. NCBI lineage: Eukaryota > Viridiplantae > Streptophyta > Lycopodiopsida > Isoetales > Isoetaceae > Isoetes > Isoetes taiwanensis. The sequence continues at coordinate 5,649,943 of JAJEKV010000020.1, read as the reverse complement.
TAACCAAGCTCTGAGCGAGGGGCTCCCTCAGGAGTGGATGGTTAGTAAGATTGTTCCTGTGCATAAAGCTGGTAATACGGATGACCCGACGAATTACCGGATGATTATGGTAAGCTCATTGTTTGCAAAGCTCCTGGCAGGGGTGGTGGAGAAGAAACTCACTAAGTGGGCCGAGGAGGCAGGGGTGCGGGCAATTGGCCAGATGGGGCTTTATAGCCCATGCACTCCACGACCGACCATATCTTCACTTTGAGAATATTGATGGAGGCAAGCCGGAATCTTGCGACAGACTTGTATTGTTCTTTGCTTTGTAGATTTTAAAAGCGCATATGATACCATCCCCGAGAGACATCTTTGGGCGAGGTTGCAAGAATTGCGAGTTCCACAGAGCAAAAATGAGAATGGGGTGCACCAAAGCTTTATGATGGGATTTATGCCGCACCGCCTTATGAAGATCGGGGGTAGCTAGCACTATGGGAGTTAAGCGGGGCTGCCCGTTGTCTCCAACGCTTTTGGGTTGTACATTGATAGCTTGGAGACGTGGATGCAAAAAATCACCATGGGGAGCCGGGGTGCAATTATCTCGAGGCGACCTCGTAGCCGATTACTATATCGCGGATGATGTAGCTTTGCTAGCCCATACGACCAGCGGTATCTGGCGGATTTGGATGCCCTCGGTGGGTTACGTGGGGCAATGGGAATGACGGTGAACTTGCACAAAACTAAGCTTCTCCGCGATCCTGTCCTCACAACACCCTATCCCTGAGGAGTTATATTACGGGGGGCGGGGAAGTGGAGATGGTCGCGAGCTTCAAGTATCACGGGAATTGATTTCACTACTAACATCTTTGTGGGATGAGTGTGTGGAGAGGAGAGCCGTCAGGCTCGAAGGCTTTATATCAAATGCAAAAGCGCGTGTTGCCGGATAGATCTCGCGGATCGGGCGAGGAGAGCACACCTCTTTAGGGCTTTGGTCGAGCGGTCTTTGCTATATGGGGTGGAGGTTTGGGGCCCAAAGAAGTTAGCAAAAACACGTGGGATAGGTTGGAAAGGGTGCGAAAAGCTTTCTTGACATATAGCTTGGGAGTGAAGGACACCGCACCATATCGATTTTGTTGTATGAGACGGGGTTACGCCTTTACTGACGATTCGCTATATGCGCAGGCATCTTACTTGCTTCCATAAGGTGGATGGGATGGATGAGCATCGCTTGCCCCACATGCCGTGTTGTTAACGCAGGGGCCCCCATAATGAAAGAGGGTATGGCACGAGCAATCGTAAGGGATGGTTTAGGAGGTGGTCTATGGATTACCAACAGATGGTGGCACCGGGCATTCTCGCGCGCAGAATGGGCAATTGGATGCGGGCTATGTAGCCACCCTGTGGGATGCCTCTACTCTTGCAAAGCCCAAGATAGAGCACTATCACGCCAGATTAATCCCGCCTTGAGCATGGACCCCATCGGTGCCAAAGCACACATCTCTCGTGAAGAAACGGAGAGCTATTGCTGCCATAAGGACGGGTTCCCATTACCTCGGAATTGAAACAGTCATTTGGGGGTGAATGGCGGGCACCTGATCCCCTGGGGAGGAGAGGATATGTCGGTGTTGTGAGATGCACGTGATAGAGGATGAGTACCATGCCCTCCAAAAGGTGCCCGGCATATGCCCAGTCCGGCGGTGCACACCGATCTTAGATGCTCGACACACCGCTACATCGGTTACCACTCGCATCACCTATGGTAGTGCGACCGGGAGCTTACATCCTGCCAGATTTCGGCCGTCCGGACTTGCTCTTGGGGGGCATGGTATTTGAGAGCCTCTTTGTTAGGGTTTTCCTCCCAAGTGGGGGTTTTTCATCCCGATAGTAGGGTTCTCTTTGTCTGATTACATTGTTTGTTTTTGGTGTTGGGGTTTTTGGCTTCTTTGCCTGTTCTCTGCATGTACCGTCTCATAGGCCTCTGGCCTCCGTGGACGTTAAAATAAACTTCCTTCCTTCCTTCCTTCCTTCTAAAGTCAGGTGACTTATTGACCACGGGTAAGATTCCTATCTTTGATGAGCTCAGTCATTCTATGGTTTGATAAGGCTACCAAAGGATTGACTGAGGTGATCTGAAGGGCTAATGGGTTGTTGCCTAGGTTAGCTCAGTCAGGGTTTTTTTTTTTTTCTTTAAAATATTGATGGATCTTACAGTGAAGGATATTACAGTGCATTCTTTGAAATATTCAAGATACTTATAGTGCATTGCTTCTCATATTATGGTTACATGATGGATAAGAATCATATGTACCACAACGCGCTTCACGTGGACCATTAACCATGGTTTGAGGAGCTTTTTAAATAATGGGTGCATGGAAATGTATTTGCTTTTGGTTTTTTCTGATTTGTAATGGGTAAAGATTATGTAATGGTCGAATTTATAGGCATGCACTCCATCAGGCGAATGCCTTTATTACAAGACCCAGCTGACATCTTCTAAGTTTAGGTATGACGGCTGACTTTTATTTGCCTTTACATAGTTGGATATGAGCATCTCGGGAAGGGAAATGGATCTCTGAATAGATATACAGATAAGAAAAAGATCCTAGATTTCGCATGGCATAATATTGGAAAAAAAATCCTAATCCGGATACAGCTTCTTCATTTTCTTGACCGGTTTAGAGAGCCTTTATTGAAAAAAAAGTATTCAGGGCAATTTCGTAGGGCAAGGAAGACACTGGCAGTGATTTCGGCTGCATCTTCATGGCTAACAGGATTCACATGGCTAGATGCATGAAAAAGAGAGACTCTGAGTGTTGAATGGTAGCAAAAAATCGTTGGGGTTTCTAAGCATCACAAAATCGATCATGGCTCTGTGGAAAAAACGCAGGACACCGAAGGCTTTGAATCAGGTAATCAGAAAGACAGGTATATTTTATCATAGAAATTAATGCATAAAGTGTGATTGCTGGAATGCAAATAGTTCTAGCTCTGACTGGTCAGGCAAGCAGTGCTCTTGCTCGAAGTATAAGAACAAAAACGTGGATCGGTGTATATTTCTAAGGTACAAAAAATAAGATCTGTCTTATATATTCCTAGTTTTAAGCTTCAACAATAATGTGATTGCACTCTGTTTTAGTTTACACTGGATTATTCATCTCCTTCTATGTATGCTGGTACTAATGATTTGCAAAGGGTCACAAAGGGTGAAATGTGATAAACTGAGAGTAATCACATGTACCTTTTGGCCCTTACATCGTTACCGGGATTACTGCTAACTAACGTTTGCATGATTGGCTGCAGTTACGAATTACTCTCCTTCCTTTGTTACTTTTTTGCATTTGAAGTTGGTGTTCGGCTGCTAGAAGGAGTTCAAAATGCTGTAAGAGAATGGACTTCAACAACATAGGTGGACAAAATTGTTTTAAGGACAAGGAACAAGCACATGCACTGATGAATACTTTTATGCAAAGGTTATGGATTTAAAACTGTTGATTGAGTTTGATGGCAGTTTACATGTGGTGAGATCTTTCCCTGCTCCTGTCTTTGAAGAATGTACAAGACAAATAGAATTTCGCTTGGATATAGTTCTTTATTTACATGATTTAGAATAGCTACTTACAGATTTTGGGCCATAATATATGGATATCATTTACTATTTCTGCTATGTAGCAGAATATTTTGCATTCTTCAGCATGTTGAACACGATTAATACTATGATCTGGATGTTGTGAAAATCAATGAAAGTGGCAAACAGACATCTATATGAAAGGATAACACATGAAGTTTCAATCTTATAACAGACTTTTGCATGGATATCTTGATTGCTTAATGTAATACATTTGCCAATATAGAGGCATACAACTTTTACGTCTATAATAAAGTCTGGAATGTTCATGATTCACTTGTCTAGCAGATGTTTCTACACAGTTTAATGCATAAGCTCCATTAATACTATGATCAGAGTTTCGTCTTGATGTTCCAGTCTGAATGATACATGTAAACATTCTGCTAGAAAATAATGATTGATAGTAAACAAATATTAACCATGGTATAGTATTTTATGCCCATTGGTCGTTTATACTTACTTCCTTAGGATATTGGGACTGGAAAAAAGGTTTATGAAAACTGTTGTATGTTTATATGGTTATAGGCAAGATTTCATGGTTTTGAAAAGAAACTGAGGAATTTGAGTACCATCTAAGACTACCTAGACTTTGTATGGGTTGATCATGCTGTATAAGGATTGACTTGTGCAGACGTTGATCCTAGTTGGGCTTTTGTCTAAAGCTAGGATTACTGGGTTTTTTTCTTGATACTTGAACTCACTAGTTTTACTGGTGATGCTCTTTTCCTTCAGTGAATAGGGAATTCTAGGTGTGAAGAATATTCATATGGGACTGACCATTACTATGCTGTTATGAACAGGAAAACCCAGTAATACTGGATAAAGGAAAACCCAGTAATACTGAAACAAAGGAATTGACTGGGGTATCCAAATAGCAACAGGTTCTGACTTAAGGGATGAAAACAGAACAGTGTTCTGAAAAAATAAAGGAGCTATCCTTATCTATGCCACTCGGCCTGATAAATTTCACTATATAAGAGCGGTAGCAAACGCAACAACGATCCAGGAATCGACATGAATAGGATTTCAAGAACTGAAGCAAGAGATTTTTCTGTGAAGTTTCAAACTGGGTAGGCATTTGTTAAGGGAGTGGTACGACCTCTACTGTAATAGTGGGGGTCTGCCCTCCCTATAATTACAGAATAGAACAGGGGTCTAAACATTTCCCTCGGGAGGTGGTAGGATTTTTTTTCTTTAAAATATTGATGGATCTTACAGTGAAGGATCTTACAGTGCATTCTTTGAAATATTCAAGATACTTATAGTGCATTGCTTCTCATATTATGGTTACATGATGGATAAGAATCATATGTACCACAACGCGCTTCACATGGACCATTAACCATGGTTTGAGGAGCTTTTTAAATAATGGGTGCATGGAAATGTATTTGCTTTTGGTTTTTTCTGATTTGTAATGGGTAAAGATTATGTAATGGTCGAATTTATAGGCATGCACTCCATCAGGCGAATGCCTTTATTACAAGACCCAGCTGACATCTTCTAAGTTTAGGTATGACGGCTGACTTTTATTTGCCTTTACATAGTTGGATATGAGCATCTCGGGAAGGGAAATGGATATCTGAATAGATATACAGATAAGAAAAAGATCCTAGATTTCGCATGGCATAATATTGAAAAAAAATCCTAATCCGGATACAGCTCCTTCATTTTCTTGACCGGCTTAGAGAGCCTTTATTGAAAAAAAAGTATTCAGGGCAATTTCGTAGGGCAAGGAAGACACCGGCGATGATTTCTACCGCATCTTCATGGCTAACGTGATTCACATGGCTAGATGCATGAAAAAGTGAGACTCTGAGTGTTGAATGGTAGCAAAAAATCGTTGGGGTTTCTAAGCATCACAAAATCGATCATGGCTCTGTGGAAAAAACGCAGGACACCGAAGACTTTGAATCAGGCAATCAGAAAGACAGGTATATTTTATCATAGAAATTAATGCATAAAGTGTGATTGCTGGAATGCAAATAGTTCTAGCTCGACCGGTCGCAAGCAAAGGTTCTTGCTTTCGAGTATAAGAACAAAAACGTGGATCGGTGTATATTTCTAAACTACAAAAATAAGATCCGCCTTATATATTCCTAGTTTTAAGCTTCAACAATAATGTGATTGCACTCGTTTTAGTTTACAATTTGGATTATTCATCTCCTTCTATGTATGCTGGTACTAATGATTTGCAAAGGGTCACAAAGGGTGAAATGTGATAAACTGAGAGTAATCACATGTACCTTTTGGCCCTTGCATCGTTACCGGGATTACTGCTAACGTTTGCATGATTGGCTGCAGGTACGAATTACTCTCCTTCCTTTGTTACTTTTTTGCATTTGAAGTTGGTGTTCGGCTGCTAGAAGGAGTTCAAAATGCTGTAAGAGAATGGACTTCAACAACATAGGTGGACAAAATTGTTTTAAGGACAAGGAACAAGCACATGCACTGATGAATACTTTTATGCAAAGGTTATGGATTTAAAACTGTTGATTGAGTTTGATGGCAGTTTACATGTGGTGAGATCTTTCCCTGGTCCTGTCTTTGAAGAATGTACAAGACAAATAGAATTTCGCTTGGATATAGTTCTTTATTTACATGATTTAGAATAACTACTTACATATTTTGGGCCATAATATATGGATATCATTTACTATTTCTGCTATGTAGCAGAATATTTTGCATTCTTCAGCATGTTGAACACGATTAATACTATGATCTGGATTTTGTGAAAATCAATGAAAGTGGCAAACAGACATCTATATGAAAGGATAACACATGAAGTTTCAATCTTATAGCAGACTTCTGCATGGATATCTTGATTGCTTAATGTAATACATTTGCCAATATAGAGGCATACAACTTTTACGTCTATAATAAAGTCTGGAATGTTCATGATTCAGTTGTCTAGCAGATGTTTCTACACAGTTTAATGCATAAGCTCCATTAATACTATGATCAGAGTTTCGTCTTGATGTTCCAGTTTGAATGATACATCGTAAACATTCTGCTAGAAAATAATGATTGATAGTAAACAAATATTAACCATGGTATAGTATTTTATGCCCATTGGTCTACATTGGTCGGAATGTTTATACTTACTTCCTTAGGATATTGGGACTGGAAAAAAGGTTTATGAAAACTGTTGTATGTTTATATGATTATAGGCAAGATTTCATGGTTTTGAAAAGAAACTGAGGAATTTGAGTACCATCTAAAACTACCTAGACTTTGTATGGGTTGATCATGCTGTATAAGGATTGACTTGTGCAGACGTTGATCCTAGTTGGGCTTTTGTCTAAAGCTAGGATTACTGGGTTTTTTTTTTTTTTTTTTTTTTTTTGTGTTGAAGGATGTCAGACTTTATTTAATCAAAGAATCAAATACAAGTACAAGTGCAAAGACAGGAATAAAATCTCAGCGGATAAGCAGAGACCCACCTAAGTGATTTTTGCTTCTTTCAAATATATCCTAGGATAGATGGCAACTAGATTATTAGGAACAAAGATAGAAATGTTTTGCGATACATGAAGCAATCAAACTTGTTGCGCTTCCATGGAATGATGTTCTGGAAATCCTTACTTGCAATTAGAATTGTTCATTCAAATACAAACGGGAGGAGACATTACAATGCAGATATTTTTGTGCCCTAGAAGCCTCCTCAAGTTTGAAGAATAAATAAGTCGATACCACCATATATACTATCATCTAAGAACAAGATCAAATACTGGAATCTGAATAATTTGATGCCACACCTATTGTTTTCTAGCAATAAGACCAGCTATCTATCTGTTGCCTACTTCAAATATGAGGCGACAAATATGAGGCGACAGATATATGCCATACCTATTGTTTTCCACCATCCCCACTGCGATGCAACCATTGCTATAAACAATACAATACAAACAAATGGTTTTCTCTTCTCGTGATGTCTTCAAACACATCTAAAAACTAGAAAATGTCATTTAATTTAGAATAGAATAGAATAGAATTATTGTCCCTTGTGCCCTAAGGACCCTGGACTGATGTAGCATGGGCGAGCTCCCTAAGGGGCGCTACAAGCACATCACGCTGTTATATTGTAGCCTTTTCTGAAGGCTTTCTTAGTTCCTATTAGTACCGGCACCCCGCTTTTAATCGGCATCATGGCCGTGCGGTGGTGCATCGTTATCAATCAGCTTTTAGCTGAACGTTTTGTGGGCTTCTTTGTCTCACCTCTTGGGCGATTCATATTATGAGCCCTCTTTCTTTGTGTGCCTCTTGATGCTTGGTCGTCATCTCCTGGATTGCATCTGCCAGATCTTTCATTGTGTCTGCCCTCATCATCAGGGTGTGTACTGGCTGTCCCCATCTTATGTCTCTGTACTTGTTTCTGACGTCTCCGTACATTGGGCACTCGTTGAGTAGGTCGTTCTCATCCTCTACTCTTCCAATGTCACAAATTTTACATATCCGGTTGTCATTTTCTATTTTCCTCCATCTGTTCTTTTCAATTCTTAGATCGTGGCTCCCCATCCTAAATCTCGCCAGGACGTCTCTCCTGGCCTTCCCTAGCAGATTGGCTCGGTACATCTGTTGCCCTATCTGCTGTTCTGGATTGAAGACTGTCATGAGCCAAAGTGTCTTGGGTCCGGTGTGTTTTTGCAACCATGCTCGTGTAGCCTTGTCTGCCCAGTCTTCATTCCATTTCCCCTCGTTTACTATATCACTCAGATTCATCCCCATTTCTCTGGTCCACATCGCTACATCCTTGAACCATCCACTGCTCATGATGATGTGATTTTGCCGACTCGTTGATTGCAATACTTGATAGCTTCCCTAGGTGTCCCCCTGCATTGTCTTTTATTAGGTATCTGATAGTCCTTTCCTATGCTCTCACCTCCATTGGTTTTCATACTGACGTAGCTCCCAATGGCTGATTGAAACCTTGCATCCGCGCCTTTAGCCCATTTCCCCGTGCTGTGTGCGTCATATTCCAGATATCTGTATTCTGTTGATTCCTCTAATTCTGTCCCCATATATCTGAAAGATCTGTGTCTGTTCCTGTGACCGAAAATGACTATTTTGGTTTTCGCAAGGTTTACCATTAACCTTGTTCTTTCGCAGAAAATCTCTAGTAGCTTTAGCAATCTGTGCATCGCCTTATTCTTTGTGGCCATCATGCTTAGGTCATCAGCATATAGCATAATGGGTACTTTGGTGTCTCCTAGTGTAGGGACGTCCGTGTCTCCTTGCTGTTATGCTATGAAGCCTTGTAATGCATCTATGTATATTCTGAATAATGTCGGGGATAGAGGGCACCTCTGTTTGACTCCTGTATCGCAATTTATCGCCTGTCCTCCCTGTTCCATTTTTGCATATACCCTGTGGTATAGTCTTGCAATTACTCCCACCATGTCCCCTGGTGCCTGCATCTCTATCAATCTCTGTAAGAGCTTTTCTCTCGGGACTGTGTCAAATGCTTTTCTAAAATCCACAAAGCAGCATATTACTTTCCTTCCCTGAGATCTATTATGCTCTATTAGTATCCGAAGGGTTACTAGATGATCTGTGGTTGAGTGTTCCGGTCTGAAACCTGCCTGTCCTTGTGCCCTCAGGTTTCCTGTTTCTGCCCACTATTTTAATTTATTGTCCAGAGCTTTCCGAACCATTTCGCGAAGATAGAGCTCACCATTATTGTCCTATAGTTCCCAGGTTCCTCCTTGCTTCCCCCTTTGTGTAGAGGTATGACCCTGTTGTACGCCCATCTGTCCGGGAGCCCTGTATGGATTATGCCATTAAAAACGTCGGTAACCTGTTTCCCAAGTACTGTATCTGCACATTTTAGTAGCTCCATGGTCACTCCATAAAGGTTTGGGGTTTTGTTATTAGCCATCCTGTTTAGTGCTATCATTACTTCCTGCAGGCTAAAACACGGTTTATCCATCTCCTGTAGAGCGGTATTGGCATTGGGGATGCCCCCGTCTTATATAGTTTCTCAAGGTATTTCTCCCACCCCGTTGCTCCAATGTTGTTCTGTGCATTTTTGGTTTTCCTATCCCTTCTCCTTTCCCTTTAAATCCCTTCCAGAAATTCCGGGGTTGTCTTTTCAGCATTTTAGCCAAACCCCATTGGTGCTGTACCAGATTTTTGTTTCGCTTTGACTTCAGCATTCTTAGGTATGTTGCTCTTTCTGTCTGATATGTCTCTCTGCCTACATGTGCTTTGACTTTTCTTTTTTGTGCCTTGCACTTTTACCATTATATCCTCCTCTATTAAGAGATATATTAGCCTTTATATATGCAGGTAATATCCTTTTATATATTTTCAAAACTTTGGCGCATATAAAATACATATTCTGAGATATTCAGCCAGGGGCTGAATCTGATGTGATGCCTTGTGCACGGAGCTGACAATCTTGGAGCATACAAAGACAGATAGAGAATAAAATAACATAAAATAAAATAAAACAAAGATAATAAAAAAAAAAAAAATTCTTCCCCCCTCTCGAGCAGCCCGTTCAGCTTCCTCCCGTTTTACCACCCTTAGCCCATTCATTTCCTTGGTTTCTTTCCTGTAGATGATTCTCTTAGCTTCTTCTTTTTCTCTATGTTTCTCGCCACGAAGGCTCTGCAAATGTAGTCTGATGGATTTTCCTCGCAGCAGAAAACACAAACCTTACCAAAATTCCCGACCAAGAGTTCATGCTGGTAACATGTCGACTTCTGGATAGTTGCATTAATTTGCAGTCCGCTAAAGCATTGCATGACTCTATCTCTATCATGTCTCCTGACTGTATCATTTTTATCAGACATAACTCCCATTTCCTCCAGCAGGCGAAGACTGTATCCTGCATCCTTCATTGACTGTGCATGGTGGATTCTATCACAGAAGAGGCAATGTACTCGTTCGCAGTTGATACATGAAGACAAAAGACAATCCCCTTTCCAGACATAGACAATCTTGTTCACAAATGCACCATGGACCTAATTCCTCCAGTTCTGGATTCCATAGCACTGTAAGGTTGCCAGGAACTCCAGATCTCGGGCACTTCCTGGTCGCTGGCTCGTCAGCTGTTTGCCGCATCACGATCTTCTTTCCTTTATCCATGCAGTTCCGGTGCTCTGTACATGAGTCGGATGCTTTATCTGAGGCAGAGCTGTGGCCGGATCGACTAGAACTCTTAAGGCAGAGCTCCACTTCCTCTCCCTCCCCTATTGTAGTATGTTAGCTTTTTAGGGTTACGATTCTTCGTTCCCGCTCCTTTATTACGTCCGCCCTTATTAATTACTAGTCTTGTCTTATCTTGTTCTATTCTTTTTCTGATTTTTCGTATGTGTATGCAAGAAGCGTCGCACTGCGCCCTATATACCTTACTGACATTCGTACCCTGACCTCCCACTTCCGTAGCTGGTCATCATTAACGACTCCCTCCGTCCGTTGGTTATGTGACACGTCAGTAAGGTCCCATGCATCGTTATATATATTCACTATTATAATCGCTATTATATTATTTTTATTCTCTACCATTCTCGTACTTGCAGCAGCGCGTTTAAAATTTAGATTTAGCGATTAAGAATAGTTATCCGTATTTCCTACTGTTAGTTATTGAACGGCTACTATTTTTAAAAACCACCTCCGTAGTTTGAATGGCGTGAAATGCTTTTCTCCATCTGGGGGATCGACACTTTTTTCTGTCATTTTTCCTGTGTTGTTGTGTGATCGTACCTCTTCTATGTCCCATCGCAACCGAGTTTATACCGATTAGTCTATGCCTGGCCTATTTAATCTATGCAATGTAATCTATGCAATGTAATTTATTATTCGTTATTTTCGTAGCCATAGTGAACTCGTGATCATAGCCTTAGATAACTCAAAGAAAAACATCTGATTACTAGAAACAATCTAAAAATATAGCAAGTACTTTGATATTCCTGATCGCGTTTCCATACTGTCGCAATATTTCACCCTATTCAACCCTATCCAATATGTTGTTCTAATGTTCGGAGTCTGACACTTATCTGGATATCGCAACCTGCAACCTGCAACCCGCACAATTTATTTCGAAGAAAGGATGAGATGTTTGGAAAAATGTGAAAAACAATCAATCAAACTGTAGCGCTTCCATGGAATGATGTTCTAGACTGTTGTACTCTGCACCTTTCAAAACCCTAATCCATGTTTTCAGCCTGTGCGATGCGCTTTTGTTATCATAAAAAGGACTTCAAACAATAATCCCACAACGAGACCTAGTTTACTGCATTCAGTGGAGTTGAATACTCAACAGCTAATAAGACAAACAATTGTTTTGTATTTCATGTAAAGTTAGATCTTAAATCTGTTGCCACATTCAGTATCAGCCTCCTCTTGAGCTCGAAGTAGTTCTGGGCTCGAATTTGAAACGTACAACCACTCGTGTGAAAATCCAGTCAAAAGCTCACAATCATTTCCTAACGGTTCGTTGCTGAGGCGGACATGTGAATACATGAAGGGCGTGGAAAAAATGACGGGCGGTTACACCCATCAGCACCTAAATTAAGCAAAAGCAAGGGTGCTTTAAGGGGGCTAAAACCTTGCTATAAGCATACGTCCCGACGCATGATACCCACCAGCATACTTTTGCCCAAAGATCAGAATCAGATGGTCCTGACTGATCAGGATGAAATCAAGGTCTTCATCGTGGAGAATTTCCAGATGCAATTTAAAGAGGATGTGCTTCCACCCTCTCATACATTGCCCACTTAACTCAGTGGTTGCCAAAGTTGGATTGGACAAATGGGGTATCTGCTAAGGACAATCAGGCATTGCTCCGGAATATGGATAATGATGAAGTTTATGAGACACTCTGTTCATTGGCAGCTGGTAAATCCTCCGGACCAGATGGGTTCCCTCTTGAGTTATTCATCAAATTCTAGGATTTTCTGGGGCAAGATTTCCTAAGGGCGATAAGGGGAGCGTGGGACTCCCAGCTATTGTATCCTTCCTTGGCTGCATGGCTTATTACTCTAGTACCTAAAGTGCCAAGACCTCAAGAGCTCAGCGAGTGGCAACCAATAACTCTAACCAATATCCTCTATAAAGTATTCATGAAAGTGCTTGCTAATCAACTTAAGCCCCTTCTAAGTAGGATTATTGGAAGGGAGCAATCTGCCTTTCTCCCAGGAAGGTACATTCTGGACAACTATCTAGCTGCAAGGGAAGGGTTGCACTAGTGGAGGGTATCAAAAAATAATTGTCTGCTTGTGAAGATGGATTTCAGGAAAGCTTATGATTCCTTGAGATGGGCGGGGTTGCAAGAGGTTATGGTCCATATGGGATTCCAACAGCAGTTTATTGATATCTCTCTGGGTATGAATAGGTTAGCTTCTGCATCTGTGCTTATCAATGGGAAACCCTCTGGCCTCTTTGACCTCCAGACATGTATTAGACATGGGTGCCCACTAGCCCCCAATCTATTCCTGATTATGGCAAATTGACTTAACAAAATGGTAAACCTTAGGGTGTCAGAGGGGTCATTGAATGGACTGACTTTGCCTGATGGAGCTGACATGCTCTCAATTATGCAGTATGCTGATGATACCTTCATGTTTCTCAGGTTTGATGATTCCACCAATCCGAGCCCTCGGATCGAGATTCTAGAGGGGGCAAGCATGCGTGTCTCGCATCATGCATTGCAGCCTTCTCTGGTTGGGAAATTGCTATATTAGGCGAGGTTCTTCATCAACGTCTCATTGGCGCCTCCTCTTGTCTCTCAGCAGTACCTTATTCTCTATTCTTTGAAACCATGCAGGGGAGGAGCTTCTCCCTGCTTGGATTGACCAATTTGACGTTTCTTTCATGTTGTGGCATGTCCTTTCTCGGCCTTGCCTCTTCTTTAGCCATAATCCTTTGACCTTCGTCCTCGATCCCGTTTTGATAAGGAAGTTCTTTTCTATTCGGGAGGTTTTTGTCGTTTTCATGTGAGCCTTATTCTAGAATTCCATCGATCTGAGCCCTCCGATCGAGATTCTAGAGGGGGCGAGCATGTATATCTCGCATGCATGCATTGCATGCCTTCTCTGGTTGGGAGATCGCTATATTAGGCGAGGTTCTTCATCAACGTCTCATCGGCGCTTCCACTTCTCTCTCAGCAGTACCTTATTCTCTATTCTTTGAAACCCACCCTCCCCCCCTTAATTGTTTAATGTATTTGTCGCCAGGCATGCGTGACCAGCCCCTCTATTTGAAGAGGTTTTTGTTTTGTTGTCGCATGGCACGCGTGATCAGGCCCTCCACTTTGGGAGGTCTATTTTGTCACATTTGTTCTAATGTCGGTGATGTGCAAGTACAGGTTAGCAAGCGGCAGCAGCAGCTTCGACTCCTCCATTCGTGGATTTTTTGGGAGCGAATTCTCAGACTTACGTTTGTCCAAGCTCCTTGCCTAAGGCTTATCACTAGGGTTTTTCCTTGAAAACCCGAAAGGGCGGGGTTTTTTAATCCCTGTGATAAGCTTTTGGCAAATACACAGACCAAACATCTATTAGCATTGTATTTCATGGGGTCCAAGTTGTATAATTGAATATTCCCTTCATTTTTCTTCGTGGGTAGTTCGCATGTGTGCGGCTATCCACTATCCACCATTGTAGAAAATCTGCTGAGATGAATGAGAAGCCTATCTATCGGGAGGTTTTTATTGTTTTCATGCGAGCCCCATTCTAGAATACTAGTTTCCAGTCATTCCGTGATATACTTACATATTTTGAGATCATATCTGGTATTGGATTTAATGCGAACAAATGCTCTATCCTTTGGGCTCTAGATAGAGCTTCTGATCCTTGTGCCATAAGTTTAGGTTTTTTTAGTGGTGGAGGCAGGTTATACTGTCACACTTTTGGGCCTCCCTATTTTATATCTCTGATAGTCTCAAAGGCCTTTAATAGCACTGCCTTCGAAAGAAAGTTGGCTTATTTTATCTCTCTGATAGTCTCAAAGGCCTTTGATCTCCCTTGTTGCACCGCCTTCGAAAGAAAATTGGCCTATGATCAGCCAAGGGGCTTGCAGTTTCAGGCCGAGTCATAGTGGCTAATGCTATCCTGGCTGCCTCTCATATCTACTTTTCATCTATATTGGTTGCTCAGAAATATGTTTACAATCAAATTAATCAGGAAGTTCATCTGGGGAGGTATGGCTAAGGTTGGGTGGATGGAACTCTGTAGAGATAAAAAAGAAGGTGGATTGGGATGTAAGGACCCCTTCACTCAGGCAAAGGCCTTAGTAGCTAAGTTTATGTGGCAGGTTCTGCAAGAGGACACCACTCCTGCCCTGAAGTTTGTCAAGTATTGGTTCCAGTTGTGTAAGCTCAAGGGCAAACCCTCGCTCCCTAGGGATGAGTTGGGGGTGGCCTTTAAAGATTTTAAGATTGCTCCGAGTATTTCTCGGTGATGAGAAGAATACTCCAGGCTTAAGGGAAGGTTCAAACTCTATGCTTCCCCTCTGATTTACATATGGATGCTGGAAAGATTAGTCTTTTTTGGAATGTGAGAGTGTGGGGTTTGGGAAAACTTCTGCTGGCCTTGGTACATCCCAAAATCTTTGAAAAATGGAAAACTCATGGGATATCTAGACTACATCACCTTTGGGAGCATGACAGATGGATTTCGTGGTCCACATTCAAAAGGCGGGGCTCTAATGTTGGGGAAGGAGATAGGAAGATCCTGAGGGAGTTCAAAGCAAATGTCTGTGGTCTCTCAGGGGTGGAAGGTCCTGAGGAAAGCTGGTACTGCTTGGGTTTTTCTGGCTTTAGTGTGTCCAAAATATATCAAGCTCTTTGTGATAAAAACCCTTTAAAAGCTGAGCCAACTCTGGGGGTCACCAGTTCTGTAGCTGTTCAACTCCTTAATAAATCTTGGAAGTCTATCTATTCTAGAAGCACCCAGTTTTTTTGATGGTTGGCCCTCCAGGGTGGGCTCTCCTCTAAGGAAGTGCTCTTCCAAAGGGGTATATCAGCAGATGACTTATGCCCTCTGGGTTGTCAAGTAAGTGAAATCTTTTTCTGTCCTAGAATCCTTGGTTTCTGGTCTTAAGTAATTCCCATCCTTAGACTTGACCTCCATTATCTCACCTGGCCTGGAATCATCATCTCATCTGATAATTGTCCGATTACAGCCTCTTTGGTGCCTATCTCCCTCTGGGTAACTTGGAGACATCGCTGTGAGGTTGCCTATGGGGAGCAAGGAATCTGTATAGATAAGATAAAAAGTTTCTTCAATATGGAAGTAGCCCTTATGGCCCTTGCTCATCACAGGAAGTTCGGGACGAAATATAACAAGGATCTTGACAGAATTGGGAAGATTGAAGGATTCTATAGCTATTTCAGGTGTCATTGGATTGATGTGGATGATAACTATCTACAAGTAGGGTAATGACCATTTCTGTGTGATGAGGCCCCATGCTGCTTGTGTTAGTGGAAGTGGATCTCTCTGATCTATAGTACTCACTCTGTGGTGAAGAAGGCGTCTCTTCCTATAGTACCTACTGCAGTGAAGAAGATGAGAAGGTTGTTCCAATAGTACATCTTCACACGTTTAGTAAGGGGCTCTCTTCTTTTCTGGTCACATTCTTTCTATCCCTCCCGTAAGGGGATTTCTCATATACTTTTATCATAATAAAAATTCTTACCCTCAAAAAAAAAAAAAAAAAAAAAACATAGAACTCACTCATGTGAGGGATTCTCCATGCTGATTATTCATCTGAGTACATATCTATAGGTGTGCAGCAGCAAGAAAGTACCACCTCTTTTTGCTAAAATAAAGCACAAACTCAGATATTTATTCGTGATCACATAGAACAATGTTAACATGTAGATAAATCACTCACAAGTAGGCTTTTGTTGTTCATGTAGATGTTGTTACCTACACGTATAGACCACTCCATATGCATATTTTGCAATATAGGTGAATCCATAAAGCAGGAGAGCTAAGAACTGGCAAGAAGTTTTTAAAATACTAAACTAAAGTGTCTAACAGCCTGGAAAGTTCTTAAAATGGAACAAAAAAGAACCTTTACATATGCATAATCCAGTCCTTCAATTTTTTAGGCATTATACAAAGAAAAACCAAGTGCTATACCTGCATCAAAACACAATTATTATTGGTTATATCTCAGGATCTTTACCATTTCAACCACAAGAAATATGCTTCAATAGAGATACTAAAAGGAAAGGATAACTTTGGTTTTGCATGAACGATTTATTGGGTGGATAATTGTTTGTCTGCTGCTTAACATCATCGCCCCTCCAGATCTAATCCTCAAAACCTACAGATGAGTCATTTAGCCAGAGCTTCAAGCAAACTGTAGCAAGAACATACATAATACATGAAAAATCAGGCCCCTTTTAAGGGAAAAACTTGTCGAAGAAAAAGATAATAGACAAAAAAGCACAAAATAGATACCAGAACTCAATGAGAGAATGCATAAACTCAAGCTGCACAAGTTACAATGATCAGATGTCAGATCATCTCGGAGGTTGATGTGCTGCCCCTTCTTATGAAACATGCACCCCCTGTTTTTGTTTGCGTTTGTTGTATTGCCGATTTGTGCAGGCCGAGCCAGATTTCTGAATCTTAGCATCTTTAACTGGAGCAAGGCATGAGCTGCATCTATGCAACCAGGCAACACATATAGTACTAAAAATAAAAGCAAACCCAACTTCGGTACAAATCTATTCTCCATCATCGACATAAATTCATTTGTTCCCCCCTATTTACTGTGGTTATATGTAGAAAAGAGAATCATGTCCTCCGTCGGTGTATAGACTCAAGAACCAAGAACAGAATAGGATTGCTTGCAGGGCAAGAAATCGGAAGATCCACCGAAGGAATTCCCCACATCTCACCTAAGCTTTAATTTCGACTACAATTTTCTCCGCGTGTCGAGATGAAATTCATCATCAGCGCAGAAAAATTAGCTTCAAACAAAAATTGAAGCTGCATTATATATATATATATATATGTTGTGAAAACCAAATATGGCATGTCGGATCTCTCAAGTAAAAGTGTGGATTAAAATGCAAGTTGTTTGTAATCTTAGCAATATAGACACTACATTCATTACTACTCAAGTTTTACCAAAAACACTTTCGGTCACGGGGGCTTTACTCTTGATAGTAAAGAAAGTACTATTCAGCATGTACTTGTCCTATAGATTGGTTTGGACGTAAAAATTCTTATCTTATCTTATCTTATCTTATCTTTATGGACAATAAAATATAATTCAATTCAATTCTTATATTAAATCTTTAAAAACCAATAGGAATTTCTTATGAAAAATATTCTTTTACATACCAGGTTCAATAGTGGAACATCTAATAAAGCACATGTACATCAAATGTAACATGCGACACAAACGAGATTGCGAACATAGCGGAAATTTTAAGTCTTTATATTGGATAAATGCTCCTCCTTCACATACAAGTACAACAATTTATGCTTCATAGGATCTTTAGTAAAGAAAAAGCAAGGCGTCTCTAGCATTTAGACCTTTTGTAACATAACTTTGTAAGTTAGTTGTGGGGTCCAAAAGGGTACTTGTGAGACACCCCATTTGAGAACTTTTATATGATTATTCTTTACTTCTTCTTAGTAATAGTGCTAGCTTGTTTTCTTTCTTGTTCACGTGTTTGCTTCTATTCTATGATATCTCACAAAAAATACCTCTGATGTCGTTATTACCACTTGACGTATTCTTTACCTTATACGTGGCATGGCCATAGTTCTAGTCCAAAGGCTAGTTTAAAGGTTTGTCTTCTTTTATTCTTTTCTTTTTTCCCTTTTTGGGCTATTTGGACACAAACCATTTAATTTTGAAAAAAGGGATGCAAATATTCTTTTATAGGATGAAAGAATATAGATAAAGACATATCATAGGTATTATAATATGGGATTATAATATGGAATTAAAACTTAGAGAAGGCAATCGAACCCCTTAGGCAAAACCACACTAGAAGAACCAGGCTGACATGAGTTTGCAGCTGACATTTTTCTTGCAGCTTTCTTCAAATTAACCCTCTGCCAAGGCTCTTTAGTACACTAAATAGTGAAGCTATCAGACATGATAACGTCAAGCATTCTAACTAAATGAGGGGATACATCAAGAGTATCATCAATGAGAGTCAGGAGAAACAATAGGCGCAGACATATGTACTATAGAGGAATTCAGGGAAGGAGGAATAATGGTAGTAGTGAAAGTAGATGAAATGATAGGGGAAAGTAAGACCTGAAAAGCACCAATGTAGATTGAGTTGGAGACTGAAGAGGAGCAAAAGAAGGTCACATCACCTGCTGCTGACCATAAGGACCACGTCGAAAAGAAGAAAATGTATCTTTACCAGGAAATAAGCGAGCCAATTTCGAGCCATTCAACAATTTGAGGCCCAACTTCTTGTACTAAGGGTCACTTTTCACTACAATACAATCTGGCAATGAAGCATCTACTAGCATACATAAAAATTCTAGGTCCTTTCGTAATGGAGTGAGAAATATGAACCCAGTCTGTTAACAATTAATACCAAAAACTAAAGTGGTTCCATCAAATCTAGAGGAAGGTCAGCTAAAGAGAACCAACATGGCATCTTGAGAGCACTAACCATCGCAGGTGTGAATGCAGGATAATACTAAACATAGCTATCGCCAAGTGGGTCAATTCCCCTAGACACTAATGTATCAACTGCATCGCTATTTTCAAACATAATTAGAAAAAAAGTATGAAATACTAACTTAATTGATTGAGAAGCATGAGGATGAAGACGACATAGCGACATAGCAAATCAACCACAAAATTGTGCAAGATCAAAGTATTATTCTTTTGTATTCTCATTCTCATTAAAAGATATCTTTAAACCTTATAAATAATACTTAGGTAGTATTATACTTATAGAGGCACTTGGGTCAAGTCCACGTTGCCTTATCAAATACTTTTGCAAGAGACTGGTTTCTTGCCTTTACAGCGGGCGGCACTAGACCGTCGCCTCATATATTTAAGAAGATGGTTATTATGGGTAACACTCGTCTCCCACACCTCACCTATATCATGGCATTTGGGTCCACAACGCCTCAAAGCCTGCTAGAAGGAGAAGCGAGCTAATTGGCTTCCAGATAAAATGTGCGCGAGCACATGTACATACAAGTAGAAACCAAGGAGGATCACAATCACTTGCGGCAGTATCTCGATGCATGCTTCCTCGACAAGCTTTAGAATGTTGGGGCTTTAGAACATATAAAAACTGCACACCACAAGAGCCACAAAAATCCCACGCTTGAGCGGGGTCCACATGAGTACCTGCGGACACATTTGCATTTGAAGAAGTGCAGACTTATTGCATTTATTTTGCGCAGGTGCTCATCGCCTCTGAATTGAGACAGATTGGATCCAACAAGCTCGAGAGGACAGGCTATGTCAGTGTTTGCCGATTGGGGGTTATTGAGGATGATTACCACACTCTTCAACACTGCCCAGCATTTGGGCCTATCAGACGCGCTATGTTGAGTTGAAAGGTGCGGCTAAATCTAAATAACCCTTTCCAAATTGTCCACGACAGAAGTTTGAGTTTCTATTGCAATTTCTTTCACAGGCATCCAGTGCATCAATTTCCGTTCTGATGGTGTATCATGTGGACAGATTATACAATTCCTTATCCCATACGATTCCTTTAGTTTTAAATCCTATCGGACTACTAAATATATTTGGAAAATGCCAGAAAAATGGCAATTTTAAATATGACTTTACTAAGTGTGTTTCATTCTAAAGAATAAAAGTTTGTGACGAGAGCAAAAATCATTGATAACATCAGCGCCAAAGAGTTTATCATATTTTTATATCTGACCTTTTATTCTATTCTTCCTCCTTACATCGAACTATGGTTTGGGTCTTTGGTCTAGTGGTAAGACATGAGTCCTAAAACATGTATGTCTCGAGTTTGAGATCGTCAAGAGTCGCATTATGTATAGACTCGTTCGATAGCAATGCCAAAACTTTTAGTTAGAAGGTTAGAAGGTCTTCCTCTAGAGAGGAATGAGTACCCATTTAAAGTATAAACCTCTAGAGAGGAATAAGCACCCATTTAAAGTATAAACTTTGAGACAAAAAAATGCCCATTGATTTTATGACACACCCATTGTTGGTTCCTTTGCTATGAGACGTACAACATCTTAGGGATTAGAAGACAATGCCTTAGTTACTGCATTATTTAAAGTTAGTACTGAATAGTGCAACTGTACTTCTAGCATAATATTATGTGTCTATAGTAGGTGCTCTCTTCCTTAAGCAAAACAAACCCAATAGGTCCCATAGGCCTATTGATCTCGTGGACAATACAAATCCATTCTATTCAATTCATTTTTTTATTTGCAGAACATTCAAAAAGTTGATATTTCAGAGCGCCAAAACCTACATGCTATTTCTTAGAAAAATGAGAAAACTCTTTGGTGCATCGCTAATAATTGGCTCCAAAACTGCAGCTAGACTGCATTACAAGTAAGGGGACATCGTTTGACAATAAACGTATGAATATGTTAAGTTAAATAGCCAGCATATGTGCTGCAGAAAGGAGGAGAGCTTGGTCAGAATCTTGAATGCTTGTTCCCTTACAGTATTATTATTAGGCCTCCTAAAGACAATGCTTGCCTTGTTAAATGTAGGGGCCAGATTGAAAAAGATATGAAGAAGATTCAAACCGAGGACAACCAGAATTACATCCTAGAGGTGGTCTATTTTACTATGTGAATTTTAAATGCATTTGCCATAACAAAACCCATAGGGAAAGTTGATGTTAATCTCGCAATCAGGTCCTATCAGCAAATGATGTGGAGCATGATGATTTGGGGTCTATTTGTGTAAGTGATACTTTAGTTGAGCAACTATAAGAATGTCAAAACTCTTTAATATTGATTGATTAGTAGTGCTCAACAGCATACATGACAAGATGATATATCTGTCTGGTTGCTGTAGATATTGAAGAAGTGGTTGGTGTCTCTGCAATTTCCCACTACATAATGAGTACAGATGAACCATACTATAGATCTCGAAGGCTAACAGTTTCCTCTAGAAGGTACTAATCTACGTAGTTGGTTTTATGTGTATTATTGTCTAAGACTCTAATATCGTGTTTCCTGTCACAGCTTACATTGGGACTGAGCGTGTTCCAATCTAGCCTATTAGGCAAGGGTGATATGGAGCTACAAGTCGAAGCCAAATTCAAGCCAAGGTAATTAACTTAACAGATCATTGTCATAACGTAAAGTAAGGGTGCCATAGACCTCCCATCCAACGGTGCCGCGCCACATGGCAACCATTCTTTTCTTGAATGCTGCCCTGAATTCTGAACGACATTCTGAAGTTTCACCTGCTCTTCTTTATTCCAGCCGTTGGATGGCCGCCATGTGGCACTGAATCTACGACATCCGTGACTTCATGTTGCACAGCCTTCCTCGCCGGAATTCAAGGCACTCACAGGGTTTATGTTTTGGAGGCCCTATCATTGTCAGATTCGACTAGAACCTTGTGCAGTATTCTGACGTAAAGGGGGAGTGTTGACGCCAGAGCAGGGACCCTAAAATCCCCCCGAAAGCTGTTTGCCCCAAAAGTACTCTCCCCAAGGCCCTGGGGACGGAAGGGCAACCTCCCCTCTCCCGAACCGTGATTTGGCTCTGCCAATGGACTCAGAATGTTGACATTGCCCTGGGGACCAAGTTTCGTGGCCAGAAGACCACCCCTCCTCCAAGAAGCGCCAAAGTAGCTCACTCGTAGTCAATTGGCCTAGGATGTGAATACCGGATACTGCCGTTTAAGGCGTGAGTGTTTCTTTCTTTGAGGGGCATTCATGTTTACTAAAGTTTACGAACCACATGTTTCCACAGAGCAACCCTTCGATCTGCATCAGCATCTTCTATTTTTTTTTTTTTAAGTGTGGGTATTGTAAAAAAAAGACAAGGGTCGTAGGAGTCCAATGGGGTCCAAAAGTATGGGCCACAAATTTTTTTTTTCAAAAAAAGGGCCCATTTAAATAAATGGGCAACAGCGACGTGGAGCCTTGAAACAAAAAAAGCAATTAAATCACAGCATTTTTACGCACAAAAATCTCTGCGCTCCTTCTGCCGCAGATCATCCGCCTTTTTCTTCCATAAATTCCTTCATTCTGCACCCTAATCCGGCCTCCAAATCCTGTTCATCCCAAATGGAGCCAGCCCACAAGAAAAAATCTGCCAAATCCGGCCTTTTCCTCATCGCCATTCTGATTTTTGCACAGCATTCATCCTTCCTGGCTATGGCGGAAGCAGAATCAGCACAGAAAAATAGCCCAATAAAGACAATGGTGGTCCTTGTAATGGAGAATAGATCGTTTGATCATATGCTCGGTTGGTTGAAGCGGTTAAATCCTGAAATTGATGGTCTAACCGGCAAAGAATTCAATCCTCTGAATACGGCAGATTCGAATTCTCAGAAAATTTTTGTGACAGACAAGGCGGAATTTGTTGATCCTGATCCGGGGCATTCTTTTCAAGCAATAAGGGAGCAGGTTTTTGGATCAAATGATACTTCCGCAGATCCGCCTCCGATGAACGGATTTGCCCAGCAAGCAGAGAGCATGATGGAGGGCTTTTCTAAGAGGATAATGAGCGGATTTAGGCCGGAATTAATCCCTTCTTACACAGCTCTGGCTATGGAGTTTGCAATTTGCGACAGATGGTTTGCCTCTATTCCGACTTCGACCCAGCCCAACAGATTATACGTCCATTCTGCTACCTCCCACGGATTAATCAGCAATGTAAAAAATGCCCTTGTTGCCGGATTTCCGCAGAAAACCATCTTCGAATCAATGGACGAAGCAGGGTATTCTTTTGGGATTTATTATCAGAACATTCCGGCGACGCTGTTTTTTAAGAATCTGAGAAAGATTAAATATATCGGCAGATTCATGGAGTATGGGTTTTTTAAGAAGCATGCGAAAGCAGGAAAATTGCCGAATTATGTCGTGATTGAACAGAGGTACTATGATACAAAAATTACTCCGGCGAATGACGATCATCCGTCTCATGATGTAGCAGAGGGGCAGAAATTGGTGAAAGAAATCTATGAAACTCTGCGCAGCAGCCCGCAGTGGAATGAAACTCTGTTTGTAATTACTTATGATGAACATGGCGGATTTTTTGATCATGTCCCTACTCCGGTGAGAAATGTTCCCAATCCTGATAATCTGAAAGGCGCAGATGAAGGCCATTTTAATTTCGATCGCCTTGGTGTCCGAGTTCCGGCTCTGTTAATCTCTCCTTGGATCGAAAAAGGCACAGGTATGCCATAGCTTTTTCCTTCCTTTTCTGCCATAGCCATAGCCGTAGCTTTTCCCTTTTTTGCTTGCATGATTCTGATATTTCTTTTGGGGGGTTTTGAATGATTTTCTTGATTCATTGGTCTGATTCTTTGATGGGTCAATTTCAAATTTGCATTCCATGTAGAAATATGTCTTTGTCTATGGATTTAAAGCCCAAAAATCCAATCTTTGAGAGCATCCGATTCTCTGTTACAAGAAAGTTTCCATTCCGGCGATCTCCAGATTTCTTCAAAATCGTTTATCCAATACACACTTTTTTATCGATTCTAATCAAGAAGTCATCGAAAAATGAACCGAATCTGGCATTATATTCTTCGGTCCAACAACCAATTCGTGTGCCCATTTAATTCTGTATAGAATCCGACCTTCCAACTGTAACGAATTGAAAAGTGGGGGACCGGCCGGAACAGATAAACAAGCATGCAATTTGCAAATAGTTAAATATTTCTTTAGATTGATTCCTGGCAAGAGCTCTGAATCATAATTTACTGATTTGTTTTTGTGGGCAGTATTGCATGAACCAGATGGGCCGACTCCATTCTCCCAATTCGAGCATTCATCCATAGCTGCTACGGCGAGAAAAATTTTCAATCTTGGAGCTCCTCTTACAAAAAGGGATGAATGGGCCGGAACTTTTGATTCAGTAATCACAAGAACTACTCCTAGAACCGATTGCCCAGGTAAATTTTATTAAAATTCAGGTCTTTTTTTTGGGTTCTGAAGCTTCCGAGTAGCCTCCGCCATAGCCATAGCTTGATTAACAAACTAATTCGTTCTAAATTGTCACGGGGCATTTGTCCTTTTTGTCGCAGAACAGTTCCACTATAGCGGGAAAAAACAAATGCAGATTCTGCATGCAGAAAATGGCAAAATCAATCTATTTTCCTCTTTGCATATGGCGGATTCTTTTGGCCCTTCTGCAAATTACAAAAAAAAAGTCTGACAGATATTGAATCCCGTAGTGTTGAGGAGCTTCCTTGCCGCCCTCCACAATTCAGAAAACTCCAATTCGGCCATTAAAAGCAACTCAAATCTGCTTTGGATGCAGTTCCAATCTGGAATTCAGTTATTTTCATGCTTTTGCTGCGGAAAATTCTGTCTGACACAGATCTAAAATCTAGTTATATTCTGGCCTTTCCATTCGTCATAGATAGAGTCAGGTTTTTTTCTACCAGGATTTTAGTTGGATAGATTCAGGTTTTTTTCTACCAGGATTTTAGTTGGGCATTATAATAAGGATTAAAATCAATCCATTTCTTATTGCAGATAAATATTCTTGCTCTTTGTTCCATACAGAGCCAGGATAATGCTTGAATCACCAGATTAGAGCTTTTAGCTACAGAATTAACGGTTTTATGATGAATATTCCGAGACCCAGATCCTAAATCTGAATTTGAAAAACCCAATTCACGAATTTGATTCTGCTGTACAGAAAAGATAATCCGGTTCGTTTTTTTTCTGTGTTAAACAGAGGAGCTTCCGGATGTGCCATGGTCGCTAAGGCATTCACCGCCGGACGAAGAAAACAGAAAGCTAACAGAGTTTCAGATAGAATTGGTGCAGCTAGCATCGCAGCTAAACGGAGATCACACCCACAAAGATTATCCATTGATTGGGGCGAAAATGTCTGTAAAAGAGGCCAATTCTTACGTGCAGGATGCAGTCGCCGGATTTGTGAGCTCGGCCTGCCAAGCATTCAAGCAGGGCCTTGCAGAAGAATCTACTGCCTGGCATATCCAATCCTCTGCACAGCTTAAGCATCGAAAATTTGGAAGCCATCATTCAACGCAAGAATGCCTCTTGTTTGATCCTTAAATACAATAATATTCTTTGCTCTGTTATTCATCATCTTTCAATTCTTTTATTATTCTTTACTTCATAAAAGGATATTTTATTACTTCATAAAAGGATATTTGTATCATCATTTATGTGAATAGATCTAAGCTTCATGTACCCTTTTCTTCACGGTGCCTTTTTTGGCTCCCGATTTCGGGTCTCGCGCGGAGCAAATTCGCTTAATTATTTTCTCAAATTCGCTTAAGCGAATTTCGCCGAATATCAAAAAGGGGGAAAGTGGAATTCGCTTAAGCGAATTTCAGATTCCGTCGCCGGAAAATGCGATCACTTCATGTCAGTTCATGTCAGCGCCCCTGGCCAAAGCGCCGACGCAGGCGGAAAGAAAAAAAAAAAAATTTATTGAAATTAAGCTTTAAGCGAATTTAAGGATGTCGTCAATACCGACGCCAGAGGAAAAAAAAAAATAATAAAAAAAAAAATTGAAATTCGCTTAAGCGAATTTAGGTGCATCAGCAACTTGTGGCGGAAAAAAAAAAAAAAAAAAAAATCAAAATCGCTTAAGCGATTTTTGAAGCGAATTTCAATTTTTTCTTTAATTTTTTTTTTTCAAAAAAAAATTTGAAATTAGCTTGTTTGATAGGGTCTGTTAGAATGTCGGATTCAGATTATGAGGATGAGGGCTCTATGAGCGAGCTTTCAGATGATGGCAATAGCGACTATTGACAGGATTCATCTGACCAATCAGATGCCGATAGCTCTACATCGCCCGTTGCCACAAGTGCTAGTCGTAGCCCCGGTGGTTCTAATGTCGTGCAGGAGGTGGTTCAGATGTATCCCGATCCGTGCGACTGGCTTAGGCAGGAACTGGCCCGAGGAGTTCGTGTCCATGGCTATGTCTTCTTGAAAGAGACATATCATCTTATGATTGCTTCCAATCAACGAGGGTAGGCCTCCGTACCCTTAGACATCGGGATCGCAGACCCGCATTTTCCTCCCCTTCCACGCAGACCCATTGGCATGTTGTTTCCGAAAGTGGGCTAGATATGAGGGGCCGATGGGGAGCAATACCGCGAGGGGCTATATGTGGGCGCCGTGGGTGATGTTTCCTATTTGCATAAGGTGGGATCGCGATCCACATAAGTGTGTGCCTTGGGTGGACGATGGAACAATGTAGTGGCGACCGCCCACATTGCCAATGGCCGCGACTTGTCGAAGACGCACTCGGCGTAAATAAGATCATAGTGGGAGATAGGCATAGCGGTAGGCATGGGATCCCGCCGAATATGTGACCCAAAGGCTCGCGGGTGTGGCTGCAAGGTTCGCGATGTACATGAAGGACAATGACTTCCCTCAACATGAGACTAGCAATCGCCGCCCGATTGACATCGTGGTGGGAGAGGTGCAAAAGTAGACCGGGGCTGCCTTGTGCACACATCCACACACGATCGTGGTTGGGGCGGCGACGGCAGATGAGGGTAGACGATTTCGCTTGCCACCGGTGGAGGAACCCCAGGCGCAGGCCCACAACTTCTGGCAAGCAGGTGCGGAGGAGTCACAGACGTGGCTGCACATATAGGCTTCGCACAGTACGGCCGAATGGCCATGCGGAGGACAATGCGCGGATTTGGATATTTGCGCGGCCTGTGCATTCTGGGTACGATCCTTTCGAAGCGCCAGAGGTATGGTCTCTACCAGTTCACCCTAATCTGATAGAAAGAGCTGTGCAGCTAATGAGAAACGTGAACAGCACAAAGGCTGTGTGGGACATGGCGAAGGCAGTGGGTCCCATGCTCAGGGAGGAGACCACCGCAGTCGAGCATGAGCCAGGAGGATGTGTGGCGTCTCTGCAACAAATATCGAATGTTTGGTGAGCACATGTCATGTCTAATTATGCTTGTAAGTGTCTGCGCACTCACTTGCCTTGGCTCGAACGTGACTATGTTTCAGGCGGTGGCGCCTTGGCCGACTGGGATAGCCTTGAGGAGAACATAGAGGCCTGGGCACATGCAGGAAAGGTCCTCTACCATCAGCCATTCGCGTCTCACGCTGCGGATCCGGAATGCCGCCATGGATCCTAGTTCTACAGGATGACAGTATGCGTAGGGCGGCGTATGTGTACAGTAGGGGTGGGCTCTAGATTCGACGTTCGGCACCAACATGTGGCGGATACCACTTTATGCTGCCGTGGTTCCAGTTGCATGGGGGGTTGGGTATCCAGTCTTCTACATGTTGTGTACACATAAGAAGGGGTCGCAGCAGACAAAGAATGCATTACGAAAAGCCCTTACACTGGTGTTTGAACGGATGGGGCACGTAAGGCCAAGGTCCATCACCATTGACATGGACGGAGAGGAGAGAGTGACCATAGAAGAGGCAGTTGCCAACGACCCATATTGTTTCAACGAGCACGGCGAGCAGGTAAAGACCTTTGCTTGTCACTATTTGCGTTTTCTTAGATGTAATGCCCGTACAGATAGCAGGCTGTGTCATATCTTGTTGGTTCCATTGCAAGCGAGCATGGCGTGACAACCTCATGCCGAGGATACAAGACCCGCTCATACGCCAAGATGTCTGGCAAAGGCTTTCTAATCTCATGCTGGAGCCCGACCTGGAGCGGTATGAGCACTTGGAAAATCACCTCTACAATGCCTATGGTAACAGTCCCGAGATCTTCGAGTAAGTGTCTTTGTCGAGCTTTTGACTAGAAATATTGTTTTGTAGCTGACGTGCAGCAATACACCTGGCACCCCCAGGTATCTTGCCCACCAGAGGTTGTGGCCCCATGCATACATGGACACTACCAACTACGTGGAGGCCCATTGGAGGGTGTTGAAGGTGCAGACTTTGGGTTGCAAGGTTAACCTGCGGATGTACACTCTAATTTGTTCGCTAGTAGGATATCCAAGTGGTGAGGAGCCCCCAGGAGGGACAATTTTGACGCGGTGCAGGGAGCGTTGGAGCCTAGGTATGTCCCTAGCAAAGCACATCCTTCAGAATGATGCTCCTTTCTAATCACGTTCCCTTCCCTTTGCTTCAGCTGACTTTGGCCGGTATAGCCTGCGATCCTATCGCAAACGACGGGCAGGTGCGCAAGATCTGATGCAGCGGTTTGAAGGAGATGCAAGCACAATCACAGTGGTGGACGACGAGGCCATTGAACTATCCATCGCATCCGGGGCAGATGATGGGGTCCGCTACACGGTTTTGATGATGCAACACTATTGCACTTGTCCCGCTGATGTCCCAGTGTGCAAGCACCTCATAGCAGGAGATATGTTTCTCTCTAGGTACCATCCCCACCTCTTCGAAGTGCTCTATCCCGAACGGGAAGCGGAGGTCCAGCCCATCGAGCAGCCACCAGCACCTGTGGTGGACGAAGACACGTTGAGATCGGTGGTTAGTCAGTGGTTGCAGACAATGGGTAAGGAAATGCAATACTGGCAGACGGAGGTAATGAATCAAGAACATATAGACGAGGATGACGTGGCTCCATTGCTTGCGGAGGCGCGACGTCGCCTAAGGGCGTTCCGTGATGCGGCGGCACCGAGAAACGTCCCATTGCAAGGTGGCTATGCAACTCAGCAAGCGGGAGCACGGGTGCGTAACTTCTCAATGCCACATCGTGGAGCCTCTGTGCAATGCGAAACCCAGCCGCAGCCACGTGGGAGGAGAGGGTCGACCGCGCGTCGCCTCAGATTTGACTGACGTGAGCGTGATGTGTGTCACTCAGATTTGCAATCTTTGTAGTGTTTGGCTCGCATGCAAGACGAAAGGGTCCCATGCATTTAAATCAATGACAATGTTTCTATTGCAGAGTAGAAAGTACATAGATACAGAAATGTGCAGACATAGAAAATAAATGTCTAGGGGCCGGCACGCCTCTTTATTTGATAGTTGAACCAATATGCCTTTGCGTACAGGCACGCAATGAGTGTGAAGAAGTTCCGCCGGAGCCGTGTCACATCTTCACTGGTATGCATGTTCGGGCATACCTGCAAGGTGGAAGGTACAGGATGTCATGGGGAGCATATGTCAGAAAAAATGAGGTGGTGGGGAAGGATAGTGTCTAACCTGCAAGTCTATGTCTATCTCTGGCCATAGGAAAGCCTGCATGACATGCCGGATGTTTAGACAGACATGGGCACCACAAGACCAATGGTGGTTCTGTGCTGGGACCGGAGCCAGCCGCAGCTCCAGCCGGTTTCTGATACGCTCGTGCCAGTGGTCCGGGGCATGAGTGTGGTGCAGCCACGGCGCCAATAGCCTGTCCCAAACACGGTAAGGAGTTGATGCGCGCATTCAAGACAACCAAAGTAAGAAAGTGAGCATGCAAACAACTCACCGTTGTACGTCCGCGGGTTGCACTCGTATGTGAGTCCCGATATGGCCCAGCCTGCCAGGCAGGGAATCCATGCACCAAAAGCCCTCGAAACGCCTGGGCCACCCAAGTCGCTCCCGTACTACAGGGTCTGCAATGTGCACCAGAAGGTACCAGTGTCCCCTGCAACCAGTATACACTGCATGAGTACCTATGGAAATACGAGAGGGGATGGGGACTATGCCACGTACCCATGACAGATGGGCCATATGATAGCTCGCAAGCTCTCCCATCGTATCTGGTACATTGGGAGCAGGTCCGCGCCCATGACGCCGTGATCTTCGAACCAGCGAGGGTCCACCATTGCAAATGTGGATCTCTCATCTGGTTCGAACTGATGCATACAGGCACTATACATGCGTGCTACATGGTCAGTAACAAAAGGTGTACAACACATGAATGAAATGGTGCAAGGACACGTACCTGATAATGACCCTGACATGATTTGCCTCCCACTCTTCAGTGACTCGCACCGATGCCCTGATGTCTGCTCTCGTATCCAACGGCGCAAGGAAGTTGGTCCCAACAATGACATTCTGCGTCCTGACAGAGTCGACAAGATCTCTGTGGGTACGTGGACGTGGTCTGCTCTCAACAGCTCGCCATACCTCGCTGCTAATCTCGTCTGTGTATGAGTCCCCGAAAATGTATACCTCCTCCCAGAAATAGAGAGGCAACATCAAACCTCGATGTAGCACAATGTCTCGTGCATACTGGGCCTCTCTGCCACCTCCGGCCCACCCCCACAAGGGCTGCAACAAATAGTAGGCATAAAGTTGTGCCCTGCCCCAAACACCATCCCAGTACAGAAAGAAGCCTCCAGCCCTGTCCCTCTACCACCGGTATCGGTCACGTGCATCTGCAGCCGGAGGAAAGGGTGACACCAATGATGCCAAGCTAGGCGATCGAACCCTCTCTTCAGTATAATGAAGGCGTCTTTGCACCGCTTCTCTCCCGCAGCTCATCAAACATCGGTCTCGGCACGCGAGGCTCTATGACATGCAGTGGAGGTGGCGTGTGAATGAACAAGTCGTCTGGGATGTCCTCAATATCTGCTTGACATGTCCGCCCAGGCGTGGACGCATCGACCCCTGCCCAAATCGGCTCGGTGCTATCTTGTGAGGAGGACACATGCCACCGAACCGCAAATCCGGGTGTCTCGTGAGTCAGTAGGGGCAATGGTCGCTATCCGTCATTGTGGGGACGATGGCCTGGCGTCGATCTTTGTAGGGGACGAGGGCTGCTCTCGCATCGCGTGGCTACGATGGCTGCTCTCCACACGATCGTGCCCCCCTTCTTTTGCTCCTCTTCCTGCACACAACCTTGTAAGCATACTCCATGATCTCCTGGTAGGCGGGGGGGGCTCTGCGACATCCGGCGGCTCATCCACTCATCTTGTACGCGTTCATCGACATCCTCACGGGTGGGCTGCGTCCGATGATCATAAGCGCACCCGAGCCTCTGCTTTCGTATAGAGGTGCACCACCCCGTGAAGCCTGGCGATCGGCGAAGACACATCTGTCTTGCTTCGGCCGCCCGGCGGTATCATGTAGGATCCAGAATACAGGGCATGGAGCCGCATCTGGACATTCGTCCTCGTCAAAAGCCCTTTGTCTCTATGGGCGCTTGGTAATTAAACTCTTGCCCGTTGCTTTCTGGCGTCTGTGGCGTGGCCATTCGCTCCCTCTCCTCATCTGTGAGAGGGGATGGCTGTGACGGGTCATTCCTGGGACGACCACGTTCCCTCGCTGGCCACCACATATCTCTGTGATATGCGTTAGGCACCATCCTTCATCAGACCTGCCCACAGACGATTCACCCGTAGCTTGTCCGCTGTATGGGGACACCCGGGTGCGTCACAGTACCAGTAAGTGGCCACACTATGTGTGCCACGGGCTGTTTGGGGGCCCAGACGCCTGACAGTCAGCCATATGCCTCGATGCTCCCTGTCAAACTTCCATAATCAGCGCCTAGGCTAGCCTACCAACCATACGTACAAATGAAAAAACCCTAATGACACTTATGCGAGCTATCTAATGGGGTGCGGCGGTTTCGCACCACCCAGTGATGTATCCAACCATGCGGCTGTCCGCGATGGCGGCGTAGTCGGGGAGCCCACTCTCGTCCATCCCTATCGGGCAACTCTCCTGCGTAAGATCTCTGCCCCATCGGTCACCTGTCGCCATTTTGTGATGCCTGCTTGGGGAATATGTCACCCGTTGTACATCATCAACTTGATCATTGTCATAGGCATCCAACGACTAAAAAATCATCTATGAGATTACATCTTATAGCACTCAAGGGCACTCAAATAATTCAATGGGAGAGTTTACGTCTAAAATGGAACTATTTTTATCAAACATTCATAAACTACTGTAAATTTTGACGTAAATGTTAGAAAGAAGAGGACCTACTACGGTGGATCGAAGACAGCAACTCGTGGAAAACGGCGCTAAAGAAACAGACAAGAACTCAAATTCGCTTGTAAGTGAACTCAAAATTTGAACTTAACTCAAAATCGATCACGAAATTCGCTTGTAAACTTGCAAATGAAATGAACGTTTTTGAATGCTTTAAAATTAAACTTAGCGAATATCAAAAAAATTTGAAATTAAACAAAGCGAATTTCAAAGCGTCTTGGCCCAGCCCGTGTAACCTCGCATAGTGGCGCTCGGGGAAAAAAAAAATTAATTAAACTTGACCGATTTTCCACGCTAATCTCCCTCGACACACGCAGTGGAATAAGCCTCGGGATAAACAAGACACGCCAAGGGCGAAATTAAGCTTAAGCGAATTTGAACCTTCCGATTCAGACAAATGTTTTTTTTGGCATGGCGGCCCCAAATTAAGCTTAGGCGAATTTGAGGCCGAACGACTTCCAAATCGGGGAGCCAAAAAGACCTCCATTTCTTCATCTTGCTGCTTCTTCAAGTAGACCTCTCCTCATTTTGGTGCATTGCTCACATCTTTCAAACATAAAATCTACTCTTTTGTTACAATGTTTGTCAATTAATTTAATGTCATTACTCCCCCTCAAATTATATATTTTGTTATTTGCCAAACATGATTATCATTTGAATCCTCTGAGAACCAAACTTGAACAATAATAAAGGTGACTTCTATTTGAGAACCAAACTTGAACAACAATAAAGGTGACTTCTAGACTAATCTTAACTTGCTACCAAAATGAACGTACTTTTGATTGAATTAATCATTCTGGAAAAATTCAATTGAACTGATCATTCTGGAAAAATTCGAGGCGCTAGGTTGACCGCTCGAGCTCATGTAAGGTAGGACCAACAGGTGTAGGGCCACCAGTAGCCCTGTGAGGGGATCTGGACAGGGGAATGAGGGACATAATGGAATGGTAACAGGCTATGAGCAGGGTTTGGGACAAGGGATAGGGGGACAGAAAGGATCAGAAACAGTTGACAAGGGAGAGGATTTAGAGAAACAGATGTTGACGCTTTTTGAAAAGTTGTCACATTAGGAACAGGTACAAATCATTGAGATGGTACATGTTATGATAGGAAAGGGAGAGAATGGAATAGATAAAGGTAAAAAAAACCTTTTTTACCTGCGGCAACTGGTTGATTCCGAGCATGGCGTAAGGGGATCGGAGAACCAGATCATATTCCATTTCTCAAATTCAAATGCAGTCTCATTTGGCACGTCAAATACTGGAGGAAATCAATGCTGAACAAAGGAACCTACTTGATAGACACAAACAGCATGACAGTCATGAATTCAGAGGTACTCCTATCCTTCAGCATGCTTTCATTCCGGATAGACTTAAACAACTTGAATCCAAAGCGGTTATTGGCTGCATTAGGCATGAGGGAGTTAAACTTAGCTTTCTCAGGAGTGAAATTTGTAAAATGAATAAGAATGTTGAAATAACAGGGCTTTGGATTGATTTCCCTTTCATTGTGGTGGAGTGTGGAAATGAACATTCCATCCAATTCCTCCTTTAACAAGGAACAATTTTCAGGGCCAATACCCAGTTTTATTTTCAGAAATGGAAAGCAAAATTCGATCCGCAAAATCTCAAGGAGCTTTATCACCCAACTTCCTGTTCTGTTCGGGGCCTCAGCCAAATCTCGCATGAGGATATTTTTAAGAAGCTATTCTCTTCGATTGGAGAATATATAGGATGGGAAGCAGTTCCTGAGAGGGCAACAAAAATATGGATCCAGTTAGATATTCTGAAATCCATCCCAAGCTCTGTCGCTTATAAAGATTTTTTTGGGGAGGAGAGAAGTCTGAAACTTAATTGGCAGGGTCTCCCAATACCATGTAACATTTGTGGATTAAGACTCCATGGTGGAGGGGTGTGTAAGAGATACAAATAAATAGCTCCTGGTACAATGAAATGTAATCCCATTACAAACCAAGGAGAACATCCAGAGAAACGGAAGGGAAAATTTTCAGATAATGTAGCTAGTAAGATGCATAATATGAGGAGAACTGGACTCCAACAACTAGGAAGGGAAGGAAAAACAAAAATGGGAGTGCATATAAAAAAGCAAGAAAGGAGAACTGGACTCCAACAACTAGCAAGAAAGGATAAAGAGAATTGGAATAGAACAGCAGCAAGTTATTGCCCAGGGAAGGAAATCCAGGAAAGAATGGAGGAAAAGAGAGGATCATCTGAAATTAGCCAGCAAAATCAAAGTTCTTAATAATCCAGTAGGCCAAGGATTGGAAAAACCCGAAGACCTTCTAAGCCCTACTGACTAGGATTCCAAAAAATATAAAGGCAAGGAATTGGTACTGACAGAACTGCAGTGTATGCTGGTGACCCCTGCACATCAACTTCGTATCCTGATCATCAAAGAATCAGACTTGCCTCCAATTAATGAATATCCAGAATCTTCTTACTCGGATATCTCTATAGGGGGTACACACTTAATCAAGGGAGAGGGATCCCACAACCATATTGATGTAACACCAAAGGCTATGAACTTCTCTACATCAGAGAAAATGGATAAAGAAGTCAGTCCTGAAATGCATGACATCTTGCTTGATATGATGGAAAGAGAAGAGGTAATTGAAAATGGAGACAGGGTTCCTACAACCCCTGCTGAATTCCTAACTCCTGCAAACAAATTGGAC
Organism: Isoetes taiwanensis; assembly: GCA_021234155.1. NCBI lineage: Eukaryota > Viridiplantae > Streptophyta > Lycopodiopsida > Isoetales > Isoetaceae > Isoetes > Isoetes taiwanensis. The sequence goes on along the minus strand of JAJEKV010000020.1, from coordinate 5,614,705 downwards.
GGGAACCAAAAATACAAGTTCTATACCAAATCCCCAATGGAGGAGTTATCTAGTGAATCAGACATGGGAACAGAGGAAATTTTTTTCCCAACTGACTCTAATTTAGGAACTGAAAACTTACAGGAAATGGAGGTGGAAGACTCAATAAATGGGAATTGTGCCACAATCCCTATCAGTCCTCTGGAAAGGGGCCAGGATAAGGCACCAAATACTGGGCACAGGCCTATAAGCACATCTAGCCTAGGACTGGAGCAATCGAGTGGACTAGTCAGCCTAGATTGCCAGGAAGTGCAACTCTACCTGCCAAATGGCCTGGGGTCACACCCAATAAGTCCAAAAGATACACATAAGGAGGTCAGGGATAAACAAAGTGCTGATCATGAGAAAATTTTATACTCCAATTACCAAAAAGAGCAATAAAAAGGTCCACTTCTCTTCAAATAGCCCAGTTCTAAATCTGAAAGTCCAAGCAAGAATTAAATATACAGCTTAATGACGATTGTAACATGGAATATGAGGGGAATCAAAGGTCCCCTTTGCTGCCATGCTATGGCAGCATGGAAGAGCAAGGCACATTTCACATACTTATGCTCACACTTTGATTTGAATTTAGAGACACAAGGAGAATTCATGTTTGCGCACTTTGAAGACTTGAAGAGCAATGATTTATATCTTGCGGGCAGAATAGAAGGTGCTGGACTCCTGTGGCCATGGAGGAGTGCTGCAAGAGCAAAAGTATGGGGGGGCTTGGAGTTATTAAAATACTATCTATCTATCTATCTATCTATCTATCTATCTATCTATCTATCTATCTATCTATCTATCTATCTATCTATCTATCTATCTATCTATCTATCTATTGAGAAGCAGGGGATTGCCCTCGCTGCCAAATATCTCTATAAGGCAGCCTATAATCTGATCAACCATCCAGTTTCTATTATTATTAGGCATTACTTGAGCAGATGTCTCTCTTACAGATGGAGGAAGTTAAATTTAGTATTGCCCCACTCTATTTTCTTCCCGATCAAGGTCCCTAATTCTATCCCTGGTCTCATTAAGAAATGGATCAGAGCCTGGAACTCGGTCAAGGGGATGTTTACTTGGAAAGAGGGGCTGTCCATGGATCAATCCATTTTTTGGAATCCGGCTCTCCTTACTAACGACTCTTCCTTATGTTTAGCATGCCACTTCCCGGAGCAGGCAAGGATTTGGGGGAGCAAAGGAATTTTCTATATCAGAGATATGTATGGTGACCAAGGAATCATTCCCTTTCACCTTTCGGCCCTGGAGGGGGAAGGGAGTAATACTGAGGTGCTCTACAATAATATCTGCCTAACGCTCTCTCAAGGGAGATGGACAGATGACGATGTCAATTGGAATTATAATGGAATCAATGGCTTCAAAGTAAAAAATGCTTACAAGTACCTGATGAGAGATCAGAAACTTTCCATGCACAGCAGGTGGCAGACAGAGGAGGAGAGATGCACAAAGAACTTAAAGTTCATGTGGTCAAGCCCAATTCCCCCAAAAGTGAAATCTTTCATGTGGCAGCTTTGGCGCAAGGCTCTGGCCACTAATCATAAGAGATACAGGATTCATAGATGCATTAGTCACAGGGAAGATGAGGAACACCTTTTTAAATCATGTTTCTGGTCGGAATGGGTCCTCGAGCTTGCCTCCAATATTTTTGGATACGACCTTAACTCGATGGATTCACTGGAGTTTTTTATGCCAAATAATCCTAATGATTGGAGGATTTATATTCTGCTATGGCGTATTTGGAAGGGGAGGAATAATTTCATCTTCAATTCTGATATAACTCACCCGGAGGCTATTATCAAACAAGTTCAATATGATATCAAATGGATTTTGGCTGCTGTATAGGTTCAATTTTGTTTCTTACATCTATCTTTCTGGTATTTCAGGAATTATCTTTGTACTGGTGCGCAAGCTCAAATGGAAGAGGATCGATGCAACAACTAATCTGCAATGGATCAAAGTGTTCGGCCCTCCCAATCTTTATGGTCACGACGAGCCTTGCCTGTGCAATTGCTGCTGTGACCAGAACCCAGATGCAAGAAGAGGAATGCTTTGTGAGGCAAAGGATAGCAAAGGTCGACTCAATATGGCAAAACCAAAATCATGCATGTGCGCCTTCTGTGTCCTGTCAGTCATGGTCAGAGGCAAGGGCAGGAAATCCAGGAATATCAACCTCAAGTCATACTTTTAGAGTACATGTGACGTTCCAGGGGAATATACGCTATAAATACGTATATTCCTGGACCCGTCACCATACAAGTCTACCTATGTAGCCTTGTATGCCTTAGAAAGTGGCAAGGGGTGCACATCTAAGTTAATTGTTTAACTTAGATAACCTTAGGATAAGGCCCATTTTCCACATGGCCTTATCCTATTGGGCAACCGCCACACGGCCTCATCCTAGTGGTGCCACGTGGCATCCCATGTGGACCCACACCTATATTGGCTCTAACCCTAACCCTAGACCCTTTTCCCTGACCTTAGACCTGAACTCTCATCTGCGTGCCCGAAACCCCGTTTCGAGCATCGTTCGTCATAGCATAGCCTGGTCCAGCAGCCCCTGAAGCGTGTGTACGATCATAGAGGGAGCACGACCTCGACCCCGTCAAGGAGCAATGGAGACGCCAGGAATGGGAGGAAGCGCTTCTGGAGCAGGTAGGTGGAGTAGAGTCATAGTAGTTCATCTGGAAGTTAGCACTCCAGATGGGTCTGTATGTTGTATCTTGAGTAGAGCCATCCTAGAACCTTTGACGAACATCTTGAACCCTAATCAAGGAACCCTAACTGTTAGCTAGAGATGTATGATTAGGTTAAGATGTTCTTATTATAATTATCATGATATGATGTTATGGGATGTTGGTTGATCATGTTTGCTCCTCTTGTATTGGGAAGGGGGGTAGAGGCCTAGGGCCATATGTAGTATGCTCCTAGTGTAGATCCCTTAGTTCCTATTAGTTGCGGCCTGTGCATAGGAACCCACCGGGCTATGGAAGCTATGATATGACTCAGCACTACACAACGGGGCTAGAGGCAAGATGGAGGGAGGATCCCCGCTGAGTGGGGGCTTCGGGGGATCCCATAGTGGGCTAGACTTATGGTCGGTCACTTCGTGTGGGCCGAGCATGGGTCCGACACCTCCTGGGGCAATGGTGTCGCCCTGCCTCTCAAGAGTTGCAAGTGTCAGCTTGGCTCTTGTTTTGGGGGGTTCAGTCGGGTACGAATCGTGTGTCGTCACAATTCTCTAGCCGCCCGTGGAGCCTCTAGACCCCGGGAAGGGGAGATGTAACCCTTCCTACCTCGTCGGACCAGGGAGATGCAACCTGGAGTAGTCCCGATGGGTGATGCCATGGGATTGCGTATCCGAAAGGTTAGAGTCATGCCACAGCTTGATCTAGCCCATCTGCAAAGTATGCACAGGAGGGGCGGATGGAGTGGTCAACCCTAGCCCTTGTCTTATGCCAGCCCCGCCATTATTATGACTCAGTCTGCTCTATCTTGAGGCCTATCTAGTCAGTCGACTTCCTTATGAGTCCGAGCCATGGGTAGGAGCTCTCATGTTTTGTGGTTTATGATTACCTTCGTTGTACTTGTGGATATGTGATGGACTACCCTTCGAGGTAGTATGTTGTATTGCTTTGCTAGTTCTGACGTGTTTATCGCTTCGTGTCCCCTCCGCGCACTAAGGTCACCTCAGAGTGCGGGGTAGACGAAGGGCCTGTGCGGTTGATTGAGCCGGACGGGGGATTTCCTGTCGAGTGTACGGCCGGGCGCCGTATATTTAGCAAATGGTATCAGAGCGATGTTCTTGGTTGACCAGGAACTAGCACTGACCATAACCATGGAAGTAGTCTAACAGGCCTATAGGGGTGTGAAATGAAAATTTCCACCATCAAACCTCGAAAAATAGGGGAAAAAATTTTCTCCTAGGTAGTGGGTCCGTAAGAATAGGCTAAGTTGTTAGATGACGAAAAGAATGAGTCCAATTCACCTTCTAGTAAATTCGAAGTGAAAATTATGCATCTGCATCAAATTTCACCTAAAATGAGTCGAAGAATCATGCCAATCTGAGACCTGAGTGAAAAAATGGCGCAAATCCATAATTAAACTTCAAACTATTAGGAAATTTGGAAATTTTAAGGTATAATACGAAATTAAGTATGAATGTGACAGCCCTGGTATGGCAAGACATGGATATAATACTCCTATCTGAGACTTGGGAACATCAAGGACGTCCTCTTCCAGATCTGCAAGGGTTGCAAATTGTGGGAAGTGTATGGAACGAGAAAGACCCAGGCGCAGGAAGAGGGTATGGAGGTGTTGCAGCTTATGCTAAATCTGATATTCCCCATTGTCAGCATCCACTCTAAGCATGCGCACAACCAGTACTTGTGGATCCGCGTAAAACAGTCCAGCCAAAGTATGTACATTGCAGTGTGCTATTTTGCTCCATTGAATATGCACATATACGATCATGCGGAATTATGCAGATCAAATCCGTTTCATGACCTATGCAAGGATGCCCTGCAAACTCGTGATTTAGGGGAGGTTCTACTTGTAGGCGATTTCAACGCCAGAACCAAAACGTTGCAGACAACATCCTTTGCAGGTTCTTTATGTGAGGTTCGATTGATAGAAGAGGATGATATGCCATACCATAGACAATCAGCTGATTCTGTAAAAAACAATATGGGGGATCATTCCTTGGAACTAGGTACAATTTGCAACATGAAGATATTAAATGGTACTGCTCGCTTTCCAAACTCAAGTAGAAACACATGTTTCAACCACTTGGGGTCCAACACAGTTGACTATTTGGTGGCAAATAAACATAACTCTGTGCATGATTTTGTGGTGATGGATAAGCTACCGAGAATCGGATCATGTCTTTGTTGTGCTTTGAGTTGTCGGGACTTACCAACACCATGCACCACAGACAAGTTTTACATCTAGATCGAAATTAGATTACAGGGAAAAGTTCCCAATACGCTAGTCGGTTGGAAGAACTTATCTCCGATAATACTTAGGCGGGGGGATACCGTAAGCGCATACCCACAAGGTTCTCGGATCTCATACAGCAAAGCAACCGTGGGATGTATTTGGGTGCACCAAAAAGAGAGACGGCGGGCAGAATGGATGGTGGGACCGCGAATGTCACCTAGCAAGGACGAAGTTGAGCCCGGATGCTTATGTAAGCCAAAATGGTACAAGGATCTCATCAGAAGGAAGAAAAGAACCTATCTCGCATGCAGGCAACACAAGTTGCAGGAGTGGTTTTGTGGTCACCCAAAAACCTTCTGGAAACAAATGTCACCACTGCCTAAACAATCAGAACTGGATCCCGCAGAAATGCTAATTATGGTCAAGGAGCTTTATGCTCACGAGGCTGATGGTATGCGTATTGAGGAGGTGGATGAAGACCTGTTTACAGAGTGTGATGTAAGAGCCACGCTCAGCAACATGCAAAATGGGAAGGCAGCAGACATGCAAGGACTTAGCATGGAACTGTTAAAATGGTGTGGTGATGTGGCCTTAAAAGTGATGACAAAATTGTTGAATCAGGCTGTTAGGCAAGGTCTGCCCCAGGAATGGAAGACGAAAAATTAAGAGCACCATAGGTGTCGCCAGGGGTGTCCGTTGTCTCCAACCTTGTTTGGATTGTACATCGACGAGCCGGAAGAATGGCTAGGCAGTAGAGGTTTTTCAGGCTCCATTCTAGGTAATTTTCTTGTGCAACTTCTTCTTTATGCAGATGATGTAGTATTGATAGCAGACAAACCGGAAGGTCTACAATCTCATTTGGATAACCTGGCGTCGTTCTGTGATCTAAGGCACATGCATGTAAATTTGACAAAGTCTAAAATCATGGTAGTGGGCACGGTTAATCGGCCAATTTTCACGTACAAGTCTGAGGTTCTAGAGACAGTAGGCAGCTATAAGTATTTGGGGCTAGAATTTTCAGCTAAGTACAATTGGAAGGAATGTATCAGGAAACGGATTCAGGGGGACAAGGCAGCTCTGTACAGCATGTTATCTAAGTGCCATAAAGCTTCTCTCACAGACTGGTGCCTCAAAAAGATTTTGTTCAAGACTCTGGTGCAGACGGTGCTCCTCTACGGTTCGCCCATATGGGGTCCCAGTATCTCTTTGCACAGTGGTCTCAATTAGAAAGGGTTCTGAAAATCTTCCTTCAAGAGGAGTTAGGAATCAAATCTCAAATTCCTTATGCGATACTGCTCGCCGAAACAGGCATGCTTCCTCTTGAAGCCGAAGCATTATATCAGACACTTAATTTCATTACCAGAATTCAAAAGCAACAGGATGGGCGATTATCCAAACTTGCTTTGTCACAGTCCATGACATCAGGGTGGTACAGGGATGCTTGTCAATGGGCAGAACGGTGGGGGATATCCTTGGATCAGTTGCCAGATACTGAAGTAGGTGCCCGTGATCTTGTCCAAACACGTGCTGTGGAGAGGCTTTGGGTCACCAAAGGTTCTCGCATGCTCTCATACATTTCAGAAGTAAATCCTATACTGGTGTATTGTGAACAAGATTACTTGAAAGCTCAAATCCCCAGATATTTGAAACAATACATTGCAAGATATAGAACGAGCTCTCACCGGCTACATATGGAAACAGGGAGATGGTCTAAGACGCCAAAGGAGGAAAGAATCTGCAAGGCTTGTGAGATGAACATGGTTGAAGACGAAGCTCATGCATTCCTGGTTTGCCCGACTTATGTGGAGATTCGAACTAAGTTTGGCATCATTGAGGTTAATTTTTCTTCTTTGTTAGAAAGAGATCCCATGGTACTTGGTCTTTATCTCAAAAATGTGGAAGCACATCGCTCTTTAGTTCTAAAACTATGAACAACGTTGTATATTTTGCTCCATGACCTTCAAGGTTCTAAGTGGGCATGATTTAATTCATATTCATATTCAATACCAGTAATTAAATATATACTAATAATTAGGGTACATTGGTGTAATTAATAAGGAGGGCTAATAAGTAGGCCTATTAATGGTAGGAGAATATTCCCAGGGATCCTCTTTTTTAAATATCTTGCCACCTCATTTCCCTCCCAAACTCTTCCCTCCACGATATCTCTCTTGCTCAGCCTTACGTCACCCATTTTCTAGACCGTCAAGTATGGCATGCACCAAGCAGACAGCTAGGAAGTTTGGGGAGAGGCCTACACTCTCGATGGCGCACGTAGCAGCAGGTCGCCATGTCAAGAAGATTCCGCCACACCTTCGACCAAAGCCGGGCGAAGAGGTGTTCTCCTCCAGTGATGATACCTTCCACATCTCCCAGGAGAAGGGCCCCGATAGCAGCAGCAGCTCTTCGTCGGCGGGCACGCAGCGAACCGACGAGTCTCGCCATTTTGGGCCCTCGTCTGACACAAAGGTGGAGCACCAAGACGAAGAACAGGAGGAGAACCAGGAGCAGCCGCAGCAGCAGACCCAGGAGGCGGGCCCTTCGGCAGCAAAGAAGAAGGGCAAGAATAAGGTTGCAGAGTGGCCGGAGGACAGGGCAGCACAGAAGAAGAGAGAGAGGGAGTTGCTTGAGAAGGCGCGGAGAACGAAGAGGAGGAATGATAGGCCCCGGGGGACCGTCGTGATTGAGGAGCCTCCCCCGATTGAGGAGGAAGAGCGAGAAGGAGGAGGAGATGACGAGGAGGAACCTGAGGAGGAAGCCGAGGAGGGAGACGAAGTCGTTGGGGAAACCTCAGACCCCAACGCACGCCCACCCTACCCGAAGTGGCCCAAGCCACCGAAGGTAGTCAAGAAGCAGAAGGTGGGCGAGCGGCCGTTCGCACTTCGAGAGGAGCGCCAGTTCAAGCGCAAGCTGAAGGCGTACCAGGAGTACCTTCGTCGCTGGACAAGGTACAATGACTGGTATTGTAGGCAGAACGTAGAGCGCTACGTTAAGGGCGGCCAACCGAAGAAGAACCAGCCCAAGCCGCCACCGCCACGACCGGAGAAGCCGAAGAAGGTCCATCATGGGCCTAACTCTCGGCACACCCTTGTTTTCAGGGAGATTAGGCACTTCTAGCAGTGCACTAATCTCCTGATCAGGAAGGCTCCCTTTGAGCGCCCGATGCGGGAAGTTATGCAGGAGTTCGTCACTGACTATAGGGTGACATCTTTGACGACACGGGTCCTGCAAGTGGCAGCCGAAGCAGAGCTGACCCAGCTTTTTGAGGAGGGCAACTTATGCACAATCCACGCCAAGAGGGTGACAGTAATGCCCAAGGATCTCCACTTGGCGCGGAGGATCCGCAAGGAGTACCCTTGAACCTCCTAATTTTGTAACTGTAATTAAGATTTTAGTGTAATTTGACTATCCTCTATAAATATATAACTTCCTTGCCTTGAAAAATTGATGTGGAAAGGTAGTTAATTAAGTCAGATTGTACTAAATTTTTTTGCATTAAATTTGTAATAGTTCAATTATCCCACCTCTAATTAGAAAAATCATTTTTCGGAGCAAAATCGGCGAAACCGGAAGGGTCCGCGCCAAAACCCCTTCCAAACGCCTCGGAAGGCCATTTTGTGCGAACCCTTCCGATTTGGTCTCTGGACGTCCATTTTGCTCGGGAAAAGTTGCATGCTAGACTAGAATTGATCAATTAGTCATGTTAGGATCTTCCAAACCTTGAAAATTCGTCAAATTAGCTACAAAATGGCGAAACCGGAAGGGTCCGCGCCAAAACCCCTTCCAAAAGCTTTGGAACGCGATTCCGCGCGAACCCTTCTGATTTGGCCCTTTTTGGCCTAACTTGACCAATTTTGACCCAACAATCTGCCATGTAGTGTTTCTTGCCTTGCTTTGCTCAGAATTGCACTTCATGATACCTCATTTGGACGCCTGTAGGCCTAGAACAGAAGTTTTTCCCATCAAGAAACCTTGTGCACGAAACCCGAAGCAGACCATAGTCTATAAAAGGGGGCCCATTTGTCATTTTTCCTTTCTCAGAATTGCTCTTAGCACCCTAGGCGATTTTTCAGCCTCCCATTGATCTTCGCAAACCATTTTCTACATCCATCCCTGACTCATGGCGCCTTCTAGCTTCGTCAGATGGTATGATGCTGCAAATCATATCAGAGATTTTCCTGCTGAACAAGCCTTCCATGTCTTTGACCACCTCTTTGATCTTCATGCAACATTGACCAGAACTCCCTTCTACACTGATATCATCTGTCAATACGACCAGCAGATCCTACCCTGGGACGTTAGCTTGCTGCCTAGGGGAGGGAAATGGGTATCACTAGACTCGCTTAGCCAAGCCTTAGGAGGAGGATCCAAAAGCAAGCTGTGGGATAGAACTAGACACATGCCTGACTACATGACCTGCAAACATAATAGGCATAGATACCTCTCATCTCCCGCAGCCTTAGCTTTGTTCATGCAGTATAAGTCAATCAACAAGGCAGGAGAACCCTCAATTCAGCCCTTAGATTTAGCACCTCTCGACACCCGAAGGGAGCAGATCAACATCCATGAGATCGACTCTACAGAGTACGAGTATTATGGCGCGACCTCAGGAACACCCATGCTGCAGATTGAGCAAGATTACGAGCAGCAAGGGGAGGAGGACCCAAGTTGGGAGATGAGAGAGGCAAGAAGGATGGAGAGGCGAATAGCTAGGCAGGAAAACACATTAAGGCGAGATTTCGAACCGCCAGTCGGCATCACGGCCCTGTCACCAGTAATCATCGACGGCGAGGAGTACATCTTGGCCAACGACATCATCAACCTCCCTTATTGCCAAGAAGAGGGTCTCAGGATCGATGAGCTCTTAGGCTTAATTGCACAAGAGCAGGGCAGCGACTTCATCGACTACTCCTACCAAGAAATTCCAAGGGAAGTAGCTGAGCGACAGTCCTACGCCAGGGAGACGATGTCGGATATACAAGCTTACCAGCAGATAAGGCACATGTATCAACAACAGGAACCCATCATCCCAGAGGAGGAGTTCCAGCAGATACAAAGCAGATTGTATAAGCCAGGAAGAGGTCCAAGCTCTAGCCGACCAAATTGCTCGGGGAGTTCGCGTGAGGCACACGCCAACATCAACTTGGAGAATGCTACCACAATGTGGAGGGACCACGAAGACCTCATAGCAATAGACATCTATGGGGAAGCAGCTGGCAGAAGAGGCACAGGGTCCAACATCGCGGGGAAAGGTAAGGCGCTTCGATACTATCTTCCAGCTATTAGCCAAGGGCAGATGATAGTATTCCACAAGGAGTTTAGCCCAAGAGGAGAAGAGTCTGTCGCGCTCCTCATAGCCCTCTCTGGCTTTGGGCAGCACGCCAGACTAGACTACAGATTGGACCATGTCATCCTTTTCAAGAGATCCATAGCTCTTCACTGCCTCGACTTCGCCAGGAGCCACCTCAGGGATGCACATTTGTCAGTAGTGGCGGCAACGGCACCCGAACTCCCAGCACCCCAGATGGCAAGAGCACTTGAAGGAGGATCAGTCGCAAGGATCTTGCACAACGTCGGCAAAGGGCTACACCTCAAGAACATCAAGAACTTCTTCAAGACCATGAAGGGGCATCGACGATGGAAAATTTGTCTGTAGTCATTTAAATTGTATTGAATAATTTTCTTTTAGATATTATCATGTATTTCATGAAATGTATCTCTACATATTAATGACTTACTATGATCTTGACTTGTAAGTGGATTTTTCACATGATTTCTTTTGTACCTAACAATAATTTAATTGCAAATAGGTATGATTGATGTATAACCTAAATAACAAGCATTGATGATCAATCCTTGCAGCCAGGAACACAGGCTCAGGTTCCCAAGGCCAGGGCCGACATCACCAATGGGTACCCAGAAACCTATTTGGACGCGAGCACGATGACAACAATGAGGAAATGACGGTGGAATCAATCAACGCAAGGCTCACCCAGATGAGGAACCAGATGCACCAACTGATTCATTGGGCCACCCCATTGATGAATGCTCAAGAATATGCGCGTGCACCACCACCTCCACCACCACTGCCTCAGCAAGGCGTTGAGGAGGAGCCACAACCGGAAGGGGAAGGCAATCAGGGACAGGAGAAGAAAAAGAAGAACCAGGAGCCCATCATCGTCTAGCTCCAGCACATCAGATAGCTCTTCCAGTGAGGACAGTTTTAGCTCCGACAGTCAGTCCGATACGCCTCGGGCAAGGAAAAGGGCAAGGAAAACAGATGACTATCAGAAGAAAGTTGACAGTGCTATGAGCAATGTGTGGAAGACTAGGAAGTTGGGGCAGTTCTCAGGGAAGGATAGGTCAGGTATGGAGGCAGAAGCCTGGCTTGACGAGATGGAAGAATTTGGCAACTCTTATGGCATGAAGGATAAAGACATAGGGAAAGTTGCTACAACCAACTTAATTGGAGCAGCTAGGATCTGGTGGAAGGGCTATGCAAAGTCCAATAAGCTAAGAAGGAACAATTGCAGATTCAAGACCTTCAGCAAGGCCTTTCGCAAACATTATGTGCCAAGATCACATACTAGCAGGCAGATCCAGCAATTCTACAGATTGAACCAGGGTACCTTGTCAGTAGCAAAGTACACAGAGGAATTCATGCGGCTCAGGCTCCATGTTCCCGGGGTTTCTGAAAGGCAAGCAGTTGAAACCTACATTGAGGGGTTGAACAGCAATATCAAAAGGCTAGTCCGAGCAATTAACCCAAAGTCAGTAGCAGAAGCAGAGGATAAAGCCATAAGCTTGGAAGAAGCTCCAGCAACGCCAGGGGAAAAACAGTCGGCCTTCAAAGGTAAGTCAACAGGGCAGTATCAAGGGCAGTACCAGAGTAAGCAATCAGCAGCTACCCCATCAGCAGGCCAGCAGCAAGGAAGAGCTCAGGGTAAGAACTTAAAAGATCGTAAGCCGCATAATGCATCAAGGGGCAGCGCCCTAAAGCGTCTTTTAGACAGTCTGCCGAAAGAGAAGAGACAGGAGTGTTTTGAGAAGAAGCTATGTTTTAGGTGCTTCCAGCCAGGGCACAGAACACATGATTGTCCCTTCGTCATGCAGGCAGCTTTGGCAGAGCTTGGGGATTGGGATTCACCAACAGAAGCGGATGAAGACGACGACCAGCACGAGGCCCAGGACTTCATAGATGGTGAGTGCCATATTTGTGCAAACATTGAGTCAGATGAGATTGAGAATCAATCCACAGTCATTGCGGCTGAGGGGATCATAGATAGCAGTCCATATCTAGTGTTGATAGATACAGGTAGCTCTCATAACTTTGCATCTCCTAGGCTGGCTGCCCTAATGAAGAACATGGTATTGAAGTCTAAGCCAAGGCCAGTTGCTATGGCAAACGGCGCCATTCGGTACACTAAGGGGAGGAGGATCACATTCGACATAGACCTTAGTGGAAGTAAGTGGCCGATGGTGGCAGAGGTCATGGAAATTGGAAGGTATGACCTTATAGTAGGAATGGAGTTCCTAAAACCAGCGAAAGCCATGATCGACAGCGACCGTAATGAGATCGCCATGACAGCACTGGACGGCACCAAATTCATAGTGAAAGGTAAGAAGGCAGCTTCTTCTATGCAGTGCATTTCTTTGAAGCAGCTAAGGAAAAGTATAGAAAGAAATAAGGTGGATTACATTTTGAGGTTAGAGGCAATGGAGCCCAATAAACAGGATGGAATTGACCAAAAGAGGAATCAATTGCCCAAGCAAGTAGCAAGGCTCATTTCAGAATTTAAGGATGTATTCCCGGATGAAATCCGACAGCTACCACCTTATAGAGGTGTAGAATGTAAGATCACATTAGCTCCAGATGCTAAGCCTACCAGCAAGGCGCCTTATAGGATGAGCACCCCGGAGTTGATTGAGCTCAAGAAGCAGCTCCAGGAATTGCTTGAGCTTGGTTTTATTAGAGCAAGTGTGTCTCCTTTTGGAGCACCTATACTCTTCGTGCAGAAGAAAGATGGCAGTTTAGGAATGTGCATAGACTATCGCCAGCTCAATAAGCAGACGATAAAGAATAAGTATGCCTTGCCTATAGCAGATGATTTGATGGACCAACTCCAAGGAGCAAAGGTATTCTCTAAAATTGACTTAAGGTCAGGATACCATCAAATAAGGATAAAGGAAGAAGATATCCATAAGACCGCCTTCAGAACGCGGTACGGGCACTTTGAGTTTACAGTAATGCCCTTCGGATTATCGAATGCGCCGGCAACTTTTATGCGCCTCATGAATGACGTCTTCAGGGAGTTCCTAGATGAGTTCGTCATTGTTTTCTTCGACGACATTCTAGTATACAGCAAGTCCATTGAAGATCATGGTCAGCATTTGAGAAGAGTGTTGGAAAAGTTGAGGCGGCATCGCTTGTATGGAAAGCTCTCCAAATGCCACTTTGCTACCCAAAGAGTGGAGTACTTGGGCCATGTCATATCGGCGGAAGGGATCTCCACCGACCCCGCAAAGATTGAAGCAGTAGTGGATTGGCCAGCTCCAAAGAATGTGGCAGAGGTAAGAAGCTTTCTAGGTCTGGCAGGATATTACAGAAAGTTTGTGAGGACTTCGCTAAGTGGGCGTCCCCTTTGACGGACCTCACTAAGAGTGTTAAGGTGAAAGATTGGAGAACGCATTGGCTAGAAAATGTTCAAGCTTCATTTGAAAAGCTTAAGGAGGCCTTAACAACAGCACCAGTGCTAGTTCTGCCGGATCCAGACAAGGACAAGTTAGTAGCAATAGATGCAAGCAAGATAGCAACAAGTGGAGTCCTTATGCAAGAAGGAAGGGTAGTGGCCTATGATTCCAAGAAGTTGAACGACACCGAGCAGCGCTATCCAACCCATGATCAGGAACTTCTAGCTATTGTGCGAGCTCTTCGTATTTGGAGGCATTATTTACTTGGGAGGAAATTTCAGTTGGATACGGATCACCAGAGCCTCCAATACATCTTTACCCAACCGCTCCTCAATCTAAGGCAAAGGAGGTGGATGGAATTCCTAGAAGAGTATGATTTTGAGATTGCTTATAAGCCAGGTAAGTTGAATGTGGTTGCTGATGCTCTTTCTAGAAGACCCCTTGAGACGAGAACACATTGTAATGCTATATCAACTCTTTCGAGTGGGTATGGCAAGAAAATTGAGGAGACATTACCATTTGATGGTGATTTCAAGGAGGTATGGGAAAGCCTCTCTAAGGAGGCTAGAACAGATAAAGAATGAGAAGCCTTCAAGCATTATAGGAAGGAAGGCAACTTGTTGTACCATAAGCATAAGTTGTGTGTCCCCGAATCGTCAGGTGTAAGGAAGTTAATTCTTCATGACACACACAACAGCCCAATAGCAGGGCATGCAGGGTTTATGAAGACCTACTTCAAGATTCGAAGTAGTTATTTCTGGCCGGGAATGAAGAAGCAGATAGCAAGATATATTCGCGAGTACCAGTTGTGTCAGCAAACCAAAGCGGAGCAGCTTCGAATTCCAGGAGCCTTGGAACCTCTAGCAGTGCCGAATGCGAAATGGGAAGTGGTAAGCATGAATTTTATCACAGGACTTCCCAAGACTCTTCGAGGCAAACAGCATTAGATACTGCCAAACTATTTATAAAGGAGATTTTTAGGCTCCATGGCATGTCTCGGGAGATTATTTCAGACAGGGATTCCAAATTTATGAGTGCCTTTTGGCAAGACCTCTTCAGCACCATTCAGACGAAGCTCTCCATGAGCACAGCTTATCATCCGCAGACAGATGGTTAGACGGAGCGCACGAATCGAATCCTTGAAGATATGCTTAGAAGCAGTCCAAGTGGGATGAGTACATCCACTTGGTGGAATTCGCCTACAATAGTGCCAAGCAGGAGTCATCTCAGATGTCTCCTTTCATGGTAAATTACGGGTACCAGTGCCTAACCCCGGACACCTGGCACAATCCTGTGTCAAAGGTTGAAATATCCCAGCAGATGCTAGGAGATATGCAACAGCTGGTGGAGGAAGTAAGGGGATACCTTCTAGCAGCAAGAAGTCGGCAGAAGAGTGTAGCCGACAGGCACAGGACCGTTACTTCTTGATAAGTCATTCAAGAAGACTAGGAGGTCCCAGTTCCTCCAGTATTTGGTCAAGTGGAAACACTTGCCCGTGGAAGATGCAACCTGGGTATTGAAGCAGGATTTGGAGAAGCAATACCCAGAATTTATGAAGGAGTTTGATGGGCGAGTCGTCTCCGACTTGGTCGACCCCGACTCGCCAGGAGGTTAGCTTAGTATGTTTCTTAGTTAGCCTCTAGCTCTGGCAGATGTATTCTAGCTAGTGGAATACATATGCCAGAATCTTGGAACATGTAGGCGATGATGAGATAAGCCTTTAAGGCGTTCTCTAGGCCAACATGCACCAAGAGGTGCACATGACCAATAGGGTCATGCGAGAGAGGAAGTGAGGCATAGTGCGCGATGATGGGACATCGATCGGATGCTCCCTATGCCACGATGCGGGGCTCGCACACCTGGCCATAGGGGGGTCATGGTGAAGGTCAAAGTGATCATGTGCGATGATGGGATCGTGAGACGTTCCCTAGCTTAAAACCCTTGGGGCATGATGCACTAGGGGTACTCGGCACCGGGTAACCGAGTACAAGGTAGCACTTGATCATGGGCGATGATAGGATTATCTTAAATGGTCCTTAGCTCAAATCCGAAAGGGCCATGATCGAGTGCAAGGTATTGGTAAGGGGGGTGGTCCCCTAAAACCACAAACTTATTTAATTAAACTAACGTAATGTGCTCCTTGTGCAGGCAAGTGAGAGTGAGCATCGAGGTAGGGCGCATTACGAGAAGATGGGGGAACCATAATTTAGATTATGAACCCTAATAACTCTTATAGTAATGTTTTGGATTATTATAAGAAGTAACCTTGTTAAGGCTATATAATTTTGTATAAGTACAAATATAGCCTAAATTTTGACATTTAACTTTTTAATAGGAAGTTGATCGTTTAAATTAAATTTAAGTGTACATTCTTATGTTGTTTTGCAGGATAGAGTAGACTCGTCACCTTAGCGCAATGCTGAGGACAGCATTGTCCTAAGGGGGGGGAGAATGTGACGTTCCAGGGGAATATACGCTATAAATACGTATATTCCTGGACCCGTCACCATACAAGTCTACCTATGTAGCCTTGTATGCCTTAGAAAGTGGCAAGGGGTGCACATCTAAGTTAATTGTTTAACTTAGATAACCTTAGGATAAGGCCCATTTTCCACATGGCCTTATCCTATTGGGCAACTGCCACACGGCCTCATCCTAGTGGTGCCACGTGGCATCCCATGTGGACCCACACCTATATTGGCTCTAACCCTAACCCTAGACCCTTTTCCCTGACCTTAGCACCTGAACTCTCATCTGCGTGCCCGAAACCCCGTTTCGAGCATCGTTCGTCATAGCATAGCCTGGTCCAGCAGCCCCTGAAGCGTGTATATGATCATAGAGGGAGCGACCTGGAACCCCTCCGGCCAAGGAGCAATGGAGACGCCAGGAATGGGAGGAAGCGCTTCTGGAGCAGGTAGGTGGAGTAGAGTCATAGTAGTTCATCTGGAAGTTAGCACTCCAGATGGGTCTGTATGTTGTATCTTGAGTAGAGCCATCCTAGAACCTTTTGATTTAACATCTTGAACCCTAATCAAGGAACCCTAACTCAAGTAGCTAGAGATGTATGATTAGGTTAAGATGTTCTTATTATAATTATCATGATATGATGTTATGGGATGTTGGTTGATCATGTTTGCTCCTCTTGTATTGGGAAGGGGGGGTAGAGGCCTAGGGCCATATGTAGTATGCTCCTAGTGTAGATCCCTTAGTTCCTATTAGTTGCGGCCTGTGCGTAGGAACCCACCGGGCTATGGAAGCTATGATATGACTCAGCACTACACAACGGGGCTAGAGGCAAGATGGAGGGAGGATCCCCACCGAAAGGGGGGCTTCGGGATCCCATAGTGGGCTAGGCTTATGGTCGGTCACTGTGGGCGAGCATGGGTCCGACACCTCCCCGGGGCAATGGTGTCGCCCTGCCTCTCAAGAGTTGCAAGTGTCAGCTTGGCTCTTGTTTTGGGGGTTCACGGTGCGAATCATGTGTCGTCCACGATTCTCTAGCCGCCCGTGGAGCCTCTAGACCCCGGGAAGGGGAGATGTAACCCTTCCTACCTCGTCGGACTAGGGAGATGCAACCTGGAGTAGTCCCGATGGGTGATGCCATGGGATTGCGTATCCGGAAGGTTAGAGTCATGCCACAGCTTGATCTAGCCCATCTGCAAAGTATGCACAGGAGGGGCGGATGGAGTGGTCAACCCTAGCCCTTGTCTTATGCCAGCCCCGCCATTGTTATGACTCGGTCTGCTCTATCTTGAGGCTCTCATGCCAGCCCCGCCATTGTTATGACTCAGTCAGTCGACTTCCTTATGAGTCCGAGCCATGGGTAGGAGCTCTCATGTTTTGTGGTTTATGATTACCTTCATTGTACTTGTGGATATATGATGGACTACCCTTCGAGGTAGTATGTTGTATTGCTTTGCTAGTTCTGACGTGTTTATCGCTTCCGCTGTTATAGGAGCCCATAGAGGAAGGGCGCGCAAGACACCTTCGTGTCCCCTCCCCGCACTAAGGTCACCTCAGAGTGTGGGGTAGACGAAGGGCCTGTGCGGTTGATTGAGCCGGACGAGGGATTTCCTGTCGAGTGTACGGCCGGGCGCCGTATATTTAGCAGGGAGCGTCACAGTACATCAGACCAATTATGTGATACAGGGTCTCTGCATCATGCTCCAAACTATGCTGAAAATTTTTCCTATAAACTTTATGTCCACACCTACTAGGGTTATACTTCCCTTCAAAAGATATGGAACGCAGTTACTTCGGCCCAAGTGAAAACTGGTCATTATCATGCACACATAAATCCCACCTTGGCACTAGGGCCCCAAGCTTATTTGCTTGCTTCATTGTCCAGGAACAAGCTTGTAGCTATTGCATCAATTCGCACGGGGTCCCACAGGCTACGGATTGAGACAGGTAGATGGGAGCGGCCGCAATTGCCGCGAGAAGCGAGACTATGTGCCTGTTGCCGCCATCTGTTATTGAAGATGAAAGCCATACTCTTCTGAGTTGCCCTGCTTTTGAGATAGTCCGGAATCATTTTTTGACCTTAGCATTCCATTCCACGCTTCCACAACTTCTCAGAGCACCATCTGTGCATGACTTGGCATTATACATACTTGAGATTCTAGATAAACGTCTGCAATTACTGAGCCCTCAGTAGTCATTATCTCTGTTTGTCTAGTATCATCATTACTGCAAAGGTTTTTCCCTTGAAAACCTTTCGAGGCAAGGGTTTTTTAATCCTAGTAGTAATGATTGTACTAGCCCATTGTATGGGTCCCATGACCTATTGGTCTCCGTGGACGTTAAAAAAACTATTCTATTCTATTCCTTCAAAAAGTATTTTTTTGATAACTTATATAGTATCTTTTGTTAACTTATACTTTATAATTAATATATAAACACGCCTTCAATAAAAAAAAAGAAGACTTGAAGAGCAAGGTGAGGACATTTGACTAAGGTCACACAAGCAAGGCATGAAGGAGAATCAAGCAAAGTTTGAAGAATTGAAGACCCCTTGAAGAGTTCTTGGTATGTGATGCTATCATTTGAGTTCTTGGCGTGATTACACCCTTTGATTCCCATCCTACATCCTCATTGCCCTTTGCCATGTAGAAATGCTCATGAGATCTCTAGTTCCATGCCTACATTTCATCTCCCAAGTCAAATTTGGCCTTGAAGACTTTTTTTTAGTCAAAACTTCCCCTTTACATGTCATTCACATTCCACGCAATTGCCATGCCATTGCCATGTCACTCAAAGCACAAAACTCCACTTGACTTGGTCATACATATGGTCAAAGGTCAACTTCCTCTCCCTATATGGTAAGGAGTGCCCTGTATGTGCCTTTTGTAAAGCTGTGGGACATTATGAAGATAGGTGTACTGTGAAAGAATATTTTGCTAGGCAGGAAAAATCTAAGCCTAATGAACAAAATGCTTCCATCAGATTTGTGCAGAAAATTGAAGAACAGAAGGAGAGTATGGCTATGCATACTAAAGGAATGAATAATGCAAAGGAAAAAGAGCCAATACGTGCCAATGATGAAGCCAATGCTGTGAAACACAAGGAAATTGAGCAAAATATGGTTGTACCTCCTTCCCCTGTTCAGAAATATTTGAAAAAGGATAAAGATAGTGAAGACTTTGAGTATTTGCTAAAAAACTCTAAAATCAGTGTTGACTTGCTAACTCTGCTTAAGATAGCTCCAGCCTACAAGAAAAAAGTGCTCAATTTGACCAAAGAAGATGAATTTGCTCTGACTAATCATATTGAGGAACACATGCTTACTCAGGAGGATTATGACCCAGGGGCTTTCACTTGTGTTGCCAGAATGGGAAAAAAAAATCTTGACCAAGGTCCTACTGGATGGGGGATCACCTTTGAATGTTATGCCTCATCATGTCATGAGATTATGTGGCCTTGAAATAGATAAGAAAGCTCCAATGGTTTTAAAATCTTTCTCAAACACAAAGATTAATCCTGTTGGAATAGTCAGTAATGTACCTATTGATGTTGAAGGTATAGTTGTTGCATCTAACTTTGTTGTGGTTGCATTTGAAGGAATAGAAGACAAGTCAGACATTTATGATTTGCTTTTGGGAAGGAAATGGCTCCTTACAGTTGATGCTAGGCCTGTTTGGTCAAAAGGGGAATGCACCATTTCCAATGGCAAGAAAAAGGTAACATTATACAACAAGGTAGGTGAATTTGAGGCCCTAAATTTCATTGAAGAAGAAATACTGTTGTCAAACCGTGGAGAATTTGAATTAAATGCAAGCAATCAAATATCCAACTTGGAGCTCCCCATTCAGCTAGCATTGCCTAAACATGATAATTTTGCTTACTTATGGTTTGATGGTGGTGTTTCCAAAAGACTGAGTGTGGCCTCATCTGCTGCTATTCTCAAAGATTCCTCCAGTAGATTGCTTGCAAAAGTAGGCAGAATTTATCCTAATATAACCTCAAATATGGCAGAATACAGGGCTTTGATAGCAGGTCTCCAAGAGGCAAAGAATTTGAATATTAATGAAATTGTTATCTTCGGAGATTATCAACTTGTTTGCAGGCAAATATTGGGAGAATATCATGCTAAGAATGAAGACATGATCTTACTTAGAGATCAAGCTATGTGTGAATTAAAGAATTTCAAAAGTTGGAGGCTCCGTCATGTGCCAAGGGAGCAGAATGGTGAGGCTGATGCACTCAGCAAAAGTGTTCTTCTCGAGCACTTAGCTGAAGGAGCAATTCAGGAGGAAGAACTGGAGAAGAAAGACCTGCAACAACTCTATCCTATTCTGTAATCAATGCAAGTGAAGAAAAACAGGTAAAAGAAATCAAATTGAACAAGAAAGGTTTAGATAGAGTTCTATATGTTGGAGATTTGTTCAAAGAAGAAGAAAACACCTTTGTCGCTAATTTCTTTGATGATTGGAAGGATATTTTTGCTTGGGACTATGATGAATTGGTTGGTGTTGACAGGAGTATTTGTGAGTTTGAGATAAAAATTAAGAAAGGTATGAAACCAGTGGTACAAAAACTCAGAAGAATTTAATTCTTATTAAGGAGGAGTTGTATAAAATGAAAGATGCAGGTGTGATTGCAGAGATTGTGAACCCTGAATGGCTATCTTGCATTGTCCCAGTGGAAAAGAAAAATAAAACCATAAGGATCTGCATTGACTATAGGGACCTAAATAAAGCTACCATCAAAGATTGCTACCCTTTACCATTTTTAGAAGAAGTCTTGCATGCTGTTGCAGGTAAAGACATATATTCTTTCTTAGATGGTTTCTCAGGTTTCAACCAAATAAGCATAAAGGAGGAGGATCAGCCAAAGACCTCATTCATTACACCATGGGGAACATTTGCCATGAAGAATGCCCTTTAGATTAATGAATGCATTTGCAACTTTCCAAAGAGCTATGGACACAATTTTCAAAGACATGCCTGCTAATGCTTTTCGTGTCTTCTTGGATGATCTTTGCTTAGGAACCTCCCTCAAAAGTCACTTTGATGTTCTAAGTTATTTGCCTTGTGCAGAAAAGGGAGAGTCAGTTTGAATCCCAAGAAATGTGTTTTCTTGTGCTCAAAAGGAGAATTGCTTGGGCATGTAGTGTCCACAAAAGGCATTCAAGTGGCTAAAGCTAAGGTCGAGGCTTTGAAAAATTTAACACCTCCCAAAACACTCAAACAGGTAAAAAGCTTCATCGGAATGACTAGTTTTCTGAGAATGTATGTCCCTCACTTCTCACACACTATGAATCCAATTTCTAACCTCACAAAGGTTGGGAAATTTTTCAAAAGTGAAAGCAAGCATATTCTGGTCGATTGGAATGAAGAGTGTGAGGAATCCTTTGACAAAATCATTGATGCCATCTGCAATTCTATCCTGCTGAAGCCCTCTGATCTAGAAAAGCCTTTCAAAGCTTATATCAGTATTACTAAAAAGGCAATTGGTGTTGCTTTGCTGCAAGAAGACCATGTTATTGCTTTTGCTAGCAAAATGTGGTCTGACACTGAGCTAAGATATCGTAGATTGAAAAAGAGTGCAGCAGCTCTGATGTTTTTAATAGAGAGGCAGGGACACTTGCTACAAAACAGCCAAACTCAAGTTTATATCATGAGGCAAAATCCTTTGTCACTCCTTTTTGCAAAGAAACAACCGAAAGCAAAGTTGTGTAGATGGGCTTGTAAAGTTCAAACCTATAATATTACTGTCAAAGTTGTGAATTTAGTGGAAAATCTCAGTGCCTATCTGCCTTATGTTCTATTTGAACACGAAGATCAAGATGGTTTGAACGATGTTGATTTTGTTACTAACTTGGTTGCTTTTCATACAAAAGATTTGGACTGGCAATGTGAAATCAGAAATTATCTTGAAAGCAATGAAGTGCCAAAGAACTTGAGCAGCAGTCAAGAAAGGAGATTTAAGGAGAAATGCAAAAAATTCAGGCTCATTGAGGATGTAGTGTGTAAGGTTGACAAGGAGGGAGTATTGCTGAGATGTGTTGATGATAAGGAGGCCAGAATGATTATTGAAGCATGTCACGAGGGAGTATATGGAGGACATTTTGCTGCTGACACAACTGTCAAGAAAATCTTGAGGTCAGGATATTTTTGGCCAACCCTTTTCAAAGATTGTTATGATGTTATAAAATGCTGTCATAAATGCCAAATTTTTTGCAGAAGAACCTTGCAACCAGCTCCCCTCACTGCTATAACTTCTCCTGGACCTTTTCAAACATGGGGTTTAGATTTCATAGGTCCAATAGATCCACCTTCCTCAGCTCAACACCAGTTCATACTTGTGGCTACAGATTACTTCACTAAGTGGGCTGAAGCAATTCCTTTGAGGGAAGCAAATGCCTATGCTACTGCAAGATTCCTCCATGAAAACATTTGTGCCAGGTTTGGAATTCCTTTTAAGATTGTCTATGATAGAGGAAATCAGTTTATCAATCAAACAATTGCATTATTGCTAGCTACTCTGAAGGTCAAACACACTAAAAGCTCATTCTATTACCCTCAAGGCAATGGTCAAACAGAGTCAACCAACAAAGTGCTCAAGTCAACCCTGAAAAAGACTATCAGCATTTCAAAGAAAGATTGGCACCTAAAACTCCATGATGCACTTTGGGCCTATAGAACCACAATTAAAGTATCCACCAAACACAAACCTTTTAGTTTGGTTTATGGTATAGAGTCAGTGTTGCCTATTGAATTGGAACTTCCTTCACTCAGATTGGCATACCAGATAAATCTAGAAATGGATGAGGCTTTAAAGGAAAGGTGTGTGCGATTGATGGAGCTTGAGGAGCACAGGTATGAAGCAGAGAATGCTGTTATGATAAAAAAAGGCCAAGGATATTGCAGCTTTCAAAGCAGCTCACAAACTCCAAGGTACTCTGAAGTCAGGTGAGTTAGTTTTGAAATGGAATAAAGCAAGGGAAGACATAGCATCTAAGTTTGAAAATCTCTAGGAAGGGCCTTTTGAAGTCATTGGCACATCAGGAAAAGACTCTTATTGGCTGAGAGATGTGCTTGATGGCAGAGAACTACTAAATTCCATCAACATTCTACATTTGAAAAGGTATTGGCAACAATATATTGCCCTGAGCTTATTTAGTTGAGAAGCATTTGGAATTTGTAGGTAGGTTTAGTTTGCTTTGGTTGAATATTATGTAGAAAAGTAAAAAGAAAAATAAAAGAAAAAGACAAAAAATAATGCAGGGGTTTCAGGTGTTTAGCTTTTCTTTTAGCTTTGGTATTGATTAATCTTTTTAGTTCACACCAGTGATGCAAAAGCAAAAGATTTGTGCAGGTTCTGATCTAGTCGAGGTCCAAATCAAATGCTAACATTGTCAAAGCCATGAATTCTATACAGGAACATCTGGATTCACAGTCATTCATCTCATTACTCACCCACATGCAGGTGCATCCTGATACATACATTACATTCCATACTCATCTGCCCAAGAGTTGTCCTTCCTCCACATAAAATACTTCAGATCTCTACCAAATCCATAAAACTGTTGTCACATATCCATCCAGCAGCTCACATTTTGCTAATGATCCCATTTGTCCTGCAGGTTCATCTGAAAACCATCTCCATATTCATATCATACTGAACCCTACCATCACCTCTTTTCTTCAATCCATTGCAGGTCCATTGAATTGCCAAACATACCCTCATATTGGCAATTGGCTGGAGTCCTATCCTGATTATCAAGCAGCAAGAAAAAGGGGCTGGGAGACCTGTGACGGTCCTTCGCCCGACACTGATTAATACTTAGATACATAACACAAATGCCTCAGGATCCACGGGTGCATAACCTGCATATCGACCCACAACCCAAAAATAGCATGTTGCGGCATCCCTGAGCTACTGGTCTCTAGCTCATGAGACCACCTTCATCTGGGTGCAACTTGACATGACCAATGTCAAGTCCTCACTAGCGAGCTTCATCAGTGCCCACTCGCTAGTGTCGAGTGACTAGCACTCGTGGCCTCGGTTTCTGCTTAGTCTCCCCGGAGAGTTGTGGGCAGACCAAGGTGCAACTAGGCTAGCAACATGATAAAATCTTGTCAAAGGTATCTAATAATAACTCAATACCTAAATACTCAAATACTAAGATTAAAATGGATCTTGCACAATATTATAATGGCCTAAAATCGTAAGCCAAGCCAATAACTCAAGATAACTTAAATTTAATCTGCAGCATAAACTAGAATGACCTTTTTGACATGCCAAAATATCAGGTCCCTAGCCAAATTCAAACCCTTAACATTAGCCTTGCAAATACGTCTGAACCATTACACTATAATTTCATATATGGCAAGGAAATAAGCTTACTGTTTCATTAAGATTCAAAAAAAACGAATAATTCAAAACATGTACTCAGCCGAGTTTGAACCCTTGACATCTAGCTTATAAGCAAGGATCCTATCCAATATACTAATGCTTCATATACACATTAATTGAGTTTGTTATCTTGATAACCATTTCTTCTTTATTATGACTCCTTTAAAACGGATGACTTGGCATCACCCGATTGGATGGTCATCAAGAACCTCCCTTGGTTCTGTTTAGCGCAGGCAGCAGCCCGATGGCTTGCCTTGCACATCAAGATGATCCCCAGAGGGATCTATAAGACCTGAAGATGGATTAAATGGCCATTTCGGCCTTTGGGCTCCAAGGAGAACCCATTAATTCGTGATTTACAGCAGTGTTTAAGGACCCAAATTTCCCAAGCCTGATACTGTTTTCTTTTTATGCAACAGCTTCGGAATTAACCATATATTGATTGCAATCCTTATCTCAGTTCAGGAGCTCTCAATATAAAACGAAATCCGACCGAAGCAGATACAAGCAGAGAAAAGCATTATTTAGCATGTTCTTGGTTCTTTCCTCCTCTTCTACATCTTGTATCAGATAGATTATTTACTCTCTTTCTTTAAAAACATCAAGTATGATCTTACCTCCATCGCTTCTTCAATCTCTACTTATCTCTCTCTTTTTTTCTTTTAATCCCGAGATCTCTTCCTTCCTTCCTTCCTATTTCTCACGTTTCCTTCTCTAATTCTAACTTCCTTGAATTATTTCATTGCCACATCATCCTTATGCCACGTCATACCCCTTAATTATTTAATATAGTTTAGAGATGCAACCACAATAAAATTCACATCACATTCTTATCCCCTTTAAGATTCGACGTCCTCGTCAAATAAAATTCACATCACATTTTACAAATGTACTCCTTCACAACTTCCTATATTGTTTATACTTAACAAGTTTAATACATCTTTTAGACAACCTTATTCCATGGCATGATATAGATTGAAAAAAGTTCGAAAAATCTTTAGCATATTTTGCTTCGGCCTCATTTAACTCCATCCATGTTGCGTCCTCTATAGGGTAATCTGCCCATTGTATGAGGATTTCTTTGATCGTTCTACTACGCAGCTTTCGTTCCCGATACTGCAATATTTGGGATGGCATTACTTCAAAGGTGTTATTCTCCTGGATTAATTGTAAATCCGGAAGCACTTGATCTCCATCATGTAAGGAAGGTTTTAATAAACTGACGTGAAAAACATCATGAATCTTTACATGTGGTGGCAGCTCTAATTGGTAGGCTAGGTTCCCCATCTTTTTAATGATTTTGAAAGGACCAGCATATCTTGGAGCAAGCTTGCTACATTTCCCAATTCTGAGCTGACTTTTCTTCGGTTTAACACGGAGATATACAAGGTCTCCCACCTTGAATTCTCTATGTATTCTATGCTTGTCTGCAAATTGCTTCTGTCTATGTTGTGCTTCTGCTAGCCTGCTCCTTATAAGCTGCACTTTATCTGCATATTCCTCCAACATTTGTCTAGAAATTTCAGATTTAACCATATGATCATACCAATTTATTGGGGCATAACAATCCTGTCCGTAAAGTGCTTCAAAAGGTGTCATTCCTATAGATTCCTGTTTAGAATTATTGTAAGCAAACTCTGCTAAAGGTAACAATCCTTTCCATTTCTTTGGATTGTCTTGACAGTACATTCGCAACATATCCTCAAGAACCCTGTTTACTCTTTCTGTTTGCCCATCAGTTTCTGGGTGATAGGCTGTGCTCATCTGCAATTGAGTTCCAACTCCCTTGAAAAACGAAGTCCAAAAGTTACTAGTAAACCTTGGATCCCTATCTGAAACAATACTTGTAGGAATGCCATGCAAACGAAAAATGTCATGAATAAAGATATTAGCAGTTTCCTTCGCTGTTATTGTTTTTCTAACTGGAAAGAAGTGAGCATGTTTAGTTAACCTGTCAATCACCACAAGAATAGCATCCTTTCCTGTTTGTGTTCTTGGCAATCCTACTATGAAATCCATGCTGATAGATTCCCATTTTCTTTCTGGAATAGGTAATGGATGCAAAAGGCCAGGTGCCCTAATCTGTTCGGCCTTAACACGTGAACACATCACACAATTTTGGATGTACTTACGAACATAATCTTTTAATCCTGGCCAAAAGAAACTTCTCTTTTACCTTGTGATATGTCTTATGAAACCCTGGGTGAGGCATTCATTTAGTATCCTCTTTTTAATGTGATCTATTGCAGGAATACAAACTCTTGATTTGTATCTCAATATTCCCTGTTCAAAACTATAATTATCCTTTATCTCCAGATTTTCTCTTTGTACTTCCTTCAATTTCGGTCCAAAATAATTGTCTATAGCAATAGTATTTTTCACCTCATCCAACCAATCTGTTGTAATCATCGTTATTGCATAACAAGCTCGAAGTCGAGACAAAGCATCTGCAACGACATTTGTACTGCCCGTTTTATAATTAATCTGAAAGTCATACTCTTGAAGAAATTCCATCCACCTACGCTGTCTCAAATTCAAATTCGGTTGCTTCATAAAGTACGCAAGGCTAGCATGGTCAGTATGCACCTCAAAATGATTCCCTAATAGGTAATGTCTCCAAGCTCTAAGTGCATGCACAATTGCCAATAGTTCCTGATCATGGGTGGGATAATTTCGTTCAGCATCGTTCAGCTTATGAGAAATATATGTGAATTTTATTGTGGTTGCATCTCTAAACTATATTAAATAATTAAGAGGTATGACGTGGCATAAGGATGATGTGGCAATGAAATAATTCAAGGAAGTTAGAATTAGAGAAGGAAACGTGAGAAATAGGAAGCAAGGAAGAGATCTCGGGATTAAAAGAAAAAAGAGAGAGATAAGTAGAGATTGAAGAAGCGATGGAGGTAATCATACTTGATGTTTTTAAAGAAAGAGAGTAAATAATCTATCTGATACAAGATGTAGAAGAGGAGGAAAGAACCAAGAACATGCTAAATAATGCTTTTCTCTGCTTGTATATGCTTGATTCTCTTGTATCTCGGTCGGACTTCGTTTTATATTGAGAGCTCCTGAACTGAGATAAGGATTGCAATCAATATAGGGTTAATTCCGAAGCTGTTGCATAAAAAAGAAAACAGTATCAGGCTTGGGAAATTTGGGTCCTTAAACACATAACACAAATACTTAGATACATAACACAATAATACTTTAATAATAATACATTAATACAATAATACATAATACATTAATACTTAGATACATAACACAAATACCTCAGGATCCACGGGTGCAGAACCTGCATATCGACCCACAACCCAAAAATAGCATGTTGCGGCATCCCTGAGCTACTGGTCTCTAGATCATGAGACCACCTTCATCTAGGTGCAACTTGACATGACCAATGTCAAGTCCTCACTAGCGAGCTTCATCAGTGCCCACTCGCTAGTGTCGAGTGACTAGCACTCGTGGCCTTGGTTTCTGCTTAGTCTCCCCGTAGAGTTGTGGGCAAACCAAGGTGCAACTAGGCTAGCAACATGATAAAATCTTGTCAAATGTATCTAATAATAACTCAATACCTAAATACTCAAATACTAAGATTAAAATGGATCTTGCACAATATTATAATGGCTTAAAATCGTAAGCCAAGCCAATAACTAAAGATAACTTAAATTTAATCTGCAGCATAAACTAGAATGACCTTTTTGACGTGCCAAAATATCAGGTCCCTAGCCAAATTCAAACCCTTAACATTAGCCTTGCAAATAACGTCTGAACCATTACACTATAATTTCGTATATGGCAAGGAAATAAGCTTACTGTTTCATTAAGATTCAAAAAAAAACAAATACTTCAGAACATATACTCAGCCGAGTTTGAACCCTTGACATCTAGGACTCCTTTAAAATGGATGACTTGGCATCACCCGATTGGGTGGGTCATCAAGAACCTCCCTTGGTTCACATTTAGCCTTGCAGCAGCCTCGATGGCTTGCCTTGCACATCAAGATGATCCCCGAGGGGATCTATAAGACCAAGATGGATTAAATGACCATTTCGGCCTTTGGGCTCCAAGGAGAACCCATTAATTCGTGATTTACAGCAGTGTTTAAGGACCCAAATTTCCCAAGCCCTCGACATTTTTTTTTTTTATGCAAAAGCTTCGGAATTAACCCTATATTGATTGCAATCCTTATCTCAGTTCAGGAGCTCTCAATATAAAACGAAATCCGACCGAGATACAAGAGAATCGAGCAGATACAAGCAGAGAAAAGCATTATTTAGCATGTTCTTGGTTCTTTCCTCCTCTTCTACATCTTGTATCAGATAGATTATTTACTCTCTTTCTTTAAAAACATCAAGTATGATCTTACCTCCATCGCTTCTTCAATCTCTACTTATCTCTCTCTTTTTTTCTTTTAATCCCGAGATCTCTTCCTTCCTTCCTATTTCTCACGTTTCCTTCTCTAATTCTAACTTCCTTGAATTATTTCATTGCCACATCATCCTTATGCCACGTCATACCCCTTAATTATTTAATATAGTTTAGAGATGCAACCACAATAAAATTCACATCACAAGACCAGCCTGTTCTTTTAGTTTGGCATAATGCTGCCATGCTATGGCAGCATTGAAGAGCAAGGCACATTTCACATACTTATGCTCACACTTTGATTTGAATTTAGAGAGACAAGGAGAATTCATGTTTGCACACTTTGAAGACTTAAAGAGCAAGGTGAGGACATATTGACTAAGGTCACACAAGCAAGGCATGAAGGAGAATCAAGCAAAGTTTTTGAAGACCTCTTGAAGAGTTGTTGGTATGTAATGCTATCATTTGCGTTCTTGGCATGATTACACCCTTTGATTCCCATCCTACATCCTCCTTGCCCTTTGCCATGTAGAAATGCTCATGAGATCTCTAGTTCCATGCCTACATTTCATCTCCCAAGTCAAATTTGGCCTTGAAGAATTTTTCTAGTCAAAACTTCCCCTTTACATGTCATTCACATTCCACACAATTGCCATGCCATTGCCATATCACTCAAAGCACAAAACTCCACTTGACTTGGTCATACATATGGTCAAAGGTCAACTTCCTCTCCCTATAAGTCAAAAAAGGAGAGAGAATGCAAAAATTCCTAAGGGAAACACCCAAAGTCAAAATTTACTTAGAAAATGCAAATTTCATGCATTTATGCCTAAATTGACCTATGACAACATACCAGAAGAGGCCAAGTCGCCATACATGTCACCCACATTGCCATGTGATACCATGCACGTGTCACTACATTGAAATTCTATTTCTTGCAAAAGTTCTTCAAATCACATGTTTGAATCCATAAGATAGACACATCATGATGCCACATCATTACCAACACCTCCACATCATCATCCACATGCCATACACATCATGTCCACCTCACCAAAAGTTTTGACTAGCTCCCATTCTGCATCTAAGCAATTTACACAATAGCAAAATAAACGTCTTATATTCAATTGGATAGGGCATTCTAGATTGAATCCATGAACAAAATGAATGTTCCTTGTGTCCTCTATATTCTTTGATCCCCAAAGGTTCTTTCTATTTACTCCCTCCACTTCCCAAAGCCATCTTCTTCCATAGGCCAATTTGGTCTCTGCGAACTATAAAAATCAATTCAATTCACCTTTTTTCTTTTTAAACTAGAAGATGGAGCAATATATCAATTTATAGACTGTTGTCTCTTCATCAATTCCCTCAACCACCATTTAAATTCTGCAGCTTTGCCATCGTGCTCCCCTTTCCCATGGTTGAAGCAAAAAAAAGTTCCACATCATCTCAATTTATGTGTCATGTGAACATTGCCTGCCAAAATAGAATGGTCTTGCTTCTTTGGATTGTGACACTGCCCTATGTGAAAAGACCCAATGTTGATTTGGATCCATACCTTATTGTTTCATAAAGTTATCATGCATCATAAAAGTGTGTTGAACAAATAATTTATCGTGCTTCGTACCATTAGATATACAAGAAATTAGAACATTTCTTCTGCCCTACTCGTGGCAACGGAGGATTTGTATTAAGTCAAAAGGAACTCAGCTATGGACTTGTGAAATTGAACTAAATGTGTCTAACTTGGAGAACTCTAACCTACCATATTGAAAGCAATGCAAAAAAATGACGAATACAGTTTTAGGCATGAGTTTGTTTTGTATGAATGTCCAATGTCTTTTATATATGTCAATGTGAGTTGAATTATTTCAATTTCTGTTTTCCTAGACGAGCACATGTTTGCTAGTGATTTAAGAAATTTTAAGTTCAATTATCACATGGCCTAGGCTAGGTTTCATGGATAATTGTTTTATTCATTTAGTTGTTTGAATGATTTGTGAGATTAAAAAATGCTGCAAGTACTTGGCAACCCAACAATCAAGAAAGCCAATGAGTTCTAGAATTAACACATGTTCTTGCCCATTCTCAGGCAAATAGGCCGATAGTTGAACCGTGAATTTCAATGCCACATTGGCAATAAGATTGCAGTTGTCACGGGGAGTGTAATTGTAGGTCAGAAAGTTGAAGCGGACGTGGTCAATTTTTATAGGTTGCAGGATGTTGAATAAGTCATATATGTTCATCAAATAGAAACTTTCATTACAATTCGGGAGTTTGATTGAGAGTACACTGCACCCCAAAATGACACGCACATAAACATTGATTTCTAGGTGGAAATGCATGATTCTAGATATTTTGAGAATAGGGTGGAATTTGTTTGGATGATATTTAATGCTACATATTCTAAACGAGTTGCACCTTGGACTACCACAGTCGTCGATCCTACGACTTAGATCGTATGTTGGAGCCTGGGCACCTTTCGTTTCGCTTATAGTCATTTATGATTGGAGGCGCCTATGCGTTTGAAATATGAAATACGATTCCGCCTAAGGTTTTGAGGGAATAACAAACCTCTATACGACTTTGTCTAAGATTTCAAAATATGAGATTGAAATATGAAATACGATTCCGCCTAAGGTTTTGAGGGAATAACAAACCTCTATACGACTTTGTCTAAGATTTCAAAATATGAGATACGGGGGGCTTGAACCTCTACCAAAATAACTCAATGTTCTAATAAGACTACTTTAACCAATGTACCCAGTGAGTTAATCTGATTATTTTTTATCTTGAATCTATATTTTTTTTTTATAACAACGCATTCAATTGTTTTAGGGATATATGGTCTATAGTTTCAGGAATTGTTATTTTTACATCCATACAAATCCTCTGGAACCCCCTGTTATTTTGCTACATATTACAAAATTCCATGCATTCCAACCCAAATCCTATTTTATTTCTCTAGTAGTGAAAAATAGAGTAGCTTTCATTTTTTGTTTTGTTAGCACAGTAAATCATGTGCTAAGCTTACAGTTTCGAGCAAATCTTTGGACGTGCGGGCCACACCAAACAACCTTTCTATAGACTTTGAATTAATACAAAGTCTCTGGCACGCAGTCGTTGTAGCCTCCATTTTGGACTAATTCATTTCATCTACCTAGTCTAATACCTATATCTTCTGCTCTGTTCATCATGATCCATCCCTTCTTTCAAGGCCATGCACTTCCATTTTTAACACCAGAGGACCAAGATCTTGTCCTTGGCCACGTTAAAAACCTACGCTTAGACTCGTTCATCCTTTCTTTTATAGCAAAAGAGACTGGCTTTGCTAAAAAAATGCATCCTAGTTTTGGGTTCGAGCTGATGGATTGTTAGAAATTCAATTCCGGCAAGGGAAGATGAAGAACTTTATCTTGCATCTCTTGCTGGTCATCTTTTTATTTGATAATGCAGCTGCATTACAGCTATGTCTCAACAAAGGTATGCTATTCTGTCATTTTACAGCAGTGTATCTTCAGCAGCTTATTTTCTCATCCTTACTTCGGTTGTAGGCTGTAATGCATTCATGTGGTATGACGCACATCAAAGTTTACTTCATCCTGATATGGAACCAAGGTTCTAAGGGCGCCATCGCTAGCCATATGCCTCTCATCCAGCTCCCTGCTCCCTCTATCTCGAAACATGTCCCTATCCCTAACTTATCCGGCAGCCTTGAATGCTCTGCAATCACCATAACCAAAACCTGCAAAGCATTTGAAGCACTATAACCAAACAACAGAGATCTTAGCAGCAAAACAGAGGAGACCTCAGCAAAAACAGGGGAGATCAAATCCAAGAAAAAAAAACTTTTTCTTCTCTTCATACCGAATTAAATCCTTACCTCTTAGCACTCCTTTTGCAAGGAAGTAACTGTAATACAAAAAGGGCGTTAGAAGACGAAAGCCATGTTAGGTTCAAACGCATGCTAGGACATGTCGGATTTGAGTCCAACAGAGCGAGCGAGGGCAGATTGCTATCCATCTGGACCAACTTTTGCACGATTCCCCAGGTGCTCAATTATGCGACTAACCTTCGTTTTTTCGCTCAGAGGAAACTCCGTTTTGACATCTTTTTCTAGTTATCTTCTTTTAGGATTTGGGCAAAAATATATATTATGGAGCCATTCCTTTTAATTCTCAAGCCATCTTCTGCACAAAAGATCTTATATATATCAAATTAGCAGATGGTTTTGGTTCATTTAATGCTTGAGAACAATATACCTTGTCCAGGAATAAAAAACCAATTTTAAGATCATAAGGTTCAGTACTTTCTTCACTACTGCATTTGCCAAGTATAAATTTATATGATTGACATGCGTCAGACTCCGTCCATAGGCATGGTGAGTATGTCTCTGCATTTGGAACTTAAACCAAGAAGCAATTTGAAAATAAAAAGTTGGAATACTATGCATTCTTAGTAACAGATTGACGAAGGTGCACTACGTAATATGTTCCAAGTCACCATTGGACCTAGTACACAATTAGCATTAACCTCATAGTTGCAAGTTATGATGTAGGTTGATATCAAGCAAAGCCGTGCATACACTATTGCTGCTAAAGGACCAACAAATACCATCATTGCATTGCTGCAAAATTAACAGCTGGTTTTGTCTCTGTCTCGTTATTACATTTGCAGATACTATTAATCTATGCCCATTCACACTAGACAAGCTTTGTGATTATGTGAGTATATGGTCCTCCCATTATGACGTATTAGATGTTGATGTTCCTATTTGTCTTGATGTGTTGTGGCATACACAATTCTAGGTTTATAGGTGAGAGACATATTGCTCTCTAAAAACCCTTATTAAGGATGTAGAAGATGCTGCACAAGCTGCAGTCAACATGTAATGACAACTGCCCAAGTATAAGGGATGACAACACAACAATTGCTTGCAAAGCTAGCAACATTGAGTCAAATGGTTTTTGTTGCCTCAATTGACGATGTCAACAGTCTATGTAAATTTTTGTATTATATCTTGCTCTTGTTCTGCAACTAATAAAAATAAGATAACAATTTCTATAGTTGTACAATGTGAAAAGATTGTACAGATTCTCTATTGTGTTAGTATTTAACGTAACAAACCCTTGTGCGAAAGAGTTTGTAATAGATTTTGTTATGTTAGTAGTTAACGTAACAAATTACATATGAAACCAGTTTTAACAGATTCTGTCGTGTTATTGAATGGCATAACAGTCGGTGTGAAACCTCCATAAAATTAACCTTAATTTAGCATAACAATCAATTCGTTACTTTAAAATTTAGTGCAATTTAACACTATGGTCTGAATGTACCCTACCTAAGGTTTGCACTAGATCTTTTCCTAAGGTTTTGTTGGTGGTTTTTTATTTTTTTCAATGGTTCGATAATTCCTATTGTTTTTTTTAGAATTTAGGTTTTTTTCTTTGATGGCCGCGGGACAGGGGCCGTATTCATGGATGT
Source organism: Isoetes taiwanensis (assembly GCA_021234155.1). NCBI lineage: Eukaryota > Viridiplantae > Streptophyta > Lycopodiopsida > Isoetales > Isoetaceae > Isoetes > Isoetes taiwanensis. Next base: position 5,580,322 of record JAJEKV010000020.1, on the reverse strand, counting down.
GGCATCTGTTCCATTCTGGAAAGTCATGGGCAGCGGGATGTGGCTGCAGGGGATTGGTGTGGTGGGCAGGACAGGAGTGGTGCTGCGCATGGTGTTCAAGAGGTCGCCTTTCCATTGGCAGTGTTCTTGTTGCAGTTCATAAGTTGCATGGCCGTCCATTCTCTTCCAGGGATATCTCAGTCATGACAGCGGAATCGGGGTCTCCTACAGGTACTTGAGTTTGCTTCAGTGTTGTTGTCGCCATGTTCTTGAGGAGGCTAGCCAGGGGGGTATCGGGCAGGGGCAGGGGCAATGTGGATGCTGAGGGGAGTCCTCCTAAAAGCAGTGCTGTTGCAGAATGCAGGGCTATGTGGGAAGGTTTTAAACTTTCTGAGAATGAGAATTTCCATGGAAGCATGTTTGTGGAGCAACCGGAGCCTCTTGTGGCAGATGCAAGCCAAGGGAAGAAGGTGGATGCAGGTGGGAAGGAAGCAGCTGGGAATAATTCATGGCAATTTGTGGAGTGCCTACGTTTGTTTGAAGACAAGGGGCCAGGTAGACAGGATTTCAGAGATAAGAAACCCCCGTTGGCAAAGAAGGTAGTGGCCAGGGGAGGGAAGAACAAGAGGCCCAGGATGAGTTGTGGTGAAGATGTGGACGAACCTTGCTCTCTTGACGTGAGTGTCACGGTAAGTGTAGGTGGCCTCGATGTTTGGGAGGGGCCGTGTCTTTCTGTAAGAGTGTATATCTGGGGTGGTCAGCCAAGAGCGGGGGTCTGAGCTAGACCACTTACATATTCAGTATGTTTTTCGAGTTGCAATGAGCAACCTTAGCACTCCAGCTATGGTGAATGTCAGACTGAAGAAGTATCTTGGCTGGGATAGCCACAAGCCAGCCAGGGGCATTATTTTATGCGAAGCCCTCAAGGACACAAAGCTGCACTGCTACGAAGGTATGATTGGGTACTGCTTAAAAGATCTTAGAAAAATGCACTTCAGGCAGCATGTGAAGAATGTGAGTGCAGAGCAGATAGCCAGAGGAAAAGACATGTATGCATTATATGGTGCAGGTGACATCAAGTCCTGCATGACCCTAGACAACCGAAATTTATTGGCGAGGGCCTGCCATTTTGTTTTGTACCATGGTAAGAGGCAGCTTAATGCATCTTTGGAGCAGGCTGTCGCTGCAATGTTAAGAACACATAAGTTTGTTCTGAGCAGTGCTACCCATGAACTGCGCATTCATATCACAGTAGCGGGTGGAGGGAGCCTGGACGCTGATATTAAACCCAGGATGTGCTTCTATTAGGGATGTGCGCTCGGTGATCTTTGACACACCACCTGGAATTGTCTCTGTAGAGCGTGTTGGTAGAAGAAGAAAATGGATTTGGGATGAAGTGCAGAATAATCTTGAGGATACGGATGATGAGGATGAATCGGCAGCCTTCAAGGATGACACTGCCCCTACAGATGTCCCTACTAATGCCCGTTATGAGCCCTGGCCAGAGTTCATCCCTCTACATTCAGGCGATAAAAGTGTTCATGTGGATTAGGTAGTGCCTGTGTCTTTGTGATTCATGTCTTGACGTGTACATATTGTTGTTTTGTAGGTGTGGTAGTGGATCAGGTTGGAGTAGGTATTGATGGTGAGAATAGGTTACCTCATGAGATCATAAGGATAGATAATGATTCCGAGGGAGAATCAGCTGAGGATTTGCGGAGCTGCAATGTGAACGGTGCTGTGGGCAAGAAGTCTGAGTGCTTCCATGTTCATGTTGACGTTGATTTGTTGTCCAAGGAAGTTCTTACTGCAATTTGAGATGTGAAGGAGAGTCTGTGCAACAGTTTGCAGAGGATTCAAGTGCTTTGGAGTGCTCGGAGATGGAGGATTTGAAAATCTCGTTGAGGCAGAGACAATGTTTTCATGGGCATGTAAATCTGCTGAAGGGTATTCTTGTGCGCCATCTCAATGCGCTGGATCGTATGGCAGGGAGGCACCCTGGCACCATGCAGGCTTGAAGACTTATGGTGGCTGCAGTTCAGTTTGGGTTGGGTCCTGTTACAGGCTTTCTGTGTCCTTATTACCTAGTATAAACCTTGATATTATGTGCTCAGTCTTGTATCTGTCACTGTTTTGCTATGTGGGTCAATGTGGTTAATATGCTGCCAGGAGCAGCATGATGTCATGTGGTCAATGTAGTATTTCGCCTCTGTAATATAAGAGTGTTGTTTACATGGTCTGAAATTAATTTGGTGTATTTGAGTGGCTTTTTTTGTGTATTGGTTGGATATCCAATGGTTTCAGAATGGTTTTCCAATGGTTGTAATTGTTAAATGTGAAAAAGGTTGCACTTAGACGATAAGGTTGCCCTAATAATACAACTAGACTCGAATTAGGGAAGGGTGCCCATGAAGCGCCCACTTAAGGAAACATAATTTATAATGATGGACAATTTTTTTTTAAGTCCTCTTCTTAACATACCATATTGAAGCTTAGGTCCTTAGGTTTAAATTGATCCTACACAACCGAGTTTTCGATAAATTTGGAGTTGGCTAGGAAGATTTTAAGTCGGGAGGCTAATTTAACCCCAATAGACCACATGTACCCTTCAATGGACCACAAAATGCCATTTAATGGACCACTAAATACCCTTCAATGGACCACGTGGGACCTTCAATGGACTACATTGGAATCTTTAAGAGCCAACCATCTACTTGAGAGGTAACAACAATTATACATCAATTTTCTTTATAGATATATGTCTCACACTGGCCCTAAATCTCCACCTTAAGTGTAAGGTTTTCAACCTTGGGAAATTTTTTTCTTAGGGTCTTTTTGCTTGGGCATCTTGGTCCTTTTTCCACCAACATTAATGTGTTGTTCACTTTTTCACTAATATTAATGTATCCAAGAAATTTATCGTGGCGCTTGACTCTCCTCCAACGTAAAAGCGCATTCATGCATTACATTGTTGTTACAAATAAACATGCATTGAACATTTCTCTTTCTCTACTCTCCTTCACAATTTTGTTACAACCCATGCATCAAGGAATTTTGCAATTGTATTCAAAGTGGTTGAAGATTGTAATAAATGAATAAAATCGAATACAACTATCATATACTCCTTTTTTTGAAATTGAACTCTTGGAACTCTTGGAGCTTCTTTGGAGCTTCTCTTGTGCATCTATCATGTAAAAAAACTACTGGAAACATTGTGATGTTGAGACATTTGCAATGTTGGTCAAGTGATTATGTGAATTGATGGGTTTGTCTTCCAACAGATCCTAACATTCCAGCACTCCCAACACATATCATTGATTGATTGATTGTCACACCATTTCACACCCTCATGTCCATTAGGCAATATAAAGAGTACATGCCTCCAAATTATCTATAATACTCTATAATGCAAGAGTATCTAATCACCCTAATCCAAGATTGGGAGTCATATGCCAGAGATGTGGACCTTGGATTTAAAGAACTGTTATCTGCATTGCCGTGTCAGATTTGGCATCTTAGGTGTATCAGTGGTTCACTTATCCTTGCTTTCTAATGTTAGGTTGCTTCCTATATGGAATAAAGCAAGCAACCATCAAATATTGGTGCGTCTACCGGGAACAAAATATTCTAGCATGGTTGGTTGTATTTTCTCTCGAAATCTGTTGCTCAAATGAAGGTTTTCCCATTGTCAAGAAAATTTTATGATCTGCTTGAATATTTTGACTTCCATCTATCTATATATAGTAATAAAAGCAAAATGTAGTTTGTGCAGGGCATCTCGGCCGTCAATTTTTTCCCAAGAACTTTCATTTTGAGCCGTTCAGTTGTTAGTTATTATTTTGACTTTTCGGCTCACTGTCTAATAGCTATTCCATTGCAACAACAACAACCGGAGCTATGGTGATGCCTTTCCTTTTTCGATTTGGTGCCGGTGGTAAGTTTGTAAACATTTTCCCCTGAGTCTGAGTTGCTTATGGCCAATAACGTATGGGTAATCAAACTAATTTTTGCAATGCAAGAACCACCAGGGAATTTCGTAACTGTATTTTTTGCATGTAACAGCACATCCGGCACATCCGACAGCTTCAAATTATGGAGCGACCACTGTGGCGCCATGGTTCCAAATCTGACTGCCTTGGCCATGCCAAATCCGGCAGATACTTGCCCTATTATCTGAAAAGGTTCCAGGCAAATGTGACGGACTAAGTTTTGCAAGGCAAGAACCACTACAACGACAATTATGGTCTGATTGCTTGCTGGATTCATGTAAGCTTCTGAATCATTGAAATCTTTGTTTGCCTGGAACAAATTTTGCTCTTATAATTAAGTTATAACTTACTAGAATAAATTATAGATTCGTACTTGGTGTTGGAGATCTATCTTATCTCAGATAACCTAGATCATCTGTTAGTTTTTTTAAGATGGCCCATGGATGCAAATTACCATTTCACTTCATTTTATTTCATTTCGTTATATGTCATTTTCCATTCCTTGCTAGAATATGGAGGAAGAAGACAAACGTCCTTATCCACTACAAGAGAGCAAAAGCATAACTAAGCAAAGTAAGGTAAGAAACTCATGCCATGCCATGTTTTTTGAAGGATTCGCTATTTCTTTGTTTTCTATTTTACTTTGCCATTCTACCATATCCACTTTAACGTTGTCCATTCGTTCAACTAATTTTCATGTGTGATATGCACTATACAGAGATGTAATTTTGACAGGGTATGCTAGAGTAGATGGAACAGCAAATGAATGATTTAGAACCTGATCAGGTGAGAAAATTTAGGAATTTTTATTAGCTGCAGTTCAATATGGTTCTTGATTTCGTTATATCCATATCCAGTGTCAATTCAAAGTATGATTTTATGATTTCTAAGAGCCCATGTCTAAAGTATTTTACGATGATTTTAAGTTGCGGAATCAAAGCTTTGAATATTGACATTATATGGCAGCCATTATGTTATCTTCATACTCTTTGCCCCTGCCACAAAGGGCCAGCCAGTAATAAGGCTCTTGAATCTTTTTGGTGGAAAATAAGATGGCATTATTATTAGATCTGCAATCAACCTTTCTCCAGCGAAAATCTGTTTCTTCAACTGGCCACGTCAACTGATTCGTAGTATTAATCCCTCTCTCATTAATCTCGGCCTTACTCCTTAATGTAATAGACTTGTGGATGAATACGATTTTTGGAGAGCATGTCTATTTATGTTCTGTATCAACATTGCAAATGTCATCCTCCGACCATTTTGGTTCCACTCTCGACAAATTTTGGACAAGAGGAGCATTTTGCTGAGAACATAGTTTGCATCTTGCACAAATGCAGGAAAATAAAAAATTTGGATTCTGCCAAGCATGCACATGTTCAAATTTGTGACGCTGGACTAGAAGCTAAAACTGCTGGGAATCATATTATGCCTATGCTTGTTGAATGCAAAGAGGTGTCACAGGCCTTTAATATATTGCTTCATCGGAATGAACATTCCTGGACTTCCTTGATATCTGGGTACATAGAATGCGGGCAGCCACAACATGCTCTCAATATGTATCAGAAAATGCAATATGATGGTGCAGATGCTAGCTCAGTATACATTTGCAACCTCATTGAAGGCATGTGCTAGGAGCATGGTCGAAAGATTCATCTAGAAATCAAGGAGAAGAGGCTTGATAAAGACATTTTCATTTGTAACATATTGGTGGACATATATGCCAAATGTGGCCCAGTATTAGAGGCATGAGAGGTGTTTGATAAATTGCTAATCCAAGACATGGTTTCATGGAATGCCCTCATTACAGGATATGCTGAAAATGGGCTTGAAATTGAAGCCCTTAATTCTCAAGCAGATGCAAGCTAGCAATGTTTCCCCAGACACATACACATATGTTTGCAGTTTGAAAGCATGTGACAATGTTAGGGTGATTGATAAAGGCCATGAAATATAACATGATATCTCTAAAAGTGGACTTGACAAAGATGTTTCTGTTGGTAATGCTTTACTTGGTATGTATGCCAGATGTAGTTCACTTATAGAGGGAAGAGAGGTCTTCAATACATTGCCAGTTCGACAAGGTTGCATCTTGGACCACGCTAATTGCAGCATATATTGAGAATGGATCGGGTCAATAAGCTTTGAAATGCTTTGAGGAGATGCAGATGGAGGGCATGTTACCAGATGCAGTAATGTTTGCTTGTATTCTCAAAGCATGTGGTAGTATCGGTGATGTAGACAAGGCACAAGAAATCCTAACTCGGATTGCAGAAAAAGGTTATGAAAAAGACCTCTCGATTGGGAATACATTGGGATACATATGCTAAATGTGGTTTCCCTGCAAAGGCTCGTGATGCTTTTCATAAGATGCCAGTTCGAGATGTTTCAGATGTTTTGAGCAGATACAACAGGATAATTTGTCTCTGAATGTACATACTTTTGTTCCTGCAAGAATAAAATGTGTCAGATGAAAATTCTTCCTGGTAAGGTTACAGTCAGTTTCAATTTCAGTCTTCTAATGATGAATGCCTATGAATCAAGCGCTTATGTTTCCCTTTGTTAAAAGAATAGGTAACACACATGTACTTTCTAAGAAGGATGAACATATTCAACATATCACAACTAAGCAAACACCATTAATCTAAATTACGAACTAATAGACTCAACGTCTATACTAATACTAACTAAAGAGACCGAACTGCAATTTACAAAATAATAATAGACAAATGTCGATGTGTACTAATTGCAGTTAATAATATACAATATGCATTGAGGACATAGCCGTTACACTCCAAAAGTTGAAATCACTTTCGAGAAAGTGCAAGAGTTTCAACCGAGAACTAAATAGGTATGACAACCTCGCAAGACAATGTCAATACAAAGATTCACGATAAATGCACATCGTTATGAACATTCTACTTCCTAAATTGTGTTCTATTCTATTCTATTCTATTCTATTAAAACTTTAAGCCAAAAAAAAGTAACCATATTCAAACTATATATGCCCAATTAAATGTTCTCAACCAAAACGTGTTTTATGTTTGAACTTAATCTGACGGAAAGCCCAGCAACGCTGGGCACTTTTTCTAGTATATACATAATGCGCTTATAATTTGAGCCAAGAAGTTCTGCACAAAAGACACAACATTATAGTAGCATCAGCAAATATGTCAAAGATATGCCTGCATCTTTAACCAAAATTGACATAATATGCAGATAATATAAGTAGCAATACCCCCATGCATGGCAGATGCACAGCTCGTGCAATGTATGTGCAATGTATATTACAGTAAAACTTGATTGAAACAGCAGAATTCCAGTATCAGAGCATCCTTTCTTCAAAGATACAAACACCAGACCATCCACTAGGCGCTCCTTTTGTTTAATTTCACCTTCTTATAACCTGCTACAGGTCCTGCATTATTGACGTCATCTTATTAAAGAACAGATGTTTAACAAACAATAACAACCTGTTAATAGGCAACATAGAACGAAAGGTTCATACCTAACATGGCTGCAAAATGCAAAAACCAATGTATACGACAACAGATCCAAGTAGTAGCCAACTCAATGACAGGTGCAATTACCTCCAAGCCATCACGCCTTTGTAGAACTGGAGAATATGTAGCCTGCGCCTTTCCACCCAACATATGTGAATCATAAGCCCCATCCCTGTATCCTCTCTATTTGTTTGAACTAGGGCGGATGGTTTCTCATATACCATAACATTAGAGCAGGAATACATTTTCATACCATAGCAGCTCGTTCCAATTTGGACTTTGATGGAAACTTGACCACACATCATGACGTCAATTACTAACTCTGCAGCTACATTTTTGTAAGCTTCTACAGCAACATATTTGCAAGATTCTGCATATAAGTTTGCCCTTTCATCTCAACATTTTTTAACTTTTTTATCCATCAAATTTAGTCCTGCCCATTGACATATAACATCTTTCTCTGCATACTCTATTTAAGAATGTTTATCTTAATCTGAGCAGCCTTTCTTATGCTAGAGAATATCTGAGTTGGGATATCTTCATCTCATGAGAACGTGGCACTAAATATGATAACTCACTACTCAGGCAGAGGCATGCCTGCTGTGCAAGAGGCCGGTCGGCGCCGACCCACTATTGGAACAGATTAGGCATTCCTCATCTAAACACAAAGTCGGGCATTTCTGGAGCGAATGAAAACACAAAGTCGGGCATCTAAACACAAAGTCGGGCATTTCTGGACCTTATTCTAAGCCAGTCGGCGCCGACCCCTCAAAAGCACAGTGCAATAACAGTGACCTAGACCTCCAGTCGAGGTTACAACAGTGAGCTACACCTCCGGTCGGCGCCGACCAATAAAAAACGCAGCATATGAAGACCTCTAGTCGGCGCCGACTAGCCGTTTCCTCAACCTAGGTTTTCTCCTTGTCTCCTCGACCTCGACCTCTGTTTCCTGATCTTGTATTTTTTTATTTTATTTTGTTTCTTGCATCACATATACAAAAGTTATTAACATTTAGATCCGTATTTCTTAGGATCTGGACAAGACTTGCTACCTTTAATAAGTTTAACAAAATTTATTAAAACTAACCAATGAAGGATCCGAATTTCTTAGAATCTGGTCAAGACTTGCTAGCTTTAATAAGTTTAACTTGCTTGTGCTTGTAAATTTATCAAAACTAAACCCCCTTTTTTCTTGTTTCTTTCATGATTCTTTGATGAAAAAGTTGAAGTCAGGTTTAATAATGAATCTTAACATTAATTAAGAGACTAATGATGATTTTTAAACGTCACTGTAGAACACATTCTGTTGTTAAGATAATTTTAAGAGGTGAATTTTAAACGTTAACATAGAGCGTATTCTAATGTTGAAAGAATTTTTAAATATCAAACAGTTAACTTTAACGAGTTATTTTACCTTATTGCGACCGATGTTTTCAAATTTGGAGAAGTTGGAAAAGTTTGCCTATGGAGAGTCACGCCATTGTGAAGGAATGGGGAAGGTATCAACATGATCCTCACATGTGGACAACTTAAAGCACATAGTCCTACATACTCCTACATTGGATGGCACAATAAGGCTTGCATATTGTGATGGCCAATCACAATGTCAGAATGCCTATTGTGATTACTTTCTTAGTGAAGGAGATTACAATTCCCTACAATGGAGAGGCTCCATTCATGTCAGGACAGATCTTGGTCCAATAGGTGGCTGAGCATGGCGGTTACTAAAACAACCATATTGTAATGGGTTGTGTATAATCTGGCTATTGAAAGAAATACACAAAACCTAATAACTGAAGGAGATGTTGAAGATATGGATAAAATGACTCCAGGACAAGTAGATGTTCTTTTACTGGACTTAGAACCTCTATATAATCAAAGAAGGTGCGCATTTGAGCATTCAAATTTTGCATTATAATGAACTGGCTATTTCCTTTTGTTATCTATTGGTAGCTAAAGAGGTGCATTGAGGATGCAAAGGAAGAGAAATAGGCAGTACCAAGATGAGTTAAGCAACATATATCTAAGAAGAAATTGTCGTTTGCTTCCATGGCTCACAGTTTCCAAACCAATTACTAGTGGTCTACAAATAGCAATGTGTGGGATGAAAACAAAAGATGTGGAATCTCAAAAAAAATTATGGAGAAAATTAAATAAAGTATTGGCTTCTAGAGGTCTTTCTTTAGTGCAATTTTATGGTTTTGTGATGAGGCGCAGACAAATTGGAATGCCATTCGAGAGGTCTTCTTCTGTAGAAAAACATATCCAGAGAAGAAAAGAATTTGTGTTTTTCACTTGGAATAGTGCGTGCACATGCAAACCAAGAAGCACCTCAGAACTAAGAACAAACAACAGTTCTCTTAGGACATATTGATAGGCTGCAACTAGCAGCAACACTTGATTAGCACCATGTTCCTCCAGGGATACTATTTTCATTGTGCTTTACTTCTCAACCACCAAAGAAAAGACCAAAATGCCCATGAAAAAAGACCCTATATAAATTTACACTCTTCAACCTTCATGGTCTAAGGTTAACACAATATGTAAACCATCCAAACAACATATCTTGATATATTTCGGTATTTTTACAGTTCAGAATAAACACATGAATCACTATACATCAAAAAAAAACAGACAATGACAGATGACAGATACAATGACAGATGTTCTCTTTAACATGCTCAATGATATACTCTCTTCTACCTTGTTCAATGTTTTACTGCTTTTGGGATGTTTGAAAATGTAAACTTGTCTGGATTCATGCCCTCCAATTTCATTTTTACAGTATACATGCTCTCATGCTGGCAGAATTTCCTGCGTAAACTTAGGGTCTTTAACATTGTAATCAGTAAGCAAGCTTCTACAACTTGTCACATAATGACTTCTTGTCCCACCATTGCTGTATGCAGATGGTTCATTGCTGTTGTCATAGTAGTATAGTAGGACTCCAACTTGTTTGGGTACTTTATGCACTGCAGAATATGACACCATGGCTGTTCTTGCGCTGCCACATTTCTTAAAATGACTTGTAGTTCAAAATGATGTCTAGCCCTCAATGCACACATTGGTAACGAGTCAAACACTTGGGACTAGAACAGTCAAGTTTAGAATTCATCTTAACGAGAAGGGCCTGCACCTATTTGTCTACTGCTAGTGCAGCATGAGTGGCACATGTAATGGTGTCTGGCAAAAACCCTTCTGCTTGCATTAGCTGGAAGTTATAAAAAGCGTGCTTTCCGAACCCATGCTGCGCATATGCTGCAATAATAAAATCCCATGAAAGTAAACTGAGGCATCTGTTGAAGTAGCTTCTAGGCTTCTTCTAACTTCCCGTGATGTACATATCAAAATCAATCGAATTCCATGTCATAACATTTTGCAGAGGGTTGGTATTAAATATTGTTTTGGCAAATTGAAGAATGTCACATCATGTAGAGTGGTATAGTACACTTTGCAAAATGTACAGAGGTGAAAAGAAACCATCAAAAGTCAGTTTCCATATCTATTACTTATCTGATCTGCTTGAAGGGTTTGGATATCTGCAAAGGCCAGAAATCAGGAAACCAATGTCATATTCAAGCCTAAAAATAGAATGCAACCAATAAAAAATGCATGAAGCTGTGATGGATCTAACAGAAAGGACTGAAGAAAAACTGAAGAAAAAAAATGCAAGGTTGTGTTGCAAATCTTTCTTGAAGATTAGGAGGTGGATGTACAGTTCCAACCTTGCAAACATAATATTGGCATAAGATTTCTTGATGTCCTCAATTCAATCTGTATGCCCAGTTCTCTAAAGATATATTTCATACATATCTCAGCATGTAACAACCAAAATGCATGGGAGTAGAAGGTTCAGTTACCTGATTGAGCTGTAAATCGTCATTTGAGGCTTTATCATCATCCGAATTGGTAAAGCACACTATCTTCAACATTGCTAAAAGCTTCAGCCCCTTGGAGATATAACAAAAATTTCTTTATGCTTGCTTGGGTCATTTCTATCTTTGCCAGAATCTTACTATTCATTCTACACAAATCTAGTAGCTGTGCTTTAGTCAAGTGAATGTCACTGTGCTCCAGGCGATTCCAACTCAGCAACTAAATCAACTTGACAATTTATGTTTGTGAACTGGACTACAGAGCAATGAGGATCAATGTGTATTTTTATCTCCAGTGATTTATCGAGGTAATAGATAAAAAGGACAGAGTAAAAGATAAACAAGGGCAAAGTACCTATGTTGAGCAAAAGATCAATGATGAGAATACTTGAGATGATAGAGAAAAAGACAGAGGTCTGCTTAGCAAGTCAGCTGTGGTACAAGTATAGATCAAGAATAACTAGTCATTGTGATGAAGCTGGTACAAGGAAAGAACAAGGATATATATAATATAATTAGTGTGCTGGAGGAATACACAAGAAAACCGATGTGATGAAGCGATCCTAGAAGAGAAACAAACTTGATGGCAACCTTACCAAAGAGAGCTCCTCTCTGCTCCTCCATCGGATCCATAGCCTACCGGAACTACTGCTCCGTCGCCAAAATCTGCTCTGTCGCCAAAATCAGCTAAAAGGGCAAAAAAGGCACAGCGGACAAAAAAGGCACAGCGGCCAAAAAAAAGGGCGGTTTTTGTTTTTAAGGGAAAGGAGGGTGATGATGCTGAAAAAATGAAGTCTGTGTTCCGGCTGTTGAAGCGCCTGCGGCCACGCCCATCGAAATCGAAGGCAGCAATCTCTGATTGTAGGCTTCCGCTCCACATTCAGGAAGCGGTTGGAGATCACAAGTACACGGTCATATTTTTGCATGGGCGAGGCAGTACTGGGCCGCTAGTCGCTGCAGCTCTGGCTGCAATGTCCACCTCCTCACCAGGCCATAATCTCTTCAGTTCTTTGCCTGGTGTGAGATGGGTGTTTCAAGCGCAGAGCTCCAAAGCCAAGGGTGGTTCAAACCAAGGGTGCCTTCTCGAGCCGATCCAACCTTCCAGCAGGTAAGCCCTGGCCTTAGGTCTGGCCTTAGGTCTTGCGTTCAATACGTGCAGGAAGTGATCCAGGATGAAATTCGACTGCTAGGCGGTGCTGCTGCTGAGAGGGTGGTGCTCGGTGGGGTGAGCCAAGGGCAGGCTGCAGCTTTGCATGTCCTGCTTTCAAGCCGTTGCAAATTGGGAGCTTTCGTTGGTGCAAGTGGGTGGTTACCTCTAGCACAGAAAATTGAACTAATGGGTGATGTTACCAATTGTCTAAGAAAGGAATTAGGTCTGGGAAAGGAGGCTCAAGACGATGGCCTCTCTTCTTCTTCTAAATCTTCCTCTTCCTCTTCCTCTTCTTCTAAATCTTCTTCGCTGGTTGGCATGCCTGTGTTCTTGGGGCATGGTAGATTTGACACCACTGTCTGTGTGGAGCTAGGAAGGCAGGCTTGCAGTATCCTCAAGCAGATGAAGGTGGACGTTGTGTGGAAAGAATATGTGGGTGCAGACCTAGAGGGGCACTGGCTGAAGGAACCCGAGGAACTTGATGACATTGTTGACTTCTTGAAGACCCACTTAGGCATTCACACACAGTGTGTTGTTGCCACATGATACATAACTTTAACTTTCCCGGCAAAAAAAAAAAACTGTGTGTTCACCTGCATCTTAATCTTTACATGACATTGGGACAGGGTTTTTCCCCAATTCTGTCCATAAATTTGAGAAAATTTAGTTGAAGCCGAAAGCTGTGCAATGAAGTCTTAAAAAAAATGCAAAGCAATTTATGATGTTTAAAGGCAGATGCTTGTCTTCCTTGCTTGTTCACACTGGTTGGTAGATGTTTGTAAGTGGTTGGTATAGGTTTGTAAGCAGACGTGGTTGGTGGACTATAAGGTGAAATTCCAATATGGAATATGGTTTCTGATTGCGCATATACACTCTAGGAACTTTTCCCACAGATGCGCATTTTGACAAACTATATATTTTCAACCTTTTCAATCCATGGACATTATCCCAGGGTCAATATATACATTACGTTTTAAAAAGGTCAGAGCTAAATTCAGACCTTACTGTACAATCAGTCAGCAATGTGGAGGAAAATGCTCATGTGGTGTTTGAAATTTGGCTCATTTGGATGTGATCGTTTAGACTTCAATGATATTTCCAACATGTTAAACTGCAAAAGTTTAAAGTGCCTGTGTAGTCTTGCTGGGAAGTAAAGTTGATGGAGGCCATATATTTGTCTTATGGTATATGATGATTGCATCTTTCCCAAACTGGAGCATTAAAGTTGCATCAACTTTTTAAGAAAAGCAGGTGAATTAGATGAGCCATGTGCTCTTGGTAACATGTGCAGTCTAGAATAATTATGATTGAAATGCAGCTAGTCATTTGAAACGGATGGCCTACATACATGTTAGTGCAGTATGATTTGGAGAAGTCATACATCTATGTTGCAGTTCAGTTTTCTTGACCCATGCTGCAGAAGCTCAGTTTTCCTGATCCATTGAGTCTCTAGATCGATATTTTTGTCATGTGGTTCTGTTATGCAGTCTCGTATAAGAAGGTAATGATTATTTAAGAAGGTAATGATCATCAGCTCATTTGCACTAACCTGGTTTTTGTTCTTCCATTGAAATGTCCAGATCAGGAATTTTTAATGCCATTGGGCAAGTTTACCATAGGAATGCAGTATTCCCATGGTAGAGTTTAGTCCACGGAACCTCTACATCAGACAGCTGGGTTGCTTCATGTAGTGTGGTTTGGTTGCTTAAGTTTTGCACTATCTCACCATCTACTCTTCGGACGCCCTTGGTCAAAGTACTCGTCCAGTACAAGTAAGTGATGCAGTGTTGCTGCATGATTTCAAAGAGTAAGCTTTTCTGGATTTATCCCCTCATTCTGCATACCTTTGAAAATTTGGAAAACATAACAGGGCAGGCTCATACATGTGCACATTATTTTGAGTGGTGTTACAAGTGGATGCGTTCATAGGGAATACTTTACTGAAGATCTGTGTCAAATGTGGCACTTTACAAGAGACAAGCTTAATGTATTGGGCGTTTGCTTTAAAACTCTTACAATATGCTGTAACATGATGATATCCAATGCATTCTCAATTATCTCAAAAGTATTTGCAATCAAGAGATGTAAAATATGGCAAAATGCACATGACCAATTAGTTAAAGTAGTTCTTTCATTACATGCCATAAGTGGGCACTCTGGACATGTATGCTAAATGTGGATGCTTGGAAGAAGGACAAAACATGGATGCAATATCAAGCATTCTGAAAGTGTCCACCTTGGAGCAAGGCAAGTTGATACATTGGCATGTTATTTAGCAAGGGCTGTCCTAAGTTAAAATCGTGCCTTTGTTGACATGTACACCAAATGTGATGGTGGTCGGAACATAGACCAGGGCAGGCAAATACATGAGCAGCTCAACAATTGTATGTTTTTCCAGATATTGCCATAACGCAAAGGTTCAAAGTAAATTAAAGACCAAGGGACCTAACGGAAGGTGAAGTGGGGGATTGCAAGGAGAAAAAAAACATAGAATATATACATTGTCAACATGTACCCCTTATGATCCACCCTTCGAAATGAAAATATAATGAAAATATAATGGTTTGTTGTCAACTATTTTGATACCATGTAGGTATTATGGAGTAGATAACATACAAGGCGCCGAGGGCTTCAAAAAAAATTACTTCCAAAAATTTTGGGCCATCAAAATGCCGAACGTGTCTTGTTTGCATTTTGATGGCCCGAAAATTTTTTTTGAAGTAACACCCGAGGGCCAGGGCGTTATCGCCCTTAACACACTGCCCCGAGAGTTTTGGGCCATCCGATCATTATCAAAATCGATCTGGATCCGTTCATTTCATAACATCCTAGGGTGTTATGGAGTAGCAGTGTGTTATAGCTCCAGTAACACACTGATCAAAATTGATCTGAACCGTTGGATCACTATAAACTTGAGGGGCAGTGTGTTAAGTATTGTTAACATTCTGTATACACAGAACAACTAAATACTTATACACAACTATCGTACTAATTAATTATTTTAGTCGTATTTGTATCGTAAACACTGGATTTGCTATATATTGTATTGCATAGGAATTATTCTTTGAAACCCAAGATACTATATATTGCATCTAGTCATACATTTTGCTTGCACTAGGAAGAATTAAAATTGAGACTAGTATGAAGATTTTATAAGAATTGAAGTTTCAGCAATGAGATAATTTTAGTTCATGTTTTTATCTGAGACTACTATTATGTTTTGGTGGCATTGAACTGTAAAAGACCAAGTCCATCCATGCAGCCTCTTATTTTAAAGTCAATCTATAAATCAAACTTTAGATTTTAAATGTTAATCTTTTTGAAAACTAAATTATTGAGAATATTCGAAAGTTTTTTAAGATTTTTATACTGTAGCAATTTCGTCAATGTTTGAAATTGAATCTTATCCTTCTATATATATGATTATTTAAAAAAAAAGCCGGCTCCAAAAAAGGTCATTTTGAATTACATATATCTACTTTCTGGTGATAAATTTAGTGTAAAATTGTGTTTTTGGAATTTTGTTGTTTCGGCAACCACGCCCGTAAGTTTGGATCTTGGCTATGGCATTCATCCTTTCTTTTTTGGCTGCTCCTTCCCTTCTGAATTCCCCAGGCAAGCGTGACTTTCGTAGGGAGCTATGGCGGAAGAGTACTAGAACGCTCTGTAGGTGTTGTCTTTGTTGAAAATGAACAGGCATGTCCCACATATAGCATGTTATCTGGATTTCTTGTATTCAGCCTATGACATTTTGACTCATAGTCACTACCTGTATTGGCTTATTCTTTAGCTTTTATTGATGGTTATCGATCTATGTTTCAGTATTCAAACATATGATTTTTATAATTGATTTTTGATCGATGACAACATTCCAAATCTTCGAGAGCTCTTGCGAAAACATCAGGTTAAATTTGCATCAAGAGCAACGAAAGGATAGATTTCGAGTTCAAAGAAGCAAAGAAGCGTAAAAGAGAATTTTAAGACAAGATTATAAATAAAGGATATATATATTTTGAGCTCGGTCAAAAATATAGATTTGAATTTGCACGTGGATAATCTATAGATTTTCCTGAAGAATTACTGCTACCTTTGTTTCTTATGAAGGCCATTTTTCCTGTAACGACCAACATAAGTAAACAAGGTGCTGCGCACGGAGGGTTGTCCTCCATGGCCGGAGGGTGAAGTGGCTTAAATCATAGTTCAAAGTCATGTTTCTGAATGTGAAAAGACAAGAGAAAAATGGATGTGCACTTACAGGAAGGGAATAGAGCAAAGAAAAATGTCTTAGTCTAACATTAAGACTAATAAGTTACAAGGGTCTCAAACGTCAACATCTACGTAGGAAGAAAAAATTCAAGTGGTGATGTGAACTGCAAAATATAAGATGCACAAGGACGTTATATGTAAGGCAAGCAAAATGGATGTTGTTTGAAGAAATAAGTGCTCTAAATAAGAAATTAATGCAATGCACGCCCCCCATAATGAATATATGTAAGGGTAGTAGGAACTTTTGCAAATCCTACTAGGGTATAAAAAGGGCCGTTGATGGTTAAGAAAAAATTGCAATTGAGTGGATAGAAAAGAATAGCCGCATACCAACCTCAGTAGAAACACTTGCCATCGCCAATCGTGTAACAGTTGCAACACGTCCGGATTTATTTGAGATCTCCCCATGATCAATTAAAGAACCCATTGTCTTAAGCCAAGATTTTATCATCTTCAGTCGTGAAAAAGGAACAATCTTCGAATCAGAAGCTAAGCAATAAAATAAAAAATCTCAAACTACTTACATTTCCCCGGGGATTCATCTTTGATCGTATATAACCCATGAGAGTTCAACGGAGGGGTGTTTTTTGGACCATTTGCGTACGTATACTTAGGGGTTAGGGGTGTTTTTAGACACTGATTTGGAGTAATATCTATACACAGAGGGGTCAAATTGCCTTTTAAAATTGTGTATACAAGGGGATTTTTGCTACCCTCCGAAGGCGGATGCCATACCCCCTATATATAAGTGCACCCCCGGACATTTCCAAAGAGGGCTGTTAATAGAAGTCGAAAACAAACTTCTAGGTTCATCATTATCTTTGGCGGGCATATGCCTAAGATATTGTCTAAAATTCATGACGAAATCGCCTCATGCATGCGAACAGACTCCTCAAAATGATCAAGCTATCATATCTTGTTGCAGTTATCTGATAATTTTTACTTTCCCTCTCACTGTATTCTATAAACTCACCATAGTCATCATTGCCAATAGAAAGTTCACTATCTAGCAAAATATAAAGTTCTGTCACCCCCTAATCCCAAACCCGTCATGAACCTACACAAGAACAAGGAAAATACATGGAAAATACGCAAGAAAAATACGTCAAGTTCGGCAAAAGAATCGATATATGAACATGAATCAAGAGCCCGAAGGCAAGCGAGAACACGGGACGGATGCCTAGAAGGCTCAAGACCGGGCGTTGAACCTAATGGTTCGACAAGAAGGAGATGCCTCCTTATATATCTAGGTCAATCGGTCGTGGATCACGCCACTCCAATGGATGAGATCTCGCCAAGTGTCGCGCATGCATTTAGGTTCTAGAATGTTCTAGAACCTCTTAGGGATAGTCCTACATATGAGGGAGACGTGAGATAATGTCTTCAACAAATATTGATAGCGCATGCGAGTTCAAACCCTGTCTTGTGCAACTACCTTTTGCATCCATGTGACGCCCATCTTTTGTATATACGAGTATAATGTTCGTGATAATACGAATGTCCCGTATGGTCGCACACCATCCCCTCCCACGACGGGCGACGAGTCCCTGAGTGAGCCGAGTACTCAAACTTGGCTTGTCCGGATAACGTTGGTGAAACTCTGCAATCTTATCAGGAGCATTACTCAGATTCTCGGCAGGCTCCCAAGTTCTATCACTTGGCGAGTAACCGTCCCAATCAACAAAGTAATACAATCGTCGAAGAAGAAACTTGGAGTCCAGAATCTCTCGAACCTCGAACTCCTCATGATCATCAATTTCTACTGGTGGTGGCGGCGGAGGAATGCGATCTGGGAAAGTATTGACTGTGTAGGGCTCCAATAGAGAAACATGAAATACTGGGTGAAGCCGAACAGCTTGAGGGAGCTCGAGCAGGAATGCCACATTGCTAATCTGAGCCGTGATTCGGTAAGGACCAAGGTGACGATAGTCAAGCTTATTGCAAGGACGTGAGGTAGGGAGGTCCCTACGAAGAAGCCAGACAAGGTCACCCACGTGAAATTTAGGAGCTTCCTGCCGATACAAATCAGCATAATGCCGATAGCGTTCCTATGCTCGGTGAAGATGATGCTGAAGATCCGCTTGAAGAGCCTGGAGTTTCTCAAGTCGAGACTCGGCACTAGGATTGACGGAGTCACGGCCAGCGACGCTAAGGGACCAACGAGGATGCTGACCAGAGTTTAGAAAGAACGAAGTCTGGCCAGTGGAAGCATGTCAACTCAAGACCAAATATTAATTATTGCAAAGCACCGCAACTATTTTAAAACTCAAAAAAGAAGCAATTGCATTATTGTGGCGAGGCAGGTCAACTTAAAACACTCAGAGGAGCTTGTCAGCTAGTCGTCAATTTCTCAAGCAATACGATGATTCAACATGACTCGAGTAATGGCAAATGGAACTAGCCTCACCATGTAGATAAAAGACTTCATTTCCTTGAAAATTGAGAGATGAGCTGGTAAACATAATTTCCAAAGGTCAGATTCAATTGTTTTAATGGTGCTCATGCTTCTGGCCAGTCAAATTTTTGGTCTTACTTTGACAAACCTTGTATTATGAAAGTTGATAAAGAACATGTTATATGTATTAGTTGTGGTAGTTGAATTTTTGTTAGATCAGTTTGATCTTTTATATATATCATTTGGAAGGACTCAAATTGAAAGCCCTAGAAAACTGATTTGGAATAAAACTCCATGGAAGGAAGCATTGGCAATAAAATTATATCATTACTATGGAAGTGTAAAGCTTCTCATTTCAAGCACATTTTCAAAGATGCTAACGCCTAGTTGCAGATGTTCTATCCCCATAACCATCCACCTTTCGTATAAGCATCAGGTCAGATAGTTTGTTTGGTTATATATGATACCAATTGTATGGATTTTTCAAGGCACTGCACAATCGCTATTGCAATTTTTGAGAGATTTTCAAAAACCCCAGTCCGATGAATCATGTAACAAGGAAGCTTGCGACAATATCCATTATGTCTTCGGAGGAAATATGAAGAATTGACAGATCCTTTGATTGTATTAAAAAGCGCATGAAGTTTTGATCCTGAAAACATCAATTACTTGAAGCATAGAAGATGCTTTTCAAGCCCTAAACCATCAATTCTCGGCTCAGTTCTCAAAATAGAGCAAAAATTTGGCTGCTTTTTGGATGCAAGGGATGAATTGTTCTCCATAGGATGCTATCATTTGTGTTTCAAAATGAGTCCCTCATTTTCTGATTTGGCAATCAAATTATTTGAGAAGGGATCGCCCGAAATTAGTCTGAATTAGATCGTCTGTCGAAGAGAAAAAATTCCTAGACTCTCCTCTTATGAACAGAGGCATCCAAATTGCTCCAAAATTGAAATGCTGGAACACACGACAGAAGCATGGCAGCTTCCTTCGGAAACTGGAAGCGAACAATCATGTGCTCTGTTGAAATCTGGGTCCTCGTACTTAGAAGCTGTTCATATAGCAAAATAACTTACCAGAGAGCAAAAGACTGAATAACTTATCTTGTGGTTCTCTGATAAATAGCTTAACGCAGGGCGACGTTCTTCTGCCACTCTGCTTCTGGCAGTAGAGCGGATTCAGACGTCCATTAGGTCTCCAGATCCAATCTCGAATGCACAGGTGTATGGCCTAAGTCCATCGTCAAAACTCTGATTTACATTTAAAAGAAACAGCATGTGTTGTTTATAGTTCCTTCTAGACACGTGTCATTCATAAATTCTTTTAGATTGCGGCTCAGGAACGTGAACAAAAATAATAAACTGAATTACATAGGTAGGATAGGATAGGATATTTTAAAGTCAATGTTGTCTGGAAAATGTGCAATTATTATGGTTGTAATGATGTGATTGAAGTTTCAATAAGGTGGACATGAATCTTAATGTTAAAAAAGTCTTGGAAAAGTTGACTTTTTCATAAAGATAAACTTGAAAATACTTATGAAGCTCCCCTACCTTCTTCTGCAATGGTTCCTTTTGCCTTCACTATAGCCAGACCTGCCTCATGTACTGGGCAAGTTAAGGGCCACAGCAATAGTTGGACGCATGTTTCACTTATAATGGCGGTTCAGCATAAATGACTTCCAGCAATTCATATTGGTATTTAGAATCTGAGGTTTACTTTGCACATAGATAATCTGAGCCTCCCGAGATAGCTTTGCAGAGGGGGGTTATTTTTTCTGTGGTTTTAAAGTTCTACCTCAGAATTATGTATTTATTTTCATGATTTAATGTTGTATATATGTCGTCCTTTAAAAAAAGAAGACTTTAGATATGATAAGCACAATATTTTACCATTATTATAATAATCATGTTTGGAATATGTGATAGAGTATAAGGATGGAAATTAGTAATATGTCTTATATTATTTTTGCTAAATCAAATCTTCCTATGTGCTAGTTGTTTCTTGTGGTGGACTATGAATATTTGCTTAACTTGATGATGTGTGACAGATAATGCTTGCTTGCATGTGGATATAGCTCAATGTTAGGTCGTTTCACTTAATGCCTTACCATTTCTTACATTGGTCTATTCTATTCTATATGTTGAGACAACTTTGGTATGAGTGCATCTTAGGCCAGTGTTGAGATAAGCAACGCATTATTTTTCTTTTCTTTTTTCTTTTTTGATCCTATTTCTTAAAGCGAAAGTTAGCTGTTATATATGGTATTTGTTATTTTTTAGCTATTCTTTATGTTTGCTTATGTCGTTGCTTATAGACAATTCTAGGAAAGTTCCTTTGGAGGTTGAGAAGCGGATTTGATGTATTTTCTGTTATTTTTTTCCGAATCACGAGGGTCAATGATTATCAAGATCTAGCCGTTCCCAACCATTAGATATTATGGGGTTAAAGTAGTTAACAATAACCCCCTAGGTCTTTTAGTGGATTAGAATCTCTTGGAACAATTATGGCTGTTAATCTTGAGGTGTATGGGTGTGATGAGAAATCGCCTCATGGGTTATCGGCATAACCATTCTTCTCCAAAAAGCATTTCTATTCTGTTCTATTCTATTCTCCTTGTAGTTGGCAGACTATAAAAACAGGAGAGGAAGCCAAGCAAGCGAGAAATGAGTTCTTATTCGGGAATGACGATATGCGGGATAGTCGCGCTTGGCTGTGCGGTATGTTCTACAACAACATCATCATGCATGTTGGGTTTGGCAGCGTTTGTGGCAAATATATGGGGAATAATTGAGGGGATTGATGGATTAACAACCCATGAATTAAACATTTGCAGCTTTAAGCGAACAAAAGAAATATTTGTAGGTTCTGTGGCAGCCTGCGGGATTAGTTTCATCTCAACAATGGGTGCTTTCTGCTGCTGTATCAACACTCGGTCACGAACTTTAAAATTATTCCACTATTTGTGCTCTGTTGCCTCGTTTTATTACCTTGTTTGGGCTGTCATAATCACTTTCTGGTATCATGCCATGCGTCAAAATGATGCTTGTTCAGAATAGCTCATACCCGCTACCAGAAATCTTAGCATAATCATATGGATTAATGCAGTGTGGGGGTTTTTGGTGGTCATGCTTTCTTTTGAGATTTTTATACTAGCTTCATCATGTATACAACCATCATTCATTTATTTTGGGATTATGTCTATTCCAAAATCGCGCCAAATGAGCATTATTTTCAGCAAATCTAGTGCTTTTCATTTCTTTTTTTTCATTTACAAAACTGTATTGTATGTTGCATACTTGGCTTTTCTTTTGCATTTAACTTAAATAAGGCAAAAAATTAACTTGTTTTCTTGAAATTAACATCAAGAGATTATATAGCATTACACCAGTAAATATACTTTAAACAATAAATTCTTTGTTGACATCACAAGGAAAATAACTAATTCCTTAACAAAATCAAGCAAATATTACAATAAATAAAACATAAAATATTCCAATTGGCAGTCTTTTAACCACGTTTTTAACCTTCTTCAAGCTAGAACCATCCTCTTAAAACACTATAAAAGAGACAATTGTTAAAATGTAGTCAGTGTTAAATCGCGCTTGGCGCGGTTTTACAAGCACAACAAAAACCAATGCTTGCTAAAACTGCCTGTTTTCCTTCCCTTCACAAGCTATAATCCAAGATGTAATCCAATAAACACTCCTGCTGTGCATCAATTTAAAGTTGTTGTAGATTTGATATTATGCAAAATGCAACCAAAAATTGGTGCAGGATGCTTTAAGATCGATTGGAATACTCTGTGCTATTTCTGTAAACTCCCATTGAGCAGATCCGGTGGCAAATTAGCTTACAATGCAAATAATCCCCTGCATTCAAAGGGGAGTTTTTACACCGATTGGAATACCCTGTGATCTTTTTGCAAAGCCTTAACAAACAGATACGGTAGCAAATTGAAGCTTGCAGAGCTTTTAAGATGTAATAAGCATCTTAAATCCCAATGATGCCACATATTCATCTTCTGGTTGCATTCAACCCTGTAATCTTGGGTTCCAGCTCGCTTTCTTGCCATCCATGGCTTGAAACAGGAGACATCCCGAGCTTCTCTCCAAGTTTGATGGCATGCAGATTAGGTACCATAAAGCGGGAAAAATTGTGCGTAAGGGTACAAACTTAAAACTAGCACGATGAAAAGTTGAACCGAACAAAAAGGGCATACTTAACCGTAATGCAAAATATGGTAGAAATAAAATTGAATGGCACAAACGGAATAGAAGGACACAACCGAATGCAAAATATGGAGGAAAGATGGATTGGAGTACTTTGTGCTCTTTCTGCAAATCTGAAATGTGTAGATATGCCAGCAAAGCAAATCTTACAATGCAAATAATCCTTTGCATGCAAGCATAACCTGCAAAGCAATGAGAGCCTGCAAAAACTGGACGAAAGTGGGTGTAAAACACGCACAATCTAGCCTTTAGAGCTTCTTCTCAAGTTTAGAATGCCCTCAAGTCTTCTGAAATCCAGAAATGAAACAAATTTGTACCCTGTATCGAAAGGAACACTGTGTCGAATGCATATGCTCCAGCTCCATCTCTGCATTGCATTTATCTAGTAATACATTGAAGCTTGAAACTTGGAGCTATGGCGGAGCAGTGGGCCGGATCTGGCTTGAAGCTTGGAGCTATGGCGCAGAGCAGTGGGCCGGATGCAAGGAAACGGGCGTGAGGGCTCAAGAAACAGGCCCATGGGTTTTACATGGCGTAAACGCCTTTGAGTCTCCCCTTCTTACTCTCCTAATCTTGCTGCGAATCGCCCTAGGTATTGGAGCAATACCCATCCTGCTTTTCTCCTTCTAGGTATGGGCCCTCAGAGAAGAGGGAAACGCAGAAGCGCACGATCGAGAGAAAATGCAAAATAGAAAGAAAATAAAAGAAGGCGGGGGAAAAAGAAAACGCGAGAACGCGAGGAGGGAAAAGAAAAAAGTAAAAAAATTTGAGCACACGGGCGGGAAAAGCAAAAGCAAAACAAGAAAACAGCGGAAAAACAAGAAAACAGCGGAAAGTAGCAATCTAATTTTAGTCCAAAAATTAAGACATATTCTAAAAATAATTGAATGATGGTTATACCAAGGCCCCTTTCCACCATTGATCCATACTATCCACTTCCCAATAGTGTATAGGAATCCAAAATGGTGTCCTAAGATCTCCACCTTCATAAAAACTACCATCCCTCTTGACAATGTCAATATCCGGTAACGTGTCTCACATTGTCTTGAAAATTTTATACTATAGTTCTCTTGCATAGCACATGCTTGAAGATCATCTCTCTTCTAGTACCACATGCTTCAAAATGTCTCCACTACCTAGCATTCTATACATTAAAAAATAGAGTATATGTGCATATGTCTAAACAATTCATTTCCTTGCAATGCATATCCATTCCTTTCTTAATTTAATAACAAGAAACTTACATATTATATAAAATGCCCTTGTGGGCTTTTACACTTTGTAAAGACAAGGTGGTGCGCGAGCCAGGATAGTAGTATTAATTTTACATAATTTAAAAAAGGTATAATTTGATAGTAGTTTTAATAAAAGTTCTTATACGATAAAAGATGATGTGTTAAGATCAATTTGCAAACGTAAGATGGACTTTTGTTGGCTATACGTGCATGGGATAGTGATATTAATTCAATTCAATTAGATTCAAATGATATAAAAAAGGTGTATATTCACACGGTGGGTGACTCCGGGCACCAAGAGCTATTGGATGGGCATGTTCGTGAGTTATGCCTTGGTGTGGATAGTAGATAGCGATCCCTGTTTGTGAGGTATACTTGTACAATACTACAAGAATTGGGGCAATATACTAAAATGTGTTAATGTCATACATATATTATACTATTTTAGGAAGTATAAAAGGGCTAATTTAGGGAGTATAAAAGGGGATCTCACTGCCCTACATCACCCCCCATGTGAATATGCACCCAAGGGCTATTAATTTATAAATGTTGGATGTAATGACTTGTGTTAACTAAAAAAAAATTGCCCCTGCGGGGCCAAGGGGAATTAATTTATAAATGTTGGACGTAATGACTTGTGTTAACTAAAAAAAAATTGCCCCTTCGGGGCCTTGGAGATGGAGATGGTGTAGGGATGGCATGGATGGTTTGTGTTGTGGGAGGGGAAAAAAAAAAAAAAAAATCGCGCCTTCGGGACCTTAAAAATTATATATACTACTACAAAGTCAAGTGTGCAAGTGGAACAGTTGAAAAATATAATGATGCCATGAATGTAAAGAAGAATGGGAGGATGGCAAATGAATATTTGAAAATATGAAATATTAAATTTTCAGTTATACCATATCTTTTCCTGCTTGTATCGGTATCACAACTTGGTAAATATTACCAACCAGTGGAATATGAAGCACAACAGAAAGGTAAGCAATGCAATAGTTTAAGCATGAGTACATGTAAAGCTTTATTCAGCACATATGCAAAAACTTTCCAAACGTTTACGGTATTGATCATTTTCACAAATGCGAGTTGTACACAACTTACTATTTACTTCTGCCAAGAACCATGACAATCTTTGGAGGAGAAAATCCAAACATACGCAGATTAACATTACACATTTGAAGGCAACATGGATAGTGTACAAAATCTGTTAGATCTTTGATGCCTATAAACGGCAGCCAGATCCATCCAAAGAAGGTTCTGATTGTGCACTTCAAAAGCAAATAAATAATGTATGTCGCGCAAAGGGCCATGTTGCTGCAATCAAACTGGAGGTTGTGAAATATGCCATTGCAGTAATGACCATTAAAGCTGTGAAGGAGCTCTGTAAGCATGAAAATGAGGATGGAGTCTACACCGTCTGTTTGGTGAAAGAACTTGATGGTTAGAAGTTTGTGGATGCATATAATTAGAAAAGCCATCTTTTACTTTTGTACCATGCCCTAAAACAACAAGAAACAATGAAGTAGTTTTTCTAAGTTCAGTCCATAGAGTCTTCACCATTTGTCACTTCTATAGGATATAACCAGTCTAGAATCTGCCCTAAGTATTTTAGGTCAAACTCAGACCAATCAAGCTAAATTTACAGACTGACCACCTTCTCCAAAACATAGATAGAAGTCCCGATATGAAAGCTTAACTTTTCAATTAAGATTTATGAAATGGCCTGAGCTCTTGTCCTTACAGGAAATTTGAGATACTGAGATACAATACATAATGTATCTCGGGCAAAGGGCTATGCTGCTGGAATCAAACTGGAGGTTGTGCAATATGCCATTGCAGTAATGACCATTGAAGCTGTGAGGGAGCTCTATAAGCATGAAGACTCTACACCGTCGGTTTGGTGAAAGAACTTGATGGTCAGAAGTCTGTGGATGCATATAGAAAAGCCATCTTTTACCATATGGTGCCCTAAAACAGCAATAAACAATGAAGTACTTTTTCTAACCTTAGTCCATAGAGTCTTCATCATTTTTCGCTTCTATAGAAGATATCCAGTCTAGAATCTGCCCTAGGCATCTCTGGTCAAACTCAGAGCAACCAATCAAGCTATATTTCCAGACTGAATGCCTTCCTCAACACATAGATAGAACTCCCGATATGAAAGCTTAACCTTTCAACTAAGATTTATGAAATGCCTTGAGCTCTTGTCCTTACAGGAATCTGAGAAACAGAGATATGCCGCTGCACAAAGGCTTCCGACTGCCCACACACATCGAATGTAGAAAAAAAGCTGCAAGAAAATGACAGAGGGAGGGAGGTCTGGAATCCGAGCTTACATTCGAGAAGGCAAGATTTGTGTTCTCAAAATTTGGCGCTGCATCTTTCGTAGCCTATATGCTTCCTAAGAAGGCTTAGAAAAAGCCAACCCTAAAATACAATAGTCAAAGCCTTGCATGCATTCTAATTTTTCACTTTTAATTTTTAGCAGGCTTGCCTAACCCTAACCCGAGGTGCATGTGCATGATTTCGTGCAATCCAGCATGAGCTCGCCGGTCTGCCTAGCATGCAAATTATCATTTTTGGTGCTCCATCTGCCATTACCATCAGTTTGATACAGTTTGGACATGCGGAAGCAGCCATTTTTTTCGACATGCGGGAATTCAAAGGACACTTTCTTTTGAGCCGATTCTTGAGTACTCTGAGGATGCAATCAAAGAAGTTCCAAATTTTGAAGAATCATCCGTGATATAATCTCGTGGATTGCAATGTTTGCAGCTTTTAATCAGAGTGGCAATTTAGAGGAATCAAAAGCATTAGCAAATGCCTTTCGTGATTTGATCTTCTGGAAGTGGGTATAGTTCCAAAGCTTTCCAATTTCTTGAGAAAATGTTGCTGGAATATGTAATACCAGACAAGTACAAGTATTCCACTGTCCTTCATGCATGTTCAGGTCTTGCCATAGATGCTATGAGGATTTATGATTTTATTGTCCTTCATGGATTGGACACAGATATTACCATCGAAAATGCCCATGCCTTCATTAATATATATATGGTAAAGTGTGGAAGTGTGGAGAGCATTTGCTGTTGGATTTGTCATGCCATATGGGCAATGGTCTAGGATACATGGATTGACATTTAATTGTTTAATTCAGCCTGTTGGAAACACCTGTCATCTAATATGCATGTCGGTGAAAATTGAAACTATAAAAGGGAAGATTGACGTTGTAAAGGGACACAGAGAAGAGTTTGAGTTTTGCTGACCAGAAGGTTTTGGTGGAGAAGATTGTGAAAGAGACAGAGTTTTGGCATACTTGGGTTCGAATCCCAAGCTCTGATTCTAACATTGGTATCAGAGCTGGATGAAGAACAATCGGATGGATTATATTGTGAATCGGATGATATAGTTCCTGCCTCAATCAAAATCGGCACTGGGGTTTAGTGAAGATCCGATTTTGGCATTTCGGACTGTCACAGAGATTGTAACAGAGATAAGACCTCCGAAGATCACAGGGTTTCGTGATCACATGGTTTCGTGACCAAATTTCTCTTGTTGCTCTGGCTTTACTAGCTGGACTTGTATAGTTGCGGTGAATCGCCATTGCTTCGCAGTGGGCAGCTGATTTCAGATCCTCCAAGTTTATCCTGTATCTGCAGCATAGTTAGAAGTTAGCAGTTATTCGTTAGCTAACGGCTAACGCGAAAATAACGGCTAACGAGTTATCAGCCAAGGTGATAACGTGTTATTTTGGGGGCAAAAAAAAAAAAAAAAATCGAATTTTAACAAATTGAAACTTGTTATTGACTAATTCGAGCATGCTGAATTCAAATATGGAATCAGAATTTTGAACAGACTACTCTAACCTGCTGAAACTTCATCTTAGTACCCAAACCTGTGTTGCGCTCAGTCTTACAAAATTCCCTTCATGTATCTGCATGTTCATAGCTTATCCTGCAATTAAAGTCCACATCTACCAATATTTTTACTTCAAGTAGCAACAAAATAATCACCATAAAAAAAACTTAATTGTTATTACTATTAACCCAAAAACATACATTTGTCTCTGAAATCTCAAATTGCCAATAACACAAAAAAAAAAGATGTTTGTCTCAAATAGCATAAAGAAAGAGATGCTCGTTTCTCGTGTAAACTTCAAGCTTCATGTTCGTGCTTACAATACTTGCAACGTACTCGGGCTTGTCCAGAAGTTTTCCCTTCATTAACAATTATGACATGCTCCCATTCGGGTCCCTTCCTCATCCTAAAACAGTCAAAAATACATGGTGCATCATCATGATAGAAACTAAGCTTATGAAGCGAGCATCTCTTGTATATCACTAGAAGGAAGATAAAAAAAGGACATTCATAGAAAACAGCGGCAAGGCAAATAAAAGAGAAGGCTTCACAAAGATATATTTCGCACTTGATTTTAAATATGCACATCGAATCTAAGCTTTGATCCCACAACTTAAGTGCAAGGACCTCAATGACAAGAAAGTCCTTTCTTGTTATCTTGTAGTGTTTGATTCATGATACTAAACGAACTAAAAAGCAAAACAAAAGAATAGTTGGTCTAATATGCATGCTATCAAGGTCAAGTTCATTGCTGTGTTGATGTCAGCAGTAAAACAAGATCAAGTTTCAGGTGAAAGGATAGAAACTAAGCTTATGAAGCGAGCATCTCTTGTATCACTAGAAGGAAGATCATATAAGGACATTCGTAGAGAACAGCAGCAAGATAAATTAAACAGAAAGCTTCGCCACTTGATTTTATATATATAAATGTCGAATCTAGCCTTGATCCCATAACTTAAGTGAAAGGCCTCAAGCAGCAAAATTGAAGTTAAGTACCTTCTTATTATCTTCTAGTGTTTGATTCATGATGCAACACGAACTAGAAAGCAAAACAAAAGAATAATTGGTGCAATATGCATGCTATCAAGGTCTGCAAATTTACAGTTTTGGCTCAATCACTAAGTTAATAGAACTAAGTTTGGATCAAGTTACATACATGGCTGCTGTAATGCTGCTGTTTTGGATTCTTGTAGCAGCAAGGTCGCTGCTGCAGCCAGTAGACCTGCTGCTCCTCACAAAATCTGTTCTGCAGTTGCAGTAGAAGGTCGGCTACAAGCTGCAGAATGTTGAACACGTTTGTTGAGCAAACAAAATGAGCAAACAAAAGATGAAGATGAGCAAACAAAATGTTGAACAGAATCAAAGAAAGTAATGCTAGTAACAGTTAAAATAAGGTGTTTTTGTTTGATGGGTACCTTGCGAAAATGAAGCGAGTAAGAGTGAGTATCACTGCTGCAGCCAGCCGAATCGAAGCAAGTCGATGCATTCAGGCGGCCGTTTGCACCAGCGCCGCCAAGAAGACACGGAGGAGAGGCACACAAAAAAAAAAAAGAGGGAAAAATGGGTCAAAAAAATGTCGCCCCAAAATAATACGTTATTTAACGTTATTTTTTTTATAACGCATAACGCGTTATCCCCAATTTGATAACGCGTTATCTTCTAACCCTGCAGTAAGTGGGCAGTGGGCAGCTGATTTCGGATCCTCCAAGCTTATCCTGTATCTGCATACTGTTGAATAAAGGAAGGATTGGCTGTGCAAAATCTGTCTGTAGTTTGATTGTTGTGATGCTGCAGAACTGAATCGATACACAGAAAGAAGAACCGATTCTGTTTTGATCTGTGAGGAGATAACTTAGCATGCTTGGAGTACGTCAATCTGACTTGAGGTAATCTTGTCTGATTTGCTGTATTGTTTTTCTCACAAGATCGTGCTCTATTATTTGAATCTGGATCTGTGTGTTGTGAGCCAATTCTTGTTCAGTCAGATTGGATTACAGTTTAATCTAGAGTGTGGGGGCTAGCTTTAAAGGCTGTTGCATGGTGTCGGACTGCAGTGCAGGGTTTTGCCGATGCCTGTAAGGGTTTGTTGCAGCGAATCTCCTTGTTGGTGGTGCAAGATTTGTTTATTTAGCTTGAAGGTGTCGGTCTGTCAGTTGTAGTAGGTCTGTGTTCATAACTGTGCTAAGCTTGGGCATCGGATTTGGACACCGGAATTGTAGTTATATCGGTTGACAGCAATTGCCAGGGTGGTTGATTGCTTTCGTTTGTGTTGCAAAACAAAGGAGAAGTTCGGCCTGTCAAAGCATACTGCAAGTACAGAGGTTTGGATAAATCTTTGTCTTTTGCTAAGTTTTGGAGATCTTAGTGTATTGCATTATATCTTGTTGGGGCTAGCTTTATCATTGGAATATGGAAAAGGTTTGGTTTAGGTTCATGTTGCTCTGACTTTTCTAGTCAGAATCTGCTAACTGCGGTGAATCACCTATAGTGAGTGCTCTAGTTTTTCTAGCTGGAATTCATTGATTGCAGTGAATCGCTATATATTGTGCATAGAGCTTCATAAGAATAGTTTGATTATTGCTTCAAATTTTTCAACAGTGGTTTGCTTGTTGAAGATTTAATATTGTAGCAAATCTGTGGCTAGAGAGCTAATTTGCGCTCAAGGCGATCAGTATGGCTTCTAGTTATGGAGTATGCTATTATTGTCATGAAAGTGGACATAAGAAGATTAATTGTCCAAAATTGAAAAAAATATCCTGTTATAATTGCGGAGGATTGGGACATACCTCCGTTAGATGTTCTAGTCCTAAAAGATTTGAACAATGTGGATGTTCTAGTCCTAAAAGATTTGATATATGTGGACGTCAATTGTCAAGGGAAAGTGGAAGAAGAGAAGTGAACATAGACTTTGAGAAACCAAAAGACAATCAAGCGGTAAAATCGTCTATTTTATCAACTTATGAAATTAATAAATGCTTTTCTGATCATGAGGCTGATGAATTTATAATTAATAAATGGGTCTTTGAACGATCGATGAGTTAACTCTACTAAGCTTTTGACTAATATTTGTCCCAGTAAATATATGAGTCATGTGCAGTTGGGAAATGGAGACTTGCAGGAAGTAACAAGCAAAGGAATGTTGCAGTTAATTGATCTCCATGGAAATAGTGTTGATGTTGGTAATGTTTTGTGTGTTCCGGGTTTGCATAAAAATTTGATTTCCACTACCAATTAGTTGATTTGGGATATGAATTAAGGTTTGACAAAAAAAAGGTTGTAGGGTTTTGCTTGATGGTGAATTGAGGTTTCTTGCAAAGCGAGCCCAACTGCAATCTGTTTGATTCTCAAATAATTGCTTGAAAAGTGTGAATATGTTGGAAGTTACTAAGTGCTCAACATGGCACAATAGACTTGCTCATACGCATATGAACAATATCAGATACATGATTAAAAATGGCTATATTCATGGGGAAGATGATACTCTTGGGAAATACATCCGTCTGTGTTGTATGTTAGGAAACTAACCGCATTGCCTTTTAGCGGATCAAAGAAAAGAGCCATGGAGCCTCTTGATCTCGTACATACAGATCTTTGTGGTCCATTGAATGTGCAAGGAAGAACGGGTAAAAGGTATTATATATCTTTTATTGATGATTTTAGTAGAAGGGGAAAATGCTATCTATTGTCAACTAAAGACAAAGCCCTTGATGCATTAAAGATGTACGTACATGAAATGGAAAGGGAAACAGGACGTAAAGTTAAATGCATTAGATCAGATAGAGGTGGTGAATATCTTTCAAGAAAGTTTAAATATTTTTGTCTTGAGCGTGGAATAAAAAGACAACTCACATGTAGATATACTCCGCAACAAAACGGTGTTGCAGAAAAAAAAAATAGAACAGTTCTAGATGCTGTAAGATCTATGATAAAGTTTGCAGGTTTGCCAAATTATCTTTGGGAAGAAGCAGTCAAAACAGCATTTTTTATATAGAACAGATTGCCATCAAGCAGCTTGGATGGAGGCATTCCAGAGGAGATATGGTCAGGTACTCAACTAAATCGCTCATATGATGGTTTTAAGGCTTATGGTTGCTTGACATATGCTCATGTTCCTGAAGAAATAAGACTTAAATTGGATAATAGAGCAGAAATAGGATTTCTAGTCGGTTATGATGAGGAATCAAAAGGGTTATAGAATTTTCATACCCGAAACAAAGAAAATAATAACTAGCAGAGACGTCGTATTTGATGAAAGAAAATTTTACAAAGATAGACATGAAATAGGAACTTCAGAAAAGAAAGGGGAAGTAGAAAGAGCCATTGCTCATGATAGTAAAATTGACTTCGCTACTGACTTTGACTCTGACGAAGAGAGTGAAGATGACACGTACAGAACAGGTGATGAGGAAAGCGAAGACATCAATAGAGCAGGATCGGCACCACCTATACCAGAAGCAGAAGCAAGGCAACGAAAAAGGAAGACTGAGGTGGAAAAGCTTAAAGATACAGGTATAGACTATAATCCTGAAATGTATGGTAGGTATGGCACAGGGAAAACCAGAAGAATTGGAAAACCTCCAGTTAGATTTCCCTCGTTAATGGCTGTGTTTGAACCTGATGTTCCCAATCTTTTGATGAAGCAATCAATTCAGAAAAGGCATCTGAATGCGTGAGGGCAATGCAAGAAGAGATGGACTCTTTCAAGGAAACCGGTACGTACGAGTTAGTAGAATATCCTAGAAGTAAGAATCTGGTTGGAAATAAATGGATTTATAGAATAAAAACAAATGCTGATGGATCAAAAAGATATAAAGCTAGGTTGGTTGCTCAAGGTTTTTTTAAAAAAAAGGGAATTGATTATGAAGAA
Source organism: Isoetes taiwanensis (assembly GCA_021234155.1). NCBI lineage: Eukaryota > Viridiplantae > Streptophyta > Lycopodiopsida > Isoetales > Isoetaceae > Isoetes > Isoetes taiwanensis. The sequence goes on along the minus strand of JAJEKV010000020.1, from coordinate 5,546,979 downwards.
ACATACTCCCCTATTGTCAAGTTAACAAGTGTAAGACTCGTATTAGCAGTAGCAAATGCTCTCAAACTTGATGTACATCATATGGATGTGAAAACTGCATTTCTGAATGCCAGCTTACAAGAAGAGATATATATGAAACAAGATCCAGGCTTTGAAACAGGTACTGGCATGGTTTGGAAATTAAAACGAGCAGTGTACGGTCTAAGACAAGCGCCTAGAGAATGGTATAAATGCATGGCTAAGTATCTGAGAGAACAAGAATTTGAAAAACTTAAAAATGATGGAAATCTTTACATGCTCAAAGAGGGAGATAAATTTTGTATTATTGATCTGTATGTAGATGATTGTGTGATGGTTTCAAATTGCATGAAACATCTAGATAGATGCAAAGATATTTTGAAGAAAAGATTTAAAATGATGATCTTGGAGAACTCAAAACAGTTTAGGGTATTGAGATGAATAGATAAGGAGAATAAAATACTCAGACTTAGTCAGTCCAGAAACATTGAAAATATGATAAAAATATTTGGATTAGAAAGTGCAAACACAGTGAGTACTCCACTTGTAGCAGGTTATAAAATTTCAGCAGCTTTATGTCCATCATCTGAACATGAAAAAAAGGAAATGGAAAACATTCCATACAGGGAACTCATAGGATGTCTGCTATATGTTGCTAACAGTACACGTCCAGATATTGCTTTTGCAGTAAATCTATTAAGCAGATATAACAACAATCCAGGCAGAGGACATTGGATTGCAGCCAAAAGGATCTTAAGATATTTAAAGGGCACTAAAGATCATGGAATCACTTTTAATTCTTATAATTTGGTCTTATTTGCGTATTCAGATGCAGATTGGGCAGGAGATCTAGATGCCAGAAGATCAACATCTGGCTATGCCTTGGGGTGCTTGCAGGAGGTCTGATATCATGGAGAAGTAAAAAACAATCATCTGTTGCGATGTCTTCTGCAGAAGCTAAATACTCGGCAGCTTCTTCAGCAGCTAAAGAAATTGCATGGGTAAGAAGACTATTGACTGAAGTAGGTATACCTCAGCCAAATCCGACTGTGCTGTTAACAGATAGTCTAAGTTGTATTGCTATAGCAAAAAATCCTGTGCATCATGAAAGAACCAAACATACTAGAAACGTGTGCCCAGCGATGCCGGGCATTAGTCATGAACATGTGGAATGGATAGACATAAGGGAGTCTCTAGGTGTAATTAAAAATCGCTAAATGTAATGGTGTCTATAGATGTAACAGAGTGTCAGGCCTTAGGTGGGGATGGGTAGGAATAATGGATTTTATGGGATGAAATAGAATGCTTAGATGTAATAGAGTTCGTATTGTTTTAGGGTTTTGTGGCAAATCCAGATTTGATAGATGCATTCTGGCAATAACAAATGTTGATTTGTGTGATAGTTAATGTGATTTACCCCCCCTTTTTTTATCAAAGGGAATTCAATTGAATTTGTTGTTGTGGGCATTAGTAGTTGTGTTAACTGAGCCATGTAGAGATTGTTGTTGTTCGTGAATACCTGGTAGGCTAAGGTTATCAGGTCCTTCTAGATGGCCAACAACCGCAAGGATTAGGCTTTATGGTACATGCGATCGTTGTTATTGTGTGATCAAATCATTACATGAGTTTTTGTATTTCCTATATAAGTTTTAGAAGAAATAGCTTGATTTTCAATTTACAAAACACATCCACTCTAGTAAAAGTAGAAACCCTAGACTTGTAAGAAAAGTTCACTAAATAGTCATGACTCATGTTTAAGCACATGCAAAATTTTGGTAAGAAAAATACGACTAATACATATTTGTGGTATGGTTGCTATATACAATTGTCTTCCTCCTCTTGACTTTTTAGAAATCATGATATGTCAAACCCTAAACCCTCAACTCCCAACCCCAATCCTATAGCCGAAACCTTAAATGGTCGCATGGAATGTCCGGGCATTACCATTGGTATATTATTTGAACCCAAATGTAGCTATGGAAGATCGGGCATGAGGGATGTGATATAAGGCATTGAATTGCGGGGAAGATGCTTAGCTCAAAGAAGAGTATATAAAATTATCTTTTTTGGTTGGCTTTCTCCAAACTATTGGAGTTGCTTCCGATGCCTTTCAAAAGAGAAATAAGGATTACCACAAAGTAGTTTGAGACCAAAGTAAGGCTTTGCTTAGAAGCTATTTTGGAAATATCGTTTTGCACCATTTGATGGTTTGCAAGCATTCTCGTTAACTCAAATAAATGATAAGCCAATGGTTGTTTTAGGGTACAATCAATCTTGGCACTTCCGTGATCTGCAAAATCTTTAGTGGAACCATCAACATAATATCTTTTTCAATCCATTCTTCCAGAATAGCTCCTTAGATTGAAGAACTTTTGTTTCCTGTTAGTGATTGTAGTAACTTTGTCATGTCTTATTGTTTTTCCCATCCTCTCCTAAGTATATAAAATGACGTGAATATTTTAAAAAGCTAATAACATACTTTTAGCAAAATGAATAATGGAAAGAGAGAAAGAACCACCTGAGAGCTTCATGGGTTGAAATGTCATAGGACTTCCAAGAAATAAGTAGTCTGCGATCCGGGCATTAGAGAAATGGATGAGGTTTGTCTCGAATTATAGTACTCAAAATCTTTATTCCTTGGTAGCTTATGTCTTCTTAGAGAAGAAAATTATTCCTCGATGTCACGTAAAATGCATAGAGATCTTCCCCGCAACAACAATGTATGATTATGAAACAGGCCCAGCAACAGCAACCTGTCCAGTCCCACAATTCTAGCCATGAGAAAAGTTCCAATCAGAGTATAATGGGAGAATCATTTTATAGATTCTTCACATATTTTCCTTGTAAACTCCACCACTAACATAGCCAATCCAAGTTCTAGAGTGCCAATAGTAACCGATTCACATGGAGGAGAGGTGACTCCTTTTCTTGATGAACACTCACATGCATGGTTTATAGCAATAGGAGAGACTGGATCTGCATATACAACCAATAAATACGTATATCCGAATGTGCAATTTCTGACATTATTATGGTACCATAATCATGCCATGGGAAGATCCATATTGAATGTATATGCAGGTCTAGCTGGTTTGTATGTCCTAACTTCCAAGGAGGAAAGAAGGGCAATCTTTTCGACGAAAAATTTGCTTACATATAAAAATAGCTGCCTTTCTTGTTGTAGCTCAACCTGCAAATACAACTGAAAACATAGTTATATCAGACATAGGACTGAGCCAAAAACATAAGGCAAGTAAAACATGCATTATTATACAGATTTGGTAGTGAACTAACATGATAGAAGATTTTATCCTCAGATTAATCTTTGAGCTGTGCAGATCTAATAGTACAATTGATCCTAACACAGCTCTTCTAATTCAAGAGAGAGACATGTGTCAACATTGCTTCAGAATTCACTAAAAATAATTTAAAATAATTGTGATTGACGTGAACATTGGCAAGGGATAAGCTTCATCCAGCCTCTTCAGGAATATGGCTACCTCTTGATGCTGCATCTAATTGGGCTGAAACGCGTCAACAATGTGTAGCCTTTGTAACGTCATTGCTCCTACTTGAGATAATCCATAGAAGAGGGGCATTCAGCCGTTGTGCTGTACATATATCAGTATCAGCTTGTTGGAACTGTTTCCACTTTAGAAGGATGTTTGCACAGAGAAAATGTAAAAAATTTCGATAATGGAAGAATATTTGCATATGGATGCCCAAAGACCAAGAGATATCCTGATGCAAAATTCATCATAAGCATGTAGAAGAAGAAATATATCACCTAATTTAAATTTAATGGCAAATATCCTCTTGCAATAAGTACAATATTCATAAGTTCTGTGGTGTATGAGAGGTATTTTCATAATAATACAGTTCAGAGGTAAATAACCTTCACTTCAAATTTTTGCTTTTGGAATAGGATGCAATCTTAAATACCTCAGAACTATCAGCCCGGAATATGTAACTTGTTATGACCACAAATTCTTGGCAATGGACAAAAAATGCCTATCCTTTACAGTCATACCATTCAGATGTCCTAGTTTCTTTTTATTGGGTTGCATAGAAGCTAACTTCTCGCAGGCAATTTTGAAGGGTTTCTAGTGAACAAATAAAGGCAATTTTGAACCACCGTTTCGCAAAAAAAAACAAATGTCAAAACGGTTTTTTGAAGTAGTAGACAATTGGGGAATGAAGTAATAGAAACTCTGGGGACCATATTCTGCAAACAAACACCAAGTTCATCTTCATATCCAAGTAGCGAAATGACACGTACAGAATGAGATGAACAATATATAGGAAAGAAAAGAATAGAATAGAATATATAGGAAAGAGAAGCTCCTTTTGTTATGAGGGGTAACATCATTTTCAGTTTGAATCTTACGGGTAAGGACAATGTTTTGATGGGTTGTAGGTTTAAGTTTCTATATTATTCTTCTTTTTGCAGTGAATGGATAGACCTTGCCAAATTAACAGGCCTGCAAGCTCACCTTGGTCAACACATGCAAGTCTTGATGATGAATCTCACTTGGTGTTTGTAGATGAAATGGAGTCCTTCCAAGAACACTCCAGAAGCTTGAATCCTAAAAGAAAAATATTGTCATTAGTTTTTGCAAGAAAGCTGAGACGCCCAATGCTGTGTGCTCACCGTGGTCAATACATGCAAGTCTTGGTGATAAATCTCACCTGGTGTTTGCAGATGAAATGGCATCCTTCCTTCTTACACTCCAGAAGCAAGGGAAGAACTCTCCAGAAGTTTGAATCCTGAAAGAAAAATATTATCATTAGTTTTCGCAAGAAAGATGAGACGCCCAATGCTGTGTGCTCACCGTAGTCAACACATGCAAGTCTTAGTGATGAATCTCACCTGGTGTTTGCAGATGACATGGCATTCTTCCAAGAACACTCCAGACGCAAGAGAAGAACAATCAAAAAACTTAAATCCTGAAAGAAAACTATTCCCATTAGTCTGCAAGAAAGTTGAGATGCCTAATGCTTTGTTCTACCTGGTGTTTGCAGTTGAAATGGTGTACTCCAGAAGCAAGAAAAGAACACCCCAGAAGTTTGAATCCTAAAACAAAACCAGAGCAAAAAGGATCCGACCCAGCTGAAGAGCCCAATGCTGTTTTCTACTCACGTTATGAGGATCCGACCCACGTGAGGCGCCCAATTTTGAGGCGCCAAAATGGGACGGAGAAGAAATCATAAGACAAAATTCGTAGAGCAAGAGGTTTGTCATCCATCGAAAATTTTCTCTTTGAATCTAAAATTTCCCATTGAATAATGTATGGCGATTTCAAATTCGTGGCATTCAATGCCGGCAACAGGACCGCAAGATGAAAGGGAAGGCTGCAACTTGGATCTCGCAGGGGGCCGCAAGATGAAGGGAACGCCGCATGCGGCGTTACATGCGGCATTCCAGGCACATTCCCCAACTCCATCTCAAAATAAAATTGCATATTCATTTCATAAGGGACCTTATTGCGAAAAATGAGTTAGTTATGCAGTATGTGGAGACCACTGAAACGCACAAATGACGTGCTAGCTATACTCGCCACCCAACCACGAGCTCAGCACCGATACTGAATGCCCCTTGAGCTCTCCCCCGAGCCTCTTTATAGCTAGCAGCCCTCTATGCATGCATGCATGCATAGAGGGCTGTCCAGAGAGGGGTTGCATGCATCCATAGAGGGGTTGAATGCATCTTAGGCTTATTTACCAAGGCAATGATAGAACGTAAGCTTAACTTGTTCAAAGAAATTATGGGAATATCTAATGAAGCGATATGGCATGAAGGGGAAGTGTTGGGTTTGTCATGCCATATGGGCAATTGTATGGATTGACATTTAATTGTTTAATTCAGCCTGTTGGAAACACCTGTCATCTAATATGCATGTCGGTGAAAATTGAAACTATAAAAGGGAAGATTGACGTTGTAAAGGGACACAGAGAATAGAATAGAATAGAAGAGTTTGAGTTTTGAGAAGAGTTTGAGTTTTGCTGACCAGAAGGTTTTGGTGGAGGAGATTGTGAAGGAGACAGAGTTTTGGCATACTTGGGTTCGAATCCTAAGCTCTGATTCTAACATTTGCAATATGCCTTGAAGAAGTAATATGAGCTTCAAAAGGTAAATTTATTTGCAAGTTTGCAGCTGGCTTAGTACAATGGCACTTGCTGCTCAATAATAACTAAAATGATAACTTATAGCGTTCTCTTGCTAGTCAATAGTTAGGATAATATTTAGTGCTCCTTGAAGCACAGAGGCTCAAAATGAATAATCATCATGTTGGTCTATAAGCTAATGAATAATCATCATGTTGGTCTATAAGCTGATAGATAGCGGTAATTCTACCACAACTATAAACTTGGCATTCACTTAGCTAACATTATAGTGCATGCATTTCTACCTGCGTCTTGTTTTGCATGAATGAACTGACTATCTAAAGTAACTTATGTAGTAATAAATCTGTATACTGTAGGGCCCACATAGATATTTAAACTTTCTTGTTGCACCAGTTGTGGGTGCAGGCAAAGTAAGGTTGTGCTGCTCGAAAAGTAAATATTGAAGATATATGATAGAGTCCAATAAATTTTATTTTAGAGCTCTCCGTGTTTTACTATTAGACATGTGGAACCATGGCTCTTCTATTTCACTTCTATCTGTAAGGATGATTATTTGAGTGTAGAGGCTAGATCGATAATGATTGATATTTAAATTGGGTAATTTGAAGCAAAAACATTGGAGGAATGTCGTTGAGGATGTAAATTGGTATGGAAATGGTCCTAGGAAATGGTCCTAAGTCTATGAAGAAGAAATATGAATTTGAGAAGGTGCTTCATTATGTTTTAATATTTTCCATGTTCTTCATGTATATTGTTGGTTTGATTTATTTGCACATCGATAGCTAGCTACCGTTTATTCTTGGACTGTTTCCAAACATTGAATGGGTATGTTTGCAGAGAAAAAGGATGTGTTATAGGCGAAGGATGTAAAGTCTAGAAATTAAAGCAATAGCAATTAATTTTTCTCTATCTAGGTTGCAAGCCCTTTTCTATTTGCTTCAATTCTAATTTTTGCTACAGGTAGAAGTTGCATTGTTGTTACTAGAATTTCGTTCGATATCTTTACCTTTAGCTCTTTTCTTTGGCCGTAATCTCTATTTAAGGTAAATGCATAGAGTTGTTGAAAATACCCTGCGTCGTATTGCAACTATCAAATCATGAAAAACTAACTAAGGTAGGTCTCCATAGTTTTCTACATTGTTGCCAATTATCTCATATTTGGCTTCTACTTTTGGAATAAATTGATGTATAGTAACTAACGGCATGTAGCTATTGTCATTATAGCTGCCATGTTTATCTACCGAGTCTGCAAAATTATACTTATGCTATTTGCTCATCCAAATGTAAGGTTATCGAGGTTCGTTTAGCATTGCGGATGCAATGCTACAAGCTTTCTATATGCTTGGCAGGCTCTGAATAATTTAACAAGGATGTGGGTGCTAATAATGAGGTTTTTTAATCGTGAATAGATTTCAAAAACATTTGTATCCTTGCTAGCATTTCAAAAAGGACTAAAAAAAGTTATCGCTTTAGCTTATCGTAGATTTCCTCAGTAGTATTATTTGCAAAAAGTGATAATGTAAATAGCTCCTTTTACATCCCAAACATATTTGTTTTATATTCATTTGGGTCCCATGGCCAACTTGGTCTCCGTGGACATTAAAAATTAATCTATCTTTCTTTCTTTCTTATAGTGGGAAAGATTACCTTCAACGAAAACTTTCACTCACTTAGCTTCATGACCAACCATTGATATTAAATAAAAATGTTGGAATATTTGTCATTTTGTTGTGTCTATAACAAATATAAGTACCAAAGACATTCCAGGGTGTATTATACGGCAGAACATATCATCAAAGGCAAAGTTTGCAAAGCATTCAACCAGGGCTTCATTGTACGCTTTGTTGCATGGGCTACTCATATTGAAACTATATAGACAATTATCCATTGCTGCACCACCAACATGTTTCACATCCAAATATACTATAGCATAAGTTATATTTAGTTTAAAATAAAATTACCTTTGTTCTTCAATGATTGTTGGGGTCTTCCATGGCATTCATCTAACTATCTCTACTCATGCTTACCATGCAAAACTTATTGAAAATTAATTTTAAATTGTTCCTTTCTTTATATTCTTTTCAACTTTATTCAAGCAAGAAGATGTCCAAACATCCCTAAAGTTGTTAGATTCAAAAAACAGGCACATTACATAAATGTTTGGATCTCATCAAGTTTATAGGACTTCAAAGTATGTTCTTTTGCCTCCCTCTTATCGCCCCCTTTTTGTTAGGAGTAATGTTCTTCACGGGACATTACTTGGGGTTCACCGTGAGGGAACATTTTCTTTCGAATCATCTGAAGGGGATTCACATATATAACATTTCAAACGACATCTTACGTGACGTTTCAAGGCACAAGCATATTATAAAAATAATTTAAAGTTGAAATCATGTGAAATTACTTCGTCCTGGTCATTTCTTTGCTTAACTCTTTCCTACAACCCTTCTAGTCTTTGGATTTTTCCATGTATCTCCTTCCACAAAAGAGCTCTTATGGAAATTGGGCTCATCCACTAGTGAAAATTCTTGCCACAGGCCCCTAAGCTACTCTTAGGTGGCCTGCTTTGAGCATCGTGAGTCCCCTTGGATACAGCCCTTGCAAGCTTCCTAAACAACATGACTAAGTAAAGGACCTCTTGTCACTGCATACTTGCTAGAGATGTGCTAAACGCCATGAAGATGACGCTATGAGAACATCTCCAACACGTTTCACATTTATGTAGCATCTCCCCACCTTCCCAGGGCCGAAGTAGGCATCGCACATGCCTCAAGCCAAGCCTTCTTATTGCGACAAGAGCTTCCATTCTTGAACCTAGGCCAAAAAATCCCCTAAAAATATTCCCCCTTCTTTGCCCCACCATTGACAAAATCATAGAAAAGCTCATTTCGGAACCTTATCGTCTCCTCCTCCCAACACTGCCCCTTTCACAAACATCCTCTATTTTTCTCTCTGCATCATCATCCCTTTATTTCCCTCACACTCTTTGCCCCAAGCCTGCCTTACCACTAGTTTACTTTTTTTCTTTGAAATGCTAAATATCCTGAAGGCGACATGTGGATATAAACCATTAGAAATACGGAATTGAGACACATAAATACAGTGCACACTCTAGATATACGCATTAGTACATCCATTCGAATACGTCATGAAATCATAATAGAACCATATTGAAAAGCATATAAAAATATATAGGAAACCCCCTGTTATTAACAAGGTTGCATATGAAACGAGAGTGTTGCAGAACTCCCGTTTCAAAGATTCCCTTAAAAAAAACACCATGCTCTTAAAATTGGCCTTTTTTTTATAAACTTGAGAATTTCAAAAGGTTCAATTTTTTTTCCCTCATTTTTGCTCCTCATTAAGTGACAAGTTTGTTTTTTGCAAAGAAACACCCTTGAAAATGGCAAAATATAGACATGAATACATAATCTCTGAAAGTGAGATATCAAAAACATCAAAATAGAGAAAAAACAATAATTATTATTTCTTTAAATTTTTTCAGTACATCAATTTGGCACCCTCAAAATTTGGTGCGTATCGAACAATACGCTCGTCAGACGTTGCAACTGGGTATCTGTCCCAAGTCTCCACGTTTAGTTGTTCCAACAAACATGTTTGACATTCTATTGGCTGAATAACAAACAAGAAAATAAATAAGTAAATAATTGAACACTAGGACACATAAAACAAAAAATGTAAAAACAAAAGTGTATTCCGGAATGCACTTTTGCTTTTCTAAAAAACAAAAGTGTATTCCAGAACACACTTTGGATTTTCAGAAAAAGCAAAATTGTATTCCAGAATACAGTTTGGATTTTTAGAGAAAGCAAAAGTGTATTCCGGAATACACCTTTGTTTTCTGAGAAAGCAAATGTGTATTCCGGAATACACATTTGCTTTCCTGAGAAAGCAAATGTGTATTCTGGAATACGTGTATTTCGAAACAACATGTTGCCTACCATTTGGTTAAGGATTTATTTCCTACCATTTAGGGGGCCCCGTTTAATATGCGACCTCCTTATTTTTGTTGAGGGTGAAAACTAAAAGCATTGATGCGCGACCTCTATATTTTGTTGAGAATGAAAACTAAAAGCATTGATGCACAACATGCAATATTCTTGACACATTCCTTGTAACTTGTAAGACATCATTTTAATAAAAAGTCATATCATTTCAAACCTCATACATTTTACGTGAACATTATTATAGAAAAATGCAAAAGCTACTCCATTCTACCTCAATTTCAATTTAACGTAAGTTAACAACGACTTGTAGGAACCATTGTGTTCTTCCTGCACTTGTGAAGGACAGTAATGATTTTTACATGCCAACTTCAGTGCCTAAAATCTCATGATGAAGTGATGAAGTGATTACAATTTACAACGTGTTATTTTAGCCAAAAAGTTTTTTACCATTGGATCAACATATCAGCCACTTGAAATTGCAGTTTTAGGGGTTATGTTCAAAACACCATGGTGTTTAAAATTGATGTCTCTTTGATATAACCAGTGCTCTTAAACTTTCTAAATTGGCCTTTACTTTAGCTGTATGTAATAGTAGGTCCAGAGCTAGAACCAATTTTTATGTCTTGTTTAATGGTTTACAAATGAATTCCAAGTATTTGTCCAAGGTGGTTCAATAGTAACAATGATTTTCAATTCCTCAATCATGCACCAATTGTGGCATTTGACATCAATGTTGTATTGCACGGCTCCTGATATCCAAAGTATCATTTCCTCTTCTTTCTAGTTGCTTGTTAGCCTTGAAGCTGCATTCCGTTTAAACATACGGAGTGCCTCCTTGCAATGACCTTGCTCAGCAAACGATGTGATCATAGTATTCCAAAAGGTCGTAATTTTTTCAGGCATTTAATCATACAAGTGCTGGCCTGTAAGCTGTCCTAGCATTGAGTACGCTACGATCATGAAATCCATGAGATAATATTCTGCTCAAGCATTTCTTCAAATAGTTGCACGTCGTCTTTATATTGGCCCTGCTGTATAAGCCTACAATTATTACATTCCATGACACATGATGTTTTTTTGACATTTTTTTACAGAACTTATTCAGCTCAAGAGCTTCATTTATCAGAACTTGAAGGGTACATGCTTCAACCATGGCAGTCCATGAGCTCACATCCCGCATAAAAAAGTTCCAGTGCCTCTGCAATTTTTCCCTAGTGGCATCATATAAATATATCAATCATATAAATTTGTGTCTTTTCCTCCTTAAAAATGAACACTCACCAAGAGTTTCAATTAAGTACCACGTGCTCTCTTGAAGAGGGCCTTGGTTTGCTCATATTCAGAGTATAGTACTGCACTTCATGTTGTGCCAATAATTTTCTGCAAGCCACAAAACATACACACTATTTTTTTGCAACTAAATCATAAAGACATAGATTAAAAAACGACCTTAATGCAGCCACAGAAGCCTATCAAAGACAGACTTAGAAAACTGGAGTTCAGATAATGGCTACTAACTGTGAAGATTGGCATAAAAGATGTTTTTCTCTTAAGAATCTAAACTACAAGTTATCATTTTCTAGAAGCCATAATAGTATGATAGTTTTACCTTAAGCAAGGATTCGACTTTTCCAAAAGCAAGCACTCTGCAATTGAAAATACATGACCATTAGCAGCAGAAGCAACAACCTTTTTATCATCTGAGAACGGCATTATGTTGGCCTGAAAAACATTATTTTTATGACCAGTACCTTATGCAACAAAAATCAAGATCAGACAATTTACCTTTAGCCACATTACAGCAGAAGGAGCTGACATATCGCTTAAAATATTCCATTGTTCTACATTCCGGATGAGCCGCCATAGGAGATTTCTTGAAGTCCAGTTACGAGTTTCTTCTGAGAGAGCTGCTGCTTAGCAAGATTATATATCCCCACGTGGGTCTTTGAGGTTGTTTGTGTGCTCTTTCGTCCTTCTTGGCATTCTCAGCTCTTTTTCCTTCTTGGCATTCCCCGTATAAGATACGAATGCCAAGAAGGACGAAAGAGCACACAAACAAAACAACCTCAATTGGGCAAAGGTAAAAAGCCCCGCCTTGAGACGTAACCCGATCTGTGAGAGGCCTAACTAACCCCGAATAACTAACCCCCGAATAACTTCGATGTTGAAGACCAATAACCTGATGCTGAAGACTCGATGCCCAACCCGAAGGTGCTGAAGACCCGATGCCTAACCCTGCATATCGCCCAGCATAATTTCGAGCCAAAGCCCAAGACTATTTGGTGGAAAAAAAATTCGGATCACCCCACAAAGAGACGATGTAGCCAACATTGTCTCTCTTCAGAGCACAAACCTAAATACAATGCAAAATAAACTAAAATGGCGGCCCAACTCCCCGTAAGAAAATCGCCCAAGAAAACCAAAACTGCCAGGTTTCTTGAAAACCAAATGCTATTCCGGAATACAAACTGCCAGGTTTCTTGAAAACCAAATGCTATTCCGGAATACAAAGTGTATTCCAGAATAGGATTTTTTCTTTCTTTTAGAACCAATATCCTGTATCCCTTGTCCCCACAAAACAACAAAAAAAAACAAACATTTTATTTATGCCACGCAGTCCTCAGATCCCCACAAAAAAAAAAGAAAAAATCCCAAGGTTGTTGGTTTGTTTTTTCCTTTCGCTAATCCCTTCATTATTTTGAACTATGTTCATGTTTCAATTGAAACAAAAAAAAAAATTGCAAAGTCATTGAAAATTCGGAAAACCCAGAAAATAGCAAGATCACTGTTGAGTCAACTTGTACAGCAGATGTGTATTCCGGAATACACTTGGGATTTTGAGCAAAACCAAAAGTGTATTCTGGAATACACTTTGACTTTCCAGAAAAGCAAAAGTGTATTCCGGAATACACTACTGTTATCCTCGAATAGTAAAAGTGTATTCCGGAATACATTTTTGGTACTTTAAAATATTATATCATTAAAAAATGACTCATAAAGTACGTTTTCTGGAATACAATCTAAGCTAACAAAATGTTGCGTAGGACGTACACTTATATTAGTCGTTTTCGCAAAAAACACACTTCAGGTAAATTCGAACTGTTATGAAAAGTGTCACTTTGACATAGTTGATTTTCTCTTTGCACAAAAAAATGAGTGATTTTGGGGGGGTCAAAATGCATTTTTATGACAAAAATAAAAAGTTTAACCCATTTTAGCTCTTTTTTTAAAAAAAAAGGGGAATCTTCGAGGACTATTCCTTTTGCTCTCATTTCAATGAAACTCTCTCGTTTCTATTGCAACTCTGTTTATTATGCTATAATAATTTAATAGTAATTTCAGCAAAAGTCTTTTTACGATAACAGATGATGTGCTAAGATCAAATTGTTTGTGTCTGTCTTCCTCGATGATGTGGAGCATCCTTGTTGCACTTACCAAGCCCAAAATATAAAAGTGGTGCAAATATACAAATACCTAGAAGTGGAGTTCATTACTGGGATAGAGTAACGACAGGTTGGAAGGCTTTTCTATACAATGCACAAAAATTGCCATAAAACATAGCTTCATGACTGATCCCATCAAATACACTCTTTTTTAGATTTTGGTAGAGTCAGGGGTCAAAGCATGGAGCTGGGGGGCATTTTTGCGCCAGCCAAGCACCCCCTAAGCACCCAATGTTGAAAATTTTATTTATTTTTATCTTTTTTTCTATAACTCCGATGAAGCTGAATTTCGTATTCCAAGGCGTAATATGAATGCGTTTCAGGGAAAAATATCAAAAAAATAAAAGAAAAATATTTTTTAAAAATACAAAGAATAGAATAGAATAGAATAGAATAGAATAGAATAGTTTTTTAACGTCCACGGAGACCAATAGGTCATGGGACCCATACAATGGGCTAGTACAATCATTACTACTAGGATTAAAAAACCCCTGCCTCGAAAGGTTTTCAAGGGAAAAACCTTTGCAGTAATGATGATACTAGACAAGCAGAGATAATGACTACTGAGGGCTCAGTAATTGCAGACGTTTATCTAGAACCTCAAGTATGTATAATGCCAAGTCATGCACAGATGGTGCTCTGAGAAGTTGTGGAAGCGTGGAATGGAATGCTAAGGTCAAAAAATGATTCTGGACTATCTCAAAAGCAGGGCAACTCAGAAGAGTATGGCTTTCATCTTCAATAACCTGTACCTGTAAATAGCCCCAGAAAGCACCCCCTAACCACCATGTGTCGCAGACACAAAAAGTGTCCCCCACCTCCATGCTTTGACCCTCAGCCCTTCTATATACCGAGTAGAAGTATGGGGACCAATGATATCTGCTACTTGGGAGAACTTGGAATGAGTCCAGAAGACTTTTTTTAGTCAAGCACTTGAAATCCACAATCTAGAAGCGCATAAGCTGCGGGCAGACGTGCATGCGAGTAGATGTGCTTAAGAAGATAGATATGCATTATCTTATATCAATCACCTCGATTCACTTAAGTCAATCCCTATGGATCTGGGGTTGAATTTTAGGTGCCAACTTAACCACAACTTCAGTATGGCACTCATTCCCTCTTCTCACAGCATGCTTGGCATAGATCAAAAAGGATGTTGCAAGAAAAAACATATAACCCCATTACCAGGTAGCTCTGCACAGAGGAACTATTTTTCCTTTGGGTTTTAAACCTGTATCTCGGTCTCATATACTTATTTTCATGATTTAATAATGAATATATTTGTCGTACTTCAAAAAATAAAAATAAAAATAAATAACATTTTTCTTTTAAGATTACCACCATTCCTTGGCCTCCTCTTCGCTTTTATACAGTGTTTTGCAAAAAAATATAGCAACAATATCTCAGTGTTAATGCATTTTGTTAGCAAATAGCAAAGTTCATGGTATAGGGTTTTAAAATGCATTTGCGCAAATACTTCAATGTCTTTGTGGCCTTCTATTAGTGGCTGTGTTCATAATGAAGCACTTCATTTCCCATGTGTCTGAAACATGAATAGTTTGAAATTGAATAGTTTGACAAGAATGAGGCTCAACTATATATATCTAAACTAATGGTCTAGATCGCATCACTCCAATGGATAAGATCTTGCCAAGTATCACACATGCACCTAGGTTCTAGAATGTTTTAGGACCTCCTAAAAGCTGCTGCGCTTATGAGGAAGACGCAAGGGAATATCACCACGGAGAAATAGGTAGTGCAATTCGTAAAGGCATATGGCTTGCAAGTAGCGAGTTGCAAATTTGAACCTTGTCTCGTGCCACTACTTTTTTGCATCCGTATGATCATATTTGTACATACAGGTATAATACATGTATAGTTGTTACACCATCTGATGAAGACGAGGGCAATGAGTGGAGCTTGAGCTAGAGTACTCAAACTTGGCTTATCCGGATAATGTCGACGGCATTCTGCAACTTTATCAAGAGCATTAGTTAGATTCTCCAACAGGTTCCCAGGTTCGATCAGTTGGATATCCTTCTCAATTGACGAAGTAAGACGAAGAAACTTATAGTCCAAAATTGCTCGAACCTTGAACTCCTCATGCCATCAATTTTCATTGGTGGGGGCAGCAGAGGAAATTGACCTAGGAAGGGATTAGATGTACATGGCTTCAATAGCAAAACATGAAATACCAGATGTAGCCGAATAGATGGAGGAAGCTCGAGCCAAAATACATATATTATTCGTGATCCGATAAGGATAAAGGCGGCAGAAGTCAAGCTTGTTGCAGGGACATGAGGTAAGGGAGGTCCCTATGCAAAAGCCAGATAAAGTCATCAATGCAAAATGTAGGGGCCTCTTGATGATATAAATCCGCATAATATCGATAGCGTTCTCGAGCACGGAAGAGGTGATGCTGAAGATTTGATTGAAGAGCCTGGAGTCTCTCAAGCTGAAACTCAGCATTGAGATTGATAGAGTCATATCTCGTGATACTAAGAGACCAACGATGATAGTGATCTGAATTAAAAAAAAAAAAACTAGTAAAAGGCACACCAGAAGGCTTTAGCAAGGTCAAATTGGTTAAGGCTTGGTAGTTGATTTAGGCTGCACAAAGGTATTTTATGCTACGTCCGAACACTGCGCCTGGTGCCATCTTCATGCCTTTTTTTTGCAGTTATCTAATTTTGGTGCCATCTTCATGCCTTTTTTTGCAGTTATCTAATTTTCATGGCCCTAGATCTAGAAAAAAGATCTAATGGTGGAAACTAATGCCACATCACTTTTTGCTGAGGTGGAAGTGTAACGTGGATAGTCTAGAATTTGAGGAAAGGATGTAGGCCCGGTAGGGCTTTTGAAAGAAGCTCCTAGCCAGTTTACAGCATGTGTACAAGTACCTCATCGTGCCTAGTTAAACTAGTTATCTTCTTTCTTATTTTGAGATGGAGTTGGGGAATGTGCCTGGAATGCCGCATGTAACGCCGCATGCGGCGTTCCCTTCATCTTGCGGCCCCCTGCGAGATCCAAGTTGCAGCCTTCCCTTTCATCTTGCGGTCCATCCATGTTGTCGGCATTGAATGCCACGAATTTGAAATCGCCATACATTATTCAATGGGAAATTTTAGATTCAAAGAGAAAATTTTCGATGGATGACAAACCTCTTGCTCTACGAATTTTGTCTTATGATTCTTCTCCGTCCCATTTTGGCGCCTCAAAATTGGGCGCCTCACGTGGGTCGGATCCTCATAACGTGAGTAGAAAACAGCATTGGGCTCTTCAGCTGGGTCGGATCCTTTTTGCTCTGGTTTTGTTTTAGGATTCAAACTTCTGGGGTGTTCTTTTCTTGCTTCTGGAGTACACCATTTCAACTGCAAACACCAGGTAGAACAAAGCATTAGGCATCTCAACTTTCTTGCTAAGACTATTGGGAATAGTTTTCTTTCAGGATTTAAGTTTTTTGATTGTTCTTCTCTTGCGTCTGGAGTGTTCTTGGAAGAATGCCATGTCATCTGCAAACACCAGGTGAGATTCATCACTAAGACTTGCATGTGTTGACTACGGTGAGCACACACAAAGATTGGGCGTCTCATCTTTCTTTTATGAAACTAATGATAATATTTTTCTTTCGTGATTCAAACTTCTGGAGAGTTCTTCCCTTGCTTCTGGAGTGTAAGAAGGAAGGATGCCATTTCATCTGCAAACACCAGGTGAGATTTATCACCAAGACTTGCATGTATTGACCAAGGTGAGCACACACAAAGATTACGCCTCTCAAACTTTCTTGCAAAAACTAATGACAATATTTTTCTTTTAGGATTCAAGCTTCTGGAGTGTTCTTGGAAGGACTCCATTTCATCTACATACACCAAGTGAGATTCATCATCAAGACTTGCATGTGTTGACCAAGGTGAGCTTGCAGGCCTGTTAATTTGGCAAGGTCTATCCATTCACTGCAAAAAGAAGAATAATATAGAAACTTAAACCTACAACCCATCAAAACATTGTCCTTACCCGTAAGATTCAAACTGAAAATGATGTTACCCCTCATAACAAAAGGAGCTTCTCTTTTCTTTCCTATATATTGTTCATCTCATTCTGTACGTGTCATTTCGCTACTTGGATATGAAGATGAACTTGGTGTTTGTTTGCAGAATATGGTCCCCAGAGTTTCTATTACTTCATTCCCCAATTGTCTACTACTTCAAAAAACCGTTTTGACATTTGTTTTTTTCGCGAAACGGTGGTTCAAAATTGCCTTTATTTGTTCACTAGAAACCCTTCAAAATTGCCTGCGAGAAGTTAGCTTCTATGCAACCCAATAAAAAGAAACTAGGACATCTGAATGGTATGACTGTAAAGGATAGGCATTTTTTGTCCATTGCCAAGAATTTGTGGTCATAACAAGTTACATATTCCGGGCTGATAGTTCTGAGGTATTTAAGATTGCATCCTATTCCAAAAGCAAAAATTTGAAGTGAAGGTTATTTACCTCTGAACTGTATTATTATGAAAATACCTCTCATACACCACAGAACTTATGAATATTGTACTTATTGCAAGAGGATATTTGCCATTAAATTTAAATTAGGTGATATATTTCTTCTTCTGCATGCTTATGATGAATTTTGCATCAGGATATCTCTTGGTCTTTGGGCATCCATATGCAAATATTCTTCCATTATCGAAATTTTTACATTTTCTCTCAGGCAAACATCCTTCTAAAGTGGAAACAGTTCCAACAAGCCGATCTTCGATATATGTACAAAGACAACGGTGAATGCCCTCTTCTATGGATTATCTCAAGTAGGAGCAATGACGTTACAAAGGCTACACATTGTTGACGCGTTTTAGCCCAATTAGATGCGAAAGATCAAGAGGTAGCCATATTCTCAAGAGGTTTGGATGAAGCTTATCCCTTGCCAATGTTCACGTCAATCACAATTATTTTAAATTATTTTTAGTGAATTCTGAAGCAATGTTGACACATGTCTCTCTCTTGAATTAGAAGAGCTGTGTTAGGATCAATTGTACTATTAGATCTGCACAGCTCAAAGATTAATCTGAGGATAAAATCTTCTATCATGTTAGTTCACTACCAAATCTGTATAATAATGCATGTTTTACTTGCCTTATGTTTTTGGCTCAGTCCTATGTCTGATATAACTATGTTTTCAGTTGTATTTGCAGGTTGAGCTACAACAAGAAAGGCAGCTATTTTTATATGTAAGCAAATTTTTCGTCGAAAAGATTGCCCTTCTTTCCTCCTTGGAAGTTAGGACATACAAACCAGCTAGACCTGCATATACATTCAATATGGATCTTCCCATGGCATGATTATGGTACCATAATAATGTCAGAAATTGCACATTCGGATATACGTATTTATTGGTTGTATATGCAGATCCAGTCTCTCCTATTGCTATAAACCATGCATGTGAGTGTTCATCAAGAAAAGGAGTCACCTCTCCTCCATGTGAATCGGTTACTATTGGCACTCTAGAACTTGGATTGGCTATGTTAGTGGTGGAGTTTACAAGGAAAATATGTGAAGAATCTATAAAATGATTCTCCCATTATACTCTGATTGGAACTTTTCTCATGGCTAGAATTGTGGGACCTGGACATGTTGCTGTTGCTGGGCCTGTTTCATAATCATACACTGTTGTTGCAGGAAGATCTCTATGCATTTTCTGTGACATCAGAATTATTTTTCTTCTCTAAGAAGACATAAGCTACCAAGGAATAAAGATTTTGAGTACTATAATTCTGAATTTCTGAGACAAACCTCATCCATTTCTCTAATGCCTGGATCGGCAGCTACTTATTTAACTGGAAGTCCTATGACATTTCAACCCACGAAGCTCTCAGGTGGTTCTTTCTCTCTTTCCATTATTCATTTTGCTAAAAGTATGTTATTAGCTTTTTAAAATATTCACGTCATTTTATATACTTAGGAGAGGATGGGAAAAACAATAAGACATGACAAAGGTACTACAATCACTAACAGGAAACAAAAGTTCTTCAATCTAAGGAGCTATTCTGGAAGAATGGATTGAAAAAGATATTATGTTGATGGTTCCACTAAAGATTTTGCAGATCACGGAAGTGCCAAAGATTGATTGTACCCTAAAACAACCATTGGCTTATCATTTATTTGAGTTAACGAGAATGCTTGCAAACCATCAAATGGTGCAAAACGATATTTCCAAAATAGCTTCTAAGCAAAGCCTTACTTTGGTCTCAAACTACTTTGTAGTAATCCTTATTTCTCTTTTGAAAGGCATCGGAAGCAACTCCAATAGTTTGGAGAAAGCCAGCCAAAAAAAGATAATTTTATATACTCTTGCTGAGCTAAGCATCTTCCCTGCAATTCCAATGCCTTATATCACATCCCTCATGCCTGATCTTCCATAGCTACATTTGGGTTCAAATAATATACCAATGGTAATGCCCGACATTCCATGCAGCCATTTAAGGTTTCGGCTATAGGATTGGGGTTGGGAGTTGAGGGTTTAGGGTTTGACATATCATGATTTCTAAAAAGTCAAGAGGAACAGACAATTGTATATAGCAACCATACCACAAATATGTATTAGTCGTATTTTTCTTACCAAAATTTGCATGTGCTTAAACATGAGTCATGACTATTTAGTGAACTTTTCTTACAAGTCTAGGGTTTCTACTTTTACTAGAGTGGATGTGTTTTGTAAATTGAAAATCAAGCTATTTCTTCTAAAACTTATATAGGAAATACAAAAACTCATGTAATGATTTGATCACACAATAACAACGATCGCATGTACCATAAAGCCTAATCCTTGCGGTTGTTGGCCATCTAGAAGGACCTGATAACCTTAGCCTACCAGGTATTCACGAACAACAACAATCTCTACATGGTTCAGTTAACACAACTACTAATGCCCGCAACAACAAATTCAATTGAATTCCCTTTGATAAAAAAAGGGGGGGTAAATCACATTAACTATCACACAAATCAACATTTGTTATTGCCAGAATGCATCTATCAAATCTGGATTTGCCACAAAACCCTAAAACAATACGAACTCTATTACATCTAAGCATTCTATTTCATCCCATAAAATCCATTATTCCTACCCATCCCCACCTAAGGCCTGACACTCTGTTACATCTATAGACACCATTACATTTAGCAATTTTTAATTACACCTAGAGACTCCCTTATGTCTATCCATTCCACATGTTCATGACTAATGCCCGCATCATTTGGCACACGCGTTCTAGTATGTTTGGTTCTTTCATGATGCACAGGATTTTTTGCTATAGCAATACAACTTAGACTATCTGTTAACAGCACAGTCGGATTTGGCTGAGGTATACCTACTTCACTCAATAGTCTTCTTACCCATGCAATTTCTTTAGGCTGGCGAAGAAGCTGCCGTATTTAAACTTCTGCGAAGACATCGCATAACGGATGATTGTTTTTACTTCTCCATGATATCAGACCTCCTGCAAGCACCCCAAGGCATAGCCAGATGTTGATCTTCTGGCATCTAGATCTCCTGCCCAATCTGCATCTGAATACGCAAATAAGACCAAATTATCAGAATTAAAAGTGATTCCATGATCTTTAGTGCTCTTTAAATATCTTAAGATCCTTTTGGCTGCAATCCAATGTCCTCTGCCTGGATTGTTGTTATATCTGCTTAATAGATTTACTGCAAAAGCAATATCTGGACGTGTACTGTTAGCAACATATAGCAGACATCCTATGAGTTCCCTGTATGGAATGTTTTCCATTTCCTTTTTTTCATGTTCAGATGATGGACATAAAGCTGCTGAAATTTTATAACCTGCTACAAGTGGAGTACTCACTGTGTTTGCACTTTCTAATCCAAATATTTTTATCATATTTTCAATGTTTCTGGACTGACTAAGTCTGAGTATTTTATTCTCCTTATCTATTCATCTCAATACCCAGAAACTGTTTCAGTTCTCCAAGATCTGTCATTTTAAATCTTTTCTTCAAAATATCTTTGCATCTATCTAGATGTTTCATGCAATTTGAAACCATCACACAATCATCTACATACAGATCAATAATACAAAATTTATCTCCCTCTTTGAGCATGTAAAGATTTCCATCATTTTTAAGTTTTTCAAATTCTTGTTCTCTCAGATACTTAGCCATGCATTTATACCATTCTCTAGGTGCTTGTCTTAGACCGTACACTGCTCGTTTTAATTTCCAAACCATGCCAGTACCTGTTTCAAAGCCTGGAGCTTGTTTCATATATATCTCTTCTTGTAAGCTGGCATTCAGAAATGCAGTTTTCACATCCATATGATGTACATCAAGTTTGAGAGCATTTGCTACTTAATAATCTGAAGTCTTACACTTGTTAACTTGACAATAGGGGAGTATGTTTCTTCATAATCAATTCCCTTTTTTTGAGAAAAACCTTGAGCAACCAACCTAGCTTTATATCTTTTTGATCCATCAGCATTTGTTTTTATTCTATAAATCCATTTATTTCCAACCAGATTCTTACTTCTAGGATATTCTACTAACTTCGTGCGCACGGTTTCCTTGAAAGAGTCCATCTCTTCTTGCATTTCCCTCACCCATTCAGATGCCTTTTCTGAATTGATTGCTTCATCAAAAGATTGGGAACATCAGGTTCAAACACAGCCATTAACGAGGGAAATCTAACTGGAGGTTTTCCAATTCTTCTGGTTTTCCCTGTGCCATACCTACCATACATTTCAGGATTATAGTCTATACCTGTATCTTTAAGCTTTTCCACCTCGGTCTTCCTTTTTCGTTGCCTTGCTTCATACGGTATAGGTGGTGCCGATCCCGCTCTATTGATGTTTTAAACTTTCCTCATCACACTCAGACATGCGTGTCATCTTCACTCTCTTCGTCAGAGTCAAAGTCAGTAGCGAAGTCAATTTTACTATCATGAGCAATGGCTCTTTCTACTTCCCCTTTCTTTTCTGAAGTTCCTATTTCATGTCTATCTTTGTAAAATTTTCTTTCATCAAATAAGACGTCTCTGCTAGTTATTATTTTCTTTGTTTCGGGTATGAAAATTCTATAACCCTTTGATTCCTCATCATAACCGACTAGAAATCCTATTTCTGCTCTATTATCCAATTTAAGTCTTATTTCTTCAGGAACATGAGCATATGTCAAGCAAACATAAGCTTTAAAACCATCATATGAGCGATTTAGTTGAGTACCTGACCATATCTCCTCTGGAATGCCTCCATCCAAGCTGCTTGATGGCAATCTGTTCTATATAAAAAATGCTGTTTTGACTGCTTCTTCCCAAAGATAATTTGGCAAACCTGCAAACTTTATCATAGATCTTACAGCATCTAGAATTGTTCTATTTTTTCTTTCTGCAACACCGTTTTGTTGCAGAGTATATCTACATGTGAGTTGTCTTTTTATTCCACGCTCAAGACAAAAATATTTAAACTTTCTTGAAAGATATTCACCACCTCTATCTGATCTAATGCATTTAACTTTACGTCCTGTTTCCCTTTCCATTTCATTTACGTACATCTTTAATAAGATAAGATAAGAATTTTTACGTCCACGCATCAAGGGCTTTGTCTTTAATGCATCAAGGGCTTTGTCTTTAGTTGACAATAGATAGCATTTTCCCCTTCTACTAAAATCATCAATAAAAGATATATAATACCTTTTACCCGTTCTTCCTTGCACATTCAATGGACCACAAAGATCTGTATGTACGAGATCAAGAGGCTCCATGGCTCTTTTCTTTGATCTGCTAAAAGGCAATCTGGTTAGTTTCCCTAACATACAACCTGGACAGATGTATTTCCCAAGAGTATCATCTTCCCCATGAATATAGCCATTTTTAATCATGTATCTGATATTGTTCATATGCGTATGAGCAAGTCTATTGTGCCATGTTGAGCACTTAGTAACTTCCAACATATTCACACTTTTCAAGCAATTATTTGAGAACTGAAACAGATTGCCGACTCGCTTTGCAAGAAACCTCAATTCACCATCAAGCAAAACCCTACAACCTTTTTTGTCAAACCTTAATTCATATCCCAAATCAACTAATTGACTGACGGAAATCAAATTTTTATGCAAACCCGGAACACACAAAACATTACCAACATCAACACTATTTCCATGGAGATCAATTAACTGCAACATTCCTTTGCTTGTTACTTCCTACAAGTCTCCATTTCCCAACTGCACATGACTCATATATTTACTGGGACAAATATTAGTCAAAAGCTTAGTAGAGTTAACTACTGATCGTTCAGCACCGCTGTCAATTATAAATTCATCAGCCTCATGATCAGAAAAGCATTTATTAATTTCATAAGTTGATAAAATAGACGATTTTACCGCTTGATTGTCTTTTGGTTTCTCAAAGTTCTGTTCTGCATCCATCTCTTGAGCTATATCTATGTTCACTTCTCTTCTTCCACTTTCCCTTGACAATTGACGTCCACATATATCAAATCTTTTAGGACTAGAACATCCACATTGTTCAAATCTTTTAGGAGTAGAACATCTAACGGAGGTATGTCCCAATCCTCCGCAATTATAACAAGATATTTTTTTCAATTTTGGACAATTAATCTTCTTATGTCCACTTTCATGACAATAATAGCATACTCCATAACTAGAAGCCATACTGATCGCCTTGAGCGCGAATTATCTCTCTAGCTACAATATTAAATCTTCAACAAGCAAACCACTGTTGAAAAATTTGAAGCAATAATCAAGCTATTCACTGCAAGCAATGAATTTCAGCTAGAAAAACTAGAGCACTCACTGTAGGTGATTCACCGCAGTTAGCAGATTCTGACTAGAAAAGTCAGAGCAACATAAACCTAGACCAAACCTTTCCAATATTCCAATGATAAAGCTAACCCCAACCAGATATAATACAATGCACTAAGAACTCCAAAACTTAACAAAAGACAAAGATTTATCCAAACCTCTGTAATTGCAGTATGCTTTGACAGACCGAACTTCTCCTTTGTTTTGCAACACAAACGAAAGCAATCAACCACCCTGGCAATTGCTATCAACCGTTATAACTACAATTCCGGAGTCCAAATCCGATGCCCAAGCTTAGCACAGTTATGAACACAGACCTACTGCAACTGACAGACCGACACCTTCAAGCTGAATAAACAAATCTTGCACCACCAACAAGGAGATTCGCTGCAACAAACCCTTACAGGCATCGGCAAGACCCTGCACTGCAGTCCGACACCATGCAACAGCCTTTAAAGCTAGCCCCCACACTCTAGATTAAACTGTAATCCAATCTGACTGAACAAGAATTGGCTCACAACACACAGATCCAGATTCAAATAATAGAGCACGATCTTGTGAGAAAAACAATACAGCAAATCAGCAAGATTACCTCAAGTCAGATTGACGTACTCCAAGCATGCTAAGTTATCTTCTCACAGATCAAAACAGAATCGGTTCTTCTTTCTGTGTATCGATTCAGTTCTGCAGCATCACAACAATCAAACTACAGACAGATTTTGCACAGCCAATCCTTCCTTTATTCAACAGTATGCAGATACAGGATAAGCTTGGAGGATCCGAAATCAGCTGCCCACTGCCCACTTACTGCAGGGTTAGAAGATAACGCGTTATCAAATTGGGGATAACGCGTTATGCGTTATAAAAAAAATAACGTTAAATAACGTATTATTTTGGGGCGACATTTTTTTGACCCATTTTTCCCTCTGTTTTTTTTTTCGTGTGCCTCTCCTCCGTGTCTTCTTGGCGGCTGGTGCAAACGGCCGCTGAATGCATCGACTTGCTTCGGTCGGGTGCAAA
The DNA here is from genome assembly GCA_021234155.1 of Isoetes taiwanensis. Taxonomy (NCBI): domain Eukaryota; kingdom Viridiplantae; phylum Streptophyta; class Lycopodiopsida; order Isoetales; family Isoetaceae; genus Isoetes; species Isoetes taiwanensis. Next base: position 5,521,579 of record JAJEKV010000020.1, on the reverse strand, counting down.
GCGATGATACTCACTCTTACTTCGCTTCATTTTCGCAAGGTACCCATCAAACAAAAACACCTTATTTTAACTTATTACTAGCATTACTTTCTTTGATTCTGTTCAACATTTTGTTTGCTCATCTTCATCTTTTGTTTGCTCATTTTGTTTGCTCAACAAACGTGTTCAACATTCTGCAGACTTTGTAGCCGACCTTCTCTTCGCAGAATCTGCCCCAATGTATTTTTGTGAGGAGCAAAGGGTTCACTGGGGCTGCGGCGGCGACCTTGTCGCTACAAGAATCCAAAACAAAGAAAGATTACAAAGAGCCATGTATGTAACTTGATCCAAACTTAGTTCTATTAACTTAGTGATTGAGCCAAAACTGTAAATTTGCGACCTTGATAGCATGCATATTGCACCAATTATTCTTTTGTTTTGCTTTCTAGTTAGTGTGTTGCATCATGAATCAAACACTAGAAGATAATAAGAAGGTACTTAACTTCAATTTTGCTGCTTGAGGCCTTTCACTTAAGTTATGGGATCAAGGCTAGATTCGACATTTATATATATATAATCAAGTGGCTGAAAGCTTTTACGTTTTATTTATCTTCTTCTTTTTCTCTCTGAATGTCCTTATATGATCTTCCTTCTAGTGATACAAGAGATGCTTCTTAAACTTCATAAGCTTAGTTTCTATCCTTTCACCTGAAACTTGATCTTGTTTTACTGCTGACATCAACACAGTGCTGCAATGAACTTGACCTTGATAGCATGCATGTTAGTCCAACTATTCTTTTGTTTTGCTTTTTAGTTCATTTAGTATCATGAATCAAACACTACAAGATAACAAGAAAGGACTTTCTTGTCATTGAGGTCCTTGCACTTAAGTTGTGGGATTAAAGCTTAGATTCGATGTGCATATTTAAAATCAAGTGTGAAATATATCTTTGTGAAGCCTTCTCTTTTATTTGCCTTGCTGCTGTTTTCTATGAATGTCCTTTTTTTATCTTCCTTCTAGTGATATACAAGAGATGCTCGCTTCATAAGCTTAGTTTCTATCATGATGATGCACCATGTATTTTTGACTGTTTTAGGATGAGGAAGGGACCCGAATGGGAGCATGTCATAATTGTTAATGAAGGGAAAACTTCTGGACAAGCCCGAGTACGCTGCAAGTATTGTAAGCACGAACATGAAGCTTGAAGTTTACACGAGAAACGAGCATCTCTTCCTTTATGCTATTTGAGACAAACATCTTTTTTTTTTTGTGTTATTGGCAATTTGAGATTTCAGAGACAAATGTATGTTTTTGGGTTAATAGTAATAACAATTAAGTTTTTTTTATGGTGATTATTTTGTTGCTACTTGGAGTAAAAATATTGGTAGATGTGGACTTTAATTGCAGGATAAGCTATGAACATGCAGATACATGAAGGGAATTTTGTAAGACTGAGCGCAACACAGGTTTGGGTACTAAGATGAAGTTTCAGCAGGTTAGAGTAGTCTGTTCAAAATTCTAATTCCATATTTGAATTCAGCATGCTCGAATTAGTCAATAACAAGTTTCAATTTGTTAAAATTCGAATTTTTTTTTTTTGCCCCCAAAATAACACGTTATCACCTTGGCTGATAACTCGTTAGCCGTTATTTTCGCTTTAGCCGTTAGCTAACGAATAACTGCTAACTTCTAACTATGCTGCAGATACAGGATAAACTTGGAGGATCCGAAATCAGCTGCCCACTGCGAAGCAATGGCGATTCACCGCAACTATACAAGTCCAGCTAGTAAAGCCAGAGCAACAAGAGAAATTTGGTCACGAAACCATGTGATCACGAAACCCTGTGATCTTCGGAGGTCTTATCTCTGTTACAATCTCTGTGACAGTCCGGAATGCCAAAATCGGATCTTCACTAAACCCCAGTGCCGATTTTGATTGAGGCAGGAACTATATCATCCGATTCACAATATAATCCATCCGATTGTTCTTCATCCAGCTCTGATACCAATGTTAGAATCAGAGCTTGGGATTCGAACCCAAGTATGCCAAAACTCTGTCTCCTTCACAATCTTCTCCACCAAAACCTTCTGGTCAGCAAAACTCAAACTCTTCTCTGTGTCCCTTTACAACGTCAATCCCTTTTATAGTTTCAATTTTCACCGACATGCATATTAGATGACAGGTGTTTCCAACAGGCTGAATTAAACAATTAAATGTCAATCCATGTATCCTAGACCATTGCCCATATGGCATGACAAACCCAACAGCAAATGCTCTCCACACTTCCACACTTTACCATATATATATATATTAATGAAGGCATGGGCATTTTCGATGGTAATATCTGTGTCCAATCCATGAAGGACAATAAAATCATAAATCCTCATAGCATCTATGGCAAGACCTGAACATGCATGAAGGACAGTGGAATAATTGTACTTGTCTGGTATTACATATTCCAGCAACATTTTCTCAAGAAATTGGAGAGCTTTGGAACTATACCCACTTCCAACATACATTGTATTCCAGAAGATCAAATCACGAAAGGCATTTGCTAATGCTTTTGATTCCTCTAAATTGCCACTCTGATTAAAAGCTGCAAACTGTATCAAACTGTATCAAACTGATGGTAATGGCAGATGGAGCACCAAAAATGATAATTTGCATGCTAGGCAGACCGGCGAGCTCATGCTGGATTGCACGAAATCATGCACATGCACCTCGGGTTAGGGTTAGGCAAGCCTGCTAAAAATTAAAAGTGAAAAATTAGAATGCATGCAAGGCTTTGACTATTGTATTTTAGGGTTGGCTTTTTCTAAGCCTTCTTAGGAAGCATATAGGCTACGAAAGATGCAGCGCCAAATTTTGAGAACACAAATCTTGCCTTCTCGAATGTAAGCTCGGATTCCAGACCTCCCTCCCTCTGTCATTTTCTTGCAGCTTTCTTTCTACATTCGATGTGTGTGGGCAGTCGGAAGCCTTTGTGCAGCAGCATATCTCTGTTTCTCAGATTCCTGTAAGGACAAGAGCTCAAGGCATTTCATAAATCTTAGTTGAAAGGTTAAGCTTTCATATCGGGAGTTCTATCTATGTGTTGAGGAAGGCATTCAGTCTGGAAATATAGCTTGATTGGTTGCTCTGAGTTTGACCAGAGATGCCTAGGGCAGATTCTAGACTGGATATCTTCTATAGAAGCGAAAAATGATGAAGACTCTATGGACTAAGGTTAGAAAAAGTACTTCATTGTTTATTGCTGTTTTAGGGCACCATATGGTAAAAGATGGCTTTTCTATATGCATCCACAGACTTCTGACCATCAAGTTCTTTCACCAACCGACGGTGTAGAGTCTTCATGCTTACAGAGCTCCCTCACAGCTTCAATGGTCATTACTGCAATGGCATATTGCACAACCTCCAGTTTGATTCCAGCAGCATAGCCCTTTGCCCGAGATACATTATGTATTGTATCTCAGTATCTCAAATTTCTTAATTGAAAAGTTAAGGACAAGTTTTGGAGAGCTAAATTTAGCTTGAGCCATTTCAAAATCTTAATTGAAAAGTTAAGCTTTCATATCCTATAGAAGTCCCGGGATTCTATCTATGTTTTGGAGAAGGTGGGGGGTTTTTTTTTACCATTCAAGATTTGTATTTAGCTTGATTGGGCAAAATTTGACCTAAATCAATACTTAGGGCGTTTTTGGGTACACTTGGTTGTATCCTATAGAAGTCCCATAGAAGTGACAAATGGTGAAGACTCTATGGACTGAACTTAGAAAAACTACTTCATTGTTTCTTGTTGTTTTAGGGCATGGTACAAAAGTAAAAGATGGCTTTTCTAATTATATGCATCCACAAACTTCTAACCATCAAGTTCTTTCACCAAACAGACGGTGTAGACTCCATTCTCATTTTCATGCTTACAGAGCTCCTTCACAGCTTTAATGGTCATTACTGCAATGGCATATTTCACAACCTCCAGTTTGATTGCAGCAACATGGCCCTTTGCGCGACATACATTATTTATTTGCTTTTGAAGTGCACAATCAGAACCTTCTTTGGATGGATCTGGCTGCCGTTTATAGGCATCAAAGATCTAACAGATTTTGTACACTATCCATGTTGCCTTCAAATGTGTAATGTTAATCTGCGTATGTTTGGATTTTCTCCTCCAAAGATTTTCATGGTTCTTGGCAGAAGTAAATAGTAAGTTGTATACAACTCGCATTTGTGAAAATGATCAATACAGTAAACGTTTGGAAAGTTTTTGCATATGTGCTGAATAAAGCTTTACATGTACTCATGCTTAAACTATTGCATTGCTTACCTTTCTGTTGTGCTTCATATTCCACTGGTTGGTAATATTTACCAAGTTGTGATACCGATACAAGCAGGAAAAGATATGGTATAACTGAAAATTTAATATTTCATATTTTCAAATATTCATTTGCCATCCTCCCATTCTTCTTTACATTCATGGCATCATTATATTTTCCAACTGTTCCACTTGCACACTTGACTTTGTAGTAGTATATATAATTTTTAAGGTCCCGAAGGCGCGATTTTTTTTTTTTTTTTCCCCCTCCCACAACACAAACCATCCATGCCATCCCTACACCATCTCCATCTCCAAGGCCCCGAAGGGGCAATTTTTTTTTAGTTAACACAAGTCATTACATCCAACATTTATAAATTAATTCCCCTTGGGTGCATATTCACATGGGGGGTGATGTAGGGCAGTGAGAGCCCCTTTTATACTCCCTAAATTAGCCCTTTTATACTTCCTAAAATAGTATAATATATGTATGACATTAACACATTTTAGTATATTGCCCCAATTCTTGTAGTATTGTACAAGTATACCTCACAAACAGGGATCGCTATCTACTATCCACACCAAGGCATAACTCACGAACATGCCCATCCAATAGCTCTTGGTGCCCGGAGTCACCCACCGTGTGAATATACACCTTTTTTATATCATTTGAATCTAATTGAATTGAATTAATATCACTATCCCATGCACGTATAGCCAACAAAAGTTCATCTTACGTTTGCAAATTGATCTTAACACATCATCTTTTATTGTATAAGAACTTTTATTAAAACTACTATCAAATTATACCTTTTTTAAATTATGTAAAATTAATACTACTATCCCGGCTCACGAACCACCTTGTCTTTACAAAGTGTAAAAGCCCACAAGGGCATTTTATATAATATGTAAGTTTCTTGTTATTAAATTAAGAAAGGAATGGATATGCATTGCAAGGAGATAAATTGTTTAGACATATGCACATATACTCTATTTTTTAATGTATAGAATGCTAGGTAGTGGAGACATTTTGAAGCATGTGGTACTAGAAGAGAGATGATCTTCAAGCATGTGCTATGCAAGAGAACTATAGTATAAAATTTTCAAGACAATGTGAGACACGTTACCGGATATTGACATTGTCAAGAGGGATGGTAGTTTTTATGAAGGTGGAATATTAGGACCCCATTTTGGATTCCTATACACTATTGGGAAGTGGATAGTATGGATCAATGGTGGAAAGGGGCCTTGGTATACATGATGAAGCTAGTATAAAAATCTCAAAAGAAAGCATGACCACCAAAAATCCCCACACTGCATTAATCCATATGATTATGCTAAGATTTCTGGTAGCGGGTATGAGCCATTCTGAACAAGCATCATTTTGACGCATGGCATGATACCAGAAAGTGATTATGACAGCCCAAACAAGGTTAAAAAACGAGGCAACAGAGCACAAATAGTGGAATAATTTTAAAGTTCGTGACCGAGTGTTGATACAGCAGCAGAAAGCACCCATTGTTGAGATGAAACTAATCCCGCAGGCTGCCACAGAACCTACAAATATTTCTTTTGTTCGCTTGAAGCTGCAAATGTTTAATTCATGGGTTGTTAATCCATCAATCCCCTCAATTATTCCCCATATATTTGCCACAAACGCTGCCAAACCCAACACGCATGATGATGTTGTTGTAGAACATACCGCACAGCCAAGCGCGACTATCCCACATATCGTCATTCCCGAATAAGAACTCATTTCTGGCTTCCTTGGCTTCCTCTTCTGTTTTTATAGTCTGCCAACTACAAGGAGAATAGAATAGAACAGAATAGAAATGCTTTTTGGAGAAGAATGGTTATGCCGATAACCCATGAGGCGATTTCTCATCACACCCATACACCTCAAGATTAACAGCCATAATTGTTCCAAGAGATTCTAATCCACTAAAAGACCTAGGGGGTTATTGTTAACTACTTTAACCCCATAATATCTAATGGTTGGGAACGGCTAGATCTTGATAATCATTGACCCTCGTGATTCGGAAAAAAATAACAGAAAAAGCATCAAATCCGCTTCTCAACCTCCAAAGGAACTTTCCTAGAATTGTCTATAAGCAACGACATAAGCAAACATAAAGAATAGCTAAAAAATAACAAATACCATATATAACAGCTAACTTTCGCTTTAAGAAATAGGATCAAAAAAGAAAAAAGAAAAGAAAAATAATGCGTTGCTTATCTCAACACTGGCCTAAGATGCACTCATACCAAAGTTGTCTCAACATATAGAATAGAATAGACCAATGTAAGAAATGGTAAGGCATTAAGTGAAACGACCTAACATTGAGCTATATCCACATGCAAGCAAGCATTATCTGTCACACATCATCAAGTTAAGCAAATATTCATAGTCCACCACAAGAAACAACTAGCACATAGGAAGATTTGATTTAGCAAAAATAATATAAGACATATTACTAATTTCCATCCTTATACTCTATCACATATTCCAAACATGATTATTATAATAATGGTAAAATATTGTGCTTATCATAGCTAAAGTCTTCTTTTTTTAAAGGACGACATATATACAACATTAAATCATGAAAATAAATACATAATTCTGAGGTATAACTTTAAAACCCACAGAAAAAATAACCCCCCTCTGCAAAGCTATCTCGGAGGCTCAGATTATCTATGTGCAAAGTAAACCTCAGATTCTAAATACCAATATGAATTGCTGGAAGTCATTTATGCTGAACCGCCATTATAAGTGAAACATGCGTCCAACTATTGCTGTGGCCCTTAACTTGCCCAGTACATGAGGCAGGTCTGGCTATAGTGAAGGCAAAAGGAACCATTGCAGAAGAAGGTAGGGGAGCTTCATAAGTATTTTCAAGTTTATCTTTATGAAAAAGTCAACTTTTCCAAGACTTTTTTAACATTAAGATTCATGTCCACCTTATTGAAACTTCAATCACATCATTACAACCATAATAATTGCACATTTTCCAGACAACATTGACTTTAAAATATCCTATCCTATCCTACCTATGTAATTCAGTTTATTATTTTTGTTCACGTTCCTGAGCCGCAATCTAAAAGAATTTATGAATGACACGTGTCTAGAAGGAACTATAAACAACACATGCTGTTTCTTTTAAATGTAAATCAGAGTTTTGACGATGGACTTAGGCCATACACCTGTGCATTCGAGATTGGATCTGGAGACCTAATGGACGTCTCGAATCCGGCTCTCTTGCCCGAAAGCGAGTGGCGTAAGAACGCCGCCTCAAAGCCTATTTAGCTATTTATCAGAGAACCACAAGATAAGTTATTCAGTCTTTTGCTCTCTGGTAAGTTATTTTGCTATATGAACAGCTTCTAAGTACGCGGACCCATATTTCAACAGAGCACATGATTGTTCGCCTTCGGTTTAGAAGGAAAGGCTGCCATGCTTCAAATCGTGTGTTCCAACGCATTTCAATTTTGGAGCAATTTGGATGCCTCTGTTCATAAGAGGAGAGTCTAGGAATTTTTTCTCTTCGACAGACGATCTAATTCAGACTAATTTCGGGCGATCCCTTCTCAAATAATTTGATTGCCAAATCAGAAAATGAGGGACTCATTTTGAAACACAAATGATAGCATCCTATGGAGAACAATTCATCCCTTGCATCCAAAAAGCAGCCAAATTTTTGCTCTATTTTGAGAACTGAGCCCGAGAATTGATGGTTTAGGGCTTGAAAAGCATCTTCTATGCTTCAAGTAATTGATGTTTTCAGGATCAAAACTTCATGCGCTTTTTAATACAATCAAAGGATCTGTCAATTCTTCATATTTCCTCCGAAGACATAATGGATATTGTCGCAAGCTTCCTTGTTACATGATTCATCGGACTGGGGTTTTTGAAAATCTCTCAAAAATTGCAATAGCGATTGTGCAGTGCCTTGAAAAATCCATACAATTGGTATCATATATAACCAAACAAACTATCTGACCTGATGCTTATACGAAAGGTGGATGGTTATGGGGATAGAACATCTGCAACTAGGCGTTAGCATCTTTGAAAATGTGCTTGAAATGAGAAGCTTTACACTTCCATAGTAATGATATAATTTTATTGCCAATGCTTCCTTCCATGGAGTTTTATTCCAAATCAGTTTTCTAGGGCTTTCAATTTGAGTCCTTCCAAATGATATATATAAAAGATCAAACTGATCTAACAAAAATTCAACTACCACAACTAATACATATAACATGTTCTTTATCAACTTTCATAATACAAGGTTTGTCAAAGTAAGACCAAAAATTTGACTGGCCAGAAGCATGAGCACCATTAAAACAATTGAATCTGACCTTTGGAAATTATGTTTACCAGCTCATCTCTCAATTTTCAAGGAAATGAAGTCTTTTATCTACATGGTGAGGCTAGTTCCATTTGCCATTACTCGAGTCATGTTGAATCATCGTATTGCTTGAGAAATTGACGACTAGCTGACAAGCTCCTCTGAGTGTTTTAAGTTGACCTGCCTCGCCACAATAATGCAATTGCTTCTTTTTTGGAGTTTTAAAATAGTTGCGGTGCTTTGCAATAATTAATATTTGGTCTTGAGTTGACATGCTTCCACTGGCCAGACTTCGTTCTTTCTAAACTCTGGTCAGCATCCTCGTTGGTCCCTTAGCGTCATTGGGCCGGTGACTCACAATCCTAGTGCCGAGTCTCGACTTGAGAAACTCCGTGCTCTTCAAGCGGATCTTCAAAGATCATCTTCACCGAGCATAGGAACGCTATCGGCATTATGCTGATTTGTATCGGCAGGAAGCTCCTAAATTTCACGTGGGTGACCTTGTCTGGCTTTTTCGTAGGGACCTCCCTACCTCACGTCCTTGCAATAAGCTTGACTATCGTCACCTTGGTCCTTACCGAATCACGGCTCAGATTAGCAATGTGGCATTCCGGCTCGAGCTCCCTCAAGCTGTTCGGCTTCACCCAGTATTTCATGTTTCTCTATTGGAGCCCTACACAGTCAATACTTTCCCAGATCGCATTCCTCCGCCGCCACCACCAGTAGAAATTGATGATCATGAGGAGTTCGAGGTTCGAGAGATTCTGGACTCCAAGTTTCTTCTTCGACGATTGTATTACTTTGTTGATTGGGACGGTTACTCGCCAAGTGATAGAACTTGGGAGCCTGGCGAGAATCTGAGTAATGCTCCTGATAAGATTGCAGAGTTTCACCAACATTATCCGGACAAGCCAAGTTTGAGTACTCCGGCTCCAGCTCCGAGGACTCGTCGCCGTCGTAGGAGGGGGATGGTGTGACGACCATACGGACATTCATATTATACGAACATTATACTCGTATATACAAAAGATGGTCGTCACATGGATGCAAAAGGTAGTTGCACAAGACAGGGTTTGAACTCGCATGCGCTATCAATATTTGTTGAAGACATTATCTCACGTCTCCCTCATATGTAGGACTATCCCTAAGAGGTTCTAGAACATTCTAGAACCTAAATGCATGCACGACACTTGGCGAGATCTCATCCATTGGAGTGGCGTGATCCTGACCGTTGACCTAGATATATAAGGAGGCACCTCCTTCTTGTCGAACCATTCCGGTTCAACGCCAGTCTTGAGCCTTCTAGGCATCTGTCTCGTGTTCCTGCTTGCCTTCGGGCCATTATGCTCTTGATTCATGTTCATATATCAGATTCTTTGCCGATCTTGACGTATTTCTTGCGTATTTTCCATGTATTTTCCTTGTTCTTGTGTAGGTTCATGACAGGTTTGGGATTAGGGCAGCGACAGAACTTTATATTTTGCTAGATAGTGAACTTTCTATTGGCAATGATGACTATGGTGAGTTTATAGAATACAGTGAGAGGGAAAGTAAAAATTATCAGATAACTGCAACAAGATATGATAGCAGTCATTTTGAGGAGTCTGTTCGCATGCATGAGGCAGATTTCGTCATGAATTTTAGACAATATCTTAGGCATATGCCTGCCAAAGATAATGATGAACCTAGAAGTTTGTTTCTGACTTCTATTAACAGGCCTGCTGGAAATGTCCCGGGGATGCACTTATATATAAGGGGGGTATGGCATCTGCGTTCGGAGGGTAGCAAAAAATCCCCCTTGTATACACAATTTTAAAAGGCAATTTGACCCCTCTGTGTATAGATATTACTCCAAATCAGTGTCTAAAAACACCCCTAACCCCTAAGTATACGTACGCAAATGGTCCAAAAAACACCCCTCCGTTGAACTCTCATGGGTTATACGCTGATCAAAGATGAATCCCCCAGGGGAAATGTAAGTAGTTTGAGATTTTTTATTTTATTGCTTAGCTTCAGATTCGAAGATTGTTCCTTTTTCACGACTGAAGATGATAAAATCTTGGCTTAAGACAATGGGTTCTTTAATTGATCATGGGGAGATCTCAAATAAATCTGGACGTGTTGCAACTGTTACACGATTGGCGATGGCAAGTGTTTCTACTGAGGTTGGTATGCGGCTATTCTTTTCTATCCACTCAATTGCAATTTTTTCTTAACCATCAACGGCCCTTTTTATACCCTAGTAGGATTTGCAAAAGTTCCTACTACCCTTACATATATTCATTATGGGGGGCGTGCATTGCATTAATTTCTTATTTAGAGCACTTATTTCTTCAAACAACATCCATTTTGCTTGCCTTACATATAACGTCCTTGTGCATCTTATATTTTGCAGTTCACATCACCACTTGAATTTTTTCTTCCTACGTAGATGTTGACGTTTGAGACCCTTGTAACTTATTAGTCTTAATGTTAGACTAAGACATTTTTCTTTGCTCTATTCCCTTCCTGTAAGTGCACATCCATTTTTCTCTTGTCTTTTCACATTCAGAAACATGACTTTGAACTATGATTTAAGCCACTTCACCCTCCGGCCATGGAGGACAACCCTCCGTGCGCAGCACCTTGTTTACTTATGTTGGTCGTTACAGGAAAAATGGCCTTCATAAGAAACAAAGGTAGCAGTAATTCTTCAGGAAAATCTATAGATTATCCACGTGCAAATTCAAATCTATATTTTCGGTCAGAGCTCAAAATATATCCTTTATTTATAATCTTGTCTTAAAATTCTCTTTTACGCTTCTTTGCTTCTTTGAACTCGAAATCTATCCTTTCGTTGCTCTTGATGCAAATTTAACCTGATGTTTTCGCAAGAGCTCTCGAAGATTTGGAATGTTGTCATCGATCAAAAATCAATTATAAAAATCATATGTTTGAATACTGAAACATAGATCGATAACCATCAATAAAAGCTAAAGAATAAGCCAATACAGGTAGTGACTATGAGTCAAAATGTCATAGGCTGAATACAAGAAATCCAGAACATGCTATATGTGGGACATGCCTGTTCATTTTCAACAAAGACAACACCTACAGAGCGTTCTAGTACTCTTCCGCCATAGCTCCCTACGAAAGTCACGCTTGCCTGGGGAATTCAGAAGGGAAGGAGCAGCCAAAAAAGAAAGGATGAATGCCATAGCCAAGATCCAAACTTACGGGCGTGGTTGCCGAAACAACAAAATTCCAAAAACACAATTTTACACTAAATTTATCACCAGAAAGTAGATATATGTAATTCAAAATGACCTTTTTTGGAGCCGGCTTTTTTTTTAAATAATCATATATATAGAAGGATAAGATTCAATTTCAAACATTGACGAAATTGCTACAGTATAAAAATCTTAAAAAACTTTCGAATATTCTCAATAATTTAGTTTTCAAAAAGATTAACATTTAAAATCTAAAGTTTGATTTATAGATTGACTTTAAAATAAGAGGCTGCATGGATGGACTTGGTCTTTTACAGTTCAATGCCACCAAAACATAATAGTAGTCTCAGATAAAAACATGAACTAAAATTATCTCATTGCTGAAACTTCAATTCTTATAAAATCTTCATACTAGTCTCAATTTTAATTCTTCCTAGTGCAATATATAGTATCTTGGGTTTCAAAGAATAATTCCTATGCAATACAATATATAGCAAATCCAGTGTTTACGATACAAATACGACTAAAATAATTAATTAGTACGATAGTTGTGTATAAGTATTTAGTTGTTCTGTGTATACAGAATGTTAACAATACATAATACCTACATGGTATCAAAATAGTTGACAACAAACCATTATATTTTCATTGGGTACATGTTGACAATGTATATATTCTATGTTTTTTTTCTCCTTGCAATCCCCCTCACCTTCCGTTAGGTCCTTGGTCTTTAATTTACTTTGAACCTTTGCGTTATGGCAATATCTGAAAAAACATACAATTGTTGAGCTGCTCATGTATTTGCCTGCCCTGGTCTATGTTCCGACCACCATCACATTTGGTGTACATGTCAACAAAGGCACGATTTTAACTTAGGACAGCCCTTGCTAAATAACATGCCAATGTATCAACTTGCCTTGCTCCAAGGTGGACACTTTCAGAATGCTTGATATTGCATCCATGTTTTGTCCTTCTTCCAAGCATCCACATTTAGCATACATGTCCAGAGAAGTGCCCACTTATGGCATGTAATGAAAGAACTACTTTAACTAATTGGTCATGTGCATTTTGCCATATTTTACATCTCTTGATTGCAAATACTTTTGAGATAATTGAGAATGCATTGGATATCATCATGTTACAGCATATTGTAAGAGTTTTAAAGCAAACGCCCAATACATTAAGCTTGTCTCTTGTAAAGTGCCACATTTGACATAGATCTTCAGTAAAGTATTCCCTATGAACGCATCCACTTGTAACACCACTCAAAATAATGTGCACATGTATGAGCCTGCCCTGTTATGTTTTCCAAATTTTCAAAGGTATGCAGAATGAGGGGATAAATCCAGAAAAGCTTACTCTTTGAAATCATGCAGCAACACTGCATCACTTACTCGTACTGGACGAGTACTTTGACCAAGGGCGTCCGAAGAGTAGATGGTGAGATAGTGCAAAACTTAAGCAACCAAACCACACTACATGAAGCAACCCAGCTGTCTGATGTAGAGGTTCCGTGTACTAAACTCTACCATGGGAATACTGCATTCCTATGGTAAACTTGCCCAATGGCATTAAAAATTCCTGATCTGGACATTTCAATGGAAGAACAAAAACCAGGTTAGTGCAAATGAGCTGATGATCATTACCTTCTTAAATAATCATTACCTTCTTATACGAGACTGCATAACAGAACCACATGACAAAAATATCGATCTAGAGACTCAATGGATCAGGAAAACTGAGCTTCTGCAGCATGGATCAAGAAAACTGAACTGCAACATAGATGTATGACTTCTCCAAATCATACTGCACTAACATGTATGTAGGCCATCCGTTTCAAATGACTAGCTGCATTTCAATCATAATTATTCTAGACTGCACATGTTACCAAGAGCACATGGCTCATCTAATTCACCCGCTTTTCTTAAAAAGTTGATGATGCAACTTTAATGCTCCAGTTTAGGAAAGATGCAATCATCATATACCATAAGACAAATATATGGCCTCCATCAACTTTACTTCCCAGCAAGACTACACAGGCACTTTAAACTTTTGCAGTTTAACATGTTGGAAATATCATTGAAGTCTAAACGATCACATCCAAATGAGCCAAATTTCAAACACCACATGAGCATTTTCCTCCACATTGCTGACTGATTGTACAGTAAGGTCTGAATTTAGCTCTGACCTTTTTAAAACGTAATGTATATATTGACCCTGGGATAATGTCCATGGATTGAAAAGGTTGAAAATATATAGTTTGTCAAAATGCGCATCTGTGGGAAAAGTTCCTAGAGTGTATATGCGCAATCAGAAACCATATTCCATATTGGAATTTCACCTTATAGTCCACCAACCACGTCTGCTTACAAACCTATACCAACCACTTACAAACATCTACCAACCAGTGTGAACAAGCAAGGAAGACAAGCATCTGCCTTTAAACATCATAAATTGCTTTGCATTTTTTTAGACTTCATTGCACAGCTTTCGGCTTCAACTAAATTTTCTCAAATTTATGGACAGAATTGGGGAAAAACCCTGTCCCAATGTCATGTAAAGATTAAGATGCAGGTGAACACACAGTTTTTTTGCCGGGAAAGTTAAAGTTATGTATCATGTGGCAACAACACACTGTGTGTGAATGCCTAAGTGGGTCTTCAAGAAGTCAACAATGTCATCAAGTTCCTCGGGTTCCTTCAGCCAGTGCCCCTCTAGGTCTGCACCCACATATTCTTTCCACACAACGTCCACCTTCATCTGCTTGAGGATACTGCAAGCCTGCCTTCCTAGCTCCACACAGACAGTGGTGTCAAATCTACCATGCCCCAAGAACACAGGCATGCCAACCAGCGAAGAAGATTTAGAAGAAGAGGAAGAGGAAGAGGAAGATTTAGAAGAAGAAGAGAGGCCATCGTCTTGAGCCTCCTTTCCCAGACCTAATTCCTTTCTTAGACAATTGGTAACATCACCCATTAGTTCAATTTTTCTGTGCTAGAGGTAACCACCCACTTGCACCAACGAAAGCTCCCAATTTGCAACGGCTTGAAAGCAGGACATGCAAAGCTGCAGCCTGCCCTTGGCTCACCCCACCGAGCACCACCCTCTCAGCAGCACCGCCTAGCAGTCGAATTTCATCCTGGATCACTTCCTGCACGTATTGAACGCAAGACCTAAGGCCAGACCTAAGGCCAGGGCTTACCTGCTGGAAGGTTGGATCGGCTCGAGAAGGCACCCTTGGTTTGAACCACCCTTGGCTTTGGAGCTCTGCGCTTGGAAACACCCATCTCACACCAGGCAAAGAACTGAAGAGATTATGGCCTGGTGAGGAGGTGGACATTGCAGCCAGAGCTGCAGCGACTAGCGGCCCAGTACTGCCTCGCCCATGCAAAAATATGACCGTGTACTTGTGATCTCCAACCGCTTCCTGAATGTGGAGCGGAAGCCTACAATCAGAGATTGCTGCCTTCGATTTCGATGGGCGTGGCCGCAGGCGCTTCAACAGCCGGAACACAGACTTCATTTTTTCAGCATCATCACCCTCCTTTCCCTTAAAACAAAACCGCCCTTTTTTTTTGGCCGCTGTGCCTTTTTGTCCGCTGTGCCTTTTTGCCCTTTTTAGCTGATTTTGGCGACAGAGCAGATTTTGGCGACGGAGCAGTAGTTCCGGTAGGCTATGGATCCGATGGAGGAGCAGAGAGGAGCTCTCTTTGGTAAGGTTGCCATCAAGTTTGTTTCTCTTCTAGGATCGCTTCATCACATCGGTTTTCTTGTGTATTCCTCCAGCACACTAATTATATTATATATATCCTTGTTCTTTCCTTGTACCAGCTTCATCACAATGACTAGTTATTCTTGATCTATACTTGTACCACAGCTGACTTGCTAAGCAGACCTCTGTCTTTTTCTATCATCTCAAGTATTCTCATCATTGATCTTTTGCTCAACATAGGTACTTTGCCCTTGTTTATCTTTTACTCTGTCCTTTTTATCTATTACCTCGATAAATCACTGGAGATAAAAATACACATTGATCCTCATTGCTCTGTAGTCCAGTTCACAAACATAAATTGTCAAGTTGATTTAGTTGCTGAGTTGGAATCGCCTGGAGCACAGTGACATTCACTTGACTAAAGCACAGCTACTAGATTTGTGTAGAATGAATAGTAAGATTCTGGCAAAGATAGAAATGACCCAAGCAAGCATAAAGAAATTTTTGTTATATCTCCAAGGGGCTGAAGCTTTTAGCAATGTTGAAGATAGTGTGCTTTACCAATTCGGATGATGATAAAGCCTCAAATGACGATTTACAGCTCAATCAGGTAACTGAACCTTCTACTCCCATGCATTTTGGTTGTTACATGCTGAGATATGTATGAAATATATCTTTAGAGAACTGGGCATACAGATTGAATTGAGGACATCAAGAAATCTTATGCCAATATTATGTTTGCAAGGTTGGAACTGTACATCCACCTCCTAATCTTCAAGAAAGATTTGCAACACAACCTTGAAAGATCCCTAAGAGGTTCTAGAACATTCTAGAACCTAAATGCATGCACGACACTTGGCGAGATCTCATCCATTGGAGTGGCGTGATCCTGACCGTTGACCTAGATATATAAGGAGGCACCTCCTTCTTGTCGAACCATTCCGGTTCAACGCCAGTCTTGAGCCTTCTAGGCATCTGTCTCGTGTTCCTGCTTGCCTTCGGGCCATTATGCTCTTGATTCATGTTCATATATCAGATTCTTTGCCGATCTTGACGTATTTCTTGCGTATTTTCCATGTATTTTCCTTGTTCTTGTGTAGGTTCATGACAGGTTTGGGATTAGGGCAGCGACAGAACTTTATATTTTGCTAGATAGTGAACTTTCTATTGGCAATGATGACTATGGTGAGTTTATAGAATACAGTGAGAGGGAAAGTAAAAATTATCAGATAACTGCAACAAGATATGATAGCAGTCATTTTGAGGAGTCTGTTCGCATGCATGAGGCAGATTTCGTCATGAATTTTAGACAATATCTTAGGCATATGCCTGCCAAAGATAATGATGAACCTAGAAGTTTGTTTCTGACTTCTATTAACAGGCCTGCTGGAAATGTCCCGGGGGATGCACTTATATATAAGGGGGGTATGGCATCTGCGTTCGGAGGGTAGCAAAAAATCCCCCTTGTATACACAATTTTAAAAGGCAATTTGACCCCTCTGTGTATAGATATTACTCCAAATCAGTGTCTAAAAACACCCCTAACCCCTAAGTATACGTACGCAAATGGTCCAAAAAACACCCCTCCGTTGAACTCTCATGGGTTATACGCTGATCAAAGATGAATCCCCCAGGGGAAATGTAAGTAGTTTGAGATTTTTTATTTTATTGCTTAGCTTCAGATTCGAAGATTGTTCCTTTTTCACGACTGAAGATGATAAAATCTTGGCTTAAGACAATGGGTTCTTTAATTGATCATGGGGAGATCTCAAATAAATCTGGACGTGTTGCAACTGTTACACGATTGGCGATGGCAAGTGTTTCTACTGAGGTTGGTATGCGGCTATTCTTTTCTATCCACTCAATTGCAATTTTTTCTTAACCATCAACGGCCCTTTTTATACCCTAGTAGGATTTGCAAAAGTTCCTACTACCCTTACATATATTCATTATGGGGGGCGTGCATTGCATTAATTTCTTATTTAGAGCACTTATTTCTTCAAACAACATCCATTTTGCTTGCCTTACATATAACGTCCTTGTGCATCTTATATTTTGCAGTTCACATCACCACTTGAATTTTTTCTTCCTACGTAGATGTTGACGTTTGAGACCCTTGTAACTTATTAGTCTTAATGTTAGACTAAGACATTTTTCTTTGCTCTATTCCCTTCCTGTAAGTGCACATCCATTTTTCTCTTGTCTTTTCACATTCAGAAACATGACTTTGAACTATGATTTAAGCCACTTCACCCTCCGGCCATGGAGGACAACCCTCCGTGCGCAGCACCTTGTTTACTTATGTTGGTCGTTACAGGAAAAATGGCCTTCATAAGAAACAAAGGTAGCAGTAATTCTTCAGGAAAATCTATAGATTATCCACGTGCAAATTCAAATCTATATTTTCGGTCAGAGCTCAAAATATATCCTTTATTTATAATCTTGTCTTAAAATTCTCTTTTACGCTTCTTTGCTTCTTTGAACTCGAAATCTATCCTTTCGTTGCTCTTGATGCAAATTTAACCTGATGTTTTCGCAAGAGCTCTCGAAGATTTGGAATGTTGTCATCGATCAAAAATCAATTATAAAAATCATAATCATATGTTTGAATACTGAAACATAGATCGATAACCATCAATAAAAGCTAAAGAATAAGCCAATACAGGTAGTGACTATGAGTCAAAATGTCATAGGCTGAATACAAGAAATCCAGAACATGCTATATGTGGGACATGCCTGTTCATTTTCAACAAAGACAACACCTACAGAGCGTTCTAGTACTCTTCCGCCATAGCTCCCTACGAAAGTCACGCTTGCCTGGGGAATTCAGAAGGGAAGGAGCAGCCAAAAAAGAAAGGATGAATGCCATAGCCAAGATCCAAACTTACGGGCGTGGTTGCCGAAACAACAAAATTCCAAAAACACAATTTTACACTAAATTTATCACCCGAAAAGTAGATATATGTAATTCAAAATGACCTTTTTGGAGCCGGCTTTTTTAAATAATCATATATATAGAAGGATAAGATTCAATTTCAAACATTGACGAAATTGCTACAGTATAAAAATCTTAAAAAACTTTCGAATATTCTCAATAATTTAGTTTTCAAAAAGATTAACATTTAAAATCTAAAGTTTGATTTATAGATTGACTTTAAAATAAGAGGCTGCATGGATGGACTTGGTCTTTTACAGTTCAATGCCACCAAAACATAATAGTAGTCTCAGATAAAAACATGAACTAAAATTATCTCATTGCTGAAACTTCAATTCTTATAAAATCTTCATACTAGTCTCAATTTTAATTCTTCCTAGTGCAAGCAAAATGTATGACTAGATGCAATATATAGTATCTTGGGTTTCAAAGAATAATTCCTATGCAATACAATATATAGCAAATCCAGTGTTTACGATACAAATACGACTAAAATAATTAATTAGTACGATAGTTGTGTATAAGTATTTAGTTGTTCTGTGTATACAGAATGTTAACAATACATAATACCTACATGGTATCAAAATAGTTGACAACAAACCATTATATTTTCATTATATTTTCATTTCGAAGGGTGGATCATAAGGGGTACATGTTGACAATGTATATATTCTATGTTTTTTTTCTCCTTGCAATCCCCCACTTCACCTTCCGTTAGGTCCCTTGGTCTTTAATTTACTTTGAACCTTTGCGTTATGGCAATATCTGGAAAAACATACAATTGTTGAGCTGCTCATGTATTTGCCTGCCCTGGTCTATGTTCCGACCACCATCACATTTGGTGTACATGTCAACAAAGGCACGATTTTAACTTAGGACAGCCCTTGCTAAATAACATGCCAATGTATCAACTTGCCTTGCTCCAAGGTGGACACTTTCAGAATGCTTGATATTGCATGTTGTATTCTTCATAAAGTTGAGGCGCACAGGCGCACAACTGCATCCATGTTTTGTCCTTCTTCCAAGCATCCACATTTAGCATACATGTCCAGAGTGCCCACTTATGGCATGTAATGAAAGAACTACTTTAACTAATTGGTCATGTGCATTTTGCCATATTTTACATCTCTTGATTGCAAATACTTTTGAGATAATTGAGAATGCATTGGATATCATCATGTTACAGCATATTGTAAGAGTTTTAAAGCAAACGCCCAATACATTAAGCTTGTCTCTTGTAAAGTGCCACATTTGACACAGATCTTCAGTAAAGTATTCCCTATGAACGCATCCACTTGTAACACCACTCAAAATAATGTGCACATGTATGAGCCTGCCCTGTTATGTTTTCCAAATTTTCAAAGGTATGCAGAATGAGGGGATAAATCCAGAAAAGCTTACTCTTTGAAATCATGCAGCAACACTGCATCACTTACTTGTACTGGACGAGTACTTTGACCAAGGGCGTCCGAAGAGTAGATGGTGAGATAGTGCAAAACTTAAGCAACCAAACCACACTACATGAAGCAACCCAGCTGTCTGATGTAGAGGTTCCGTGGACTAAACTCTACCATGGGAATACTGCATTCCTATGGTAAACTTGCCCAATGGCATTAAAAATTCCTGATCTGGACATTTCAATGGAAGAACAAAACCAGGTTAGTGCAAATGAGCTGATGATCATTACCTTCTTAAATAATCATTACCTTCTTATACGAGACTGCATAACAGAACCACATGACAAAAATATCGATCTAGAGACTCAATGGATCAGGAAAACTGAGCTTCTGCAGCATGGGTCAAGAAAACTGAACTGCAACATAGATGTATGACTTCTCCAAATCATACTGCACTAACATGTATGTAGGCCATCCGTTTCAAATGACTAGCTGCATTTCAATCATAATTATTCTAGACTGCACATGTTACCAAGAGCACATGGCTCATCTAATTCACCTGCTTTTCTTAAAAAGTTGATGCAACTTTAATGCTCCAGTTTGGGAAAGATGCAATCATCATATACCATAAGACAAATATATGGCCTCCATCAACTTTACTTCCCAGCAAGACTACACAGGCACTTTAAACTTTTGCAGTTTAACATGTTGGAAATATCATTGAAGTCTAAACGATCACATCCAAATGAGCCAAATTTCAAACACCACATGAGCATTTTCCTCCACATTGCTGACTGATTGTACAGTAAGGTCTGAATTTAGCTCTGACCTTTTTAAAACGTAATGTATATATTGACCCTGGGATAATGTCCATGGATTGAAAAGGTTGAAAATATATAGTTTGTCAAAATGCGCATCTGTGGGAAAAGTTCCTAGAGTGTATATGCGCAATCAGAAACCATATTCCATATTGGAATTTCACCTTATAGTCCACCAACCACGTCTGCTTACAAACCTATACCAACCACTTACAAACATCTACCAACCAGTGTGAACAAGCAAGGAAGACAAGCATCTGCCTTTAAACATCATAAATTGCTTTGCATTTTTTTTAAGACTTCATTGCACAGCTTTCGGCTTCAACTAAATTTTCTCAAATTTATGGACAGAATTGGGGAAAAACCCTGTCCCAATGTCATGTAAAGATTAAGATGCAGGTGAACACACAGTTTTTTTTGCCGGGAAAGTTAAAGTTATGTATCATGTGGCAACAACACACTGTGTGTGAATGCCTAAGTGGGTCTTCAAGAAGTCAACAATGTCATCAAGTTCCTCGGGTTCCTTCAGCCAGTGCCCCTCTAGGTCTGCACCCACATATTCTTTCCACACAACGTCCACCTTCATCTGCTTGAGGATACTGCAAGCCTGCCTTCCTAGCTCCACACAGACAGTGGTGTCAAATCTACCATGCCCCAAGAACACAGGCATGCCAACCAGCGAAGAAGATTTAGAAGAAGAGGAAGAGGAAGAGGAAGATTTAGAAGAAGAAGAGAGGCCATCGTCTTGAGCCTCCTTTCCCAGACCTAATTCCTTTCTTAGACAATTGGTAACATCACCCATTAGTTCAATTTTCTGTGCTAGAGGTAACCACCCACTTGCACCAACGAAAGCTCCCAATTTGCAACGGCTTGAAAGCAGGACATGCAAAGCTGCAGCCTGCCCTTGGCTCACCCCACCGAGCACCACCCTCTCAGCAGCACCGCCTAGCAGTCGAATTTCATCCTGGATCACTTCCTGCACGTATTGAACGCAAGACCTAAGGCCAGACCTAAGGCCAGGGCTTACCTGCTGGAAGGTTGGATCGGCTCGAGAAGGCACCCTTGGTTTGAACCACCCTTGGCTTTGGAGCTCTGCGCTTGGAAACACCCATCTCACACCAGGCAAAGAACTGAAGAGATTATGGCCTGGTGAGGAGGTGGACATTGCAGCCAGAGCTGCAGCGACTAGCGGCCCAGTACTGCCTCGCCCATGCAAAAATATGACCGTGTACTTGTGATCTCCAACCGCTTCCTGAATGTGGAGCGGAAGCCTACAATCAGAGATTGCTGCCTTCGATTTCGATGGGCGTGGCCGCAGGCGCTTCAACAGCCGGAACACAGACTTCATTTTTTCAGCATCATCACCCTCCTTTCCCTTAAAAACAAAAACCGCCCTTTTTTTTGGCCGCTGTGCCTTTTTTGTCCGCTGTGCCTTTTTTGCCCTTTTAGCTGATTTTGGCGACAGAGCAGATTTTGGCGACGGAGCAGTAGTTCCGGTAGGCTATGGATCCGATGGAGGAGCAGAGAGGAGCTCTCTTTGGTAAGGTTGCCATCAAGTTTGTTTCTCTTCTAGGATCGCTTCATCACATCGGTTTTCTTGTGTATTCCTCCAGCACACTAATTATATTATATATATCCTTGTTCTTTCCTTGTACCAGCTTCATCACAATGACTAGTTATTCTTGATCTATACTTGTACCACAGCTGACTTGCTAAGCAGACCTCTGTCTTTTTCTCTATCATCTCAAGTATTCTCATCATTGATCTTTTGCTCAACATAGGTACTTTGCCCTTGTTTATCTTTTTTTACTCTGTCCTTTTTATCTATTACCTCGATAAATCACTGGAGATAAAATACACATTGATCCTCATTGCTCTGTAGTCCAGTTCACAAACATAAATTGTCAAGTTGATTTAGTTGCTGAGTTGGAATCGCCTGGAGCACAGTGACATTCACTTGACTAAAGCACAGCTACTAGATTTGTGTAGAATGAATAGTAAGATTCTGGCAAAGATAGAAATGACCCAAGCAAGCATAAAGAAATTTTTGTTATATCTCCAAGGGGCTGAAGCTTTTAGCAATGTTGAAGATAGTGTGCTTTACCAATTCGGATGATGATAAAGCCTCAAATGACGATTTACAGCTCAATCAGGTAACTGAACCTTCTACTCCCATGCATTTTGGTTGTTACATGCTGAGATATGTATGAAATATATCTTTAGAGAACTGGGCATACAGATTGAATTGAGGACATCAAGAAATCTTATGCCAATATTATGTTTGCAAGGTTGGAACTGTACATCCACCTCCTAATCTTCAAGAAAGATTTGCAACACAACCTTGCATTTTTTTTCTTCAGTTTTTCTTCAGTCCTTTCTGTTAGATCCATCACAGCTTCATGCATTTTTTATTGGTTGCATTCTATTTTTAGGCTTGAATATGACATTGGTTTCCTGATTTCTGGCCTTTGCAGATATCCAAACCCTTCAAGCAGATCAGATAAGTAATAGATATGGAAACTGACTTTTGATGGTTTCTTTTCACCTCTGTACATTTTGCAAAGTGTACTATACCACTCTACATGATGTGACATTCTTCAATTTGCCAAAACAATATTTAATACCAACCCTCTGCAAAATGTTATGACATGGAATTCGATTGATTTTGATATGTACATCACGGGAAGTTAGAAGAAGCCTAGAAGCTACTTCAACAGATGCCTCAGTTTAGTTTCATGGGATTTTATTATTGCAGCATATGCGCAGCATGGGTTCGGAAAGCACGCTTTTTATAACTTCCAGCTAATGCAAGCAGAAGGGTTTTTGCCAGACACCATTACATGTGCCACTCATGCTGCACTAGCAGTAGGCAAATAGGTGCAGGCCCTTCTCGTTAAGATGAATTCTAAACTTGACTGTTCTAGTCCCAAGTGTTTGACTCGTTACCATCCAATGTGTGCATTGAGGGCTAGACATCATTTTGAACTACAAGTCATTTTAAGAAAGGTGGCAGCGCAAGAACAGCCATGGTGTCATATTCTGCAGTGCATAAAGTACCCAAACAAGTTGGAGTCCTACTATACTACTATGACAACAGCAATGAACCATCTGCATACAGCAATGGTGGGACAAGAAGTCATTATGTGACAAGTTGTAGAAGCTTGCTTACTGATTACAATGTTAAAGACCCTAAGTTTACGCAGGAAATTCTGCCAGCATGAGAGCATGTATACTGTAAAAATAAAATTGGAGGGCATGAATCCAGACAAGTTTACATTTTCAAACATCCCAAAAGCAGTAAATCATTGAACAAGGTAGAAGAGAGTATATCATTGAGCATGTTAAAGAGAACATCTGTCATTGTATCTGTCATCTGTCATTGTCTGTTTTTTGATGTATAGTGATTCATGTGTTTATTCTGAACTGTAAAAATACCGAAATATATCAAGATATGTTGTTTGGATGGTTTACATATTGTGTTAACCTTAGACCATGAAGGTTGAAAACCTTACACTTAAGGTGGAGATTTAGGGCCATGCCAGGCTTCTAGAATAATAGTGTGAGATATATATCTATAAAGAAAATTGATGTATAATTGTTGTTACCTCTCAAGTAGATGGTTGGCTCTTAAAGATTCCAATGTAGTCCATTGAAGGTCCCATGTGGTCCATTAAAGGGTATTTAGTGGACCATTAAACGGCATTTTGTGGTCCATTGAAGGGTACATGTGGTCTATTGGGGTTAAATTAGCCTCCCGACTTAAAATCTTCCTAGCCAACTCCAAATTTATCGAAAACTCGGTTGTGTAGGATTAACTTAAACCTAAGGACTTAAGCTTCAATATGGTATGTTAAGAAGAGGACTTAAAAAAAATTGTCCATCATAATAAAATATGTTTCCTTAGATGGAGTTCTTTCAAGAATATTGGGATTGGGTGGGGGAGTCAGTGCTGCAGACCTATCAAGATCTGCTTCAGGCAAAGGCGTTGGATTATAGACTCAACATTGGCTGCATCTCCTTAATACCGAAGGTGAAGGAGCCCTCTGCCATCTCGGATTGGCATCCGATCACGCTTCTGTCGGCTGTATACAAGATAATCGCGAAGGCCCTTTCGCTTAGATTGCAAGTTGTCTTGAAGGGGGCTATTTGCCCCATGCAGTCTGGCATTATTCCGGGCAGGCATATTCTTAATAATGTCGCGGCGGCATTCGAGGGCATTCACTGGGCACGCAGAACAGGTCAGCGGATAGTGTACTTGAAGCTGGACCTTGCAAAGGCCTATGATAGTGTTCGTTGGGACTTTCTGAAGAGGATGATGCTGGCCTTTGGGTGTGGGGAGAGCTTTACAGAAGTGACTCTGAAGCTCTTAACGTCTGCCAGAGCCACTGTCCTATGTCACGGTGAGTCATTGCCGGTCTTTAGTGTGGGCCCGGAGTTCGCCAGGGCCCTCTTCCTATTTACCATCGTTGCAGAGGCCCTCTCGCAGTTCTTGATCTCGGCAGTAGAGGCGGGTGTTGTGGAGGGGTTGAGGATAGCAGATGGGTCAAGTAGATTGGGAGTCAGTACGTTGATGACTCTTTTCTTTTCCTACAGGCTGATGAGAGGAATCTGTTAAACACGAAGGAGCTGCTGGATGCATTCTCTCTTGCGTCAGGTTGCCTTATGAATTGGTCAAAGTGCTCGGCGTTATGGCCGGCTGCAGATCCCATGCCCGTGGTCGTGTCCCACTTTCCTTGGCGGACACAGCCGCAGGGCACATGCTCTAGGCTTTTGGGGATCCTGTTCGGCATCGACATTTCGGCAGCAGGCATTTGGGAGGACATTCTGGTGGGGCTGCGTCGGCACCTTAATTGGTGGAAGGGGGGAAAGTTTTCCATGGCTGGTAGGGTCACGGTTGCGAAGTCCGTTTTGTGTTCCACGCATATTTATATGGCATCCATCATCCTGGCGCCGGAAAGCAAGGTTCGGAAAATTTCCTCTATGGTTCGTAACTTTGTATGGGGTGGCAATGAGGAAGGGGCGGTCGTCAAGGTGGCATGGTGGAAATGTGTGCGCCCCAAGGCTGCGGGGGGACTCGGTTTCTTGGACCTCTCGCTCCATAGCAAGGTCCTGTTGTCCAAGTTGGTCTTTGCGATCCTGGAGAATGCGCTTGACTCCCTGGGCATGGTCTTACTTCATCAGTCATTATCTCACTCGATTGTTTTCCGTAAGCCGTCCGTGCCTGTGCGACTTTTGTGGGTGTTATTCGTAGATATCAGGCCATATGTTAATGCCTCTCCCTTTCTGAAGGGGTTCTTACGCGCCTGGGAGCAGGTCCGCCCGCTGTTTGCGATTGACGCCGCCAGTTGTATTCAGTTAGAGGCATCGCCATGGTGGATCCCGCTCGGTCCAGGTGCAGCACCTCTGGTGTTGGCCGCATCCGTCGATCCCCGGATCCAGCGCAGATGGGCACACCGTGGGGTTCTGACAGTGGGGGAGTGGTATGTTGACGGGCAGCTAGCACCCTGGCAGCTTTTCTGCCATAAGTTCTGACTTCAGGAATGGGATTGCGCTATTTGGGCACGGGTGGCTAATGCTCTGCCGCTGAACCCCCCGCAGGCGTCGGGGCGCGTGTGGAGTTGTCAATCTTCCAAAGTACTGTACCTTTTATATACTTTAGAGTTTTTTAGTACGTTATGTACGTTTGCCATGTGCTGTTTTGTTTTATGTATAGTACGTACACTACGTTACATATGGGAAAAATATAAAGTTCTTTATGTAAATTTTGCAAATTTGCACTTGAGGTTAGACTTTTTCGAGGATTTTCTATAAGATCTGAACTATAAGGAGTTGGTTAAGAGATCTGGCTGGTCAAATAAGAACCCACAATAAGAAGTTCATGTAAATGGATTGAAATTAGTACTAAAGCAAAAAATATAAGCATAAAAATTTTCCCTGCTTTTCGTCAAACACTACAAGAGCTAGAAACATACAATCAGAGTTTTTTTAGCCTTGAAATTGACATTAGACATTACGGAGGCACAAAATTGTCTTGAGGATATGATTTAAACTCAAAAAAAAAAAAAAAATAATAATAATAAAATAAAATTGACCCTACACTTTAGAGGTACAAGACGTACTGTACACTATCCAAGGTACTATAAGTACAAAATCGTAGTGTACGGGTACTTAAACAACACTGACCTAATCCACATGAACACTCCTATCGCCTGAATGTAGAGGGATGAACTCCGGCCAGGGCTCATAACGGGCATAAGTAGGGACATCTGTAGGGGCAGTGTCATCCTTGAAGGCTGCCGATTCATCCTCATCATCTGTGTCCTCAAGATTATTCTGCACTTCATCCCAAATCCATTTTCTTCTTCTCCCAACATGCTCTACAGGGACAATTCCAGGTGGTGTGCCAAAGATCACCGAGCGCACATCTCTAATAGAAGCACATCCTGGGTTTAATGTCAGCCTCCAGGCTCCCTCCACCCGCTGCTGTGATATGAATGCGCAGTTCATGGGTAGCACCCATGCACTGCTCAGAACAAACTTATATGTTCTTAACATTGCAGTGACAGCCTGCTCCAAAGATGCACTAAGCTGCCTCTTACCTGGTACAAAACAAAATGGCAGGCCCTCGCCAATAAATTTCGGTTGTCTAGGGTCACGGGACTTGTTGTCACCTGCACCATATAATGCATACAGATCTTTTCCTCTGGCTATCTGCTCTGCACTCACATTCTTCACATGCTGCCTGAAGTGCATTTTTCCAAGATCTTTTAAGCAATACCCAATCATACCTTCGTAGCAGTGCAGCTTTGTGTCCTTGAGGGCTTTGCATAGAATAATTCCCCCGGCTGGCTTGTGGCTATCCCAGCCAAGATACTTCTTCAGTCTGACATTCACCATAGCTGGAGTGCTAAGGTTGCTCACTGCAACTCAAAAAACACACTGAATATGTAAGTGGTCTAGCTCAGACCCCCGCTCTTGGCTGACCACCCCAGATATACACTCTTTATCTAAGAAACTGCACACAGAAAGATACAGCCCCTCCCAAACATTGAGGCCACCTACACTTGTCGTGACACTCACGTCAAGAGAGCAAGGTTCGTCCACAGCTTCACCACAACTCATCCTGGGCCTCTTGTTCTTCCCTCCCCTGGCCACCACCTTCTTTGCCAACGGGGGTTTATTCTCTCTGAAATCTTGTCTACCTGGCCCTTTGTCTTCAAACAAATGTAGACACTCCACAAATTGCCATGAATTATTTCCAGCTGCTTCCTTCCCACCTGCATCCACCTTCTTCCCTTGGCTTGCATCTGGCACAAGAGGCTCCGGTTGCTCCACAAACGTGCTTCCATGGAAATTCTCATTCTCAAAAAGTTTAAAACCTTCCCACATACTTACACCAAAGTCTCCAATTTTAATGTGGCCATCGCTGCTGATAAGCAAGTTCTCCGCTTTGATACCTCCATGAACAACATTCCACATCCACGTCCAAGATTAATAAGATAAACCACGAGATTGGAAAATCATAAGCAGCATAGCATGTTCCTTGAATACATGTTTATGAAGATACATAAGTTCTGCTACGATATCTCGAAAATATGGGGCTCGATCTAACCATGGCAACTGCTGCAGCGGCAATCGCAGCCATGAAATGCTGCTTTTAGAAACTATGGATGCAAAGCTTACTTTTCTGCCCTTGCCTTTGCATGCCAACACCGCCGAAAATGCCGACACTGCCAATGACCGCAATGAAACAAGCAGAGAGAAATGGAAAGAAGCAGGAAACGGAGGAGGCAGGGAAGAAATGGAAAGGAGGAGAAAGAAAATAGGGAATTGGGAGAGGGATTGCGACTCATCTTATCTCCGTTCTATTTTCTTGGCCATTTTCTAATTTCCTCGACCCTTGATTTATGAAACTAGAGATTCAATGGTGTAGATTGATGCCACTTCAGATTTTGATGAGGTGGAAATTACACGTGGATAGGCTAGAATTGCAAGAAAGGCTGTAGGCCCGGTAGGGCTGGTGTGCTAAAAAAAAAAAAAAAAAAAAACTAGTCAGACCTAGCATCCTAGGTCTAACATCAAACCTCGGTCAATCCCAAGGAATGTATTATCAATCCCGATTCCGTTGTAAACGTGAATCCCTGGTACTTAAATCCCTTAGCCATTGACCATTATGACGTTTTCTTAGACTGATATCCATGGAATACCTAGAAAGCATGACCAAACAGATGCCTTTAGACATTACTTATGGGCCAAAAAAAGGTTGAAGCCTTTACAACAAACCATAGATCTCATACAATTTTTCCTTTCTTATTTACTTTTTATTATCAAAGGTCCCTGTACCAAGACCATATAACCTGTAACAAGCCAATTTTCCATACGCAAATGCCTCTTCTTTTTCTGTTTTGCAGATGCCTCCATATGTACTTTGCATGACTTTAGCCTATTTGTATGCCGAGCTTGCAAAAATTACAGCTCATGCATGTAATGCTTTCTGATATTTTGTGATGGTTTGAAGTTTTTTTTATTAAAACAGAGGGACCCTTTAAATGACCAAACTGACAAAAACATTTAGTTCACAAGTGTTGCTAATATCAATGTATCATGACCTATTTCAGCCTTCAATGGTAAAGCAGACTGAAATTTTCTTCTTGCCTCTTTAGGACAATGTAAGCATTTGTTCTTTATAGATATAAAATATGAACCTAAGGTTTATTACTTGAAGATTTTAAAACTGGCAGCCTTTTTAGATCATAAGCTTCCATAAAAAAAGTGGTGCGCGTTATTGTAAAAAAGCCTGTTCCATTAAGCAACCAGCCTTATGCATCCTTAGATGCTTACAAAATCAGCAAAGTAAAATGAGAAATAAGACTGGTTTTATCTTTGCTTCTGATATAACTTCTTTCATTACCATTTTTCCATACCCAATCTAAGTACAAAAAACATGTTTTAACTTGAGGAGGAAGTCTGATACAGTATTAAAAACCATGAGCAGCTTTTGCTTGTTTATCTTCCGAATTTTTGTTTAAGCCCATGTCCAGATCTACCATGTTCAGCCAACAAAAAGCAAGAAAAAACACAAGGGTAGGAGAGTTCCGGTACCTGTAGCCAAACATCAAAACTTTAGCATGAGCATGGTAAAGATTGAAGGGCCAAAAGGTACAATGGAGCCTCTCGGTTTATAGCCGATCAGCCCTTGTATCCTTCTGCCATGTTAGTATACCGTAGTAGATCCTTTTTATTAAATGAATGCTAACCTTGTATACAATGGGTAATCAAACCTGTTAAGCGTGCTCTTATATTTAGAAAGGTCACATTCCTAACACTGTTTTTTCAGCATATTAAGACATTTTGTACCTGGATTTCGTCTTGATCTGAAGTATAGAGCAATTTGTGTCTCAGGGATGCTGGTCTCTCCTTTATCATGATATCCTGAACTATTGTTATAAGTAACTCTTCCCCCAGAATTTCTTTTTTTGTTTGCCACAGCTCCTCTGGTTATGCAAGCGTCCCTCTTAAGGCTAGAATCTTTTCTCTGATCTCCCATCTTGTTGAATATTACAGTGCTATCAGAAAGGGAGAACCACACTAAGAGTTCATCTTCCAGCTCTTTTTCATTCAAATACTCTTCCTCAGAACTAGAACCACAAGGCCGGCCGTCTGAGTCGAATTCTCCCTCCATAAAATATAGAAGCATTATGTATTTTATCTAAAGTTTTTCAGTAGATCTTTATCCTGCCATGGCATGTGCGGGAGATCCTTTCTAAAGCTCAGAGTAGTGTACAGATTAGTGTTTTACCATTAGATTTAAGTCCAAATCTTTCCAGACGGATTATTCTTACCTTCCACCGTGAGGCATGAATGCCGCGATTGCCAATGCTGAGGTACTGTCAGTTCTTGGTGTGTGATGCCTAGTATGGCTGCCACCAGTCGCCTTCCCTAGCTGCCTAAATAACTTTTGGCTACTGTTTTGTGTTTCCCTAATTTCGGCCCTACTAGAATACAGGTTTCAAGGGTCATGACTACAAGTATTCCATTTTTTTATTAAAAAAAAAAAAAAAAAAACAAATAAGGTATTTAGACCAATGTGTAAGTGTTATTTCTTATGTTTCCCTCATTTGGAAATGCTTCATGGTGTAGAAATATCTTACCAACTCATGATATATTTACTTACTAGTTCAATTAGATATTTTTGTCATCTAATGTAATATATGGTTAATAATTGGGTAGAAGCATGAAAGGGTGATTGAATTTTTTTGTATATTGATGTAAAAATTTGAACTGGGTTAAAGTGTTTGTAATGTACATTTTGAATTTTACATGGAGTTGCCTATCATTAATAAAGGCGGTTGACGTACAATATTATCCATAATTATACCAAATCCTCCCGAAATCTTGTACTAGCTTCTCTATCAATAAAATCTAAATATCTTGCCTGCGAAAAAAAAAAAAACTTTGGCGCACATTTTGAACTTTCCTCAATCGATCAAACATGGCTCCGGATTCTACCTCAACGAAAACTTGGCCCGAATCGATTATAGCTGCTCCTAAATCGAATGCATTTCAAGAAACAAATGTATCTTGAAGAAATTGAAATCCCTTTCCTTCAAGCAGTAATACAAATCCCTTCAAGCAGTAATACAAATCTAGTTAATAATCTGATTTTTTGTGCAGGATGTTGTATCCCCTTTCTCAAGAAATGGATCGATGTCTTAAAGCACCAGTTGAAGAAGAAACTATGGAAGAAGGATTGGACTCTCATGCAAGCACTTCGAGGTCAGCATCGGGTTCAGATTTCAATCCTCCTGTTGATGAAGTTTCGGAAAGCATAATCGCAAAGCGGTGCAAAGAAAATCAAAACAGAGGGGTTTGTAGGGGTGATATCATGCGACAAAGCCAATTAGAAGAAAGGTGAATGCTTCAGAAATCTCATAATGAATGAGGTATCTAATTTGACTCCAAAACAAAGAAAGTATATTTGCAAGAAGATTATTGCAGGACAAAAGATTGCAATTCCTATTTGAGCCGGGCCATTGGAAGGCCTCAAGAGGCTATCGTGAAAACAGATCCGTAAAGAATTTAAAGGATGGCCTCCAAGACGTCAAAAATGCAAATAGCAATGACAGACTTTGCCGCAAAGCATTCTCGTACTATCTATGGTGGTTGGAGAGGAAGGAGAATTACGTAAGACTTCGCTAGCGGCTAAGTTGTCAAAAATACATCCTAGAAATATGAAACTAGCAAAGGAGAGAGAAGGAAAAGAATGTCACTAGGTGGAACAAATCAGGGCATTAGCGGTGTCTAAATCCAAGAACAAATATGATAGATCAGGCTATGAAGGATATGGTTGCTTTCGGTTTGGTTAGATAACTCAAAGGTTTCACCAAAAATTAGAGATGTCATGAAGAAGAGGACACAACCAATTCAATATATTGACATTACACGAATGCACGATCGTAATTTAGCCAGAATTGCATCTTGTTTTTCGAATAAAGATGTTTTTTATTTTGTAACACTTGATGTAAAGTTTGTAGATTTCTTTACTTTTTTGGCGGAATAAAGATGTCTTTTATTTTGTAACACCGATGTAAAGTTTGTAAATGATTTCTTTACTTTTTGAATGTAATGTAGATGCGGTTTGTTCTAGTTGTTCTACATGGAAATGTCAAATTATTTCATGGCAACACGCATATGTATATTTGTTTACATGTATATTCGGATGTATATTTGTTTACATGTATATTCGGATGTATTGTAGATGTAGGCGAGAACTAAGAAGAAATTAGTATGGAGATGTATTAATTGTCAAAAAATTATGTGACTTCATAGTAAATGAAATAAAATTCATGTCAGAATGTACATGTATGTGTGGGAGTTTAGGGTCTTGAATATGTAAAAGATTTGTATGTAATGTAATGTAATGTAATGAGGTGACTAATTTTATTTCAATTTGTAATTTTACAGTGAATTATTCCGAATTTTGTGGATCAAGATCGTAGAGGTTCGGATTGGGCTTAGGCAATTTGAATACTTAAAACCTTCTTGCATTAGAAAGCTAAAGGAAAGAAACACATGTTGTTGCGTGAAACATGAGCAATCGACTCTGCACAAAGCGTGCATTTAATTTGATGAGGTCAAGACTCCATGAAAATTGTTCGTGCAATTGTGGTGTGTGCGCATCTGAAGCTCATGCTGGAATATGTCAAGCCAAGAACAAGACATTTGATAATGTTTGCACATTTTGGAGGGCTATGGTATGTGACAGAGCAGCAGGCAACGAGTGGCATAAGCTACAATGTATCAAATCAGATTGTGGAAATTGTGGGAAACAATTAATTGAGTTGTGTCCAAGAGAATACAAGGAGCAGATTGATCAAACGCTTGATTGGCAAGTCTATGGTTACGTTAATGAGCCCTCGAAGAAAGGAACTTCACGAAGACTAAAGCTAATTGACAAGAAAGGCAGCTCCAGTAATATCTTGGATAACATGTTTGATCATATGTCGAAGTTTGTATATCATAACTTTGTGGCACATTGGCAGAGCAAACAATTCAAGGAATCCATAAAGAGTCTTCGTGATGATACCGTATTACCAGTTGTTGATTTCTCGGAGAATTATACTTTGAAGCCATTCAACGAGATTCAAGCACAACATTGGTACAATGAACAAATCAGCATATTGGTCCACATCACGATGTTCAAGGTACAGGGTAAAATGAGGAAATGTGTGCACTTCTTTATTTCAGATGATAAAACACATGATACTCACTTTGTACAAAAAGCATTCAATTATGCACCTCAATTGGCTGAAAGAAAATGGTGCTGGTCATATGAAATACCACTTAGTTTGGTCCGGCGATTATGCAGCCCAATTCAAGTCGAGAAGAGCTTTCTATCATGTAACTAGGTATCATCAAGAGCATAAGATCAGAATGCACCGGAATTTCTTTGGCTCAGGGACATGGGAAGGGCACACATGATTTGGAGAAGGAGCCATAGCGAAACTATGGCTCGAGGCGAACAAAAGAAAAAAAGGATGGAAAAGTGATAAAAAATGCGAAACCGCATGTGAGGTTCTTGAAGAGAAAATTTCTGATGTGGAAAGGGTATTTTGGAAGGTGTCCGACATTGACCGTTCCCAAAGATTTGATGTGCTCCCGAAGTGAAAGGGGTGCAATCTCTTCATTATGTATCATCCATAGATCCAAATGATCCAACAAAGTTAATGTGTAGATCTCTTTCATGTTTTTGTAAGGCATGCATCAATTTTGATTGGCCCGCTTGTGAGAATGCTTGATCATTGTGGCGGTGGGAGTTGAGAAAACTAGAGCCTACAAACAGGGACGGTGTTGAAAAAGATGGGTACGAGGCGAGAGGACTTGTGGGCAAATGACGTGGACAATGTGGATGAGACAAAGGGGTTGGAGATTATTTTGCATCATTCACATCCCCTGCACAATTATGAAAGGGTCCCTTATTATCTCATCCAAAGGCAATGTAAGTGAAACATGCCCTCGAAGAAGACACCAAGGATGACTATGGAAATGAATTTTATTGTGGTAATGAAGTTATAGCTGGTAACTACTTTGAATTGATTCCTGGTTGCCATCAAAAGTACAGGCTTATTCAAGGAAAGAAAGTTCTTGTCCATCCCGAAGTCAAGAATTGGGGTGAGATTTCCATTGGAGCCAGTCAAACATAAGATTAAAGGTACATCTTATGCATATGAACTGACTAACTATTGGCATGAAATGTTGCTGGGAAATTTGCCAGAGATTGTAGAATCTCTGTAATACGTTAACCTGTTGTTGAAGTAACTTTTCTATGCACTAAGGCATGGACTTGCAAACTGAATGTAATCAGAATATGAACCAGATTAAAACACAAACATTAATATATTGTTTATATAGTTCCAAGACTGTTATACTTAGTGTAAGTTGTAAAAAACACTGTAAGCAGAAGGTCTTCAAGACTCAAGATTCATCCAGAAGGTCCTGCAGTGTGAGATCAGCAATGGTCCTGTTCCCGAAAATTGTGAGAAGAGTGTCCAGGACAGCTGTTTGGAAGTTGGTGAAGTCTAACAGAAGCAAGACATGTGCTTCTCGCTTCTGTTGCCATTTGTGATAGAGATTGATAAAGTATGGTTTGAGGCTATTGAATCCCCAAACCTCAGCCCTTTTCAGCCCCTTTTCAGCACTTTGTTGATTGCTTTTGCATGCACAACTTCCTGTTTAAGTTGAATGAGAATACTCTCTAGTTCT
This sequence comes from Isoetes taiwanensis, assembly GCA_021234155.1. NCBI lineage: Eukaryota > Viridiplantae > Streptophyta > Lycopodiopsida > Isoetales > Isoetaceae > Isoetes > Isoetes taiwanensis. The sequence goes on along the minus strand of JAJEKV010000020.1, from coordinate 5,486,607 downwards.
GCTTTAGATAATTGGGATTCCTCATCCCCCTTGTCCGCTGCTACTCCCATAGCTCGATCCATGCTTCCAACATTGTTAAGTCTCCTCTGTGCATCTGTGTAGAATATCATAAGCAATTGTTAGATTAGGAACAAAAGCATGTTTAAGCATAGGAGTACCTCTGAACTCGTGACTGCCTCTCCGTTTGATTTTGTTCAATTGGTTTCCCTGTTCGGCATTGATCTCCTCAAGAATCGGGTGCGCCAGGTGAGTTTGCATTTGAATTGGGGATATGGATTGTGATCTAGTCGTTCGATCTCCTCCCGCCATCGGAATCAACCAGTCACCACAGGTAAAAAAGGAATTTTTATCTCTGTCTATTCCCTTCTCCCCTGTTTCTGATATGGCTCGTACCATGCCAATGATTTGTTCCTTAACCAATGATTTGTGCCAATGATTTGTTCAACATCCTTTTCTCAAAATCTTTCCCACTGTCCTCTTTTTCTGACCCAATTGGCCAATGGTTGATGCTGGCATACAGGGCTCCAGATTGGGGGGGTTCCTCCCCAGAATTTCCGGTTGAAGTTGTTAAAATCCGGTTTCTTTAATAGATGCCGGAAAATTTCCGGTCAAAGTTTTGTAAAATGCTTGTTAAATCCGGCAAATTAGAGGATATTTTCTGAAAAATCTGGTAAGTAGCAACAAAGCACGGCATTTTGCTAGTTTAAGCAAAATCTAATCTGGAGGCCTGCTGGCATATATCCCACAAGCCTAGCTCAAATGAAAGGGCTATACTCAATGAGGAATATTCCTTTCAATGTAATAAGGAATATTCCTTGTAACTATGGATGCACTTAAACAAACTAAAGAATATTCCTTTGAAGGTAATAAGGAATATTCTTGATAACTAGGCACTAAGGAATATTCCTTTTAATGCAAAAAGGAATATTCCTTTCAAGGTAATAGGAATATTCCTTGTAACTATGGGTGCACTTAAACAAACTAAAGAATATTCCTTTGAAGGTAATAAGGAATATTCCTGATAACTAGGCGCTAAGGAATATTCCTTTCAATGCAATAAGGAATATTCCTTTCAAGGTAATAAGGAATATTCCTTGTTATCTCTATATTGTTGACTCACGCTTTACCAAACACAATATGCATAGGTACACAATATGCCTTAACATAATCCATTCATTTGGCATTTGTTGATTTGGCAATTGTTGATTTGGTAACATGTGGAACATTGAATGCATGTGGGATATTTGAGCCCATTACTAAAAAAAAGGGTGGACTAGGATTACATCTTGGACAGTTATGACACGCTGGCCTGTAACTGAAGATTACAAGCCAGCGAGCCATAACTTTTCAACATCTAATCTCTATCCACACTTATCAATGAAGCAGCAAAACCCTATTTATATATGCGCACGATTTTTGTGATATATGCATGTGGGATATTGCTAACTTTGTGTTAGGGTTGTGCTAACTGCATACCAAGCAATTGGTCTCATAATATGGTTCAACCTATATATTTTACATTTGCAAAAATATTGAGATGGGTGGATCGGCTTCCGAGGTGTGAAATCGTATGCATGGATACATCCCTTTCCTCTTCTGCCTAATTCCCAAAACAAAATCGTATGCATGCAAACATCCCTTTTATTCCCAAAATTCTGCCCTGCAGCTTCATTCCGTCCATTCTGTCCCCATCGTCTATTCCGCCATCTCCTTCACTCCTTCCCCATTCCGTCCATCTCCTTCACTTCCGCCATGGCCAAGTTCAAGACCACACTCTGCAGGAACACTATCCCGGCCATTGTGCCTGCTCCTCCCCCGCCAGCACGGTCCTCCTCTTCCTCCGGAGAATCCGTGTCTTCCTCCGGAGGCCACCCGGTTACAGTCAGGGCGAAGTTCACTCCACCAGAGGTGGAGAAGCTCATCATGGATCATCAGGCTGTCGCTTCATTGCGGGTGATCGAGTGGGTGCATGAGGCTTACCTCGACGAGGAGCGACTCCTCGAAATGAAGATGTATGCCATGGAGGACGACCTTCATATAGAGCTGAAGATGGCCTGAAGATCAAGCCTTGTTTTTTGTAATCCCTGGTTTCAATTTTTTTGGTAATAGTCCTTGTGACTATTCTTTGTAAAGCTTTTTAATTAAATACAGAACTTATTTTGCAATAGTCCTTGTGACTCCATTTTTTGTAAAGATTTTTCATTAATGACAGAACTCCTCTTCTCTACAGCTGTTGTGACTATTTTTTTTGCTTTAACTGTTCTCTGAGTTTCCACTGTTCTTTTAGTTAACTGAACTATTTCTATCCTTTTCTGTATAGATATAAGAAACATGTTTGGTACTTAGTTTGCAACTCAAGTTTTTGGTGCAACTCAAGTTAATGACAGTTTTTGTCATTAATTATAAAATGCAAAGTACAATTACTGAAATAGTATACCAAAACAAACATTAAAGCCAACAAGGAATTTCAAGGTGCAGAATTTATGATCTGCACACTAACAAAATATGGTAACCAGCAGCCAATAGGAAAATATGTTCAGAGTATTTTTCTTTAAATGCATCTTGAAGCATCTGAAGCATGGTTTCATTAATTAGAGAAATTTCGTTTTCTCGTTTGACAACGAAATAGGTCGTGGTCACCCCGGGGATGGTAAGAAATGATTCCTCTCAACCAAAACAAAGCGTCAATAATCCTAAGTTCAGCTTGAAAAAATAACATGCGCCATAATTTGACACCAGGCCTGTAGCCCAAAGCTGTCATGACAGTAACCGAGGGGTTTGAGCAGCATCACGAGTGGTCGTAAGGATCGCCATTGCGATTCTTGCGAGAACAATTGAAGGCAGAATACAAGAAGCACATTGTGTGCTTCGTGGTCAAGTTACCATCTGGGGGATGTATAAGTGGTGTACAGAATCGCCACCGCGATCTTTCAGACTACTTTGTTTATCCAATTCAAAGTTGAGATAACACAAAAGCATAGTGAACAAAAGTATAACACATAGTGAACTCAAAAAACATAACTCATATTGAACCTGAAAACAGGTGAAAATTTAAACACAATGTTATAACAAAAACTTTGTACAAAATGCCCAGCACAAAGGCGAAGGCTATATCACTGAGTCTCAAATACAGTCTCTGGATCAACACCATGTTGAGCAGCTATTCTTGCAATATGCTCCCTTCCAATAGCAAGGGTCTGTGACAGGTCCATTTCTGTATATCCAGTTGTTTCTGGGATGTCAACACCCATTGCCTGTCTTTAGCGTTCCAACACGCCTCGACATATCTTGGCTATTAAACAATTCGTCCTGCAATTGCTCAGAATATTCATTAGAGGGTACCAGCTTCTGCCTTTTAGGTGAAGGGTCAGGGGAGGTTCTCCCACTTCCGGAGGCGGCTTCAGAAGTTCCCACATACTCAAAATTAGGAAGGGGCTTGTCCAATTGCTTGGTTACCAGTGGCATTAAGGTGTCCAAGTTCTTGTTCAGTGCTTCAAGCTTCTTGAAAGTTGGATCAAGTTTTGCCTGTGCCTTCTCAGTCTGCTCTATTAGTTCCCGGGTTTCCTTCAGCCTTTCTTCGAAGCTTTTCTGATCCAGGCCGTCTAGCATCTGATCCATCTGGCTGAGATCCGTTCCTTGTGTTATATTAATATCAGGCATGTCGGAACGTTGCTCTTCACCTTGCTCACCTTGCTCTTCACCTTCCTCTTCCATGTCAGGCCTTGCCATTTTCTCTAGAATCTCGAAGAAAGATCTAAGGAAACGGCAAACCTTGTCGTTATACTCAAAAGCAACACTCCGTTTTCCTTGCATCAACGCTACCCTTGAGGCAGTTCCGCCTGAGAAGAAATCCAAAACGCAACCTTCTAATGGTACCAGCTCCTTCACTATATAATAGACATAAGAGGTTTTTGCCTGGGTCTTGAGGACGAAGTCGCCTTCCATAGCTGCCCATGAGAATTTGGGTTTACCTGTAAAGAACTCCAAATACTTTCTTTTTGCATCTACCTCTTCGTCGCCACTAATCGGATATTTTGGAAGAGGAGTGCTTTGTGGTGCTTTAGTGACTTGAGTCAGTCGCAGGTCCAAGTTGGGCTTAACGGACAGCACCCGAACGTCACTCCTGTTTATTGTCACATGGCTGACATAATACTGGAATTCTTTTATATTTTTTTTGCTCTCCCATCCTTTCTCTTCGTAAGCCCCTAGGGAAACATGGGAGCTATACCTTGTATCTGGCTAAGACTGTACAAACAGTTTGGCAAATGTGCCGATCTGAGAAACATGACTATATGGTACACTTTTGCATGTGTCATGCCTGCAACTCTGCTAAAAAAATCTGTGTATTTTTTCACATCCCACAGCGTGGAAAAACTACGCATGTCAACAAAAATCAAACTGGCATTTTCTGACACCGATGCAGACACAAGGATGCCAGTTTTTGTGACTTGCTGCACGGTGTTTTGCTTCTCTTTCATTTTCCTGGCCTCTTCTGGCCTCATTATAGCAAAAATAGCTTCCAAAAAAACTGTAGGCAGATTACCTTGAACTATAGTTCGCTTTGACGTATTCGAAATCTGTGTCTGCAATATCCAAGAGACGTTGCTCAGACAGCTCTGGAAAACATGAAGCCAACTCTTCAAAATTATTGTATAGCTTCTCTGAGATAGAATTGGCATATGATAACACTTCACGACGCATGAGTGAAAGTGTTCTGATGTCTAGAGCCCTCTGACTGCAATTAATCCTTGCTGCACTTTCAAGAAAACCTTGCCCTGTAAGATTTCATTGTTCATTCCTCGTAGGTTTCTTAGGAATGTCTTGTTGAAGAAATCCTTTGAAGGTTTCTCTGGTAATTCCCCCTGATCATCAGCGAGCTTTCGGCTTGCCCATTTGTTGACAACTTCTACGAGTTTAGACCAGGCAGATTCTTGCATAAAAAGGAACTGCTTCTCATCCTTCAGTTCCTTAACCTTTTAAAGTTGTGGTAGCCACCTCGACAAAATCCTGCACAGAAGTGCTGGTTAGGATCGCGATGGCGATTTTCCTGAGCAAAGAAACAAAAAACATACCTTCCAGGCGGATGTCACTGCAGTTCCTGTTGGCCCTTGTGGAGGACATCCGAATGCCTTGTGCTGGTTTCTTAGTTGTTGGAGCTTTTCTATCAGTGGTTCTTTGTATACTGTTTCTGCGATAACGTCGTTGCACTGTATAGAAATCTGAATGTATTCTTTGTTGGAGAGGTTACCATTTAATACACGACTTCTTCTTTTTGCATATGCTTTCGCAAATTCCAACCTTTGCTCGACATTGCCCACGCATGTGCATAAAAACTGTGCAGCAAAAATGCTGTGATTACCAGAAATAATAAAAAATTTCTTGTTTGCCAGTTCTTCTGGGCGCGACCAAGTGACTAATTTCCTGAAAGTGACCGAGATACACTAGTCAGTGCAAGAAGTTGTTCACGAAGATCGCGACCGCGATCCGGTTGAGCATATTTATATATATAACCAATATGCCAAGAAAGAAATAAATATGATGTAACAGACCTTGTTAAAGGATCAAATGGAACGACATCGGCAGGCGTAAGAACCTCCGTCGGGTATTTCTTGAAGCTTTTTATCAGTGTCTGTACATGGTCATTTGACCAGACTCTATGTGTCATATTAGCGGGAGCTGGCTCGCAATCGAAAATGCTCACCCTTTGGAACTAGTTTACACCCATTGGGTAATATCTTTTGAACTCCTCGAGCTTGGATGCTGTCTCCTGAGCCAGTTTCTTTTCTTCATCTGGATTAAACTTCAAATCTTCTGGCATTTGGGGATCAGTTTTCCAGGGCAATAAGTGGCTGGTAGGTGTTGGTTTAGTGGAGGAGGAAGGAGTAGAAGATGTCGAAGGTTGCGCACCGTCATCCGTGCTCGCCTTTGAAATCTTTATCTTGAATGGCCTGATCCTCTGCGATGGCTGTTCTTCTAGTGCCTCAGAGTCTCTGGCGGCAATCAAAATCATGACGGGTGTTAACCACCTAGTGGTTAACATTGTGCATGCACATGTTAGGTGCATGCACATGTTAGGTGTCAGTGGTGGCAGACTGACACTTGGCATGATTAGGTTAACTTAAGTGTATGGCTTAGATTAGTTAGATGTACGGCTCAGATTTGCGGTCTACACTATATTAGACCAGAGCCTCTTCAGATGTACTCAGGTTTTGTCTCAAATTTGGAGAGCCTCATTAGCTCACGTTTCCTTCATTCTTTGTACATTTTTCTTTCTCTTGTTCTTGTTTTGTGATCATGAGCATGGCAGCTTTGTAGCATCTGGCAGTCATGGACTGCTGCTGCAGGGTGTATGCCAAGAATCCAAACATTGGCGCCGTTATGCCGGGTTCGCTCCTGATCACTTTCTTCAGCCTTGCTGTTTTGTTGTTGTTCTTGCTGCTCTCATTATCATCAGTTCTTGAATACTCCTTGTATATTACTCTCAACCCTTTCAATTCCCTTATTTGGCCCAACCAGTTGTTGAAATGGTCTGGCTGGAGGCCCCTTTGTCACATCCTTTCGTTTGCAATTAGTTATGAAAGAGTTTTCAAAACCCTGTTTTTTTATGATGCAGCAAGCGCAGTATTACAGTCAAGGGTCTTTGGAGTGGTGACAGCACTCCTCTCATGTGTTTGTTTTTCTTATCTTCTATCTGCTGCCAAACTATCAAAAAAATGATTATCCTTCTTGTTATTTTTCTGTATCCTTCTTGTTGTTTTTCTGCTATCTCTGCTTACCTGCCCGTTCGTGCACTTTGCACAAACAAAAAAACAAAAAATTTCCTTTCGTACCACATCTCATGACGAGCATATCAGTCTAGAATCTGCCAATCTTGAATTTTGCACGAAGCTTTCTTTTTTCCATTATTTGGCAGAGGGCCAGCGCTTTGGCTAGCCCTCCCCTATGATTCACAATCCATCATCAGAACAGATTTCTCAAGGGGGAGTTATTTGGTTCTTCCTGCGTTCATCTCCAAAAACTTGTCCCTGCATATTCGAAACAGCAAGCTACAGAGTTAGCATCAGAGATGGAGTTAGCATCAGAGTTGTTCTTCACATCGTCTGTAGCATGTCTTCTTCAGCATCTATTAGTACCTGCATCAAGCATCTCAGGACTCCCAGAAATTATTCCAGCATCTCAGGGATTCGCCTCTGGCATACCTTCAGTCTGCACATCAAGAGAGAAGCAACCGCTAATTTTTTCAATAAAGCATCATCCGTCTTGGGGAGTTCTATTTCGGCCTCAATTTCGTATACCTTCTTGAAATTTTTCACAAGGGCCAGCTCTGTGGCTAGCCCCCATCTATTATTCACAAGCAATGACTCAGCATCTGTACCTGCATCACATCCACTGGGTTAGCAGATCTTCTAAGAGCATATTTGGAGCAGAACAAGTCGCGCATCATTGTTTCCAGGCAAAGCCATCAGATTTCCAAGCAAGCCATCAGATTTCGGACCTGTTTCCCAGTTGACACTTGCATGAAAAATACATTTTTCCCATTATCCTCTGTTTATGCAAGCAGCAGCATTGTCTTTGATCCGGCCGCTTATCAAGCTAAATCCGACACCATATCTTTTCAAACTCACAGGGCTTGCTTTTATTACTTCTTTTCAAGAGGGCCATCCTCTGCTACGCCTCCATACACAGCAATATTGTCTTCAGCATCTTCTGGTCTGTTATTCCGGTGGCTCCTGCACATACACGATAAGTCAGCAGTTTTTTTCAAACGATGCAAGCAGACGAAGCACCAATCCAGTTACCAATGGGCATCCGGTTGCCATTCATATACACCGCCTTCTATTTCCAGAAGAACTGGCACTTTCAAGCAAGTTTCTACAGCAGCGGCACCATATCCGGCCATTTCTATCTGCAGCATCTGCTATAGCGAGATCTTTGGGCAGGGCATTTGTTTAGGGTTATTTTGCGCCCAACGGCTCAGATTTGGCTGCCCTTTTATGCCCTTTTTAGGGTATCCTATATTCTTGCCGTGCCCTAATCACGTGTTGGGCATCCACGCTCAATATTTGCTGCTTGTCCCCACGGGGTCACGCCCACGCTAATCCACGCCACGGGCACCATGTCTTTTTGGCTGATAACCGCCCACGGGCCACGGCCACGCTAAACAAAGGCCACGCTTCTGTATTTTTGACCACGCAAATTGACCACGCAGGTTGACCACGCAAAATCCACGCTCTGTTTTTTTAAGACCCACGCTTTGTCACGCCACAGCCACGCTTGTCACGCTTTTTGTTCCTCTGATCACGCACATCCACGCTCGTCACGCCCATGCTCACGGCCCACGCTGCGACAAAAAGTTCACGCTCCCCTCTGGCTGATCACGGGGCACGCTTTTATGGTGCTTACTTTTAAGCCCCCTATCATACTTGTTTTTAAGTAAATTTTGGGCATTGTTTGTTCAAATCGACTTCCCCATGATATAAGGGGATAGTCTTCATATTTTTCTTGCCCCAGTTTCTATGATCCACGTTCTGCATCGACATTCTTTCGGATCTTATCCGTCATCGACACATTCATGAAGATCTTTTACGGCGACACAACCCAACCATTACCATTATTTTTACCCCTAATTTTTGGCACCATGTTGTAATTGTCAGACTTGTCTTATAAAAGTCTGTACATGTTTTCGTGCTCAAAACTTTTAGGGGGAGGCAGTGTTAACCACCTAGTGGTTAACATTGTGCATGCACATGTTAGGTGCATGCACATGTTAGGTGTCAGTGGTGGCAGACTGACACTTGGCATGATTAGGTTAACTTAAGTGTATGGCTTAGATTAGTTAGATGTACGGCTCAGATTTGCGGTCTACACTATATTAGACCAGAGCCTCTTCAGATGTACTCAGGTTTTGTCTCAAATTTGGAGAGCCTCATTAGCTCACGTTTCCTTCATTCTTTGTACATTTTTCTTTCTCTTGTTCTTGTTTTGTGATCATGAGCATGGCAGCTTTGTAGCATCTGGCAGTCATGGACTGCTGCTGCAGGGTGTATGCCAAGAATCCAAACAACGGGAGCTGAAGGGTCCACTACGGCAGAACAACCAACATTTGTTGAGGGGGCTACAGCATTTGCTGAAGGAACAACAACATTTGCCTCCATGGGCACTACAGTATCCTTTGGAGTGGATGGCTCGCCAATAGCCTGCAAAGGGGCCACGGATCTCTTCTTTGCAACAGCTCTCAGCCAGTTGGTGTCCATCCTTGAAGGCAGTTTGTTGTCCTTAGTAGCCTTCAAAGCAGCAGAAGGAGGTTTCTTATCAGCTGAAAGACCCTCTGCACATGCTAAATCCAACAAGTATATCCCTGTTGCACTTTATACCCGACAAACTTAAGGAATCATAGGACGACAATATCCAGCCAAATCCCTTAGCACTGGTGGGCATCCCCTTGCCGCTTGCTGGTTTGTTGACTTTATTCGCAATCATAATGGATGGATCATAATTCTGCCATCTCAAAACGTACTCCAAAAACTGTAGCTGATGAGTATCTTCTACGCTGCAAATTATTGCATCCTGTACATTATTTTTGGTACCTTCCCACATAGCAATAACTATACCTAGCTGCTCGTAATCTTCTGGACCCTTGCCATTCCTGAAGAACAAACACAAGTCCTTTCGGCGGTCTCCAGTGACATGAGGTTTTGCCTGTGAAATTTCAACACACCACTTCCTGCTTTTATCGGGTGTGACAATTCTGATCGGCTCTACATTGGGCCCGTGGAATAGTTCGAGGGCTGCAGAAGCAATTGAACACAGGTTAGATACACTAGTATTGGAAGAAGGTGTTCATAAAGATCGCGGCCGTGATCCGCTTGATCAGTAGCTAACTAAGAAAGGGTGTTCTGTCACCATTATGCTGGCAAGAAACGCGGCCGCGTTCTTCACGAACAGCGGGTATTACATTTTATATAAAATGGTCGCCACTATCGCGGCCCCGATTGTCTTGAGCACTACCTTCCAGAAAAGAGGAAAGGTCGTGGTCACAACTATCGCGGCCGCGATCCTGTCGACCATCTAACTATCCTAAAAAGACATGGTAGTAGCTATGGCGATACCTATGCTAAAAAAAATCGCGGAAATTACCTTCTCTGAGGGCAGAGGCGCGAGACATGATGGCGCTAGAAATTTTCGGAAGGCGCTAGTAATTTGCTGAGGGCGCTAGAAATTTTCGCGAGGGTGATCAGAAAAATGAACGCCTCTCTTTTTATAGAGGTCGCCATTATGACGGGCGCCATTATGACGGGCGGCGTCATTATGACGGGCGGCGTCATTATGACGGGCGGCATATTCCCCCATTCCCCCAAAAAGCAACCTCCAGCTTGGCAACGTACTGGACAGTGACACGTGAGAATTTGTGTGAGAGTGACTGTAGGGCAGGTGGAAAGGACAGCAAATCACCCACGGCATGTCAGTTTAAATTGGATAGGGACAGGGACATTAGGGCATAAAAAGGTCCCGCCCGAAGGACAACATTTTGAAATTCAAATTTATTTCAAATGCGGTAAGACCCTCCAAGACTTTCATTGTTGCAAAGCTTGGGAAGGAGTTGTTCGAGGCGCCGGAGTTAAATTGAAGGCGCTATGGTGGATTACAATGGCGCTCAGATGAATTTCATGGCATCCAAGCATATTTGACGTTGTAGAATTCATTGAAGGCCAAAGACAGGCAAGTTCATTCATTAAACTGTGTTTTCAGTTAAATCTGCCGCATGCACCCCTTCTTTGTGTCTGGTAAATCAAATCCCGTTCTAATTTGGGAATACAGATTGCCTCTATCAACAATTCTTAAGATGTTGATGTCATTCATCTTCCTCCTCGATATGGTGATCTTTACGGCGACAAATTAGTAGCCATCGATCGCTGGCAAGGCATCTTGCCGAACATATTCTAGACTAAGGTACCATTTAATGCTCTCCCATAAAGTTACCCATCAATGCTTATTGATTCATCTACTTCTCCCGCAGGTCATCCCTACGACCACGCCTAGTACTGCTCGGATCGCTGAAGGCATCTTATGCGCAAAGATAATCTAGACTAAGGTACGTATAATCTAGACTATGGTATCTGCTTCCTCTAGGAGACTATGGTATCTGCTTGCTCTAGGTACGTATAATCTAGACTATGGTATCTACTTACTCTAGGTACGTATAATCTAGACTATGGTATCTGCTTGCTCTAGGAGATCGCGGCCGCGATCCTGCTAACCACGTCCTTGCTTGAACTTGGTTTGTCTGGCTAACGTGAAGTTGTCTTGCTTGAAGTTGGTTGCTTGAAAGTGCTCTGTGACATCGCGGTGGCATTTTCTCTGAGCAATAACGTCCATTGTGCTTGCAGACATGGCTGCCTCGAAGTCCATACTATTCCATGGAGTCAAAGTGGGCGAGGGAAAAGTACATGCCTTCGACAAGCACCACAACTTGCCCTTGCCGAGAGATAGCGTTGTAGTGTCTATGGAAGTTATTCTCGACGGAAGCATTGGTTTGCCATTTCCTGAACCGGAATTTGCAACACTCGCGGATTCGCGAGGGAGTTTTATTTTGTGGCCAGCGCAGTGGATAGCTACCCTTACACAAGAACCTGAAATATCCACACCGCCTGCACAGATTAAAAAAATTGATTGGCTGGGGTTACAAGCACCGGAAAGCCCTTCCGTGAATAACTTTCGAGGCATTTCAAGGGACGAGCTAGTAGAGAAAAGTTGCACACTACTCCATGACTGCTGCAACATTCCGTATGCCCTTGGGGTGATCATCTTCATTGACCCTAATCAGGCTGTCGGTGACATGAGATTGGGAGAAGACTACTTGGCAGCAACCATAATGAAGACATTCCCTATGCCAGATAGGCCGACCATGCGATGCCAAGCATGTGCTGAAATGCCACAGTTGCACGACCTGGTGAGGTGGCCGATTGCTTTGGTGTTAGTAGACAATGTTGCTGTGTCAACACTCATAAAGACTGCGAAACAGACAGTCATTGAAGCAGAACCCTATGCCATGCAAATTGAGCCTGAAAAGGCACCAAAGAGGATGTACAGAATGGTGAACCGGACCCCACGTTCACCTCCTGTGGCCACTAAAGCTGAGAGAAAAATCACAGCAGCTTCCATTTAAGACTTTAAGTCTTCGCTCTGCTGCATGCGAAGATGCTGCGCAAACTTCTACAGGACCACATTTGTTTTCAACATGTTAGACGTCTGTTCACAGAACGGTCTGGTCCAAAAGCTGATGCTAAATAATAAGCAGGTATACTTGAAAGCATGGCATAGAGCCTATGGTATTCCAATGTCCACATTCTATAAGTGGCGAAGACTTTTCCTTGCTGGTCACAGAGTTGCCGAGCATGGTAACACGGGCACGAAAAAGCCGAGGCCTCACACTCTCGCCGGAAAGGCCATACTCTCTATGTACATAGATGAGAATGCAGAGACGATGCCCCACAGATCGAAAATCACTACTGAAGGGGTGAGAGAGAATGTGAAGAGGCTCCCCTCTGTCCTAACTAAAAAGGACATTCTTCAAGAGGTGGACGCCAATGTGATGGAGATGACGGGCAAGCACATCTCACATTCTTCATTCTCACGTGGGTGGAAGCAAAATCACGCAGAGGTTGCAATAGCAAAGAGGACAGCTTTCTCCAAGTGCAATACCTGTATTGTAATAAAAGAGAAAATGGCTAAAACCAGAGATCCACGGGAGAGAAGAGAATTGCAGATGGAAAGGAAGGAACACATGACAGCCCAGATCTCTTGTAGGAGCTTGTACTGGTCATGGAGAGCTTTGTCCCATCGATCACCGGACCAGGCGCTCACTATCATACATGATAAGATGGACCAAAACAAGACTATGATTCCAAGACTAGAGAAATTAGCCAAATCGGTATGGAGAGGTGAACGCTTGAAAGTTAGCGTGACTGGTGCACTGATGCATGGCCATGGCACAGGTGCCTTAGGACATTTCTCACTCGACCTTTGGAAGGATGATTCTAATTTTCATGTTGGTTCCTTGAATCATGCTATCAAAACACTGGAGGACACTTCCGAAGACAATTGGGGTCATTTGAGAGAAGAAGCTCGGCCTGAGGGCATGTGGGGAACCGCACTCCTAAACAGTGCGGGGTTGAGGACAAAAAAAAAACAATTGCACTGGGGTAGACTTTGTAGCACCTCCTAAGCAACCAAATAAAATTTAAGAGGTTACCTAGACGGCTCTACTTGCGGTGTAGACAATCATGGCTGGGCGTAAACGAGAACAGATATCTCTTCTCTTATCTATCCTATCTTGTGTGGTTGGGTGTTTTTGATCAAATACAGATTGGCTTCATGATGGTAGGCCACACTCATGATGCATTGATGCGCTCTTCGGTAACTATTCAACGTTAATGCGCAGGTCGGATGCTCTAACTATTCCAGAACTAATGCAACTCTTCCGAGAATGTAGCACGAAGGCACCGACACCATACCTTGTTACCGAGGTTCCCGATTGGAAGGGCTTCGTAAAAGGTTACATTCCTAATAAGAAGGACCGTTTGGTTGGTCACTTGGAGCCCTTATTATTCAAGTTCTGCATGAATGATGGGTGGCCATTAATGTATTACAAGATGAGACCTGGTCATAGAGAATGGTTGCCAGAAAAGGGTATTCGGATGTGGAAAGCAGATGACAATAGTTTGCCAAAGATACCCATTGGCTCGCCCAAGACTGTCAGGCCATATGCATGCCTCAAGGACATAGGAGCATTGAGGTCGTCCATTGGGAAGTACATGATGCATTGGGCTAACATCTCCAGGGCTGGTGTGAACTCGTGGTCTAATACCTACATGAACGAGGTCATGGACTACCGGTCTTGACGCGTGTGTGCTAGGTGAAGTACCCCCGGCAATCCGTAAATTCAAACTTCGCCCTCAAACAAGGCAAGTTGTGCTTCAAGAGCCTGAATCTATTCAGGTCGATCCATATGACGCTCTGGCTGCCTATGTTGGACCTGCTAAGGATAAACCCAAGAATGCAGTGGAGATATTTGACCCATACCAAGATGTACAGAAAGGTATGTTTCTTCTTGTAAGACTAGCAGATGCATGTCCTACATGGGTAGCGTATGCGGAAGAGGATCCAATACAAGATCCCACTGCCCCTCATTATAACGAGGTTTTTGTTTCTTGGTGGGAGCCTGTGGCTAGGAAAGGCACCCGTCAGACAACGATGTCGACGGATCGGCGGCATAAAAAGTGAAGGCCGAATCCTAACGACAGACCACGTTATCAGCCTCTCAAAACGATAGACTATGCTTGGTTTGTGGAACCGAAGCCATTATTGGTTGTGATACCTCCTATTGTAGGAATCCAGCTACAGGAATTGCTTGCTAAAGAGGCATCTGAGGAAGGAGATGAAACTTGAGTCTTACAGGTACATTAAAGCATTTCACAATAGACTATTTATTATCCATAACATCACTACAATAGACTATTTATTATTCATTACGTCTTGCATTTTTCATCTTAACACAAGAGCTCTTACACTATAACATGTTGAACAGGTGATTCATTCATCTTCAGGATCTGTAGTAGTGATCCCTGATATCTCATAGCTCATGCGCTCAGGAAGCCAAATCAGATGGATCATCACACGAATTGACGCAGGGCAACGAATCTCAGCGCCCAAAGCTTTTCTTCGCAGGTAGGGATCAAGAAGAAGATGCCTGTCTAGGCAACCAACAAGATCAGAGTGGCTCATTGAGCACTTGATCGCCTCGATGTGGTGAACTGATGAAGGCGAAAAATCCATGGGAGATGAATGAACTTTAGCCCGGAAGTGAGAAGTTTTTATAGTGAGGTAGAATTATTGGGGTAGACTTTACCCCAATTATTGCGCGTGTATAAGACTGTTGTATACATACAAGTATAATACATCTTTCGTAGGGATATGTTTTGTGGATTCATGATGGTAGAAGTTTTTGTGCTTTAGTAATTCAGGTGTGATTGAAAAGCTTGCAGATATAGTGGAAGTCGATACTACACTCAGGTATGATACATCAAACAATATTCATTGTGCTATTACATCCTTACATAGTTTATAGGTGCTCATACCATTATTATATCATAAACAGATACAGTAGTCATCACTGATAACATTGATTCACTCATCATCAACACCAAAGCACGTGATGCTATTCAGCTCATAGATCTCTTGATCAGGAAGCCAGTAAATGTGGACCATAACACGAGTGAGCTTCTTGCAGGCACTAGCAGGACCATCAGCTTTAGATTGGAGCCATGGATCAAGATTAACACCATTTCTAGCGCATTCATTCAGATCGTTGTAGCTCAAGTAGCACTTGAAAGATCGGATGTGCTCTGGACGAGGCATCGAGGAAGCCATGGAAGATGAATGATCTCTACCCCCGAGTCGAGCTGTTTTTATAGTGAAGTGAAATTATTGATGTGAATTATTGGTGTAGAATGTAGGGCCATTATTGGGCTTCTACAAGTATCATGTACACGTACAAGTATAACACATAATTTGTATGTATATGTGTATGTTAATTACCTCATGTTTGTTGGGCTCGAGAACTAGGTGAAAGTATTCGTGCTTGGCAAATAAGGTGTGCTTAAAATTCTCAAAATTGCGTTATTTTATCCAATTAATGAAATCATGCTTATCTGCCAAAAATTTCTGGATGTTGGTCCAGAAACCTCTTGAACAATACCATCTGCATGAAATGAACACTAAACTGTTAGGGTGTGTATACCACACCAAACCATGCACCATACCATGCCCCACACTATCATATTCACCAGAACGAGCACACCCCACCACACACCACACCATTCACCACACACCCCACACCACACCACACCATTCACCACACACCATACACCATAGACCATACACCACCTATCATATTCACCAGAACGAGCACATCCCACCACACACCACACCATTCACCACACACCCCACCACACACCACACCACACACCACACACCATAGACCATACACCAACTATCATATTCACCAGAACGAGCACATCCCACCACACACCACACCATTCACCACACACCATACACCATACACCAAATGGTGGAGTGTGGAGCGGTGGTGGAGTGTGGTGGTGGGGGGTGGTGGTGTGGTGTGTGGTGGTGGTGGTGGTGTGTGTAGTGGTGTGTGGTGGTATGATGTGGTGTGGTGGAGTGTGGTGGTGGTGGTGAAGTGTGGTGGAGGGGTGTGGTGTGGTACAAGGTCACAAAATATATCAGTCGAAACAATCAAGTAACTGTTTTGATTGACCAAAAAGGGTACAAGGCTTCTTTAAATCAGAAATCTTTTTTCTTCAAAAAAAAAAAACTTACATAGTCATAAAGTATACTATCAGTAGTATACTATTCAGCATAGTGTCATTTACACATTCCTTATGATAGGAAATGTGAACACAAATGTGAACAAAAGATATATATAAGCCTGTTACATAGTTCATCTTGCAAAATCAGATACGCAGACTCATGATCAGCTCAGAAATCAGAGGACTGCTGGCTGATACGTTCTTTCGGATTGGCATCACAATGCATGACCAAAGCATCTATTAGAAATTGTCGTCGTGACAGGGCGTATTCATGAGAGAACCATTTAGATGTAATCTGTGACATCCATAAATAAGGTTAGAAATATTTAAAGGAACATGAGATGCAGTACATACAAGGGAAGGCATACAACTTACTTCCATATCTCTCCAGAGACAAGAGCTTCAACATATTTGTGCATAAATCCCATCATATACAACCCACATGATGTTAAATCGGGCTGCTGTGGCACCTCTATTAACATTATTTCTCTTCATGAAATCGACGCCTCTAGATACTTGACCGATCGATGTGGTTAACATTTGTGTGTGCAGCCTACATATCACGAAATTTAGCAGACCGAATTAGCGAAGAAAAGCAAAGCAACAACTTAAAGTATTACATACCCTTTGATTGCTTTCTCGTTCGTCGCATAACCTGTAAGAGGATTCAAGACGTGAATTCCTGGTGCAGGTAGGATCTTGGAATCAGATGGTGCGAGCGTAAAAACAGCCAGCACAAAATGGTCATTCTCAAGGATAGGTGCAAGGATATGATGGCATTTAGCTACCACAATCCCCTTCATCCCTGATTTCACTATTTCAATGACATTCAGTGATCCTTCAGCTGATTCACCCTTTCTTTTGCTGCTAGTAGCTTCTCTAAACCTTATATAGTTGTAAGCAGGATAAAAAAAGATTTTGCTCTTCCACTCGAAAGGCAATGTCTCATACAAGCACCTGGATTAGATTAAGATTAACATTAGAGACAAGGAATAGCAACAAATACAGTTCGGTTACAACCAGGTTATTACCTGCCATAAAGATCCACTAAGCGGCTACTCATTTTAGAGTTAGTTGCACATAAAATTGCTATGTCAGATGCAACCACTTTCATTTCAGCCGGCGGACAGTTCTTGAATGGCGTGAATTCCATAAGTTTATCCTTGTCATCATTTCTGTTGTCAGATCCAAGATGTTAGTGTCATATTAACAATTGATCCATGACAATAAAGCATAAATTGATACCTTCCAATCTCTGTTTCTAGTGGTTTAGACCTGCAAAACGAGTAAAATATAATAAGCTACTGAAGTATAAGTAAGTCAATGTTAGTGTCATATTAACAATTGATCCATGACAATAAAGCATAAATTGATACCTTCCAATCTCTGTTTCCAGTGGTTTAGACCTGCAAAACGAGTAAAATATAATAAGCTACTGAAGTATAAGTAAGTCAATGTAAGCTAGCAATTACCGTTTTGCAGCGGATGTCCCTGCTCTGGTTTGCACTCCCTTTTTTCCAGCTGTTTTGGCATCAGCTTTGACCATAAATTTAGTCGTTGCCTTGGCTGCAATCTCCAAGGCTTCTTCAACATCATCTAGCTCCTTTGAATCGTCGCAAGTCTCTGAAGACAAGAAAGTGCTTCATTCTAATGTTTATCCTGCAAGACAAAAAAAGAAACACGTACCTGCCAAAGAACAAGCCTTTTCCTCAACTTGAACTTCAACAGCAGCTTCAGGACTGTTTTCAATGTCGTCACCAACATCTTCAGTAATTTTATCTGTAAACACGTCAATGTAAGTTTCAAAATACAAAAAAAAAAAAAATAGAAACCCTGAAAAGGAGAGAGAATTACTTTCTGGGCTTTCAGCTAGTTGCTCGGCTTCAACAGGTGGGATCTCTTTTTGGAAAACAACCTCTGCTGCAAAATATTGAACATTAGTGAACTCTAACTACAACAGATGCAATCTTAATGTAATCAGAATGTAATCACCCAACCTTCCACATACCCCTCTGTCTCCAAATCCTGCACTGATTGCTTATGTGTTGTTGCAATTCTCAAAGGTGATGTAGATGTGGATGGACTTCCAACATCGATAGCGGCAAAGATCTTTTGTGCCAGTTCAAAGAATTGG
Organism: Isoetes taiwanensis; assembly: GCA_021234155.1. Classification (NCBI taxonomy): domain Eukaryota; kingdom Viridiplantae; phylum Streptophyta; class Lycopodiopsida; order Isoetales; family Isoetaceae; genus Isoetes; species Isoetes taiwanensis. Next base: position 5,468,085 of record JAJEKV010000020.1, on the reverse strand, counting down.
GATGTCCGAGAATGGTAAATGCAACCCCTTCCCAATAACATTCTTCTTTTCACCTACAACATGAAATTTTGCTATATTCGAAACTTAAGCATAGTGCACGAAACATGAATTGTTTAGTTTACTGCGCAGTTTTACTTCTTCCTTTCTTGATACTACCCATGTCCGCATTGACACAATTGGGTGTCAATAAGAAATGTAAACACTTGATTCGTAATCAAGGGGAGACGTAGAAGTAGATAGAAGCAAAATCTGAAGAAAAACAATCGATGCAAATCAAAACAGAACAAATGTTAATTACATGCAAGTAGGTTTTACTACAGGGCAAACTTTTCTGCGATAATGTAACGACAAAATAGAAGTACATTAGTGTACATAGCTATCACAATGTAAAGGAAAACCAAATACTAAATTCAAATGCATTTCAGAACAAAATATTTTATCAATACACCCTATCAAATACAATATTCAGCATTGAATGTAAAGGAAAGTCAAATACCAAATTCATATGCATTTCTGATCACATGTAAATGCAAAGTACAGTCAATGCAATACACCCTATTAATACACCCCAAAGGAATTCCGAAAAAGCACTTCATGGCACATGTAAATGTAAAGTCATACGTAAGCAAATACATTTCCTCTTTACAGTAAAGACAAAACCACGCCAAATCAAATGTTAATACAGTTATGTACATGATGGAAACTAACTACATCTAAGTACACTTAAACTAATTATGTAATCAAAATAGAAATAGATGTACCTTCGGAAGGGATTCCTAAGCAGTGTCGCAGGTTCTCGGACCATGAACAATCATGTACACATGTATTCGTCGTTGAAACCCTGAATACAAGACAAAATAGACAATATGTATGACCACAAAGTGGAGATATTACCATGGTCGAGTCAAGGCAATCATTGCAGCTGCTGCAAGTATTGCTTATATGTGAGAATGAAGCGCTCCGTCTTGCTGCGAGTATGGGAGCGGGCTGCAGGCCTATCGGGTCTGATCTTTCCAAATGCTTAGTCATCTCCTTTATTCTATTCTCACAGTTGGAATTAACTTCCAAATCCTTGCTGATTTTTTTCAATGGCGACTTCTAATTCTTGCAAATCAGCCTTTAAACAATCAATGGGAATCATTAGAGCATCTAAGTCAGCAATATAACTTGATTTCTCCTCCTCTAAATGGGATGCCAAAGCCATTTGCACATCAGTTGGCTTCCCGCTTGCTTTTAAACCTCGCCATAATCTTTGAATCGCTCACATATTTTTGCATCTTTACTCGCACAAGTCTTGTCAAGAAGCTCTTATCACTCTCATGCTTCAAATAAATTCAATTTCCATTGTTTTCCTTTTCTCTTTTTTAAGTCTGTATTTCATCAAGCATGGAGGCGAATCTAATGCTCTTGTTTCCCTCCACCTTTTCATCATTTCCAACTGCTGCCCCAATTCTACCCGAGGCATACATTTAATAGCTTTAACATTGGAAGACTTTTATCAGAGCTAATTAAATCAGTCGATTCTTTTTGAGAGCCTTTTGAATGAAGACTTGCACTTGCTTTCACCTCATCCCAATCAATGCTTACTCCTTTGTAACGGTGCATATGCTCGGGCAAAATACAATGGAATGTGATGATTTGCAATGTCCCTCCTACAAAAAACGTGCTCATACCGTAAAACAAAATCGCCATCCAACCAGGCTTAATCCTCGCACTCTTGATAACCCCTAACAACAGCCAGGGGGCTTGAAACCCCAAACATCCCGCACTATTTGCATTAGCCCCGAAACATGCTATCAAAATTGTTGCTCCTAAGTCAGCCTGATGCTTACCTTGTCAAACTCGGGCGGCAAGACCTCCCGATCTGAAGAAGACCCACTCTTGACTTTTCGGGTAGCAGTTCTAGTGGGAGACCTTGGCATGGGCTTTACAGGTTTGTTGCGAGGAGATTTCCTTGGAGATGTCTTTGTTCCAAGCTGCTTCGTCATGATCTCTTCCCTGGTGCTTCAGCTCTCTGAAAATGCAAGCTTTTGGCTATGGAGGTCCTGATCTTGGCTATGGAGGTTCGAATATGGATGTCAAGCTTTCGGCTATGGAGGTTCGAATATGGATGTCAAGCTTTCGGCTATGGAGGTTCGAGCGGGAGGAAGGTTGAACAGAGCGCGGGAGGAGAGTTCAAAATTATTTGCCCTATTAATGATTCATTCCAAGAATAATAATTTCTGGGGGGGAGGGATTTCCTTACATTTTGAATTTGTAAATGTAAAATACGGGCACTTTTTTTGCCCACCCTTTCATGCTTCTACCCAATTAAAAAAAGCCTACCTCCTACCGTAGGAGTAGGTTGACTCTTTTAGACAGTCTGTATCACAGGGGAGGGTAGACCCCTACTATACAGCAGAGGTCATACCCATCCCTATTCTTTTGATACTTAAACATTTTTTTCTTTTTTTACCCTACTTAATTTCTGAAAATATACCAATTGTCACTTAAAAGATATACCCTATCAATACTGGTTGCTGATCACTTGGATAAGAACTTGTAAGTCGTATTTGATTCCTGGGAATTCATTGCTTCTCAGATACTGTAGTACTTTCTTTTTGAGTCCGAAGCTATCAAATCCATTTTTAACGAATTTGTTGATGATGTTTATGATGTCTTTTGCAGCCATAATGGGGCAGGAGTTTATGTATAAGTATGGCATGACCTGAGATAAAATCACATTTCTGGCTTGATAATAAGGTCGGCAGCTATCAGTATGTACATACCTCATCACCTTAAAGGGAAGCTGGTCCCTCTTATCATGCTTGTATGTCCCCATTTCCTTGCTTATAACCTCAATTGTCATATTTAAGAAGTTTGCCTTGTAGCCATAACATTTGTCTGGATCATCCACAAATTTATACGTTGTTTCCTCCTTGATATCTAAAGTCTGCATATCATAGATTTGCAGGTTCTCTTTGCTGATTTCGAGTAGGAGGCACAAAAACTCTTTAATAATAGGACAATTGATAGCAAGTAAGTCATCCATATATCGAAATACATGCTTGAATCTTTCAATATCTTTGTATCTTCCATGTCTTGCAAGGTTTTTGATGTAAGAGACTTCGAACCATGCTAAATACAAATTACACCAGCAAGGGCTGCATGAGAATCCCATAGGGATACCACAGACTTGCTGCCATGCACATTCCCCCATGAAAATAAAGCAATTAGTTAACAACCATTCATTAAGATTAAGAACCTTTCCAGGTCCATTCTGCTCCAGCATTTACCTTGGGGGATGTGTTTGAACCACTTGGCAGAATACTCATTCCCTTTTTCTTTTTTTAATCCACATTTCATGATGTTGGTTGATTCCTTTCATAAACTTCCAAGTGTTCCTGCCCACCAATCTCATAATTTGGCATATGCCATTGTCACTAAATAGAGGGATGATTTCGTAGCATCAACTTAGCACGTTATGGCTTTACCAGGGAGCAGAGTACAGACTTTGGAACAAATATTTTTGGATATGTCAGGCCAAAGTTCCAAAATGTTGTTAAGTATAGCAGGGATAATGTGGGATATTTCTGTATATACAGTGCCATAGGCATTTGTGATCCATCTGAAGTCTTTTTTGTGGGCTTTAAAGATGCCTAACAGATATGGGAGGCTATCAAATTCAAAGTCTGTATTTCCAATAAGCTCTTGAATTTCTACTTTTACTTTGGTCTTGATTCTTTCAGGTGGCGTTTCCATTAGGAGGAAATCCTTGCTGCATAATCTCTTTAAAGCTAGAGTTCTAATGAAGCTGGGGCAGATGAAAGCTGGGTTATTGGATGCTTTGTCTATACCGGATATATAAAAGTTTTGGCACAGCCATTCCAGATTGCTACAGACAGCTTTGTCATTAAGAGCAAATTTTCTTGTGGTGTCCATATTGTATGCCTCTTTGACATCTGCCAGGGCTTTGTCTATCACCTTTTCCAAGATGACTGATCTGTCATTTTCATGCACTATATAAGTGTACTTGTATACTTCAAATAGTGTTTCACAAATGGAGGCAATTTCCTCCTTGAATGCTTTTCGTTGAAGCATTCTGTTAGGTATGTCTTATCTTTGAACATGCCTCTCAATGTCGTATTGTGAATAATGCTTAGATCTGTGGTGCAGATATGCCCTGTTTGGCCTTCCAAAAACCTGCCAAGTAATTGGTTTTGGCATGGGCATTTGACCTCTCAGTCAGTGGCAAAGATAAAATATGGTTACATATCTTGAAGACACTCAGTGTACTTCCAGCTAAACATGGTGTCTGCGATGATCTTTTTTCCAGTATCTCCAAGTACGTCAATCAAGGAAGCTGAGATGATTTTAGGTAAGCATATCATGTCCAGTATCTTAGATAGGAAAGTGCAGTGGATAATTTTCTTTTTGTCCTTCTTTCCAATGATTCCCAGATGTACACGTCCCAAACTATCCTTGCTTAAGACTTTTCTGAACTGCAATACATAAATAACCAGCATCTATTAAATGTTTGACCATTCCAGCTGGTAAACACCAGTGGATCTGATCATGGATTTTATGCTAGCACAATGGCTATTGGTTCATGTGGCCGAATGGCATTTTGAGATCATTGATCTCGTTTTGACTATGCTGTATTTTCAATGTACTCTTATATGTATCTTAAATTTATACATGTCCTATGTAATTAGCTAGTGTAGAATAAATGTTAAACCACAAATGTCTTAATTATGGGCTAACCTTTTCTCTAGGTGTTGAACTCCAGTGCCTGTGCCAGAGCAGCATCCTTGTGGTCAATAACTGAAGCTTTTTTAGTGACTGAGTGTCCAGCTTGGTCAGGTGTGCATAGACCCTCCATTATAGCACTTTCACATGCCTTGATACCACCTGCACTTGGGGCGACAATAAGTCTTGGGGGCTGTGTAACCTTGCTCTGTGAGCTGCTACCAATGCTTGCAAACGTCTTTCTCGTGGACCTGCTATGATTGCTATAAGCTGCTCTTGGTGTCTTCATGAAGGTCACATGTTTGATAGTTTTTTTGCAAATGTCATTCATTTTATTTCTCGGCTTTGTAATCATGAAGTCAGCCCATGGATCCTCTGCTAAAAACCTGGTCATGTCCAGTAGAGAACTCATGATTTCAAGATAGGACAGATATGCCATGATGCTCTTTTTAAAGGCGGTTTTGAGCATGTTTCTGAAAGAAACATTTGTACAACACAAGACAAATCAAGGTTGTTGAACATATACCATACTGCGTGATCAAGCCACGTCATGTTATCCCTGCATCCATTTTCCTTGGCTCTGTTGGCCTTATTTCCTCCTCTTGGTGATTCACATCCGCATTTCAAGTACGGGCACATGGTCCTCCAAAGCTTTTTGAGGTAAAAGTCATCTCGCTTTTCTGTAGGATAAGCCATGTGGCTTTTTTGACTGACATATATGAAAGCTTCCTTGTTGCATGCTTTATCAAAGAATTTGCAGTCAATCATGATTTTGATTTTGTCTTTCTTTACTAACTTCTCCATTTTTTTTCTGCAGCTGCCTTTGTGGCAGCAAGTTGGGCTGGTCTAATATCTCCCAAGATGATCCAGACCTCCTTACTGATTGGGGCAAGGGTGCTGAAGTTCTTTGACTGCCAGATCCCTTGATTGTATAGTACACTTTGGCACTCAACAAGTCTTTCGCATGATCGGATATAGCATGCAGTTATTGAGGGTGAATTGAAACTCACTATCATTATCCCCAAGCGTGTTGGCATTGATCTTAAGCGTCTCCTTATCTTCCTCAGAGAATAGAGCATCCCCAAATGGGTCATCCTCTTTGCTTTCCTGTGCAAACTGCATGATGCTTTCTTCACCATTCTCCGCCTTTACATGCTTTCAATGCAACTACCCCTTTTAAATATTCCGCTTTGCATTTGTCCTCTTCCATGGTCCATTGGTAATTTTTTCCAGGTAGGTCCTCGTATATGCTGTTGATTACGCTACCAATATCCTTGTTGGTAGCCTTGTTAAGGGCTGGTAATACTTTGATCCATTCACTACATCCCATATGCGAGACAACTGAGAACTCACCAGATTTCCTGAGTGCCTCTTTTTCATGGATAAGTTCGTGTGCATCCATGTTTTTGATGCAACTGAGAATAGTCTGCACCGCTTTGTTTGGGCATTCCATTTTGCTAGCTGCATAACCTAGAGCAGTTAGCTCCTTGTTCCATGTAGGTGGGACAAACTCGAATTCCACCTCATCAATGTATTTGTTTTCTTCCTGTAATATAAGTCAGAATATTAGTTCCGATGTTTTAATGTTATCTTTTTTTCACACACATGATCAAAGGTAAGGGATTCAAGCATCCCTGATTGTACCAAGGAATTGAAGTGTCTAAAAAAATCCAGCCAGACCTAGCATCCTAGGTCTAACATCAAACCTCGGTCAATCCCAAGGAATGTATTATCAATCCCGATTTCGTTTTTAACGTGAATCCCTAGTACTTAAAGTCCCTTAGCCATTGACCATTATGACGTTTTCTTAGACTGATATCCATGGAATACCTAGAAAGCATGACCAAACAGATGCCTTTAGACATTACTTATGAGCCAAAAAAAGGTTGAAGCCTTTACAACAAACTATAGATCTCATACAATTTTTCCTTTCTTATTTACTTTTTATTATCAAATATCCCTGTACCAGGACCATATAACCTGTAACAAGCCAATTTCCCATACGCAAATGCCTCTTCTTTTTCTGTTTTGCAGATGCCTTCATATGTATTTTGCATGACTTTAGCCTATTTGTATGTCGAGCTTGCAAAAATTACAGCTCATGCATGTAATGCTTTCTGATATTTTGTGATGGTTTGAAGTTTTTTATTAAAATAGAGGGACCCTTTAAATGACCAAACTGACAAAAACATTTAGTTCACAAATATTGCTAATATCAATGTATCATGACCTAGCTTTCAATGGTAAAGTAGACCGAAATTTTCTTCTTGCCTCTTTAGGACAACATAAGCATTTGTTCTTTATTGATATAAAATATGAACCTAAGTTTTATTACTTGAAGATTTTAAAACGAAACTGGCAGCCTTTTTAGATCATAAGCTTCCATTAAAAAAGTGGTGCATGTTAATGTAAAAAAGCCTGTTCCATTAAGCAACCAGCCTTATCCATCCTTAGATGCTTACAAAATCAGCAAAGTAAAATGAGAAATAAGACTGGTTTTACCTTTGCTTCTGATATAACTTCTTTCATTACCATTTTTCCATACCCAATCTAAGTACAAAAAACCTGTTTTAACTTGAGGAGGAAGTCTGATACAGTATTAAAAACCATGAGCAGCTTTTGCTTGTTTATCTTCCGAAGTTTTGCTTAAGTCCATGTCCAGATCTACCACGTTCAGCCAACAAAAAGCAAGAAAAAACACAAGGGTAGGAGAGGTTCGGTACCTATAGCCAAACATCAAAACTTTAGCATGAGCATGGTAAAGATTGAAGGGCCAAAAGGTACAATGGAGCCTCTTGGTTTATAGCCGATCAGCCCTTGTATCCTTCTGCCCTGTTAGTATACCGTAGTAGATCCTTTTTTATTAAATGAATGCTAACCTTGTATACAATGGGTAATCAAACCTGTTAAGCGTGCTCTTATATTTAGAAAGGTCACATTCCTAACACTGTTTTTTCAGCATATTAAGACATTCTGTACCTGGATTTCGTCTTGATCCGAAGCATAGTCATCAGCAATTTGTGTCTCAGGGATGCTGGTCTCTCCTTTATCATGATATCCTAAACTATTGTTATAAGTAACTCTTCCCCCAGAATTTCCTTTTTTGTTTGCCACAGCTCCTCTGGTTATGCAAGCGTCCCTCTTAAGGCTAGAATCTTTTCCCTGATCTCCCATCTTGTTGAATATTACAGTGCTATCAGAAAGGGATAAACATGCTAAGAGTTCATCTTCCGGATCTTTTTCATTCAAATACTCTTCCTCGGAACTAGAACCACAAGGCCGGCCGTCTGAGTCGAATTCTTCCTCCATAAAATATAGAAGCATTATGTATTTTATCTAAAGTTTTTCAGTAGATCTTTATCCTGCCATGGCATGTGCGGGAGATCCTTTCTAAAGCTAGAGAGTAGTGTACAGATTAATGTTTTACCATTAGATTTAAGTCCAAATCTTTTCAGACGGATTTTTCTTACCTTCCAACGTGAGGCATGAATGCCGTGATTGCCAATGCTGAGGTACTGTCAGTTCTTGGTGTGTGATGCCTATTAGCTGCCTAAATAACTTTTGGCTGTTGTTTTGTGTTTCCCTAATTTTGGCCCTACTAGAATACAGGTTTCAAGGGTCATGACTACAAGTATTCCATTAAAAAAAAAAAAAAAAAAAAAAAAAAAAACCAAATAAGGTATTTAGACCAATGTGTAAGTGTTGTTATTCCTTATGTTTCCCTCATTTGGAAATGCTTCATGGTGTAGAAATATCTTACCAACTCATGATATATTTACTTACTAGTTCAATTAGATATCTTTGTCATCTAATGTAATATATAGTTAATAATTAAAAAGAAACTGTCGACGACGGCGCCTCCTCCTGCCATGGCCGAAGGTGTGGCGGAATCTGCTTACCATGGCGTCCTGCTGCTCCCGCCATCGGGGGTGTGGGTCTCTCACCAAACTTCCTGGCTGTCTGCTTGGTGCGTGCCATATTTAACGATCTAGGAAATGGGTGACGTAAGGCTGAGCAAGAGAGATAAGGTGGAGGAAAAGGTTGGGGGGAAATGAGGTGGCAAAGATATTTAAAAGGAGGTGCTCTAGGGAATATTCTCCTACCATTAATAGGCCTACTTATTAGCCAATATAACTTAATTATTAGTATATATTTAATTATTGATGTATATACTTAATTTCGTATTATACTTTAAAATTTTCAAATTTCCTAATAGTTTGGAGTGAATTACGAATTCGCACTATTTTTCACCCAGGTCTCGGATTGGCATGATTCTTCGACCCATTTTAAGTGAAATTTGATGCAGATGCATAATTTTCACTTCAATTTTACTAGAGGGTGAATTTGACTCATTCTTTTTCATCATCTAACAACTTAGCCTATTCTTACGGACCCACTACCTAGGAGAAAAATGTTTCCCCTATTTTCGAGGTTCCCTGGTGGAAATTTTCATTTCGCACCCTATTAGGCCTGTTAGACTACTTTCATGGTTATGGTTAGTGCTAGTTCCTGGTCAACCAAGAACATCGCTCTGATACCATTGTGACGCTCCCTACTAAATATACGGCTCCGAGCCGTACACTCCATAGGAAATCCCCCATCTGGTCCTCCGACCGCACGGGCCCTCCGTCTACCCCGCACTCTAAGGTCTCCGTAGTGCGGGAAGGGGACACGAAGGTGTCTTGCGCGCCCTTCCCCTATGGGCTCCTATCACAGCGGAAGCATAACACATGGTCAGAACTAGCAACAACAATACATCACACTACCTCGAAGGGTAGCTCATCCACAAATCCATAGGTGCAAAGAACATAATCATATGCCATAAAACATGAGAGCTCCTACCCGTGGCTCCGACACATAAGGGAGTCGATTGACTGGATAGGCCTCAAGATAGAGCAGACCGAATCATGACAGTGGCGGGGCTGGCATAAGACAATGGCTAGGGTTGACCACTCCATCCGCCCCTCCTGTGCATACTTTGCAGATGGGCTCCATCAGGCTCTGGCATGACTCTAGCCTTCCGGACGCAATCCCATGGCATCACCCATCGGGACTACTCCAGGTTGCATCTCCCTGGTCCGTCGAGGCAGGAAGGGTTGCATCTCCCTTTCCCAGGATCTAGAGACTCCTCGGGCGGCCAGAGAATCGTGGCGACACACGATCCGTACCCGACTGAACCCCCCAAAACAAGAGCCAAGCTAACACTTGCAACTCTTGAGAGGCAGGGCGGCACCATTGCCCCAGGAGGTGTCGGACCCATGCTCGGCCCACACGAAGTGACCGACCATAAGCCTAGCCCACTATGGGATCCCCCGTAGCCCCCACTCGGCAGGGATCATCCCTCTGCATCGCCTCTAGTCCCGTTGTGTAGTGCTGAGTCACATCATAGCCTCCATAGCCCGGTGGGTTCCTATGCATAGGCCGCAACTAATAGGAACTAAGGGATCTACACTAGGAGCATACTACATATGGCCCTAGGTCTCTACCCCCCTTCCCAATACAAGAGGATCAAACATGATCAACCAACATCCCATCATATCATGATAATCATAATAAGAACATCTTAACCTAATCATACATATCTAACTAACAGTTAGGGTACCTTGATTAGGGTTCAAGAGGTTCAACAAGGGTTCTAGGATGGCTCTACTCATATACAACATACAGACCCATCTGGAGTGCTAACTTCCAGATGAACTACCATGACTCTACTCCATCTACCTGCTCCAGAAGCGCTTCCTCCCATCCCTGGTGTCTCCATTGCTCCTTGACGGGGTCGAGGTCGCGCTCCCTCTATGATCATACACACGCTTCGGGGGCTGCTGCACCAGGCTATACTACGACGAACGATGCTTGAAACGGGGTTTCGAGTGCGTAGATGAGTGTTCAGGTGCTAGAGTCAGGAAAAGAGGTCTAGGGTTAGGGTTTGAGCCAATATAGGTGAGGGTCCACATGGGATGCCACGTGGCACCACTAGGGTGGGGCCGTGTGGTGGTTGCCCAATAGGATAAGGCCATGTGGAAATGGACCTTATCCTAAGGTTATCTAAGTTAAATAATTAACTTAGATGTGCACCCCTTGCCACTTTCTAAGGCATACAAGGCTACATAGGTAGACTTTTATGGTGACGGGTCTAGGAATATACGTATTTATGGCGTATATTCCCTTGGAACGTCACACGCGCCCCAAAAAGCTTTTCCCTACTACGGATGTAGCATCGGCTTGAGGATCATAGAGAAGAGATCAACAACGATCATGATGGCATAATGACCCTGAGAAAGTGGCCGCTCCGAAATAATGCCCACAAAAATACGCTTCCAACACAGCGGCTGAGAAGACCATGAGAGAGATGCCTCGGAACCTTCGCTTGATAGCATATATCACAGGATCGAATGAAAACTTCGACATAGTGGCGGAGCCTAGGCCACCAATATTCTAATAATTTTAAAAGTGTTGGATACTCTAAAGTGTCTGGCCATAGGTGAGTCATGGCATGCCTGGAGAACCCGAAGCCTGAGGAGCAAGAATTGATGTCATGGTAAGAGCATACTTCAGGGTAACGAAAGCGATTCCTGCTTTCACACTCCATTCAAATGGCACGTCCTTTACCATGAAGTGTGTCAAAGGAAGGGCAACTCCGAATAGTCCTGAAGAAAACGCCAATAGAAGTTGGCGAATCCAAGAAAACACTGAATATCTCAGACGAAAAAAAGTGCTTGCACTCCAGAATGGTGCTTACCTATTTGGAATCCATAGAGATTTTATGAAGAGTGATACAATAGTGAAGAACCTCCGCAATATCCTGATCGAACTTATACTTCTCAAGTTTGGCTTATAACCTAGTATGTCCACGAAGCTTCTAGAGGACCTGTCGAACATGCCTTTCATGTTTTTCCAAAGTTTTAGAATACATAAGAAAATATCATCCAAATAAATGATAACAAACATATTTAAGACATCCTAGAAACCATCGTTGGCCATATGTTAGAACACTGCTGAAGTATTGGTAACCCCAATGGTATGAATGTGTGCTCAAAATGGGCATATCCATGTCCCCTACTCATTTGTAAGCGCCATGAAGATCAATCTTCATAAAATGGAGTGCACCTTGGAGCTGCTCCAATAGGGATTAGATGGATCAGATATCGATTCGGTATTATGATTTTATGGAGGCCGTGTTATTCAATGGCTAAATGCAAGGAATCGTCCTTTTTTTTATGAAGAAGATAGACGCTTCAACAGGAGCTGAAATGGCAAATGAAGCTAGTAGCCAGATTCTCTTCAATATAATCCCGCAAAATCTCCGACTCGGCGGGGGATAGACCATATATAGGTTCATATAATGGCATCATCTTGGCCTGCAGATCAATAGGACAATTATATGGATAATGCTTTAGGTGCTTGTTGGACTTGATTTTGTCAAAACATCAAAAAATTTGTCATATTTATCGGGAATATTAGAGCAGACTTCACTATAGCTAGTCGACGGATGAACCTGGATTGCAAAAATTTGAACTTGGATCTTGCCTTCCAAATTTAATAAATTTGCGAATAGAAATCTTCGAGATATGAAACTGAGTGTGTGAAGAAGCCTCCATAGAAACAGGAACTTGGACAGGAGCAGAATCAAGAGCAAGAACAAAAGCAGGAGCAGGAACTAGAACTGGAACATCATTCGAAACATGGTCAGAATTTGGAGCATGAACTAAAGCAAAGACAAGAGCTAGATCAGGACAAGAAGCAGAAAAAGAAACTGGAACATGAACAAAGGCAGAATCAAGAGCCCACAATACTCTACGAACTGGAGTAGATCTTGGCCCATAAGCAATAAACTGTAGATGAATTGGGACTAGAATTGGAACCAATAAATCGAAATAAGCTAGAGTGCCAACAATCTATGGGTTATACGACTTGAGCGAAGGAAGATCGAAGACTACTGGCGCATGTGGGCTAGCAATGAGATTGAAAAAAATGCCACAGGAAACTCCCTCGAACAAAGCTCGAAGAGATGCACCACATTCTGTAACTGTGCCCGAGGAAATCTCACATCCATCAATCACATCAACAGGATTAGAATGCTCGACCCTGCTTCTAGGATGACGTGCTTACAATTGAATGCATTATCCATAAAGCAAGCATTTGCACCACCATTAAGTTGCACCAATGCATCCAACCCCTCAACCCTCGATCGGTATAGAGATAAAAAAAAATCTTTACTAGCCTTATCAGATAGAACATACCCTTCATCATGTATGGGAGGAGTCTGAGAAATGGTGGCCAGCTGCCAAGAGACTCCTATTGTTTGAGAAATGGTGGTCAGCTGTCAAGAGACTCCTACTACTCAGACAGGCCCATGAAGTTTTTCGACTAATTTGGGCGCTTCACGTGAGATCCACGAGTAATATGTCTAGCCCCACCCACAATAAAGGCATAAATCGACTTCTCTTCGGCACTACTTTTCTGCTCCAGACATGGGCCCCCCGAACTACACGATCAATCTACATGGGAATCGCAAATTTTATAAGCTCATCCAAGTTTTTGGGTTCCCCTATGGTCAGCAACATATCCTTCCCATCCTCATGAAGACCTCTCTGAAAACGATCACGAAGAGCAGCATCATTTCATGCAGTATGATTTCAATTTGGCACAGATGCATAAACAGATGTTGGAGGAGAGCCTTGCCTCAAATTGTTGAGTTTTGTAACTGCTTTGCGTTGACAATATGTATCTCCAAAGCACGTCTTGAGCTCAGCAGTGAAAGCAGTAAAATCCGGGAGCAAACCAACTTAGAGCTAGCTCTGTGAGGAGAGAACAAATCAATCCAACTTGTTCCTTGGCAATGGGTATTGATGAGGATGGAGCTGAATTACAAGCAGAATCTGAATTCAAAAACCACGAAACTTGGACTGAGTATCGTCAAACTTCTCCCATACAAGTTAATTTTAGGCTTTGATGGCCTCGATCTAGAGCTAGAAGTAGATTTATGCAAGGCAACATATTCTCTAAGCTTTTTATTTTCTGATTGCAACTGCTCACATACTTGAACAAGCTATTGGACCTGCTGCAGTAAGGATGACAAAAAACTCCAAATATAGATAGAGGAATACTTAGGCTCTGGGCTGACAAGAATCAGTAAGGGATTCCAATTCAAACTATCATGAACCTATGTGAAAACAATAAAAATACATGGAAAATGCCCAAGAAATATGCAAGAAATATGTGCAGATCGACAAAGCATCTAATATACAATAAATATCAAGAATGCAATGGCCCAAAAGCAAGCAAGAATACAAGACAGATGTCTGAAAAGCTCAACACTGGTGTTGAACTAGAATGGTTTGACGAGAATGAGGCTCTTCTATGTATATATCTAAACCAATGGTCCAGATCTCTCCACTCCAATGGCTGAGATCTCGCTAAATGTCGCACATGCACGTAGGTTCTGGAATGTTTTAGAACCTTTTGGATGTTGTTGCACATATGAGAAAGATGCAAGGGAATAACACGAAATATAAAGCACACTTGGCAAGGATATGTGACTTGCAATTAGTGAGTTGCAAGTTCAAACTTTGCCTTGCATCCGTGTGATGACCATATAAAATACCCATAAGGTTCCCAAATGATTATTTCGATTTTTGGTGGGGGAAAGAAAAAGAAAAATTGAAAAATGCCTTGGTTAACCATTGGCATGGTTGTTTGGGGTTTTTTTGGAACCATTGGAAATGTTTTTTGTTTTAAACCATTGTTTTAAATTTAGGGTTCTAATTTGGGGTTCTAATTATGCAGCGACCATCATCCATCAAAACCGTGGCTGCATCGTCCATCAAAACCGTAGCCACAAAACCGTCGATCGGCTTTTAAACCGTAGCCACGGGGTTTGCCCAAACCAATTTCGCCAAGCCAATTCAAAGCGACCAATTTCACAAAAAGATCGAGTTTAGCGATGGATCACGAGTTTGGGTCGGGGTTTCTTTTTGGTAGAAGTTAATTTTGGTTGAGATTTTTAAAGCTTGATCCGCTCGAACAATCCATTTTCGCCCTTTCCTATTCACAAAACACCCATTTACGTCCACGGAAGATCGAGTTTCTTTTCGATTCTGATCAGAGATCCTCCACTTGAACCTCATCTACCATGGCCCATGCAACTCCGACACAGCCATCACCTTCAGGTTTGTTCTGTTCTTCATACTGAAATCCAAATCGAAATCCAAACCTTTGTTATTTTCCAAGCACCATTTCTCACATTGAAATCCAAATCCAAATCCAAACTTCTGTTCCTTTCCAACGAAGCCTCTAGACACAATGAATTTTTGGCAAAAGCCCGAAAGTCTGCTTTGATGTGCACGAGTTTGCTTAGATGAGGAAGGCAGATTACTTGAAGAAGCGACTCACCAAGCTTGCTAGGGCGTTGGATGCAAGTTTTTCTTCTTTTGCAGCCCCTTATTTCCATAAATCCAGCTTTGTTGAGGAAGAGGAAGAACCTGATGCACCTTTAGCCCCTGAGAAACCTTTAATCATTGGGAGGAAGAGGGGCAGGCCAAAGAAGGAGATAACTCTTCATGATATCTGGCGAGAGCGAGAAGCGTATGAGTTTGCTAGGGTTCTCAGAAGAAGAACGAAAAGAAAAAGCAACGCTAAGGAGAAGGAGGAGAAGAAGCGTAAGCTCGAGGGGATCGAAAGAAAAGGCTTCTTGAGGAGAAGCGTCACGAAGGCCAAAGCCAACAAAGCAAAGGGAAGAAGCCTAGTTCACGGGCTTCTAGTGTCCTTGACTTAAAGCGCCACCGTAAGCATTGCGGCGGGGACATCCGGGAGGAAATATACTTGAAGGTGTGCAGGTTTCTTGACACTGATTGCATAGCAGGAATGGTTTCACAGGAGCGGGGATCGGAGTTGGACCATTTGCATCTGCAGTGTGTTTTCAGGATGGAGATGACAACCCCTAATTCAGTCAACTCCCGCCTCAAGCATGCTCTGGATTGGGTTGAGCATAAACCCCCTGGCGGAGTAATCATGTGCAAGGCCCTAAAGGACACACGCTTGCATTGTTTCGACGGCATGCTTGGATATTGCCTTAAGGATATGGGCAAAATGCATTTTAAGTACTATGCCAAAGGGGTTAGTCTGGAGGAAATGGAGAAAGGCAAGAATAAGTATGCCTTATATGGAGCGGGTGAAATCAAGGATTGTGTCACGCTAGACAATCGAAACTTGATGCAAATAAGTAAGCATTTCATATTGTACCATGGAAGAAAGCAAAGAACCCCTAGTTTGTGCTACACCATAGCACGGATGTTAAGAACCGAAAAGTTTATTCTATCTAGTGCTTGGGTGCTCCCATCCAATCCCGCACACATTAGCCAAGAGCGAAGTTGAAGCGGCATGGCGCTTGACCCTCACACCCACTCGGGGCCTCCATCAAAGATGTACGGCTGCGTTATCTATGGTCTACCTAGTGACGTTGTTCCCATCTCTGCAGTGGGGGAAAAGAAGGCGAAGGGTTTGGGATGATGAGAACGATGCCAGAAAATTAGATGAGCTTGATGGCTCATGCACTCCCCTCTCTAGTCCTGAAAGCAGCAGTGATTCTCTTGATGATGGTTATGACACAGAGATTCCAGGAACCTTGCACGTGGAGGACACTGAGTATGAACAAGAGACCCCAGCCTTCTTTCCACCTGAGGATCCCGATTTCACTCCCTTCCAAGATTACATCCCCTTAAATTTTAAAGATCATTCTTTATCTATTTCTTAGGCATAGTACGTTTTTTTGAATATGTAGTATTTTCTCTATTTTTATTATTTTATCATATTATTGACGAATTACTTGTTCATGTGTGTAGGTGCAAACAAGGACATTGATGAACTTAGTAAATCACTCTTTACCCCCTTCATAGATGTTGATTCTGATGGCTCGATTGATGAGCAAAAGGAAATTGATAATGCATTAGAGAATGTTTTAGACGTTGAGAATGGCCCATTTTTTGATGCATTGGAGATGGCGAAGCATGCAGGAAGGAACATCTTAGAGCTGCAAGTTTCATTAAAAAATGTTTATGATATTCTTGAGGAATGCTTCACTGCTATGGACGATGAACGCGTGAAAGTCTCCACACGTGAGCGACGTGTGTTCAGGGCTGAGATGAACCGTGTTCGTGCTCTTTTAGTACGAAACCTTAAAGGATTGACTATGCTCGCTCGAGAGCACCCACAGACCATGGGTGCATAGAGTTGTGTCTAGAACATTGTGCTCTTGGTGTTTTGCTATTCAGAGAGTGGCCAACTAAATAAAAGATGTTTTGTATGCTTCCATATGACAGCTTTGTATGTCTCCAAATAATTTAAAGCACATACATTTGTGCATGAGCAAATTGCATTTTAAGTTGTCTCTTATGCTTTATGTTTTATGATTTTCTTATATCAAATTATTTAATTAAAAAAAAACAGAAAAACACACCAAAAAAACACACCAAAAAAAAAATAAACACACCAAAAAAAATTTTTATACACACCAAAAAAAATTTTTACATTAAATTTTTATCTTTTTTTTTTTTTTTTTTTTCAAAAGTTTGTTTGGGTGTGTTATGGCAGTTCTTGTGTTTTCTGTTAGGAAAAAAATCAAAAAGCACGATGTGTACACCATTATATGAACAGTCTTACTAATGGTTCATATGCTACACATCGTGTTTTTTGATTTTTTTTTTGCTTCCCAGCAAAAAAACACAAGATCTGCCATAACACACCCAAACAAACTTTTGAAAAAAAAAAAAAAAAAATAACCATGCACACCATCTCAGAATTGAGAGGGTGGATATGCACGAGAAGAGCGAGAAAACAGAATCTGCTGATGATACCAAATGGGAGCAATTGAAAAGTAACACACTTCAGAATTGCCAAGCATTTGCACTAGATGTGAGATTGCATATTGATATGGTATATCATTTTTCAAAATCTTGCTCAATGGGAGGGTTTATGGTCTATGGGATATGGGATAAAGCCTTGAAAAGAAAATCTTCTAAGTTTTTTTTTTTTTTTGAAGAACTGTGTCGTCAATAAAAATCTTCTAAGTTTTGGCGTTGGATTACTAGATATTTGGTTTTTGTTTTACTGGCTAACCTTTGGTTCGTAACACAGACACCTTTAATAATGGCACAAGCATCGTATATCCAGGAGCTTCTAGAGATGTGAGCTCAATTGTGTCCATTGTTGCACTGACATGTATAGTTGTACAGTTTAACAGCGGGCTTAATATTGCTAAGATTTATCCCTTGGAATTACTTCGAGGCTAGAGTTTTTTAAATCCTGGACAGTAATAAGCTTGCGGTGTTTTTACTTTCTTTGTTTGAGTCCCATAGACCTCTTGGTTTACATTGGATAATAAAATTCAGTTCAACTCTATGGAAATTCTAGGGATGGTGAATATGGAAGATATCAGGTTGCCATATCTTGCATACGCACTTGTTACGAGTAAAAAGGAGTGATGTCAAAGCTTCTTGGGATGGGATGTTTCAAGCCATCCTTATATTCATGTGAAAAACGCTACGAAAATTAGTAGCTTGAGATAGTATCTCAATGCTCGTTTTAAATGAAAGATTTGGATGTTCAATATCCTGGTAAAAATGTATAATAACAAGTCAAATATGTGTGCTACAAGCCTATTAGCCATTAGAAAGACAAAGCAACTGCTTTTGTTCATATAAGGGCATACCACTTTAATATTAAGTTAGCTCCGAATTTAGATAGGGAAATGCCATGAGCGAGCTACCCTTCAGTCGTATCCAATGTTTGTGAATCCAGTAAGTTGTTTGCTTCAAATCAACCAAGTTACTTCACATCAGTCATTCTATATTTTGCACGACATTGGCGGTTCTACTTGTTGTTAGTTTCCCAATTTCCTTATGAAACCTTCGGATGCAATAAATTGTTTAAGTTCCAGCATTTGTTACTTCTGTAATTGTTTGGCCAATGGTTTGAAGACGAAAATAAATAAGGTATTGTCGCACAAAGGGTTGCCCTAAGAAAAAATCTGAAAGACAAAATGCTAAGAATAGGAAGAAGTCTGAGGAAGAATAGAAACTCTGGAACAAATTCGGAAGTAATCTTGGCAACAAAATAGAAATAGAATGATGAACAAAAATAGTAATCGGGAAGAAATCTGCATTGTGTGGAGGCTTAATCCCCTAAAATCTGTTCTGCATGGCCTCCAACTGAACTCACACTTATGAGCAATTTTTTAAGGCGTTGACATAGCTCACTCACCCAGAGTCAATCGCAGCCCTCAAATCATCTTATCTCCACCTTTAAATTCGATATGCGGGGCATATCCCATTTTTGCCCTATCCATCCCTATGGCTTGCTCTGCACACAACCCAAAAAGAGGGCATTTTTTACTTGTCATGTGCGCATGCGCCCATGGATTTAGGCTTGCAAATCTTCTTCATATAAGCTGTGCTTTGGACAAACTTGTTGACTTTTTGCAGAACTAATGATTTTAATCAATTTAATGATCAAGTATCTTTTCCCTTTGATTAGCACTCAAAAATTTTAGCGGCTCTTTAAGAAAGATAATATTCCATATTTCCCAACTATTGCTAATCAAAAGACTGGCAAAAAAGGACTGGCAAATGGAACAATATTCTGTTGTAAAATCAGCATGTACAAATAGAAAGGGCCCCTTGCTGACACAGAAAATGGTCGGTTATCTTGCTACACAAAAACAAATCGTCTGAAGAATGCCAAATTACAAACAAATTCAAGGCTTCTAAATTACCTTCATTATATAAACAGGGCATATAATCCTCCCACTACAACAATGGACAATTTTGTATGCATTTACTTTACATACAGTGTTGTCTCCCTAGCCTGTCTTCACTTCCCTCCGTTTCTCTGTCTAGAATAAGGAACCTGGAATAATTATCTTCCTTCTACCCTGGGGATGAATATATATGCAATTGAAGTTCTAAAAGATTGTCCAATTTAACAAAATCAGGCAGCTGCTGGAACAGGCTGCAGTGCTTTCAGAGGATTAGAAATAACTGCATCAATAAGCCCATACTCCTTTGCCTCCTTTGCACTCATAAAGAAATCGCGGTCTGTATCTTGCAGTATTCTCTCTAGTGGCTGACCTGTATGATAAGCCAGGTACCCATTCAAGTTTGCTTTGTGATGTAGAATTTCATTCGCCTGCTTCCATAAATGTGAACTTTGTTAATAGGGAACCTTCAACAAAAAAGCAACCTAGACTAAATCTAAACCATGCAGATGAACATCACTATACCATGGTCCATGCATACCAAACTAGTAGTGATAAGTCAGACTCTCCATCACATACACACACTCATAAACTAGTTCAGAATGTGTCACGCAGAACTAGACACTGCTATTTATAATAGTGCAATAGGATTCCCCTAAATCTCTGAAGACAAGAATCATCTTAACCCTAATTCAGATAACTTCTCAAAAAGACATGGCAAGCATAAGGTTAAAATGGGATGTTAGTTGCCTGTATTTCGATATCTGTTTGTTGGCCTTGTGCACCACCAAGGGGTTGATGAATCATAATTCTCGAGTTTGGTAAGCTGTAACGCTTTCCTGTTAATAAAAAAGATCTCCATCACATGACAGGAAGCTATGGATCGACTTATTATTAAAAACCAGCCATTAAAAACTTACCTTTTGTACCCGCACTCAATAGGAAGGCACCCATACTGTATAAACATTTCCCAAGGTCAAAGCATGGATGACAATGAAGTCAACAAATAGCAAACGTATGTCAATAATTACTATTTTAACATTTTGTCAGCCAAAACTTGAAAGGAGCAGAGGATAGATCTAAGAGGGTCTCAGAATGGCAGCACTTTGAAGTATGATGGCATCTATTAGTTCAAACTTGCATTCCTGAACGGTAACTGAGGTATAAGAGTAACTGCAGACAAGAAACACCTGTGTAATGTCCAAAATTATCCAAATGGCTAAAAAACGTAGGACAAATGACAAAATCAGGATTTGGAAGCTGTAAATTTGGAAAATGCCACTTGTTGCAAAAGATGTGGAATGAATATCGTAACCATGATGCCCCAATGGTTTTGAACAAAGATTTCCCCCTGCTAGCACACTCCAGATCATATAATACAAAGGCTGCTCTGTCAAAGCATGCTGGACATGTGGAAACCTCATAACATGTCCAATCATGACAAGACTGGTAATTTCAATTCATTGGAACCCCAACCTTAAGGATTGTCTTGATGATTAACCATCCAAACAGGATATGCTGCACACTCTTCTACTCCATGACTCTAGAAGGTGACTCAGGACAGAATCAGAAGCAATCCAAGCTCTAATACTAAACTTTCTTCATGATCCATTTCAGGCATTTAATTCCCTTTAAGACAATATAAAACCTATGAGACATGCAATACAACCCTTAGTCTCCAAAGGAATCTTTTTCTTAAGTTGACACTTTGAATAGCTCACCCTTTGCTCTCCCAAACTTGAGGCGCAGAAAGAGGGTAAATATCTTATTTACCTTGCAGCAAGGCCAACACAGACCGTGCTGACGTCAGGCCGTATATGTCGCATTGTATCAAAGACAGCCATTCCTAAAGAAGGGAACTTGTTAAGGATAAAGCACTCCAATACTGGGTGCATAACAATGTCAGAATATGAACAAACTCATTACCTACCTGCTGTCACTGAACCTCCAGGAGAATTGACATACATTACAATATCCTACACAAATCCAAAACGTTGCTGAATGGTAGCCAAAAAGTTGCAATAACACAAAGTCTTCTACAAAACTAACCTTGGTTGGATCAGCTGCATCAAGAAAAAGAAGTTGTGCAACAATTAGATTTGCCATGTCATCATCTACTGCACCACCACACCGAATTATGCGCTGAAAACAAGGCACAAGAACCACACATCGTTGGTTGTAGTTTTCAAAGATGGCATTTAACATCTTAGCAGGGCAGGGCAAATAAGATCATTTAAACAACATAACATGTAAAAATTAGATAGAGCATTTCAGCGGCATTTCCTATCCAGAACTTAACCTTGCTCTAGACAAGCTTGCAAGGGCAAAGAAAAGCTTACATGTTGAAAGAGCTGACTTATGACACTTTGGAAACGTTCTTGTAGCATTGGTGGAGGACCCTGACCTTGTTGTGCATAAGGCCCACATAATCCAGATACAGGGACTTCAAGGTCCTTCCTGTATATACCAAAATGTTTTACTGATATATCTCAAGACGAATTTATGCACAGAAAGCGTACCTTATCGACCAGACATTCCTATCCACTGTTGATACGGGAGACCAAAAACCTTCTGACTGAAGAGCAGTGTTATATGCTGCTTTAATCCCAATACTGAATACTTGCTTTCTGAATTGCATCGAAAACGTACGATAAGGGAAAGCGTACTCAGACGAACTAATGCAGTGGAGAAAGGATTACCTGGGTACAACAGTGGAAAGACGAGGAAGAAATCTACATGTGTTCCTGGAGCTACTAAGCTTGTTAGAGGAGAGGGTGGAGGACGTTGGCATTACGACTGCCATCGCGGATGCAGCCATGGCTATGGCTAGGTTTGCTTGCTTGCTTTAGCAAGGTTTCTTAAACCTTATTATTTGTCCCGTCTGTTTTTTGTACAATTTTTTAATTGCTCAACCATAGAATATTTTTACAACTTATGCTGATGTTTAATGCTGGGATGGTGCTAGCTCCGCGTAGGTAAGCAATATGTGTATAACGTGTGTGCTAAGACAAATTGGATGGATGGATAGATGGATGGATGTTGAAGACAAATTAAATAGATACATCGATAGACAAATAAACAGGGGGGGGGAAAACCCTTTGCAGTAATGATTATACTAGATAATCAGACGAAAAATAAGAGATTATGATGACTATTGAGGGCTCAGTAATTGAAGACGCTCATCCAGAACCTCAAGTATGTATAATGCCAAGTCATGCACAGATGGTGCTTTGAGAAGTTGTGGAAGCGTGGAATGGAATGTTAAGGTCAAATAACGATTCCTGAACATGTCAAAAGCAAGACATCTTAGAAGAGTATGGCTTTCATCTTCAACAACCTGTAACTGGCAACATGCATATAATCTTGTTTCTCGCGGCAATTGAGGTTGTTTACATCTACATGTCTCAATCTGTAGCTTGTGCGGCCCTATGCGATGCAATAGTTACAAGCTTTTTCTTGGACAATGAAGCAAGCAAATAAGCTTGTGGTCTTGGTGCCAAAGTGGGATTTAGACTACTTAGCTTATCCTACCACTAGATAGAAGACATAATCCCCCACGACTAATAGACAAACCGAGGACATTCCATACTGAAGTTCTACCATGGGGATTATCATTGATAGAATCATAGCCACTCCCAACACGATAGTGTGTAGGAGAAGGAAGAGAATAGCATCTTAGTGTCCTTTATAAGACCAATTTGTCTATGGCATGCATATACATTTCATAAACAATCTTCATGGATTTGTCATGTCAACCAAACATCAAGTTAAGACCCATGTGCATTTAGTGCATTGGGGCTTTCATGAGTAGAAAAAATAAATGCTCTAAATGTTTAATTGACCATTGTTTTTGTTACCTAAGAAGCAAAGGAATTAAAATGAATTGAATTGGATTGGATTAAATTATATTTCAATGTCCATGAAGGCGATCAAACTTATGCGACAAGCATATGCTGCTAAATTGTAAACATTACGACTAAGATTGAAAACCTTGATTATGAAGAGGAGGTTAACCTCCTCCTTGATTATGCAAAATAACCCTCGAGGCTGGCAAGTCGAGAGGGTTATTTTGCATGACCCTCGAGAGGAGGAGGTTGACCTCCCTTAACCACTGGTCCGAGCAAGTATCTCCAGACAATTACCGCCCTTTGGCAAATCTTCTGTATTAGAGCTACAGTGAAATCCAGTGTATCTTTGCCCCTTTTTTGCTTCTGAAACTGTGCCAAATTTGGACAAATTTGCATATAAGCCGGATCTTGCAAAGGCAGAGGCTGTTGTAGAGGCTAAAATTGCAGATTTGAGCCGGAATTTATACATATTTTTTGCAACAGGTTTGCCACAAAATGCAGGCGATTTGTTGGCGTTTCTTGAATTTGGTCCTGCATATTGCTTGACAGAGAGATTTCATAAGGAATGCTGCATTTCGGCTGCCTGAATCGAACTAATCTTCGAGCTTAAGAGGCTTTAATTCGGAGACTCTTTTCTTCCTTTATAGCTTGCAAACTTACACCAAGAATTAAACAGCTTAGCCGGAACTTTGTTTACATGAAGAAAATCCATATTTTAGAGAAGATTTCTATTCTTTTCATACAAATATCTAGTGTTTACAGAGATGTAAAGTGAACAACAAATATTTCTTCTTTGATCTGGTGCTTTGGAAGCCCCCCTTTTTTGTGATTTCTGCTTCGATCTTTTCTTTCAGCACTCCTTTTGCCTTGATTTCTACCATACACACATCTAATTTAGCAGTGATTTGCCATGTTTTAGTCTGGCGCCAAGTACATGGAACAGAGAAACAGAGGAAACCGAGGGAAACAGATGGAAACAGAGGAAGACAGATGGAAACAGAGGAAACAGAGGGAGACAGAGGGAAACAGAGGGCGATAATCAGTGGAATATTCTTTAGAAGAAGAATATTCGGAGGGTTATGCCAATAATCACTGGAATATTCGCCAAGGCAAGAATATTCTGAGAGTTATGCATAATAATCTTGTTCCAATCCAACGGTGGACAATGGTTGGATCAACTTAACTTGCAAGGATTAGTGGTTAAGGCTTTTGAGGGAAAAATAGCGAGACCACTATAAAGCATCATTGCTAGATATTATATGCCAAATTTGCTAATAAAGCATCACGCTTCGAGAGCACTTAAAAATATATGAAGTCAAACATGAGACTAAAGATGTACTTGGAAATGCGGATAAGGTAAATTGGAGGCATGCATTTTCTTGAGTTACATATTCAAAACCAAGACAACATCACATAGTATATTGTTCATCTTCTATCTCTTCTTCTTCTATCTCTTGCAATTGATAATATTGCCAACTCCTTTTTCCCGCATATCCACTTTTTTTCAAATTATAAATAAGCACATAGATGAGATAACAAATAGAATTGTGGACTTGTATCAGATTAATGGGCATACAAAATATTCAAAAAAATCTAGAACTTATTAAAATGGATACTATGGTCAAATGTCCCATAGGATTTGAACCTAGGCATAACTATTCGACGCTAAAACAAAAATGAATGTTATGCTTAAATGCCCCTTAGGATTTGAACCTAGACATAACTATTAGACACTAATAGAAATACGTATCTAATTCACATGTTAGATCTTCATAAACACAAGCAAAAGAAACATGACTTGCTCCATTTATCTTCCACGGATTACAATTTTACAATATTCCTAAATCCACATTATCAAATCAGATCACTTCCATCCCCGTGCTAATATTATAATTTATTTTTCCCTTTTTTTCTTCCATCTCATAAACAACCCTATGGGTATAAATAGCAAAATGATATTGAAATCCACAGAGAGAGCAAGTAATTATCGTGCAAAGTAAACACAAATTTTTGCTCTAAGATTTTTTTAAGCTTTTCTCCACTTGTCAATACAAGACGAAAGTTTAATAACTGGCTGGACATAAAAGTAGTCGATTCAGGATATGGGTCTAATGCTTAAAGGCATCGACCCCACATGCTCCTGGGATTAAAAAAAATAATAATAATAATAAGGAGGAGGGAAAAACCTTTGCAGTAATAATGATACTGGATTATCGGAAGGAAAATAAGAGATTATGATGACTATTGAGGGCTCAGTAATTGAAGACGCTCATCCAGAACCTCAAGTATGTATAATCATGCACAGATGGTGCTGTGAGAAGTTGTAGAAGCATGGAATGGAATGTTAAGGTCAAATAATGATTCCTGAACATGTCAAAAGCAAGACATCTTAGAAGAGTATGGCGTTCATATTCAACAACATGTAACTAGCAACATGCACATAATCTTGTTTCTCGCGGCAATTGAGGTTCCCATCTACATGTCTCAATCTGTAGCTTGTGCGGCCCTATGGGATGCAATAGTTACAAGCTTTTCCTTTTTCCATACAGAAGTTCTACCATGGGGATTATCATTGATAGAATCCTAGCCTCTCCCAACACGATAGTGTGTAGGAGAAGGAGGAGAATAGCATCTTAGTGTCCTTTATAAGACCAATTTATCCATGGCATGCATACACATTTCATAAACAATCTTCATGGGTTTGTCATGTCAACGAAACATCAAGTTAAGACCCATGTGCATTTGGTGCATTGGGGCTTTCATGATTAGAAAACTTAATTGCTCTGAATGTTTAATTGACCATTGTTTTTATTACCTCAGAAGCAAAGGAATTAAATTGAATTGGATTAAATTATATTTCAATGTCCATGAAGGCGATCAAACTTATGCGACAAGCATATGTTGCTAAATTGTAAACATTACCACTAAGATTGAAAACCTTGATTATGAAGGCTTTTGAGGGAAAAATAGGAGCCCACTATAAAGCATCATTGCTAGATATTATATGCCAAATTTGCTAATAAAGCATCACGCTTCGAGAGCATTTAAAAATATATGAAGTCAAACATGAGACTACAGATGTACTTGGAAGTGCAAATAAGGTAAATTGGAGGCATGCATTTCCTTGAGTTACATGTTCAAAAGCAAGACAACATTGCATGCTTAAAGGCATCGAGCCCACATGCACCTGGGATTTAAAAAAACAATAATAATAAGGAGGGAAAAAACTTTACAGTAATGATGATACTAGATAATCAGAAGGAAAATAAGAGATTATGATGACTATTGAGGGCTCAGTAATTGAAGATGCTCATCCAGAACCTCAAGTATGTATAATGCCAAGTCATGTGCAGATGGTGCTCTGAGAAGTTGTGGAAGCATAGAATGGAATAATAAGGTCAAATAATGATTCCTGACCATCTCAAAAGCAGGATATCTTAGAAGAGTATGGATTTCATCTTCAACAACCTGTAACTGGCAACATGCACATAATCTTGCTTTTCACGGCAATTGCGGTTGTTCCCATCTACATATCTCAATCTGTAGCTTGTGCGACCCTATGCGATGCAATAGCTACAAGCTTTTTCTTGGACAATGAAGCAAAAGCTTGTGGTCCTGGTGCCAAAGTGGGATACAAACTACTTAGCTTATCCTACCACTAGATAGAAGACATGACCCCCCATGACTAATAGAAAAAATGAGGACATTCCATACAGAAGTTTTACCATGGGGATTATCATTGATAGAATCCTAGCCACTCCCAAAATGATAGTGTGTAGGAGGAGGAGGTTATACGTGTATTGGTTCGGATCCGGCACCATTCGATGCCAGATCGTTCTCTGATCATAGTATAAAAGCTTAGTGATCCGTCAGTCTAGCAGAACCGATCGAACTTGTAGCTGGACTGGCTCGAAATAGTCGAGAACAGCTTAATATTAACTTAGAAATAATTACACCTTTAACATATAATTCGGCCTTCTAAAATATCCAGTATTTGATATCATTCCAACCTTTATTAAGGTTCAACCATTGAACCTTATTTGTGCAATATCCCAACCATTGAACCTTATCATGACATGATTTCCAACAACACTCCTCTCGGCCACCTTAAGGCCCAGTTCGGCAGACTACAGGAGGTTTTTGGCAAGCCCGGTTCGGCAGGATTCATTCAGTCCGGCCACAGCAGCACCTCCCAGCCTGATTTTTGCCCCCGGCTTGACCCACCAGGTTAGTATCATGTCAGTTCATGCAGGCTCTTCTTCTATGGCAGCACATCGCGCCCTCACTGCCCTTGCATAGACCCCCCTTGATTTGCCCCCTTCTGGCTTTCTCTCTCTAGGGTTTACAATCTCTCTCTAGCCCAAAAGGTGCTCTGACTGTGATTTTGGGTCCCAAATTGGATTCTAAGCACGCTTTTTACAGCCAGAGACCCCATAGCCTTTTCTCTCTCTAGGGTTTACAATCTCTTTCTAGCCCCAAAAGGTGCTCTGACTGTGATTTCGAGTCCCCAAATTGGATTATGAGCACGCTTTTTACAGCCAGAGACCCCATAGCCTTTGGAAGTCAGCATGACTCGGAAGATTAAGCGCTTGGCTAGGGAGACCCGCAAATCAAAGAACCTGATTCAGGCACCCGCGTCAGGCTTTGACAAACCCTATGACCCCACAATTGAGCCATACCTTCAGGCAGCCCCCTTCTTTGGGCCCCAGCGTCCCCATCGACCCATCCTTCGGTGCATCTTTAGGCTGCGGCCTTGGGCCGGGATTGATGCTCGGCTCCGATGTTTGCCTTGGGGATACTTGCGGGGATCCACCGCGGTCCGGCTCTCTGGATTACTCTCCGCGAGACATCTGCTCAGTTGCCACTAGAAGGCTGGGTACAACTTCTTGAGTTATTGCTATAGTCTGCGAGGCCGCGGCTCGGCCGATCCACAATAATGTTTCACCGGTTAATCTAGCCGGGGCCCTTGCACGGCCATGTGAGTGCTATGCTGCGGCCGATGCTATGCACGGGACCGATGAACCGGTCTCAATGCCCGCCTGACCTCCGGCGAGGATTTGTTGCCCACTCCGCCTTACGAGTTTGGTAGGGCCCGCGGAACATGCATCGACCACGACCTTGCATATTGTAGGTGCGAAGGAGGCGGGTAACTTCGCACCTTTCTGATGATGAGGCTGCCTTTTTTCGGTCGGGGATCGCATACTGCCGGGCGGCATCCTTTCAACCCAGGCGGGTTGGAGCACCACGACCCGACCGCCCGTCATCTCTTGGTGCGCTTTGGGATGCTCTTTCCGGGCTCTGAGGCATGGCAATCATTTGAAGGGAACCACCTTCTACGTTTGGAAGATTTGACCCCGCCACGGCTTTGCGGTGGAAAGAAGAGCTATGTCGAGTGCGCGAGGCTCGCCTACAACGGAAATGGGCAGTGTATAGGGGAGGCCAGGCTATCATTCGGGATCAGTGGCCGACTGATCCCTGGACAGTTTTGGCATAGCCACGGGCTCCCTGTTCTTTAGGTTGGTTCAGTTTCCTTTATTTGTGTGTTGTAACGGGGCTTAGACCCCATGTTCTGTTTTTTGGGCTTCGGCGCTCTGTTCTGTTAGGGCTTATGCCCCCTTTGTTTGTTCTGGTCCCATAACCCGATTGGGTTCCGTGGACGTTAAAATTTCTTCCTTCCTTCCTTCCTTCCTCCTTCATGTCATCATCCTGAGATGCAACTTGTCTGATACAACAATTTATCCCTTTCCATGTATTCCCAGCATGTATCTGAACTTGTCAAATTTGGTCTGAGGCAAAGCTTTAGTTAATATGTCTGCAGTTTGCTCCTGTGTTTTCACATATTCAACTGCAATAACCTTTTTAGCAACTTGTTCCCTGATGAAATGCATATGAATTTCGATATGCTTAGTTCTCTGGTGCATAACTGGATTTTTAGTGATAGCTATGCAACTTAAGCTATCACTTAATAATATAGTGGGATTAATTTGAATTATCCCTAACTCATTGAGTAACCTCCTTGCCCATACTATCTCCTTAGTAGCCAAAGTTGTTGCAGCCTACTCTGCTTCAGCAGAAGACATTGCTACACTATTTTGCTTCTTTGATTTCGAGGCAACTGAGCCTCCAGCTAGCATCAAGGCGAATCCTGATGTTGATTTCCTTTGGTCTAGATCTGAAGCCCAGTCTGCATCACAGTAGGCTTGTAGTTGCAAATGATTACTTGAGAAACAAATACCTTCATTTTGAGTCCCTTTGAGAAATCTTAATATTCTTTTTGCAGCTGTCCAGTGAGTCTTTCCTGGGTTATTGGAGTAACTGCTCAGCAAACTTACAGAGAATGCAATGTCAGGGCGTGTACAGTTAGCTACATACAATAGGCAACCTATTAATTCTTTGTATGGAATATTCAACATTTCAGCAACTTCAACCTCTGATTTGGGACACATATTGATAGATATTTTGTGCCTTGTTATAAGGTGAGTATCAGCACTGTTACAATTTCACATTCCAAACCTGTCAAGAATGTTTTGAATGTTGATTGTCGAAGAACAAGTCCTTTTTCACCTCTATTTCTTGTTACTTCAATCCCTAAAAATCTTTTGAGCTCTCCAAGGTCTCTCATCTTGAATTTAGACTTGAGAGTTTGCTTGCAGTCATTTAAACATGTGATGTCATTTGCCACCACATCTACATATAATGCAATGATACAAAAATTCTGTTTGTCTTTAAATATATACATATGTTCCCACCACTTTCAAGTTTCTTGAATCCACTTGTTCTCAAAAAACTGTCCATACACTTATACCATTCTCTAGGGGATTGCTTGAGCCCATAAATTGCTCGTTTTAATTTCCAAACCATTCCTGTACCCTGTTCAAATCCTTCTGCTTGTTGCACGAATATATCTTCTTCAAGTTTAGCATTTAAAAATGTTATGCTGACATCCATATGATGGATTTCTAAATCATTTGCACTTGCATATGCTAAGAGAATCCTGATACTTGCAAGTTTGACTATAGGAGAGAATGTTTCATTATAATCCAGCGCTTTTTTCTGAGAATATCCTTTTGCCACAAGTCGGGCTTTATAAACTGTTGACTTTCCATCAGATCCAAGTTTATTTTTAAATATCCATTTGCTGGCAACAACATTTTTCCCTTCTGGTCTCTTTACTAATTCATATGTATCAGTCCTTTTAAAAGCATTTAATTCTTCCTCCATAGCATGTCTCCAATTTAAGGCATGTGTATCCTCTGCTTTTCTATGTTATGTATGTGGTGGGTAGTGTTGCTCTAGTGGACACCTTATTCACTGGGTTTTGAGCCCCCCATGTACTCGTTGTATTCTTTTGAGTAATAAAGGTCCATGTTCATCAAAAAACACTTCTGATAGCTTCATCATAACTTTGTGGTACATGTGGTTCTATGATTGCCATTATGATGGCTTCTGAATCTTCTTATAAATAAAGATGTAACTTCATATGTACCACTGCCAATCTGAACTACTAGATCGGCAGAAATTCTAAGATGAATAAATAATATTTAAGAATGCATTCATTGTTATCTTCATTTTCTTAGTTGTTCTATTCTTTTTCCCTTCTTTCAGCTTTTCTCCTCCCAATTGCCTCTTTTTTGCTTTGGTCTCTTGGTGATGTCTAATTAACGCATTGAAATGATATACATTATAGAAGAAATCTATCGTAGGGGTCAAGGCCATCACGAGCAATTCACTTTATCATTCATGCTCCCAATTGACTTATTTTTGTCTCGATCTCGTAGTAATGACTGATTAATGCATTGAAGTGATGTATATATGTATATGCTTATCGAAGATATCTATCATAGTGGTCAAGGCTGTCGTGAATAATTTTCTTTATCGACTCCCCTGAATTTAGGAAACTGAGACAGTAAAGAGGCCACGACAAACATTTTTTGAATTGACTCACTTATTGGCAGGAATTGCGTCTCTTGAAATTGTGTGATGCATACACAGTGCCATAAACAATCTTTCATTTATAAACAATCTTTATAACCTTTCTTCGTGTATCCATGGACACTTTTATTTAGATCTTCTAGGATTCACAACTAATCTTCAAAGTGTGCACAAAGCACAAAGTGATATAGCCATGAATGATGGCCCAACCCCTTTTGGAGCAAGGATTGGAGCAGAGCATATATGAAGCCATCCCTGTGCTACCTACTTTGGTAATGACCAATTTGGTTCTGAGTTGCTTAATCATATGGCTGTCTTGGGAGAAATTGCATCCATCGACCTGAGGCCGCACTGATGGTGATGGTTAGTACAAATACTGCAAGGATCTCGCACTGGAACTGAGCTATTTCAATGCTGCGCTGACAAAAGGACATGAAATCGTTAGCTCCCAAGGAGACATGTAGGTAATGTCTTTTCTAAATTTCTTTTCATTCCAACCTTTCTGATTATCTCTTAGAGCTACTATGCTTTAAAGTCTGGAGTATACTATGCTATTGCCTGGTCAGAGATTTTGTTCCTAATGGTTGAATGTTTGTTTCTATATAGTGTTTTGGAGGTATCTACAAGACGTGGAGCAGAGAGGACATTACACCATTGACTGTGCTTCTCCTCCAGTTTTTATATGAACTGGTAGTGCTTCTATTTGAGAGGAGTCTTCTTTTATTTTTGCTTTTGTGCAAGGAAGATGTAGAGCAGATGGGACATTAAGGCATACATTTCCCTATAGAGCTTGCACTACTAGAGCCATCCACTGCTAGAGTATTATTGCTTTAATTGTTTGTATCTCCAATGCAAGTCTGTTAAAGTTGTAAAGGCTCTAAATTCCAGTAAAGGCTCTAAATTCCAGTGCCCAAGTTAGTCATAACTAGGATTAATTAACTGTGTTTCTTCTTGAGGCTATATAAATGTGAAAAGCAAGACTCCACATGCAGTTCGCACCTAACAGATTTGGTAGATAACGATAGATGTGGTGGCTTTCATTTTCTTATTGCATTCTGCATTGCCCTTTTGGCTTTTCCGGTAAATGCTTGAGCATTCATGTGAAAGCAAAGACACTGACAGCTTCACAATGCATAACTTCCTGCAGAAAAGACTCCTTACATGAGACTGCCACGCTTCTTTGCAACTCGGAGCAAAGAAAAATTATTTAAGTATCGCCATAAAACATGGTAGTAAATGATGTCCATTGAGCTCTTCTTCGCTATGGTGGATTATTATTCTGTACCTCGCTAGCAAAAACAACCCAAGTGGAAAGTTGCAATAGGAATTACATCTTTCATAGTTGCTATATGATTATGTTGAAGAGATAAAAGCAAAGATAACTTAGGTTTTTTATTTCACATTCAAGTTTCTCATCAAATATATGTTTCTACCAGTATTCTAATGTGCAATCATTTTATGTCAAATGCTATCTTAATGGAATATAGAAAACAATCCAATTCTTGCTCTTAAGATGGCAACATTTGCAATATTTTTAGCTTTTTACCATCTCAATTAGACTAAACATACACACGCCACTATAGAGTCATGACAAAGGAGGAACTTGAAGAGTCATGACAAAGAAAGAATTTGAAGAAAGCTTGCACATTTAGAATTTCAATGTTGCAATTGTTCCATCTATTTGATGCATATCTGATCAACGGCCATCTTGGAAGGTTAAAAAATTGCATAGTTATGTGGCTTCTGTGGAAGTAATATCCTTGGGTCTCAATTTGTTGCTATGCGACATGTGGTTTTTGACAAGAAGAGAAGAGTTTGCATTATTAATTGGCATTAAATTAGCATTAAATTATTGTGGTATAGCATTAAATTATTATAGATTCTTAAATCATCAAAGGGTGCAATTTTTCCAAGCGACTTATTAAGAGACATCTCTTTTCATTGGAGATAAGGGACATCCCCTGGAGATAAGATAAGGGGAATCTCCTTCTCTTTCTCAACATTAGAGATAAATGTGTACATGTTTCGAAGTTGCACATGCTATGCTTTTTGTTCTTCCTACCCATTCCACGAGCCCATGGCTAAAAATTCCTGGACCCCAAAACCTTCATGGTGATACTCCATTACGTCTACAACAACGATAACATTTACATTCTTATTCCACCTATAAACTATAGTAATTACCCAATCCACGCGTCCATAACTAATGCCCCCCCAAAACCTTCACAGTGATACTCCATTACATCTACAACAATGATAACGTTTACATTTTTATTCCACCTATAAACTAGAGTAATTACCCATTCCACACGTCCACAACTAATGCTCGGCATTGCCGGGCACACGTTTCTAGTTGTTGACTAAGATGTGATTACATTGTGTCAATACAAGTTGAGGTAAATTCGGTTTATTATATATATTTGTTGCATAGGTAGATAAATATACTTGGTTGTCTTCTAAAGCAAATGTACATTACTTAAATGCATGATTGCATTTCGTAGTATTAAATAAAACACTAGATAATTAAATTTTGCATGAATCGAGATGGAGGCTACATTTAGGGCTAGAAGATAAGCCTTAATATATCACTGCTGTAATAGATGACAACATTAAAACAAGATGGCTGGTATGATACTTTCCTTTGACTACGACACTTATAGTCTAAGGGGGAAAGCTTGTAGATATCTAGTTTTCTGGAGGCTAGAAGCGGCTTGCATCTCGACCCATTTTGAAGACGATTGCTTGCTACTGATACAAAGAGTCTTCACAATGCCCAGAGGTGTATACGAAAGAATTCCTGGCAAAAAATAAAAGACTCCTAATGCTGGTAACTTTCCTCCATGAAAGTTTGGAAAGGCTAACTCAGGGAGCAAATTTAGCAATGCAAGGGAGCAAGGCAAATCAAGTGGTATGGAAAGCGCTCAAAAATAGGTTTCCTCTATTGCATAAAAGATCTTAATGAGTAATAGCTTATATAATCTAATTTAGTTTTAGCTCTTTTAAGCTTTCTTTGGAGTAATAGGCTTTCTTTGGATCAAGAAACCTTGTATCTTTCCATAGTTACTGCGATAAGATATAAGTGATTCAAATGTTAGGATTAAGCCTCTATTAGAAGGTCTACAAGCTGGTTGGAATGTTGTTGAAAGGCTAAATAAGAAGATTACTTTGATGATAGATACAACAGCTTAAAGAAAGAAGAAAGAAGAAAGAAGAAAGAAGAAAGAAGAAAGAAGAAAGAAGAAAGAAGAAAGAAGAAAGAAGAAAGAAGAAAGAAGAAAGAAGAAAGAAGAAAGAAGAAAGAAGAAAAGAAAAAAACTGAAAATTGAATTATATATATTCAGATTATATTAGATAGGGATGTGTTGTTGTCTTAGCAGCTCTTTATGGCTTTCTACACAAGATCTCCTAAATACTCAACAAACTTATGTATATTAGCTAGGGAGGAGTTTGACCACGTCTTATTCCTATACAATGCTCTAGTACTACATATCAGCTTCACCAGCTTCACGTAGAACATAAATAACAAGACACATGTATAAGTATATGCATGTGTACATAAGGCTCTATACTAGATTTTTAAATAGTTAAAAAAAATAAATAGTCTAAGGAACAAAGTTATGCATATTAGATAGGGAGGAGTCGTCATCCTAGCAGCTCTTTATAGCTTTCTACACAAGATTCTCTAAATACTCCACAAACTTATGTATATTAGCTAGGGAAGAGGAGCCCCCTTCCTTTTCAGTGATGCTCTCTTTGGCTTTCATTTGAAGTAGCTTCACATTTTCTCTCAGTTTCTTTCCCTCTTCCCCCATAATTTCATTCACTGCTCTCTCCAAACTTCTTCCCAACTCTTGGTGGGGTTTCTCCTTTAATCTTAGCCCAATTTCCCAGTCCTCACAAACAAGCTTAGCATTTAAGTTTTGCTCAACATGGAAAGGCCAAACTACGAGAGGCACACCTGCATAAATACTCTCCAATATGGAGTTCCAACCGCCTTTAGTTAAATATGCACCAATGGAAGGATGAGCAAGCACCTTTGGCTGGGCAACCCATGAAGTAAGCTTCCCCTTGTGTTCCATTTTCTTGCTAAAATTTCTATAAACTTCACATGCCTGATTATCTTCATCTGTAGCCCACAAAAATGGCACGCCACAAGCTTCCAATCCTGCACATATTTCCTGGCTCTCTAGATCAGTCAAACTATGTATACCACCAAATGATATGTATAGCACAGAATTAGGCTTGTGTGCATCTAGCCATTTCAAAGACTGGTCACATTCAGGCCTCAGAGTAACTCCGATCTTACCATCGTCATGTTGGTCAAGATGTAACAAAGGACCTACTGCAACATAGTTGTCACCAATTTCACTTCTCATAAAATCAAATGTTTTGGATTCCAAGTCGTAGACAGAATTAACAAGAACCCAAGATGCGTCTTTGACCGTTGGAGATCTATTGAGTATGGTTTCTATGAAGGCATGATCTGCTACACGATAATATATAGGCAGATCTTTGGCATATAGATGTTCTATGCCGGGGATGTAAGAAATGAGACCGTCATCTCCTGTATGAAAACTTCAAATTTTAGCACCAAAAACCAAATATAAAATACCAAATACCAAATACCAAATACAAAATACAAAATACTAAATATCAAATACAAATTTTAGGACCAAATACAAAATATCAAATACAAAGCCAGAGTTAACAAATACAAATTCACAAAGTGAAAATTACCTTTAGATGGAAGATCCCCATTTTCATGGATCAAAGGGGCATGATATTCAACCAAGCTCCAGGCTGCAGACCCAGACCAGAGTAACACTCGCTCTACTTTGCACTTTGCTGCCACTTTTTGTGTAACAGACATAAAATAGTCTGAGAGAATAAGGGAGACTTTGGGACTCAATTTTGTTACCAGATCCTCCAGCTGCTTCTGGAAGGATTCCTCCAGCATTGCATTGAAATAAGACGCCAAATTGTCAAAAACATGATGATCAGATCCGGTAGGAAGAGGGCGCCAGTTGAATGCAAGAGGATGGAGGCGTATGTCGTGCTCTGATTTTGGAGACCACAAGGTCTTCATATTATGATGGATGCTTTCTATTGTTGCAAGAGTGATGGTAAAGCCTTGATTTGCAAGATATTTGCAGAGATGCATCATAGCATTCAGATTTCCCTGATTTGGAAATGGAATGGCAAGAATGTGAACCTTGGAGTTAGGCGCCATTGCTGTTTATGTATTCTGCTCTTCGTTCTCTTCTGTACTTATATAAACTTGAAGAGTTGGCTATAAAAATCCTTATGTTCTATTCTATTCTATTCTTAGCCCTATTCGTGTGGCTTTGATTCTTTTAAAACTTTCCATTCTTATCCATGTTCATGTAGCTTTGGATGCCGCCAAAAAAACATGAGCTGCTATATTTACAAGCCACAATGCTTCAGGGTCCACTGCAGCAGAAACTTTGCCCAACAAATAATATTTTAGAATGTACACATGTGATACCATTTGAATGAAAGAATGTGGACCACCATAAGTTTGGCGAAAGAATTTTTTAGTTGCAATATATTAGAGCGTAGACATGTGATACTATTTATTGTGATTTGACTAGCAACCTACTATGGTCCCTCATTTGTGCCGATCAAACGACAATAGTCTAACAACAAATATTCAATCTACTTGTATTCAATCTACTTGTTGCAGTTGAAATTCTACATGTACCCTAAAACACTTAATATGAAAAGCACATCATCACAGCAAAAGAGGGGCACCCTTAAACAACACGGATAAGAAAAGGAAAAAGAGCGAGGAAATGACCCATGCAATGACACTTTGATACTATCTTTTCTTGTGACCACCATATGCCTAAAATTGAAAATGGCGCCTCATGAGAGCACATTAAACTACTGAATAAATTTGACAAGTACAAGCACCCATTTCCCATACATCCATCGGTCCACCAGGTATGTAAACTCCAAAGTCGCCAACCTACAAAAGATAGATAGGATATTGCTAATGCTTTAGCGAAATAGACAAGAGAAACTCATACTAAATAGAAATTGACCTTTCAAAAAATAAGAAAAGTGTACCATATGAGATGAGATTTCATAAACACTAATTTCTAACTCAAAGCTAAAAATCCAAAGTCATTATTCCAGAAAAAGGATAAATTTACATGATGGGGTGGGGACCACCTCAACAATAGCAAATTTCAAATTGTCTTTATACTTAAAGAGATGAAGCATGCCAAGATACATCCATATGATAGCATTTATTGGCCTAATTGCATATGCGATCCCTAAAATAAGTAATGCAATCTGCCTAGACGACAATGGCCACGGCTTCAAAACTTTCGAATAACCATTTCCCAATGGTCAATAAAATAATGCCATGATGGTTAAAATAGTTTTAAGGATGCCGGATAATGTCCGGACAAGGCAAAAGAAGGTAAACCAATTAATGATCTGACAAAAAAGGTGTAATGGGTCTTATCAAGGTCGCACTTGAACATAGATACAAGAAACCACAACAATTGCTTGCTACTTTATTATTGAATATTCTCTGTGAAAGTTTGTAGAGATAAAAATCCCCAACCTAAGCGAACACTGCTTGGAATATACCAGGTGCCCTCACGGGGTAAATCTACACAAGAGTCCATAGTTCTATTCCAGCTTAATTCTAAATTCTGGAACCAAGCCCATTATGCGCATTAGGTGCTTTAGTCACCAAATAACCTTGCAATTTTGAACAAATGTCTGGCGACTGTCTGCCTTTACTATGTCATAACATATCTACGAAGATGGGTAGCTATCATAATTCCTCATGCGCTATTAGTCACAACTACATAACCTTGACCGAGCAAATATTGTAGTGATTTTCATATTTCTGCATCTAACATCATAACCACCGTTATATATATACATGATATCAAACTATCACGCATGTTATCAAGCATTTGCCCGTATTAAGATGATAGTTGAAAACATCATCTCTGCAAAATATTCTATTAGCCCAAATTGCCAGAGCCTGCTATGTCATACCATAGGGTTTGGTATATCCCATCCAAACAATGTCAATAACTTGTACAAGAAACTTATCGCGGCGGCCAAGGCCGCCGTGAACGTTTCTCTTCCCCAACTCGTGTATGCATGCTAAAAAGGTCGTATTCTCTGGGGAGAGTATCATCAAGACATCCTGTACACGAGTAAAGGCCGTATACAATTGCCCCTGTTGCAAAACCTCTTATTTGAATTTTATTGTGTCCATAAATTAATTTTCAATGGCCCAAGTAATTGTGGGCAAGTAATTGGGAATGTATTTTAAAGAAGGATCCGCATATGCATTTGACACCACATATGCACGCAGGCACAAAAAACATATTTTTATTGAACTACCTCACTAATACAAAAAAAAAAAAAAAACCATCCATCAGAACCTCTAACACATTCCTCAAAATTGTGATAGCCAGAGAGTATATCTTTAAAGTATATCTTTAAAGAACTTCAATCTTCTAACACATTCCTCAAAATTGTGATAGCCAGAGAGTATATCTTTAAAGAACTTCAATCTTCTGCATCTTAGTTTCCTTGGCTTGCTTAGGAATGGTAACGTACAAAACTCCATCCTTCAATTCTGCTTTAATTTCCTCTCGTTTTACATTATTAGGCAAAGCAACTCTAGTTTCATAGCTTCCAAAGCTTTTGAAGGACTATGAGGTCTTCTCCTCACTATGTTCTCCTTTTATAACAAGGGCATCTTCCTCAAGGTACACATGCAATTCTTCTTTGTTTAAACTCCACCCTCATCCTGTATACATCATCTGCCTCTACTAAGTCCCATGGAGCTCTGGTCCTTGCCATCCTTTTTAAACCTGTTTCTTCGAATATATTTTCTACAAAAGCTAGCATCTGTTGCATCGGCCTCGTCGCAGGAAAGAACGAATCCCACAAGTCTGTAGATTCAATGCAGAACATCATAAAAAACCAGAAACTTTTCAATTTACTGTTTCTA
Source organism: Isoetes taiwanensis (assembly GCA_021234155.1). Taxonomy (NCBI): domain Eukaryota; kingdom Viridiplantae; phylum Streptophyta; class Lycopodiopsida; order Isoetales; family Isoetaceae; genus Isoetes; species Isoetes taiwanensis. The sequence continues at coordinate 5,428,817 of JAJEKV010000020.1, read as the reverse complement.
GCATATCCAATTCAGAACAACATAAAAAATCAAAACTTTTCAATTTACTATTCAAGTCTGCAGATTCAATTTCAAACATAAAAAACCATCACAACTTCTCAATTTACTGGTTCAGATCTTGATATTTAAACAAAAGCCCTCAAAGCAGAACTTCCAATCTTCCCAGCAATCCATCAATTCGGAAAACAAAGCATTTTAACACAAGAAAAATACAAAAATAAAAATCTTTAAGACCTTCCCATCAATCCAGAACAAAAGAGCAAATCTAAACGAAATACGAACAAAAACTCAGAAAAAATCACATACCAAACGCCGAAATAGGAGTAATCTATCGGCTCAGAGCTTGAGTTACAGCAGAGCCTTGGGATTTTTGTGGTGCTGAGGCAGAAGCACTGTCTTGCGATCCCTCAACAACAATTTGCTCTGCCAAAATAAATTTGGGCAAAATAAATTTGCTCTGGCGGAAAGAAGGGGCCGATTTGCAGAAACATGGAAAAACTTAGGGTGGGCAAATGTAACACACTGACTAGAAATAGAAATGATCCCTATTTCAACATCGCCCACCAAAACAGCCATTCCGAGATAACTCTGCTCAAATAGAGGTTCCCCTTTCTCTTGGTTAGCATCAAGTTCGTATAAGATATGGCCAAGCACCTGACGGGGCTTCTCTCAGAAAACCTTCATCCTTGGTGGACCCTGACTTGGATCCTTTGCTTCCCATTGCTGCTTACCGAGCTAGATCGACCTCTTCGCTCCTCCTAAGAGATTTTTTTGAAACACGACAGAAACCCCTTTAAATCGCATGAATGGTTCAGTGGATCCACGTGATCTTGCAGGCCTTTCGGTGTGGGATCCATGTGCTCTGGAAAGAGCAAATCAATACAAAAGATTGAGCAAGAGGAAGCAAAAACAGGGGCATTTTTTGATGCATGTGCTCTTGGCCTTATGAAAAAAGACCTTACCTCTGTTAATCGCCATTTGCAACTACAGAGTAAACCCTTGGGGTTTCTACAAATCGCCCAGGCAATAGTAACCTGTAAAACAGGGATCCGCTTTTTTTTTTTTTTTTGAAGAATATAAGAATATATTAAACCACTAGAATGCGATCAAGTACAATGATAAGTGTGATGCTAAGAAATGAAGTGCCCATCATGATTCACAATCTGTATGAATGTTGACCAAATTTCCCGCTTAACTGCGCCAGACAAACTTGAGACTTGGTAAGCCTGCCACAACTTATGCCTCAAGATCGGAACCAACCGAAAAGGGCTAAGCACTGCATTCTGAAAGACCTTCGCTCTCCGTCTTTTCCAAATCAACCACAGAAGCCAAGCTCTGCATAAATGAAACGCCTGCTGCTTGGCCACTGGCCAACTGCTAGGAAAGACTCCCAAGAGAATCTTCTGACTGCACAGTGAAGACCCAAAGAGGGCTCTCACCCAGGACCAAGCTGCCCCTACCTCTGTGCATAGGACAAAGCAGTGCTCAATGGTCTCTCGACGCCTCCCACATAGAGGGCATGTTTCCGCTACCTGAGGCTTGAACCTGTGGACTCGGACATTCACCCTGAGGCTACGGTGCAAGATCTACCACAAAAGGGTACGGATTTTAGGAGGAGGCAATGTATTCCACGCCCACTTCCACATGGCGGGCCACTTACTCCCTGGAAGCTTAAGCAACCACTTATCCGAAGGCGGCAACGTGTCCTGAAGCGCTAGAAGCCCATAAGTCGATGCTACAAACTGAGATGCATCAAGTCCACTATGCGACTTCCAAACACGATTGACTTGAGAAGACAACTGCAATGGAATAGCATTAGCAATTCTGGCCCAAGTCCGTATCTGCTTTTGGAATCCTGCTTTCGCAAACCCTGCTTCCAAGCATCATTCTCTGATCTCATTCTCTCTACGATGAATGAGATGGGCGCTGGGCGCTGAAGAATTGAATATACACAAAATACAGTCTCATCATATAGTCGCTGAAGAACAGGAGCCAAGTTTGCTTCAAAGCCAAGTTTCCAACAACGGCCTAGCAATACCTGATCGATCCCATGGTGCTCTGGCGGCTGGTTGAGCCATCCAAGAGGTTGCTTGAGGAGGGAGAAAGGGTTGTGAAAATTGCTTGTGGAGCAGGAAAGAAAGATTGCTTGCAGGGGAAGAACACGGGGACAATTTTTCATTTTTTTATTGGGTTGCCCGTAGGGCAACCCTTGGGGAGTATGGGGCAAGACGCATAGAGGGCCGCGATTGAAGAATCTTGTGGCATATCCCTTGTGGACGGCTGTGGACTTTTGGGATTTGAGGGACCCCTCAATACACTTAGACGGCTTAGATTTCACACGAGCTTGGCGGAGGGTGGGGATGTGGTCGGCAGATCTCTCAGGCTCCAAGCCTGTCGTCGACTGATGTCTGCTCCAGGGACGGATTCCGCGTAAGCTCGTTTTCATTTGTGGCTTTCAAGGGTCAAATTTTGTGCAAAATTCCCTTTGGGCCTAATCTATTGCCGGACTTGGTTGAAATGTCCCATTTTGTTTGTAGCTTCTGGGTGTTTTACATTTTCATTTCCATTCTTGTCTTTCGTCGAAATCATTTATGGAGCTCTTCAACGCATTCTGGCCCTATAAGTAGTGTCATCACATCTGCACCTACATCTGCTGCACCGGCATACCCAATCTCCGAGTTTGAGCTCCGCCATATTTTTCTTTGTGATTCACCAACGGTGGTCTAGGATGGAATTCAAACCTGCGGGTATGCCAACTTTTCAGAAATCCATTAGTCAGCCTGAATCTTTCAGAAATACAAGTCGTGGTTCAACAATTACATGGCGGTTTATTGGGATGGAAGTTACGGAAGAAGTATATGTCTGATTTTACGTCAGCCTTGCTTACTTGTATTCAATTTATCTTTGCTTAAGCATCACATTCTATTAGAGTACTTTAGGATACTCTCTTGCTATCGAGCGAAGCTTGGCCTTTTTATCATCAATATCTAATCACTCATAAGCACTATGGGATGATCATAGAATAGACACAATCTTTCTATAACTACATACTTAGAGGAAAAGTCGTATTTAATTAAAGTGGGACTCATTCCATTCCCACTTTTTCCTAGAACCCTGTTAATTTACACAAAAAGGAGCACCCCAGGCCGAAAACTATCCTTAATTGAATTTTTGAATAAAACTACGCATTCAAGCTTTGTTTGCAGTTTTCTCACAGTTAGCGAGTCGAGAACAAGAACAATGCAAGCTGAAACAAAGGAAATTCATTAAAGTTTGAAACCAAAGATCTAGTTGAAAAAGAATTTTATTAATAAATTGAACAGTACAATGTATTTTACATCGGATGCGAGACCATGGTGGTCTTCTTTGTCACTACTGATTACATCATCTTCATAGGTGGTCCACCTTAGGGGATTAACTAGCGGCTTCTTCACGCCCATTTGTAAGCCTTTGGGGCAACCCGAAGGGTGTGGAATGCCTCACGTGGAGGTGCCTCTGGAGCTACCGGCCGACCTGTCCACCCGACTTCTCCACTTTCGCCTCCCCGCACCTTCCATCGAATATGCTCCTTCCCCAACCTCCGTGGATGTTATGCAATGCTTGCAAGATGCTTTGAGCTTCTGGACTTTCTCTTTGTTCTTCGCCGTTCTTTATCCCGTGGTGTAGCGAGCAACCTCTCGAATTCCCGAGCAACCTTATCCCAAAGGGCGGGCAAGAGTGTAGCGTGGCCCTGGATGCGTGCGAACGGTATTTCTTCCGCCTTGGCGGGATGCATTACCGCTGGAGCGGTCTGTGATGCCCGAAGATGATCTCTTTGGTGTCGGATCTGTGCACGAACCACCGGAGCAAGGAGAGTATGATTAACAATTCACGGTGCCATTAGTCAAAACGAAGAAAAGAATGTTGAAATCAAATTACAATGGAGAACATTCATTCCATACAACCGCATCCAATGACGGAAGTAGTGTCTTTCTCGACTCGCGAGTCGAGAAAGGCCCATAAAAGTGAAAGTACAACCAGTGCCTTTCTCGACTCGCGAGTCGAGAAAGGCCCAGGAAACGCAACGTAGAAGCATCATCATAATACATTGTGGCTGCATCCAGTCACACAATCAAACATACAAATGGTCTCATCAACAGGACAAGCATGCCTTTCTCGACTCGTGAGTCGAGAAAGGCATCGAAAACTCAATATACAAGTATATTCATTACAAAATGTTCAATACATTTCACGTTTGTTTACAATATTCACACAATTTGACTATCCGAAAGCAGAGGTCACTCTTCTTGTTCACCAAAATATTTGTCGTCCATAGCTTTCATGATCGCCTTGCTCTCTGGATCGGGTTCCGTGAGGCTCGGATAGTTCCTAATCACATCGGCGACAAGAATGGCAAAGAGGGATTCCGCCAAGACAGGACACAGTCCGAAGGACAACCACCTATCCGTCTCATATTCTTCAGGTCGATATGGCTTAGCAATGATTGTATTTTGCGCGTTATGATAGCACTTGTAGGCGGAGTCGTCTATGATCAGCGTGTTGTGTTTGCCATAGTCCTGGAATTGCTCATAAACCCTGTCCAGCCTTTTCACCATTATAGGCTTCCCCTTTGTGATGGCTGGATCGAGGTCCGACACATGCTTTCGACCCTTCGCTTCCCCAAGCGAACTTGAACTTCAAAACTGAAATGCCGAGAACACCAAGAACATTGACAATATTTTTCTTTGCCATACAAGACCATATGCCCACTTCAATCCCGCTCAATGCACCATTCAATAATTTCCTTAGCTCTAGGCCTCGGATACACTATTTTATGCTCCGTTCTGGGATCTGCGAGGTGTGAATCTCGGGGACGTCTTTATCGTGGTATACTGCAGCTAATACTCCATTGACGTCAAATATTACAAGCTTGGCGGGACCAGCTGGATCCCAGTTGGAGTTTGGCTCTGACCATATTTCCGGTTCATCGGGATCCAAATGCGGGATCATTATCTTTTGGTCCTTTTCGGGCGCGGAGCGGTGTCTTGCTCGATTGTCTTTGTGGAGTGCACTCTCCTCCTCGCGACGTGAACCGCCGGTATCCAATGACAATGATCCGGAGTCGTTGACATGGAACTCCCCGAAATGATGACATCTGTCAGAAAGGAAACGAGTTTTCTCGACTCGCGAGTCGAGAATGAAAAGAAAAAGGTATTGAAAGGAAACGAGTTTTCTCGACTCGCGAGTCGAGAAACACCGATAGAGCAAAGTAAACTCACCTCAATCTCAGATTCTCAAGAATGTGTTCGGCAAAGATCCTTGTCTAAACCTTCGACAATCACGCCTCACGTCGCCTTGGTCTCCCTCGTCCCCTCGCCGTCTTTATCGCTTCCATTTGTCTTCGTCCCTTGAAATGCTCATGAAGCGGATCCGGTATGACCGAATGGTTTCAACCATGTCCTTATTTCCAACCACGGATATAGGTTTCATTCCAAACAAAGATAGCCCCGAGAGAAACGGGCCATTCATGTACCACTTTCGCATACAATTTGATCTTCCTCGACCGGGCTGGTTATGAAGTACTTGATAACTCTTGGCGGATAGGAATTCTATGTATAGGACCCTGTCGCACCATCTTTGCTGACCTTGTCCATCGATGGAACATCCTCCATAAATCTGCCCCCTTCCGGGGTTCCATCCGCTCTTGAGAGATCATGAACTGTCGAGATAATGATGCTCGCTAGACCACCACTTATCCGGGTCTACAGCCGATCTTGAAATCAAAACCAAAACTATGTTGGCAAAGCTTGGTGCCTTGACAAGCCAAGTCTACACTCATGATCAAGTTCAGATATGGAGTACATGATCTTGTTGGTGAAGTTAATATCACCGCCCATTGGGAGACGGCGGTTGTCCGATTGCCCGGCATGCAAAAGACAAGGAAACCGAAAGTATCCGTGTCGTTCATGTCCGTTCGCCTTGTACCAATTTGCTCTATGTCGGCTTTGTCATAAAAAAGGGTGGGGTCTTCGATCATATTGATGACAAATAGTGCCACTGGTCCAGGTGCCAGTTCCAGACCACCAAATCCCTTGTGTTCCAAGGTTACCAGAAATGGGGGGGAGCTATCGTCGGCCTTAAATGGGACCACCCCGAATCCAAGCTTCCTCTTCAGAATTGCCATAGCACGTTCAGGGAAAGGAAGGGTTTTGACGTTACGCTTCAGCTTCGTGTTGATGTAGGGTTGACATAGACGATTCAATATCTTCATGTCTTCCTCATCAAGGGCAGCCTTTTCCTTGTAAAAATCAAAGTCATGGTATTTATTAGATGCAACGTTGCAGAACTCCGTGATGCCTTCTTCTAACGCACGCTGTCGCTTTAGGACTGTGGCATAATCCTTTGCGTCCTGCATTTTAGAACTCCTAGTCTTCCTTAGCAGGATTGTTCCATCCAAGATTCTGCCTTGCAGGTCAAGCGTTTCTTTGTCCGTGAGGCCCTGTATCCTCTTCATGAACTGCTTGTCAAACAACTTGGGGTCCGGCCTGGAGGGAAATTCTCCATTGCTATCCTTCAGCTTGCCTCTTGTCCATTGAGCCCATATCTCAGTCCAATTCTCCCGGGCGCCTCGATTGCTAAGAATGAGGTCATATTGGTCTGAGAGAGACTCCCTGCCTTTCCTTGGTGTTCTCTTCTTCTTCTCCTCTTCTTCCTCTCCCTCATCATCTTCCTGTCCCTCCAGCAGAACATATCTGCATAGTTTCTCAAAGGTCTTCCACTTATCCGAGGGAGCCCTGTTTCCTTTAGGACGCTGAGGACAACCCAATGCTTTCCATTTTGCCTAGCGTGTATGATCTGTCGATAAGGGCTGCATTCATCAATGCACCAATGTCGAGCATGAAAGCATCTACAAAACCCGCAATAAACAAGAAATAGTAGCCGGGTTTTCTCGACTCGCGAGTGAAAGTCCCTTTGAACGCCTAATTTTCTTTTTACTTATCGGGTTTTCTCGACTCGCGAAGTCGAAAAGCTCTGCATCCTTTGATTTTACGTATTTACCCACGCTTTCGACTCGCGAAGTCGAAACCCGATGATAATCGGAAAATGTTAGGATGGTAGGGCTTTCGACTTCGAAATGAAAGTCCCTTGAACGCCTAATTTTCTTTTTACTTATTCGGGTTTTCTCATTTCGCGAGTCGAAAGCTCTACATCCTTTGATTTTTCAGTACCTTGGCTTTCGACTTTCCGAAATGGAGAAAACCCCAAATGATAATCGGAAAATGTTAGGATGGTAGGGGGCTTTCTCGACTTCGCGAGTCGAGAATGGAAAGATTCAGAGTTATTTACCTTCACGTGGGGCACTTTTCGCTATTGTGTTACGGCGGTGGCTAATGCTGGCGGTTAGGTTCTTTGGCGTCTCCGCCAAAAAGAACTCTGCACTCTCGCTTGCATATCTATCCTTGATCGCTGCGGCACCTCCTTCTCCTCGCTGCAATACTTGGCGCCGCCCTCACGCGAATCTTGCGGCCGCCTACAACCCGAACCGGGCGTCTTTTCCCTTCGATCTTCCTCGGACTTCCAAATTGAACAGCTCACCGGGTCGATCACGTTAAAAGGTATGACATCCGCAGGCATTGGATCTGCAGCGAGGATGTCGCACCATCGGTTTAGAATCTCCGGCATGTGTGCCGGATTAAATTCCCCTCGGGTTGAACAAGACGGCATCTCCCCGCAAACCTTCAAATAGCCTAATGTCCAAAGAAAGAGCTTGTGTGATATTCCCAACGGATAATACTGAGCTAGACGCTCCATTTTCTGTGCCCCTCTCTGTGAAATCCTGATCTGCTCATCTGGATCGAGGTTTGGGGACTCGACCATATCTTCGTCTCCTTCGTCATCTGATTCCTCCCGTGTGGTGTCATCATCCCCATCTTTGTTTTTTGGTGGACTTTTTTGTGTATGAACCACAACTTCATTCCCCACTGCAGAGTGTTGTAGAGTCTTCAGCACAGTAGAAGTGAAGCTCCCCATATTGAACAGTTTTTCCCTGACTCTGGAAATCTCCATACCAAGCTCCCTGGATGTTAGGGTTCCGGCCTCCTTCATCCCTTCCAGATCCTTCCACCCAAGGTTCTGACAATTTAAAGGTGCCTGCCTTTTTTCGGTGCCCTTCGCCTTGCTCATGGAAGAGTGAGAATAATTTGCAACTGCTAATTTTTTGGTGTGATAGAACTTACTCTTCTGGCAGTCCTCGACATGTAGTGTTAAATGCTTTGAATCTGGCGCAGAGACGGAGAGCACAACACCGATTTTCTTGTACTTGTCTCCGGAGCTCTTCTTGTCCCTTTGGTGTAGAAACAGATCTTTCTCCTTCCCACTTGTCGATACCTCGACATACCACCAAGAATCTGCTTCTTTGTTTCAAGAAGCTCATCTCTCGATCCCTCGATGACGAAGAATGGAGTTCGCCGCTGATCACCAAAGAGTCCGAGGTGAATGCCGCAAGAAGAAAGGATGGATCGATTAAGGTATTCCGACAAAAGAAAAACCTCGAGCTCACCGGGGTGTTTGTCTTCTTCTTCTTCTTGCCGGCCGGTAGAAGCATCCCCTCCGGCCTAAGCTTCTTGGGCCAGTCATGTCTTTATGCCCTCTCATCCTCTTCTGACCCCTCTCAGAAATTAAGTCTCCTCCGCGTTGTGAGTTTTAGGACTGCATGTAAAAAGATCCCGGCGTGTTCTTTAATTTGAAGTTAAGGACATGCAATCATTTATGAAAAGAAGCTGGCTATAAAGTACAAAGACGGTACGGCTTTTTAGCCCGCCCAAACACTATTTCAAATTTAATCACATCAAGGGACTAAGTGAGCGGAGCGTGGTTTATCTTCCCCTCGGCATTAAGGACCTCGAGTTCGAGGGGAGCATCGACCGTTAGCGACTTCCTGAATGGCGCCATGACGCTGTAAGTCGCTAACAATGTTTGCATATGTGTTTTTCCCCCGACCGCCCGTCCTATGCAAGCGCTTGATTTGATCGATGAGCACGGAGCTAAGGTAGGAAGCGGAGAGGAGCCGCCGGACACCTGAACTCTACACCTTCGGCGCCATGGAATCGGGGATACGCGAGAATCGCAGTTGATACAAGTATTAGATCTGAAATACACTCTTGAAGAGACCGGCCGAAGAAGCAAAGACTCTAGGTGAGGCTGCGGGATCCGTGATACTGATGGCCCAAGGAATTACTAAGCGTGAAGAGGTGAGTTTGAGAGATGCCTATGTTATTTCGCTTGTAGAACATGCCGTATGTGTTTTAAATAATGGAACCGGCGATAAGCTCGACGGATTCATCGTTTCCTTGTCCAGCATTTTTCAGCTTCGAGAGATGATTTACTCTCTGGGTTGAGAGATGCTCGGCAAGGATGGAGGGGCCTCCACCCTGTCCGAACCACTCCTCTTCGCAATATTCGAGGAAGATGGTTCGAAGGAGAGTGGCTCAGACAGGCTAGAGGCACTTGGGACTAAAAAAGGAGAATAGAAAGTGCAAGATTTGTAGAGAATGCAAGCCTTGGCTTCCTCTCTCTCGTGGTTTCCCTGTGGTTAGTTGTAGAGGCCCCTCCACCCCAGGAGCCCCTCCCCCGCAATACTCGACGAAGATGGTTCGAAGGAGAGTGACTCTGACTGGGTCGAGGCCACTGCTACCATACACAGAAGAATTGGCTGGCTAAGGGATTCTCGACTTGCGAGTCGAGAATGCGACATTATTGGTCATTTGTCTCGACTCGCAAGTCGAAATGCCTTGGCCATCCGAACTTCCGGTAGTACACACGAGTGCCCGCTGGTTAAGGCATTCCCGACTTCGCGAGGCGAGAATGCAGACAAAGAAGCTCTATGGTTTCTCAGGCGAGGTTGAGTTGGCTTCAGATATTCATATTCTCGACCAAAAGTCGAGAATGCCTTAGCCATCGAAACTCCTGATGGTACACATGGAGTGCCGGTTGGGTAAGGCATTCTCATCGCGAGCCGAGAATGCATACAAAGCTTCGTGGGTTTCCCCTGGGTTGCTAGGAGCCCTGCGCAGTCCAAAACAACTTCCCTTAATGTCCGAGGGAAGATAGAAGGAGAGTTGTTAAGACCGGCTGCGCCAGCTCTAGAGTGTATCGCACTGCCAGCTTTCACTCAATGAAGTCGAAAAGCTGCCAGCACCTTCAGTGGTTAGTCAGCCGAAGCCTCCACCCAATCGTAGCCCATCCCCTTCGCAATATTCGGACGAAGATGGTTCAAGGAGACGGCCTTTGATTGGGTAGAGGCCACCGCCACACAATAATGTGAGAATTGGTTGCTAAGAGTTGGCCTGCGACAAGGAAAACCACTTCCTTCGCAATGTCCGGAGGAAGATAGAAGGAGAGTGGTTAAGATCGCTGTTCCGCATTTTCTAGAGTGCACTAGAGCTCATGCTTTCCGACTCACGAAGTCGAGAAAGCGCCGCCAGAACTCGCACGGTTTAGTCAAATGACCTCCACCCGCGGAGCCACCCTCTTCGCAATATTCGATGAGCATGGTTCGGAAGAGAGTGGCTCGATCGGTGGAGGCACCGCGACCGCACAAAGAGCCATTGGCGAGGGTATCACATTCTCGACTCACGAGTCGAGAAGGTCGCAGCAGGGTTCTAAAGAATGTGAAGACATTGGGTAGGCGTGCAATCCCGAATCGCGAAGTCGAGAATCCCTCAACCGCCAACAGTCCGAGTGTACACTCCCTCTTCTGCGCCTCGCTGAAGTCGGGGAAGTTCTCGACTTCGCATGAAGAGTCGAGAGAAGAAGGCCCCGACTTGGGACTGCTGGCAAGCTGAAGTATTCCCAACTTCGCCACTCCCTTCGCATGTCTCTGCCGCAGTGGATTTGCCGTGAGTTAGAAATGGAGATTCTGTGAAGCAATTCCTATTCTTAGTTCTTCTTTGGGAGAAAGACATTCCTAGTTATGTTCTCATTAATGCTCGCAATATCTTAGTTCCTAACACCGGTCTCGATGATTTCTATCTCGGGTTGCTTGCTACTACTCTAACCACTATTCTCACTTGTGCACCTACAATGTATTCAATTCAACCACAAGCAAGAAAAAAGATAACAAAAATGTAGAAAAACAATACAAAGGGAAAACGGATAATGTCTGAGATTAGTGAGATCAATGAGAAAACAGAGAACAAAGGAGAAGAGTACGAGAACAAAGGAGAACAAAGATGCAGAAATGAGATTAAAAAGGGGTATGATATTACAAAACATACCCGGAAGATTTGCCGGATGAGGAGGAGGCTTCCGAAGTTCGCCTTCCATGTGGGTATAGTCGTTGGCAAAGCGTGAATAAGGATTTCTCGGTATAAATTGTATCGGGATCAATAAGAGCTCTAACAAATGTAATATAAGTAAAATGCACTAAAGGACTTACGTAAAACTAAAAGCAGCACTAAAAGGGCCTCACTTTCTTCTCAAAGTAGAACGCCTCTCGAACAATGAATCTGGCGAGAACTTCTACGGCTGGGCGCCCCGATCCGTCGACCAAAGCCGCTGTCATAAGATGGCCTTGGAATCGCTTCGGCTCGACGATCGCCTGATCGGTAAAAGCTGGCCCTAAGGAAACAGGGGAGGATGAGTGATCGGAGAAAAACGGGGGAGGAAGAATGGTCGGGGAGAGGAAGAGGGTGCGCATTAATTACACACCCTCGAACCCTCGTAAAAGTGCAATAATAAAACCATTGTCACGTGTGGGCCATGCCCTCCATGACGATGGCGGTCTTGGATTGTTGACATGGCCACGGTTTCAGCCTCTGAAGAGGCTTGCGTGGACATGACAAGATATGAAAGGGTAGGTTATATGTTTATATATGTTATCTTATGTATTTAATAAGGTTTCAATGGTTGAATAGTTTCAATGGTTATATATGTTTACAATGTTTACATATGGTTTAGAATGAGTGTGGTTGTATGCTTTAATATGGTTATATGATTTTAGTTAATATGGTTGTATGATTTTTAGTTAATATGGTTGTATGATTTAATATGATTATATTTAATATGTTTGTATGGTTTTATATGGTTCATATGGTCATATTTGTGGTGTTTGGGGCTATATATGGTTTTAATGTGAGCTTTTTCATTCGGGGAACATGTGAGATGAGTAAAATGGAGCCGGGGAAGTCCAAAGGAGGCCATTGCCCTAGGCTCCAATGGAGGAAGATGGGTTGCCTTTTGTTGCACCCTTGCAACTTTATCGGTATTTGCAGAGGGTATAATAACCTGCAGTTGATCCATTTGATAGTGTGAATGATGAGAGGCTGGGAGATGAACATCTTGGAGTTGGCATTGTGAAGCTTCTTATCGGGTTGATACAATCATGTCCTGTGGAAGCTCTAGTGATTGCATTGTGTGCTCGGTGGCTGCTGGAGTCCCAAGCTCGGTTGAGATGGCCAATTAGATATATTACATACAAGAATGGTGATACTCTAGATTGCCCCACTTGAACTACACACCCCAAGGCCCACCCAAGGCCATGTGGAAGATTTGGTGGTCGATGAGCATCCTTTGATCACAAGGAAGAGACGCTATGTCTTTCATAAAAGGCAGCCAAAGGTGCCCAAGAGGCCTAGAAGTGACAAATATTTAGAAAGGATGGAAAGTATGGCACCAACCAAAGAAAACCTGGAGGCAATTAGGGGACAAGAGTGTTGCAACCTAGATTGCACAAGGCGCATACAATGTGGATGACCTCGATGCGGATAAGGTCCCAATACATTGGACAGACTTCAAAAAGATAGGATTAATTTCATTTACTCCTTGTGTAGGAATTCCAGCTATGATGAAAACACAGGACGTCTACTATATCAATTGAGGGGCATGAAGGTATGTATGAGAGTATTGAGATGGATTCTTGGGGTGAGCAAGTCTTCATTTTACGATCTTTGGGCAAGGTTAAAAAGGGCACACTTTGTTCCAACATGGTAATGCACTCACTTTGAAAACTAGAGCAAATACTCTAAATGCCATTGCAGTCTTCGAGAGCTTTGTGAGATACATGTCTCAATCTATGCCTCACAAGTCGAAGGTGAACGAGCACGGTGTGCGAGTGGTGCAAAAGAGTGTTGCCACAACACTATATCCGAAGGAGTGCCTTAAGGAGGTCAACTCCATCCTAGAAACTACTTGGAGGTAGGCCTCTTTCTCAATCACATTTCAAGAAGTTATGGAGCACTCACTTCTCGGACGTGAGTGTCCTACAACACATGCCATTCTCAAAGTGCAACACTTGCATTCAACTCAAGGATACACTTGCATCAACTGCAATAGAGAAAGAAAGAATGGCAATTAGGGAGCAATTTGCGAGATCACCAAAGGGACCAAATATCATGTAGACAGTTGTATTGGCGTGGAGAACATTTTCTCGAGATGCAAATGACAAATTTTTGTGTATAATTCATGATAAGATGGACCAACACAAGACTTTCTTGCCAAAGCTAGATCCTTTACCCAAGCGTTGTCAAAACGCTTTTCGAGAAAAAATAAGTCCAAGGGTGTATTAACACATGGTCATGGAACTGGAACATATGGTCATTTTGTGCTTGATCTATGGAGATGATCCAAACTTCCATGTGAGCTCTATTTTCAAGTGCCCGAGAACACTAGAGAAAGGATCGATAGAAGGGAGGAGGTATTCCCCTTCAAAGACCCATTTTGAGGCTTTGATGGATGATCAACCGCTTTGTTACCAAAGGCAGATAAAAAAGCTCACATCCAAGGTGTCTAGTGAATCAAGGAGGACTTGGGATGATTTCCCCTTACTTGAGAAATCACTGCCTGAGGAGCTATGTGTTCAGTTGGACAACTGTTGGAAAGAAAACAAGAATAGATGGATGTTTGGGGCAATGTCATACTTGACAGCAGTGGGAGTATTCAAAGTTGTGAAAGTGGGATTCATGATGGTTGGGCATACGCATGATGATATAGATGGATTCTTTGGAACTTTCTCCACCAAGCTCAAGAGAGAAAACGTGACCACTCTCCCTGAACTAATGGATGTGTTTGAGAGCTGCATTGACCCCAACCCAATGGCTTTCTTGATGGATGAGGTTGCAGATTTGAAATCATTTGTAGAAGGATACTTGCTAGATGGTAAGGACCAGTTGACAGGACACACAAAGCCACTTCAGTTCAAGTTTTGGGTTAGGGATGGAATACCAATCATGCAATATAAGTGGAGACCAGGTGACAAGTTGTGGATGCCTGTACAAGGTATCGAAGTTGTGGCAAAGGGGTGTTTCACTGGTGAAGTTCTCATTCCTAAAGGGCAACCAAAACCACTACCTCCCTTCAAGACAGTCAAAGACTCTAGCCAACTGGTGAAGGGCATCAAGGATTACATAACACACTGGGATGATGTTCGAAATGGAAAGCACACCTCCACTCTTAAGAAAAATCAAATGGACTCCCTAATCAAGTACTGGGAGAAAGTTGTGACATGCTTGGAAACCGAATGACCATGTGGGAGGGAGCTAAGAGACGGGTTCTTGCCGAGTCAAGATGGGAGGGTTCTCAAGGTGCAAGCACGTCTAAGAATGCTCACTTGGGTCCCAACAAGGGTTCCAAGTGGTTTGTGGGAAGTAAGGCCTCAAAGCCGAAGTGGTTTGATCTTCCTGAGTGGGATCCCTTTGAGGACATCAAGGAAGGATACTTTGTGCTAGTAAGGCCTGATGATGAGGACTGTCCAATATGGTTAGGGGTGGCACTCTCTGATGTAACCACCACTATGCCCTCGATGGAGAGGAGTTAGTCCTGGATTCCAAATTCAATATTGGGAGCCCATTGGGAGACACAAGAAGGGCAACTTGAAGGAGCAATACACCGATCACTGGGAGAAGAAGTGGAGGGCAAATTATGCTGACCCTCAAAGGAGGGAATTGGTGGAGTGTGTGGTATGGTCATATCCAAGTTCTCACGTTGCAAAGGACAACACACACAAGATCCCAAGAAGGGAGATGGACAAGGCCATGAGCAACCTCCATGCTATATCATTGTATGAGGGCACATAATATTGAGAAGTTTGAAAACTATCTCAACTAGTAGTTTGTAAAATTTATGAGGAAAACAAGTAACCCAATTCTATGTGTGTCATGTGTAATTCTATTCAAGCAATCAATTCAGAAATTTCTTTTATGGTGTGTGAGTCCCATTTTCAGTCCGAGTCCCAAAATTCAAGATTTGTCCCACTTTAATTAAATACGACTTGGAAGTTGAAGAATGTCATTCTTATTTGTTTGGTGGCATGCATTTCTCAGAATGAACACAAGGCCAAGGAGCCTGAGCGTAACTTTGCAGGCACTCCTTACATTCCAATTTATGTCATGCTTCCCGTAAGTGAAAAGAAAGGCCAAGGAGCCTGAGCGTAACTTTGCAGGCACTCCTTACATTCCAATTTATGTCATGCTTCCCGTAAGTGAAAAGAATTTGGTATCTGTCTTTGCTATCAAAAGGACGTAAGCAACAATGTGTTCGTGGCATGTGTAATTATTTGGAATTTTGGAATGCTAGGGAAATTCGAAGTTAAGTATTGTCAGGTATGGTGCCTTAATGCGAAGAAAATAAAGAGAGGTAAATGCAGCTCACATGGTATCCTTTTTCTACATGAGATTTACAGTACATGATTGACTACATGTTCTCTGATCGTTTTCTAAAGCTTTTTTCTGATGGATCTTATGCATGGCTCTGTTTAATGCTCTTCCTATGGGCTAATTGTTTTGTTACAAGGTCCTAGTGACTTTTAATTTAATTCGGCTGCCTCATTTGTCTGCAATGAAAGGAGGCATTGCTGTATTTTTCCTGATATTCATGAAGTCTAATTAGGGGTGCGAAACAAATGTACCTGACTTATATATGTATTGAAAGAGAGCAAAAATAAGCTGATAGACATAATTTTGAACTCCTTTGGTCCACCAGGTATATAAGATACTCGATGCAAAAGTTAAGGTTTGACACCCTTTGGAGGAGAATATGCACTTTTTTTCCATGGTTGGAGACTCTTTCCATATTTGTGGGAAGTGCATATTCAAACACTTTGTTAGGGGGTTGGTATCGGCTATTGTGTTTCTATCAGCTCAAGCCAAGTTGGATTTAATTGCTATTGCGTTCTTAATAGCTCAAGCCATATTGGATTTAATTATGTGCATCAATATAGTAGGGAATTGTGGTTTGTGAATTTTCCTTCTTTTCTTCTTGCGCTTGTTTATAGTAATCACTAATTTGTTGGATAGCAAGTTTGATATCGTGAGGGTAAAACAATTGTGATGATATCTAAATTTCTTGACGTAGATATACCTTCTAATATTGTTGGTCTCTTTAATGTCACAATTCACTTTGTGGACTTGTTTAGAAATTAGAATGGAATAAGTAATGTCCTTCTGCTCAAAATGTGCATCACCTCCATAGAATGAAATAGGTCATGTCCATCTTGTCAAAATCTGCATGGCCTCAAGTTCGAGTTAGTGAGGCAGGCAAATGGGTGCATATCCTAGATTATTTGGATGTTGTAGAATATTTTTTACCATTACACCCACAAAATTTCGTTGTAAGAACATGTTAAACATTAAATTACATGTGTTTCCATACGTCATCGCACACTTTATTCGTTTGAAATATATAGTGCATGCATCTTTGAAGCCATTTTATTTTTCCTGAAAACATGTTGGCTCAGTTTCTCTCACCATGCCAGATTGTCTCTCAACTCCGTAAAGTTCTATTTTTGCACACTTTGCATTGTGTAACTTGTTGCCCAAGGAAAAGACTCTCCAACTCTGGTGGATTGAAGAATTTAACTTGCAAAATGGGGTGTTGTCTTTTGTTTGGCTTGCAAGTAGCAGCAGGGCAAACTGTGGCATGCTTTACAGGTTTGGGGGTATCTGCATTCATCATTTTTTATCTCGGCCATTCAAATCAGACAAATAGACGGCAAAAGCAGAGCCAAATCTTCTTTCTGTTGAATTAATTCAAGCCCTAACTCTCCACTACTTCGATTTCAGCTATTTATTGCTCCCCATTAACACAGAAAAGATGCCCTCTTTGTTTATAGCTTTCGATTTCAATAGTCTATGCTTCCTCGAAAATTGAAATCTTTAGTTCGCGACAAGCTATTTGCAATAGAGATTAAGGTTACTAGAAATTAATGGTCCTCTGTTGTATGCAACTCCCCTGTTGGCAGCTCCTTTGCTCGGCAAGACGCTGAAGTATCTGCGAAATAACTGGAATCCTCGGCAGAAATAACTGAAATGGAAGTTTAAGAGATAGCATATGTAGCAGGCTTCACGGCTGTGGCGGTGGATGCAGACACAGCCTCTAGAACGCATATGTTTTTCCACGCTTTGTTTTTTTTGGGTTGCCCTTAGGGGGGGCAAACCTTGGCTTATTGGGTTTGTGGCATATCTTAGGTATATGCTAGAATATACCTAAGATATGCTGGTGACTGCTCCAAACCTACTGATCCCTGTAAATTGCGGTCACCTGCGTTGTGGGCCATTGCTGTTTGAACCGGATAACTGGCAAAATACACCCACAACATCTGGCTATGGCGACCTCCTCAAACCCGATATTAATCCCCGATCTTCGGAACTTGCTGTCAATCGATCCTTCTATTACCTTGTTTTGCAGGTAATGTAGATTATTATTTACCTAGCTTCAATGGGATGGGAAACGTTGGGAACCAGCCTTATCTATATCGATTGGGGTTCTCTGCAGAATCGATTTCAGATGTTGTAAGATTAAATGCGGTCCCCGCTCTTCCTAACTCTCTGTACTGTCCTTAAAATGGCAAGACGGGAGCTCTGGAAGGAAGGTTACTTGGAAAGTTTCTTTAGACAACTGCTTCATTTTGAAACTGGCATTCTATGCATTTCGTTGCCTGGTCTTGAAATTGGCAATAAAAAAAATCAAGCATTTCGGCATTGTTTCGTAAAAATAGGATGATAAGCAGAACTTATCCATCGACATCCACAACCTTATTTCCAAAATCAAGATATTGTTCTGCGACATACAACATTAGCTGTGGTGCACAAGAAATTAGTATCTGTGATGATGAAATGTGAGAGGAGCATACATTGTATAACAGGTGATGCTTTCTATCCCCATGAAAGTATATTGGGTAGGGATTTGGGAGTGTTAGCAGCTGCACTCTATAAGAAAAAGCATTGCCGTCTTCGAGTTATAGATGCAATGGTTCTGGAGTTTGCATGCGAGGTACTTGGTCCTAGCTGAAGCAGATTTGCTATGGCTAATGATGGGTTTGAGTCATTAACTCCACTTATTATTGAGAACATGTCACTAGTTTCTCCAGATGCAAGAAGTTCAGATGAAATAGAAAGGATGTCAAGAGATTTTTCTACTGGCAACACATGTTCAGGGTCGATGGTGTCCCATAAAGATGCCAACAAGCTTTTGATGTGCGGTTGCATGAGAAAAGATTTTTATGACATGATAGATATTGATTCATGCAATGCCATTTTTCTGGGGTCTGCTCTCTCAGCCATCAAGCATGGTGGCCATATTTATGTAACTTCACCTGATGGTTTCTCTTCTACATTACAAGTAAGAACATGAAATTTGTTTTGTTCAACATGATACACTTAGTTGCCTCAAGCTCTTACGTTGACAACATTATTATTGTTTTATTTTCTAGTGCATTGGCCTCTTACGGAGCACATATCAAACCCATGGCTTTTGGAAATGAGATTGGTCTGCGAATGCTAATTCGTGGAGATGCCCGCGAAGCTGCACTGAGGAACATAAATATAGCTCCTCTGTTTTCCTGCTATTCCTTCCACGGACCAGTTCTAAAGGCAAGCTCACAACAAGTACCTTTCTTTTCCAGTTAGCATATTTTAAGATTTGATTTTGATGATTATGCATTTTCAAATGAGGGATGTTAACTTGCATATAGGGGAAGAGACCTCTAGCTATGCCGGATTGCAGCACTTCCGTTCCGGTCTCCATGACAAACCCTAGTGTGTTTTCTTCATGTGCTTTAGCTTCTGAGGACTTTGGGAGCAAGGCAGCAACATTTTACTCGATAAATATGGAAAGCTCCACACTTGGGCCAAACAAATCATGAGAGTACCCACTTGAATTTGCCATGCAAGGACATCTTCAATATTGTTCTAGGCTTATCATGGGTTCAATTCCCATAACATGTGTTCTCAAATGAATTTATGCCCACCTATTGGAGAAAGGAAAATGTGTAGAATTTTTTCAAGAGTATTGGGACTGGATTGGAGATGATATATATAATGCATTTTGTAAATTTAGAAGATACATAAGTTTAAACAAAATTCTTAATACCGGTACCATTTCTTATTCCCAAGTGTAAAGAACCCAAGACCATTTCGGACTAGTGTCCTATAACCTTACTCTCTATGGTGTATAAATTTTTTGCAAAAGCTCTGGCAGAAAAGCTTTGTGTTGTTCTTGCTAAGTCGACATCTTTAATTCAAATAGGATTCTTGCCTGGAAGGTGTATTCTTTATAATGTTGCTGCGGCATATGAAGGCATGTATTGGGCAAGGTTAAATGCCCATTGAATTTTATTCTCAAACTTGACTTTGCGAAGGCGTATGACAGTGTGGATTGGGGTTTTCTAGAGAACTGTTTATTGGTCTTAGGATTTGGTATCCCATTCACAAGAGATGTGATGAAGCTGCATACTTCTGCAAGATCTACAGTACTTTTCCATGGAGAGCCCTCTGTCGTCTTTCCTATTGGTAAAGGAGTTCGTCAAGGTTGCCCCTTGACTCCATTCCTTTTTACAATAGTGGGAGAGGTGCTTTCACAATTGTTCTCTAGTGCTGCTGAGGATGATGTGATTAGGGGTCTACCTATGGAGAATGGCTTTTAAGAAATTATTACTCAGTATGCAGATGATACCTTTCTATTCTTGGTAGCAATGGATCCAAATCAACAATTGGATCCTAGGTCATCAAATTAGAAATTGGCTGATGGCAGGGGACTTCAACAACACACCTACCTGGGATCAAAAGCTTGGAAAGCAGCTGAACATGTCAAAGGGGGAGAGACAGGCTCGAGACAGGTTAATGGCCAACTTTGTATAGTTTCCCCCTTCCTCCACATATAAATTCTCATGGTGTAATAAAAGGAAAGGAGACCAAAGGACATACTGCTTGCTGGACAGATTTTACCTATGGAATTCAGATATGGAAGAATGGGACAATTTGGTCACATCTTGTGATATTGGAAATTCTATCTCAGATCATTTCCCTCAGTTTTTGGAGGATATGGCACAGCCAAAAAAAGGAGGGGCCAATATTCCATTCAAATTTAACACAGGAATGCTAAATAACAGAAGTTTTTGTGAGTCCTTCTCAGAATTTTATAGCCAACTTCCTAAAATCCCCTTCACTGAATCCATGAACCTCTTTGTTTAGAAGATTAAGCAGGTGAAGGGTTGGATTAAGGAATGGGGAAAAGAATAGAATATTAAGAAAAGTAAGGAGAAACAGGAAGTCTATGAAGCAATGAGAGAAATAAGGAAGAATCTTTTCCAGGATATAGATAACATAACATGGCAGGAAAAAGAATTTGAATTGGAATCTAAAGTCAAAAGTATTGAGGAAGCTGAGGCAAAAAGTCTAGCAGTGAAAAGCAGATGCAAATATATCAATGAGATGGATGATGCAGGTTCAGCCTTTTTCTTTAGGATTGCCAAGAGTAGAATCCTAAACAATGGGATCATTCAGGTTAAAGGGAATGATGGTAAGATCTTGGACAGCCAACTAGAAATTCAGAATTTCTTTCTTAATGAGTATAAGAACCTTTTTAGCAGCTATAGGTCAATGAGGAGGAAATAGAAAAATTCTTTGCAGAAATACCCAAAGGTGCTCAGGGGAAATGCTCATAGTCCCAGATGAAAAGGAGATTAAGGAGACTCTCCAATCTATGGCACATGGGAAAAGTCCAGGTCCAGATGGACTTCAGCCTGAATTTTACATGGAATTCTGGGAATTAATGAAAGAGGACCTCACCTTATTCATCCAAGGAGCATGGAGAGCCAAGTACCTGCACCCAGCCATTAATGCAGGACACATTACCCTCATACCCAAGGTCGAAAATCCTGCAAACTTTGGTGATTGGAGACCAATCTCTCTCACCAATACTACCTATAAGCTATTCGCCAAGATTCTAGCTAATAGACTAAAAATGAGTCTAATGAAGGTAATCAGTCCATGCCAGTCAGCTTTCCTCCCTCAGAGGAACATCCTGGACAATTACATTGGTGCAACTGAAGGACTTCATTGGAATAAATTATCTAGCCAGAGATGCATGCTCCTTAAACTGGATTTTAAGAGGGCATATGACACTATCAGTTGGCAGTTCTTAGAAAAGGCAATGGCTCACTTGGGGCTATTAGAAAGGATATATCAAAAAGTTTTTGAATTAAACATGATGGCCTCATCTGCAATCATAATTAATGGCACTCCTACAGATCAATTCCCGTGCAGAAGAGGTGTGAGGCAAGGATGCCCCCTAGCCCCATACCTCTTCCTAATTGTAGCAGAGATGGTTACCAAATTGGTAATTCACATGCAAGAGAAGGGAGGCATCAATTGTCTGAAGTTGCCAGGTAGTGAAGGTACTTTCTCCCTGATGCAGTATGCTGATGATACCTTTGTTTTTCCTAAAACAGGAAGATAATAGCCTTTCAAATTTTCTTACGGTGATGGAAAGATTTTGCCACATATCTGGTGTCATGCTAAACAAGAACAAATGTGTAATTATCCTAGACACACAGGACACTGAAATACAGGGCATCAAAATTCTCAACAGGAATGAAGGTACATCAATTCTTGGATCCCTCTAGCTTTGAATTCCTCTCTCCGAAGTTTATGGGACCCAATCATTACCAAGATAAAAAGGAAATTAAGTATGTATTCTTCATCTCTTTCTTTAGCTGGCAGAGTGCAGATTGCTAATGCAGTGATCAGTAGCACACATATTTATTTCTCGTCTGTAATAGTGGGGGATACGGGCCTCCTACAGTAAGATTGAGGCAGCTATCAGGCAGTTCATCTGGCAAGGAGTCCACAAAGTAGCCTGGGGTGACCTTACCAAATCTAGGAAAAAGGGAGGACTCGGATGTAAGGACTTATTCACTCAGGCCCAGGCACTTTCTGCTAAGATGGTATGGAGAGCTATTCATAATTCCTCCCCATCCCCTGCAATGAAATTGATCAAATATTGGATACAGGAGTCATATCCAGTAGGCAGCCATAGTCTAAGACATGAACTTCCAGATTCAGCCTTCTTTCAATTTAATCCATGTTCAAATACATCTAATGTGCTAAAAAGAATGTTTCAAGCTTGGAATTCTGCAGCACTATGTTATAGGCCTCCAATCCTTGATGCCAAAATTAAGGACATTCATTTTTTCTAGCACCCCGGGGTAATAAATAGTAACAACGATTGTTTGGCTCTCAAACATCCACAGAAATATATGCAATGGCATAATGTAGAAATCAGGAAAATTGGTGATTTGAGATGTGGAGAAACATCATGGAAAAAATGGGAGGAGATTGCAATGGTAACCAAAGGCTCAGAGCTGGATAAGAAGACATATGATCTCATAATTGATAAGGTTAAGCAGAATGAGGAATTGTGTGCAAGGTTGTCACGTACGTCAAAATCCGTACAGGTTTCGTACGTTTTTAAAGATTTTTTGAGGTTTTTTAAAAAATTTAAAAAAAAACTTTAAAAACGTTTTTTATTTTAAAAAATCTTTAAAAATCTTTAAAAACCTTAAAAAACCTTAAAAATCTTTAAAATCTTTAAAAATCTTCGAATTTTTCAGAAATATATGAAATTCCAGTAAGAGTTCTTATATCATTTAACTTGCCTTGAGAGTTCATGTCAAAAAACAATTAATCCTTGTTTGTACTTATAATAATAGCCCCAAAAAGAGTATGTTCAGCATTTAGCATTTCATTAGCATTACATCCACTTACTAATAATCCTAATAATAGTAGACAGCTTGTTCTACAAGAGTATATCAGTTTAAGACTTGCTGAGTTTTTATAGCACGCATAAGTAGTGAGACAACCCAACAAATTAGAATTTTTACAATTAACAAAACTTACTTTGATCAATCAAGCAAAGCATGTTCTTACTTCTTAAATTCTGCTACTCTGAGCTTTTGAAGCATGCATGGCATCAAATCTGCGCATTTATCATACCTTAAAATTGCATAACGAGGTTATGATGAATACCAAATCACTAACTATGATAAAGTTTAAATGCAACTAAAAAACATCATCATAGCTTCCCCCTACGATCAAAACTGTTTTCTAGTTTTGGCCATAACTTGCAAAGCAAACCTCTGTTTCATTAGCAAGAGTATTCGTTGGAAAGTTTGCAAGATGATCTAAAAATAATGCTAGGCACATGATCTTTAAATTTTTAGTCTAACTATGTCAAAATCCGCTTGCTGTCCTACTTTGACAGCAGAAACAAAACGGTTTTCTAGTTTTGGCCATAACTTGCAAAGCAAACCTCTGTTTCATTAGCAAGAGTATTCGTTGGAAAGTTTGCAAGAAGATCTAAAAATAATGCTAGGCACATGATCCTCAGATTTTCATTGTAACTATGTCGAAAATGACAAAATCCACTCGATGTCCCACTTTGACAGCAGAAACAAAACTGTTTTCTAGTTTTGGCCATAACTTGCAAAGCAAACTTCTATTTCATTAGCAAGAGTATCCGTTGGAAAGTTTGCAAGAAGATCTAAAAATAATGCTAGGTACATGATCTTTAAATTTTTAGTCTAACTATGTCAAAAATCACAAAATCTGCTTGCTGTCCTACTTTGACAGCACAACATGTAAAGGGCTAAGCAAATCCATTTGTGTGGAAAAAAGAAATGGCAAATGAGAGGGAAAAAAAACATCCGACAATCAATTCAATGATCGGCTGCAAAATCTTTGCACATGCCAGAACTGTATAGATACATCATGTTTAACTAGTACTAGTCCAAGAGAGAGAAAAACATCTACCTTAACATGATGCCCTGGCTAAATCGTCCTGGGTAAACAAGTCCAGGATAAACAGCCTTGGCTAAATCGTCCAAGATATTTCTGATCTATTCACGGCTTGTCTCATCTGCAATGGAGCTACTGTGACTGTGGAATGCAAATCAACCACAATAATAAGCTTTTCTAAACACTAAAGCTAAGAATAAACCTTGAAAGCCAGATTACCTTGATGCAGCCATAGATATGCCCTTGTTTCCTGCTATGCTAAAGAGGAAGCTCCCTGCCCACTAGTGTACAGACAGCCATAATAGAATCGACACAGGGAGTTCTTTGCCACAGGGTTCTTTGCCATAATAGAATCGACACAGGGAGTTCTTTGCCACAGGGTTCTTTGCCATAATAGAATCGACACAAGGAGTTCTTTGCCACAATAGCTACATGGAGTTCTTTGCCAGTTGCCACAGGGAGAATCGGCCACAGACAAACAGGGAGTTTTCTGCCACAGTGAGAATCGGATCGGCTACAGCGGCCACGGGAAGGTTTTGCCACAGAAGTTTTTGCTGCCCTAAACCCTAAACATGCATGAAACTATTTTGGGGGAAAAAAAAAATTTGGGACGATTGACTATACGAAAACATAAAAATCTTCATAAATACGTACGGATTTTTAAAAAAGTATTTTATGAATAAAAATCGCGTTTTTTAACAACATTGATTGTGTGAGAGTTCAAATCAATGGCATTTAAGAGGAAAAGAGATCTATTATGTGAATGAGATTTATAAGAACTTGGTAAACCATAAACCATCCAAAGCAACCCAACTCTGGAATTGTGAGGAGGAAACACTAGCTGTTGTTTGTGCTCAAGGTTGGAAGAATTATACAGCAAACAAAATCAAAACTTTTGGTTGGCTAATCTTACATCAGAGTCTAACTACAAACCACAGGAGGGCAAAATTTGACAATTCTATCTCTGAAGTATGTCCATTAGGATGTGGAGAAATCGAGACCTCTAACCATGTCTTCCTATGCCCTGTAATCCAAGAATTCTGGAGCTGGGCTGCACAAGTTAATAAAGGGACTGATGATGACTCATGTATTTTGGAATTTCTCAACACTGGCAATAGGCTACTGAATACAACAAGATCCTTGAGCTGCTGGGCAATTTGGAAGCACAGGAACAGGGTTGCAATTGAAATAAAACTCCAAGTCTGATTTGGATTAAACAGGCCTTTCTGACATCACTGATAGACTCAGCAATTGCACACAGGGCAGTTAAAGGGAAAAGTTATGATAAAGAGTGGAACACCATTGGCAGTTTTCAAGGACTGTATGATTTTTTTGTTATAAAGCTAACAATCCGTGATGTTGTATTGCACAGCAGTGAAGAGACTCAATAGAGTTGGTGCAGCAGAAAGGGAGATGGGGATGGCATATGATTCAGACGATGAATACTCAAGTCTTGCTAAGATCGAGGAAGAAGATCTGTTCATCCAGTTAAAGCAAGAAATGATTCATGCCTCAGCCATTAAAAAAGTTCTAAATAGGCCTGATGCATGGAGGCACAACAACTTGAGGCAGTATTTTATGAACTTATACTATAAATGGCAACAGAAAAGGGAAGCTCATGTGCTGGTACTGCTGGACTTCACCAATTATCCAGCTGATAAACTCGATCTGTTGCTGAATATCTTTAGAAGAAGGAGGGTAGCAGACCTTACAATGCAGGATTTGATCGATGCTCAGTAAACTTTAAGTTGTTTTTAAACCTCAAAACTGGCCCTGACATCTACATATGCTTCATTTTATAAGAAGCATGTTAATGAGCTTTATGATATCCATATTAAAGTATACCTTCCATGGTATGCCATATACTAAGTCCTACCTTGCCTTCAAAAAAAAAAAAAAAAAAAAAAAAAAATCCAAAATGCCCAAGCTTCTGATTGTCATATTTTTTTTAGCCTCTGGAGTTTTGGTCGGTTGGCAAAAGTGTTCTGCATTATAGATTCTAGATGTTGAAGTTCCATCTTGTGTTCTTGCCTAGCCCTGGAAGGTGTTTCCTCATGGGAAGGCAACCAACCTTCTTGTATCCCTGTGGGTATTCATGTCTCGATTTTTGATGCTTGAAATATCATAATAGAGGGGTTGCAGAGGCACCTTTTTTGATGGGATACTACTAAACTCTCTCTGCCCTGAAGGCTAACAATTGCCAAGCATGTCTTGAGCAACACGCATGTCTATATGGCTTCTTCCATTCTTGCTCCCTAATCAAAGTTTCACGAAATTGTGAATGTTATCAGAAACTTTATTTGGGGTGGAAATGAAGCAGGAGCTATGGTAAAGATTACATGGTCTAAGTGTATAAAACCTAAGTTTCCTGGAGGTTTGAGCATGATTGATATCCATTTGCAGAGTAAAGTTTTGATCTCAAAATCCATTTGGATGGTTCTCATGAGTAAGGATGATTCTCATGGGTTATGACTTCTTGCACATGCTCTTACCCACTGCATTCCTTTCGGTAAATTCACACTTAAATATGTTCTTCTATGAAGTCTATTCTATGAGTTGCGGACTTATCATAATGCTTCTCCATTTTTAAAGGGATTGTTAGATTCCTGACACACAGTTAAAATATTATTTCACATCAGTCCAGTCACTTGTGCTCAGTTGAATGCACCTTGTTGGTGGATTCCCCTAGCAAACAATACACCACTTTGTGTTACAGTGTGCACATTGACTCAACGATGTTGGAAAATGGAAGGAATCTTAACTATTGCAACATGATATGACTCAGGCTAGCTGTTGTCATGGAAGGCGTTTTAGCTAAAGTTTTTGTTGGGGCAATGGGATAGAGCTCTTTGGCAAACCGTTGTTGACTATCTACAGCCAACTCTTCCACACCAAGAAGTTATGTTGATATGGGTTTATTGTGAGGAGGTTAAGGAGTGCAAACTTGTGAACTCTATGTATAAGTTATTGCTTGATACTGATATTCTTCCTCCTTCTAATAAGTGGCCCCTTCAACTTCTTCCCGTTCAATGGCAGCAGATGTGGTCTTGGGCATGGGATAAGCTACTTCATCCTAAAGTGGCAGTTCTTTGGTGGCAGATTCTTCACTGATGTCTTCGGGTTAATGTGCTTGTCCACAAGTTAAACTCTAGAATATCATATCAGTGCCCAGTATGCAAGCGTGAATCTGAGACCATCGAACACTACTTTTTTATGTGTGATCACCTCAGACAAAGTGTTCTTGGCAATTTACTCAACTACTTGGACGGAGTTACAAAGCCAGGCTTTTCATCTTGCAGCAACGTGGGTGCTTTGGACTATTTGAAAAAGGCGAAGACCGGTAATCTTTAAAGGTTTGGATGTGGCAGATAACCGTGTTCTCCAAGAAGCTCAAGGTCACATTGCTAAGTCGTATCAATGTTCTTAACTCGCTCCTCGTAAGAGGCGATTGATCTTTGAGGAGTATTTGGATGTGCGTTCTTATGCTTAGGTAGGTTGCTTCACTCGGTGGGTCTCTGCTTATCTGCTGAGATTTTATTCCTGTCTTTGCAATTATACTTGTATTTGATTCTTTGATTAAATAAAGTCTGACGTCCTTCAACAAAAAAAATAAAACACTATTTGCTTATTCTAGTGTTTTCATGGTTATTTTTTTATGTTTATATATACCATCTCCTCTAATATATATGCCACCTTTTTGTAGCCCTAAGGGGCCAATTTTTTTTTCAGTTAACACAAACTATTACATCCAACACTTGTATGCACCTCTGTTCCTAGACATTCCATATGGAGAACCAAATGGCTCGTTTCTCTTTTCAGCATGCTTTAAGGCATTGTGGACCCATGCTCATTGTGTAAGCATGGTTTAAAAGGCAAGTGACCCCCATATTGACCACCTTCTAAAAGTATATGATATGTCGTTGTGGACTTGACTGTGAGTCAGAAAGGCTTTCTAGACTCGAAATAGTCATTTTAGGTGGAAGGTGACAATCTCTCTGAGATCATATTTGATCCAATCAGTTACTTTTAAGGTCCTACGAGTGTTGCAAGTTAAAGTCGAGTACTTTGCCACCTATAGGTATCAATCATAGCATGCAAGAGCCAGATTGCCCTTAGCCATCTTCCCATCTTTTACTTGGCATATACTGCTAGTTAGGTCATTGGCTCCCAGACTTGTACATACAACCTCTTCGGATTTGTCCAAAATCATATTCCATGCATTACTATTGATACTGCAAGAGGCATGTCATATTCAACACTTTTCTATCAACATGACTTTAGTTGTTGTTCGTGCAGCAGGGAGTCTCCATGCTACTTAATTCTAAAATCTTTTTTCATCCAAAATCCAAAATATTGCTATATGATTACTCATTAGAGTTTTAAAATCTCAGCTTTGCGGCCGTTTACAAAATCTGATGGGCATGATTTTGGTAATAAAAGTGCATTATTTGATAAAATAGATCCCTTCCTTCCAAAGCTACATTTGGATAAAAGTTGTTGAAGCTCCTCAATACTTCCACACTCGCTGTTTGAGAAGGCCACCAGAGCAAGAAGACGTAACTGCAACCCAATGTAACTATATATTTTTTTGCCTTCTTTCAATGCAGACATTTTTGCACATTCTTGCATGCTTCAAGGATATTTGTGGAGCCATTCTCATCCATTCTTAAAGGAATGACAATCGTAATGCGATATGGCATGTTTTTCTTTAACTTGGGGGTGAAAGCATGCTAGGGTGTACCATCTAAAGTTCTTTTTAGGGAGTGCAAAACTACCCAGAAAAGTACCCAGCACTAGGTACTGGGAACTTGCATAAATGTCTCAATAAGCAATAAGTTTGAGAGTTGATTCATTCATTTTAATCTTTAATAGTATTGTTACCCACTAATACTATAGATTAACATGTTATTGACCTTCAATTCAAAATTTTTGAATTGATTTTAATGGGAAGAGAAAACAGAAAGTACCAGTTTTAAAAGTACCCAGTGTAGGTACTTTTGAGGGTTCCAAAAGTGGTACACCGTAGCATGCTTTCACCCTTGGACTAAAAATGTTGGAAGGTCACATTGCAATGTCCATTCTCAGTGTACCCAGCAAGCACAGAAGTCTAGGCATCCATCATAGGAGTCTAGGCATTTCATTCTGCATATTTTGCATAGATCAATAAAAGCTCCTTTATTAAGTTCATCAATCCTACAACAAAGTGCGTACCTATGGCTGCAAACAAAAACTCCCCGATTCCTTGCTTAAATTGTCGCTTGAAACTCATCTGCTAGATAGAGCACAACAAAGGTCGAGATAGTCGAAGATAAATTTCCACCAATCTTTTAAATTTCCTTAAAAAAAAATTGATTAAGGCAAAATAAGTTTCTGAATGTCAAAGAAATTATTTGGCATCCAAAAGGCCAAAAACCTTAGTGTGACATGCCTAGGGGGTTGCAGTGTAAGTTAACGATCCTTATTTTGTTAACCTTTGGTTACAAATATTTAGTTATGGAAAAGAAATACAATGGTTGGAAACCAAATCGAATACGGTTTACCAGGCATGATAGATATTTGTAGTAAGAATAGGAAAAAATATCTGAATTCGAATAGCTGGAGGAGATTATTAGGCCAAGAATCTGTAGAAATAAAAAGATACTTCTTAGGGTGCTTTCCCATGGGCCTCTGACCTCAAGGTTTTCTTGAGGTCCAGATCAAGGCATGAAGGTTCCCATGGGCGCCTCGACCTCAAAGACTCAGGTTTTTGACCTGAATCAAAAGTAATCACCAAGCATTTCTCAACGCTCAAGTTTTTGACTTTGGATCCAGATTCTCAGGTCGCCAATCTCATGGGAAAGCACCCTTATACTTGGGGATCAACTTCTAGAAAAGGAAAGATAGCTTTTATTTATAGCTATTAGCATAATATTTAAAAGGACCCGGGATTGCTCTTGAGCTTCTGTGCGCACCAGAGGATACTTGCAGGAGAAAGGAGCAAAGAGGATCGGTGGGTTAACCAGAGCTGAAGACAATGGAATCTGTGATGGCTTGAAGCCGTTATTACTTACTTGCTTATTGTATTTGTGGATGGAGCTTGGAATTCCTTGTAGAAAGATGTTGATTTTGCTTCTATTCGGCATCTAACCCAGCTTGCCATGCCTTGTCTACCTCTAACATCTCAACTGGAGCCTTGTTGTTGCTGTCTGCAGTTCGTGGTCATATCCAAAAGCCCTGATAATCTATCGATCCAAAGAAGAAACTTAACAATCTGTGCAAGTGCAATATGGCGCTTAACCAGGGCTTAAAACCATCATATAAGATGATGTTTCTGGAAATCGGCATGTTCTGCTTCATCATCTTGATCCTGCTCTTGTCGGCATGTCTACACATCCAACAAACCCTCTGTTATATTTTAAAATCTTTCCAAATAACGCTATCGTCTTTGATTAAAACTATTGTAGGCCAGTTGGTTAGTCCTTAAGGTTGTTGTCTTGAAGATCTGGGTTTGAATCCATCATAGAACACTCATGTTGCATAAATGCTCAATTTTGCCCTTTTCCAATACAATTCCTCCTTTTTGTATGCACAGGTTTCTCTATTAGGTCTTTGTATTTTTTATTGCTTGGTGAAGTCAAATTCCTTTGTTTTAATATTAAGTCTTGCCTGTTTAAGTGGAAGATAAGAAGATAAGATACTTCTGCCGAACGAACTCACCTCTTTGTCGGTGCCGAAGGGACAAGCGGTTGAGCAACATGCATACCTAGAAGACTTTGGAGTTATCTGCATTATTCTTTTCAAAAATTTAGTTAAGGATGTGCATATGATGTATATAGCATCCTATTCACCTTCTTTAGAGACTACTCTTTCCATGACTTGGACCATATTGTCTTAACTTCGGGAGATGAGGATTGTCATATTTTCATCGCTCTTGAGTAAATATCATTAATTATTTGTTCCATTATCCATAAGTTGAGCGATCTTTAATTTGTATTTATGATCCAAGTGCTAAACGCACTAGGAACGTTTCACTTAGGCTCATATTCATATAAGAAAGTACAAAAACATTTTTCACCACCGAAAATACAACCAGTAACTGTGCCATTAGATCATTACATATGCCAAGAATATGCTCAGATGCCAAAGACAAATCTCCACCAAATTTTTCGTTTTTTTAAATAAAACTGATCAGGGCAAAATGAAATTTTCCATGGGCCAAGAAATTTTTTGGTACACGAAAAGCCAAAAATCACAGGCCCATATTCATCTAGAATATAAAACTACTTTTTACTGCCAAGAATACAACCAGTAATTGTGTCGTTAGATCATTAGATATGTCTAAGACATAAGATATGATCAGACGCCCAAATCCACCCTCTCCTAAGGAATTGTCCCTTTACAAGGGGCAATCCAGAAAGATAGATATGACTGTGAGGCTAAAGAGGTGGCACAGGGGATGTTAATCAAACTCTAGTGGCTATGGATTCGCAATTGGATACGTACTAGTATTACTCAACATCATCAGAACTTTTTATCTCATATAACTGCTCATTTTGGGCCCTTGATGAAGAGACCATGCTATCTTTCCCTCTCCAAGAACCACAGCCCTCGGACTGAAATTAATGGGGCCGAACCCTATTTTCCAGCTCAGCATAGAGGTCAATATACACTATATGATGCTACAGATCCAGAACTAGAAGAACAGATAAATAGAAAAACTGGAAAATTGAAATAACAAAGGACAACTTCAAGCAATTATGTGACTGCAATGCCCATTGTAGAAATGCCCATGAACCTGCCACTGCATGCAAATGGAAAATGGGAAATTAAATCAGATTGGAAGAACACATAGATATGTTGATATTCATGGCCTACGAAAAACTTAACAAGAGCAAGTTGAATTGACAAGTTAAGAACAAATAAAATAAAACCCATTTGAAAATGTTGCTTGGGGATTTGAACCCCCTGCTAAATTAGCAACATCAGCAAGTACCTTCAAGCTGAAGTGAAGCACCCCTCTCAGCCATCTCAAGAGAAGCAAAATAACACATGCCGCCAAAGCAAGGAGGGGTGCAAAAAATACTAGCTCAAGCACTAGTCTGTAAAAAACATGCTTCATAGAGATACACAGATTTAGACAAGGCAGATCCTTTTGCTGAAAAACAAAATTGCTTCAGAATGCTTGGGCGTCCATCGTTATATAATAGGTAAAATGCAAGAGCACAAGAATTTATTTCTAGGAACCTCCTGATCAGTTACATAAGGACATTATAAGTTCATAACTGTGGATTTGAAGAAATAAAGGAGGAGCATTCTGTATGTCTAAAGAAAAGTTCAAGGACTTACCTTAGTCTAAAGGTTATTCATGTACATACATGGCCATTACATTAGCGCAAATGCATGCTACATAAGGATTATATAAGTAAAATGTTAAAATACATGTTACATAAACCATATATAAGTTCACTATTTGAAGGGTGGTGGTGGAGAGGGAAGAGGTGGTGGTGGAGAGGGAAAATGAGGAGGAGAAGGAGGAGATTTTTGCAAAGATGGTCGTATAATTCCTAACAAGAAAACAAGAACTAGAATGCCCAAGTTAAACTTTGTCATGATTCTGAAATGAAATTACTGTTGCCTGATGTTGCCCTTCATAGCCTTTTATTCATGGTCACCTTGGACTTTTTTGCCTTCCACCTTGTTGTTTCATTTAATTATCTAGCATGGTTCTAGTTTCTAACATGCCAGCCCATATTACATTTTTCTTTTTGTTTTGTATATCTAGCAACTTGTATTATACTATAATTTTTGCACATGGTATAAGAAAGATTCAATTGTCTATACAATTGTTATGCTTCACCTACAAAAGTGCGAAAGCTCATGACTTGAACATAAAAAATATCAAACTTCCTATTAATGGAGGATGATAACTTCCTATTAAATCGATATTCATACTAAACTAGGCTTTATAAAACTAAACACTGTAATAAACTAGTAACAGCGACCGGCATTGGCAGGCATACTTAAGATTGCATTGCAAAGAATGATGAAGTTATAGATGTATTCAAATACATATAGCAAAAAATTTGGTGCTACCTATCATGAGTTGGCCTAACATGCAAGACAATTGTACTTTATTCGTATTTACGTATTTATAGATTATAGAATGAACCTATAAATTTATATATTCAACTCATATAATGGGCATTAATTTTAAGGTTTTATGCAAGACAAAGTCATGAGTGGTTGAGAGAAAGACAATGAATGATATGTCGAACAAAAATGCAAAAATATAGATTAATGGTTGTAACTTTGTGTTCATATAGGCCCAAACACAATAGAATTGGCAATAGCACAAAAGAGTAGAATATATCAATTCTCTATAGCATTATGATTCAATCCAAGTTCTATGAATTGCAAATGTGAGAGGAGAAAATGCACTTTGCCTTTTCTAGTTGTCATGTATTCTAGTATATCGCATTGCATGTGGATGCATCATTTCGGCCACTTCTGTGTATTTGAGGTTTCATTGTAGCAGCAAGCACTTCTGTCTCTAAGCAATCCTTGTCTATGTCAAATTTGTGATTGCTTAATTCTGTAAATTCATATCCAGTTACTATGGTCATAACATCTACAATGACAATCACATGGTCTATATTTTTATGAAACCGTATTTGTTGTGCAACGCCACCAAGAGTTCGTGGCCATGGAAGCATATAAGCATGTAACCCTACAAGAATGGATGTTGTTAGTAGACAAAGCGGCCTTATGGTTACAAACTTGAGTATGTCCTTGACCACAAATTTGATTATGTCCTCGACCACAGATATTGATGTTCTGTTCAAATCAACATCCACATTGTAAGCTCGAAAATACCTCTTGCATTACTAAAAAGCACGGGAATATCTGGATACGGAACAAGTTATAAAGATTAATCAAAATCTCGTATCCTTTGCACCTCTGGACATCATGAAAATATTTTTGGAGATGCCGCAAGTTACGATGAATTAGATTTTTTTTTTTTTTTTTTTTTGAAAGAGTGAAGCTTTTTAGTCATTAATTATGGAAAATAAAGAAACATAAAGTTATGATCATAGAGAATGATCATCAAAATATAGAATTGAGCTTAAAATACTCAATCCAATAACAGCAAATTGCCAAAAGTTTTAGTTCTAAGTACACAATGTATAGACAAGTCCAAAAATAGAAGATATCTCTGATAAAGGCATCAGAGAATTTCTGCAAGCAAGTCGTCCAGATCCAAATTGTTTTAGAGTAGAGAAGATCCTGAAGCTTTCTGCAGTCACTGTAAGGCCAAAAACCTGGGCAAAGCTAAGACAAAATAAGTTGAGTAAACAGAAATTAGAAGTCATAGGTATCAAGGAAGTGGAAGTAATCACGGAATTGAGGCTGAAGGATAGGTCTTCCATTATTTCCCCAATTGACTAACTCAACAAGCCTGTCTGAGTTACAAGTGGACATAAGGTGGATCATGGTACCATAGCAATCTGCCCTGGCCAGCACTCCCTGTAGAACTCAAACTGCTGGTCAGTCATGTTTGCACTGTTGTTTTCCAGAAACCAAAAGAGGATGAACATGAGGTATGTTTCTTTGGAGAATTCACTGCCCCATATGATTTCTTTCTGCTGTACTTGCTGAATAGACTGAATTAGTCTTCCCCTCACTGATCCTGACCACATATTATAATCCCAGATTCTGTGAACAGATAATTTCCTTGACTGGTATTTGTCAACTTCAGTGTCATCAAGGTCAACATTAAACTTGTGCTTGCAGCTCCTCAGATAATCTAGCATCAACGGGTTCAATATTAGATAATGATTGATTACAGAAAAGTTTAAAAGAACCATAAAAGCCAGTAAAATTCCCAACTGTAAGCCAATTATTATCTATTTGAAGACCACAATTTCTGAATTTGTGTGCAGTAGCAGTGAGCTCAATATCAAAAATAACTTGCCATTTGATCCAAAGAGGAGAAGGATTATGTCCCCCATGCAAACATCTATTTCTGTGTTTCCAAATATTCCATAAAGCAATAAAGGAGATTGAATTTTTAAATTTGTTATCAGTCATAATAAAACTAACAATACTCCCTTGCTTCCTGATGTTGAAAACCTGCTGAAACCAATTCCAGAAGCTAGATATCTTAGGACAATTAAAAATATGCTCAATGTCCTCAATGCCATTACTCTTCAAGGGGCATAAAGAACTTATGGCAGAATTATTAGGATCATTAGCTGGCAGGTGATGTCTAGATAGGGTCTCCATATTTGGAATGCTTTTGTTAGCAAGCAACCAAATGAAGTATGGGATTTTTGGAGCACAGTGAGAATTCCACACGTTTCTAAAAAAGAGCATTTCCAGTGTCAACAGAAAGATTCCAATAGAGGCAAGCTTTAGATGATTGATTTATGTTGGCCAAAGACTTGTAAATATTAGCAACTTTGTAGATATTCTTATCTCTGTGATGCCAGTCAATCCTAGCTGAGACAGCATTATGAAGACTGAGGTTGGAAACTTTACTAACAATATGTTTAAATAAAACCTTGTCAGAAGAGGTTCCATTAATAATGGATTTGAATCTAGTCCAAGTCATCCATCTGCCATTGAACCATATATCCTCTAGCTTATTTAAACCAAAGGAGATCCATTTTTTGTAAATTTTTGGATGATTTAAAGCCAATAGAATCATGTCAACTTTGGCTAGAGATGGATTCCAAAAAATACTCGTGTCATTATGGAACTGATTTATACCAAAGTGAGAGAAAGCTTTATGGACTTTATTCCAGGAATTTATAAGGTTCCTCATGAGAGGAGAAGAATTGCATGCTGGTTTGAGCAGGTTAAATGCTGAAGATGGAAAATAATGAGCAATCGAGGGATGACCAACAATTGTACTTTTGCTGAGCCAATAATAAATAAACTTACTTGCTGGATTACTTTGACTCAGCAAAGACTTCCAGATGTATTTCCCTGCCAAGGCATATCCCTGCAATAAAAGGTTTTTACAGCCAAGACCACCCTCTTTTTTGCTTTGAGTTACATATTTCCAGTTGACCAAGTGATGTTTGCCCCAGATATAGTTTCGAACAATCTTCTCAATTTGTTGATAGATGCATTTGGGAGCAAGCAAAGCAGATGAAAAATAAATATGAGAACTTGCAAGCACAGAGGAGGCAATAATTGTTCTACCTGCAATTGAGAGACAGCTACCATAATTGCTTAGCTTCTTTCTGATCCTTGAGACTATTGGAGACCACAGATTTTTAATAGAGATATCTAAGGCCAGAGGCATTCCCAAGAGAGAGGATGTTTGATTTACAGGAATACACTTAATACCTAAGATGTCAGGTTGATCATTTGCCCCAATAATAACACATTTGGCCATGTTCAGATATATACCAGAGGCAGCACTAAAGCCATTCAAAATCTTGATGAAAAACTCAACGTTTTTGACATCAATTTGAAGAAAGCTAAATGAATATATTGTAACAGAGTGAGTTGGCTGTCATTGCCAGGCATATTAAGGCCTCTTAAATTCCCACTGTTTTGATGATGCATACTGATTTTAGAAAGCTGCTCAGCCACTATAATGAAAAGATAGGGAGCCAAAGGACATCCTTGTCTCACACCCTTGTGCAAACTAAAGAAATTGCCAGGAGAACCATTGATTAGAATGGCAGATTGAGATCTTGAATTGAGGCCCATGATGAGGTCAATGATTTTAGTTGGGATACCAATTTTTCTTAAAGAAAGAGTCAAGAAATCCCACCTAACAGTATCAAAAGCTTTCGAGAAGTCAAGCTTTAACAAAACACAGTTCTGATTTGTAACTCTGGGCCCAGTGCAGGCCCTCCATAGCTGCAATATAATTGTCTAAAATAAACCTATTTGGGAGGAAAGCTGACTGATGCAAATTAATATACTTTTGCAGATGTCCTTTTATTCGATTGGCAAGAATTTTGGCACAGATCTTATATGTTGAATTGGTCAAGGAGATAGGCCTCCATTCAGTAAACACTGTAGGAATATCTACCTTTGAAATAAGAGATATCAGCCCAGATGAGATAGCAGGATGAAGATGATTATTGAGCCAGAAGCCATGAACCATTGAAACAAGATCAGATTTAATAACATCCCAAAAGTGAGAATAAAATTCTGGAGGGAGACCATCTGGACCTGGACTCTTCCCACTGGCAAGACTTCAGAGAGTGGACTTGATCTCATCCTCAGAAAGAGGTAATTCAAGATTAGGAGATAAAAGGATCAACAATATTGTCTGGCAGAGAATTTAACAGATCAATACACTCTGAGGTAGGTGTGTCAGTCCAGGGGATATCAAATTTGGAAGCAAAGATATCAGAATATTTAGAGTAAAAGAAATCAGCAATATCTTTGGAAGAGTCCAAGGTAATATCAAGATCATTCTTAATAGTGGAAAGCTGACTCTTGAGAAGCCTATTTTTGGCAATTCTAAAAAAGAATTTAGAATTGCTACTGTCCATAGAGGAAGAGAATTTTATTTTGGATCTGATTGCTGCACCCTTGGCCTCATATTCTTCAATGCCTTTGATTGACTGCTCTAACTTGGATTCTTGCAAATGAAGATCAAGATTTAAAGGTTCAGACTGAAGCTTGGTTCGAACAGATTGCATTTGTAACAACAGATTGTTTCTCTCAGCTTTTTTTGACTCCCAATCATTTCTAGACCATTGCTTAATCCATGATTTAGAAGATTTGATCTTAGCATAGAAATCTCTCATAGAATTGACTGCCCTAATTTTGGGGAGACTGGCATAAAAGATCTTGAATTCTCTACAGAATTTTTCATTGTGGAGCAAAGAACAATTAAATTTATAAGGAATGTTACCAGATCTCTTATGCAAAGAAGATGTTTAGTTTCAAGGAATTGAGGTTGATGGTCTGAGACTGAAGTTTTCTCATCACTTGAAACAAAAGTGTTATCCCAAAATTCGTGGCTAGAGTTGCTTATGTAAAACCTATCCAAGGCACAATAAACTCTAGATTTACCCTTTTGCTTATTGGACCAAGTGAATCTTGCAGTAGAAGAGGGAATATGAGTAAGAAGAAAAGTGTCTAGGAGATTATCCCAATTTATCTTTTCTGTGTTTGACATGTTGAGATTTTTTCCTAACTTAAGATCCCATGTAGGGGTGTTGTTAAAATCACCAGCTAGAATCCAAGAGATTGAATTATGATTCAGAAGCCAAGATCTAATATCAAGCCATAATTTTTCTCTCTCTTTTGAGATAGTGGATGCATAAATATTCAGAATACCAAATTGAGAGCCCTTAAAGTTAAAGATAACAGCCTGCCAACATTTACAGGGACTGTTATATATCAGACTTTGAGAAATATTTCTCCAGATCATAATAAGACCTCCCGAGGTCAAGGTGGCATCAATTCAGAGGGAAGAGAATTCAGGGCCAATCCAATTTGCAAGATT
This sequence comes from Isoetes taiwanensis, assembly GCA_021234155.1. NCBI lineage: Eukaryota > Viridiplantae > Streptophyta > Lycopodiopsida > Isoetales > Isoetaceae > Isoetes > Isoetes taiwanensis. The sequence continues at coordinate 5,390,312 of JAJEKV010000020.1, read as the reverse complement.
GGAGCATTCAAAGTTAGGGAGCCTTAATTCTTGTAAAAGAATAATATCAGCTTGGTATTCTTTTTTTTGAGAAATTGCTCTTCTTCTCTTGATAGGCCCTTTAATGCCTCTAAGATTCCAAGTCATTATCTTCATGAAGGAAGATTGACAAGAAGGAAGAAAATAGCAGGTGAGAAGCACTAAAAAAAATTTTTTGGATTGACTTCTGGTAGATCTCTTGGATTGATGTATGGTATTAGAAGCTGGAGTGTCCATACAAGCCACATTTTTTGGATCATATGTCTCAGGATTGGAAAGAGATAAGAAGTGGTCATCTTCCCAGGAATTTGTGAAAACAGAATGGTCATTTTCCAGGAAATTTTCTTTTTCAGCAAATTCATATTCATTAGAGTGGGGGCAAGTCCAAAATTTGGATTGACAGCAAACAGGGCTAGATTCAGAGGTCTTCACTAAAGAATTACCATTAATTTCAATTAAACATGGAAGGTTGGTGTAGATCTTGCCTGGGAATTGTGTCATTTGCATCCTTGTCACCCATGAAAGTTGGAGTACACTCTGGAGTTGTCTGCGGCCAAGCACGTTGAGAAGTTGCTGCTGACTCATTTGTTGTCATACTTTCATTAACTGTATTAACTGCATTGACACTTCCCTTATTTGCCTCTATGTCCTGAACCAAAACTGAATTGCATTTGTTTCCATTCTGCTCATCCCCAATGTCCACTTGTAACTCAGACAACTGTAGAGCAATCTTTAATAGAGCAATTTAAGTTTGAAGATTGGGGGTTAATAGGGAAGGATAAATCAATGAGAGGGACAACTGAGGAAGGAGGACTTGGGATGGGTGCAGTGCAGGCCGAGGTGATAAATTTTGGAGGACAAATACCTTGAACAGGTCTTGGCACTACAGTATCTGCAGAAATCTCACCAATAGTGTCAGATAAAACTTTGAATCTGTTACTGCAGATTACCTTGTCTTCAGTGTTGTCAGAACTTGCAGCATTTGTAGCATTTTTACTACTATTTAGATGACCAAAGTTGACTTGCTGAGCATCTGTTTTGTTTGAAGCCAATTGCCGAAATTGGATATCTCCAATGTTTTCATTTTCCATAATTAATGACTCTTCACACCTTTTTGTTTGGGAGGAAATCTTGATCCCATGTTGGATATTTTTGGAGGAATCCTGAAAAACTTTATGAGCTGCCTTATTATTTTTGTAGACAGCATTAGCTTTTACATCTGTCAGGATGTTGTTCAAAGTCTTGTGTAAGTCAAACTGCATGGAAAATTTTCATTTGGACAACATTTTGTTGAAGTTCTTCTCCTTATTTTCCTGTGAATTAACTGTAGTATTATGCTGAGAAGAGAAGCCAGTTGGATTGGAATTTTGTAGCAGAGGAAGGTCACCTTTATTCAGAATTTTGATACCCCTATAAGGCACAGGAGGACCATTGTAAACTTGAGAGGAATCTGAATTAGCTGAATTTTCTTGTTGATCAAGCCTCTGCTATCTTTTTTTCTCAATTCTCCTTTTGCTGCCATTAGATTTGATCCAATTGGACTGGTACTGTTTAGCCGAAGTTTGGCCAATGTAATCTAAGTCGGGTACGGAAGGAGATGCTGATGGGTCTCCTCCTCTAGCTCACCCATGGATTCACTGCGACTCTGGAAGGGGACACTTCTCTGACCTGCCTCATCGGACCGGGGAGATGTAAACCGGAGTAGTCCCGAAGGGTGATTCCTTGGGATTGCGTCTCCGGAAGGCTACAATGGCACCATAGCTTGATTCAGCTCGTCTGCAAAGTGTGCACATGAGGGGCGGATGGAGTGGACAACCCTAGCCAATGTTCTATGCCAGCCAAAGCCATGTTAAGATTCTGTCTGCTGATCTCCTGAGACCCAGCCGTCAGTCGATCCCCATTGGAGTTTGAGCCGGGGTAGAACCTTGGGTTTGGGATGTTTTCCTTAGTGTTAAATGTATCTTCTCTGTTGCTGTTATTTGGATGGATGTGCCACCCTTTGTGGTGGATATTTATTATATGATTATGCTGTGTGCTAACCTTGTATTCACGCTCCGTGATATAGGAGATCCATTGAAGGTATGGACTGGAATGACACCTCCGTGTCCTTCCCCCGGGTATCTGCTATGCGGGTAGTCCGAGGTAGACGGAGGGCCCTGCTCATGGCGAGTTGATTGCCATGGAGGGGGAAGTCCCTGTATGTATACGTCCGGAGTGCCGTATATGTTCAGGGAGCGTCACACATGTTGTTCTAGCTGATAGTCAGTCTTTCTAGTGCTCAAGTAGTAGCTACTGCTAACAGATAGTCGAGAATGTTGTGCAAATGGTAAGCTCAAAAGGCAATTATACTTTATTTCTAATTCTTTTCATCTCAAACAATTTCTTGTCTTTTACTCAAGGCAAAACAAATGGGTAGAGTTATATCCTAGCATAATATTAAGAATAGTTACTCTAGAAATGGCATCCCAAGAAACAGGGATGGAGCACTGCAGTTGGTAGGCCTATTGAAGTTTTGAATTGGTATATTCTTTGGTATATACGTTGTTAACAAACAGTATGGCAGATGTATGCAGAGCTTTAGACATTATCACCATTGTTAACAACTAGTATGGCAGCTGTATACAGAGCTTTAGACATTATCACCATTGTTTCATATGAGAAAACTGTACTTTTTGAGATACTGAAAATAGAGAACAACCAGATAAAATACTGCCTTTGTTCAATTGCCAAAGACTACAGTAGTTGACCTTTGGTCGATCCATCCCCTTATTATTTTCCCATTACATCTACATTCTTAAAGCATGAATTTAAACAACAGATTGATTTTCATATCCATTCTTTTGGTGTCTCAAACTATCTTTCCAAGGAGCTTATGCAGAGTCATGGATCTTGAAATGCTAGAAGATTGTGAGGATAATTGATGTTTGATAAATAGGGCTTGGAAGCAAGAACATCCTCAGATCTTTTTTCCTACTAAGACGTTTTGATTGTTGCTTATTTGGACATTTCAGAAAAGTAGCTTGGTGAGACTCTGAAGCAGATCCTATGTAGAGTAGACTATTGAAATATTTTGGATTCTCCTATGTAAAGTATACTATTGAGATATTTTGGATTCTCGATATGTCGCCATTGTATATGAAATAATCAAAATGAATTCTATACCAATGTTTTACAAATGGTTTGAAAAATCTTATAGTGTACACTATCCATCGGCATGATGAAGTTATGATGTTCTCAAAGAACATATTGAGTTTAATAGCTATTAGAAAATAGAAATAAGACAATGATTTCGGCATGATAAAGTTGTGCTGTTCTCAAAGAACATTGATTTAATGGCTATTAGAAAATAGAAATTAAGGCTGATTAACATTTGGATGGCTCTCTATTTCATGCATATGAAATAATCAAAATGAATTCTATACCAATGTTTTGCAAATGGTTTGAAAAATCTTATGGCGTACACTATCTATGGGCAATGTTACTGGCATACAATTGGTTGTAAGTATATAGACGGAAACTCAAAGTGCAAGATTAGCATGTCATATTTACAACCTAGGTTTTGGAAAAATAATGTTATAATTCAAGGTTAGATATGCTCGACATTTGTCCATCTGATTTTGTCGACATAAGTCATGGCTAGATATGCATGACGTTGGGATCTGGGTTATCGGTCTTGTAACCATTATTAGAAGGTAGATAAATGCAATATATCAAAATGTTTTGATCCCATCTTAGACCATACATGGGGTCTTATCTCATACAAAACCGTTACAAAAGCTTAAAGGGAAATGTATATATGACGTCCTAGGTTTTGATTTTTGCCTAGCCTTGGAAGTTGTATTTCAAGGCTTCTTTCCACTGTAAATGTTCCACATGACTCATGGCTAGTTCATAAAGCACCCTTCTCATTTTTAATTTAATTAAGTCTGATGCACGGCTATGCAACACGATGTTTTTCTTTTCGTAATCTTTAGGACTACATAATCTACTGGGGGGGGGTGCATTCTCACCCATAGGGCCTCGAGGCGGCGCCGGGATGTAATAAACAATAGGTCCAAATTACGAGCCTGATTGTGGCTATGGCGGATGTTTTTGTGTGGAAACTAACCAGTTTTTGGCCTTAGAACTTAGAACACTTTACATCAGAGATAATCAACTTCTTCCGAGGTCAACTTCTATCTCTAGCTCAGGAAAACAGAGCTCTCTGTTTCGGCGGCCTTGTTGAATAAGAAAGAAAATTGCTCCTCATGTTGCTTAACTGAGTGGTGTATGGTCTCAGCTATGGCTACTGTAGCTTCCTTGCCCAAGTTGAAAGTAAATCCGAAGCAGCCATATGCTGCTGAATTCCTAAGCAGCTTTGCAGTTGCGAAGCTTAAGCCATGGCTTGATTTCTATGGAGCTGTTGGCTTTAGCTTGTTGAATCTGACACAATGTAGTAATGCAAACCCCGGCAGGCTTCGTCTTTGTTGAATCTTCGGGCGACTGAAGACACAACGCAAACAATGGTGAATCACAGGCAAACAAGGCCGGAAGAAACAGGGGAGCGGCGGCGCCGCTCTGCAAGCGGCGGAGGATATTGCATGAAAATAGAACACGCACAATTTAATAGTAATTTGGGCCTACCGCTTATTACGATCCTTTTATTGAAGTAGAGGTATCTTAATATGTACAAGAAATTTATCGCGGCGGCCAAGGCCGCCGCGAACATTTCTCTTTCCCGACTCACCTGCATTTGGAGAAGCAAAGTCAGTGCATAAGGATATTCATGGATGGCCAAGCAAACATTTCCCTATATTGACTCACTTATAGATTTGAATTATGGGTAGTAATAATCAGTTTAAGAATATACAGGATTTAAACCTACAGTATTGCCTTGCCAAATGTTTTTGTTCAAAATATGAAAAATTCCACTTTTGCATGGTTGACGCGGCTCGTCGGGCCCGCACCCCACGTAATGGCCTACCCAGGGACATTACCCCTACCATAAAATGTCTACCTCAATTGTGGAAGAAACCTTTGGCACTTGGGTCATTAAAAAGAAGAAAGTTGCACCACCATTGACGTAACCCAAAGGTTGGCGAATATCGAGGTTGAATATTGACCACTGTTGGTGTATATGGGGTTTGGATATCGACCACAGTCTGTTACTCGGCTATGGCGATGCCGTTCTCTCGTATGATGCATCGACTATTCTAAAGCTCTATAATATGAACAGGTTGTGGCCTTTTCCGCTGATTCTACTTGACCCTGCCTAGATCTGACATAATGCAATCACATAATGTGTTCACATCTAGGAGACATCAAGTTGAGTGCAACCAATGCAAGACGGAACCATAATTTTAATTCTACATATATTTATGTTATGGGTCAACAATGGTTGGATACCAAGGGGTGTGAGGTGGCAGTCTAAGAGTGGCTGATGAAATCCCGTGTAAAAAAATGGTTTATAGGATTACAGGATCTTTCGAATCAACAGGTCTCCCATGTTGATTCCGAAGTGTAAAGTGGCCCAACAGGTCTCCCATGTTGATTCCGAAAGTGTAAAGTGGCCCTGTGGCGCTGCCTGTTTCTCCCACACTAGCTATGCATTGCCCTCTTCTTACCAATTTCCCTTCCTCTGTATAAATCTCGCTGTTATGCGGATACAGAAATAATGCAAGAGGCCTAGTTCCGGAATCTGGGTTGCCAAGCCTCAACTCAAGCTGACTAGCTGAAGCACATTTGTTCAATTAGAATAAAGGGAAATGAGCTTGATTTCGCAACTATCTTACAGATATAAATATAAATAATGTAGCAGTGGCCCACAAAGTTTAGCTGCAAGAACGGAGTATGGTTTCATACAAATCCAAGTGAAAGGCATAGAGCAATAGCTGCATGAAGTAAGAGTTTGAATGCTTCAGTAAAACAGACTGAATCAAAGCAAGCCGAACTTGAATTTTTTTTCCAGCCCAGAGATTAAAAACCCATCCCAAATTGTCTCGCAGAAGCAAAAAAAGGGTTGATGTGGACATCTGAAATTTGAACAGGATCAATTGGGCTCAACTGCTTGAGCTATGGCTTTGTCCAAACAGACATTCTTGGTGAGATCCAGCGACAGGATACCCACAAGCAAAAAGCTCCTCCGAATTGAAACAAAATAAGACTTGGGTGTGGTTTTTTCAACCCACCTACCGTAAGCAAAGGAATTATGTTCAGCTTCCCAATCCGTGTTGCTGCCCTTCGCCAGATCGCTCTTGCATGCCGGAATTGCAGATTCATTATTCCCCTGTTTCGCCTTGGTTTTGTAGCTCTAGATATGGCGGAACCGTTGGGGTTTTGCAGAAAAATCCCCTGCAGGTGCTTGTTTGAGCCTTTGGAATGTGATCAGAGCTTGATAATAGATTGATCAGGGTGTATCGCACCAATTTTGGGTGAGGAAGCTGCAAGAATCTTTGCAAAAAATTGCGCCGGAATCAATTCCAAGTTTACAGGGCTAAGAAATCTCGGGAGCCACAATACATGCATGTCTTCAAGAAAGGCTCAGAAAGACCCGGTGTGGAGGCATAGGCATATGGGTTATCTCCTAGTTCTGACGGTAGTACTCTCCTTTTTTGTGATTTCTGGATCAATCCGGTATGCATATTCTTTAGGAAGCCGTCCCAGCTAAAACAGAGGATTTCTGTTTTGCCAAATCCTCAATCTATTCTACGATCTTCCTGTATTTGCAAGCAAGATTTGAAGGGTCTGGAGAGACGACTTTGGACACCGCCTTCTCTGTGGTCTGTGGTCTGGATCCAGCTGTTGCCAGGCGTCGTGGTTGGACCCCGTAGATCGCTCCCAAAAAACAACGTGGCAGAAAAATATGGTAAAAGATTGCGGCGCAGAAAAATTATGCGCGACAAAAACAGAAAATCAAAATTTGAAACTCACTTATATATGTGTAGATGAAATCAAATTTTACAAAAACAACATTGTCCAACCTTATGCCTCGGCAATGTCGGGCACTTTTTCTATCTCATGTTACTGTCATGTCCTAATGGATCTTCATATGTCCCTTTCATGTTAGAGTGCTTCTTTTAGAAATATGTGTTCTCGAAAAGTATTTGTCTATATCAGAGGTTTTAGAAATACAAATATTGATGTGAACATTGAAGCTAAAACATTTACAGATTTTATGCCTACAAGAATTTATCGCGGCGGTTGTCACCGCCGCTAGTTTGTGTTTTTTTGTTTGTGTCTTTAAGAAAAAAAAGGGAATAGTCATTGATATTCCATCATGCACACTTCCTTCAAATTAATTAAGCATTACAAACAACTCATAAAAAAATTCACCATAATATTATAGTTGGTCAATAACAATGATGTCATTTTCCTAACCTTATAAATTTGAGTACATGCGATAATGATTTTTAGTTGGGAACACGTGATGTATTCAAGTGCCTAGTGTGTGTTCAAATGCGTTAAAAATGTTCATCTTATTCATATGAAGCAGACATTATAGTTTTTGAGGCCGGATGTTACATTCCATTAGAAAAACTCAAATGTGTGGAATTTGTTTAAAATAGTCAGCAGTCTGTGGGTTCAAAAAAAAAGAGAAGCTATATGGAATGACACGTTTAATATAGAAAGACCGATAGAGATTAAAAAAAAAAAAAAAAAAAAAAACTTTTCAATGACATGGACAACATACCCAAGTTTAATACCTTAAGAGGTGGGTAAAGTGAGGTGGGTAAACTTATGAGGTGGAATGGCATGTTTCAATATTGAAGGCTTAAACGACTACATTGCTCAGCGGTATAGTGAGGGGACGAATAATCTCTTACCTGTAGTATCAACAATAATTTGAATTAGATTTGCAAGTTAGAAGACGAATAATTTCTATTAGAAAACTGGCACACATTCTTTGGATTCAAAAGAAGATATGTGTGCATTACATCTGTTGAATTCAAATCGTACTCATCTGCACGGCCTGCACTACACTGCCCAAGCATCTGCATGAGCACCTGCATGAGGTGCCAAAGCCACAGGTAGCTTACATTTACCTTTGTGTTAGTATCTTCTTATTATTTCTCTTGCAACACTAGCAAGTTCTTTCGCGAACATCATTGCTTCACCTATGTATAACATCCCAGCTGAATATTTTTCCTTGTTGCTTCCGTATCTCAGCTTCAAACACAACCCATTGTCTGATTTATTTATTTTTTTCAAAGTAAATGTTGCATATAATGTGTTCTAATAGTAATGGACCACATTATACTCACTGAAGGCTAGCTTACAATTAAATAATATTACTTCCATGCAACCAAGCATAATTGTTCTCCATTACAAGCCTGTATGGAGCAAACATTTTACTGCGGATATTAATTATAATTCTTGTGCGCAAGGAAGCACATGCAGTACTTCAAAAAAGTAGAGGAATAAAATAAAGTATATTGACAACAATATTTGTAAAGGATGCTGTACCATACAGGCAAATCTAAGTAGTAAAGCAGCTTTTGAATAAACTTGCATACGTTGTCTCTAACTAGACTCATGCGTTGAGAATTTTCGAGCAAACTTCCCAGATTCAATTCGCCTAATTTGTTTATGCAACCACATCTATGCAAATAGAATCACCTTCTCTGGCAAAACTAAGCAAATAGGTGCAAAAGCATGAATACTTTCTCTGGCAGAATTTCGTTCTTACTGTAGATGCATCGAAAGAAGATAAAGATTCAATGCTGATTTGATGGAAACTGGTTCAAGGAGTGTATAATGCCTTGGAGTTCCTTATGTGCTCTAGGTTCAAAATCTTCCGTGAATTAATGCCATTCTTTTTTTTTTCATGATTCATATCAGCTTATGTGCCAAGGTTCAAATGGCATGAATGCTTCGTGACCTTATGGTAGTGAATAACTTTGTAGCTCTGCAGATCATATTCAGAGATCTCAAAGCATTTGACCATTACTGGATGGGTATGAGGAAGAGAGATGGTGGGCCTGCATTATTCGAGAATTCGTCACAAATCATAGTCTGGTCAGATTAACAATTTGTAGATTAATGATCTGACATTAAAAAAAGCCCTGATTTGAATAGATTAGGGAACTTATCAGTAAAATATTGGCGGAATCATGCGGGTTCCGACTTCCGATAACAATCTCAGGGTTCGACCGGAATCAGTGTCTCAAATGGATGGCAAGAATCCATGGCCGGCAACATCCTGGAACCTAAGAAACGCAAATGAAAAAATGTAGATTGATTCAACTAGAGAGGCAAACTTGTGCTGGAATTAAACGTAGAAGGACTGAAAGACAAACCGGTCGGAACAACATTGAAACACGAATATTTGCGAAACTTTACCCTCACAAGAGCAAAATTCGATTTTGTTGATTCTGCCCAGCGCCGAAGTCTCCGCCAGAAGCTTTTCCAGAAATTTGTCATGTCGTTTTGATGAAGGGAGGTGCACCCAGATCTGTACGTACGATTCTGAAAAAGGTCTAAGAACCCTAAGAACCCTCTTGCCCTAAATCGTCAGAAGCCTTCTAGACGCAGATTCATAGTCGGCCGGCAGTTCAAAGTCGGCACATACATGCTGCGTCAATCTCGCTTTGAAGAAGGCGGCCTCTCTCTTTTATACGAAGCCAAAGGATTCTGGAACCTGCACCGGAAGCTTCTAACATCTTCTACACAGAACTAAGAAACTTCTAGCACAAACTATTTCCTTCAAGAAATTTTAAGAGCTTACACGTGTATAGAAGAAGAAGAAGAAGAGATTTTAACGTCACGCCACAAGGCAGCGTCCTATCGGACATGTGACACTTTACAACACACCCAGATGGGTCCTGCCCCCACCACTTTACATTGCTGAAGTGGGTCCTTCCCCCACCAACTTTACATTGTATAAGTCTAACCAATGATATTCAAACAATTAGCTATCTTTAACCTGGCCCCTTATCCTCCATATTACAATTATATATTAGAGATAGAGGGCTGCCTGACTTGACCAACATTGGTAATCTGGGTCCTTGAATATGCCAAGGGTCGATATGGACCGTTGGGATTGTGTGGGACATTAAGGTGAGCATCGTTGATAATCGAGGCCATCCTGGCCATCAATTTTTGCTGATGTGGCAAATCAAATGGCCACACATGCAAGAGGGCTGTTTCAGTTTACAGTAGACTGTCGGGCGGGAAGCTATGGTTGCGCAAGGCCGTTCTAATAGGTGCTTCCTTCCTATGCCCTTTTTGTTTTGTTTCCCTCTGTCCATCGTTTTATTTTGTGTGCTTGATGTGCTATTGTGTCCGTTATCTAGGGCGAAAATTTCTTTCTGAAAAGGCTCATTGTGTTTGCGCAGATGGTTGGTTCATACGGCTGGAGCAGTGGAGTCCTGCGGCTTCTTCCCTACCCATCCCAATCTTGAGACGGATTTGTCTATGGCAGATGTGGTGGCAGGTGGCTATCGCTATGAACAATTTTGCTCCAAATTTTAGTTCATTTCTTTCTGCCCTGAAGCCAGCATAAGAAGGTTTTGCATCTCTGCGACCATTCGCACAGTAGTTGCCATCATTTGATTGCTCCTTAGAGTCCGGCGTTTCTAGCTTACATTTTGTTTAGATTGCAACATAAGTTTGGTTTTCTGTTAAATGGATGCTCTCTTCTGAGCAAGTATTTCATTTTGATGCCAACTGCTTGGGATGGCCAAGCATGCATAAGCATCTAGAAAATCAATTTGTAAAGGAGTACAATTACATTTTCATCTCTGGAAAGAACATCATGGGCAAAAGTTACAAAAATGGTATAGTCCTTCCTTACTGCATGGCTTCATCTTTATACTTTCTGGTATCCTAGGTAAGTGCATGCATTGTTTATATCACGTGCCATCCATTACTTTAAATCTTGCATGTGCTCATTTATTTGCCTGCTTTCCCATATTAAAGTATTTGTGATTTTAGCCGAATTAAATGCTGAGAAGAGGGGTGTTGCGCATCCTTGGCAGTGTTGTTTGGGCTCATTGTTGCTTGGTTGCACTAAATTTTGCCAGAATTTCTTGGCATTTAAGTGGAAGCTGCAACTTGCTGATTAATCGTCATTTTGAATAATAAGTTGGCAGGCATTGATTATGCTAATATTTTGTTGAGTGCCCAATGATTATGAGGAGGCAAGAGTAAGGAATTCTAAATTAAATTAGGAGATGGCTTGCCCTTAGAACAATGATTAAAAAAAACAGGGGGATGATGTATTGTAAAATTGATGCTGGAACGACCATTTACTGTGGGACACCAAGTTGTGCTCACATGCATATGGATTGCAGTAGCAACTCCTTTCAGAACTGGCAAGACTTCTCTTCTCATATATCACAGAGCATAATAGAGCATGATGGCTTGAATAAGTTTGAACTAGTGTTTAGCCTATATCAAATAGACAATTTTTGCAGCATGAAGATGAAGGATTGTGTGACGCTCCCTGAATATATACGACCCCCGGCCGTATACATACGGGGACTTTCCCCTCCCATGGCGACCATCTCGCCATGAGCAGGGCCCTCCGTCTAACCCGGGCCATCTACGTAGAGATGCTCGAGTGAAGGACACGGAGGGGTCATTCGGCCCACGCCTTCGATGGGCTCCTACGTCGCGGAAGCATGAATACAAGGGTTAGCACACAGCATAAATCATATATAAATAACCACCACGAAGGGTGGCGCATCCATCCAAATACCAACGGCAAAGAATATGCATCTAAACTAAGGAAGCACCCCAAACCCCAGGTTCTACCCCGGTTCAGACTCTTGTGAGGATAGACTGACGGCTCGGCCTCAAGAGATCAGCAGACAGAGGTATAACCTGGCGTTGGCTGGCATAGAACATCGGCTAGGGTTGTCCACTCCATCCGCCCCTCACACACACTTTGCGATGGGTCGGTTCACGCTATGGCTTCGCTATAGCCTTCCCGAGATGCGTGCTCGAGGTATCACCCCGCCGAGCCTACCGGTCCGGGATGAGGCAGTCGGGAAGCGCCCCTTCCGTGATCACAAGGGTTCCATGGGTGAGCTAGAGAATACGTGCCGCATCAGCGACCCCCGCATCCATACCCGACTTACTCACCCTAAATCTACTCAAAGTGCAAGGTGCCCCATACGGGTCACACCTCTACACCCAGGGAGTGTCAGACCCATACCCGCCCTCTACGTGGACCGGGCCATCGGGCCTAGCCCATCAGAGGAGTCTCGGAGCCTTTTATGTTCGTGCAAGACCCCACCCCCACTTCACCACCAACAGTGTCCCTTCTCGGTGCTAAGCCGCACCATAGCATCTACGACCGGTGGTCTCTGGTCTCTTGTACACAGGCCGCATCTAACGGGATGCTACAGGGCTCTATCTAGGAGCATACTACAATAAATGGGCTCAGAGGTCTCTACCCCCTGTGATTCCCCCATTCCAAGAGTAATACTACGCAAAGAACTATCAATCCATCCTTTAAGAGCAAAACCAGAATCAGAATATAAAGAGAACTTACCTTTACAACCAAGGGTTAGCTCCTACGAGTAAAACACAGAGAGAACAAACAAGACAACACAACAAGTGCCCAAAAGGGACGCTACCCTAGAATATCAACCTATACTAGCCACCCACCTGTATTCCTGCTTGACCCGTTATCGTTTGGTGCCTCCATCCTTCTGAAACTCGATGCTCACCATCATCACACAGTGCAAGTACTTGGGCAAGGTGGCGCTTTCACCAATCACAAGGTAGGCGCCAATCGCTTTGGTGGCGCCACTTTGGTCACAAGGGTGGCGCCAACCGCTATCGCTCAAGGTGGCGCCGGCCGTCACAAGGGTGGCGCCAACCGCTATCGCTCAAGGTGGCGCCACCGGGTCACAAGGGTGGCGCCAACCGCATCTTGCTCAAGGTGAATTGTGGCTGATATGGGAGGTGGTGATCCACCTTAATGGTCCAAAGTAGCATCACCATGCTAGCCAATCGATTTTGGCCAGGTGGCACCTTCCCAAACCATAATTAGCCTAATTATCCCTTTTAAATATTAGTTCCTTAATTATAGGTTATTATCCTTAATAAATAAATTAGCATAGCTAATTTAATCCCTTTTAGGTCAACCCCCTAGGTTACCATACCCCATGGTGGCGTATCTATTCTGGGTGACGTGTCAATATATTTATACATATGCCGTATAAATACTTGGAACGTCACATTTTCTCCTCTTTAGAAATAATGTTGTCCCCAGCATTGGGGTTAGATACAATTGTAGTAAATGACATTATGAAGGAAGGAAAATCCTTATTTCAGAAAGTAATATATTAAAACTTGAAAGTTTAAAATGCTTTAAGCAATCAAGTGCGCCTCACATGATTATCCAAATCAAAAAGAGTTCAAGGACCGAGGTCCAATACTAACATCAGAGTAGCAACAAAACAAGATGTGTAGACAAAATAAAACTGAAGAGTTCGGGCCATCAGCAACCCTCTAACATCTGCAGTCACGTCATCGCTCAATCGGCCCGCATGTCGAAGATATCAAGATATATAATTAGATTGTGGTTGAAGGGACCACCCCCTTAAAAAAATGAACTCTATCTACTAGGGGACCTATCATGTCTATGGTTTGCAGTTCATTGCAGCATAGGGAATGGTCAAGTTCCCATTGTAGCCGAGATGAATGCAGGCTATCACCTATATGCTCTCGTAGCAAGTCGTGGTCAGGTCAACATTGACGGTACACCACGTCCTAGAGAACACAAAGGTGATCTCATCATCGGTAACGATTATTATCTACGATGCATCTACCCCTCTAGAGCGCTACTCTTGGCAATCAAGCTTCCAAGCTTACCACCGGGTGCGGGGTTGATAGCATCGTTGATGGTGCGACCTTGAGATTCCCGCATGAAGTCCGGATAGTGCTTGTCAAGGTCTATCTTCATCACCCAAGTAGCATCCTCAACTGGTAAGTGCTTCCACTTAACCAAGTATTGCAACATTTGAGTTCTTCTGGTTTGTTTATAAGCACGATCAAGAAGAGCTTCCGGCACTATTTCCAACTGCTCCTCTGTCATTTCTAGGAGGGTTGGGGTATCCAAAACCTCCTCTGGATCAGGGGTGTGTTGTTTCAGAAGACTCACGTGAAAGACCTTGTGGATCTTCAAGCGGGGCGGCAATTCCAAGCGATATGCCTGCTCTCCAACACGCTCAGTAATTTTGAACGGTCCAGCCCATCTAGGTGCCAACTTCTTGCAGTTGCCAATCTTAAGCTTGGCTTGTTTCACCTTAATCTTAAGCCAAACTGATTCACCCACCTGGAAAACGCGTGGGGTTCTGTGCTTATCAGCTACACTCTTCTGACGGCTACGTGCAGCTAATAAATAATCACAAACTTCTTCGACTAGCGCTTGCATCTCCAAGAGGAGTTGTTGAGAAACCTCCACTTTAGAAACGGGGTTATGCCATGTGTCTGGAGTAAGACATTGATAGCCATAATTTATCATAAAGGGAGACATCTTGGAAGATTCCTGCTTCATGCTGTTGTAGGCGAACTCGACCAGATAAATATAGTCAGCCCACTGTGATTGCTTACTCCACACATAACTTCGCAGCATGTCCTCTATAATGCGATTGGTACGTTCTGTCTGACCATCTGTTTGAGGATGATATGCCGTACTCATAGCAAGCTTAGTCTGGATAGTAGGAAAGAAATCTTTCCAGAAAGCACTTACAAATTTGGGATCCCTGTCGGAGACAATAACTCGTGGCATTCCATGTAATCTGAAGATCTCCTTGGCAAACAGTAGAGCAGTATCGAAGGCGGTATCCGTGGTACGGCATGGCAAGAAATGAGCCATTTTCGACAATTTGTCGACCACTACCATTAACGCATCATATCCACGGAGAGTACGTGGAAGGCCCACAATGAAATCCATGGTGATGACTTCCCACTTGGCGTTGGGCACATCCAGAGGGTGCAACTCGCCTGGAATCCTTAACTGCTCAGCTTTCGTCTGCTGACACACCTGACATTGCTTAATATATCGGGCAATATCTTTTTTCATAGAAGGCCAGAAATAGCTGGAACGAATCTTAAAGTAGGTCTTCATAAAGCCTGCGTGTCCAGCTATTGGACTGTTGTGTGTGTCATGAAGAATGAGTTTACGTACTCCTGAAGTCTCAGGTACACACAACTTATCCTTGTAATATAACAAGTTGCCTTCTTTCTTATACGAACGGAAAGCTTCACGCTCTTTATCTGTGCGAGCTTCCTTAGCCAGACTATTCCAAACTTCACAGAACTCGGGATCCGTGGCCAAGGTGTGTTCTATCTGTTTTCCAAACTCACTGGTGAGTGTAGAAATTGCATTACAATGGGTTCGGGTTACCAAGGGATGGCGTGATAGTGCATCCGCAACCACATTGTGCTTGCCAGGCTTATACATGATCTCAAAATCATATTCCTCCAGAAATTCCATCCATCTCCTCTGACGGAGGTTGAGATTGGGCTGGGTGGATAAATAACGGAGACTTTGGTGATCCGTATCCAACTGGAATCTCCTACCAAGAAGGTAGTGTCTCCATATCCGCAGAGCACGGACAACAGCTAACAGTTCCTGATCATGGGTAGGGTATCGCTGTTCAGTGTCGTTCATTTTCTTTGAATCATAGGCAATAACCCTCCCCTCCTGCATTAGGACTCCACCGGTAGCAATCTTACTAGCATCCGTTGCCACTAGCTTATCCTTTTCAGGATCAGGCAATGTAAGGACTGGTGCAGACGTTAAGGCATCCTTAAGCTTCTGAAAACTCATCTGGACTTTTGCTTTCCAATGTTCCATCCAATCCTTCACCTTCTCGTGCTTTGTGAGATCAGTAAGAGGCGCGGCAATTGTTGCAAAATCCTTAACAAACTTGCGATAATATCCCGCTAGTCCCAAGAAACTTCAGACTTCCGAAACATTACCTGGAATAGGCCAATCCCTTACGGCTTCTATTTTTGCTGGATCTGTAGCAATTCCCTCTGCTGAAATGATATGCCCCAAATAATCCACCTTGGGAGTGGCAAACTTGCACTTAGAGAACTTGGCAAAAAGTTGGTGACGCCTTAACTTTTGTAGAGCCAACCTAAGATGTTGCTCATGCTCCTTCAAAGTTTTACTATAGATGAGAATGTCGTCGAAGAAAATAACAACAAAATCATCCAAATATTGGCGGAAGACGTCATTCATCAACCGCATGAAAGTTGCAGGGGCATTAGTTAATCCAAAAGGCATAACGGTAAACTCATAATGCCCATATCTAGTGCGAAAAGCAGACTTATGGATATCCTCCTCCTTTATCCTTATCTGATGGTATCCGGAGCGTAAATCAATCTTTGAGAAATATTTGGCCCCTTGCAACTGGTCCATCAGATCATCTGCCCTAGGCAAAGCATAGCGATTCTTGATGGTATGCTTATTGAGCTGCCTATAATCAATACACATCCTCAAGGAGCCATCCTTTTTCTTAACAAAAAGGATAGGGGCGCCAAAAGGCGAAACACTAGGTCGAATGAAACCTAGGTTTAGTAGCTCCTGGAGTTGTTTCTTAAGCTCTGCCAACTCTGGAGGACTCATTCGGTACGGGGCCTTACTGGTAGGCTTAGTACCTGGTTCCAAAGCTATCTCGCATTCTACCCCTCTAAAAGGAGGAAGCTTCTGAATCTCATCTGGAAAAAGATCACTAAATTGTCGGAGAAGGTTAGCAATCCCCTCTGGCAAGGTATCGATTACCTGCTTCTGTTTAGCATCTGACTCAATGGAGGCAAGTCTAATGACGCAGAGGAGCTTGTCCTTGCGTATAGCTTTATCTAACTGCCTGATGGTGATAGACTGCATAATGGGATTTAAGGAGTCACCTTTTATAGTCACGCGGGCTCCCTTAGCGGCGTTGAAGGTAACTTCCCGTTTCTCGCAGTCTATATTGGCTTTTGCAGATGCCAAGAATTCCCTACCAACAATAAGATCATACTTGCCAATATCCATTAACTCGGCACCCAAAGCAACTGGTGCACCGGGCAACTGCATCTTAAGGTTAATGCGACGGCCATGAGTGTGCCTGATCTTACCACTGGCTAGCGTGACTGGCTTTGGTCGGGATCTCAATATTTCAAGCTGCAATACTTGGGCCATTCTAGGAGAAGCAAAATTATGTGTACTACCCGTATCCATCAAAATTATGAAAGGCTTACTGTCTACTTGGCCTATGGTGGAAATAACAGAAGGCTGAGTTTCAGCGTTGCCAGTTTCAATGGCTGCAAGGATATGGGACTCACCGTGAATGTACTCGGGAGCCTCCTCCTCGACAGGTAGAGTCGACTCGAGATCGTCCCAATCAAGGTCGGCCATGGCCAGCTGGGCAGTCTGTGTGACATAAGGGCAATTCTGCATGTAGTGCCCGGGTCGCATACACCTGTAACATGCCTTATCTCTGCGTAACTGATCTCGGCCCTCTTTGGGAATAGACTGTAAGAGATTCCGAACTTCCTTGCCGACATTATCCGGTTTGTCGGGCATGTTGAAGGTGACTTTCTTTTCCTGGCGGCCGTAAGAGTTCTGCTGAGAGGGCCCCGGACTTGGCGAGCGGGGTTGGTACGGCGTGGACGGGCGTGGCTGCGAGTAAGGGACAGGACGCGGGTACTGGTTCCTTGGCGTGTCCTCCTCGAGGCTCAATGCCTTAGCCTCAGCCTCTGCAACTGATTTCGGGTCTATGGCCTTAACCATTCGCTTAATTGATGGGGCCAATCCTTCAATGTAGCCCTCCACCGCCCTCTTTTCATTCATCCCTGGTACATACAGCCTCAAGCGCATGAACTCATCAGTGTAGGCCTGAACTGACATACCCTTCTGCTCTAGCCTGTAGAAGGTCTGGATTTGTTGGCATTTGTGCGCACGAGGCACATAATGCGACTTAAAAGCTTTGGCAAACTTTTTGAACTTGCATCTGCTTCTGTCCAGATGCTTGGCTCTGGCATAGCTCTTCCACCAAATGCGGGCAGCGCCTGTAAGGTTTTCGGTATCCTTTTCTGTCATGCCATAGGATTTGCCAAACTCCTTCATTTCGTCCAACCAGGACTCTGCATTCAGTCTGCCCCTAGATTTCCCATCAAACTGGGCCAGTTTCCTATTCTTCCATATACTAGTTATGGCCGTATCAACCGTCTTGCGGTACTCCTTATCTCGGCACTTTGCATGGTCACCGGATGATACAGACGACTCAGAAGACACAGAAGTGGCTGATGGTGAAGAGGTAGCACTATCCCTTGAGGAACTTCTATGGCGTTTGGAACGGTGCTTCCTTCGTGCGGGTACAGGGCTTGGTTCAGGTGCAAGTGGCTGCTGGGGTGGTGGGCTTGGCGGCGACGGAGGTAACTCCGGTCCATCCTCCTGTACATGTTGCGGAGGGTTGGCATTCAACACATAAGTTTGTAACTTGACTAATTGCCTCTTCATCAACATAAGTTCTTGCTCCGGTGTTAGTCGACTGGCGTTCGAAGGTGTCTGCCAGGCGGCATTGCGTGCCCCGTCTATATTGAGTATAAGAAGGTATAAGCAGAACTACAGCGACATCAAGTCTCACAAAGAATGTCATATCGGATAGTATTTAGAGAAAGTAGATAGAAGAGTACAACAAAAAAGGTTTTTATTATCAGAGTCATTACATTAAAAGTCCCTTACAACTCAAAGTTATATATCACAGGGTTAAACACTTATTATTATTAAAATGTTTTATAAAAGATATTTTTATATTCACAACCTCCAAAAATACATAGATAAGTTACAACAGTTGTACAATCAGGCAAAAAAAACGATCGCCTAGTCACCGGAACTCCCCTCGGATCCGTCGTGCCAGCTGGAGGTCCTTGGGCATGATGGTAACCCTCTTTGCGTGTATGGCGCAAAGGTTGGCGTCACTCAAGAGTTCGATGAGGTAAGCCTCGGCAGCCTCCTGGAGTGCGAGGATTGCAAAAGCTTGGAACCTCAGGTCGGTTTTAAAATCCTGGGCAATTTCCCGCACAAGCCGCTGGAATGGGAGCCGACGAATCAATGGCTCAGTTGACTTCTGATACTTACGTATCTCCCGAAGTGCTACCGTGCCCGGTCGGTATCGATGGGGCTTTCGCGGCTTGAGGGTCGCCTTCAGCGATGGGAGGGATTTCCCACCTATTGTTGGATACTTTGCCCGCTGGACGATCTGCTCTCGCCTCTGAGCTGATGTCTTCTTGGCAATGGTGGCATTCTTTTGCAGACGGGTCTTGTAGCCCACACCTCCCTTAACGGGTTGGGTGTTCTTCCTCTTCAATGTCCTGTTACCCCACTCACTATGCTTCCCATTCTTGGGGCTTCCCTGTGGCTCTACCGATTGATTCACGTTGTCAGCCATGTTCTGGTCTTCCTGGGGGTTAACATTCTGGCCAGCACCTAGGTCCTGTTGGCGATCAACATCTTGATGCTGCTGCTGATCGACTTGCTGGTCGGGTTGCTGATCCACCTGCTGGTTCCCGCTTTGTTGGTTTTGGCCATCTTCCTGTTCTTTACGGAGCCGCTCCCTCTCTTCTGCATCCCTGGCCTCTTTGTCCAAGCTCATTTGTATTCGCCTGGCAATCTCTGTATGGTACCTATCCGGCCGCGCTCGCATGTCATCTTGCAGGAAGTCCATGCGGGCTTGGTCAAAATGAGGTGGAACACCCTCAAAAACGAAGCTATTAAGGCCCTCATTCCAAAAGAAGGGAGGAAGATTGAAGTAGTCTTGATACACAAGTACACGGCCCTTACCCAGGTAATAGAAGCGGTTCTTCCGTGCTCCCGGTGGGGCACTAGCTATTTGCTGCAAGTCTTCTATCCTAGCAAGGTGCATGATCCTTTGGGCCTCGTTCCGGATAAGCTCGGCAGGGTCCTCATCTGGTCCTGGCGAGGGATAAAACTTAACCACGGCCCATGCACGATCCGGCTGCTCCACGAGAGTGTAAGCCTGATCTGGTTCGTTCAACTTTATGAGGAAGCGCTCATTGAAGTGGAAGATAGGGTAAGGGATTCTTCGACCTTCGACAAAGTGCTTCACAAAGAGATCAAGAACAGTATCTACTGTAGGGCTGTCGTCGGCAAGATGCTCGACTAGCGCGCCAAACAACTGAAACACGTTCATCTTATTTAAGTCTATGGTTAGCTTGAAGCGCGACATGGTTACACTAACAAGGAACAGCAAGGGAGGGAGAAGGTAAGGCGCTCAAGGGAGGATGGGCGGCGCTAAAAGGGTAAGCAAGGCCGCTGGGGCATAGAACAGGTGCAAGGTAGGCGTGGAGATCAGCTATGGCGAGTTTGGAGCTCAAGTCCGGCGGCTATGGCGGAAGAGGGCGCTCAGAGAAAGCACACGTTCAAAAAGATGGTTCAAAATTAAAATTTTAACTTTTAACTTTTTATTAATTTTTTTTTTTTCCAAAAATAATTTTTTTTTTTTTTTTTTTATAAAAATTTTCAAACGGGCGCGTATAAAAATACGCGCGATCGTATGGGGCGCTGCGTTACTTATACGGCCTTAACTTTTCAAAATAAACACCTCCGAGGACAGCAGCGCCCCTTTCGATTTTTCGGCGGCCTGTTGTCTTTTTGACCTCGGGAGACGTGCCCCCTAGGGTAATTAGGAGGTGCCCGATCCATTGGAGCCGTTTTCGCCTTCATCCGAGCTACCCACGGAAAGTTATAGCTCTTCCAAACTTGGGTCTTCCAGTCGCCCTAAACTTCTTAAAACTTACATCATATTACCTTAACCTAGCACAAAACCAAACATCAGAGAGCCAAACAATCGCTCTAGCTTAAACTCTCTCTCCTGACTACCGAACTAGCGAGTTAGGGTTTGGTCAGTGCTATGATTTCGAGTAACCGAAATCACGGCTCTGATACCACTGTGACGCTCCCTGAATATATACGACCCCCGGCCGTATACATACGGGGACTTTCCCCTCCCATGGCAACCATCTCGCCATGAGCAGGGCCCTCCGTCTAACCCGGGCCATCTACGTAGAGATGCTCGAGTGAAGGACACGGAGGGGTCATTCGGCCCACGCCTTCGATGGGCTCCTACGTCGCGGAAGCATGAATACAAGGGTTAGCACACAGCATAAATCATATATAAATAACCACCACGAAGGGTGGCGCATCCATCCAAATACCAACGGCAAAGAATATGCATCTAAACTAAGGAAGCACCCCAAACCCCAGGTTCTACCCCGGTTCAGACTCCTGTGAGGATAGACTGACGGCTCGGCCTCAAGAGATCAGCAGACAGAGGTATAACCTGGCGTTGGCTGGCATAGAACATCGGCTAGGGTTGTCCACTCCATCCGCCCCTCCTGTGCACACTTTGCAGATGGGTCGGTTCACGCTATGGCTTCGCTATAGCCTTCCGGAGACGCAGGCTCGAGGTATCACCCTGCTGAGCCTACTCCAGGGTTCATGACACCCCGGTCCGATGAGGCAGGTCAGGGAAGCGTCCCCTTCCAGGATCACAGTGGTTCCATGGGTGAGCTAGAGAATACGTGCCGCATCAGCGACCCCCGCATCCATACCCGACTTACTCACCCTAAATCTACTCAAAGTGCAAGGTGCCCCATACGGGTCACACCTCTACACCCAGGGAGTGTCAGACCCATACCCGGCCCTCTACGTGACCGGCTATCGGGCCTAGCCCACTGTAGGAGTCTTAGGAGCCTTTTATGTTCGTGCAAGACCCCACCCCCACTTCACCACTGTGTCCCTTCTCTGGTGCTAAGCCAGACCATAGCATCTACGACCCGGTGGTCTCTTGTACACAGGCCGCATCTAACGGGATGCTACAGGGCTCTATCTAGGAGCATACTACAATAAATGGGCTCAGAGGTCTCTACCCCCCGTGATTCCCCTATTCCAAGAGTAATACTACGCAAAGAACTATCAATCCATCCTTTAAGAGCAAAACCAGAATCAGAATATAAAGAGAACTTACCTTTACAACCAAGGGTTAGCTCCTACGAGTAAAACACAGAGAGAACAAACAAGACAACACTACAAGTGCCCAAAAGGGGCGCTACCCTAGAATATCAGCCTATACTAGCCACCCACCTGTATTCCTGCTTGACCCGTTATCGTTTGGTGCCTCCATCCTTCTGAAACTCGATGCTCAGCTCTGATCACACAGGTGCAAGTACTTGGGCAAGGTGGCGCTCAGCTCAATCACAAGGTAGGCGCTCAACTGCTCAAGGTGGCGCTCAGCTCTGGTCACAAGGGTGGCGCTCAACTGCTACTGCTCAAGGTGAATTGTGGCTGATATGGGAGGTGGTGATCCACCTTAATGGTCCAAAGTAGCATCATCATGCTAGCCAATCGATTTTGGCCAGGTGGCACCTTCCCAAACCATAATTAGCCTAATTATCCCTTTTAAATATTAGTTCCTTAATTATAGGTTATTATCCTTAATAATTAAATTAGCATAGCTAATTTAATCCCTTTTAGGTCAACCCCCTAGGTTACCATACCCCATGGTGGCGTATCTATTCTGGGTGACGTGTCAATATATTTATACATATGCCGTATAAATACTTGGAACGTCACAGATTGGCCAGTAATTTCTCTCACAAAACTTCTGGTCAGTTGCTTATACTCTGTTCAGCTTATGTAAATAAAAGAGCTGGCTGCTGCATGTGTTCTTAGTCCCTTTTTTTTTTTATTATTTCTAGTTTGGGGCCGCGCCTGCACTTATCGAACCATATGCTGCGATGCGAACGCAGCCCAACTCTATAACAGAACCCTGAATTTATCTTGGATGATGGTAAACTCGCTGAAAACTATGGAACATCCCAATACTAGGTTTTTCTATCCATAAAATGCTCATGCCATGGCGGTTCCATCGTGTTATCATGATTGGAAAGCTGCATCAATTGAACATAAATATTCTTATTTCAAGCTCATTCAAGAATCTGGGCTTGTCAGTTAATAAGATTCTTAGGATATTCAATCACACAAAACCAGAAAGAGCTATGGTTTCACCTTATGAGAAAACTTTGCATGTGCTTTCAAGAGCCTATCACCCTCACAGGATTTGAGTTTGGCATTGAGAATGCATGCATACAATGATTGGTCCAATAGGCATTTTCCATAGTTCCATCTTTTTGCAAGTTGAGAATGGATAGTTTTTTCTCATGATGCTTCCTTTTGTTGTTGTGCAGGAAATAGCAAATGTTGCAGCAGCACATTGAACATCTGCATGGAAAATATAAATAGGCAAAATAGAAATTTGGAGAAGGGAAAGGTCAATTCTAGATTGTCTCAAGTAGAAGCCAGATCATTAAACTGCAGTAAGATCTGTATTTAGACTAACACCTTTTCATGTTGATCATTAATGCTAAATTCTTGAGGACCACTGTATGCCTACTGCATTCACAAATCCTTTTCCATAACCATGCAACATATCATGTTCCAAGCATTTCTACAAAGTGACTATTGTCCCACCCACAAACTTACGCATCTGTAAAAGCTCATCTGCCATAAGGTTTCAGTTGCAATCCCATTCCACAATGAATGTAGGGATACTATGCATCTGTTCCGAAATTTAGGCAAAAGCTTCCATCTAACTTAATATTTCTAAGGCAATTTAAAGTTTTTGTCTTTGGAGTTTTGCATAAGTTGATCTATGTCATTCAGTTAATAAATAATGGCCACTTCTATAAAAGTCTCAGAAATCGAAATGTTATTAAAACTAGTTTGTTCATGTATGAGCACATGCTCTAGAAGTTTCCAAATGGCTTGGCGTAGTGGCTATTGTGTAGAAGTATAAGTCATATAAATACTTTTAGATTTGTAAATATACACAAGGCATTGACCAATGATTGCTATAATGATTGAAATTACAAGTTGCAGCAAATACTGGATGTGGCATACCCATGTCAATTCATGATGTTGGAATTGTCGTGCTATTTTTAGTTCCCCTCCCCCCCCCATCTCCATCAAGCATGCACATAGAAGGGTAAATCAAGGTCAACAAGCTAGGATCATTATAAATCTGTGGAGAGCAGTTAACCGTATAAATTTAGGGCATTCTCCTCCAGTAGTAAACAAGAGAGTTTTGATTTGCTATTTTCCTTACCGGACAAGTTCGAATTAGCATCCTTCTACATGTAGCTCAGCGTTAATGCTACTTTCCCTTGCGCCTGCCCCAAAACTTGTATATGTATGTTCAATAATACATATCATGATATCTGACCATAATAGATATCAAAATATCTGACATATATTTCCTCATAATTTTTGTTTTGAATTTCTCTCCGTCTGGTGGATCATCCCATTCTTTGCAAGCAATCCCCCCTCTTGAAGTTGAGCAAGGCCAGATGTGGAAGCGCTAAACGAGGCCCAAACTGTAAGTTGGTTGGCGCATATAGGAAACCGGATTGTTACAGCTCCACAAACTCAAAGAAAAGGTCATCGAAGGAGAATTTGGGAGAGAATCTTGGTTGAATGTGCAAGACCTCTGGTCATAGCATTTAACTGCCAGTTTTAGGCAAAATCGCATGGATTCTAATCACCCCAGAACATTTGCAAGATTCTGGCTTTGTCTTGGTATATAGAAAAAAAAATTGATGCTTTCTGTTTTTCAACTTTTACCCAAATATTCTTAATATTTGCTCTATGAAGCATGCTCTCTGCAAATTCAGATGCATCAAAGTTGGAGATGGCTGAAATTAGAGCTCAAGTTAGATGACAAGCCTATTTTGGAGAGGCAAAAATGTGTCTTGTTTGGGTAGAGAGAATGGGAAACCTCATGAAAAGTCAAAATACGGAGCAAGATTAGAATGCGGAGCAACACAAACTGAAAAATCACAGCTAGAATGAACAATGCAATGAACCACTTTCTTCAAAATGCTGGCTATTGCATGTTTTTAGTTTGTTCAACTTTTAGTCCCCTAGATATTCTCAAACGTTTCCTTGAACTATGAGATGCAAAACCACTAACAGAAATAGTTGGAGAGTCTTGAGAAACACATATATCATGAAGATTTATAGGCCATTGTTCAAACCCATCATCCAATGCATAAATTTTATCCAACTAATCATCTAATCTAGCAGAAGTAATGGAAGACGATGCTAAATTGATAGGAACATCTGTAGGAAGAAATTGCAAGAGGCTATCAGTTGATTCTCTGCTAGGACTAGAAGTAATTTTTTTTTTGAAGGCAAGGTATTTTTATATTTTATAAATAAAGGTGGTCCAAAGACCTTATTACAAGACTAGAAGTAATTTGGGAAGATGCAATGTGGAAGAAGTTGCTTTAGGAGAACCAAAACTTGATGATCCAAGATGTCGAAGAAGTGCTCACGCTGGCATGACCAAAATCATATTCTTATGTTCATATTCAATAAACACTTGATGTGGATCAAATAATTAACTTCTTAACTGCAGAAAGATAAAATAAAAATGAACAAATTAATGCTTTAAGTCAAATTAACTTAAGTAATGCAGCCACTCCAAATTTCATCTCATACCATATAGATCATACACATAAAAGCCCAGGACACCAGATCTTGAAAGCTCGGGATATGAACCTGAATCACCATTCAAACTTAAAGGTAACTAAGATTATTATACTTATTCAAAATGCAAACCAGAATTATCATCTATCTACTTAACATGTTCGTAGAACAGAACCTGCTTGGAAAGAAGTTCTAAGCTCTTGCAACTACAGATGTAAAGAATACGTTGACAACAATGAGATATTAATATTTCCCTGATGTAACTAGCTCTTATTTCGACAAGGATATAAATCTTCGAGTTTGGATATTATCAGCAGTACTATAGATAGAATAAATAGAAACAACTTGAGAACAAACCCTCGTAGAAGTCCTTGTAGAAATGACTTAACAAATAACCTGTATAAGTTACACAATGTTAGCTTGTAGGAGAGAATTTCTAGACATTCAGATGTATCATTTCTTACTTTTCAATAAATGGTCTCAAGAAAACTATGGATGCAAGCTACTTCCCAACATGTCCATGTGAATGCAGCTGCTTCATCGCACATGGAGACACTACCACACAAGTTTAAGATGCTTATTTAACGTCATCTGACTTTATACCAAAAGCCTGCATGCACCCAAAGCATTCTAGGGTAAGTGAGTTTGCCATGTGCTGCACATATCCTTTAGTCAATGTACTCCACAACAGCAGACGCCTCATAAACTCTATGCATTTTTCAAGTTCCACATTTACCATACATTAGGGCGGATTTGGGGTCTCAAAATGGCCTCCTATCAGCCATTCCACGTCATATTTCCGCTCCTTTTTTCCCATGCCACCTAGGATACCAAACTCTCATAATTACAGATAAGTCGTATTTAATTAAAGTGGGACAAATCTTGAATTTTGGGACTCGGACTGAAAATGGGACTCACACACCATAAAAGAAATTTCTGAATTGATTGCTTGAATAGAATTACACATGACACACATAGAATTGGGTTACTTGTTTTCCTCATAAATTTTACAAACCACTAGTTGAGATAGTTTTCAAACTTCTCAATATTATGTGCCCTCATACAATGATATAGCATGGAGGTTGCTCATGGCCTTGTCCATCTCCCTTCTTGGGATCTTGTGTGTGTTGTCCTTTGCAACGTGAGAACTTGGATATGACCATACCACACACTCCACCAATTCCCTCCTTTGAGGGTCGCATAATTGCCCTCCACTTCTTCTCCCAAAGATCAGGTGTATTGCTCCTTCAAGTTGCCCTTCTTGTGTCTCCCAATGGGCTCCCAATATTGAATTTGGAATCCGGGGCGCAACTCCTCTCCATCGTGCATAGTGGTGGTTACATCGAGAGTGCCACCCCTAACCATATTGGATGGTCCCTCATCATCGCCTTACTAGCACACAAAGTATCCTTCCTTGATGTCCTCAAAGGGATCCCACTCGGGAAGATCAAACCACTTCGGCTTTGAGGCCTTACTTCCCACAAACCACTTGGAACCCTTGTTGGGACCCAAGTGAGCATTCTTAGACGTGCTTGCACCTTGAGAACCCTCCCATCTTGACTCGCAAGAACCCGCCTCTTAGCTCCCTCCCACATGGTCGCTTCGGTTTCCAAGCATGTCACAACTTTCTCCCAAAGACTTGATTAGGGAGTCCATTTGATTTTTCTTAAGAGTGGAGGTGTGCTTTCCATTTCAACATCATCCCAAAGTGTGTTATGTAATCCTTGATGCCCTTCACCAGGTTGGCTAGAGTCTTTGACTGCCTTGAAGGGAGGTAGTGGTTTTGGTTGCCCTTTAGGAATGAGAACTTCACCGCCAAAGACACCCCTTTGCCACAACTCGATACCTTGTACGCAGGCATCCACAACTTGTCACCTGGTCTCCACTTATATTGCATGATTGGTATTCCATCCCTAACCCAAAACTTGAACTCGGTGGCTTTGTGTGTCCTCATCAACCGTCCTTACCATCTAGCAAGTATCCTTCTACAAATGATTTCAAATCAAGCAACCTCATCCATCAAGAAAGCCATTGGGTTGGGGTCAATGCAGCTCTCAAACACATCCATTAGTTCAGGGAGAGTGGTCACGTTTTCTCTCTTGAGCTTGGTGGAGAAAGTTCCAAAGAATCCATCTATATCATCATGCGTATGCCCAACCATCATGAATCCCACTTTCACAACTTTGAATACTCCCACCTGTCAAGTATGACATTGCCCCAAACATCCATCTATTCTTGTTTTCTTTTCCAACAGGTTGTCCAACTGAACACATAGCTCCTCAGGCAGTGATTTCTCAAGTAAGGGGAAATCATCCCAAGTCCTCCTTGATTCACTAGACACCTTGGATGTGAGCTTTTTTATCTGCCTTTGGTAACAAAGCGGTTGATCATCCATCAAAGCCTCAAAAATGGGTGCTGAAGGGGAATACCTCCTCCCTTCTATCGATCCTTTCTCTAGTGTTCTCAGGCACTTGAAAATAGAGAGCTCACATGGAAGTTTGGAT
The DNA here is from genome assembly GCA_021234155.1 of Isoetes taiwanensis. Taxonomy (NCBI): domain Eukaryota; kingdom Viridiplantae; phylum Streptophyta; class Lycopodiopsida; order Isoetales; family Isoetaceae; genus Isoetes; species Isoetes taiwanensis. Next base: position 5,362,298 of record JAJEKV010000020.1, on the reverse strand, counting down.
CATCTCTCCATAGATCAAGCACAAAATGACCATATGTTCCAGTTCCATGACCATGTGTTAATACACCCGCCGACTTTACTTTCATCCGAAAAGCGTTTGACAACGCTTGGGTAAAGGATCTAGCTTTGGCAAGAAAGTCTTGTGTTGGTCCATCTTATCATGAATTATACACAAAATTTTGTCCGGCTGCATCTCAGAAAATGTTCTCCACTGCCAATACAACTGTCTACATGATATTTGGTCCCTTTGGTGATCTGCAAATTGCTCCCTAATTGCCATTCTTTCTTTCTCTATTGCAGTTGATGCAAGTGTATCCTTGAGTTGAATGCAAGTGTTGCACTTTGAGAATGGCATGTGTTGTAGGACACTCACGTCCGAGAAGTGAGTGCTCCATAACTTACTGAAATGTGATTGAGAAAGAGGCCTACCTCCAAGAGGTTTCTAGGATGGAGTTGACCTCCTTAAGGCACTCCTTCGGATATAGTGTTGTGGCAACACTCTTTGCACCACTCGCACACCGTGCTCGTTCACCTTCGACTTGTGAGGCATAGATTGAGACATGTATCTCACAAAGCTCTCGAAGACTGCAATGGCCTTTAGAGTATTTGCTCTAGTTTTCAAAGTGAGTGCATTACCATGTTGGAACAAAGTGTGCCCTTTTCTAACCTGCTCCCAAGATCACAGAAAATGAAGACTTGCTCACCCCAAGAATCCATCTCAATGCTCTCATACATACCTTCATGCCCCTCAATTGATATAGTAGCCAGTCCCGTGTTTTCATCATAGCTGGAATTCCTACACAAGGAGTAAATGAAATTAATCCTATCTTTTGAAGTCGTCCAATGTATTGGGACCTTATCTCCGACGAGGTCATCCACATTGTATTGCCTTTGTGCAATCTAGGTTGCAACACTCTTGTCCCCTAATTGCCTCCGGTTTTCTTTGGTTGGTGCCATACTTTCCATCCTTTCTAAATATTTGTCACTTCTAGGCCTCTTGGGCACCTTTGGCTGCCTTTTATGAAAGACATAGCGCTCTCTTCCTTGTGATCAAAGGATGCTCATCGACCACCAAATCTTCCACATGGCCTTGGGTGGGCCTTGGGGTGTGTAGTTCAAGGGGCAATCTAGAGTATCACCATTCTTGTGTGTAATATATCTAATTGGCCATCTCAACTGAGCTTGGGACTCCAGCAGCCCTGAGCACACAATGCAATCACTAGAGCTTCCCTGGGACATGATTGTATCAACTTCGATAAGAAGCTTCACAATGCCAACTCCAAGATGTTCATCTCCCAGCCTCTCATCATTCACACTATCAAATGGATCAACTGCAGTTATTATACCCTCTGCAAATACCGTCTGGTTGCAAGGGTGCAACAAAAGGCAACCCATCTTCCTCCATTGGAGCCTAGGGCAATGGCCTCCCACAAGGCACCCAAAAAGAAAACCTATATGGGTTTTTACCCTAGTTATATATGAAAAACTATTTAAAAAAAGCAATGCGTCTTTGTGGGTTGATATCATTAAAAACCTTGTGTGGTTTCCTTGTATATTTTTTATATAATGTTTGATAAGGTGGTTTTCTAACACGGTTAATAGTAACAGTTAAATATGAAGCTTTATGTGTATGGTTTGTGAATGTGGTAATAAGACGTGGTTTAGTATAGTGTTATGTTAATGTGGTTCTTAGAGTACTAAACTAGCATGGCTAACTGATGTGGTAAATTTATATGGTCTTCAATGCGTTTAGATGTCACCAGGCATGATTGTTTGATGGCTTGAAGCCTTGCATGTTTAGTAGATCGAAACCATAATGGTTTTAGTATAAATTACTAGTGTTTCATCTTCCAAAACATTTTAAGTTAATCTAGAAACCATAATATGATGGAGACTCTGCACAATTGATCGCATTGGTGACAGAATTGAAGAATGAAATCTTATCCTTAAGATCGGAAGTGGCAGGAATTAAGGGGACACTTGATGAGCTAACAGCCCTAAACAAAAATCAGACTGCGGAATTGGCTTCCAATCTGCAGAAACCTGCTACCGATTTTAGGGCACAAATCACTGATCTTGAATACAAACTAGCTTCTCTAGTAGCAGAAACAACTAAAGAGCAGATGAAGATACATCAAGCGGAGGTCTCGTCGGAGCAAATGGATCAGGAAATCCGCACCAAAAACCTAAAGATATCTGGTATTCCAGAATCTGAAGGGGAAGAAACCATGGACACGGTAAGACGGTTCTTTTCTGATATGATGCACTTACCTGATCCTCTGTTTGTATCCTCACGAAGACTGGGAAAACCGGGATCATTTGCCCGCCCAATCTTGGTGAAATTTGAATCAAAAGAAGCAAGAGATCGAGTACTCCATCATCGGAATGCTCTAAAAGGTGAAAAAATATGGTTGGACAAAGATTTAACTCCGGCTCAGTTGGAAATTCGCAAACAGGAATGGGCAAAAGTTAAAGAAGCTCGGGATAAGGGTTTAGTGGCATACCTGGATCAAAATGGCAAGGGAATTATCACAAGTAGGAAGTTCAAATAGGAAGTAAGGGATTTGGGAGTTTTCCTATGGAATTCACATGGGCTAACCCAGGCTAAGATAAATGCAACATTGGATATGTGGAAAGAAGATCTATTATGTTTCACCGAAACTTGGGCTCACCAGTTTCGTTTACCACCAGACATACCAGGATACACTTTGCTGAGTCAAATATGGAATGAGAAAACAATAGGAGCGGGCCGTGGCTTTGGAGGAATAGCAATATATAAGAAAGAAGATGCAACTTTTGAGTTTCAGATTATAAAACAAGATCAATATAAACAGTATATATGGATCCGAATACATGGGAGTGGGCAGCCAATTTTTTTGGCTGTATGCTATTTTGCGCCTGAGAATTCTCAAGTTTATAAGATGCTGGATATAGACAAAGAGAATCCGTATGGTAACATATACTCAGATATCTTGGAGTATTCAGCTCTTGAGGAAATTTTTGTCATGGGGGATTTCAACGGCCTGACAAAGACCCAAAGAAGCCAAAACATATGAGGATCTTACAAATTTGCATTTAGACGAGTTAAAGGATCCCACTTATGACAGAAATTCAGAAGACACAACCTCAAATGAGATGGGTTTAAGGCTGATTGAGCTTAGTACCGCATGTCAGTTGCAAATCATCAACGGTCATCTTTCCCGCCTCGAAAAGGCGACATATAAAAAATCATGTGGGCGGGAGCACAATAGACTATTTACTGGCGAAGGATAAAGAACACATTGCAGATTTTTATATTGGGGAATTTCTCCCCGAATCAGATCATGCTCCTTTACATCTTGAGCTAAAGACAAGAGCTCAAAGGGACACATCGTCTCCCATCTTCCACCCTAAACTGAAAGTAAGATATCAGCTTCATGACAATTATAAGGAAATGGTAGAAGACATGGTGGCGGCCGCCACATGGTCAGGCTCTTTGGATACAGATGCTTATCTCTTTCAAGAGATATTGCTCACAGCAGGGAAGACGATTTTTGGGCTTTCTAAGAAGCATACTCGAGGGAAGCCATGTAACTCATGGTGGGATGCAGAATGCACAAATGCCAGGAAGAATTTGACACAATTCTGTATCTGCAAACCAAAGTGGTACAAGGATTTTATAAGGAAAAAGAAGAGAAGTTATTATGCCCATAAGCAACGTGAGTCGCCCCGATCAGCTCACTAAACACCCCAAAAGCTTCTGGAATACTCTTCAAGGCGCTCCCCAAAAGGTCACTTTGGAAAATATAGATCTGCTTAATTTAGTGAAATCTCTATATGAAAAGGATGGCGCCTGCTGCATGCCTAAATTAGCTCCAATGGTGGATCTTTTCACCACTGCTGAAGTCCAAAAACATCTAGCCAAGACATCTAACAATAAAGCAATGGATGCAGACGGTTTATGTGTTGAGCTCCTTAAATGGGGAGGAAGACTTTGGCACTTTTAACAGATCTGCTAAATAAGAGTCTCACTCAAGGACTTCCAGCCAATTGGAGGATCAATAGAGTCCAACCAATTCATAAGGGAGGAGACAAAAAGGACATAGGGAATTACGTAACTATTTTGATAGGCGTGTTCTCCAAAATTCGGGAGGTCTTCCGAAAATAAGTTCAAGACATGGGCGAGCTAGCACGGTGTTCGGGTCTCGATATCATCAAGCTGGTTTCGTGGTAAATCACAATGCGCTAGATCACGCGCTTACGCCCCGACTCTAATAGAAAAAGCTAAGACGCCAAACTCCTCCCCCAGCATGGCATTCATAGACTTCTCAAGGCCTTTGACACTATCCCGCGAAAAAGAACTCGGTGAAAGGCTTGTCCAAATTGGAGTCCCTCTCGAAGTTAAGGCAGCAAAAGATCTCAGTTATATGAAGAGGTTTTGATCAAAGTTTCTTGGGATTTGGACACCAAGATCGGAAGCACAATAGGTGTCCGCCAGGGGATGTCCTTTATCCCCCGACTTTGTTCGGGATTTTCATTGACGAAGTTTGATGATTGGTTGAGAGCAAAATCACTTTCGTGGGCAAAAAATGGGTTCATACCTCATACAATTCCTCCTCTATTTGAGATGATGTGGTCTTACTTGCAAGTAGAAAGACCACACTTCAAAAACATTTAGACAATCTGAGAGCTTTTGTGAAGAGAAAAAATGATCAGAAACCTTGCCAAATCCAAAATCATGGTGTTTGGGACGAGAGACCGGCCTGATTTCACCTACAAAGGACAGATTTTGGAGACGGTAGACTCTTACAAATACCTTGGTATCGATCTTGCTTCAAACTATAGCTGGAAGAACTGTCTTCAAAGAAGAGTCCTGGGTGGGAAAGCGGCCTTGTTCAAAGATGCTAGCAAAATGCAAGAAGGCCTCCCTCACACGATTGGCATTTGAAGTGTATTTTGTTTAAATCCCCGTCCAAACCGTAGTACTTTATGGTGTTCCCATTTGGGGCCCGGATCTCTCATCTCGGATGTGGGCGCAGGTTGAAAGCATCCTAAAACTGTTCCTAAAGATCGAACTTGGGATCAAGTCTCAAATTCCCTATGCGTTGATGCTCATGAAATCGGGCGTGTTCCCACTTGAAGTGGAGGGTTTATATCGCGGCGGTCAATTTCTATAATAGAGTAATGGAACAGGGGATCTGATCGGGTTGTCTCAATGGCCATGGTCAATTCCAATTGGCCACGGAATCTGGCGGCATGGGCCAACAGATGGGGAGCTCGATATATCCACCTGCCCAAAAGATAAGAGAGAACTCAGAAATATTTTAGAAAAATTGGCAGTGCAAAAGCTATGGGCGGTCCCTGGAAAACGGATGCAAATATACAAAGCAAAGGTCAACCACATGGAAACTTATACATGCCAATCTTACTTGGAAGCAAATCTATCCCCAGCTCAAAGAAGATTGATCGCCAGGTATAAAACCGGGTCTCATAGGCTGGCAATAGAAACAGGTCGTTGGACCAAGATTCCAATTGAAGAACGAAAATGCAATCTCTGTGATACAGGATATGTGGAGGATGAGGCATGTTTTCTTAACATGCCCCGCATACGAAGACATCAGGAACAAATTTGAAATAAGTGCACAGGATTTCTATTCACTACTTACTGTAGCACCAAAAAAATTGGGATTGTATATAAGGGCGGTTGACTCACACCGTGCCTTGTTACAAAAATTGTAACTGGTTTTGTTCATGTGCTCCATAGCCTCTCAAGGCTCAAGTGAGCATTAGACATAATAATAATAATAATAATAATAATAATAATAATAATAATAATAATAATAATAATAATAATAATAATAATAATAATAATAATAATAATAATAGTTTCAATATAAAACAGTGTTTAATCTTCTAAAACATTATAAGCTAATTTGTGTAACACCATCTAATTTTATTTGCTTGAGTGTAGTGTTTTCTTTGCCCAAACCCTTCCTAGTTGGTGTGTTCTTTTAAGCGGTTAAGGCCAAATATCACTAATGTTTGATTGTTCAAAGCATAGTCCTATACCCCTAGTGGTTCAAAAAACATAATCAAAAGGGGTATTCCACTAGCTTGCAAAACCAAAAAAATAACAAAAACAAATAGAAAAGAGCTCTAAGGATTTGAACCTCAGTTACCATTACCATTATCTCCAAAGTCAGATACTTCAAAAATGCCTTAAATCACATTCTTCTTATCTATGATATCCTATCCTATGAACATTTCTCCGATAAGAAACTGTTGGTACATCAGTTGAAGCTCCACAACACACTGTTAAACTCATATGTACATTTATTGAAGACCTAAAAAATGTTTAGCAATGTACAATGCTAAACTCAGTTGTACAATGCAAGTATACGTATCACCAACAAAATGCGTTTTAAAAAAGAAAGAACTACAAGTTTCAGACAATACAAAAGACCAAGAATTAATTGCATCTCCAAGGATTGTGTTCTTAGAATCCCCAAAAGCAAAAAACAAATAGCAGGGCCACCTAATACACCAATAACTCGAGCTTCTGCACTTAAAAAGCCTCTTAAGCTTAAAAAGTCTCTCTGCATTGACAATAACACAAGACATTTAATAAAGGGGCAACCTCAAGGATGTCAAATATATCTGGTTCTCATTTTTTTTGAGAGGTCCAGAGTTTCTCATCAAAGCGACTACCATTTTGCAATTTTTTACCAAAAACAACCTAGCCAAAACGAACAAGAATCGTATACGAAAATGTGAGTTTGGTAAGAAAATGAAAATCAGAACAAAATTAGAAGAAATGCTTTGTTTTTTTTTCTGTGTCTTACCAGGATTGTGCAGATCACAAGAATAATTTGGCTGGATTCGAAGATAAACCAACCCATATGTTTCTGTTCTGGCAAGACATCAGATGCGAGAGAATATGGGAAAAATGCCGCAGTCTAGTTAAGTGATAAGACGAGATCCCAAAAAAAAAAAAATGAGCATGGAGGATTACATACATGTGATGTTGGATATTGCAAGAGATGTAGGCAAGGATCTCTGATTCAACTTTCTTCTGCTTTGGTTATCATCTATTTGCTCAGTAGCAGTACAATTCAAGGGTGCATAACTGATTCAAAAGATACTTCAAAGGAATTAGGCAAGATCAAATATCATATCCTAACGAGACGAGAAAAATTTGAGCATTATGTTTTACCTGTTATCTGGAGAAGACTGAGGATGAAACATTAAAAGAAGAAAACCCAGGAGCTAGAACAGCAAATCTGATGCCAAAAAAATATATTACATCTGTAAAAATATCTGGCACCAGAATCCGAACAAACAATAAAAGAACCGGCCTGAAGAAATTCTGTCCTAAAAATGATGACTCTGCTGTAGATTGATGTCTCAAAAATGCTGCCATTACTAAGACATGTACTTAATTAGACCATGATATAATCATGGGAGATCACTGCTCCTCCGAAGAAAATGTACCTGAGGGTTGCTCCTAAGAAAATCCAATGCTCCAGCGGCACCACCACCACCTACTACAGGCATCCCCTAAAGCGGCACAATGGAAGCTAGTTACAAAGCCATGCACATAGTGAAAAAGAACATGCGATGAAGGCAAATAACGACCTGTGGAAACAAGTCTAACGGCGTAGCATTTGGTGCAGGAAGCGGCAAAGAAATTTGCGGCGGCCAACGCGGTCGAGCCACGTGGACCATTAATTCGGCAGCCTCCGGTATGCCCCGGCATTGGAAAATACAAGAGTAAAGAAAGAGAAAAACACAGGATTAACATATGCAAGCATTAAATTCAATTAAAGTACAAAGAAAGAAAGTTAAAACTCACGGAATACAAATATTCAATAGCTCGCTCAGATTGTTATAAGCAAAGACGCAGAGAGCACTAACAACAAGATCTCTCCTCGTCCCCATGTACCACTACCCATGTCCATTATTTGCTGAATTACCTGCTCCAAACCAGTTCCAGCACGAGATTTGATGCACCGACCATACACATCCCTACAAACAAATGTTGTGATTGTCGCCAATAAACGTGATGCATACTATTAGCATGATAGCACAAAATATCATCCTTAACGGAAAATATTTAGTCTGTTATGATTGTTGTGCAAACTAATGAAACAATAAATCAATCCATAACATAATGAGGGTGGTGCAACCCCGCCGCCGGTTTTGATGTTGCTACAAAAAGTGCACGGGTGTAGTTACAGAGCAGGTTTGGAGTCCCACGGGACTGAAAATGCCAAATACGTTGTTTAAATTATTTTCCAAATAGAACAAAAGTATGTAGAATCCTTACGCAGAAGGAACAGTGTAGTCAGCCGGGGGCTTGGGGCAGCTTCTGGTGTTGGTTCCGTGCACCTGTCATAAAAATATTTCAAATAACGTGTATGAACAACTCAAGGGCGTGCTTCTTAACCTTGCCATATTACAAACTTCAAGCAAACCGTAATGCCATACTACAAACTTCAATCAAATTGTAATGCCATACTACAAACTTCGAGCAAATCACTAACACAAAAATGATGCCCTAACACTAGTCAACACTCAAAGAATACAAAACAAACGCACGGAATAAGGGCTTACGGCAGATGTCGAAGATGATGTCGGGCTTGCCTTGCCCTAGGAAACAAATGCGGAGATTATATGTTAGAATTTCCAAAATGGTACCGGGATAAGAATATATAATGTAATAACTTACTTTTGTAAGCATAACCACAAGGAATCCATTCTCCCACACGCTATTAGTTTCTAAAGTTGTTTCATCCTTGAGAACTTTTCCTTGATGAATCGCTGGTCATTGAGCACAAGGGAAGACCTCTTTTCCCCGTGTAGTTTCTATCTTTTTCTTGACATCAATTACCTGAAAATACACGGAGCACATGTTACAACAGAGTGCAAATTGAAAACATAGTTCAAAGCAAGACTTCATACTACTCGGCAAGTACAAATTATGGTACAAAAAGCCCAAATATTTGCTTATCCTCACCGCATGTGAGCTTCAAAATGTTTGAAAAAAAAAAGTAGTTCCTATTTTCTAATTTCAAAATCCCTTAATGCCACACCTAATGCTAGGCATCGTGAAATAACTTGGTTGAACAACTTGTCCTTTCAACCAACAAGCGAGGAAAGGCTCAAAGATCCGCTATCAACTATAGTACAAAAAAATCTAAGCCAATTTTCCATGCCTCACCAAAAGGCAATTAGGTCGCCGATGGCAAAGAACTTAAAAGAGCCAAGGCAGAGGCAAAAAAACGAAACAACAAAAACAGATCCAAAGAGAAACTACTATGTTCCGCAAGGGGAAAGACCCAAGTGGAAAAGGGCAAGCGAATGATACAAGAAGGAAAAAACAGGAAAGGTACCTAAAAGCCTAAGAAGAAGAAAATGAATGAAATGGAATAAAAACAAGAGCAAGGAAAGGGAGGTACCGGGTCAAGGGTTTACATCCGATCAAAGAACTTGCCCTTAAGGGTCTTGATGAAACCTTCATGGTGATGCCGGGCGCCACAGGTGTACAAATTTGCCAGCAAGTGGAACGCCGGAGGGGGGCGTAAAGAAGATTCTTATCTTCTCCACTTCCAAGCAGAAAAAAAAAGGGATCTAAGAAGCAGAGAGAGAAAAACCGTGGATTTAACAATGTCGCCCCGACCCTCTTTTTGCTTTCCTTTTCCAAAAAAATGCACCCTAAACCATCAGCAAAATGGAAATACGGAACTCTCAATGCCACTTTATTTACCACTGCTGATTATTATACCAAGTATTGGTTGTCGTATGAGAGACCAGGTCAACATGTATGGTACTGAGTTGGTCTCCACCTTGGTTGGGGAAATTCCTCCAAATTCTTGTAACCTACTATGTGGATTTAAAATTTCACAACCAAACCTAGTGATGTTCTCGATAATTCTGGTAGGAATCGAGGGAAGTTATGTAGCTGGTAGGCTGGGTTAGATCCAGTAGAAAACTTGATGATTATGTTCAAAAAGAATGTTGACCCAAAGTCTTCATGCCAGTCATGGACGTGCGCTAATATGTACAAGAAATTTATCGTGGCAACCAAAGCCGCCACGAACATTTCTCTCTCCCCCAAAACCAATATTGAAGGACGAGCAAATGCTTATATTTGAGAGAAGGATGAGCATGTTGGGTATTCAATCATAAGTTTATATGCACCTATCAAGCCCAGACCGTCCGTGCGAGACTAGCTCTGCGACCCAGGAGGTTGTCGGACCCATATCCGGCCCACACTCAGTGATCGACTATAAGCCTAGCACACTATAGAAGCCCCAATAGCCGCGATCAGCAAGGCTCTACCCAACCAAGGTGCTCGTTTCCACAGCCAAGTGAGCTCTTGTGCACAGGCCGCATTTAACAGGATTTAAGGGATTCTAGCTAGAAGCATATCTACTACTAGATGGCCTTTAGATCTCTACCCCCGTTAATCCATACAACACAGGAAGAACAGAAAGACAACATCTACTATACATACATCAATTCATCCATAACTTAATCAGAGCATAAAATAGAGACTAATCAAAACTTTATGGACCTTTATATGCACGGGCAAATTCAACTTATAAGCCTGAGGGCCTATTCATTGGATGTTTTCAAAGGAGCCCCACCCATCGTGGTGCCAGTTTCTTATAATGGCCAATCTTGAGCTTAGCTTGCTTGACTTTAATCTTTAACCACCCAGATTCATCCACTTGAAATTCATGTGGCGTGCGATGCTTGTCTGCAACACTCTTTTGTCTACTTCTGGCAGCCAATAAATAGCCACGGACTTCCTCCACCAAGGCCTACAAGTCCGTAAGTAGGATTGTGTCTCATAAATAGAGATATTCTAGAAGACTCATGCTTGGTGCTAGTGTAGGCGAATTTCACCCAATAGATATAGTCTGACCATTGTGATTGCTTATTCTAGACATAGTTACGCAGCATATCTTCAATAATTCTATTAGTCCGCTCCATCTGGTCGTCTGTTTGAGGGTGTTATGCAGTACTCATGGCAATGGTTTGAATAGTGCCAAAGAAATCCTTCCAAAGAGCATTAACAAACTTAGAATTGCGATCTGAGATGATGGTGCATAGCCTGTTGTAGTTCCCATGGACGTTAAAACGATGTCTATCTATCTATCTATCTATCTATCTATCTATCTATCTATCTATCTATCTATCTATCTATCTATCTATCTATCTATCTATCTATCTATCTATCTATCTATCTATCTATCTATCTATCTATCTATCTATCTATCTATCTATCTATCTGTCTATCTATCTATCTAAATAAGTATTAAGGATGTTAGCAAACACCCCCTAAAGCATTTTAATTGAGTAAATTGTTCTTGGTGTAGAGGATGAGCTTTGAATAAATAGAATAGAATATAAAAGATATAGCTAAATATTCTCTCACAACTCAAGGAGGGCTTAGTAGCAAGAATGGCACATTTATGTCGAGAATTTTTTGTCTTGAAGTTATGGGATTTTGGTCATAACATCTTACTGATCTCATTACGGACTTGGATTTACCTGGTACGGCCAAGTATGTACTATTTTTTCTATGGTAAAGATTTTTACTTTCGTCAACTTAAATTAAATGATTATTCAATCTAAAATAATAAACCATCTACAAAACCTCTAAGAAATGACATGCTATATTTTTAACATCTACAATAATAAACAATTGACCAAAAAAAGAGGGGGGAGGAGGGGTGCAAAAAGACAAAAGCAAAAAAGCAAACCTACGTTATTGGTTTGCATAACCTACGTTATTGGTTTGCATATTTACTGTTATCCAAGGTTGTATTAGGTCCCATTAGACAGTTCGGGTACTGTGGATGATAACAATCAATTCATTCAATGAAAAAATAAAATCATCCCAAGAATAATCCTATCCCTCGAAAACCATTACAATATGACATTTTACTTCTTAATACATACTTAGACATGGGATATTAAATTTATATTGAAAAATCAAAAACCATGTTATAAACCTCTGTTAGTTAATGTAAGAAGTGTGTATGCAAAACTGCCATATAATTAACCGTTGTTGTATGTTGGTCTTGCAAAAATGCAAAACAAATTACAAAAGACTAAACAATGACAATTTAAGAATTACAAAAGAAGCCTTTGTATTTCCACATGTGCTCATTTGCTTGATATTTGAATAAAGTTTGACATCTTTCAAAAAACAAAAATTACAAAAAACCATATCTAGTGGTTTAGTGCAATTAATTATGCCAATCGTTTTGTATGATCCTTCTGAATAACCAGTATGGATAGCCACATCTTTTTAGGTGATGTCTACGAATAATTACGATGACAATTAGCTCGATATTGAAAACTATGCTATAAACCACAACCATTTTATAACATACATTGTGATGAATATGTAGCATTATAACAGGGGGTTTTTTTTGTGATTTTGTACGCTTTTTGGCATGGTTTTTATATGATTTCATGGGCGTATTGCACGAGGCATACTAATCAGTATATCTAGAGTGCACACTGGATTCTCATACCTGAATAACATTTTATTTATGGTTTTGCAATGGTTTTGCCTTGCATTCAACTTTAGGGTTCGACTTTAGGGTTTGTGGAGAAAGGGATTTACAGGACTATTTCCGGCAGTTCTGTCCTCGCTATGGCTTCCAATGGAGAGGGAAATTTTTCTTTTTTCTGGCGGCTATGGCGACGTCTTCTTGGCGGACTTCCTTCTTCTTCTCTTCTTAGCTCACCAACGCTACTAGCAAACGGATCGAAGGCAGCCAAAACTGTTGATTTAAAGCTGACAGACGATCCGATCTGCTTCTGAGGGTTCTCTCTGGCTTATGGGACGCCGCCCTATGGCCTTTCCACGTTTGCAAGGCCTTTCTCAAAAGAGGCGATGGCTATGGGGTTTGCACAGGCCGGGAACACAAAGTTTGGTGGATAGATTAGCCTGCAAAGGAGTTCGATCTGGCAAGGATCTACTGTGGGTGAAGCTTGAATAAATTCGGTAAGCCATGGAATAGATAGTATTGTTCTGTTCACATGGCAGAAGTGGTCTTCATATCGCTTCTTCTTTTGTCCCTTGAATGCTAATATCTGTTTATCAGTATGCAGCTGGGCAAGCAGAGTATGAATCAGGCTTTACTTCTAAATTAGCAACGGATGTGTCATTCTGAGGTTCGCGTTATGATCCTTTTAGTTCAGCGGTTTCATGTTGCTTGAAAACATGAAAGAGCGCACGGGCCGATTTGGGTAGGTGTGAACTGCACAAAGGCAATTGGACAAAGTGTTTTAGTCCATATTTTCCAATGGCCAACAAACGTCGTAGTTCCGGGCCAGAAAAAGGAAAGAGACCAAGGAAAAGGACAAAATCAGAGATATCTGTTTACCCACCATTCAAGGAAAGCGAGGATGAGCTTATAACGATATGTGTTGGGCAGCCAACAGCAACTACGGTGGCTTCTTGCGTTTCTTCTCCCTCTTTCCCATTTCTTCCCATTTCTTCTGCAGGTCTGGCGGTCTAAAACAGAAAACAGAGACTGCCATAAATCTGATAATCTTGGCACAGACCCTTGGCACAGACCCTGGAGCAATAGAAATAGAAATCGTTCCTCAAACATTGATGAATTAGCAGGGTTTAAGGTATTTGAAGAGATATACAGGCATTTGCAAAGCATATCAAGCACTGCCTTTTGTTTGCTCATGTTGGCTTCCATTGCTGCAGCATTTAAATCCGGCCATAATCTTGCACCAAGTGCTGTAGATTCGAAAATATTCTGTATCATTTGTTAAACAGTGATTCATTAAGATGATGCTAGCTGTTCTTTTTATGTTCTTTTTATATTCTTTCCATCTCGACATCTTCATAATGCAGTAAAGTATTTCTGTTACATGCATGTCTTACAGGATATCTGATTGGCGTTTGTATATTATGACCTACTATTATGGCTTCCTTATAGCTATTTGAAGAGATATACAGGCATTTGCAAAGCATATCAAGCACTAGCCAACATGGAGCACATATGCATGGAAAATAGAAAGTGAAGGTCACATATTTGCACGTTGGAAAGGCACACAGATTGTTTCATGCTTTTAGAAAGAAGATCATAGGAGTTTTCAAATAGATCTAGGTGCGACTATAGAGAACATGTGGAGGCTTTGTCATACACTCATAGCTCAATGTTAAATATATTCTTGCTATCTTTATATCTGGACAAATTGCATGTTCCTCTTGGAACTATTCCATGTTCTAGCATGAACCATGCCCTCTTATACATGTGTTCAACTAGAATATCCAAGCTTCTTAGTATTAATATATAGCTATGTTTGCTTTTGTTAGGGGCCCGAAGGGCCCAAAATTTTTTTTAGTATAACAACCAACATATAACTATCATTAACATTAATTAACACAAACCATTGGGTCCAACACATTTAAATTAAAATCCCCCTTAAACCCCCTTTGGTTTGGGTGCATATTCACACGGGGGGTGACGTAGGGCAGCGAGAGCCCTTATAATTATGTTTTGTACGTATAAAATCAACACCATATAGTATATTGCCTGAAATCTTATAGTATTTTGTAAAACTTATTATACAGTATAACAAATTTCGTACATCTATACCCCACAAACGAGGAACTTTGTGTACGGTGTAGATTAAGGAATAAGGGGTATAAGAAACCATGATATGAACTACTTCAACCCCTTTAAGCAATGTGACAATAAAAAACCAATATGAACACCCATTGCCATATTTAAAGCGGTGTTAAGAAACCATGCTACAAATCACTGTCAACTTAATAAACCATGCTATGCTAGAAACCAACATGAATGACCACTGCTGATGCTAGAAACCATGTAATAAACTAATATCAGTTTTAATACATCACGCTATAACAAAATACCAGTATGAATAACCATGTACTAGCTATGAAAACCACTATGTTATGTAGTTTTTACTAAGATCAAATTTTTTAGCATAAAAAAGCACATCTATAGTGGTTCTTCAGTGGTTTATTGTAGTGGTTAAACTTTTGGATGCCTTGTGTCCTTTGGACTTCCCTGGCTCCATTTTACTCATCTCACATGTTCCCTGAATGAAAAAGCTCACATTAAAACCATATAGCCCCAAACACCACAAATATGACCATATGAACCATATAAAACCATACAAACATATTAAATATAATCATATTAAATCATACAACCATATTAACTAAAATCATACAACCATATTAACTAAAATCATATAACCATATTAAAGCATACAACCACACTCATTCTAAACCATATGTAAACATTGTAAACATATATAACCATTGAAACTATTCAACCATTGAAACCTTATTAAATACATAAGATAGCATATATAAACACATAACCTACCCTTTCATATCTTGTCATGTCCACGTGGCGCCTCTTCAGAGGCTGAAACCGTGGCCATGTCAGCAATCCGCACTGCCACGTCATGGAGGGCATGGCCCACACGTGACAATGGTTTTTATTATTGCACTTTTACGAGGTTCGAGGGTGCAGCCAGAATTAACTGCACCCTCTTCCTCTCCCCCCCGACCATTCTTCCTCCCCTGTTTTCTCTGATCACTCATCCTCCCCTGTTTCCTTAGGCGCCCGCTTTACCGATCAGGCGATCGATCGAACCGAGCGATTCCAAGGCCATCTTATGACAGCAGCTTGGTCGACGGATCAGGACGCTTCCAGCGCCGAAGTTCTCGCGCAGATTCATTGTTCGAGCGGGCGTTACCGCCTGAGAAGAAAGTGAGGCCCTTTTTAGTGCTGCTTTTTAGTTTTCTGTAAGTCCTTTAGTGCATTTTTACTTATATTCTGTTGTTAGAGGCTCTTATTGATCCCTGATACAATTTACAGCCCGAGAAATCCTTATTCACGCTTTGCCAACGACTATACCCACATGGAAGCGAACTCGGAAGCCTCCTCCTCATCCAGCAAATCTTCCAGGTATGTTTTTGTAATATCATACCCTTTTTTAATCTCATTTCTCTGTACTGTTCTCCACTGTTCTCTGTACTCTTCTCCACTGTTCTCTGTTTTCTCATTGATCTCTGTTTTCTGTTTTTGTTATCTTTTTCTTGCTTGTGGTTGAATTGAATACATTGTACAGGCACAAGTGAGAATAGTGGTTAGAGTAGTAGCAAGCAACCGAGATAGAAATCATCAGAGACTGGTGTTAGGAACTAAGATATTGCAGAGCATTAACAGAACATAACTAGGAATGTCTTTCTCCCAGCAAGAACTAAGAATAGGAATTGCTTCACAGAATCTCCATTTCTAACTCACAGCAAATCCACTGCAGGAGACATGCAGAAGGGAGTGGCGAGTTGGGAATACTTCAGCTTGCCAACAGTCCAGGAAGTACAGGCCTTCTTCTCGACTCGCGAGTCGAGAACTTCCCGACTCGCGAGGCGAGAAGAGGGAGTGTACACTCTGGACTGTTGGCCGGTTGAGGGATTCTCGACTTGCGATTCGGGATTGCACAGCTACCCAATGTCTTCACATTCTTTAGAACCCTGCTGCAGTGTAACGAGCCTGGCGGGTTAGCAAATGATTGGTGTAAGTAATTTGATACACTTTCATATGATTATTATCAGGAATCATTAAACTGACATTGGAGTGGGAAAATACATACATGGTATGTATCTGGTGTTTATACAGGAAGTTTATAAATACTAAATTGTAGAGGAATTGGGGTTTTTGCTCTGAGGCAAACTTTCTGAGGAGGAGCTTCTGTGAAGGAGATTTGGAGTGTCAGCAGTACAAATTGTAAAGACAGCTTAACCAGGTGGGTGGTTGATGGCTTACACCGGGGATGATAGTATGCTTAAGTGATTGCTTAAGTAATTCAGGTTAAGAATTTAGTTATGAAAATGATAGGATGTAATTTATGGGTAATATTTTAATGGGAAGAATTGGTATTGTGATATTGTTGAAGCTGAAGGTTATGCTGTGTGTTAAGAAAAGGAAGAGCCATAGAGGCAGATTGAACGAGAGGATGAACAGGGAAAAATTATATTAAGGATAAGAAGATAGAAGGAATAAGAAGACTGTAGTTCTTGTAATTAGTCATGGGCGGTGTAGCCCTGACCTCGTGACTAGAATAGGGCCTGAAGCAGGCCGGATTGGGCTGGAACATGGCCGAAATTGGTATAGGAGGAGGGATTTGAATGTTAGAAGCCCAAACAAACCCCCGATTTGCAGCCGAGCTGCCATAGCCGAGCGGTAGAACGGCGGTCGCCATGGCTTTCAAAAACGACTGGAATGGTCGGAACCGAGGCCACCAGGGCCGATTTAGGCTGTTAGGCCTCTGAGAGGCCGGATTCAAGCAAGAATCGAAGGCTTTGATGCCTTCGTTGAGCTGCTGGGTCGCCACCAGTTAGGGTCTTCGAAGGAGAACCTGTAATAAGAAAATAATGAGCAAAATAATAAAAAGGTTGGAAGTTAATAACCATAGGTTGTAATAGGATAACATAAAAATAAATTGTAAGCTCAAATAAGAGGGGCTAAGAGGTTGCCCTGGAAAATAGAACTATTAGCTAGGGTTTTGTGTCTGGCTAGTGAAGCTAAAGAAGACGCTAGTAAACACAAGTAATATCCGCACCAAAATTACGTAACTTAATGTGAAGCCATGGCCGTTTGCTTAAATTGACATTAATATGAAACTTGAGTAACGGAATTAATAAGAGGGAACTTACCCTATAAGTAATAACGTTAGTAATGTAACCTGGAAGTTGTAAGCTTTCTCTATGGAGAGAAAGAGGGTGAAAAGCCTGAATTCGCCAAGGTATGGCATAAGGCCGGGAATGAGATTGGGAGCACTTATAATTGCAGCTAGACTTAAATCTAGGGAACTAAAGGTAGCATTGGGAATATTATGTGGTCATGGTTGTTTTACATATCTATGTCATTGTACCCATATGAATGTATGTGATATGCTCATGTGGCATGGGTATGGAATTTGTGATGCACATGTAAAAGATAATGCATAGGATATGCATATGAGCTATTTTAGCTGGTATTACCATCATGTATGATGATGTCTAGGAAATGTGGTTATAAGGACATGTAAAGCATGTGAAAATGTTGCATAAGTGCATAATCTCCGGGGGCCGGGGTCCATGTGCGATGGCATGGACTTGCGGTTGTGTTTGTGCGTGACATCGGGCATTGTTATCCTGGCTGGATTCTTTGTCGCGCTACATGGCTAAAAGTGGTCCTCCAGTGCTGGACGCAGCGTGGATGGGTGTGTACACATGAGGCAAACCCCGCCCGTATTGGCTGCAGGGCCTGATCAGCCCGGGTGGCATGTTAGAACCGGAGTAGGCACTGTATGCTGCTGAGATTGCATGGAACATGATGTGTTATTGGAATATATGTATGCTACTAATCTGGTTGGTTGGATGCAGTGGGACTATTGGTGGTAAGCTTGTTTAAGATATGTTATAAGTATTGTGGTTGCATAGTTCCTAGAATGCTCCAGACCCCCACTTAGTCTTTAGGACTAACCCCCAGGTTGGTGTAAGCAGTACCGGATGGAGCCGAGAGCAGTAAGGCCGCCGACACCCGGGGTTAGAGGCCCCGATAGGATTAGAGAGCTGGAGGCGAGATTTCCTCCAGGAGCAGAGTTCCGGCGTGAGGAGGTGTTCGATTTCCTCCGTGAATTAGAGGATGAGGCCAGTGTACAGGCGCCAGGGATTGATCAGAGCTCAGAAGAAGGCCGTCCTTCCGGGGTAGAGACTAGTGTGGGATCTACCCCCGGTTTTGTGGAACCCTCTCTAGAAGGCAATGAGGTCCACCTTTATGCAGATGAGGGGGATGACCTCCCATTAGATTCAGGAGACCAGGCGGCCATAGACGCCTTGATGAGCGAGCCCTCTGATGATAGGAGCTCTTGTAATGAAGATTGCTCTCATACTTAAGAGATATGTTGATTGTGTATTTGATATTGTCAAGATTTGAGATGTATATATATGTACATTGTGATTGTCTTCAATATTTGTGAGATCTTGAATGTGAATATAAAGATTGGATTCTTTACCTTGTCATATTGAGTACAAATTGCATAAGATGTTAATTAGTCCAATCTCCCTCGTCAAGTGTTAGTAGCAATAAGATAGAACCAACAGGATCCTAAGCTGCCTCGGAGAGGCCAGCTTGGCATGCCCGTTACAGTTGGTATCAGAGCATAGTTGATCTTGAATGCTTTGAAATTAGATTGAGTATCCTGAGGGGATTGGCTAATGATATATCTTGTATTATGCAGAGAGTAGAGGAAACCATGGAAGCTGGTGATGCTAGTGGTGCAGGTGGAGTTGGGGCTGATGGAGCTCCTGATGTTACCAGTATTTTGCAAGCGATTCAGCAGGCTTTGCAGCAAACTGCATCCCATCAAAAGAGTGAGGCAGAGAAGGCTATCGAGAAGGTATTGAAGGATACCAAGAGGGAAGTGTTCACTGGGGAGAACACAACCGGGGATGATGCAGATGCATGGCTCCGTGGAGTGGAGTTTTATTTTGATCTGATTAAGGCGAGGAGTCCAGAAAGCGCCTTGCACAAAGCGATGCTGGGAGGATTTGCACGCGTCTGGTGGGAGACGTGCTTGATAGATCTGGGGAAGACTCCCATACAGGCTACCTGGTCAGAGTTTAAGAGTGCATTTGAAGGTCATTTTACACCGCCAGGGTATAAGGTGGAGAAAATGAATGAGTTCTTTGATTGCAAGCAGGTTGGCACGGTAGCAGAGTATAATGAAAAGTTCAGGAGATTGCAGCCTCATTGTCCTACAATGGACAAGGTTAAGTTGTGCTCTAGGTTTGTGCAGGGTCTTCAGGTGGAAATAAAGAGCACGATGTCTGGAGTATCTTATACAGATCTAGAGGAGGTTGTAAGAATTGCGAAGCATCGGGAAGCAGATTTGGCAGAAAAAGCAGCACTAGATGCTCAACGGAAGCGGCAGGCTCAATCTTCATGGCAAGCGGGGAATTCCTCGAGGAGAGGGAGGTATAATGGTAGAGGCGGAGCTGCTGCCCGCTCTATGGATGTGCAGGCCAGCAATAGCCAAGGGCCACAAAATAGATCATCCCGGATGTCTGCAGAGGAAAGGGATGTGTGCATCAATGAGCGGCGATGCTTTAGGTGCCGAGAGCCTGGACATTGGGCGCGAGATTGCCCTAATACCAGAACATATGGTGGGTATTCAGCCTCCACAGGGTCTGAAAATCAGCGAGGCGGAAGGCAGAATCAGCGATCAAGGCAGTCGGAAGACAATGCACCTAGACGGGGTCAAGGAAGGGGTGGCCCATGGCGTGGGGACCGAGGTGGCCGTGGTAGAGGTTATGGAAGGGAAGACAGCAGGTCAGGGGCAGCAAGAGATCAGGGAAGAGGAGAAGCACGGGCTGTTACCATCCGAGATCCGCCTACTGAGACTATGCACATGTATGCTGCGGTGGAGCAGGGCAATGTGGATGGTCAAGCTGCTGTTATTCGCGTCCCAGGTACTATTGATGGATGCTCAGTTGTTTTTCTTATTGATTGTGGAAGTACCCATAGCTTTATTTCCCCAAGATTGCTTGCTAAGTTAAATTTGCATGCGATTGAACGGCCTGCGAGGTATGTAGAGCTAGCCGATGGCAAGGTTAAGCCATCGTATGCTATGGTCGAGTGCCTTGAATTCAAGGTGGGGAATATGGTGTCCCATGCTGATTTTGAGGTCATAGGCCTTGGAAAGTATGATGCCATACTTGGAATGTCATGGTTGAGACGGTGGGGTGCTCGCATTGATCAAGCGCTTAGGCAACTAGTTCGTTGTTCTAGTCCGATGGGAAAGAGCATGTGTTGGAAGGGCTAGCTTCATCGCGGTGCCATCATTCCATTGACTTGAAGGGGCTTAAGAAGCAACTCAGAAGAGGTTGCTCCAGAATGGGATGTGCAAAGGTTACGAGATAGCTTGCTAGGCTCGGCGTAATTGCAAGAGGAGACTATTGCCCCGGTGCAAAGCAGTGTTGGATGAGTTTAAAGATGTATTTCCGTGAGGAATTGACGCAGCTTGCCTCCTCATAGATTGGTAGATCATGAGATTGAGCTCATTCCAGGAGCAGAGCCTACATCCAGACCACCTTATAGGTTTCATGCCTTAGAAATGGCGGAGTTGAAAAAGCAATTGGCTGGATTGTTAGATCAAGGCTTTATAAGGCCTAGTACGTCACCATTTGGCGCTCCTGTTTTATTTGTAAAGAAGAAGGATGGCACATTGAGGCTTTGTATTGATTACAGGATGCTTAATCAAATCACAGTTAAAAACAGGTATGCGTTGCCCAGGGTAGACGAGTTGTTTGATCAGTTGGGTCAAGCTAAGTATTTTACTAAGATAGATCTTCGGGCCGGATACCATCAAATACGGATTAGGGAATCCGACATTTATAAGACAGCCTTCCGGACACGTTACGGCCATTATGAGTTTGTCGTGATGCCATTTGGGTTAACCAATGCGCCTGCTACCTTTATGCGGCTGATGAATGATGTTTTTAGACCTTTCTTGGACAATTTTATATTGGTGTTCTTCGACGATATTCTAGTTTATTCGAGAACCCTGCAAGAACATGTGCAGCATGTGAGGCAGACCTTGAGTATTCTGAGAGAAGAGAAGTTGTATGGGAAGATGTCTAAATGCTCTTTTGCACAGCGTAAATTAGTGTATTTGGGCCATGTAATTTCTGAAGAGGGCGTTGCGCCAGATCCCGCCAAGATAGAAGCTGTGAAAGATTGGCCAGTGCCACAGACCGTGAAGGAGGTAAGAGCTTTTTTGGGGCTTGCTGGTTATTATCGCAAATTTGTCCCTAAATTCTCCAAGATTGCTGCTCCTCTGACATCATTGTTGAAGAAGGGCATTAGTTTGGCTTGGAATGATAATTGTCAAAAAAGTTTCCAGGAATTGAAGGAGGCGTTGATTCGAGCTCCTATTTTAAAGGTATTTGATATGGACCAGCCCATTCAAGTGGTCACAGACGCCTCTGGGAAGGCTATTGGTGGAGCATTGATGCAGAATGGTAAGGTTTGTGCCTATACATCTCGTAAATTGTCGCCAGCGGAGCAGAATTATCCAGTGCATGATTTGGAGATGTTGGCAATTGTACATGCTTTGCGTGCATGGAGGCACTACCTATTAGGTCGTCATTTTTCATTAAAGACTGACCATCAAAATCTGAAATTTTTTGTGAAGCAACCGCATTTGAATAATAGGCAGCGGAGATGGATGCAATTGCGAGAAGAATATGATTTTGAGATTGAGTATCAGCCGGGCAAGGAGAATGTAATAGCAGATGCTTTGTCTCGTAGATCCTTTTTGACCTCTATTAGTGTGCTCCAGGGTCAATGGGATGCCCATCTCATGGATAAGGTGGCAAGAGACCCGTATTTTGGGCCAGTGGTTGCCAGTATCAAGCGAGGGTCTACCGAGTTTCCACAATACTCGTTATCCAATGGAGTCTTGTATTATAAGGGACGAATGTGCATTCCGAATGATTTGGAGTTACAGATGCGGCTCTTATATGATGCGCACGATAGTCCATTAGCGGGACATCCTGGGGTGCATAAGACTCAAAGGAAGATCAGACGCAATTTCTTTTGGCCAGGGCAGAAGAAAATGGTTAAGGAGTATGTGGCCAAATGTTTGGCATGTCAGAAGGTTAAAGCTTCGCGATCCAAAGTCCCAGGGGAGTTGCAACCATTGGAAGTTCCTTCGTCCAAATGGGAATGTATTGGCATGGACTTTATTGTAGATCTACCTCGGACGAGAGCAGGATATAATGCCATTTATGTTGTGGTAGACAGATTGACTAAGCAAGCACATTTTATGCCGACAAAGACGACAGCTACAGCTATGGATATCTCCAAGTTATTTGTTAAAGAAATTTTTAGGTTGCATGGTATGCCGCGTACTATTACCTCAGATCGAGACTCCAGGTTTATGAGTCACTTCTGGCAAGGATTGTTCCGAAATGTGGGGACTAAGCTGAATACTAGCACTGCATACCATCCTCAGACAGACGGGCAAGTAGAGCGAGTAAATCAGGTTTTAGAGGATATGTTAAGAATGTATGTGCCAAGTCAGCCTAAAGCATGGGATTCTTATTTGCATTTGGCAGAGTTTGCGTATAACAATACGTACCAAGAATCTATTAGGATGAGTCCCTTTGAGGCAATGTATGGCAAAGAGTGCCGATGTCCGCTGAATTGGAGGGATTCTACTTGCAATGTGGAGATGGCCAATGAGGTGGCCCAGGATTTGGATGCACAGTTGAGAAGACTTCGCCAGAATCTCGCAGTGGCTCAGAATAGGCAGAAGAAGTATGCAAACAAAAGGCGTAAACCTTTGGAATTCGCCAAGGGCCAGTATGTATTCTTAAGGATTAATCCTAAGCAGAGCTCATTGGCATTTAAGAGTGCGGGAAAGTGGGCTCCAAGATATGCAGGGCCTTTTAAGATATTGGAACGCATCGGCAAAGTCGCTTACAGGTTGGAATTGCCTTCGCATGTGAGAGTGCATAATGTGTTCCATGTGAGCAACTTGAGGAAGTACGTCTTTGATCCGTCGCATATGCTTGCCGACGATGACTTAGTAAGCAGGGATGAATTTTTATATCCCCGACCAGAGCGTATCTTGCAAACGGAGACACGCAAGCTTCGAAGACGGACAATCACAAGATTTTTGGTCCAATGGTCAGGTTGTCCAATCGAAGAAGCAACGTGGGAGGATTCAAAGTGGATTCTTCGTCAATTTCCTGAGCTCACCCATGAGGACATGGGTTAAAGATTTGAAGGGGAGAATTGTAACGAGCCTGGCGGGTTAGCAAATGATTGGTGTAAGTAATTTGATACACTTTCATATGATTATTATCAGGAATCATTAAACTGACATTGGAGTGGGAAAATACATACATGGTATGTATCTGGTGTTTATACAGGAAGTTTATAAATACTAAATTGTAGAGGAATTGGGGTTTTTGCTCTGAGGCAAACTTTCTGAGGAGGAGCTTCTGTGAAGGAGATTTGGAGTGTCAGCAGTACAAATTGTAAAGACAGCTTAACCAGGTGGGTGGTTGATGGCTTACACCGGGGATGATAGTATGCTTAAGTGATTGCTTAAGTAATTCAGGTTAAGAATTTAGTTATGAAAATGATAGGATGTAATTTATGGGTAATATTTTAATGGGAAGAATTGGTATTGTGATATTGTTGAAGCTGAAGGTTATGCTGTGTTAAGAAAAGGAAGAGCCATAGAGGCAGATTGAACGAGAGGATGAACAGGGAAAAATTATATTAAGGAAAAGAAGATAGAAGGAATAAGAAGACTGTAGTTCTTGTAATTAGCTGTGGCAGGTAGCCCTGACCTCGTGACCAGAATAGGGCCTGAAGCAGGCCGGATTGGGCTGGAACATGGCCGAAATTGGTATAGGAGGAGGGATTTGAATGTTAGAAGCCCAAACAAACCCTGATTTGCAGCCGAGCTGCCATAGCTGGAGCGGTAGAACGGCGTCGCCATGGCGCCAAAACGACCTGGAATGGTCGGAACTGAGGCCACCAGGGCCGATTTAGGCTGTTAGGCCTCTGAGAGGCCGGATTCAAGCAAGAATCGAAGGCTTTGATGCCTTCGTTGAGCTGCTGGGTCGCCACCAGTTAGGGTCTTCGAAGGAGAACCTGTAATAAGAAAATAATGAGCAAAATAATAAAAAGGTTGGAAGTTAATAACCATAGGTTGTAATAGGATAACATAAAAATAAATTGTAAGCTCAAATAAGAGGGGCTAAGAGGTTGCCCTGGAAAATAGAACTATTAGCTAGGGTTTTGTGTCTGGCTAGTGAAGCTAAAGAAGACGCTAGTAAACACAAGTAATATCCGCACCAAAATTACGTAACTTAATGTGAAGCCATGGCCGTTTGCTTAAATTGACATTAATATGAAACTTGAGTAACGGAATTAATAAGAGGGAACTTACCCTATAAGTAATAACGTTAGTAATGTAACCTGGAAGTTGTAAGCTTTCTCTATGGGGAGAAAGAGGGTGAAAAGCCTGAATTCGCCAAGGTATGGCATAAGGCCGGGAATGAGATTGGGAGCACTTATAGTTGCAGCTAGACTTAAATCTAGGGAACTAAAGGTAGCATTGGGAATATTATGTGGTCATGGTTGTTTTACATATCTATGTCATTGTACCCATATGAATGTATGTGATATGCTCATGTGGCATGGGTATGGAATTTGTGATGCACATGTAAAAGATAATGCATAGGATATGCATATGAGCTATTTTAGCTGGTATTACCATCATGTATGATGATGTCTAGGAAATGTGGTTATAAGGACATGTAAAGCATGTGAAAATGTTGCATAAGTGCATAATCTCCGGGGGCCGGGGTCCATGTGCGATGGCATGGACTTGCGGTTGTGTTTGTGCGTGACATCGGGCATTGTTATCCTGGCTGGATTCTTTGTCGCTACATGGCTAAAAGTGGTCCTCCAAAGGCCGGACGCAAGCTGCGGGATGGGTGTGTACACATGAGGCAAACCCCGCCCGTATTGGCTGCAGGGCCTGATCAGCCCGGGTGGCATGTTAGAACCGGAGTAGGCACTGTATGCTGCTGAGATTGCATGGAACATGATGTGTTATTGGAATATATGTATGCTACTAATCTGGTTGGTTGGATGCAGTGGGACTATTGGTGGTAAGCTTGTTTAAGATATGTTATAAGTATTGTGGTTGCATAGTTCCTAGAATGCTCCAGACCCCCACTTAGTCTTTAGGACTAACCCCCAGGTTGGTGTAAGCAGTACCGGATGGAGCCGAGAGCAGTAAGGCCGCCGACACCCGGGGTTAGAGGCCCCGATAGGATTAGAGAGCTGGAGGCGAGATTTCCTCCAGGAGCAGAGTTCCGGCGTGAGGAGGTGTTCGATTTCCTCCGTGAATTAGAGGATGAGGCCAGTGTACAGGCGCCAGGGATTGATCAGAGCTCAGAAGAAGGCCGTCCTTCCGGGGTAGAGACTAGTGTGGGATCTACCCCCGGTTTTGTGGAACCCTCTCTAGAAGGCAATGAGGTCCACCTTTATGCAGATGAGGGGGATGACCTCCCATTAGATTCAGGAGACCAGGCGGCCATAGACGCCTTGATGAGCGAGCCCTCTGATGATAGGAGCTCTTGTAATGAAGATTGCTCTCATACTTAAGAGATATGTTGATTGTGTATTTGATATTGTCAAGATTTGAGATGTATATATATGTACATTGTGATTGTCTTCAATATTTGTGAGATCTTGAATGTGAATATAAAGATTGGATTCTTTACCTTGTCATATTGAGTACAAATTGCATAAGATGTTAATTAGTCCAATCTCCCTCGTCAAGTGTTAGTAGCAATAAGATAGAACCAACAGGATCCTAAGCTGCCTCGGAGAGGCCAGCTTGGCATGCCCGTTACATGCAGCCTTCTCGACTCGTGAGTCGAGAATGTGATACCCTGCCAATGGCTCTTTGTGCAGTCGCAGGTGCCTCCACCCAGTCTGAGCCACTTTCCTTCGAACCATGCTCATCGAATATTGCGAAGAGGACTGGCTCCGACTGGGTGGAGGCCTCGGCGACTAACCACAGAGTTGCTGGCCGCCACTTCGTGAGTCGAGAAAACGCAGCTCTAGTGCACTCTAGAGCTGGCCGGCAGATCTTAACCACTCTCCTTCTATCTTCCTGGACATTGCGAAGGGAAGTGGTTTTCACCGTCTGCAGCCAACTCTAGCAACCCAATTCTCACTCCTTATTGGTCGCCGTGGCCTCTACCCAATCAAAGACCGCCTCCTTCGAACCATCTTCGTCGAATATTGCGAAGGGATGGGCTCTGATTGGGTGGAGGCCTCGGCGACAACCATAGTGCTGGCGCTTTCTCCGACTGCGTGAGTCGAGAAAACGGCCACCTGCATCACTTAGAGCTGGCTGCAGACAGTCTTAACAACTCTCCTTCTATCTTCCTGGACATTGCGGGAAGTTGTTTTGACCGTCTGCAGCCAACTCCTAGCAACCCACGGGAAACCACGAGTTTGTTGTATGCATTCTCGGCTCGCTGTCGAAATGCCTTACCCAACCGGCACTCCATGTGTACCATCCGGAGTTCTCGATGGCTAAGGCATTCTCGACTTGCGAGTCGAGAATATAGACACGAAGCCAACTCTCTGCACAGGGAAACCATAGAGCTTGCTGTCTGCATTCTCGCCTCGCGAGTCGGGAATGCCTTAACCAACAGGCACTCCGTGTGTACTAACCGGAGTTCGATGGTTAAGGCATTCGACTTGGCGAAGTCGAGAATGTAGACAGCAGCTGATCGCATTCTCGACTCGCAAGTCGAGAATCCCTTAGCCAGCCAATTCTCCTGTGTATGGTAGCAGTGGCCTCGACCCAGTCAGAGTCACTCTCCTTCGAACCATCTTCGTCGAGTATTGCGAAGGGGAGGGGCTCGGACTGGGTGGAGGCCTCTACAACTAACCACAGGGAAACCACAGAGAGGAAGCCAAGGCTTGCATTCTCTACAAGTACTGCACTTTCTATTCTCCTGTTTTTAGTCCCAAGTGTCTCTAGCCTGTCTGAGCCACTCTCCTTCGAACCATCTTCCTCGAATATTGCGAAGAGGAGTGGTTCGGACAGGGTGGAGGCCCCTCCGACTAACTACAAGAGGATGCATTTGAACCGCATCTCCTGGGCCTTAGTCCTAGCCTGATCTATGTACAACATTCCAAGTAAACAGTCCATGAAAAAACACACCTAAAACGGAACTGTTCTTTACCCCCGATCCATTGTTTCCTTGCCGAAAGCATCTCTCAACCCGTGAGAGTAAATCATCTCTCGAAGCTGAAAAATGCTGGACAAGGAAACGATGAATCCGTCGAGCTTATCAGCAGTTCCATTATTTAAACACATACGGCATGTTCTACAAGCGAAATAACATAGGCATCTCTGAAACTCACCTCTTCACGCAGTAATTCCTTGGGCCATCAGATCCACGGATCCCGCAGCCTCACCTAGAGTCTTTGCTTCTTCTCGGTCGGGTCTCTTCAAGAGTGTATTCGCATCTAATACTTGTATCAACAAGCGATTCTCGCGTATCCCCGTTCCATGGCGCCGCAGTGTAGAGTTCCCGTGTCTGGCAGCTCCTCTCCGCTTCCTACCTTAGCTCCGTGCTCATCGATCAAATCAACTGCTTGCAATAGGACGCGCGGTCAGGAAAAACACATATGCAAGGCGTTTAGCAGCTTACCGCGTCCGCGGCGCCATTCGAAGTCGCTAATAAATGATGCTCCCCCGAACTCGAGGTCCCCAATGCCGCGGGGAAGATAAACCACGCCCGCTCACTTAGTCCCTTGATGTGATTAAATTTCGAATAGTGTTTGGCGGGCTAAAGCCGACCGTGGCTGCACCCTTTAGCCCGCTTCTTTTCATAAATGATTGCATGTCCTTAACTTCAAATTAAAGAACACGCCCGATCTTTTTACATGCAGTCCTAAAACTCACAACGCCACGCTGGAGGAGACTTAATTTACAGAGGGGTCCTAAGAGGATGAGAGGGCATCTCGACATGACTCCGGCCCAAGAAGCTTAGGCCGGAGGGGATGCTTCTACCAGCGGCAAAGAAGAAGAAGAAGACAAACACCCCGTGTGAGCTCGAGGTTTTTCTTTGTCGGAATACCTTAACCGATCCATCC
The DNA here is from genome assembly GCA_021234155.1 of Isoetes taiwanensis. NCBI lineage: Eukaryota > Viridiplantae > Streptophyta > Lycopodiopsida > Isoetales > Isoetaceae > Isoetes > Isoetes taiwanensis. Next base: position 5,333,536 of record JAJEKV010000020.1, on the reverse strand, counting down.
TTTCATCTTGCAAAGATTCACCGCTGACTCACCGGTGATCACCGGCCAACTCCATTCTTCGTCATCGAGGGATCGGAGACAGAGCTTCTTGAAACAAAGCAGCAGATTCTTGGTGGTATGTCGAGGTATCGACGAGTGGGAAGGAGAAAGATCCGCTTCTACACCAAAGGGACAAGAAGAGCTCCGAGAGACAAGTACAAGAAAATCGGTGTTGTGCTCTCCGCCTCGCTTGATTCAAAGCATTTAACACTACATGTCGAGGACCGCCGTAAGAGTAAGTTCTATCACACCAAAAAATTAGCAGTTTCAAATTATTCTCACTCTTCCATGAGCAAGGCTAAGGGCACCAAAAAAAAAGCCTCTACGCCTTTTAAATTGTCGAAACCTTGGGTGGAAGGATCCGAAGGGATGAAGGAGGCCGGAACCCTAACATCCGTGGAGCTTGGTATGGAGATTTCCGTGAGTCGTGGAAAAACTGCTCAATACGGGGAGCTTCACTTCTACCGGTGGTCAAGACTCTACAACACTCTACAAGTTGGGGAATGAAGTTGTGGTTCATACACAAAAAGTCCACCAAAAACAAAGATGGGGATGATGACACCACACGGAGGAATCGATGACGAAGGAGACGAAGATATGGTCGAAGTCTCCAAACCTCGATCCGTATGATCGATCGTGATTTCACGAGAGGGGCACGTAAAATGGAGCGCCTAGCTCAAGATATCCGCTGGGAATATCACACAAGCCGCTGCCGGACATTAGACGGTGAAGGTTTGCACGGGAGATGCCGCCTTTGTTCAACCATTGAAATTTAATCCAAAGACACATGCCGGAGATTCTCAACCCGATGGTGCGACATCCCGCTGCAGATCCAATGCCCGCGATGTCATACCTTTAGCGCATCGACAGTGAGTTGTTCACCGGAAGTCCGAGGAAGATCCGGAAGGGAAAAGACGTCCGGTTCGGGTTGTAGACGGTCAGCATTCAGTGAGGGCGCTCAAGTATTGCGCATTTTAGAAGGAGGTGCCGCAAAGGATCAAGGATAGATATGCCAAGCGAGAGTGCAGAGTTCTTTCTACGAGACGCCAAAGAACCGAACCGGCCAGCATTAGCCACGCTGCGAACACAATAGCAGCCGAAAGTGCCGCCACGTAAGGTAAATAACTCGGAATCTTTCCATTTCTCGACTCGCGAAGTCGAGAAAGCCCCGCCATCCTAACATTTGCCGATTATCATCGGGTTTCTCGACCGCGAAGAGAAAGCCGTGGTAAATACGTAAAATCAAAGGATGCAGAGCTTCTCGACTCGCGAGTCGAAAAACCCTTAGCCGAAAAAGAAAATTAGACATTCAAAGGGACTTTCTCGACTCGCGAAGTCGAGAAAGCCCCGCCATCCTAACATTTGCCGATTATCATCGGGGTTTCGACTTTCGCGAGTCGAAAGCCGTGGTAAATACGTAAAAATCAAAGGATGCAGAGTTTTCTCGACTCATGAAGTCGAGAAAACCAAGAGAAGTAAAAAGAAAATTAGACATTCAAAGGGACTTTCTCGACTCACGAGTCGAAAAACCCGGGCTACTATTTACCGCTTTATTCGGGTGTTTGTAGATACTTTCATGCTCGACATTGGTACATAGTTTGAATGCAGCCCTTATCCCTGACCAGATCATACACGCCAGGGCAACAAAGGGAAAGCATTGGGTTGTCCTCGTCCTAAAGGAAACAGGGCTCCCTGGATAAGTGGAAGACCTTTGAGAAACTATGCGATATGTTCCACTGGAGGGACAGGAAGATGACGAGGGAGAGGAAGAAGAGGAGAAGAAGAAGAGAACACTAAGGAAAGGCAGGGAGTCTCTCTCGCACCAATATGACCTCATTCTTACCACCGAAGGGCCTGGGAGAAATGGACCACATATGGGCTCAATGGACAAGAGGCAAGTCAAGGACAAAGAATGGAGAATTTCCAAGCAGGCCGGACCCCAAGTTGTTTGACAAGCAGTTCATGAAGAGGATACAGGCCTCACTTCGACAAAGAAACGCTTGACCTACAAGGCAAAATCTTGGAGGGAACAATCCCGCTAAGGAAGACCAGAGTTCTAAAATGCAGGGGCGAAAGGATTATGCCACAGCCCCAAAGCGACAGACGTATAAGTAGAAGAAGGCATCACGGAGTTCTCGCAACGTTGCATCTAATGAATACCATGATTTTGATTATTACAAGGAAAAGGCTGCCCTTGATGAGGAAGACATGAAGGAATTGAACCGCCTATGTCAACCCTACATCAACACCAAGCTGAAGCGTAACGTCAAAACCCTTCCTTTCCCTCGAACGTGCTATGGCAATTCTGAAAAGGAAGCTTGGATTCGGTGGTCCATTTAAGGCGCACGATAGCTCCCCATTTCTGGTTACTTTGGGACACAAAGGGATTTGGTGGTCCGAACCGCACTGGACCCGACGTGGCACTATTTGCCATCAATATGATCGAAGACCCCACCCTTTTTATGACAAAGCTGACATAGAGCAAAGGGTACAAGACGATTCGACATGACCGACCTGGATACTTTCGGTTTCCTTTGTCTTTTGCATGCCGGGCAATCAAACAACCGCTGTCTCCCAATGGGCAGCTGATATTAATTTCACCAACAAGATCATGCACTCCATATACTTAACTTGATCATGAGTGCAGACTTGGCTTGCCAAGGCACCAAGCTTTGCCAACATAGTTTTGGTTTTGATTTCAAGATCGGGCGACGACTGATAAGTGGTGGTCTAGCGAGCATCATTATCTCGACAAGTTCATGATCTCTCAAGAGCAGATGGAACCCTGGAAGGGGGGCAGATTTATGGAGGATGTTCCATCGATGGACAAGGTCAGCAAAGATGGTGCGACAGGTCCTATACATAGAATTCCTATCCGGCCAAGAGTTATCAAGTACTTCATAACCAGCTTGGTCGAGGAAGATCAAATTGTATGCGAGTGGTACATGAATGGCCTGTTCTCTCAGGGGGCTATGCTGTTTGGAATGGAACCTATATCCGTGGTTGGAAATAAGGACATGGTTGAAACCATTCGGTCATACCTGGATCTGCTTCATGAGCATTTCAAGGGGAGGAAGACAAATGGAAGCAGTAAAGACGACGAGGACGAGGGAGACAAAGCTGACGGAGACGAGAATGTCGAAGGTTTGGACCCGAATGTCGCCGCCCGAACACATTCTTGAAAACCCGAGATTGAGGTGAGTTTACTTTTGTTCTATCGGTGTTTCTCGACTCGCGAGTCGAGAAAACTCGTTTCCTTTCAATACCTTTTCTTTTCATTCTCGACTCGCGAGTCGAGAAAACTCGTTTCCTTTCTGACAGATGTCATCATTTCAGGGAATTCCAGCTCAACGACTCCGGATCATTGTCATTGGGCAGCGGTTCACGTCGCGAGGAGGAGAATGAAAAGGACAAAGACAATCCAGAGCAAGACACTGCTCACAGCCAGAAAGAACCTGAAAAGATAATGATCCCGCATTTGGATCCCGATGAACCGGAAATATGGTCGAGCCAAACTCCAATCGGGATCCAAATTGGTCCCACCAAGCTTGTAATATTTGACGTCAATGGAGTATTAGCTGCAGTATACCACGACAAAGACGTCCCCGAGATTAACACCTCGCAGATCCCAATCAAAACAAAGCATAAAATAGTGTATCCGAGGCCTAGAGCTAAGGAAATTATTGAATGGTGCCCGAACGGGATTCGGCGGGCATATGGTCTTGTATGACAAAGAAAAATATTGTCAATGTTCTTGGTGTTCTCGGCATTTCAGTTTTGAAGTTCAAGTTCGCTTTGGGGAAACGAAAGGGTCGAAAGCATGTGAAGGACCTCGATCCAAACCATCACAAAGGGAAGCCTATAATGGTCAAAAGGCTGACCGGGGTTTATGAGCAATTCCAGGACTATGGCAAACACAACACGCTGATCATAGATGACTCCGCCTACAAGTGCTATCATAACGCGCAAAATACAATCATTGCTAAGCCATATCGACCAAGAATATGAGAGACAGATAGGTGGTTGTCCTTCTGACTGGCCCCGCCTTGGCGGAATCCCTCTTTGCCATTCTTGTCGCCGATGTGCTTACGAACTATCCGAGCCTCACGGAACCCGATCCAGAGAGCAAGCCGATCATGAAAGCTATGGACGGCAAATACTTTGGTGAACAAGAAGAGTGACCCCTGCTTTCAGATAGTCAAATTGTGTGAATATTGTAATCGAACGTGAACACATGTATTGACCATTTTGTAATGAATATACTTGTATATTGAGTTTTTCGATGCCTTTCTCGACTCACGAAGTCGAAAAGGCATGCTTGTCGTGTTGATGAAACCATTTGTATGTTTGATTGTGTGACTGGATGCAGCCACAATCTATTATGATAATGCTTGTACATTGGGTTTCCTGGGCCTTTCTCGACTCGCGAAATCGAGAAAGGCATGCTTCATTGTCTCGTTGACAAAAGCATTTGTATGCTTCCGCAGGTGATTGGATGCAACCATATTCTAATGAGAATGGTTGTACTTTGATTTTTATGGGCCTTTCTCGACTCGCGAAGTCGAAAAGACACTACTTCCCACGCCATTGGATGCAGTTGTATGGAATGAATGTTCTCTGTTGTAATTTGATTTCAACATTCTTTTCTTCGCTTTGACTAATGGCACCGTAATTGTTAATCATACTCTCCTTGCTCCGTGGTTTAGGCACGATCCGACACCAAAGACAGATCCCGCTCAGCATCACAGAGACCGCCCAGCGACACGTGATCCAGCCTCAAGGCGGAAGAAATACCGCTCGCACGATCCCCGGCCACGCTTACACTCTTGCCCGCCTTTGGGACAAGGTTGCTCGCGAATTCAGAGGTTGCTCGCTACACCCTGGGGATAAAGAACAGGCTAAGAACAAAGAGAAAGTCCAGAAGCTCAAGGCATCTTGCAAGCATTGCATAACATCCACGGAGGTTGGGGAAGGAGCATATTCGATGAAAGGTCATGGGAGGCGAGTGGAGAAGTCGGGTGAACAGGTCGGCCGGTAGCTCCAGAGGCACCTCCACGTGAGGCATTCCACACTCTTCAGGTTGCCCCCAAGGCTTACAGACGGCATGAAGAAGCGCCACAAGTTAATCCCCTAAGGTGGACCACCTACCAAGATGATGTAATCAGAGGTGACAAAGAAGACCGCCATGGTCTCAAGGTCCGATGTAAAATACATTGTATCTGTTCAATTTATTAATAAAAATTCATTTTCAACTAGATCTTTGGTTTCAAACTTTAATGAATTTCCTTTGTTTCAGTTGCATTGTTTTTGTTCTCGACTCGCGAACCTGGGAAAACTGCAGCACAGCTCGGATTCAGAGTTTTATTCAAAAATTCGAATTAAGGATAGTTTTCGGGTCGGGGTGCTACTTTTTATGTAAATTAACCGGGTTCCGAAAAAAAATGGGAATGGAATGAGTCCCACTTTAATTAAATACGACTTAGATTTGCTTGGAATATTCTCCTGGAATAAGGGGGATCGCACATTTATGGCGCCATATGTATTTAATTCTGTTGGTTGTCAGACAGAATGATGCAACACGTGGCTCTTCTAAAAAGCCACTTGCATTATAGCATACCGGCAACTCATGACGGTGTCTCTTGGTTTGTCAGATACCAAGCATGCGCATCACCGATTCTTGTCTTGCGCTTTTTTCATTTAGAGGCCATGGCCATACAAGCTTCCCGCCTTCTACATTTCAAAATTTGAATGTGTAGGTTGAAGCTTTGTATCGACTTTTCGCTTTGAGGCGCCATGATTGCCTTTAAAAGTTCGTGAACGGGATTTTACTTCATCCCAATACAAAGCTTCCCGCCCCCTACAATTCAATTTTGAATTTGCTTAATGTATAAAAGCATGGATTGTAGGAGAATGGACTTTTCGATGCACGCTGCAAATTTCAAAAAACGAGGTTAGTAATGGACGCTCGCTCACACGGCGAATTGTGTTTGGGGCATACAAATTGTACACCTTCATTTCGCCGCGTGCGATCCACGCAAAGATGGAAGCTCCAAATGATGTGTGGATAAGGATCCAACCGACTCACGAATATGCTCCAGCCTTCAATCGCAAAAAGGAGGTCTAAAAATAAGAACTTAGACCTCGACATGTTGCGCCTTGCGTGCTCAAAAAGTGTCGACATCCGGGCGGATGGCGCTTTATATCCATTGGATCCGTTGAATGGCAAAACCCGCCATTTCTCGACGCTTCAAGTTTAGTCCGATTTTGTGGTGACGGTAAATCGGCCTCTTGGGATATTGTGCGAGATTGAGAGAGGATAAAGGCATTCGAATCGAATACGCCTCCTTGAGATGAGCCGCCCAATGTCACAAGAGAATTATAACTTAAACCAGCAAATTTTTTTTTCTCTCGCTCGACGGTTTGGGGAGGGAAACTTTTTGAGATAATGGTGGACAAGTCCAAATTGGTGATAGGGCAGCTGCAAGAAAAGATCCAAGAGCTCGAAAGAGCAAACTTTGGGCTTCAATGTAGGTTAAAGAATTTGAAGAAAACACCCCTTGGCTTGCGAGAAAGGAAGAAGCACTTTCGACCGATAGAGGAACTGAAGTTTGGATCAGGTGCATTCAGATGCGTGGTCACGCCACAAGGTCCGCTTTTACAACACTAGCAAAGGCCAATTAAGATCTGGGGAAACTAGAAGCAATCTTGGTTACGTAGTGAAGAACCTAGCGACAAACAGGGAGATAGTGGACATGATTTGTCAGCCCTACAACTCTTCTCTCAAGAAGATGGTATTGGAAATGGTACTAGGAGAGATCTACAAGAAGTTAGAAGCGACAGATGTACAGACTGTTTGTGATGATGTAGGCATCAGTAGGCTTAGTTACCGTTCTCTATTCAAGCCATTCCACGGAGCGTTGAAAAGAATGGGCACAAAAAAAGTATTCGCTCCACGTCCACAAATTGTCGAGAATACAAGGGTTACTAGGACAAAGATGGTGTATGCCATATTAGGAGAGATGCACCATGTTGAATGTGCTGGTCCTGCCATAGCCATAAAAGATAAGAATGGCAAGGATTGTTGTGATATAGTTGGAATGAATGAACGCAATAATCTTTGGGTTGACCTGGTTACTCTCTTACAATTCCTTGTCAAATATTGTGACTTAACAATTCGCGTAAACTAATGGTGAGATTGAAGTTTGCATAAAATTGGATGAAATGGAACTGACCAAGTTTGAGAAGTATGAGAGGGTATCCGTTGTCATCATGAATAGAGCAATTGAGAATGCAATTGCACATGCTAAATCAAAGAGCAACAAGAATAATAAAAAAGATGTAGAGGTGACGGACGAGGAGAAGAAGCGTCTTGAAAAATGGTTCTCATGTCAATCAAGATGACACCTGGTGGTTAGGTCTCTTTAAAGTTCAGAAAGAAACCCACGAGGTATTGAAATGGGTGTTCAATCAAACTGACATCCCGAGTCTAATATCTAGATTCGAGGGAGGGGAAAATTGCAAGTAGATCACTATGGATCTTACAAAGTAATTTTTCACTTGGCGTCTGATTTAAAAACTGAGAAAGCAATGTACAACATAAGTGGAGGAGGACGAGGAACATGCAAAAGTTGTCTGTACTGCAATCATGCAAGGAAGTCAAGTACTGGGAAGACTGTTTCAACCTTGTCCCTTAACCAAGCAAATGCTCCTAATAGAGGAGAAGAAGATCCCAAGTTCCATGGCATTTTCCCCATTCCATTAGAGAGGGTTCATATCTGCACTTTGCACGGCTTTGTGAGAATCATCGACAAGATGATATTTTTGAGCTGCAGATTCGTGTGGAACATTTCAGACAAGAAGAGAAGAGAGGAAGGAATTGTAGAGTTAAACATGTTCTATCGTAAGTGTTTGTATGGTGGCAATGTAAGATTAGAGCTCGATGAGAAACGGACAGAAGAACAAGTGTGCCTCGTGAAGGTGTCAATTGAGGGTGAAAGCTCGACGCTTCATAAAGAATCATAGAGAGGCTCGAACGGAAACCGATGGGAGAAAAGGTCTATGAATTTGGAAAATTGCTGGTTGATGCGCAGAGCAGGACCGCACGAGATGGCGCCTGCTCGCATTGAGGAAAAAAAAAAGCATGGGATGCATTGTCCGAATTGTTCCCATACATTCGTGAGAATGGACCTCACAAGAGAAGATGCGTAAATGTTCGTGCAAGCGAATAACAAATTTATTAGAGCTTTCATAGACGCGGGGGAGAGAGTGAAGTCACGCACTACTTGCACATCTTTTGGGCTCATGCACCTTGGTTTTTAGGAAGTATGGAAGCCTAGCAGTGTGGAGTGCACAAGGCATGGAGAAGTCGCATAAACAAGCTAAAATAGCCTTTCATCGTAACACTCAAAGAGGGGTGGAAATGTGGGAACCAACCCTCTAAGACAGATGACAGAGTGGTTTTATAGAAGGGCGATGGCTAAATTTTACAAGAAGGTCGCTTTAAGGAGCAACCCGTAAGTCGTAAACACCATTGGCATAATGTCAAGAGAAAATGGAAAGTTGCTTGGCAAAATTCTAGGCCCCACTAGCATCGCAAATGAAGGAGATCTAAGAGACAAAGAATCGGTAAAGTATACTTGTAATGTATAGCATGTTCACACGACGCGAAGTACTTGCCTCCAACCTTGTTTGCACAACTGTAGCTTCGCGTCGTGTGATCTTATTTGTATCATACGGCCTTGAATAAAGGAGTTCGCTATTGCTTGCATTTATGTGGCTTCGGCGTGGTGAAGCTTTACAAGATAATAATAAAAAAAGGTTACTTTTGATTAAAGTTGTGAAAAATGTTACATTGAAAAACAAAATACAACGACTCATTGTTGCTCCAGTGCGAGCTCTTCTTCATTATCTTCATCATCATCATTAGCTCCGTCCTCGTCTTCGTCTTCATCTCTTCTCCTCAAGCGAGCAATCACCCTATCTAAACGTTCCTCCAATCTGTCCACCATCTCTTTGTACATGTCCCGCTCCTGTCCCAATAGCACAACGTGTTCTTCTGCCTGAAGTAGCAACCTCGTTGCCGTCATAACCACCTCAGTGCAGTTGTTGGGGCATCCCCTCCTGTCCAGCCTTCTATTCAACTGCCTGATTTGCCTCTCCTGGCTACGAAGCATGAGAAGGTTGAATTCATTCTCTTCTTCTTTCTGCTGAATTGTAACGGCGTTTTCCTTTAGAAGATCATCTTGCTCCTTCAACCTCTTCATTAGAACACCCAACACTATGTCAGAAGGGAGTTCTATCCTCTTGTGTTTTCCCTTATCAGCGGTTGAGGATGTGGAGGCCATAGATGACAAATGGGAGGGACGTTAAGATTATAGAAGTGAGGAGCAAAGACTCTAACCGGCGGAAGGAGCACAATGCAAGGACCTCAATTTATACATATTAGCGCTTGAACATATTAAACACGCGGTGCGGCCGTCGCACGCGTCGAAATGGATTCGCTTATTGTCCGCTAGAACACATTAATGGTAATTGTCACCGGAACACATTAATAACTATTCTAACTACATCATCACACCACGCTGAATCTGCACACGAGCTTTAAAACCCTATGAAGGGTTTCGCCCCGTGATCCGCCTTGTCATTCTCTCTACCACGGATATTGAAAATTAAAAAATAGGAAACGTAATATTCTAACATTTGTCAAAAAACTTTTCCCATTGAGAAATAAAATAATTACAAACATTAAAAAAAAAACGGGCCCCTCTAGGAGGAGCCCGATGCCTATGATCGCCGGGCAAGCTCTTCCTGGAGGGCAGTGATAATTTTTTTTGCTCCTCCAACATGATTGCCTCGCCCCCAACCACGCTCTCATATTCCGCAACCTTATCTTCCCCGCTCATCGAGTTGAGCTCGGGCAGCCTCTCCCGCCGGATTTGCGGCCCTAAGCCTCTCTTGGAGGTTATATCTCGTGGGCGCCGCAATTCAAGGTCTAAGGCAGCTTCGCGATTGTCACAAGACTAAAATCACTTCCCTATAGAAGGCGGCCTTGTCCTCTCCCATAAGAAAAATTTTGGCGACGTCTTCATCATTCTTTTTTCTTTTAGAAGGCGGATCCGTTCCTCCGCCCAAAGACGAATGTTCTTAATTTCCTTGACCGAACTTGAGACAAGATCTCGGCGGGGATGGAACCGAGCTGGAGGCCATTGAAAGTGATGGGAGAACAGAGAGATGGTCGAGGGCGGATGTGATAGAACAGGAGATGGCGGATAGGAAAAGACAAAGGCCTCCGACGTTTTATATAGAAACTAGAGATACGTTGGAATCTACGGTTGCGAGTACCGATAAAGTTGTGTAATAATCCTACGAGGCGAAATTATAGCCTGCAATTAGGCAACGGTAGCCTATGTTCGCATCATGGGATCCGTCATATCCTAGCCGCATCTTGTATGCGGGCCGCATAAAAAGACAATGTTATTGTGGCAGCGCATGCCACGTCCTTGGCATGACGTTGTCATCCACATGCCATGTATGTGAATAGACGTTGTCATCCACATGCCACGCTTTTTGGGTGCCGGGCGCCACAATCCTAGATATGACTAATTAGCATTTACCCGCAAGTTATCACATAATCTAGCTAGATATTTGTGTTACATATAGTTTTCCATTAATAAATTAGGAATTTATACATACAACGAGGTGTATGCGTTATGGAGATCATAATGACGCTGAAATCCATTGATTGCTACCTAATTGCAAGCATGGCATTTCGGCGTCGTGTGATCTTTTAATAAAACAAAACAAGAGAATATAGAAGCAAGAAATAGAGAAAACTTTTCTTTGAAACAAAAAAATATATACAATGGCTAGGGATCTTCATGATCCTCAGAGCTGATTTTGATGATCCCAGAATGGCCGTAAAAGATACTGCGTTCTCATCCTCCGCAGCTCGAAGCTTCTTCTCTATATCTTCTAACGCCTGCGAAATATTGTGTGCAGTTAAAACTGCCTCGACCCTACGGCTATTGGCCTCTCGGTACCTGGTGAGTGTTGCCGCGAGCTCAATGTCTCGCTCATGCAGCAGCCCCCTCGTGAATTCTAACCTGTCGACCGCCTCGATCTTCTCGGCGACGAGACGGCTGTTTTCGTCGTGAATCTCCTTCAATCTCTTCATCACCACTGCAAGGGTGATGTCCGCGCGGCACTACGGCGCGGTAAACTTCTCGGAGGAGGATGAAGATGCCATCGGATCAGAAGGCGGAAGGCGAAAGTAGAAGATGAGCAGAAGGCGGAAGGCGGAAGAGGATCGGAGGTCGAAGGCAAGATAGAAGGTATTCTATTTATAACATAGATTTCGTAGTAGCTTGAGTCACACGACGCGAAGGATGCCGTCGGTCAGGAAAATGAACCGTTACTTCTCGCGTTGTGTGAGGAAAAAGGACCGTTACTTTTTCTCGCATCCTTTCTTCCAGAGCAATGTCAGACGACGCGAAAGCTCGTGTGATAATTTTTATTGATAATTTCGGTGATACAGTCTATACATAAGTAATTTTACTGATACATAACTAAAGATAGAACTTCTCATTGAAGCAAAATAGAATGGCATAGAGATCACACGATGCGAAATCCATTGATTGCTACGTAATTGCAAGCAAGGCATTTCGCATCGTGTGATCTTTTAATAAAACAGAACATACATTGGAACAAGAGGATAGATAGAAGCAAAAAATAGAGAAAACTTTTCTTTGAAGCAAAAAATAGATAGATACAACGGCTAGGGATCTTCATGATCCTCTAGCTGATTTTCATGGTCCTGCAGCTGAAGCCGTAAGGCTGCGTTCTCATCCTCCGCAGCTCGGAGCTTCTTCTCCATATCTTCTAAGGCCTGCGAAATATCAGGAGGTTTCAAGCTAACCTCGACCACTGCGGCTCGTTAAGCCTCTTGGTACATGGCGAATGTTTCCGCGAGCTCAATGTCTCGCGTTCGTGCGCCAGCCCTCGTGAAGGCTAATCCGTCGACCGCCTCCATATTCTGGCGGACGAGGCGGTTGTTTTCATCATGGATCTCCTTGAATCTCTTCATCACCACCGCAAGGGTGATGTCCACGCAGCTCACGGGGGGAGTGCTATCTTGGCGTGGTCGCTTGCTAGAGGAAGATGATGATGCCATCGGAGCAGAAGGTGGAAGGCGGAAGCCGGAAGTAGAAGATGAGTAGAAGGCGGAAGGCGATCGGAGGTCAGAGTGGACATAGGTCTTCTATTTATAACATAGATTTCGTAGTAGCTTGAGTCACACGAGTTGCTTCTCGCGTCATATGAGGAATAAATAAATTAATTGTTTTTTCCAATAATATTTCATTTCTTGAGAGAAATATCACACGATCAAAAAACCTAGATATGACGTAAAAATCGGTGATGTATTTCGCGTGATGTGAATAAATACAAATAAAATAATTTTTATTAGTAATTTCGGAAGGACAATCTATACATAAATAATTTTACCGATACAAGTTGGAAAATATATAACTTCCAATTTTTCAAGCTTCGTCGTCAATTTCATGCTCTTTCAATCCCCCTCGCCAAGACCGATCCAACAAGGCAATGACTTCCATGTTATCGACCCGACTTCCAACCTTGGGTGAGTCAAGCCGGCAGCTAAAATTTAACATATTGCTCGCCATGCAGACCGGCTTGGTCGTCAAAATATTGTAGCACAACATCCCGCCGAATTGCTATCGCCCTTTCAGTGTTTGATGCCAATTGGGAATGGTTCCCGAACATGCATAATGCACGGATGTAATAGACAAACTCTGCACCTTTTGGACTGAAAGTTCTGCTGAAGACGATTATCTCCCCATTAACAAATCTTGAGATATATCGTAACAATGTAGAGTCCTTCAATCTTTCCTGTCCCCCGCGTGCATGTCGGCAAGAAAAATCATCTACTTCCCATAAATAAGAACCCTCAAGCTTATCTTCTTCACTGAACCTTATGCTGCCGCGATTGACTGAAGGGCCGGCTGCCAAACTTGTAGATCCTGTTGGCAGCTTTGCACGGAGACGCTGGAATTCTTCTTCCGTTGGTAGATTCGCCTCCTCTTGAGCAAATCGAGACTCCAGCCTCTCATAGGCTTCTTTAAGCTTTATAGCATTGCCGGTATAAGAAGACACTTCAAACATCTCTTTGTCCAAATCCTCTTCAAAATCTAGGCCTAGGTTTACCCATTCGGCCAAGGTACTGATAAGCTCGTCTTCCCTAGCACACATTCGTAACAAAGACGGGTTCCTCAGTATATCACTTAGCAATAGGTATTCTTCTTAACAAATAGGTATATCACTTAACAAATTGGCGTTATGTCAGACAACTTCTTTTCATCCTCATCCTCATCCTCATCCTCATCCTCATCCTCATCCTCATCCTCATCACCTTCAGAATCATCTCCCTCCTCTGGTTCACCCAAGGCCAATGCGTCGAAGCTAAAACTCCTGCATTCTTGCTCTTCTTCTTGTAGATCTATCTCCATTTCTACGTCATAGTCGATCATCATCACACATAACTGACCCCCTTGGCTTAAAGATTTCATTGTTTCCAATTAGTATATCTTCGGGTTTGGCGGCGTAATGCAATAACTAGCAAATGCAAACGGCAAAGAGAAATAAGATACCTTCTTAAGTACAAGGACGCAGCCAGGAGGAGCCCGTTGTGCAGCATTCTTGAAAAACATCTTCGCTGTTTGCAAATGGGAAGCCGCCTCCTCTAGAGCTGGTTTTGGAATCCACGAGCCAGGGGACATCACAAAGGAAAGGGCGTCTACCGAGACCAAGCGGTCCGGTGAAAGCTAAAGCAACCTCGCGATAGCATCCAAGCTCGCTCTTGTTTGCCATGATGTCCAACTCCTTGCAATAGAAACGGATAAATCGCGCGGTCGGCGCCAACTTCCTCGTTGTCATGTGGGCGATGCATACCATTCCGTGAACTTCACATAACAATCCATGGCGGCGGAATGACGAAAGCAAGAAGATGTTTAGGAGCGGTAAGGCCCCGCCGCCAACTCAAGTAGCCGTTGTCGATTATGAAAGGGGACACAGCCGTTGTGGGGAGATTTGTCCGTACATTTTAGGGTTAGGGTTAGGGTTAGGGTTGGATCACACGACGCGAAAACTAATATGTGCAACAAAAAAGCACAATGCTTGCTGCGCGTCGTGTGATCCTCACGTATAGCATTAAAAAAAAATACAAAGTGCGAACCTAGGCTTCTAAGAAAGAAATGGACTAAGAGATTAAGCTTATAAAGCCATTACATTAAAGAATATTATACATATGAAAAAAACACAAAGGCACTTCACCGGCCTTTTTTAAAGGGTCTTTCTTCTTGTTGTATTCAGCCATAAAATTTTGACCATAGTACTTTCGGGATCCCTTATGCGTAAGACGCAGGCGCATGTCCTTGGGCATGACAAATCCCGCTTGGCATGTATTGCTGCAAAGTCTGCGAAGTCCTCGAACAGACCGACACCAACCGCTTCGAAGCCATTTGAAGAGCATTTAAAGGCGCTTTGCTTGAATTCTCAGAACCTGGTATGATGTATCGCACCACACTCTTGCGAATCTCTTTCACGAGCCCGGCAAATGGGAGACGCGAATGACCATCTCGGTTTTCTTCGATGCTTCTTAATCTCATGGCAACGCTTTAATGCCGGGCTTAGTCTTACGCTTCGGCCACTACCCTTACCCACCCCAAATTTGGAGGCTGTTGCTCGGCCGACTCTTCCGGCCGCCTCCTCACCCCAAATTTGCGGTCGTTGCTTTCGGCCGACTCTTCCGCCGTCTCCTCACCCCAAATTTGCAGGCGTTGCTTTCGGCCCGACTCTTCCGGCCGTCTCCTCACATTCACGGTGTAGCCTTCCCCTTACGGCGTTGGGCCTCCTCCTTTGATTTGAAGGTCTGGCCTCCACGGAAGGAGCGGGGAAGAGGCGAAGAGGCGGCTGCCCAATAATTAATCCGGCGTCATATTACGCTCACGGTCTCTCTCATTTTCATCCTCCGCCTCTCCGAACCGGTGCATCTCCCTACTTACTCGGGGCTGCTTCTCCCGCCGTCGTCATCATGGATTTGTTTTGGTCTTACGTTAGGCATGGTGGGAGGAGGAGAATCTCTATCGAGACTTCTTGATTCGAGATGAAGGAGGCGGACTAATGTAATCACCTGGCCTTACACCACCTGGATGGATCCTTGCAGTTTGCTTAGTTCTTGCCATGGCTTCTCAGCGAATGGCGCTTTATACTACGAACACTGACAAAAATAGACAACTGGCATGAGATAAATAGTAAAAAACAGAAGTTAAAGTAAAATATGATGGTAACGTTTTTAAATAATTGTACGGAACCCTAAAAAAATATCGGACAAAATACGGAACCCTAAAAAAACATCGGACAAAAACACAAATAAAAAAACCGAGATTCAAAGCGCTAGGCGATAGACAATTTCTTGTTGATCGCGAACTCTTTAAACTTTACATTTCCCTCTTGCCTGTAACCAACCCTAATGCCATCAATGAAATAATGGAAGTCGTTAGCAATCTTCTCTGTCTCCATTAGCACTCTTAGCTCTGATAATGGCCATTCGCTTTCCATGGTGGCTGTATAAATGACTTCCTCCCCTCTCCATACTCGAATATCCACCGCATCGGAGTGTCTGTTATGGTCCTCAAACGGCTCCCAAAAAGTTGTGCAGCCTCTCTTTTTCTGTTTCCTTCGTTCTAGTTGACAATTAACGTATAAATATTGTTTTGGAAGAAAGTATCTGAACTTAAAGGAGGACTTAACTACGCGGACCTCTGTTAGTTGACCGGATGATTCGTGGAATCGAACATCCCAGGTCGGAACCAAAAATAAGCCATCCACAAAATCGGCAGGGGGGAGAAAGCACGTATATGTCTTCGGAGCTTTTCGAACTTCCTGCGCCATCTGGAATATGTTAGCAAATACCTCAAACGGTGTGAAGATTTTGAAACTCATCCTCACGCCTCCGTTTTCAGACATTCCCGCTTGCACCTCGTCAGCCATGTATTTCTTCATTGCAATTACATTGTTCTCATTAGTCTGTGGCTTACAAAGTTCACTTAAAGGGGGCAATTCAACCGGCCTCAAGCTCAGTTTCCTGACCTTTACGTTATAATCATGTCCGTAAAACCAGATGCCTATACCCCGCAAGGTCACGGCATCCCACTACAAGAGAAGGGGCCAATTAGTGTCAGCAAAACGTCACTACAACATTGGCAAATATACACTATGACATTATTAATGACATTTATACAAAGGTGACGCTATAGGTGACGCAATTTATGTCATGAATAAAATCATTTATTGTGTCACCCATAGTGTCAGTAGTTTTGCTATGACGCTATAGATGTTGTTGTTAGCACCAGTTGTAGCATCACTAGTTGTTACACATATAGCATCAGTATTAATGTCAGTACCACCGGTGACATTATAGGTGCTATTATTAGCTGCAATTATAGTGTTGCTTGTTGTTGCACATGTAGTACCAGTATTAGTGTCAGCGCCAACTAGTGACATTATAGGTGGTGTTATTAGCATCAAATTTAATTGCACCTTTAGTGTCACAAATTTTGTCAATGTTGTGTGGCCATAGTATATGCCATAATAATTGTTGCTACTAATATCACCAATATTGTCATATATTGTCCCATCAGTATCGTCAAGCTTTATGTCAGTCCATACCATATTCACATCTAAGGTCATAAGATTGCATCAAAGGTATATTTAGCATCACAATCACATAATTGAATCATAGCTACCGGGAACCAAGTTCCCAACTCCGTTCTCGTTCCCAACTCCGTTCCCGAGGGTCCAGAGTTCCATAAGTTCCCACTTTAGTTCCTGGTAGAAAAGGGAATATCCCTTGAATATACTCAAAAGATCCCTTGAACATACTCGAATATCCCGTTCCCGTTCCCGTTCCCATTCCGGGTAGCTATGAATTGAATCAATACTTTCTATTTACATACTAGAAACGTGTGCCCGACAATGCCAGACATTAGTCATGGACGCATAGACTGGATAAACGTAATGATATTTGTAGGTACGGACATTAATCGTGGACGAATAGACTGGATAGACATAATGGTATTTGTAGCTGGAATAAAGAGACTTAAATGTAATGGTGTTCTTAGTTGTAATGGAACCCAAATTGTTAAAATGTTAGGTCAATTTAAGAAAGTCGAGCATTAAATATGCTCTGCGGAACATGTAGGAATAATGGAATGCATTGGGTGGAATAGGATAGATGGCATGATTTGCATACACTTTAGGGTGTTTGTTGATGCTTACAATGGTTTAGGATTTTGTGAAAGATAGTAGATATTAGTGTAATCAATACAATTGCGATTAGACTGTTGGTGGAATGTTGGAGTGGGAAGTCAGGTTTTTGGAATTGAATCATCTTGAAAGTCCATGTAACAAACATTGAGACAGTGAACTGTTGTTACGATTACCATTTCTAAACCTGATTGTTCAAAACCCTACAACACCTAGCAGACCATAGAAACAATACAAAAAGTGACCGGAGATAATAAGACTAATCATTTTCATTATAATAAAGCCTAGGGGTTTTATGTGGGATATTCCTCAGAATATTTTCACCAACCGTGGATAAACATAAAAATTTGAAGCAAGATATATCCGGGTATGGTGATACCAACTTTCAAGACTACGATGTAGCTCCCTACACCATCCTCCATGGATTCTTCTAGCTTCCTCAAACATGAGAAATGGGGTTCCGTAGATACATCGCCATTGAAGGATTTGTATATTTCTCCTTGTTATAACAATATAAGAATATCAGTTCAGCAATGCAACAGAGACAATATCTATTTCAGTTTCGAAAGGCAAAATTTTGTTAAAACGAAATTGCAACCACTATCACATAAGACTTCTGCAACAGTCTCAACAAGGAAATTTAGATAAAGAAGATGCCATATTAAGGCATAGAAATGTTTGGAAGAAAGTACTAAATGAAGAGAAGTGTGTGAAACATTCTATATTGAAGAATCTAAGTTGAAGACCATTGTTGTAAGAAGAAATGTACTGATACACATGACCTTAAGAGCACCATGAAATGTGAAGGCTTATGGAGGTCAAGTTTTCTATAAGTACTGCTGGTTGTCCTTGGTTATTAGTCTTTGTACAGTGCTAGTGAATGATTGGTGGTTGTGTGCTGGCCGGCGGTATTGGTCATGTTAGTTATGGTGCATGGTCTAATCGTATGGTGTGCAATTACGGTTTGGGCAATTAGAGAGTCTTGTTGCTATATTAATATAGGAAATGATGCATTAAGATCAATAATATTTATGCTCCTATGTATGTGGAATTGGAAATTTATACTTGTTTTTACGTTTGCAGAATGTTGCGGTACAATGTTGTATGGAGACACCCACTAGTAGAAAGCTGTGTGGAGCTAAGAGAAGACTTAAAAAGACAAGAAGAGTAGAATTGCCCACTATTTCTGTGGAAAAATATAGATTATATGCCAATGTGTCAATTTTTTATGGCTATGCCGTAGTCGGGTAATTACTGTGGAGGTTTCCCTGAAAACCCGAAAGGGCAGGGTTTTAGTCCTAGCAGTAATCATTCTACTATGTGCATTAGCAAATCAATATTTGAGATGCCTGCATGGCACATTTGTAAGCTTGTTCATCCTAATGGAGCAAGAACTACAAGAGACATGGAACTATTTGCATAATGGTTTTTCTTAGCTAAGGAATCATGTATATTTAATTGGAGAGTGGAGATTTGATTGTAAACATCTAAGGGCTAGGGTTGGAAGCCCTTTCTGAAGGGAAAAGGCACGAAATCAGATTGGGGCAGCCACGTTTGAAGGAGAAAGGGAACGGATTGGAGCGGATTAGGGAGGAGAGATCAGAGAGGAGTCAACGGAACCAGTGGAGCCACGGACGTGGGCAGATCAGACCAGCATGGCAGACCTCCGGATTCAGTGCAGGTCCTTCCAAAGAAATGCAATTCACACAAACCAGAGAGATAAGTTCATTGGATATTTTGTATGAAGTTCTGACAAAACTATTGAATATAATTCTGCTTCATTATTCTATTCTCTGTGAGACATTGCATTTTTTTGGGAAAATTTTAAAAATGCCCCTAATTTTTTGCAAAATTGCGAAAATACCCCTGTTTTAGCGGTATTTTTAATAAATTAGCCATAACTTTTTTATGATGTTCCAAATAGGAATGTGTCCTTCAGATGAATTATAGATGAGGATGCTATCTTCTTATCGAAGGTAAAATCTCATGAATCGGAGTTTGGAATCACAAGTTATGTGAAATCTTAGACACAAATAAATCATAATCATAACTTACGATTCGGAACTCCGATTCAAATGATTTTAGCTTCCTTAGAAAGATATCATTCTCATCTATAATTCATCTTAAGGACATATTCTTATTTGGATTATTAGAAAAAAGTTATGGTCATTTTACCAAAGATACCCTTAAAACAGGGGTATTTTCGCAATTTTGCAAAAAATCAGGGGCATTTTTAAAATTTGCCCCATTTTTTTTAGAATCTCATGAATGCAATTATTAAATTATTTCCTTCTATTGAATGATGAATGTATGGTAAATCATTTGAAGAATTCTGTACCTGTGTTCTTAAGTAAATGGAGATGACTAGTTCCTCAAGCATGGCTAGTGAGCCCGGTCTTGTTGTGCTCTTGTTTATTTGTTGGACTACACTATGGCATGTCGGCTATTCTTTTCCCTTCTTCTTCTGATTGCTTCTCTTTTCTTGCAGGAGGCAGTGGAGCACAGAGATGGCATGCATCTTTTCTTGCTATGGCGGCAACAAACAGGCTATGGCAGAAGCTTCCTTCCTTCTGTTTTCTTCTCTTCGAGTCCTTCCCTTCCCTTCTTAATAAAGGCAGGCTTTAGGCCTAAATCTTGCTTCTTCATTTCTTCTCTTTCATCTTTTCTTGATTGCAGATCAGGCGGTGCCTCAGCTTGCACAAGGCTATGAAGAAAGGCAAGCAAAGCTATGGCTCTGGAAAATCCGAGTGGAGGAAATACAGAAAGGCAAAATAGAGGTAGCTCCTGGTCATAAAAGAATCTGTTAAAATCCTTTCTTCCTTGATGCACAATTTTTTTTTTTTTGTAATATAAAGGATGCCTGTGCAGAAAATCTTTGGACCCAAGAGATGTGGATGTAGAATGAAATGGAAGAAAGGTGGACAGATTTTGGAGGGCTAGCATCGCTGGATCTCCCAAAATAATATTCAAGCAATATGATGTTTTGCCCTACCAGGTTCACAGCAGCAACAAACTATTATCCTGACTAAAAACCTGATTAATGTGGTGACTAAAAGCCTGACTAATAACTTGACCATAAGTCTACCCAATACCCAATATGCTGACTAATAGACTGACTTATCTGCTGACAATTTTCCTGAATGCCTGACTATTATCATGACCATCACTTTGACACATTACCTAACGTATCATCTGACGCACAATCATCAGATAATATGAGTCAGGCGGCTAATCGTCAGGTAAATGTCAACCAGTCAACTTGGGCAGTTGTCTGATTTATGAAGGCTTTCTGATGATTTACCTAACGTCTAACAATCATTCTCTTGTATAGCAATCATTCTCTTGTAGTGTCAAGAATATGAATGATTATTTTTAAATATGAAGATTTTGATTTCCGGATGATGTCTTGGATATCTTGTAGCTTTATGAATCCATTACTTATATTCAAATAAATTGAATGGCTGCCTTTGGTGCTCCACTGAATTGCAATTTGACTTTGTAGATGGCATTATAAATGCCTTTACAAGTGACATAAAAAGTGATGTTAGTTGACAATAGTATGACCTAGTAAGTGACACTATATGTGGCAATCACCAACAACAATGACAAAAAAACATGACATTAACATTGACAAAATAGATGAATCTCAACATGGTTTAATGACAATATGTATGGTATAATAAGTGGTGTTACAAGTGACATTACACATGACAATAATTTTAACATTATGAATGGTTTTACTAGTGATGCTATAGGCGACTCTACTACTGCCATTAATGATGAGATTATACGTGGTGTTATAAGTGACTTTATGGGTGACAGGATCTATGACGCCACAGATGGCACTAGTACTGCCATCAATGGTGGCATTAAATGTGGTGTTATGATTGACTTTATAGGTGACACTACCTATGACGCTACAAGTGGCATCAGTACTGCCACTATAGCTAACAATATATGTGACGTTCTCATTGCTACATTAGTGTCATCAGTATGTGTCACCCATAACGTCAGTTATTAAGAAAATTTGATATGCAATTATAGGCCAAAATTTGACACAAAAAGTGACACTAATTGACCCCTCCTCTTATAGTGTCCATACCTTGGAAAAGGACAATTCCGATGCAAGTACACTACTAATACTTTCGGCCGGAATGACATCCACGACGTCTGATAAACATAAACCTGCACAATAAATTTGTTTGTAAACACGTGTCAACGAAAGAAATGAAAAGATAAGGAGATCACACGACGCGAAACTATCTCTACGCAGTTAAGTAGCTGACAGATAGCTTCGCGTCGTGTGATCCGATTAAGGTGGTTACCATTTGCGGGCAATTTTGGGAAGCTGTTTTTGGTGGAGATTAGCTCTTTGGCCATATCAGAAGGGGTATATGCATGTCGTATTGTTATACTTTCCACTTTCCGGCCGCTAGAATTCAACTTGAACTCTTTTATCCTACCTATCCAATGTGTCCGCACGTCTGATCGCCTTTGTCGCTTAACTCTATGCTCGCCCCTCGTTGATGGCAGCATACTCACCCACGAACCTATTGAGACAAAACCTCCCACTTCTTGACCTTGGGAGTTCTGTAAATGGGGCAAGAACACAGAAATTACAGGAGACATGGATTGCAGATGAGGAGTGAAGGTGGAGAGGATGCACGTAGAGGCGCCGGAGTGACAGTACAGAAGTTTGGCGCCAAAATTTGACAAGGAAGTTGGTGACGCTGACAGTAGGCGGTCAAAGTCATTATTATTTTGGGCGGCGAAGCGACTCCCGAAAAATATGGGCCATTAAAATGGTTGCAATAAAAGCGCAGGCATCCCCTATGAAAATACGCCATGTGGATGCCAAGTAAGCCTGCTCATCCTTCTACCTGCCAAGTAATACTGACTTTTGTAAAAAAGGCGCAAACCTGATTGGTCCTGGCAAATCTGACGTGGAAATCTTTAACCCAAGATATGGGCCATTTTCAGACCCCAAATCCGCCCTAATGCATGTCAACAAGACTACTATGAGTAATGACATTTAGATGAAGCCCGTTGTTAAAAACCTTTTCATGGATCCATCTGCCTCTGTATATGCATCTTGTGCTACGCATGGTCTTGAGATGCACACATGCATTTTATGAAGCCTTCAGTCTTCAACCTGCAGTTGTAACTGTGTAAGATACGTATTCTTTATGCTGTTCATTCTAAAATACCCGTGAGAGTGAAGGAACAAAATCAAATTTACAGAGCTACCTTGCAACCTAGTAGGCTCCAAACATATAGCATTGGAGGAGTCAAAGTAGAAACATTGTTTTATGTTTGATATTATTTATGGAATCCTACCAAATGAAAGATGGAGAGATCTTACCAATAGTTTGTAGCCTTTGTAGGTATGCTTGCAGGAATGCATCCCCGCCAAAAACACAAATCGAGGAGCCGCATCCAAAAATAACTGCATGTGAGTAAATGGCTTTATATCACCATTGGGAAATGTTTAGGGACTATCATAGAAAATGTGATAGATTTGGGAGTCTTCCTTGGGAAAAGAGAGCCTATCTAAATATGACATGTGCTACCAAAGCTAATATTCCATGGCAGGTAAGGTATGTATAAATTAAGGAAAGGCACTTGGCTTTGATTGGTTAGAACAAACAACTTGTGGATTTTCTCTATTTCCACATAGGGCCTTTTTGGAGAGCCTACATTTTCTCTAACGATTATCAAACCATGCTTCCAATTGATCAAGCGCAAGTCAAAAAGTACTACCATGATGTACTCCAATGTTGCTATTGATTTGAGTATCTGGAAAAACGTAGCAAATACCTTTCATAAAGCCCATAAACTGCATTTTAAAGATCTTGGCACTTGCAATTTCTGCAAAGGAAGCTCTAGAGGTACTCTATGAAGCAGAAGTGAAATCCAAAAGCATATATAGACGTCCTGTTTCAAGCGTCGACTATGGTCAATGCGAAGATATGATCTATCATAAGAATGGCCCAGGTGAAGCTTGCCTGTCCTATATGTGGGGGTACATGCCTTCTAAACCTTGTCTATACACTTGTTGAAGTTGATAAGCATGGAGAAACACGCATATACAATGGCCATGGGTCCACAATGCCTTAAAGTATGATGGAAGGAAAAGCAAACCACTTGGATCTCTAGATGGAATGTGTAGGATCAGGGATGCATACAGGTGTAGAACAACGAGGATGACAAATGCCTCAAACAGTACCTAGACATGTGGTTCTCTAGGAAGCAATGGGATGCCAATGCTTTAGAGCTGGTAAAGACATCACATTGTAAAAGCTAGATCAATCTCACTCTTGCCAAATAGCAGTATCCATTGGCACATTTTCCATGAAGAATGGCAGGACAATTGCAACCATTTGAATTGAAGTATACTATCACTGTCTTAGGCAGATAGGCCTGGAAAGATGGAGAAAACATGATCTACCAATGCTGCTAAATGGGAGTAATCAAAGATGAGCCTCACACCCTTTAAAATTGCACAACATTTGCACCATACTGGGTTGGTTATGCCCAATCAAACATTGCATTTAATACTGCATACACCTTCCATGTTGGCATTAGCATCATATATCCAGAAAGTCCTAGACATGCAAGCTCAATTGCATCCCTCACCACACTGACATATACAAATATACAGTTTATTAGCGAGTTTATCACTACTAAGTTTTTCCCCTTGAAAAGCCTTCAGGGCGGGGGTTTTCTAAAAATGGATAATGATAGAGCTATTGTATTTTTGCTTTCTTTGTTTGGATCACATAGGCCTCCTGGTCTTCGCGGATGATAAAATTTCTGGAACATCACATAATATACTATCAAAAAGTGATAAGTATGGGAGGCTCCCGCCTTCCAAAACTCTATATAATGGCCATGGGTCCACAATGCCTTAAAGCCTATTTATATTTCACTTTTAAGATCTTGAAGCATTTTTCACAATGAAATTGAGTCTGTTTATGATGACAATGAAGTGTTTTAAAGCATTGCAGATTGATTACTTTATTCGTTTGCAAATGATGATGGTTAATTTTGTGCAGAAAGATTTTAGCTCAAGAATAGGGAAATCAAGGATGGTCGTTGATTGTATTTCATCTCTAAAAGGAGAGAACATATTTCTAGAAATCAAATGTGTATAAGTCATTAGCCAACCACTAGAAGTTGATGAAAACCTAAAGTAAATGCACCACACACAATGGCTCCACAGTCCTCCCCCCCATTGGGGCCCCATTCAAGGAATCGAACTTGGATGAAGTCTGCAGGGGAAGAAATTTGAAAGCATACCTTAAGCTATAGCAAACCAAGAACTCTGAGTTCAATATGTATCCTGGCAATCCACTCTTTATCAACTATTTTTGGAGGCAGAAGTCATATGCTTTGTACACACAAAAACAAGAAAGGGAAAGAACTAGAATAGAACACAATTGAATTGAAAATTTGATATATTGGCAAAGAAATGCCATTGGCGCTCAGACGTACATTATTGCGCATAAGTAAAAGGTTAGCATATGCCTTAATAGTCAGGGGGTGACTTCAGCCTATATGATGAAGATGAGCATAGTAACAACTAAAAATCTAGAGGTATTTCATGAATTCAAATGGCAAATGATAATGCCATGAGAGTATGTGATTTAGCTAAATGCAGTATTATCCATAGTGGCACATTATGAATTCATTCATTGTTTCTTAGGTATATGAGGGATATACTTGAAAACATTTTCCAAATCAGAAAGAGTAACAAAATAAAATTCTTCACAAGCTTAGCACAATTGCAGCTTGAAATACACTCAATTCGATGGTTTCAATGATATGATCTTATGACACTGAACATGGAATACAATTTCAAGTTAACATTAATTTTCTACGAATATAGCCTACAAATGCTACTCATTTTTCAGATTTCATGTGATTTCATAAAAATTTGATGTATCAATTAGCAAACCATAATATCAATCCTTAAGAGACCCAGTCAGGTCCTTAAGAAATTTCCGAAAAACAGACATCCAGAAACCATTTCACATCCATGATATTTGAGATACGATAAGAGTGTGAAGTTACTATTATTTTTCAATGCAAACCAGATACTAAGTACTACTCGTCTTGCTAAATGCATTTCATTTTTTCAAAAAGTGGAGAAGTACTATGAATTTTCAGAATTACAATCCTCGGGGGATCCAACTGGGTCCATATTCAAACTTTCAGGAATTATTTCTCGATAATTCCACCATAGATTTTTCTAATTCTTCTTGTGATAGATTTCTCATATCATAGTTTACAAGATGGAAGAATTAGAATTTCTAGGAAAAATTATATTTGCAAAATAACGTGAGAAATGTTAAAGACTTTGAGAATAAACTTGATCCCTTTGTGTTTGGCTCCACATTATGCTTGGTAATAGAAGCTTTATATATTTTTCATAATTTTTTCCTTATATGTGCACTTATGGAGGACAACATATTGTGAGTATGTAGACAAATTCTTTATCTTGAAACTATAATAGAATCTCGAAAAAAGTGTATGAATAAACATATTTGGGTTCATCAAGGGACAACTCTAGTGTTAACATCCATATGTGCAACTTTTGACAACACCACATGACAGGTTGATGCTTGCAAGAATGGACATTTCTTTTTGTTATCATCAATGTATTAATTTTGTGTGCTCGGCATATCTAGTAAATATGTGCCCGGTGTTGTCGAGCTAATGTCTTAGCTTGTGTTTGTACTTAGCCTTTAACGTCCATATGTGCAACTTCTGACGACACCACATGACAGGTTGATGCTTGCAAGGATATACATTTATTTTTGTTATCATCAATGTATTAACTTTGTGCGCTCGGGATATCTAGTAAACGTGTGCCCAGCATTGCTGCGCATAAGTGTAGATGTGTGCCGCTTTTGATTTGTGATAACTTCTCCAACTGTCTCGTTAATTGTTCATCACAAATGTACGTCAATTTCAACTAATGATATTCGTTCCAAACACTTAAATGTTTATTGTGTACTAAAGCATGCATTTCTTGGCCGGCTAAAGGGCAGCGGTCGCCCTCCCTTCTACAGACCATCCCAACCAAAATCGTGAAGCTAAACTCTGAATCTTTGATGCTAACAAGGCTTGACCAATTACTCCAAGGGCAGAAGAATAGGTGCATAGATCTCTACTTTTTTCCGGCGGCGAGTCTTTGTGCAGCAGATATCCACTAACATGGTCTTTCTTTGACACTTCATGTATTATGTCTACTGCCTCTAATAGACACGCTGAAAGGGCAGATCTAGCATTTTTGTTGGAGGCCGGCCTATAAGGCGAAGGAAGAAAGAGGCTGCAAGATTCAGGAAAATGATTTGATTTATGGTTCACAGGAAGCTACAATATGATTCTAGGTAAGAAAGTTGTTGAGACCTTTCCCTTCCTCTTGCACTTTTGTACTAGCCTAAAGGTTTAGAGTTTGATTTCCTAAAAAAGAAGAGTAGATTGGTCTGATTCTGCCAGATTTGGTGATGAGATATGAACTGGGTCAGACTGCCGGGCTAGGGATTTTTTGTTGCGGGTGAGGCTTTTATATTTTGAACCAAGCTTTGGAAGCAACTTTGATGGCTTGGCTTTGTGTCTAGCCATTTAATGCCGACTGTCACATATCCCGACAATGCAACATCTTTTCCGGTTCATAGATTGTTGATTAATCTGCAAAATGTGTTGATTTTTGGAGCTGTAGCAGCTTCTTTGAGCAGTATGGCAGATTGTTCATGGTACTTCTTCAATCTTTTTCTCTTCATCTCTACTCTTGCAAGAGGTGTTTTATTGTGCATTCAAGATTTATTTGCAGCTTGTGGAAAATTTGTATTTGTCTCCTGATAGTATTCTGCTAGCTATGAAGATATTGATTATGATCATGTAGTAGTAGTTAGTTAGAAGAAGAGGTTTAGGAAAACTTATGAGTACTAAAGCTTCAAGTATGATATTTGATCCATAAGGGATCCTCTGTACTTCAAGGTTATTTGATCCTTGTAGGATCTCTTTGATGTAATTCTTCCTATGAAGAAAAATATTTTTTCTTTAAATAAATAAATAAATAAATAAAATGGATATGGGACCACGAACTTGACTTTAAGTTCTCGAGTCAAAAAGCCTGTCTGTACCTGCTCTGAGTCCTCCCAAGTCGAAAGTGATATCACTGGTCCCTATACTTCCACTTCATAGAGAAGCACCAACTCCACCAACTGATGTGACCAATCATGAAGCTGTACTCTGTGATAGTTGTCCTGCATTGCATAGAAAGCCTTCAAATATGCCATCGCCCGTTGCCTAATACAAACATCCCAAGGAATTTCTTATAAAGACACACATTTAAAAATATCCACATAGAAGCGGTTTTGCAACATCTAGGCTACTTTCTTCAACAAATTAACTTTATTTATTGAATTATAGTAAAGAAAATGGAGAAAATATTTATTAAAGGCTTTTCATTTAAATCATGCATTAACAATTAGATTCTATTGAACCAGAATTTTAACTATGACTGCAACTGCTGGTACCAACTAAATATAAGTTCAAAAAAAAAAAAAAAAAAAACTTAATATAAGTTCAATTATGTTAACTATGGTTATTTATATTAACTATGGCCATTTGATTCGATTCAATCAATTCAATTCTTATTAACTAAGGTTTATTTTATTGCTTCTTATTGGTAAAGAAGACAAACACTAATACATGTTCCAGTAAATCGCCACCTAATACACACCCATTTTGGTTAAATCTAATTCATCGTAACTTGCGGCATCTCCAAAAATATTTTCATGATGTCCAGAGGTGCAAAGGATCCGGGATTTTGATTAATCTTTGTACTTGTTCCGTATCCAGATATTCCCATGTTATCCAGTAACGCAAGAGGTATTTTCAAGCTTACAATGTGGATGTTGATTTGAACAGAACATCAATATATGTGGTCAAGGACATACTCAAGTTTGTAACCATATGGCCGCTTCATAGGACATACTCAAATTTGTAACCATATGGCCGCTTCGTCTATTAACAACATCCATTCTTGTAGGGTTACATGCTTATATGCTTCCATGGTCATGAACTCTTGGTGGCGTTGCACAACAAATATGGTTTCATAAAAATATAGACCATGTGATTGTCATTGTAGATGTTATGACCATAGTAACTGGATATGAATTTACAGAATTAAGCAGTCACAAATTTGACACAGACAAGGATTGCTTAGAGGCAGAAGTGCTTGCTGCTACGATGAAACCTCAAATACACAGAAGTAGCCGAAATGATGCATACACATGCAATGCGATATACTACAATACATGACAACTAGAAAAGGCAAAGTGCATTTTCTCCTCTCACATTTGCAATTCATACAACTTGGGTTGAATCATAATGTTATAGATAATTGATATATTCTACTCTTTTGTGCTATTGCCAATTCTATTGTGTTTGGGCGTATATGGACACAAAGTTACAACCATTAATCTATATTTTTGCATTTTTGTTCGACATATCATTCATTGTCTTTCTCTCACCATGCTCTACAGGAATGCCCAGCATATGCACACATCCGAGCAACTCATGCCGATCTCAGATGCTCTGAGATAGCAATTCATCAACTGCTGGCTTCGCCAATGGTGGCACGTCTCGCATCATACATTCTGCAAGTCTCCACTGTCAGGGAGTCCCTCACAACACAGGGAATTTGAGCGCCCAGATAGGGCCTCTCAACGCCTACTACAAGGGTTTTTCCTCCCACATGGAAGGTTTTTTTATCCCAGTGGTAGAGACACATTGTACAGGCAGGGTTTCTGTTGTTTTCTTTTGTGTTTGGAAACTTTCCACTATATTGTATCACCGTCTCATAGGCCAGTTGGCCTCCGTGGACGTTAAAACTTCCTTCCTTCCTTCTCCGTGGACGTTAAAATATACTTCCTTCCTTCCTTCCTTCCTTCTCAACCACTCAATCACTCATGGCTTTGTCTTGCATAAAACCTTAAAATTAATGCCCAGTGTGTCAGTTGAATATATAAATTTATAGGTTCATTCTATAATCTATAAATACGTAAATACGAATAAAGTACAATTATCTTGCATGTTAGGGCAACTCATGGTAGCACCAAATTTTTTGCTATATGTATTTGAATACATCTACAACTTCATCATTCTTTGCAATGCAATCTTAAGTATGCCCGCCAATGCCGGTCGCTGTTACTAGTTTATTACATTGTTTTCATAAAGCCTAGTTTAGTATGAATATCGATTTAATAGGAAGTTATCATCCTCCATAAATAGGAAGTTTAATATTTTTTATGTTCAAGTCATGAGCTTTCGCACTTTTGTAGGTGAAGCATAACTATTGTATAGACAATTGAATCTTCCTTAAACCGTGTGCAAAAATTATAGTACAATACAAGTTGTTGCATATACAAAACAAAAAGAAAAATGTAATATGGGCTGGCATGTTAGAAACTAGAACCATGTTACATAAATAAATGAAACAACAAGGTGGAAGGCAAAAAAGTCCAAGGTGACCATGAATAAAAGGCTATGAAGGGCAACATCGGGCAACAATAATTTCATTTCAGAATCATGACAAAGTTTAACTTGGGCATTCTAGTTCTTGTTTGTTTGTTAGGATTTATACGACCATCTTTGCAAAAATCTCCTCCTTCTCCTCCTCATTTTCCCTCTCCACCACCACCTCCTCCGCCTTCATCATCCCCCCAAAATTTTCCTTGTGCTTCTGATACTTTTAGCAAATGCAAAAGCATTAGCATACCTTGTCCCCCCGGTTGCTTGGAAAAGTGCTTCTACAACTGCAGGCTTTGCGAAAGTTATTGTCGTACGTATATGCTTGTTATCTAAACTAGATTACATATATGTATATCTAACGCAACTACGTTTGGTTATTTATAGTTTGCCATCTGAAAGGATCTATCTGTCAAGACCCTCGGTTTGTCGGTGGTGATGGGATTGCCTTCTACTTCCATGGAAAACGTGACTCCACCTTTTGCCTCGTCTCTGATTACAACTTGCATATCAATGCCTTTTTCATTGGCAAGGAACGAGATCAAGGACGCAGTCGTGATTTCACTTGGATAAAATCTTTGGGAATCATCTTTGGAAGCCATAAGCTTTACCTTGGGGCTAAAAAAGTTGCTAAGTGGGATGATACTGTTGATCAATTAGCAATTGTCTATGACTCTACTCCAGTGGTATTGCCCTTAGCATCTAGGTCCTCTTGGGAGGTACTAGAAAGTGGTGTAAGGATAATTCGTCATAAGGCTACCAACATGGTAATAGTTGAAATTGATGGTCTTTTTAGCCTTAAAGCATCCGTGGTTCCAATTACTCCAAAGGAGTCTTATATCCATAATTATGGCATTACGGATGATGATTGTTTTGCACACCTTGAGCTTGAGTTCGAGTTTCCCCACCTCTCGAGCAAGGTGCACGGAGTTCTTGGGCATACCTATGCTCCTGGGTTTGTTAGCCATGTCAACCGCACATCTCCCATGCCCATTATGGGTGGGGAACGTTTGTATGCCACTTCTTCCCTATTTGCACATGATTGTCAAGTTTCCCAATATGGTCTTCCACTTGAGTATTTACATGCTAACGAGTTTCCTACTACTCGTTGTGGGATAGATGGCCTTTCTACGGGTGCTGGTATTGTTTGTCGGCGTTAGACCAACATTAATTGCTTGTATGTATGGTAACCTTCGATCGTGAACTTGCATTGGATGTACTTTTCCATTCCAATAAAATATAAATATATATTTATTCTCTACAAGAAACTTATCGCGGCGGCCTAGCGGCCGCCGCGAACGTTTCTCTTCCCCTTGGCCGCTGCGAAAATGACATGGTCCCAACCTTTTGTATACACGAGAACCTTACTTGTATCATATCACATATAACTCAAGAACATGTGGGAATTGGACCCACACTGTTGCCATATGATCTCGTGCCCGTATGATAGATGGGTGTTATTTCAAGTACCATGAGACTCACTTCGCCAACTTCATTATGTTCTATACTCTTCTAACTCCTTTTTTTCCGTGTCTTTCCTCTTCTACCACTCGGTGGGAGTCAGTGGGTTTTGAGCCTGGGTGGGGGTCGCCCATTACCAATGGCCTGACCACTAGACAACAACCGCAGTGGGATTTCTTATCCATTCTTTATTCTGACCACCCGATGTGTGTCAGTGGGATTTGAGCCTGGGTGGGGGTCGCCCATGACCAATGGCCTGACCACTAGACCACGATCGCGATGGTTCTTTTTTTTTCCTTTTGTTGTCCACTCTCTGGACTTGCATCATCCAATGATAGTCAGTGGGTTTTGAGCCTGGACGGGGGTTGCCCATAACCAATGGCCTGACCACTAGACAAACACTGCGATGGATGCCATTTATAAATCCCATCCCATTACCCATTCTATCCATTTTTGTTATATTTAAACTAAAAAAAGAAACCGGGTCAATGACATCTCATGGTAATGAAACAACATGCCATCTATCATCCGGGCTTGGAAGTTGGTATGCGTGACAGGTTAGGGCGTACCTTGGCCGAAGTCTAGTTCGGTGCATGCTATTCGGTACGTCTACTAATGCACCTGCACAAAGGAAGACGATACTCTTAATATGACTAATGGTACATGTAGAAGGTTAAGACATACCTTAATGCGAATCCAAATCGGCATTGCACATTTTTCTTTAAAATTACTGGCTTGCGCGATCAAAGAACGGTTTACAAAATAATACCTCATCATAAGAGTAGCTCCCTATAGACGATATTCTTGGTGCACCTAGACGTGTTCTCTGGCGAAAGGAGGATGAGCACGTCATGCCTATTCCGCATGCGAGTAAGCGCCGTGTATAGCTGGCCATGTGCAAACACCTCGGTACGGAGGTCGATGACAACACGGTCTAACGTCAAACCCTGACAACTATTGAAAGTGGTCGAGTAAGATAATCGAAGGGGCAATTGCCTTCTATGTATGGTCCAAGGACGATTATCCGGCTGGTAGAAGAAATCAACTCTAGAGATTGGGTATACGCATGAGTCATCGTCCGATGCTTCGTCTAGTACCTTCACCATTACAAACTTCGTGTGCATCGATACAATCATAACCCTCGCATTCTTCACAAGACCCTTTTCCATGTCCAGTCGTTTCATAATATGACATATAGCACCTACCTTAAGCCTGAGCTCGTGGTTGGGTATTCCAGAATGTGTAAAATTATTAAGGAAATCAGATGTTGCGTACGCATGATCGTGTATGATTTCATCTTGTTCGAATACATGATCATGGCTATAATACGACTTTTCATCACCAGGAACCCTATCTAGGATACGATAGTTGAAGTTATCAACGCTCTTGTTGATCGGCGAGAGGAAGTTGCGTTTCTTGCACGTCGTTGGATCCCGAAGGACGTTAGAGGAGTACAGGAATTCAATCGTATCTGCTATGTTCGTAGTTGTATTGAAGATGTCCAGTGCGACTGTGGATTGCTCCCAGTCCTCTCCTATGCGATCAACAAACTGCATTAGTTCAGGGTCATCTGCATTTCGGATGGGTTCTTCCAATCTTAAGACACGGAAACTCTTCCAGAGCATTGATGATTTTATGGATGCACTATATGCTGCAGTTCTCCCCCCTGACGACGGGTGCAACTTGTCTGAAGTCTCCAGAAGCAATAAAGTGTTTGCCTCCAAACGGGAGATCATTTCTACATAGTCGCTGCAGCAGGTGATCAACGCTTTCTATGACAGCCTTGTTAGCCATCGGGAACTCATCCCAAATGATAACCTTAGCTGCAACTAATAGTTCCGCTGCTCCAGATTCACGGTCTATCATCGAGTGCAGCCCTGCATTGTTTTCCTCAACGGGTATCTGAAAAAGCGAATGGGCTGTTCGTCCACCTGGATACTGGCGAGCAGCTAATGCCGTTGTACCACATGGAAGCACTATACCTCGGTTGCCTCGTATAGATAGGCATATGCAATTCAAAAGGAATGTTTTTCCTCTACCTGCTTTCCCATCTATGAATATTGGTTGGTTGCTTCGTGGTAGTTCTAACCACGCACGAATGAAATTATATATCTCTTGCTGATCATTTTTCATCTTGCTCGACATTTCCGCTGCAGTGCTTAAATACGCGTCGTGGTCGGAAAATTTCCGGAGCTCATGCATGACGTCCCTCCCAACACGAGGCTGGAGTTGGAGGCCAAATGCCGTGATACTGGTACTATGTTGTGTTAGAATATTATTGATTAAATGTAGGGATTCGTTGAAGGCGGTCGACTCGTCATTTGGATATTCGTCTAGTAGGTCAGTGCTCATGGGTACTTGGAACCTAGTCCATAGCTCCATCGCTGGACCCTGGTCGAGCAATAACATGGCAAAAAGAAAACGTAGCTGTCCGGGACTCAACGAGAGGGAAACCGCCTCCTCCATAACTAAAGTTGCTTCATTATGTGCATGAAAGCAAACCCTCGCTTCGCACTACCGTTGATATGTCTCATATTGCTGACCGTTGGCTACCTTTAGCTCGTCCCAAGACCTTGCAGGACGATGCAACAAAATTTGCCGCAAGTAGAATGCCTCACCAACCCTAGGCAAAAGCAAACGTATTCTACATACCAATGGGTGCCTCGACCTTTTCCTCACAATGTTTTTTGTAAAACCTTCATGTTCTTGTTCCATGTAAGATCCAGGTTCAGACGCCAATGCCGGATTATATGCTGTCAACGTGTATTGTTCGTAGTATTGAATATATGTAAGCGTATCAAATACCCGATCAATAGGGCGCAAGAAGTAGCGGTCTAACAACGACCTCGTATTCGGACGCAAGAGGTGGAGAGGCAAGCATTTTACAGCAGGAGATTTGTTTGTTATGTCGTACGACATTATTCTCCACGATGCTTCCATGGCAGAAAGATAGCGTGCCTTTAGGTAGTCACGTAGCTCATTCCCCGCTTTCCCGTGGCAGTGCTGGCCTTGAGATCTGTGTCCACTATTAATGCCGTTCTCGTCACGGACCAACGATGATTGTGCATCTGAATGCCTCTCTCGAGTTATCTGGAATCTAGTTGTATCAAAACCCTTATATATGTAGCCATATAGATAAGAAAAGACGTGCACGGTAGACGCGACGTCGACCATAATGTGGCAATCGAGGGCATGAAGCAAAAATGCATTGTATGGTACTACCCATGCATCGTCTATGCTCCTTCTTCTGTATTGCACGTATCCCTTTGAATCAAGGTGTGTTGTTGTATTGATTGGTTTTGGATAGTTGTAACAACATGGAGACTCACCCGGGAGCACCGATCAAGATGTCTATGCGTCATGAATTTTTGAACCCCACCCACGAAGAATCGGATCACCGGTAGTTCCGCGATATAATGTCATCCACACACTCTATCGGGTATATCCGCTCGGCACGCTAACACAAGATGCGCCGCGAGGGAGACCACGCTTTTGAAACTCCACCACGGTTATTATGTAATGACACACACCGGAAGAACTTATGTAACAGCTTCTTTCAATCGCTTTAGTCTCCCATGAAAACATCGAACAACAAATATGGGTACATCATACGCAGCTTGTCCAGGGCTAAGGACACTCCTTATTTCTCGCCAATCTGATTCGTAGTCATTGTAATGAATAGCGTTGATCTACCCTTTGCCCTCGAAAGGGCTAATGCATCCGCAACCCGAATGTAACACCATCTTTGGCAACCCAGAATGACGGCGGCGATAACGCCACTCGATCATCATTTTCCGCTCGTAGTAGTCCTCGCCGCATCAATTCTTCTATTCCGAAGGCGTAAGTTCTCAAGTAATTTAGCCGCGTCCTCGACTCTCGAATACATGTCCACCGTGTACTCCCCACACAAACGCCCAAGTCGGCGGAACCCGCCCTCATGCAAAAGTCTTGATCTGTACCATTTGTAACCGTGTTAGACCATGTTCATTCGCGGACCCCAGCCCATGCCACACGTGGAAAGAGGAGTGGGTACCGCAAAGGTTCGCATATAGGGTCAAGAATATTCATGAAAGTCGGTTCACCTTCGCTCCGAGCCCGTGGCCTCGCCCGCAACTCGAGATGCAACATCAGCCATGTTATTAACCTCTCGCAATGGCCGCCATTTCCTCTTCGCCGATTACACCTTCTAGCGTAATATATGCCGAAGGCACATTCATGCTCCCCATTGTCCGGGTTTACAATGAATGGATTTATCCGCCCGTGATCGAACCGATAGTTGCAACCCATTGAATGGCACGCCAAGCCCCGCCAGTGTGTAGCGTTGTGCATCATCATATATGTACCAATGTATTGATGCCCTGTGTCTCGCTGGGGAGCAAGCGGTGATAATGACGCCCCATGATCGCAACCGACGATGGATAACCTAAATCGACAAACCTTCCATCGACACCAAGCACACTAAAACAAAATAGCTTGTTTATCTTCCTACATAGTCGATTGAAGCCCGGCATGGCATATAAACTAACCAATGCATCGTGCAAAGACGGAATCGGGGAGTAGCCACCGCCCTTGTTACAAAGAAAACCCATCTTGTTCGACGTTAAGCAATGGTATCTGACAATACGTGCAACGTTTAGTCCACGTGCACATCGTGAACGTTCGGCTGATTGCCAATCTCATATGATGTGCACGGGCTTGCCAATGTACACATGGGGGTGAGGTATCCGGGGCATCTACGCCGAGATGACGCTCCCTATCCCTTTGGCGCATATAGCCATCTCTTCCTGATAGATTGGCATAGCGTTCTCCCCGCTCACGACGCACTCGCCTCTACCTTCGCCGCTAACCTTGCATATTGGCCATCTCTATAGGTGTGGCTCTCACCCACATTTGGTGCTGATCTGTCCAAGCACTCGCTTGAATTCATTGATGGCATGTCTTGAGCTATGCCAATTGTTGCAACCCCACCCAGAAGCGCATGTGACCCATTGAACACATAATCCGCATCGACGGCAACTCAAGGATATCACTACATCACCGTGAATCGGTGATGATCTCTGGATAACGCAAATTCCATTGGGCATGTGCGTATTCTAGAGTTGAGGTAGCACGACTTGGTCCAACCTCGCCAGCATGGCAAGGAGCTTCACGCAGATCGCCAACCGCTCTTAATTGACGTTGTCTATACCGTTGTCTTGCTCTCCCCCGCACTATATCTCTAGCCCGGTCGCCATGTTTGCATACCGCTCTCTTTCAATTCGACGATTCCTCTCCCTCGTAATCCATTCATGGTACACTATGGCCCCTATCCTCTATCATTCCGCATTGACGTTGTCTAGCTCGCTTCTCTAGCCATCGCCTTAGAGTTACATTTGGTCGCATCACTAATTTTATACGATCTTCACTAGAGCTCTAAGTTATCACCCATATTTAATTAACCCGACAATATTGTAGCTAGCCAACTCTTAATACTGTGAGTGTGAAGGAATTTCTACTAAATTGACATGGGAGAACAACTTACGCGTGTTCGCGTCCTCTAAAATCATATCTCTACTCGACGTTAGTTGCGAAAGCAATTGTGTGTCTGAAATTATAGCAACTGTGTTAGTATTAGCATATAATTCATAATCTATTCCTTAATAGCACAGAATAAGACAACAATGATGGCATATTTTCGTTCTTTTACATTAATGATACAACTATCATAACTCATAGTCAAGATCACATGATACACAACATCATGCCTAATGTGCATATATGTATTATAGACGGGTTGCATTGTAATAGCAAGTTTATGTAGGGTCCATGGACTGAGGCATTTAGAACTCCCCTACTAATAACGCATTCATGACAGCATCTTTGGCCTCAACGATCTGTAGTAATCGATGGAGACGAAGTCAATCAAGGTAAAGCCTTTTAGTACTGGTTGAAAGAGTGATTATATCCTTAGACATTTTTTCTAACCCCTGAGAGAACACATCAGTGTGCTCTTGCATTTTTTTTGCCATTGTTAAGGGAGCGCGTGTCCTGTACGATAACATGCGTGAGGCTATTTGCTTTCGCTTATATTCTCGAGGGCTGCACCTTTTTACGGCCAGCTTACACCCCTGGCCAGTGGGTTGCTTTTTTTTCAACGATGCACATGTACCATCAACCTCTGAGCATTCGCCAACCCCATTGTACGCTTCGAGCGGAGAACTAACAATATTCTCATCCAATTTCGCCATTTACTACAACGCAAGAGGCAAACACCGAATCAATAATGTATATATATAGACATGTACATACATTGAAGACCATGTATATCGTTAACAAGGCGTAAGAGCAAAAATATACTTCATGCCCCGAGCATGATCAACCACCGCTATACAATCAAACAAGATAAATATCCCGATTTCGACTTTACCGTCCACTAGCTCGACATTCACTTTGAAAATGCCTGCAGGATCAATGGCATCACGACCCATATATTTTTGGAGCAAATAAGGTACGACACCAGATGGAAAGTTCGTTTCCACAACTTCTACTTTACGGAGAAAGGAACTAGGGAGGAATCGACTCACGACTAAAGCATCGAATAAGAGTTTTGAGGAACCATGCATCCAACCACACTCGACATGGTA
Source organism: Isoetes taiwanensis (assembly GCA_021234155.1). Lineage (NCBI taxonomy): Eukaryota > Viridiplantae > Streptophyta > Lycopodiopsida > Isoetales > Isoetaceae > Isoetes > Isoetes taiwanensis. The sequence goes on along the minus strand of JAJEKV010000020.1, from coordinate 5,295,530 downwards.
TAATTGATCTCCATGCACTTTAATTGCCACGTATAAAAATTTTTTCACGTTAGACGTCATATTGACAATGCTCTCCGGCAATGGATTGCCCATCTGAAATCAGTGGACGTTATCAACCCACATGTTAGCATACGTTACTAAACACATAGGCTTTCTATTAAAGACTTTGGAAGGCAGTGTAGTGTATGGAAGTTAGATGTCATAACACGCAGTCATGCAAGTTATACCTCGAAACTCCAAATTAAAGAGGAGAAGGAAGGGAATACCATGGAAAGGCTATACGATTTCATGCAAGGACGGGTGTACCTCGAAACTTGAGACTACAATAGCATAACATGTAAAAACGACAAACATGATATGGCGACTCTTGAAACTAGAATCTTAACCCAGTAGGGTTCATGGAAAGACGGCTAAACCTCGAAACTCAAACCTATAAAGGAAACTAAGTACTAAGTAGAATGGGAAGGAAAAACTACTACAGGAAGCTAGATACTAAACGTGTAGGACGAGAAATTAGGGAGGATGAAACAACAAATACCATGGAATCACATGTGAGGGGAACATTCCAAGCACATGAAAGTAACACGTACATCACGAGGAGGCTAGATACTAAATGCGTACGATGGGGGGAAAAACAACCATGCAACTATAAATCGACACTTGAAATTAAAGAGGAGAAAACAACAAATACCACTGACCCACGAAAGTGGAATCACATGTGAGGGGAACACGCCAAGCATATGAAATCAACACGTTAACACGGAGAAGCCAACGGTAAGCTATATCTCGAGACTTGAAATCAAAGAGGAGGAAACAACAAATACGATGGACCCACGAAAGACGAAAGGGACAAAGGAAACGCCTCGAACTCAAAAATTACTGGACGGACAAAAGTAGATGCAATGGAATCACATGTAAAAAACACGTTCACGCAAGGACGGCGAAGCCTCGAAACCCAAATATATGGAGGGGAAGAAAGGAGATACCATGTAATACCAGGCTAGCACAACTTTGAAACCCAGACTAAGTACTAAATAGAATGGGAAGAAAAAATTACTATAAGAAACTAGACACTAAATGTGTAAGATGGGAAAAAAAAAACCATTGGCTCACATTATGGAAAGAGGCAAAGCAACCATGCAAATATTTCTTAGAACATTGATGGCCTAAACTCTACCTTAGCAAGGCAAGCAGATGCGCCCAAGCAACAATGAAGCAGGAGAACCGACCCCGATGCCGAGTGGTGAGGGAGACCCTATATATTTATACACATGTATTGTCCAATCGGGTGAGGGCACCTATAGTGGGCAAATCAAGGATTTTATTTCATCAGTGTTAATGGTGCTGATGACTATGATACGTCACCCATATATACTCTTAATAATTGTAACGAACTTGAGGGGTCGATGTCCCCGACCCGATTAAGACATATGGATAATGGATCGATTTTTAAAAACATGGGATATTATTTAATGTCCGCAATCATAGCAATTGCCATGAAAGGGAAAGTTCCGTACACATGCTCAAGCAAAGGTAATTTATCGGTTCAATGTTCGGCAAAATCGCTACCCAGCATTGGTAATCTTTCTCACCACGACCATTCTTCTCAATAACAATCGATTTGAAGGAAGTATTCCAAAAGAATTTGGCATGCTTTCAAAGCTCAACAGGGTTGCATTAATCGGCAATTTCTTTTTCCTAAGAATTCCTTCCGGATTTGCGAATTGCAGCCAGCTTAATCAAACCAGAGTTTAGCAGAATTCATTCGAAGGCGATTTTCCTTCTTCGCTTGGGCGATTGCCCAACTTGAGGAGATTTTTGCAGCCCATAATCGGCCGACAGAAGCATACCCCCGCTCTTTCAAATGCTTCCAGATTGCAAACAATATCTCCGAGTAACAACTCTTTTAGAGGCCAAATTCCTCGCTTTTTTTCATCCCTCACCATGCTTCAAGGTGCTCATGCTTTTGGTCTGGTTATTATGGTTGGATTGTCTATGTTGAGAGCTATTATTACTTACCATTACACCCCCCTGATATATTACTCCTCAAGCGGCGATGGAATGTGTAAAAGGATAGTGATGTGCTTTTAAGTCCTTCGGATCCTTGGTCATGCTGAAATCGGATGATGAGATATCGGAATATGTGTTGGCCGGGAGCTTATACAAATTAACCGAGAAGCAAAGAAACAACGAAAAAAGCCATAAGAGAGCAGGGGCTATGAGAATCGGAACAAATTACAGAGGTTATATCATTCTATTACGGAAAACAGATTGGATTACGAGTTATTATATTACATATCATGTATTCTGTCTCGAGCATATCATGTATTCTCATGCGAGTATATAGTATATATAAGCCGCAAGAGAGAGCAAGCCCCGCCCCTATATTGACGTACCCATTCAACGGATTAGCACAAAAAGGTAGCTTGCAAAGTAGCACCAGCTCAGCCCAAAATCCGAGCAAGCCTGCAAAGATCTCCCCATTCCTTAAGACATCGCTTACGCCATACTCATCCAATTCCCGTCACCAACAAAACAGAGGCATTCCTTACAAACAGAGACATTGTCGTAACCCATTAGATAAGGCAAGATTCCAAGTTCATGCCGCTTTGTGCAAAGATGAAGAGCAAAGATCTACCAACTCGAAGGAAAACAACCGCCGGGCATCTCAAAATCAAGCTCAGGCGGTTGGAATTTTCAACGTACACATCACCGGGCTTAGAATCTCGTTGCAAATTGCAGCCGCCAAGAATGTCGTTGTCTTCAATGGAGCAGTTGATCCATCCATCAACAAAGCAGCCCAACACAAGGGCCCGTGACCTGGGTGGGTCTCCAAACAGTCGATTCTTGCCCTCTTAGAGTCCGGTTCCAATTTGTTCTTGCAAGAGCCAAAGGCAAATGAAATTTTCTTTTTCTAGAATCCATAGCAGGAGCAACCTGAAGAACGAGACCAACCGGAAGAACGCCCTCTGCCGCAAAGATGAGCAAATGGAGACCCTTAGAATTTGTAGTAGCCTCCATAAATGTATGGATCTTCCAATCGATTTAGAATTTATATGCTAGATCGATTACACCATGATTGCACCATCGTTCCATTGGATTGCAGTATTAGATTGCACCGCTATTACCGCCTCGCAATCATTATGCAATCATTATCCAAGAATTATCTAATCGTGGCTGCGCCATGCAAGTTGCACCGCTATTTCGTCCCCGACTATATCGGTTTGGCGGTTTCGTGGTAACGCGGCGGGTGAAGGTTTTTCTTTTGTTGGAAATAGGAATGCAATGGGCACATACGCAATGGCCCGGTCGCGGCTCTCACGTTTAAAAAAATACTTTCTATGTTTTTAAGAACAGAAATGCAACTGCCTTATATATGGTATGATAAGTTTTTGCTAACACGTGAAATTCAATGGAATTTCCAACAATACATCGATTCATCACCTTTAACCTTGACGTTTGCTTACCATTCAAGTTGTTAAACAATACTATATTTGAAAAACTAGTTGATGGAGGTAAAGAAGAGTCATACACTGTAGTAGGAAGAAAATTCTTCACGTTCGGATTAAAGTATGAAGTCATGAATCTTCAAATAGTGAACTTATATATGGTTTATGTAACATGTATTTTAACATTTTACTTATATAATCCTTATGTTGCATTTGCGCTAATGTTTTTGACTTGTTATATCATCCTTGTGCACGCATCTTAGTGGCCATGTATGTACATGAATAACCTTTAAACTAAGGTAAGTCCTTGAACTTTTCTTTAGACATAAAGAATGCTCCTCCTTTATTTCTTCAAATCCACAGTTATGAACTTATAATGTCCTTATGTAACTGATCAGGAGGTTCCTAGAAATAAATTGTTGTGCTCTTCCATTTTACCTATTATATAACGATGGATGCCCAAGCATTCCGAAGCAATTTTTTTTTTCAGCAAAAGGATCTGCATGTCTAAATCTGTGTATCTCTATGAAGCATGTTTTTTACAGACTAGTGCTTGAGCTAGTATTTTTGGCACCCCTCCATGCTTTGGCAGCATGTGTTATTTTGCTTCTCTTGAGATGGCTGAGAGGGCTGCTTCACTTCAGTTGAAGGTACTTGTTGATGTTGTTAATTTGGCAGGGGGTTCAAATCCCCAAGCAACATTTTCAACTGGTCTTTATTTTATTTGTTCTTAACTTGTCAATTCAACTTGCTCTTGTTAAGTTTTTCGCAGATGTGTTCTTCCAATCTGATTTAATTTCCCATTTTCCATTTGCATGCATGGCAAGTTCATGGGCATTTCTACAATGGGCATTGCAGTCACATAATTGCTTGAAGTTGTCCTTTGTTATTTCAATTTTCCAGTTTTTCTATTTATTTGTTCTTCCAGTTCCGGATGTATAGCATCATATAGTGTATATTGACCTCTATGCTGAGCTGGAAAATGGGGTTTGGCCCCATCTTAATTTCAGTCCGAGGGCTGTGGTTCTTGGAGAGGGAAAGTGACATAGCATGTTCTCTTCATCAAGGACCCAAAATGAGCAGTTATGAGATAAAAACTTCTGATGATGTTGAGTAATACTAGTACGTGATCGTTTGATTAACATCCCCTGTGCGACCTCTTTAGCCTCACAGTCATATCTATCTTTCTGGATTGCCCCTTGTAAAGGGACAATTCCTTAGGAGAGGGTGGATTTGGGCGTCAGATCATATCTTATGTCTTAGACATATCTAATGATCTAACGACACAATTACTGGTTGTATTCTTGGCGGTAAAAAGTATTTTTATATTCTAGATGAATATGGGCCTGTGATTTTTGGCTTTTCGCGTGCCAAAAAATTTCTTGGCCCATGGAAATTTTCATTTTGCCTTGATCAGTTTTATTTAAAAAACGAAAAATTCGGTGGAGATTTGTCTTTGGCATCTGAGCATATTCTTGGCATATGTAATGATCTAATGGCACAGTTACTGTTTGTATTTTCGGTGGTGAAAAATGTTTTTGTACTTTCTTATATGAATATGAGCCTAAGTGAAACGTTCCTAGTGCGTTTAACACTTGGATCATAAATACAAATTAAAGATCACTCAACTTATGGATAATGGAATAAATAATTAATGATATTTACTCAGGAGCGATGAAGATATGACAATCCTCATCTTCCGAAGTCAAGACAATATGGTCCAAGTCACGGAAAGAGTAATCTCTAAAGAAGGTGAATAGGATGCCATATACATCATATGCACATCCGTAACTAAATTTTTGAAAAGAATAATGCAGATAACTCCAAAGTTCTTCTAGGTATGCATGTTGCTCAACCGCTTGTCCCTTCGTCACCAACAAAGAGGTGGGATTGTTCGGCAGAAGTATGTTATCTTCTTATCTTCCACTTAAACAGGCAAGGCTTAATATTACAAGAAATTTATCGCGGCGGCCAAGGCCACCGCGAACATTTCTCTTTTCCACACCTTCTATTTAGAGAATCAAATCAATTTTCTTATTTTCTTAATCATCTTCTACATAGTGCATCAATATGGAAAAACAAATCGACTTTCCATTTTCCAGGCACATCCAATAATTTCAAATGGCAATGCTTAACGCATGACTCAAGATTGGAACCTATCTTAGTTCTTCTTTGTCTAATGGCAACTTGGAATATTTTTTTAAGTGACTTTCCATTTTCTAGGCACATCCAACAATTTCAAATGGCAATGCGTAACGCACAACTCGACATTGGAACCTATTTAACTTAGTTGTTCTTTGTGTAATGGCCACTTGGAATAAACAATAATTAGAGCGTTAAATAGATAGGTTGAAAATAAATAGGTTGAAAAAAGCAATGGGAACCTCAAAAAGGAGATACCATCACCCAGTATCCCTCAGAATTACAATAGCAGCCATGGCGCCGTCATAGTTAGACCCAACAGCAAATCTGTACCTGCGAAAGCAAAGCCCAGCGCGCACCATGCAGAGAATGCCATATACTAATTTAACCGATCTATCCGGATTCCTGGGGAGGCCCAAAATTGGATCTCCAAAGGAAATTGGACCTGCAAAGGGATTGTTCGGTTCTACAGTAGGATTCAACCCTATCAGATAAGATTTTGTCATTTTGTTTAGATTCACATATCAGTGGGCTTGTGTGGTTTTCCTTTGCCCAGCTGCAATGGATTTACTATAAGGCGTCTACATACTATCAGAAGCTTCTAGCAGGATATGGCAGCAGGATATGGCGAATGCCAGTCTTGATTTTTTGCTCAATCTTTAACGCTTCATTCTCCTGTTGTGAGTGATGTTGTTTGCTCAAAGCTTAAGATTCGAGAAACAAAGCTAAGATCTGAGAAACGTGCTAATGGATGAGGTCTAAAATCCTTGCAGAGCCTATAACGCTGAAGAAATAAGGCCTTTTAGAGACCCACATCACGTTGGTTCTGCAATTGAAAACTAGACGAGGATACTCTATATCTAAATTGCAAACAAAGAAGGACTAAGCGCACTTACTTCGAACAATTCCAGCAGAATTCGCCGCAGCAAATCCAATTCAAGCGAACTTTTTGCAAAATCACGGGCAAGCTGTGATATAATCTGTAGGAGCGCCGTATTCCTACTCCGGGATGTGGTAAACCCGGACACATGTCCGGGTTAACCACTGATATGTCCGAGCTTACCACACTTTTGTCCGAGCTAACCACTGTTTTTTGGCCGGGATAACCACGCGGCGGACTGAGCGTGGGACTGTATTTTGGCATGCTGATCTTTGAATAGAGCTTGCAATCAGCTTCTTGAACGGTTTAATCTGGTGCAAACACCATTGGAATCGCCTTGCCAACCCCTAAAAACCTCATTCTATTAAGGGAGCAGATGATTTGAGCACGGATCAACCAAGATCAGTGAAAAAACATGCAAAAACTGTTGTCTTTTGAGCTTGAAACTGAGCAGCAGTGTTCAACCCGGACATGTGTCCGGGTTTACCACATCCCGGAGTAGGAATACGGCGATCCTAATCTGTAATCTAAGTTGTGTTAAGTGTTGAATGAAATGAGTTTGATGTTGTCTTGAAATCCATCAGCATAACATCCATATCATTCGTCCAATCCAAATCAGGTTTTTCGGCCCCCTTCTTTTATGGCGACCGGTATGGTTCCAATTCCATCGCCAGGCATGGTTCCTGCATTTTCATTTGCTGTTGTACCCCTTCGGATTTTTTTGTTCCTAAGGCTGATGATTTTGCTCTTCTTTAAGGTTGAGATTTAAATAGATGCAAGTTCCTTGCTTCATGAAAACTTTGAGCTTGCAAATATCAGGAAGAAAGAAAACCTTAAGAGTTTTTTACGCCTGGTGAAACTGCTGCATCTCTTCTTCGGACATCGCTGTAGCTTCTCGATCCGACTTCTCTGCCGGGCACACCATCTCCTCTAAGCCATCTCCGGTAGTGCGGCGGAAGCAAGCAGGGCTGGAAATTTATCGCCCTTGGTATTTGCAATTTTTTATTTTGCTAATTTTTTCCCCCGGACAGGCTTAGAGACGTGTCACTTCGATAGGAAGGAATATAAGAAAATATTCTTAAGGTAACCTATAGCAATTATATAGTTTAGAAAAACATGAATGTAAAGGAATTTGACTTCACCAAAAAATAAAAAAATACAAAGACCTAATAGAGAAACCTATGCATACAAAAAGGAGGAATTGTATCGGAAAAGGGCAAAATTGAGCATTTATGCAGCATGAGTGTTCTATGATGGATTAAACCTAGGTCTTCAAGACAACAACCTTAAGGACTAGCCAACTGGCCTACAATGGTTTTAATCAAAGATGCTCATTTTGAGCTCATTTGGAAAGCTTTTAAAACATAACAGAGGGTTTGTTGGATGTGTAGACATGCCGACAAGAGCAGGATCAAGATGACCAAAGATGAAGCAGAACATGCCGATTTCCAGGAACATCATCTTATATGATGGTTTTAAGCCCTGGTTAAGCTGTTTTCTAGCTACAGCTATGGCAGCAAGAAGTTTCATGTTTTCTCCTTTCTTTTCTTTTTTGGATTTAATAGATATGGCCTTACAGACAGGTTTTTATATTTTTTCAACTAGACCACCGAACTGTCTCATTCCTGTGTGCCTAGCAAAATCAATTGCCCCTTGCGGATATTGAAAACTAGTTGCTTTTATGACATAGGTTTGTGAAAAGTTTCGCAACACAACCAGATTTTCGTCGGAACCTGATATTAGGATCCATACGTGCTCGAAGACGTAAAGCTTTATTACAAGAATCCTTACAATTGCAAATGCATTCTCCATTTTTTTTGAGATATGTACATGCTCAGGGTTGTGACGCACCTTCGCACCCCAGTGCATCTCCCCATCCAAGCTGGAATAAAAAGATTTTTTAATTCTTTCTTTTGAAGTGGATGTTGTAACATGAACCTCCGCAATAACTTGTTTTGATTCTACATGTTGATTGTTCTGAACCAAGATCAAACTTTGCGGTGGAATTGTTAAATTACGTACCTCATACTACCGAAACCGACACAGGTAGGTAGGTAGAGAATACCTAGGGGCGCGAGACAACTCTCTCTAAGGAACTCGGCAAAATAGCCCCGTAACTTCGGGAGAAGGGGTACCTTCTCACAAAGGAGGTCGCAGTGACCAGGCCCAGGCGACTGTTTACCAAAAACACAGGTCTCCGCAAAGTCGTAAGACCATGTATGGGGGCTGACGCCTGCCCAGTGCCTGGATTTTGTCCGTAGTATTCATTAGATGATCGATGCCACATAGATTTGCTGACAATTTTTTCCTTCAGGCTCTGATGTGAGGCATTTGCCTATTCTTTTCTTATGACGGACTACTTATGACAGGACTACTATTATGCCTAATTTGGTCCATAACCAACCACGGACATGGTTGACCATGCATCCTGTATTAGCATACACAGGGACAAATGCAAATGTAATTCGAGAATTTCAAGCTCATAGTCTGAGGTTAGGGTCTGGCACTTCTAGAAGATAAAGGATATCATGAAAACAATTTATTCCTGCTGGCAACTACCGCATGCAGATCCAGCCGAACTGCCAACTGCGAGCAGGATTTGTATGCAGCCACGGACAATTGCTCCTCTGAATCTAACATGGTGTTGAGATAAAATTTTGCAAAATTCCATTGATTAAAATTTGATATTTATCTGGTCTCTTTCAATAAGACCATTTGTTTACTTATGTTGCTATAATGTGGCCGAAATTAGAAAACGTACATTTATTACATAAGATTGTCTAAGATATTTTGGTGTATTCATATGAAAATACGTAGTTTGCTGATGCTGGCATAGTGGATTCCGAATAAGAGCATTATTCTTTCGTTCTGTTTTTTTTTTTCTATTTTTATTGTTACGTTATGTGGAGCGGCAACAATGAGCAGATTCCTACTCTGGAATGGGAGCTGGCCACCGGCAGCAGCCAGGAGCGCCGGGTAGGCGCGACTGCCTGTTGCCGGTGGCCAGCTCCCATTCCAGAGCAGGAATCTGCGAATTGTTGACGCTCCACGACGTCAAGGTAAGCTTCAACAGATGAGTTTCGGCAGATGAGCTTCGACAGACTGGCTGTCTCAGGTTCGTCAAGAATGATCTACCCATTTGTCATTCCTGATTAGTATGATCGCCACATGGCGAGTTCTCATTGAATACCAAACAAGAATGAAGACTAACTTACCTTGACGTTTTGGGTAGGAAGGCGGCGACAACTCCTGTGGAGGCGGCCAGGCTTTTGCCGGAAGCCATAGCTTCAGTTGCATGTTTTTCTTTCTGTAGTTTTTTTCTGTTTTTGTTGTTCCAGAAGCCATAGCTTCAGTTGCCATGTTTGGCCATAGCCAGGCTTGCGCTTTTCGTGCGATTAGACGAAAACCCTGTTAGGGCTCTTCTAAGTCTGGATCCTGGTTGCACCTTCGGATAGTTGCGCATCTCCCTGACGTAGGTTAAACAGGGCTCCGCGGAAGGGCGCATCTGCCTTGAGGGTTTGCCGCATCTGTATTTAGCCGGAAATGCTCTGCATCTGCCTTGAGGGTTTTTAGATAGTCTGTGTTTTGCAGGGCTTAGAGCGCTTGTTGAAGATTGTCAGAGGCTGGTTCATCGGGTAAGCCAAGGGCATAGGATTCTTGTTGGGGTTCGATTCCCCAAGCCCTGGTCTGTTGCAAGTCGGAGCTGTATCAGGGATCCAAAATTACTTACATAAGAAATCATTGCTTTTATTTTTTAGGAACCTTCTTAGAAATCGGCCCCTCTGTGACGAATCTGAGAAGCCTGTATTCTTTGGAAATGGCAGGTTGCTCTTGTAGGCCACAGCTATGGCGGACTTCTTTATGCATGTTGGTAAAATAAACGCATAGTGAACGAGCTATTTGCTGGAAAAACAGAGAAAAGCTTGTTGCAGAACTTTGAAAGGCTGGTTCATCTGGTTGCAAGTCTGAGCTGTATCAGGGATCCGGAATTGAGTTATATAAGAACTATTGGTTTTATATTTTAGGTGCCTCCTTAGAAATCGGGTCAAATAGAGGCTATTTGACCCCATCTTGACTTGCACTTGAGGGCTAGAATTGCGCCCCATGGAATATGCTGTGAAATATGCCAGCATCGGATGGTCAAAAAAAATTAATAGACACCCCAAATGATAATACACCCCAAGTATTAAAATTATCATCTTGAAACTCTTGATGTTTGTAATGTTATATTTTGTTATATCGACCAAACCAATGGGTTTGAGATTATATGAGCATCGTGGGAGCCCAATTCAATAAGGAATTGCAAATACCAATGGGTTTGATGTGATACGAGCATAGGAGTCCATAAATCATGCTAGAAGCAATGTAGACGAATTAGGTTGGCTACATGCTTTAGAATAGTGAAGTCCATATCCATGTTACAATTGCAAGCCAATGTTAATACTTTGCATAAAGATTCTATGAGCAACATAACATAGGCAAGGGTGCTCATTCCCCAAATGTCAGCTTGGACTTGGTCTCAAAGAGCAGATGCTTTAGATCTTACCCATATGAGCTATTATAGATCAAGCCCTATTCATTGCATGCAATCTCGCTTTTGTTATGACATTTTATGTGACATATAGGATCAAACCTCTACATATCACGGCTCTACATATGGTACTTCCACGCACCACCAAGCACATGTTTATTAGGGGCTTTATTTTTTTTTTTCTTTTCTTTTTTGGCCTGTCATGACAATAATGTTACCTTTCCACTTCGCATTTGCTTGGATCATCTGGTCCATCTGGAAGAGACAAAATCTCCTCATCTTCAAGGGACAGCTCTTTTCAGATAGCAAGTGCTTAGCGATGCCCGTAGTCGCATTGTGAAGGCATACAAGTGTTCTTCCTTAAAGGATGACATCAAAAGTGTCATTTGGGAGCAATATCTTCAGATTCACACCTACTCATAGCAAACAGTTGTGCTCATGGTGATTTGTGTTCTCTGCTTTTCTATGTTATGTATGTGGTGGGTAGTGTTGCTCTAGTGGATATCTTCTCCACTGGGTTTTGAGTCCCCCATATACTCTGTGTATTCTTTTGAGTAATAAAGGTCCATGTTCATAAAAAAAAAAATAATGTTACCTTTACAAAATTAACATGAAGTATGAACAATTCTAGAGAAATATTCATGATATAGTCCATTTTTTGGAGAGATGAAGGAATCTTTATCATGCGTTAAACATTTATAATCCACTTTTAAGAGAGATGAAGGAATCTTGAACACCGAGTGTGTTTTGCATAGTTGCGAATAAACAAAATCTATTACTAGGCAGGCATTGTCTTAACAAGTTGGACATTAATAGTGGTCCAACCTCATATGTTTGGAACCAGAAATGTTGGCCGCCGCGATAAATTTCTTGTAAATATTATGCTAATAGCTATAAATAAAAGCTATCTTTCCTTTTCTAGAAGTCGATCCCCAAGTATAAGAAGTATCTTTTTATTTCTACAGATTCTTGGCCTAATCATCTCCTCGAGCTATTCGAATTCAGATATTTTTTCCTATTCTTACTACAAATATCTATCATGCCTGGTAAACCGTATCCGATTTGATTTCCAACCATTGCATTTCTTTTCCATAACTAAATATTTGTAACCAAAAGTTAACAAAATAAGGATCGTTAACTTACACTGCAACCCCCTAGGCGTGTCACACTAAGGTTTTTGGCCTTTTGGATGCCAAATAATTTCTTTGATATTCGGAAACTTATTTTGCCTTAATCAGTTTTTTTTAGGAAATTTGAAAGATCGATGGAAATTTATCTTCGACTATCTCAACCTTTGTTGTGCTCTATCTAGCAGATGAATTTCAAGCGACAATTTAAGCAAGGAATCGGGGAGTTTTTGTTTGCAGCCATAGGTATGCACTTTGTTGTAGGATTGATGAACTTAATAAAGGAGCTTTTATTAATACTAGTTATGGTGCCCGGCGTTGCCGGGCTTTAGTACAATTTGAGAGGGTAGTGTTTGATTGTGTGCTAGAGTAAAGATTGTGGTGATCTTTGCATTTGACATGAACTTGAAAGGAAGGTGTGGATATGAGTGTGGATGTGGGTGTGACGGGGATTTGCATGTTTTGTGTTGCTTTGTTATGTAATAGAAATGCCAAAGAAGACGTCTTGAGCTACATGGTGAGATGCATTATGATATGAAGTAGATAGATGTGTGACAGAGACACTTCTAGCATACTGCATGCTTTGATTGAGGCATTGACGACATACATAAATCGATGATTGTAATAATAAAGAACGATGTTCTATTCATTGTGAATTAGAAAGATCAATGGTGAGTGTATATGCAGTAATGGTGGACATGCACATCCATGTTTATGCCGTTTATTTTTCTCTCATATTTTATAGGTCAAAATGTCTTCGAAACCTATTCACATTTTTAGTTTAGAATATTCTTATATTTTATAGATCCAAATGTCTTCGAAACCTATTCATATTTTTAGTTTAGGAAATGTCTTGTAAACCTATGTAATGCAAATCTTGTTATACCGTATAACAAATTCTGTACATCCATACCCCACAAACGAGGAACTTTGTGTACGGTGTACATTAAGGAATAAGGGGTGAATATGCCTATCCAACAGCTCTCGTTGCCCGGAAGTCACCCCCCGTGTGAATATGCACCCAAACCAAAGGGGTTTTAAGGGGGATTTTAATTTAAATGTGTTGGACCCAATGGTTTGTGTTAATTAATGTTAATGATAGTTATGTGTTGGTTGTTATACTAAAAAAAATTTGGGCCCTTCGAGCCCTAACAAAATCTTTAAGGATCTATATATTAATTACTAAGAAGCTTGGATATTCTAGTTGAACACATGTATAAGAGGGCATGGTTTATGCTAGAACTTGGATTAGTTTCAAGAGGAACATGCAATTTGTCCAGATATAAAGATTTAACATTGAGCTATGAGTGTATGACAAAATATTGGTTAACATATCTTTTGAAAAGCCTCCAAATGTTCTCTATAATCGCACCTAGATCTGTTTGAAAACTCCTATGATCTTCTTTCTAAAAGCATGTAATAATCTGTGCCTTTCCAACGTGCAAATACGTAACCTTCACTTTCTAATGTCCATGCATATGCATATGTTACCATCAGGGTCAGGATAAAAATGATGGACAGCCTCCCAACATGTGTCCATGTATATGCATATGTTACCATCAGGGCCAGGATAAAAATGATGGACAGCCTCCCAACATGTGAATCATAACCGGATAGCAAGATTAAACTTTCATAGATAATCTCGGAAAGGAGAAAAAATAAAAAGGATCTACATGGCAAATGAAACCATTTGTACAGATCCAGATCCTGTATCAAGCCTGGTCTGTTGGGATAGGTAAAATCGACATCCCTAAACTCCACATTTCCCTTCATATTTTCAACCGTTACACCATCCGTTTTGCATACATCTATTTCAGGAATTCTTTGAATGACTTCAAACATCTTATAAGCGGCTGCTCATCCAACTGCAAATGCATGCAAGCAAGGGGAAGTTTGACCTAAAGCCCTACCATGATCTTAACGCTATTAGTTGAAGTCAACTTGGAATAGATGCTAAAGGGTTTTTGAAAGAGTTCTTACATGCCTCCTGTGAGAACTGCAAAAATAACGTTCATTACAGTTCCACCAGAAAATCCCTCATTGAGGACTAGCTTTGATCCATACCAAAGAGCCAATGCATAGCTTGAAAATACTATCAACAATAAGAAACCCAAAGTCAGACCAGCAGCGATGCCTTGTTGTATACCAGCACTATAGGCCTTCTTCAAAGCTTTATCACAGTTTTCTACTGCTCTTTTCTCCCCAGTAAATGAAGCAACCTGTGAAGGTCAAATTATATGCTTTCAAGATCATCCTTAGCCATAAGCATATGATGAATTGAACTTACAGATCTGATTGCAGTAACAACTTGATCTACAATTGACCCTGCTTCTGCATATGCAGCTTGTCCTCGGCTAGACATTTTCGTAATTACAGCAGACATCATGGCTCCAGCAGTAACAATAAGTGGCAACGTAGAAAGCATGACAAGTGTAAGCTTCCATCGTGTGATAAAAGCAACAAGGAATCCACCCAAAAATGTTGTCATAAGCTGAGTGAACTTTTCAACCTGGAGCAGAAAGAAAATAGCAATGTTGAATGACATAATCCTTAAGCTGCTTTTTGCACAATTAAAGTTTGTTCTCGCAGTCCATCTGAAAGAAACCGATTCCTTCTGTAACCGTTCCTTGCCTTAGTCCGATGGGGAAGCAGATCCGATGGGGCTCCTGAAAACCTAGAGTTCCAATGCGCTTGCATGTCCCCCTTGATTTTTTTTTTTTTTTGCTTTTTCTAATATTAACCTAATATTTGCGTATGCCAAAACCCTGCCTGACAGTTAATCATATCTCCTCCGCTCCATCCGATGCAGTTCTAGAAGCCCTAAGCTTGTCATTCTAGTGATTTGTTGTTCCATGGAATGGAAGAGAGAAAGATAAGCATAGAGCTATAGATGAGAATGTTGTTCTATTTTCATGGCAGTCACTGATCACTGAAGAAGTCGGGCAGATTGAATCTATTGAACCTAAGCAGATTGAAGCATTAGAATCACAAAATAAGGTGCAAAGTGTAGAGATTGGGCAGATTGACGCAGTTCTATCAGTTGCTGCTTGAAGAAACGAAACAAAGCCATAGCACTGCATGCCGCCTCTGCTCCGTACCTTCCAGAAAGAAGACCGCTGCACCAGCACCACCTGCAAGAAAAAATGGGAGGGAAGGAATATGAAAGAGAAAGAAGAGAAGAAAGAAGTAGCAGCTCCATTCCGTCCGCCACCATAGCCGTCTGTTCCGCCATTTCTTGCCAAAAAAACAAAAAATTTTTTGCCTTCCTTTACTTTCTTGCCACGCTATTTTTTGAAACCTAAACTAAAAAACATGCAAACAATAAAAGGCCCACAACCACACGATTTTCCCTTTTCTTTAAAATCAATGGTTAACAAATGGGTGCACTCTAGAAATACCGTTTAGTACGTCCACGTGAATACGCCCGTGAAATCATATGAAAACCATGCCAAAAAGTGTATAAAATCACAAAAAGAAACCCCTGTTATAATGCTACAGTCGGATGAGCATATTTGCCCTTTATTCCAAGATCTGGACCGTGCATAGTGATCCTCGTTTGTGGGGTATGCATGTACAAGTTTTTATATATTGTATATTAAGGTTTGCAAAATACTATAAGGTTTGAGAGATTGTACTTAATGGTGTTAATTTTGTACATGTATTGTAAATTTTTTGAGGCTCTCGCTGCCCTACGTAACCCCCCGTGTGAATATGCACCCAAACCAAAGGGGGTTTAAGGGGGATTTTAATTTAAATGTGTCAAATGCAATGGTTTGTGTTAATAATTGTGTTAACTAAAATTTTTTTTGGGCCCTAAGGATAGTGTAGGGGTGTAGATATAGACATTACCTAATACTCTAATGATGGATGGTATATCATAGCCTCACAAATCTAACAAACTAGAGGTGCTCAAATTATAGAAACCAAAACATTGCATAGAATTAGACATATAATATTATACCAATATCAATATTAATACATGAGGTAGCATCAAAAGTTTGTAACTTAATGATTTCTTCTAAACTCAATGTGATTACCGTAGATGTGAATGCATATTCAAAAATACTCGCAGATGTGAATGCATATTCAAAAATCCTCGCTTCAAATTATAGCTCCTCCTCCACCTGTTCTTGATCCTCAAATGTCCGCAACAAAAGCTCTTTAAAACTACAACTCATGCCACGTTCAGGCATTTTTTGAGGTTCCCGTGGCAAACCATCTTTTTCCCATTCTTTTTGAGGCTGATACCAGCTATCATTGGTTGCAATATAGTCATCACTCTTCCAGCTATTGTTCAGCCAGTCCTCCCACTCTGTACTATCTGGATGAAGCTCACTTTCCTGATATTCACGGAGCTCATTTAAAGCATCATTCTTTCGTTTCCATGCAGCAAATGCCTTGTCATCTGCAAGCATTCTGTCTATCTCATCCATTGTTTCCTGGCTAGGAGATTCCTTTTCAGAATCTTCAGATTTGCTGCCATCAGAAGCATCATCTAATGGATGTCTTCCATAGAGATTGGATTGAATAACTGCTTCCACCAACTCCCCTTGGGGCGTTGAGTATAAGATCTGAAGTCAAATTGCTCTTCCATTTTAGTATCGGATGATTCTCTGGCCCGTTAGAATAGTTAAACTTAGCAATGTCCTTCATGTCTGTATCAGAAAATATCGGACAAAGACCAATATCAGCAAATGAGACCAGAAGTTTGTATGGAATGCTTGCAATGTTGGCCCAAAACGCATACCTCTTTCACGATTTCAAAGGCCCGGGTTCCAGAACGAAGCATTGTAGAGCGGATAAAAAAGCAGGCAGGCAACAATTTTATGAGGAAAAAGCTCCATGACATACAAACAAATAGGACCAAATAAATAATCGCATCCTATAACAAGAACAAAACTTCCTTAGAGCATCGATCTCCACGTACATAGGAAACACAAAGAGCATGGCGGATAATTTTTTGAGACGAAAAGCAAGAGCTTAGAAACTCACCGTGAGTCGATGTAACAATGTAATGAGATACCTTATCCACACAAAAGAGCTCATAGAATCAAAGTGATTGATTTCCTCCGTTATGAACAAAGCTTAGTGTAAACCATTTACTACTTTAAAAAATCCGTGGGAATATGCACAAATCCATGGAAACTTTCTCCCCTTTCTCCAGTCTTGGAGTAATCAGAACTTGAAGTATTGCAGGATTATGGATCAAATAGGTCGAAGCTACTTAGATGAGCTGTTGGAGCTTCAATTGCAGAAATCAGAAGCCAAGGGAAGAAACCCCTTTTTCTTTATTTCGTTTATGCGGCCCCTGCCCTGGCCTGCCCTCCTGTAATCGCTAAAGCTGCCGGAACTGGAGCCTGCCGGAATACACCTAGACTGCACAAAAGATCTTGTTATGTTGCTGCTTTGCCTTTGCCTCTGCCTCTCCAAGCCCTAAAAGACGAAATGTCGAAGCAAAACCCAAATAACCCTATCTAGCAAACAAATCGATCTTGAGATTTCCATGCTTCTGTTTCGACAATGTTTAATCTCTGCTTCACATCCACCTAAAAGTACCAGTGCTCCACCTCTGCAGAATTTGTGCCTTCAGCTAGCAAACCCTATTTCTAAATGGCTCGAGGGTTGCATGTCAACGAGCCTCAATAAGCTAATTGAGAAAAAATACAACATGGCACATGGGTCTAAACCATTGAACAAAAACACTAAAATTAATGCAGGTGTATGTGCACTCTAGATATACTAATTAGTAGTCCCCATGCAATACGCTTTCGAAATCATATGAAAACCATAGAAAAAATAGTACAAAAATACAAAACCAACCCCCTGTTATTATGCTACATATAGATGTTTGCAAGAGTTGTATTTGAAATAATTGATGAACGATCAGTACACATGAAGAGAGGTTCAGCATCTAAATGTTTCTCCTCGTAATGCGTTGACACACTTGTTTTTTGCCAAACCTGATTTTTGCCATGCTCAGAAGTAATACAATGCAATGAGTGAGTCATTGTACTTGCTTGACAATGTATGGGCTCAACCAAAATATGGGCCACACGTATTTTTTTTGCAATAGTCCCAGCAAATAGATATATCTTCGAACTGCTTACCTTGTTTCTTAACTGCAAATTGACTATACATAGATCTGAACTAAATAGGAAACACATGTGGAAATTGGAAATTGTACAATGCAATGAGTGAGGCATTGCGAAGCAGAATATGGGCCACACTTATTTTTTGCCATACTTGATTTTTTGCACTAAATAGGCAGCCAGAAACACTTACAGGCATTGGTTAAGAATGTAGGCATTGGTTAAGAATGTAGGCAATTAGAAACAATTGGCCAACCAAGGGCACAAAAGGATAGCACGTGCACATAGAAACAGTTGATGGGCAGTTTACCAACAGTAATTTCCTGTGGCTCCCTATAGAACTCTTAGTTTCTCCTTTACAACTGCTACTTTTGTCTCTCTACAGCTTCAATTTATTGATTCAACATGCTTCCGCCTCCTTGACCTTCGTATAAAAATGTTATGAATGCGATTAATCAGATTAAACAGATAAGTTTTCGAGCTTTGCAAAAAGCAGGAGTTTACTTACAGGAACGTGAGCAACTTTTTCATGATTCTCTTTGACATGTCTGTATGGAAAGCAATTACCATATATGTCGCATGTGTAAGGTTTTGACTCTAAGTGAACCACGTTGATGTGTTTCTCTAAATTAGACTTCCGAGAAAAAAGAAACTGCACCATCAACGTAAAGCAAAACACAAAAGTAAAAAGAAAAAAAGGTTTTAATTACCTTAGTATAAGAATAGAGACAGCCTAGATAAGAACAGCAGATTCTTTTCTTTGAACCAACAGGTGTATGTGTCTCAAAATGCCGTTTGCGTTGCTTCTTTAAGAAGGCTACACCACAGCTTTCACAATGTGCATACTTGTGAGAAACCCTCACATGATCTTGTAGGTCAGCAGAGCTATTAAAGGTCTGGGAAGACCCATTAACTGTACACATACTAACTCGATATTTACACTCTGAAACATAAAGTAAAAAGGAAGTTAATTAGCTGTCATGCCTCACAAAACGCCACAACATTTCAAAAGTAACACCTATCATGAACATCTTCTGCACATACTAACAAAGCCACTTTTATGAAGCCTCATTCTACACCTTACAATCTCTACATGCAACACAAATCATTGAGAAGTAAAGACTATGAACCATCTGCTGGCAAGTTAAGCACCACAAACATTCCTATGCTCTATTGGCATTGTCGACCTGGATCATCCATAATCTGTGCCTGATATTTCTTCCATCAAATGAACTCAACTGGTCCATGAACATCATCAACAACATGGGACACATGACATCCAAAGCTAAACTAAAGCACCAACCACAGTTGTCCATTCATGCTAGATTCATAGAAGAACCAATAAAAAATCCCACTGGCCCTTTGTTTGAAAACAACAAAGATCATGCTAGACAAAATGAATTTCTTAAAACTGGCCAGAGTCCAAGCAACCCATGTAACCATTATTGCAGACATGGCTAAGAGCTCTGCTCCGGTAGGGAAGTTGAAAGGATCAGCAGAAATGAAGGAAGCATAATATACAGGGAGCATGTCGTTCATATTGCTTTGGTTAGAATACCTCATCTGTGCAGAAGTTTCTAGATGTTCTGATTGTTGAACAGGTGCCCCTTGCCGGATTTCTAAGGCCCATGCAGATCCAACAGAATGATCACTGTGAGTGCCACTCTGCGGCAAAACAGGATGTAAGGAACCGGGAACCCTAAGTCTTTCACGTCTGCTTTGTTGAGCAACATGCCAGCCGTAATATGAATCTCTGGTTGAATCGATGGAAAGATATTGTAACGTTCCTAACCGACATGCCCTTAACCAACTGGGCAAAACCGTCTAGAAGTTTATGAGTAGTCGCTTCTACCCATTTATGCCGGTGTCTCGGGAACGCCCCACAGGCACATTCAAAGTTCGAATACTCGAGCGGTCTACCATGGGCCCGTTACAGTCTCTCCCACTAGAACTATGCTCGTCCTCGAGCATCCAAGCAATACCATGTCACAATGATTACCAAGCCTTTGCAAATTACCCATGCATATAGGCACCCATGGAGACTCGAACTCGAGACCTGCTCTGATACCAACTGTAACGTTCCTAACCGACATGCCCTTAACCAACTGGGCAAAACCGTCTCGACGTTTATGAGTAGTCGCTTCTACCCATTTATGCCGGTGTCTCGGGAACGCCCCACAGGCACATTCAAGGTTCGAATACTCGAGCGGTCTACCATGGGCCCGTTACAGATATCCCAAGATTGAAAGCCAAAATAGAATCTAAGGCAAACAAATGGATTGATTATAGCAAAACCGACATTTATCTGCGTTAGTTTGTTCTTGCTCCTCCCCATCTGCATCCCCCCCTTTCTTACTTGTATCAGATCTTTCCTCCTCCCCACAGCTCTTCACCAAAATCGTTAGAGAAGATAAACATTAGAAGCACAAAATCGATCAGAAGGGAAATCAAAGAGATTGACCTGGTAAAAGCCATGGAAGCTTATTATCCATAGTTAGTGCTGCTCCAGGCAAAATCTATTGCAACAAAAATCCTATCGATCCTTTTCTCATGCCCAGAATCATCCTTATAGCATGCCTAAAGGGGATAAAACATTGCATGTCGGAAATTGAAAGAGGGCAAATCGAGAAGGGCAAATCGATCTACGCCAACAACAGACTTCGATTCACAGCAGCAGCATCCGGAACCTCCTTCTTATACCTCTCAATCTGCATGCACCTGCAACCTGCCACCACCTCTATCCAGCTCCCGACAGCTAAAAACGATCCTATCCAAAAAGAACTTACCAAAACGGCGCCTCCATCGAGCCGTCCTCTTTTTTTTTTCTTCTCCCTTGGTCGAGGCCCTCTTTTTTCCTTCCCGATTTTCGGCTCACCAGAAAACTTTGGCGGCAGACAAAATACACCTAAACCTTAGACAAATAAACCAAGTAAAAAATCCAAAAACTTTTCGGAACCCCGGAAAAACCGAATTTAAACAATAGGATATGCAAAATATGCAGAATGACACGAATGCCTAGACTCCTATGATGGATGCCTAGACTTCTGTGCTTGCTGGGTACACTGAGAATGGACATTGCAATGTCACCTTCCAACATTTTCAGTTTAAGTTAAAGAAAAACATGCTATATCGCATTACGATTGTCATTCCTTTAAGAATGGATGAGAATGGCTCCACAAATATCCTTGAAGCATGCAAGAATGTGCAAAAATGCCTGCATTGAAAGAAGGCAAAAAAATATATAGTTACATTGGGTTGCGGTTACGTCTTCTTGCTCTGGTGGCCTTCTCAAACAGCGAGTGTGGAAGTATTGAGGAGCTTCAACAACTTTTATAAAAATGTAGCTTTGGAAGGAAGGGATCTATTTTATCAGATAATGCACTTTTACCAAAATCATGCCCATCAGGCCGCAAAGCTGAGATTTCAAAACTCTAATGAGTAATCATATAGCAATATTTTGGATTTTGGATGAAAAGAGATTTTAGAATTAGGCAGCATGGAGACTCCCTGCTGCACGAACAACAACTGAAGTCATGTTGATAGAAAAGTGTTGAATATAAGAAGAATAATGTTCCCCCCAATAAGATGTTCTTCTGCCATACATCCGTCAGGCCTTGCCATCTGGCGCACAAAGCCTTTTAATACTTTCATATATCTCTCTTAAAAGAACATCCATCTTGAAGGGTTTGGACCCACGAGCAATATTTCTTGCGGCAAATGCACCAACAAATGTACCTAAGAATAACATTTGTTAGGTATAATTGGTACATGAAATTTATTTAAATAATTACATCATACTTGAAGATCAAATATACTGGTGAGAAATAGATCTTCTAATTGGCATAATATCTCCGCAATCTCTATTTTCATAGCGGGGATATCAGCAGCTACAATTTGCTTAGAAGAGACCCACCTAGAGAAGCTTGCGAGTCTATAGATGACCTTTCGAATGCGTGATGTGAGGCAATTCTCCAAGGCACATGGGAGAATATGTTGTTATAATAAGGAATCCAAATTAGGTGTCACTATCATATAGATTTACAAGTTTGAAGATATTGTAAGCAATTTATTGGTGAACTTCATCCATTTAGTCCATTGGTCCTGCTTCTTTAGTTATTATACTTATATGTACCTATAGAAACTTGTGCCAATCATGCGACTTTAAGCCTGTGAGATCCCCATCTTTTGTAAATGCCCTTCTAAGGGAGGATCCATAGCCAATCGGAGTGCGCGAACTTTTGATAGCTTCTTTTACTTGTTTGAGTTCATCCCTCTTTAATACCCAAGGACCTCGAAGAAAGCAAGGAGCTCTACCCTCTTCTTCAATTGGCCACAACTCTTTTTTGATGCCTTTATCTTTTAGATCATTCCTAGCTTTTAGAGTCTCCCAATCTCCCGTAAGATGTCGCCAAAGTGAATGGCTCACATTTTTGAAAATGTGCATAGGATCTAGGAGGTGCAATCTTTAGCTCAAACCAATATTCCAATGTGTAAAATATAGATAGCATCTTCATGCCAGTGGATGTTTACCCTTTTCTGGGCCATGATCATTCCATGTTTTCAACCAATCATGTGGAGTTCTTCTAATCGGGACATCTGATAAATCACCACAACGAAGCTGATGACCTAGTGGTAGATACCTTTGATGCGAGTGTATATCATCTTTGACAAGTGTGGTGATCTATAAGATGTTAAGTTTTGGCCGCAAGATGGACACCCACATGATCCGCTAGTTTGCAATCCTGCAAAAAAAAAGTAAATGCCCAATTGAACCTTGTAGTGGAGAACTCGCACAAATAAATATGGTGAGCACGAGCATCGTACCCGATGCAACTTTAAATCCATGATAGTCATGAATTGTGAAGCATATATAGTATTCCATGGAATGTGAAATTGTGTGGTTGCCTTGAAATGTCGTACATGTGTATGCCTTTCCATAAAACATCCAATTCCTCCACAAATGGTTCTAAGTATACATTCATATCCTTGACTTGGTATTTGCCTAAGAAGTGAAATTGCATTAAATTAGGAAGCATCAGACCTACATAAAAATACATCGCAAGGCTATGTAAAGGGATGTACCTGGAACTATAAGTGTGAGCATTAAATGGCCTACCTTAGTTGCCATCGAAGGTGGTATGTTATAGTTTATAACAACAATAGGCCAGACACTATGAGTAGATGACATCGTTCCAAATGGACATATTCCATCCATGCCCAAAGCAAGACGAGCATTCCTTGGTTCATCCTTAAAATGTGGCCATTTGTCTTCTATATGTTTCAAAGCCTCACCATCGGTTGTAAATACTTGGAGAATATCTTTTATAAGACTACTCATGTGATCGAGGTGCTAAATCTTGCATTATTTGTCTACAAAGCATTTAGAATTTATTGTGAATATTATAAGGTGCATATTATAAGCATCTAGATAGTGAATCTTGCCTCTACAAATCTATTGTTTCATGATTAATTCTCAAGCTTGGTCAAAATATGGAGATTGATTGATTAAAGCCATAATGATAGTAGGAATCAGACTTGAATGTAAATTTGCAGGTGCGCATTGTTACATAAAAGATAGGCTTTCGATCACTATTCTGCCAAAAAGTTATGTCGTTTTCACTTGCTCCATTTGCTTTGTATGGCTTCCTCCTGAATCTCTTTGTATGACTTGCTTGGTTATCTTCTTTAGTGGCCCCAAAGAATATGTCTAAGAAAGGAGCTAGCTCACGAGAGAAAGGTGGCAGTAACGAAGATGGCACATCGACGGACCTGCAAAATATGGTGCCGAGATGTCGCAAGAGGAGTTGTTAAAATTCAAGTCTTTGCTAGATAAGCATCTTAAGCAGACTCCATCAAATGCTCCATCAAAGGCCGCTCATCACCAAAAAGATTCAAGCTCTTCTAAAAGTGCTCGAAAATCAAGGTATAGTACTAGTTGTAACGTAATGTCAATTGATTGTTTAGCTCAAAGGCAATAAAGTAGAAATGTGTACTTAACTGGAAAACTCTGATAATAACTTATAAAGGCAATGAGGCTATACATATTAACTCGGGATGTTGCAATAAAAATGTTGGTTTTATACCTCTTGCACCTGAGAATGTAAGCATGGATTTGCTTTCCTTGAGCTAGAGCTTGTAGGCTGCTGCAGACATCAATCGTACTACTCTAAAAACATTTATCCAGGATCATTCCTTCTAATTCCATCTGCCTGAAAAGAACCAAGGCTTGGCTTCCTTGTGCATGCCGATCATAAGCTTTGATTAAAACATTCCACGAAAATGGATTGTGAGGCTTCAAAACCTCTAGCATTTACGATGGTCTACCAATGCAGATGGAAAAACAAGGGGAAGAAAAAGAGTAGAAAATTGGCAGTAAGATTATTTAAATGTGCAAATGTATATCTCTTGATAGCAAATAGCTTTAGGTTAGGCATATTTGTGTCTTAGAGAATACTAGTCCCATTTAAAAGAGGCGTTTGGGAATTTAATGGATGTTGGCAAATAACATATATGCTTTAACTGTCTTGCTTGGATGAAGGTTAATATTGTACCACAAAATTTTACCTTATTTCATATTTCTGAAAGATTCGATAACAGCAAGAGCAGTTTGGGCATTAGTTAGCATTTGGAACTTGGAAAGACTAGGGTCAGAGTTTATATCAAAAATGTTTCTGCAAACGGATGACAAGGCCTTTCTGCAAAGAAAATGGGTGCAAAGGCACCTCAGCAAGGACTAATCGTATGTGTGAACCATTTCCATGCATGAAATAATACATTTGGCATCAAGAGAAGGTGGACATGGATACGGTAAAAAGTTAGAGGCTTCATGCAAGGAAAAGGAAGAAGGAAATGCTCTGATCTCTGATCTCTTGCTCCTGCCGCAACACTTGCTGCAGCTTGGTTTTTCCTAATATTAACTTTTACTTGGGACCAATGGTAAAACAGTAGACAAAGCAAAAGGTAGCCACACTATGTGCTTTGTAAATCTGAAATTCAGCAATATAAATTCTTGTGGATGGACTAACTTGGTTGTATAGTCAAAATCCGTAAATGCCCCCGATGCTAATGGGAACGATGAAGACCACGAGATTGTAAATGAGGAGATGGACGAGAGCGAGGATTCAAGCGATATGGAAGAGGAAGACGTCACATTTAGAAGGCTTAGCAAGGAGAAAGACGTATGTTTGACTTCTATTGTGATTGTGATTCTATTCTGTTTTTTGATGACATATATTTAGTTGTTCTTCACTTTATTGGAACAGGTCACAATGGTTCGCGGAGGTCATATTCACATGGATGAGCATGGCGAGTCATGGAAGAAAGCCCTTGGCCATTCTGTGAAATTTCTTTGTCGGGATATTGACTTGGGTTGGAAAGAGATATCAGCAGACATTAAGAAGAAGTTAGTGGATAATGGGAAGGAACATACTATATGATGCCAGTCATCAATATAACCACTGGAAGTAAGTAGCCTATTTGAGTCAATTATTTAGCTTGTTTTCAAATTATTTATCTAGCTTGTATTGGTGGACAGGAACTATTTGACAAGAAGTAAAACTCGAACAGCTCCGCTATATATTACGCCCGAAGATTGGACACGCTTTCAAGAAAAAGCTAAGGCAAACCATACGCAGCAAAAAAAGAGCAGTTGCTGCACGAAAAGAAGAGCCACAAAGGTGGGGGAGACGTGGCATTAATGGCATGCTTGCAGACTAAGAAACCTTCTATTCATTCATAATTTTTAATTTAGCTAACTAATTCTAATTTTGTGTCTTATATAGTATCGGGAATGGGGCAGCTATCCGTCTGCAATCACTATTGAAAAGAATAATGGGATCAATCCGCTCTATCTTTATGGTAACTTTTACTTATGTTCTATTTGTTTTATTGTGATGAAATTCAAAAGCTACAGGTGATGAAAGCCTCAAATGAATTCTAGTTTTTTTTTTGTTTGAATTCTAAAATTTTTGTCACACTGGGGGGGGGGGGGGCAAAAATTTTTTTTGCAACACAAACCATTAACATCCAACATATACAAATTAAATCTCCCAACACATAACAACCAACACATAACAACCATTGACATTAACAACCAACAGATAACTACCATTGACATTTAACACAACCATTGGGTCCAACACATTTAAATTAAAATCCCCCTTAAACCCCCTTTGGTTTGGGTGCATATTCACACGGGGGATGACTCCGAGCAACAAGAGCTGTTGGATAGGCATATTCACCCCTTATTCCTTAATCTACACCGTACGTAAAGTTCCTCGTTTGTGGGGTATGCAAGTACAAAATTTGCTATACTGTATAACAAGATTCGCAAAATACTATAAGATTTCAAGCGAAATACTATATGGTGTTGATTTTGTACGTGCAAAATACAATTAGAGGGCTCTCGCTGCCCTACGTCACCCTCCGTGTGAATATGCACCCAAACCAAAGGGGGTTTAAGGGGGATTTTAATTTAAATGTGTTGGACCCAATGGTTGTGTTAATTAGTGTCAATGGTAGTTATGTGTTGGTTGTTAATGTCAATGGTTGTTATGTGTTGGTTGGTATGTGTTGGGAGATTTAATTTTTATATGTTGGATGCTAATGGTTTGGCCCCGTCCCTCTGGTGTGACAAAAATTTTAGAATTCAAACAAAAAAAAACTAGAATTCATTTGAGGCTTTCATCACCTGTAGCTTTTGAATTTCATCACAATAAAACAAATAGAACATAAGTAAAAGTTACCATAAAGATAGAGCGGATTGATCCCATTATTCTGAAAGTCATAAAGTTTGCAACACCCATACACAAACATTTTTCAACCGAATTTAACAAAGACCTTTTGGCCTCCGTGGATTCTTGTGGTGAGAAACCAAAGTGGGAAACTTTTCTGCTTGTTAGCACAAGGATCTAGAAGCCTTGGAATTTGCTTAATAACTGCCTCAAAATCTAAAAATGCATGGTAATTTTTTGCAACCTACATTCGGAATAAGCCATAAAACAATATCTAATAGCGCAATCCTGTATTAATCAGCTGGTAGGATGTGAAAGCCTACCAAACCCGGCCGAAAAATTGCTGTTTTATCATAGATAACTTAACCAAACATATCCATATCATACACTATCAAAAAGACCTCGGAGAGAGCTTTCCAACGCAATAAAAATCATCTCAAACAGAGCTCTGGATCAAAAGTTATGATAAGAAATGTGTTGCCGGTGGGGAAACTGCACTACATGCGCCCTTCAAGCCCTTCATGTGCCCATTATGCACCACACACACAAAAAGAGGGCTTTTGTTGTGAGCCATTGGTTGTTGACCATCATGCACCACAGGCACAAAAAGAGGGCTTTTGTTGTGAGCCATTGGTTGTTGCCCATTATGTAGCACACGCACAAAAAAGGGGCTTTTGTTGTGAGCCACTGGTTGTTGACCATTGGAAAAAAAAGGCTAAAATCAATGGCTCAGAAATGGTGCACTCTAGATGTACGCATTAGTACATCCATTTGAATACATCACGAAATCATAGGAAAACCTTAGTGAAAAGCGTAAAAAAATACAAAGAAAACCCCCTGTTATTATGCTACATATTAAAACTAAAGGGACATACAAATTATATAAAGCATTCCTGATTGCCGAAGGAAGAGTTCCTGGAAACGTAAGTTGAACTTTAAGGAGTCCCTTGTAGATTAAATTTTAAATGTGTTCAATCTAACACGTGCTGCTGTGGTTTGTAGTTTAAAAGCGTGGATCGCATAGGCAAGAAGGGGGACAAGAAGAACAAGCAGCGAAAAAGGCAAAGGAAGGTAATTTGGCTTGGGATTATTGCAGGTATGGCGTTTGAGAATGATATGACAGATTTACCTTTGAATTTCAGGAGAAGATGAAGAGCAGGGAAGGTCCTCTTGAAAAAAGAGCGGACGAGGATCTTCTACCTTATGAAGAGGAGTTTAATCATGAGCGTGAAGGTGATAAGAATGGCGGAGACGAGATATTGGAGTTTAATATTGAAAAAGAGATGCATTTTAGTGGGCTATGGGGGGAGTTAGAGGAAGACCAGGTTGTTGGGGAGGAGCTTGTTGGGGAGGCGATGCATGATAAATTGGCCCATTCTACTCCAATTTGGGCACAAGAGATGATGGAGGAGCAGGAGGGGATAGCCGCAAAAGAAAAGGAGGAAGGGGCAACAAATAAGAAAGACAAGAAGGGTAAGGGCAAGAAGGGCAAAAAGGGAAGAGGAATTGGCTGGAACTTGAGCCCAGACTTTGTTGAAGCTGCCATCTCGGCTGCCATTTTCAAGAATATTGCTAAATATAGATCGATTCATGCCCCTACTATAAACGATGATCCATCTGGTAAGCATTGTTGTTGTGATAAATTTTCCTTCCTTCTTTGTCATACGCTCATCGCAAGAAGCAACTGGTTGCAGGAACTTCTCAGCTCCATTTTGGTCCTGACAAGAGATGCGCCATACGATGTTCAACATAATTTTTAGACTCTTTTGCTATTAATGGCAATATACATGTTGAACATAACTTGTGTGGTATTTTGATAATCATGCGGATAACAAAATTTCAACTGAAATATAAGCGTTTTAATTTTCATTAGTACTTGACTCCAAGGCTTGCAATGGTCTACACAGATTGTAATGTTTGGAAGGCTGGTTCACAAATTATAATGTTTTGACAAATTGTAATTGCAAGTTTGCTCTACAAATTTCCAAGGCTTGCAATGGTCTACACAGATTGTAATGTTTGGAAGGCTGGTTCACAAATTGTAATGTTTTGACAAATTGTAATTGCAAGTCTGCTTTACAAATTGTGATGTTTGAACATCTATATGTTCAGGACATTGTTGTACTTCCTGTTTTATCTTTGTTCTGTTCGAATTGGATTTGCAGCAGGTTTAACAGGAGATTTGCAGCAGGTTTAACAGCAGGTTTAGCAGGTTTGTTGTACTTCCTGTGTAATATTGAAGGAGTTAATGAGTTATTTAATTGGTTTTATAAACACTCCCTTTATACTCTACACCAGTTTGTTTCTTTAATATGTTCTTTAAATTCATAATTCCAAGTTTACTACCTCAAAGTTTCTCAGCATGGCATGTTCACATTGGACAGGCCGAACAGCTTTGTCAGATGCGCCACAGACATCTTGTTAGTTTCCTTGGTTGTTGTCAAGATAACGATCATCAGCTTCAGATGCTGATATATGATTATCTTCCTAATGGAAATGTCTGCAACCTTTTATACAATATGCCATGGCTACTATATTGATTTGGTTATTGTCCTATTTACAATTTGTTATAACAACAACATGTTATATGTTGGCAGAAAAAGATGGAAATCCCCGGGGAAGTCTTGACTTTAAACAAAGACTTTCTATTGCTGTTGGTCCATTTTCTGAAACCCCATCAGACATATTAAGATCAAGTATATGTTTGGAAGAGGATGCTATGAAGCCAGTACAGGCAGACCTGTTTGGGAAATTTATATAATTAATGGTCTATGTATGTTGCAGGGCTACAGGAAATCCATATCCAAACATCCTGAAGCAGTGGAGGTTGTATGTTGCCAAACATCCTGAAGCAGTGGAGGTTGTGACAAGCATTGGTGGTTGTGTTGGCCTGAAGGTATTGCGTAAGTCGTGCTGTTTAAAGTATCTAATGAGGAGTTTTAATTCCAACTGTCATCTTTTGATCAGCCAACCATTGCAGCAATAGAAGCTGGAAAAGATACAGCACTGGCAAATAAGGAGACCCTTATTGCAGGTGGTCCATATGTGTTGCCGCTTGCTGAGAAGCATGGTGTAAAACTTATGCCTGCAGATTCCTAGCATTCTGCAATTTTTCAGGTTCGATACATAGATTTAGTTAAATCATTATTAGTAAATAAGTTCTTATATGATTTCTTTTGCCAGTGTATTCAACTAGGGATGGGGTAATAGCAGCAAAAGCTCTATAAATCTGAAGCTTCTATCTTCTGGAAATTATAGTGACAAGTGATGTGACTTTCACAGATGCTAGATGTTGAGCCAACATGTATATAATAGATTTGTTTAGGATTCTCTTTACTCAGGAAGGTGATAGTAGTTTTTGATATTTGTTAAGACGCCATGGACAACCACTAATTAAAACAGGTATTGATGCTATAATTTGGATATGTTAGAGTCTTATTACTTTAGAAAGAAAGACTTCTGATTAAAATCTTCAAATGTTTCAGAATGAGCATTTTGCAGCCAGATAAAAAGCTTGGATTTTTAAGAAAAACCCGTACTCAAGGCAAGAAGGTAGAGAACTATGTGCCTCAGCTAGCTATCAGGCAAGGTGTTGTCGACAGTCACTCTTCAAATTCTGTTAGCTTGGCGACATAAAATCGTAAAAGAATCACCAAAGTTGGCTTGCAGATGTTTGACTTGGGGGAAAAGGTAATTCTCAATTTACTTTTCTGACTGAGTTGATTCTGATGTATTAGTTTTATCAAGTTCAAGTATTGTTGTCTAGTTCAAGATAAGTAATGCAATAATCGTGATATGAATCCCGAAAGAAACAATCCTTTAAAGTTCTAAGAGATTAAATTTTCGCAATATGGATGCTCATAAATTGTGTGTCTTGTTTCAGGTGCATTGCTAGTGAGAATGCGTTTATTGGTTATGACAAAGCTGCTTATGGTTTGCAAGTTATACCTACATCACGTTTACATGTGAAGCTGAATATCTAAATGACCAAGCTAAGTATATGTGCCTTACATATTGGCAATATGCTAGGCTGATATTTTACCCTTGAACTATAAGGTTAAAGCAGCAATTTTGTAGTTAAGTTTTTCTGGCATGTACATAGGCGAATATATGTGTTTCCTTGGGAAAAGACCATGTCTTATATATTTGCTAAAAGTAATGACTGTCATGTCAGCCTGGAACTATAAGGCCATAGCAGATTGTGTGGAATGCAGTTGCTCTATCATTTACTCTGATTATGAGTATGGTTTCAATATGATGTTTAAAATATAGCATGGCATTGTTAACATTATAGCTTGATGATCGCTAAGGTGCTTTAGCTAATAAAACTTGTTGACATCAGATCTTGGATTATAGGGTTGAATGTAGCATTATAAAATTAATGTTGATACTGGAAGGTATTCCACAAATGAGATCATAACATATCAAGACTTCAAATGAGTTTTAATAGATATAGATTCAGATATACATTCAAGAAGGGGCTTAAGAATTCATGGGTATGAATATTACTCAAGAAATATTGTCTCCAGTGCCTGTTTTAATAGCAAGAAAAGTAAAATTTTCAAATGAGAAATTTATTAAACAAGTGACGAAATTAGTGACGAAAACTGTGACTTTTTTGTGAGGAAAAGCCTGACAAAAAAACTGACCAAAATTCTGACGAATATGTAGCAAAATAACAGGGGGTTCCAGAATATGTAGCAAAATAACAGGGGGTTCCAGGGGGATTTGATATAGATATAATTCTTGAAACCATAGACCATATCCCTAAAACAATTCAATGGGTTATTATAAAAAAAAAACATAGATTTAAGATAAAAAATAGTCACATTAGCTCACTAGTTAGATTGGTTAAAGTAGTCTTATTAGGACATTGAGTTATTTTAGTAGAGGTTCGAATCCCCGTATTTCATATTCTAAAAGCTTAAATGAAACCGTATAGAGGCACGATATACCATCAAAACCTTAGGCAAACTCGTATTCGACATCTTAAAATCATAGGCGTCCCCAATCATAATTCTTGAAACCATAGACCATATCCCTAAAACAATTCAATGGGTTATTATAAAAAAAAAAACATAGATTTAAGATAAAAAATAGTCACATTAGCTCACTAGTTAGATTGGTTAAAGTAGTCTTATTAGGACATTGAGTTATTTTAGTAGAGGTTCGAATCCCCGTATTTCATATTCTAAAAGCTTAAATGAAACCGTATAGAGGCACGATATACCATCAAAACCTTAGGCAAACTCGTATTCGACATCTTAAAATCATAGGCGTCCCCAATCATAATTGAGCATAATCGAAACGAGAGGTGTCCAGAGGCTCCAACATACAGTCTGGGCCGTAGGATTGACAGATCCGACGACTGTGGTAGTCCAGGGTGCACCTCGTTTAGAATATGACGCAACAAGTGACGAAATCGCTGACAAAAACCGTGACGATTTTTCTAATGCAATTGTTGACAAAAACCCTGACGGTTTTTCTGACGCAAGAATGACGAGACACCTGACGATTTCATTGACGCAAATGCTGACGAACCACCTGATAATTCGCAAGACACAAACTTTGACGATAGATTGACGAAAAATCTGACGCTATATCGTCAGACAACCTGACGATTTACCTGACGTTTCATCTGACGTACAATCGTCAGATAAAATTTGTCAGTCAAATCGTCACCCATAGGTGCCTGTTCAGTTCTCTGTTTAATAAAGTCTGCCTGACGATTATTCTGATGCCTAACATCCATTCTCTTGTAGTGATATGATCCCAAGATGGATTTGAAGGATGGCCAATATTTTATCGTGAGACTAAATGATGAAAATACTTATCCTATATGGTTAGGGTATACCATCTCGGGCATTTGTAGGGAAGCTAATAGCCCTAACAGAAACAAGGTGCATGTGGAATAGTGGCGCCCAGTCAGTGGAAAATAAGCAATCACTAAAAAAGAACGTTACAAAGATTGTTTCAATAAGCAGTGGACGTATGATCCGCCCCAATGGGTGGAAATCATGGAACATCAAAAAGGGCAAGTCTAGTCCGTGAAAGGGGAACATGAAGCTTTCAACCTCTGTGAAAAATAAAGTTCTATTGTTGTTGGACAAGATAGCCAGAAAAAGAAAATAATATACGAGAGCTAATTGAGTGAAGTATAATAGAACTCCTGAGTGATTACTTCCATTACTTATGAGTATAAATCTTATAAATCGCTTATGATGAATATAAATGTTATGAGTTACATGTAATTCACTATGTGGAATATAGGCTTGTAATTAACTAAGTGTTAACTTGTAAGTTATGACCTGTTAGAATTAAGGTGGGTAATAAAAAGTATTTATATGCAATTCCACATGTGTTGAAATTGGAGTTATTACTATTTGTACATTTTAAAATGATGAAATAGATCGTGGTTTTTATTACTCTAAATATTGCTTTATTTGCAAGAACTAATTTAATCTCACAAAGCAGGAACTTATCTGGGAGCACCTTAAGAGGAAATTCTACTGCCTGGCGACCTGAACGTTCTACAAGTCTTAGATCTTTCAGTCTACTATTTAGCAGGGGCGACTCCTTCTGATATAGGGGCACTAGTCAACTTGAGGATATTCTACAAAAATAGTACAGTCTTTGCTTGCAATTGTCTTATCGAGGATTAATGATGAAACGCCATGGATGAAATTGGGCATTTCTTTCCTGATGGTTATCAATTATCAATCTATGTAGAATCCTTTGAGGATGTTGTACAAACTTCATTGACATTAGGGTGGAATCTGTTATGGTTGGAAGCAACACTTATCAAATAATGTGTCTAATATGCAAAGATATTTATGAACATTCTTGTTTTGTTCGCCACTTTGAATGGACAAGAAATATACCCTCTAGTGTTCTTGTAGTACATGCTTGAAGTTTTGATCTCCATGGGCCCCTTTGGACTATGAACTTCTCTAATAATATGCTCACTTTTTCCAAGGTTCCGAAGGGACCAAATTATCTTTTTCTCAACACTTACACTTTTAACTAAATTCCCCTAAAACCCACCTTAGTTTAGGTGCATATTCTTGCGAGATGTTCCCCTAAAACCCACCTTAGTTTAGCTGCATATTCTTGTGAGGTCACGTAGGTCATTAAGAGCTGTTGGATGGTCATATTCACATATTATGCCTCATTTATGCTGTAGATAGTGATCCTTGTTTTTGGCGTATGCCTTCACAAGTTGAAGTATTTTGTTGCAAGCCAAGGTGGGCAGTGAGTGCACAAGTTGAAGTATTTTGTTGCAAGCCAAGGTGGGCAGTGAGTGCACGTGTGCGTCGCAAGTTGAAGTATATTTGTTGTAAGTCAAGGCGGGCTGTGAGTGCATGTGACTTGAAGTATATTTGTTGTAAGTCAAGGCGGGCTGTGAGTGCATGTGTCACAAGTTGAAGTACATTGTGTCGCAAGTAGAAGTATATTGTTGCAAGTCAAGGTGGGCTGTGAGTGCATGCGTCACGAAGTTGAAGTATATTGTTGCACGTCAAGGTGGGATGTGAGTGCATGTGTCTATTGTGTGTCTATTGTATGTGCAACAAAACCATCTGTACAAAATGGCGAGTCTCTACAAACAAAAAAATCTTCTTGAACGGTGGATAGTGTCTTCGTGGGCTAGCGTGGGGGCATTTTGAGAAGGTAACAAAATACAAGGCCATTTTTATAAATACGCAAAAACTTAAAGGCATCTTTATAAACCTCCCTTTATAATATTGATATTATATGAAGAATAATCTAATTCACAAATCCATTCTTTACTGTAAAATGTTACAGGACATATTTATATGAAGCAAGAATCAACTCACAGGTCTAATCTGAAACTCATAAGTTTAAAAAGTCCATATAAGCGAAATCTAATTCACAAGTCTGTAATTTGAACTCAATAAATGGTGTTCGTACAACAGCATTAGAGATATAGAGCAACGATATGCTTCCACAACTACTCAGAATGTTGATGGCACACTAGATCTATAAAAGGGGAGTTCCCAACTGCGCAAGAATCTTTTAAATTTATATTTATTCTTCAGCAAAGTTTATAACATTACCAAGGGAGTAAAAACAATATTCCCTAACCCATCTAATTAATGTTACGTACTTTCAACAACTAATCTGTCTGCTCCGACAGCTTCTGCATTTATATCGCCAACCTCTGCATTCATATCGACAGGCACTTCATTTGTTTCTGCTACACATCCATTTCTCTCTGCGGTTAACTTCCTTTGTGGAACAGCCTGGGATAAGGCCTTCGGCCAATCCCTGTGTTCCATATACGCCAGAAGAATTTCAATGACCTGATTTACTGTTAATACCTGCAACATCATAGTCCAAATAAGAAAACTTTATGTAGTCAGACTGAAAAACGAGCAGTTAAGAGGTAAGCTAAGTAATCAAAATCAGCAGCACGGATTCCCTCATAAATAAGAATACCTTGGATGCAACTTTCATATGCTCATCAATGGGAAGCCTTGCAGTGGAAATACCTTGCTCTTTTGCTTTCTTTAAGGTTATACCTTTCAACCTATTATGGTCCACCAAGCCACCTATAATATATATCTTGTTATCATCTAAGCTTTCCAGAATATTGTCAGAATCTGCTGTTAAATAGACAAGGTCAGATTTCATCTCCTCAAATACATCAATATAAGACTTCTCTTCTCTTTTCAAAAACCAATTTCCAAATCCAGGAAACTTCTCCATCTGGAGTTTGATGTCGCCGGTTAAACCTGTAAGGCACAAGCAAGCAGGAACTGCAGCCTTCGAACTTGCTGCATATGAGTACATGACCTACACCATAAATATCACCAAAATCAGAACATGTAGCACTATAATATTTACATAAAATTAGGGAAGATGTAGCAATACAGTAATAAACTTACATAAAAAATTAGTTAAGCCAAACCTGAAGTAATGCTATGGAGAAACAACAATTACAAAAGATTGAAGAAGATATATGGCTGAATTTTCCATGCAAGTTTACGTGCTGTGCCCTTCCAAAAAAAAATTAATATATAGAAAAATAGAGGCCATATCAGCTTACCTGCTGTCCGAGACTAATTATTTCATTCGGACGCATATGTTCACAAAACTCAAGATCTATCACCAGCTTTTGGCCAGTTCCTAAGGCATTTCGCATTCTCTCTTTCTTCTGCTCTGCTTGCTCCTTTCGAGCCTTCCGCGTCTCCTTGTTCCTTTGTGATATTTCCTCACGTTCCCTCTCTGAAAGGGCATTCCATTCCTGCATTCTTTGTTCTTTCTGCTGATGCTTCTTCTCCTTCTCACGAGCCCGCATGTTCTCCTTTTTCTTAGCATACCATTCTAGCTTGCGCAGCTTCTTCTGTGCACTTTTAGACAAAGGTTTTTCATCTCCTCCATCATTGGCATTAGGAGCTGATTCATCTTCGCCTGCTTTTTGCTCCACCTCATCAGTGGATTCTTCCCTTCGCCTCTTTTTTCCAGATACACCAAAACTGCTTTTCTCTTCACTAATTGCCATCTGTTCCTTGGGTGCTTCCTGTTCATTAGACTTAAAACTTGCCTCTTGAACTTCCTCCTGATCATTGGACTTATTGTAGCTCCCTTTCTGAACTTCTCCCTGTTCACTAAGCTCATGTGCATCCTGCTGGCCCTGTGCATGCCCTCCACATATTTCCGGCCCACCGTCTGATTCTTCCATAATCATGCCCACAACAGAATCCTCTCGCCTGCCCGAAGAACTTCCCCATCGCCGATCATCCTCCAAAAACAAATGCTTACTATCACCCGAGCCTTCTCTTTGATTACCATCGGTCCATCCATCTGAATTACCAACTAACATACCAACAACAGAATCACCTTGCCTTTCACAAAGTCTATCATTGCAAACCTCGGAGCGGCCTTCTTCACCGTTTTGGCCCCACATTTCAGCAGTGCTACCATCAGTAATTCCAGTGTCAAGACCACTTTGACCTCTAGCAACACCATCTTGGGAAACAGGGTTCCAGTTAACACTTACAGCCTTTTCACTTCTACACTCACTAACACTATGTGCCCTTTGAGCCAATCCATTATCATTAGAAGAACAAACCTCTACTGCAACAGCGTCGCCGAGCATATCCACGCCGCGCACTACGCTAACAGCTCCATCCTGAGAAACAGCATCCATGAAATCTCTAGTAGCTCCTTCTAAGCCAATGCCCCCATTCCACTCCCCACCTTCTACACCCTCATCGTCATCCTCTGCTACCATCCTTCCAGACCCAGCAGCTATGGCCGAAACCCTTGTGCCCTGTTCATCCACCAAAACCTCTGTTGGGTGAAGCCCTAAACCTAGAACCAAATTAAGCCCACTTCCAGAGCTGCCGGCTACAGAAAGATCTGGGGTGCCAGCAGAACGAGGGCCAACATGGGGGGCGGCTTCTAAAGCCGAGGGCGCCCTAACAGGGCCAGGGCGAAGAAGATGAAAAAAGGAAGAGGATGAGGAGGAGTCGGCCTCCTCCATAGCTAAAGCTTCTATTGTATGAAATATAGAGAAAAGAAGATATGGGTTTTTTTGCCTGGTGGTTAGAATGCAGCCCACATGGCTTTGGATCAAGATCTTTGGGCAGAAAGAGCGACTTAGGCCTATTTGCATGCCAGAGAGAGGGGGTACCGGAATACGCTCATTGGAGCTCCTGCAAGCTTGGACTTAGGAGCGCCCATGTTTGAATGCTTTTCCAGGACCGTATTCTCCATGTCCCGACTGTCCCATTTTTGGGATCGATGTCCCAAATTCTTCCTCTTACTTGGACTGTCTAAATATCTTTTAATCCATCAACGGCCCAGATGTTAGCCACTCACACGTGAGGGAAGCCGACGGCAGATATTACGTCAATTTATTGTGGTTGCTACTTGAGACTAGAAAGAAATTTCTTGCATCTCAAATTGCTCTCTCTAGATTAGAATGCACAGCAAACTGTTTTTTTACAGCAAACTGTTCTTTTTTAATCCCCCTTTCAGGTGCAAGTTGTTAATCGTCTTGGCATATTCTTGGTATATCTTAACACCTTCATAGTTGTATCATTATGTTCTTGAAGCAAAAACTCAAACACATTGCATCTTTTTTGCTCACTCCTTATTGCTCACTCTGGATCATCGGATCCAGAGATCATTCTATGAATATCCCAAATCAAGGGACCTGGAATTTCCACGTCCCACCCATGTACAATTTGTTGCTCCCTATACATGTATTTATACAACTACATACATTCATAAAAAGCAAAAGAGGCTTCACAAAGAAGCCCGAGAAAGAGACCTAATGGCCACGCAGGCCATTACAGAAGATAGAAAACTGCTGTACATAAAACAACTATGATCTACACACCAAGAACGAAGCCAAAACAAATTCAGAGCATCTTCCATAGCCACGTCAGGCATGCATAGCACGAAAGTAAAGGCGACTCAGACGCTCCAACATGTTATTGTGCCTTATGAAGAGAGCACGCATCAGATTGACGTAACCACGGAAGACTCTCCGTTGCTTTAAGGAGACCTTCAGATCCTCCATGTCTAGACAGTGCAAAGCCTCCTCCAAACGCTGAATGGTGTTGCACATAGCAGTTTTGCACTCTCTAATGCTCATCATCGTCTCCTTTGATACCAAATCTATGTCCACATGAAGGTGAAAGCACTCAAACATGTTCTTACCTGTAGCATGACCACACTTCTCCAGTTCCTCATCTGAGTCAATGTCTATATTTACAAATGGGCTGAAAACAGCGTCCCTATCTGCATCGGCCAAAGCAGTGTTAACTTCTTTCATCGTGCCTACATCAAAACGAAGAAATATGTACATGAGCAAAGCAAAGACATTGTAACTTACTGGGCAGAGAACGACCAATCCTGGAAATTGAGAGGGATGTAAGATGGGTAGCCAGCCAAGGGTGTGCCTGCAGGGCCATCGTGATCTTCCTCCCTACCTTCATCGTTCTGATCACTCTCTTCATCATCCTCAACAACTGCCTTAGCATCCCAGAATCTCCTGTCTTTCCAACCCTCTCCACCTGGACTATTCCAGGAGGAAGCCCATAGACCACACTCCTTACGTCACTATGAGTGGCATACTTGGGATTGAGAGTTAAGCGCCAAGCGACCTCCACATGCTGCTGGGAGATAAAAGCAGTATTAGATAGAAGAACCCATGCACCGCTGTGCACGAATTTCTCCGTACGAAGCATGCTGCACACAGTCTGAATTAAAGATGCAGTCAATTGCCTTCTCCCATGATAAAGTTGCAAGTGCATGGCCTTTAAAAGCAAGTTCCGATTGTCAAGAGTAATGCAATTCTTAATGTCGTCAGCTCCATACAGCGCATACAAGTCCTTCCCCCATTCAATCTGGTCAGCAGTTACACCCTTCATGTGATGCCTATGATGCATCTTCCCCATGTCCTTTAGACAGTAGCCTAGCATCCCCTCATAACAGTGCAGCTTGGTGTCTCTGAGGGCCTTACACAGAATAACAGCACCAGTTAGTTTGTGTGTATCCCAACCCAAGTCCCTCTTCAACCTGGTATTCACTGCCGTAGGACTGGACAAAGCAATCCTGAATACGCACTGCAGATGAAGATGGTCCAAGTCTGATCTTCTCTCTAAACTGACAATTCCACTAAAACACTCCGCATCCAAGAACCCACACATGCAGTTATACACAGCATCCCATACATCCGCTCCCCCTATGCTAACAGTCACACTAACATCGAGGGAAGAGGGCTGATCCATGTGTGGAACTGACGATCTTGAAGGCTTTGCAATAACTCTTTTCCTCACTGACAGACTCCTCTTACCAGCAAATACTTGTTTGCCAGGGCCCCTGTCTTCAAAAACAGGGACCTTCCTAATGAACTGGAGCAGAGAGGAAACATCTCCCTTATCCCTGTTATCAGCAGCCCTGTCTACGTTTGCAGGAACAGAACACCCTGGCAAATTCACAAACTGGAAGTCCTGGCTCGGCTGAACCCCTCCATCACAAGGCATGTTGCTTGGAGTCTCCTCAAAATTACTTTTGTGCATGTTGACATCGTCAGAGAGCCGGAATCCTTCCCACATACCTCACGTATCTTTGCCCGCGAGGCGCTTTACGGTGGCTGCCCCTCAGCATCCACGGACCCCTTAGACACACCCCTGGCTAGCCTGCGAAGAAACATGACTGAATTCAGGGAGTACCTGTTGGATAAGACGAAGTGGCCATCGCCAACATACCCTGCTCTCAAACTCTCCTGTAGCCCATCCTTTATGCACAGCGCAGCGGAAATCTGAGGGCCCTTTCTGCAAGACATATGCCTACCAGCATCCCACATAACTGGACTCGGCATGTCAAGCATCTCCTCCAGCACAGCGCTATCCTCATCCATTCGCCCCTCTTCATCGGATCATGGCTGCCACGACTTCGTTCCAGCCGTTCCTTCCTCAGACCATGCCCATCGTAAAAAAAAAAAACAACCAGAGAAACCCGAACCCCTATAGGTGGGCCGAAATATAGGGATTAAGGTCGCCAAAACCATATGCCCAACAACATTTGCCAACCTTATGGCGAAGGTGGGCCGAAATATAGGGGTTAGGGTTTCTCTGGTTAGTATTTTTTTTTTTTACATGGGCATGGTCTCGAGGAAGGAACGCTGAACGGGTCGTAAAAAGCAGCCCATGATCCGGCGAAGAGGGGCTTAATGGATGAGGATAGCGCCAGGTCGAGGAGATGTTTGACATGCCAAGTCCAGTTATGTGGGATGCTGGTAGGCATGTGTCTTGCCAGAAAGGGCCCTCAGATTTCGTTGTGTTGTGCATAAAGGATGGGCTGCATGAGAGTTTGACAGCAGGGTATGTTGGCGATGGCCACTTCGTCTTCTCCAACAGGTACTCCCTGAATTCAATCATGTTTCTTCGCAGGCTAGCCAGGGGTGTGTCTAAGGGGTCCGTGGATGCTGAGGGCAGGCCACCAGAAAGCAGTTCTGTGGCAGCATGCAGAGGTATGTGGGAAGGATTCCGGCTCTCTGACGATGTAATTTTGAGGAGACTCCAAGCAACATGCCTTGTGATGGAGGGGTTCAACCGAGCCAGGACTTCCAGTTTGTGAATTTGCCAGGGTGTTCTGTTCCTGCCAACGTAGACAGGGCTGCTGATAACAGGGATAAGGGAGATGTTTCCTCTCTGCTCCAGTTTAGTAGGAAGGTCCCTGTTTTTTGAAGACAAGGGCGCTGGCAAACAAGTGTTTGCTGGTAAGAAGAGTCTGGCAGTGAGGAAAAGAGTTATTGCAAAGCCTTCAAGATCGTCAGTTCCACACATGGACAGCCTCTTCCCTG
The DNA here is from genome assembly GCA_021234155.1 of Isoetes taiwanensis. Taxonomy (NCBI): domain Eukaryota; kingdom Viridiplantae; phylum Streptophyta; class Lycopodiopsida; order Isoetales; family Isoetaceae; genus Isoetes; species Isoetes taiwanensis. Next base: position 5,254,239 of record JAJEKV010000020.1, on the reverse strand, counting down.
GATGTTAGTGTGACTGCTAGCATAGGGGGAGTGGATGTATGAGATGCTGTGTATAACTGCGCGTGTGGGTTCTTGGATGCGGAGTAGAGAGAGGATCAGACTTGGACCATCTTCATCTGCAGTGCGTATTCAGGATTGCTTTGTCCAGTCCTATGGCAGTGAATGCCAGGTTGAAGAGGTACTTGGGTTGGAATACACACAAACCAGCTGGTGCTGTTATTCTGTGTAAGGCCCTCAGAGACATCAAGCTGTACTGTTATGAGGGGATGCTAGGCTACTGTCTAAAGGACATGGGGAAGATGCATCATAGGCATCACATGAAGGGTGTAACTGCTGACCAAATTGAACGGGGGAAGGACTTGCATGCGCTGTATGGAGCTGGCGACATTAAGAATTGCGTTACTCTTGACAAACGGAACGTGCTTTTAAAGGCCAGGCACTTCCAACTTTATCATGGGAGAAGGCGATTGACTGCATCTTTAATTCAGACTGTGTGCGGCATGCTTCGTACGGAGAAATTTGTGCTCAGCGGTGCATGGGTTCTTCCATCTAATACTGCTTTTATCTCCCAGCAGCGTGTGGAGACCGCATGGCGCTTAACTCTCAATCCCAAGTATGCCACTCATAGTGACGTAAGGAGTGTGGTCTATGGGCTTCCTCTTGGAATAGTCCCAGTGGAGAGGGTTGGGAAGGCAAGAAGGAGATTCTGGGATGCTAAGGCAGTTGTCGAGGACGATGAAGAGAGTGATCAGAACGATGAAGGTAGGGAGGAAGATCACGATGGCCCTGCAGGCACACCCTTAGCTGGCTGCCCATCTTACATCCCTCTCAATTTCTAGGATTGGTCGTTCTCTGCCCAGTAAGCTACAGTGTCTTTGCTTTGCTCATGTACATATTTCTTCGTTTTGATGTAGGCACGATGAAAGAAGTTAGCACTGCTTTGGCCGATGCAGATAGAGACATTGTTTTCAGCCCATTTGTAAATATAGACACTGAGTCAGATGAAGAACTGGAGAAATGTGGTCATGCTGCAGGTGAGAACAAGTCTGAGTGCTTTCACCTTCATGTGGACATGGATTTGGTATCAAAGGAGACGATGATGAGCATTAGAGAGTGCAAAACTGCTATGTGCAACACCATTCAGCGTTTGGAGGAGGCTTTGCATTGTCTAGACATGGAGGATCTGAAGGCCTCCTTAAAGCAACGGAGAGTCTTCCATGGTTACGTCAATCTGATGCGTGCTCTCTTCATAAGGCACAATAACACGCTGGAGCGTCTGGGCCGCCTTTACTTTCGTGCTATGCAGGCCTGAGGTGGCCATGGGAGACGCTCCGAATCTGTTTTGGCATCGTCGTGATGTTTAGGTCATAGTTGTTTTATGTACAGCAATTTTCTATCTTCCATAATGGTCTGCATGGCCATTAGGTCTCTTTCTCGGGCTTCTTTGTGAAGCCTCTTTTGCTTTCTATGAATGTAAAACTTGGTCATTTTCATGTATAAATTGGGCTTCCAATATGTAATTTCGTTCCCCTGTTTTACTCTTGTGATGTCCTGTTGTGTTGCTAGCAGTTATTTTGTTTCTAGCAATGTGTTCATGTCATGCAATTGTCACTGTAATATGGCTGTTTACGTATCACTTACAGTTTGGATATGTAATTTGATGTGCATGTCCTGTCTAATTCTTAGAAATGTCTTTAGGTGAGACAATTGTTTCTCAAATGTGCATTGTGGATGTCCACATTCTCTCGATGATGTGAATGTACTGTAATTTCCATGGATTTCCACAATATGTTCCTCTGTTTGTAATTGTCTTTCATACGTATATGTAGTTGTATAAATACATGTATAGGGAGCAACAAATTGTACATGGATGGGACGTGGAAATTCCAGGTCCCTTGATTTGGGATATTCATAGAATGATCTCTAGATCCGATGATCCAGAGTGAGCAATAAGGAGTGAGCAACAACATTTGCCCACCTTATTGAAAGATCACCAAAGTCATTGTATTTTGCCCTAGGGTATGTTTCAAAATCTTAATTAGAATCTATGTTCCAATAAGTGAATGACTAACTCAATCTTCCCTTCTCACTGCAGTACCTTCATTTCAATGAGTACTAGAATACTTCACCCGGCATAATGCACAGTCCCTAAGGGCCATCAAGGGGCTAGTCCTATGCAACAAATGCTGAAACACACAAACACATATTACAAAAATTTTCCCTTTTTATATTATATGTTTTTTACAGTTTTCCATGCCAAAAAAACATGCCCATACACACAATGATGTGCATCTATGGATTTAGATTTAGTTCGTATATTGAAAGCCTATGCATACCTCCTTCCCATAGGATCCAAGTGCCTCAACTCATGTAGAAGCAAAGCTTGAGTAAGATTCATAATGACACCTCGAAGTTTGCCCCTCCCTCACAGAGACAACAAATCACTACTTTCCTCTAATTGGTTAAGCAAGTACCACAATTGTGCCCTCAACAATCTAACAGATCCAGATCCAGCCACCATCTCGGCTCTATTAACCATGCTAGTCAAGAGTTCATAAACCACATGTACCCTCTCATCCTCTGCAAATACAAGAGGAGGACTCAGAAACACATTTACAATGAGGTTAGTTACAGAAGGTATATCAGGTAATGGTAGTTCAGTGGGCCTCTCTCAAGGAGGTGGTGTCATTTGCTCCTAAGAATCATTCTCCATATGCATCTTCATATGCAATGCTCCGAAAACACATAGATGTAAGAAGTTAGAGCATGGCTACAAGGGCAAGACAACAATCACAATCAAGAAACACAAACGAAAAGGCATTCAATCCTATGGTGGATACATGTCAGGTTTATACCATGTTTCATCAATGTCTACAAAGCCCTCATCTTCATCACCAGGACTACAAGCCTGGTCATATAGCATCTCTTCCTAGCCTTCCCAATCTGTTCCATAGGTTGTATCTCAATTGAAAGGCTAAATATCACACACCTGATATCACTTGGCATAGCATGCCCGGGATTCAAAGTTATTCTGCATGCTATCTTGACGATGCTCTGAAATGAATGCATATTTAGGAAGAAGAAATTTTTGCCGGGAGAAAATTTCGGTTTCAAATTTTCTGGCGGCCGCCAGCTGACCTGACGGCGCCGCGAAGGTCGCCGGGCAAAAATGTTGATTTGAAATTTTGCAGCAGCAGGTCAACTGGCGGCCGCCAGAAAATTTCAAACTGAAATTTTTGACCGGCAAAAATTCTTTCACCAAAAAAACGAGGCGTGAAATTTGCCCCCGGTTTTTTCTTTCCAACAGAGTCTACGCTGGCGGCACCGCTTAACCTGGGAGAGCGCCGCTTAGCAGGGAAATGCGAACATACGATTGCGCGGCAAGAAGTCGACTGGAGATCGACTGATGCAAGAAGCTAGTCTGGGGGGGCGAAATTTCACTCCCCTTTTTTTTCATTGGCAAAATCCACTGGCTAGAGAGGAGAAACTTTCCAGTCCTAAGCATATAAGAGAAGCAAATACTTCCTGTGGTAATTCAATGGTGAGACCTATACAACAAATTCTTATTATCTAGCACCACCACACTCTTAAAATTACCTGCTCTATATAACAAGTACATCCCATTTCAACTTGCTTCTTATATTGTCTTTAAAGTGCACCTTTCCATACTCTTCCACGCTCACTAAACCCCTTGAACAATGCATCCGAGTACCACGCTCACTAAACCCATGCATCCGAGTATTTTTGGGAGCCTTATAAAACAATAAAACTTATGTTGGCTTCTGTGCGACCGCGCCAAAATACTTCCTCACTGCAGTATTAAACAGCTCTAGGCGCCTTCAACATCATTGAACGACCCTTTGGCAATGCTAGTCGTCCATCTCTGTACCTCTCTCAAGAGCAACAACCCCGACAACTACCTCATTGCTTACAAATTCTAGTAAGGTTTCATACATCTGCATTGGCACGTCAATGCCATCAAAACCGAGAGTTCTGCTGACATCCAAAAGCCCTCTTTCTCCGCAACTCACTTTCCCTTTCCCCTTACAATTTTTGTTTTCCAAAGCAAAAACATCACCTATACTAGAAACATCAGCCTTAGAAGGCACTTTGAATTTCTTAAATCTTATAGTTCTCCTCTAGCACTTGCCATAGCTGCACCTCCTTAGCATTCAAGAAGACGTTGGAAGGAGCATTTTAGTGCAAATCCTAATGGCCCATGCAACATGATCAATGCATGGCGTTCATAAGTGCTGGCCAAGCTTTTTGAACAATATCTAGATAGTCGTTTTTTCCAAAAGATATAGGATGCACATGCCTTGACCCAAATTAAAACTAGTCATTAACGTGCACATATAAACCCCACTTTGGCGCATGAATCACAAGCTTATTTATTTGCTCCTTTGTCCAAGAAGAAGCTTTTAGCTCTTTGCATCAATTGTTACGAGATTCCATCGGCTATGAATTGAGACAAGTGCGTGGGATCGGCCGCAATTGTCACGAGAGATGAGATTATATGAATGTTGCCATCTACAGCTACAGGTCCTTGAAGATGAAAACTAGCTATAGGTCCTTGAAGATGAAAACCATACACTTCTAAGATGTCTTACTTTTGTGATGATCAGAAATCGTCATCTGACGTTAGCAATACATTTCATGCTTCCAGAACTTCTCCGAGCACCTTTTGTGCACGACTTGGCATTGTGCATTCTTAAGTTGCATTTGCCTTGCATTTTGAGCTTCCCAATGAACAAGAGGTCCCAAGTACTGCTTCATTGAAGGTTGACAGTCTCAATGTCCCTTGGCAGCTGAGGATTTTGAGGATGAAAAATTTGCCATTGAATCATATAATCAGAAAATTGTTTATTCGCCAGCTGTGCAGCGGGGGCATTGACAAACAAAGCCATATGCATCCTCCAATATTTTCCTTCGAACATGAGCTGCCATGCTGGCATCTATGTAAGTTATCCGAAGCTCTTCATCTGGCATAACAAAAATGTAGGAAGCTTATTTGTTAAGTCCATAAACCTTTGCCATGCTTGTTGCTGCCTCTTCCTTTTGTTCCATTCATTACGTAGATGTTATTCAATAAAGAAATGGCGACAAAGCTCACAAACCTGCTTGAATGGCACGAAGAGCAATCATTTTCGCTGTTGCATCATCAAACCATTGAATGTTGACATTTGGATCTGGAAGGAAGGTATTTGAAAGTTTAGCATACAGAAAAGCATGGATATCCAGAAAAAAACCACTTACCACAATCATGGTTATACATAGAAGGAAGTATATAAACTGCAGATCCAATGATATTGTCTCCTGTAATTGAATTTATAGCTGCTATTGCAAGATCACCATAATCTTTATCCACCATCTCAACACGAAAAGCGTTTATGTGTATTCGAGCCATGACATCCGCATACCACTGATTGGTTAAAACTGATAAGCATCAAGGAGGCTACAAAGAAAGTTCTACTAAGTTCTAGATAAAAGATGCAAAGGATACAACTCAACTGCTTCTCCTGCACTCCACTATCTAGAAGTGTATGCTTGATGATGCCTCTTTCCTCCATCCACTATTACCGCAGAAGGTATAACAAATAAATCAAAACCCATAACCAGCAAATATAACAACATAGAATACAGAGCCATAACTTCAGATAATGGTCATCTGAAAAAATTTGTGTACAGTTGGAAGCAAGTTAATATCTACACAATGTGACATGTGTAAAATGTATACATTTTTTAAATGGAACAAACTAGTTTGAAGTTCAAATGGTAATCTAAAACAAAATATGGTCAGGACCTACAGCATGTGGTATGTCAGATAAGTTTGCAGCACACAAGACATCAAGGACATCAGCTACCAACTCATTTGAAGCAACTCTGCAGGCAAGCCGTTTTGCTAATAAAGGAAACTTGACATCATGCTCCCTGTCATTAACCATGTTCCAGTTCCATGAGTAACATTTCACATTTAAGAAACCTTCGAACTAAGACTACTTCAGACTATAAGCATTTAATAATAATTAGCACAGATGACCGCCAAAATCTTCAAGGAACAGAACACGCAGAAATGACTCTTTTCTTTTGGTTTCTTAATTTCTCTTCAAATGTCAAAGAATATTACAAAAGCACCTGCAATAATGATAAAGATTTGACCAATCTGCCATCTGTTCCACAGAAGCTGCAGCCTACACAGAAAATTAGATCATGAGCTTTGCATTGTGTAAGGGAAACAATGGAATTTTCGCATGTGCCACTAAAATGCACAATTACACCCCATCCCCTCTTAATGAAGGTTTCAGTGTTTCCAAGGTTATTTTGATTGGCACATACAGCAGATGCATAAAACAAAATACAACAACCGTTAAGATTACATATTTATCAATCTCGGATCTTTCCGTTGGTGCTTAAAAGAGCTTCACAACCCTAGAATATTTTTGCTATCGACTCTCACCTCCCCTAGTCACCCTTAGTTGATCTCTTTCAAATAACCTCGCTGCGTCAGTTTTCTCATGTTATATGGAGGTCATTTTCGACCTTAACTAGACATGAAGAGAACAAAGTAATTCAGAGACAGCTAGAAACACAAATTAAGGGCTGATTTAGTTTTTTTTTTATCTGCAAATCTCTAGTTCCAACTTCTTGACCTCGCGAAATTCTGTTCTTCCAGATCTGGTGCTGATCCTGAATCGAACTTACATAGCTACAGATTCACACACCTGAATTCGTTGTTCACCGTGTGTCTAGGTCACCTCCCCAATCTGCATCACAGTATGATTTCAATATCAAATCTTCTGTACAAAAAGTTACCCCTACATTCATTGTTCCCTTGAGATATCTGAGCACTCTTTTGGCTGCAATCCAGTGTTCCCTTCCAGGGTCATGATTGTATCTGCTCAATAGGTTTACAATGTGAGATATATCAGGCCTAGTACAGTTAGCTACATAGGATAAGCATCCTATCAGTGATCTGTATGGAGTCTTATTCATTTCAGTTCTTTCAATGTCATTTCTTAGACACATCTGTTTAGAAATTTTGCAACCTGGAACTGCAGGTGTTTTACATGTGTTACAATATTCCATTTTGAACTTCTGCAGCATGCCCTCGATCTGTCCTTTCTGATAAGAGTCATAGTTTTGTTGGCTCGATTTCTCTCCACTTCAATACCTAAAAAATTTTTAAGTTCTCCAAGATCTGACATCTTGAATCTCATGTTTAGAACATCTTTGCAATGTTGCGGACAATTATTTCCCTTGGCTATCATGATGTTGTCATCAACATAAAGTGCAATAATACACCATTCATCTCCAGCTTTAAACTTGTAGATATTCCCATCATTCCTGAGTTTGTTTAATCCCTGTTCTATTAGATAAGAGTCCATACATTTGTATCACTCTCTGGGTGACTGCTTAAGCCCATATACAGCTCTCTTTAGTTTCCAAACTTTATTTGTACCTCTCAATTTAGACAAGGACGAAGGAAGAAACAAGATGATAAGGATTGAGCTACCATGGTTCTTATTAACAACATTAATCAATGTTGCGCCATGTTTACTATAGTAAATCTTGTATTGATGCCATATATAAAGAAATAGGGCACACAAAACTTCTGATCAGTGCTGTCCATGGAGAGATGTCAATGCTAGATGTCCATCAGAGGTGGTCGTAACGAAAAATTATCAATATAATGAAAATTATTATCTACATATGCAACAAATGAAGTCTGTATATTGGTTGACATGTTTAACCGTGGACGACAGAAGCCTCTTCCAATCATGGTTAGCACGGAAAGGTTTTATAAGATGCGGTGTTAGAAAAGGATCTGTAAACTAACCTTAAATGAGTCTCGGCAAAATGTTGAGCAGCAAACAGTTTCACCTTTCTTGAGTTTCTTTAAGCAAAATTGGCACACCTGTAACCACACACCAATCTAATAAGCAAAGTAAATATTAGTGTATCTACACGAACAAACCTTAGTATAGGCATTGAGAGACACAAAAGCTAAATGCAGGATAACTAAATACTGATTCAAGTGTAGTGATGGGCATTAAAGAAGCAAACAAAGTAGAACTTATCTCATGAACTAGGACCTGCAAGCTGGTGATAATCTATTATGCACCCTAAGTATTAAAGTCCTTTATCATGGAAAAAAAAAAAGGCAATTAGAGCATTATTTATCAGAAGATTTGCTCGAAAACTTGCACAATCACGTCTCTTCCAACTTAATATATAAATTTTTCTTTCAAACCAAATTAATTGTTGGCTAAATCAGCGCTTTTAAGTGTTCGCCTAAACGGACAAACCTTATTCAGGTTATTCAAAGTTGGATGGGCAACAACAGGTTCTGCTGTATGAATTATGTCCCCTGCTTCAATGTAGCGTGTTGCAAATACACCTCGTCCGGCATTATCAGCAAAACCAACTCGAACAGGTGCCCCTAAACATTAGCTACTCCCATATTCTCAGTCTTCCAAATAATGATACATGGCAACAAACAAATATAAATATAGGCGTAACAGGTCACCAGATTGTTTTTGGCTAGGTTGTTTCGTGCTATAGCATGCAAGGCGACGGAAGAAGGAATGTATCTTGGTCGCAGGCGCCATGCTTTCTTTTTGAAAACGTGTAAATTTAATTTAATTTACTTGATCTTGCTCATCGTTTTTGAATTTAAACGATGAAAAAACATAGATGAATTTGAAGGCGTAAAATGACTTTTTGTGGAAATTACACTATTTTAAAATCATATAAGTCTTATACCACTATTGCCCAGTGTTCGGCAAATTCCGGGGAACACTATAAACCAACCGGTTGGAATTGAAAATTTTCCGGTCAAGTTAGTGTATTGTAAGAATTTTTACGGCAAGTTTTCTTGTGATTTTCTATTAAGGCAATAGAAATTTCTGGTTCTAAACACAAGATATCTGACTGGTCAAAGTAACCCTAGAAAATTTTCAGATGGGAACAAAAAAGTTTGCCCAACACTGATTAGGCCTAATTTCAACAAAATTATCTTCGGCAATTGTAGAAAGGGTCAGATATTAGATATGGTAACTTCGGATGGTTAGGGAGGGATTCGTATGTATGATGAGGGCATATATTGTTGTTGTCGGTAAATGGGTTTTGTTATTTGCATGGTGTGGGGTTTGAATTTGTTTCTGTTTGTTGTCGAATTTTGTGGCAGTGGAGAATTGGGGCGCGCGGAGACGATGGCGCAAAGGATAGGGAAATGGCTATGGCGATGGAGTTCTTCTACCCGTTTTATGCGGGCTCCAAATTAGTTTCCTGGTTAAACTTGAGCACACTTGTGTTGAAGGAAAGCGGACAATTATCTGTGGGCATCGTCTGGAAGTTGTGTGGTTAGTTTTGTTGTTTTTGTGTGTGTTGTGGGCATTGCAGCAGCATTCCTTCTTAAGATAAGATTGTGAAAAAGGCTGCTAGATCAAAGAAACAGAGGGTCCCTCCTAAGGCAACCTTTTTTATATAGATCGTGTCTTTGTTGTAAAAACTACAAAAGGTAAAACTAAGGGGAAGGGGAAATTGGGTGATGAGGATGAGGGAAACGGACTGCTTGACGTTAGTCTCGCAGTTAGTCCCTTTGAAGATGTTTGGCACCTTGGTCAATTTATAAGCAAGGAGACCATCGCCCCTGTTGCATAGGGTGCACTACTTCGTGAAGTACCATGGGAGAAAGCAGTTGTCTACCTCTCTTATGTACATTGTGTGTCAGATGTTGAGGATTGGCAAGTGCGTATTGTCAAGCAATGGATTTTGCCCACTAACTGTGCTTTCATTTTAGAGCATCGTGTCAAGGCAGCTTGAAGAAGATTGGGGATAACTTAAGTGGTGTAAATAGACAGGTAGAGTGATAGATAGACAGACAGATAAACAAATAGATAGATAGCATTTTTTATATCATACCACATGGCAACATCACATAGGGATATAGACTTGAACATAAAGATCTCCTAATTGCTAACCCAAAGGACTACCATACCGAAGCACGAGGAGGGAGAAATGTGCACATCTAAGGAATAATGAGTAATAAATAAATTGAATTGAATTCGTTTTATCGTTCACGAAGACCAACCAGCCATGGGACCCAATAAAGGAGCGCAACAGATTTATTACTATCTGGATTTAAAAAAAAAAAACCCACGAGGGATCAACTGTGGCAGTAATAAAGATGCTGACAAAGTGTACAAATTGTACAAGTATATAAATATGCATCATGAAACATATGTACATGTCAGGTATGTGTCTGAGAACATAGCAGAGCCGTCATATCTATGACCTCCTAAAGACATGATCCTAACATCTGTACCGAAGCCATGTTCAATAGCACATGCAGCGACCAGTCAGGCCTGACCAACTCAGCGTAACGTGTCTGGGTTTGTTCATATGCTGGACAACTCTGTAGAGTGTGGCATTCATCTTCAATGGCTCCCACTCGACAGCACTAACAAACCCTATCCTGACCTGGCTCCCCAATCTATCTGCTTATCTCGATTAGGAGAGATATGCGCATGTGCGAATCGAGGCAATTAGTATGCGCTTCTTCATAGGCAGATGGGTATGCAGGTAGTGTTGCGGCACCTATATAGTGTTGATAATGTGCTATCTTGACCTGTTCAAGGGTGTTAGCATCCCAAAGCTTGTTAAGGAAGCAAGAGTCAAGGTACTACCTCAAGCTATGACGATCTGCGCTTATTTGCACTTGTATATACCTGTGCTCTTGCACATTCCACCTGGCCAGCCGCTGAGCTCTCCTTTCCCTTCAGCAGGCCTTAAGGCACTGCGCCCCCATTGCTACGGTGTAAGCCAAGTTGGGGAGGCGAGCATCGTTCATATTGACACTTTCTGAAAGTAGATGATCACAACAACCCCAATTCTGGGTCCACACTTAAAAACAACAGTAAAAAAAAGACTACACGTCGTTCTTCAGAAAAATCTACATGTGGTTATGTGGAGGTGTGGTTCAATAAGGAGGCGGTATAGTTTTTTTAAGGAGCTATAGTTTTTTTTTTTTTTAAGGTATGGTCTTTTTTTAAGGTGTGGTTTTTTGTAAAGGAAGTGTCGTTTTTTTTTTGAGGGGGTGTTTTTAAGAAGGTGTTATTTTTTAAAGTGTGGTTTATAACTAGGTGTAGTTTTTAAGTATTCCTTTTTTATGGAAGTGTAGTTTTTTGCAGTGTGATTTATAAGGAGGTGTAGTTTTTAAGCGGTTGTTTTTTAAGGAAGTATGGTTTTCTAAAGTGGTGTGATTTTTTTAATGAGGTGTGGTTTATAAGTGGGTGTAGTTTTTAAATAGTTGTTTTTTAAAGAAATATGGTTTTAGAAGTGTGGTTTAAAGTGGGTGTAGTTTTTAAATGGCTGTTTTTTAATGAAGTATGGTTTTCTGAAGTGGTGTAGTTTATAACTAGGTGTAGTTCTTAAGAAGCTAATTTCTAAGGAAGTATGGTTTTTTTGAGGTGTGGTTTATATAGCTAGGTGTAGTTTTTAAGTAGCTATTTTTTAAAGTAAGTATGATTTTTTGAGGTGTGGTTTATAAGTAGGTGTAGTTTTCAAGTGGTTGTCTTTTAAAGAAGTGTACTTTTCTGAAGTGGTGTGGTTTATAACTAGGACTAGTTTTTAAGTAGCTATTTCTTAAGGAAGCATGGTTTTTTTAAGGTTAGATGTAGTTTCTAAGTAGCTAGTTTTTTAAGGAAGTTTGGGTTTTTGAGGTGTGGATTATAAGCAGGTGTAATTTTTAAGTAGCATTTTTTAAGGAAGTATGGTTTCTGAAGTGGTGTGATTTTTTAAGTCGTGGTGTTGTTTTTTGAGGTGTTGTTAGTCCTGTACGTCCTGGTACAGGACTATTCATGCACACGACAGATCAGGTCAAGGCCAAGGATCCCCAGTCAGGCACGGGCCAGTCGTCAAAGGCCCCGCAGAAGACCAATCCGCCGCAGACCACGCAGTCAAAGCCCGTGACCGGGACCAAGAGGAGGCGCTCAGACAAGTGACGGGCCATCACCACCAGCGTCAGCGTGACTTCAGGCACCTCAAGAGGCACCGCCAGCATTCCTGCAAATCAGGCCTCCTTCAAGGAGTCGGCACCGAGATCTGACAGTGTTTATATTGGGCCAAAGGCCATTGTACTATATATATGAGTAGAGCTAGCACTCGATTTTAGATGAGTTTTGAGTCTTGTCTCGCTTCTGTTTTCTCTCGATTGCGAGAGCTCATGTATCTTCATTGACATCAAGGAGTTGTTCTCATTATTGTGATCATATTGTTCTCTTTTGTTCCATTTTTTCTCTTTTTCCTCTGTTCTTTTTGCAAATCCCGCGTGACATAGCTCCCGGATTCTCCTGTTTGATCCAAGGGTCCTCATAGAGGGCTGTCTTGCAGGAGTTCCTGAACCCAGACCCCAAATACTGTCGCCGCTGCCGGGTCTAATCTTTCTTTTTCCTTTCTTTCCATCATGTCGGCTCGAGGTTTCACTCCTGAAGAACTTCTTTGCCAAACGGCGGCTCGACTGGAGCGCCATCAACGACGCGAGGCAATTCGGGATATGTATGATCCTGCTTATGACATTGAGGGTGGTCGTGTCCGCTCCAGAGCTCAGTCGGCACCTCCTACTCCTCATGCTCATTCTCGACCAGGCTCTCCTCCTGTGTGTCGTCATTGTTCTCAATCTCAATCTCCTCACCATACCCCTGTTCAGCCCACGCCTCACTATTTCCAGACTCCTGAAAGCACCTATATCCATATCCCTTCAGGCCACACCCCTCAGCCATCACAACCTTCTTCACCTCCTGCTGGGATGGGCTACCCTCAAGTGTCCTTTGGCCCTTCCTATGTTCATGAATTTCCGCATTCTCCATCCTTCCAGCACGCTCTTCCTGTTTACCAACTCACTGATCTCAAGCCTACTAAGGAGGGTTCTCAAGGTCCTCCCCCACCAGATGCTACTTTCTCTGGACCACCGGGTTTTTCAGTCCCACCCCCATGCTCTCAACCCCAGGCTGTTCCACCTCTCTATGCTTCTGCATATCCTCCACCGAATCCACCTGTCTATGCGCCAGCTCCGCCTTCATCTCCCACTCATAATTTGAAGCTGACTTATCCAACTTTTGGCAACACTAAAGGTAAACCTCTGGACCAGAGTGCTCAAGCCCATATGGAGGAATTCGAAGCCTTGGCCATTCTGAATGGTCATGCGCAACCACAACTCAAATTTCATATCTTTTCGACCACGCTCAGAGGCACCCCTCATCAGTGGTTAATGGCCAACAAAAGCCACTGGAAGCAAAGTTTGCAAGAAATGAAAACAGCATTCCTGTCTCATTATGGCACCACGGACGATGATCAATTACTACTCAAGCAACTAAATGATCTACAACAACAACCAACAGAGTCTGCGCGCGATTTTGCCGACCGTCTTCACATTCTCATCAGTAAACTCCAGGAGTACCCCACGCAAAGCCAGATTCTCGTCTGGTTTCTGTAAGGCCTTCCTCCTGCTATTCGACTGATGACAGAATACCTGCGTCCAAAGTCTCTGGAGCAGGCGATTGAATTAGTCAATCACTCGGTCAATGTTTCTTCTCGAGGTGTTGCTCTCTCGGAACTCCCTTTCATACCCCCTGTCATGGTTCCTCAGAATGCAGTCCAGCCTCAGCAACCAAATCCTCAACGCTCACAGATCTGGTGTCATATTTGTAAATATCAGGGCCATCTGGCAAATGAATGCAACTCCTCCAATGGACCTCCTCATTGTAAAAGGTGCAATATGTGCAATCACGCAACGGAAGAATGCACTCGTTCTCATCCTACACCCTTCAAGAATAAAATGGTTTTTCAAGTCCAGACCACGCCTCAACAACAACAGTCATATCCGCCTCACCAATATCAAACTCAACAACCTCAGCAGTATCAACCCATGCAGCAATCTCAGCAGTCAAGGGGACAAGGCTCCCGTCCTCCCTTTGATCCTTCCAAGGCTCAATGTTATCATTGTCATGAATGGGGTCACACCACCACGGCGTGTCCTCAACTTCCTCAAGTTCAAGTCCAACTTCCAGGTTCCAATCAACCAGCTTTAGTACGTCTCACGGCTTATCAACTCTGGGTGGCCAACGGTAAACAAGGCCCCCGTCCTGTTTTGAGGAAGCCCCCTCGGCCGCCTCAACAACAGCGACCTCAGCAAGCAGCATCTACCTCCAATCCTATGGATCAACAAGCTCAAGAGGAGATTTATCAGGCACTCAACCCTCCAGTCCAGCAGTCCAATTGGGCTGGTCTGGTCTCACGTCACACACGGGCTTTACACCCTTTAACCATCATCAATCACGGCACGCAACCTGCTTTTGCTGTGGAAACAGTCCCTTATGAGGATGATAAAAAAGTTCATTTCACGCCTGATCTTGACAAACTCATGCCTCACGTCATGCCCAAAGTGAGACAAAGTATTCTTAAACTCATGCAGGCTGCGGAAGATCGCACACTGGCAAATGTTCACGCCACCACTCGAGCTCAGCAGCGTCAGGCAGCGCCGTCGTCATCCACCAGTACCCGCTCTCAACCGTATCCAAATATTGCTGCTGAGGTAGAGCTTCTCAAAGAAGTCTCCGCTTCTTTACCACAGACTCCGGCTCCACTGGATCCTGCGGACCCCTTTTCTCATGTTCCTTTGGAACTTCAGGAAGAACTTGCCAAGATCAAGATTCCTTTGAGCCTGGCCACCATTTTGAAACTATGTCCGGCTCTCAAAGATCAGTTACCTCTTCCCACAGTTCTAGTTGGAGTTGTTGCGACCTCCACACCCACGGTGCACGCCACGGTAGGCAATCAGCACATCAATCATGTTCAAATTGATGGTGGTAGTGCCGTCAATCTTATTACAGATAAGCTCAGAAAGCAATTGGGAATCACACAATTATACCGTGCTCCCTATGACATCAAGTTGGCAAATGGCCATATCACGCGCCCCCAAGGTGTCACTCCTCTTCTCCATATCAGCATTGGTGATCTCAAATTCCCCTTGGAATTTGGAGTTTGGAAAGCTGGAGAAGATCCTGGTGATTATGAAATGCTGGTTGGTAGACCTTTTCTCCGCCAGGCTAAAAGTATTCATTACTGGGCCACGGATCAACTTGTCATTACAGATGGACATCTCAATGCCACCATAGATTTAGAAACTGGCAAATTGATCTCTGTCGAGAATGCTGAACCTTCAATCTCTGACACTGACTCTGAAGAAGCACAAAATATTTATCATGTTCAAGCTCCACCCGCGGGTCTGCCTCTCTCATCCTACCCGGAGTATGCAGATCCTTGGGGTGAGATGACGCTGGATCAGGACCAGGCTGTGGCTGCTCTCCTGGACCCTTACCTGGCTTCCTGTAATCGCATACAACGTCTTGATCATTTTTCAGACACAACCCCTTCTTCGGAGACTGTTGATGTTAATGCCGTCATGAAGCAACCCTTGCTTGATGACACTCAGCAGCCTCTTTTCTTCACTACTCAAAATGTTGCTCCTCCTGTCATGCTTCAACCTCCTGCTCATCAGGTTCAGGACACGGAGGTTGTTCCTCATATTCAAACTCCAGAGGTGGACATTGTAGATATTGGTAACAATCAACCAGTCCGTTTAGCTGCTAATCTTCCACCTACCTATAAAGTACGCGCTGTGATGTTGTTCAAAAAGTTCAAACATATTTTTGCTTAGAGCTACAAAGACCTTCGAGGTATCAAAAAAGAATTGGGGGAACTCACCATTCCTACCAAACCTAATGCACGCCCAATCTAGCAACGACGGTACAGGCTCAACCCAAATTACCGTGACCGTGTCAAGGCCGAAATTGACAAACTGCTGGCCTGATTTATGAGGTCAAACACTCTGAATGGGTGAGCCCCATCGTCATTGCTCTCAAACACAATGGTAAGATCCGTGTTTGCGTGGACTACAGAAAACTCAATCAAGCTACGGAGCGTGATCACTTTCTGCTTCCCTTCACTGACCAGGTTCTTGAAGAAGTTGATGGTCATGAGATGTACTCTTTCATGGATGGTTTCTCTGGGTACAATCAAATTTCTATCAAGAAAGAAGATCAACTCAAAACTACTTTCACCACCCCGTGGGGCACTTTTGCCTACAAGGTGGTCCCTTTTGGTTTATCAAACTCTCCTTCCACCTTTCAGCGCATCATGCTCTCTGTCTTTCAAGACTATATGAAGGATCAACCTTTTCTCCAGATCTTTCAAGATGATTTTTCAGCCTACAGCCCCATGGATGATCACTTGGAGAAGTTAGAGCTTGTCTTTCAAAAATGTGATGAATCTGGCATTCGTCTCAATCCTGAAAAATGCACTTTCTGCGTCACCCCAGGTGTTCTTTTGGGTCATGTGGTCAGTAAAGATGGAATCACCACGGATCCTGCTAAAATCAGTTGTGTACTGAAGGCTCAAGCACCATCGAATATCAAAGAGACACGTTCCTTCCTGGGTAAGGTTAATTACTATTCCACCTTCATTCTTGGACTTGCAGCTATAGCTGATCCCATTCATAAACTCACGGGTGATGAATCCACTTGGGCTTGGAATCCCCAAGCGGAAGCTGCTTTTCAGAAGTTGAAGCTGTTACTTACTCAGGCCCCAGTACTTGTTCCTCCTCAATGGGACAAGCCCTTCCACGTTCATGTCGATGTCTCTGCTTTTGCCATTGGTGCTGTTCTTTCTCAGGCTTATGATGAACAAACGGATAAACCGATCCGCTATGCCAGCCGGAAACTCAATCCTGCTGAGCGCAATTACTCTGCCACGGAAAGGGAAGCTTTGGGCTTAGTTTTCTGTGTCCAACGTTTCCGTCATTATTTGTTGGGCAGCCAGATCAAGTTCTTTGTTGATCATCAAGCTCTTCTCTATTTAATCAACAAAGCCACACCCACGGGTAGAATTGCTCGTTGGGTCCTTCTTCTGCAAGAATTTGCTCCCTTCGAAATTGTTCATAAGGCAGGCAAGTCTCATGTGGTGCCTGATTATCTTTCACGCATCCACACTGATGACCCTCCAGCACGGGTGTTTTTGATGCCTTTCCAGACGCTCAATTATTCCTGGTCACGGCCACGCCCCATTGGTTTCACAAATTTTGGCACGCAAAATCCTTTTGGCAGGATATTTCTGGCCCACGCTCTTCAAAGATGCCCACGCTTATGCTCGCACGTGTGACGTCTGTCAGCGTGTGGGAAAGCCCACGGCCCGTGACGCTCTTCCATTGATGCCGGTCGCCACGCCACTTCCCTTCAGCAAATGGGGAATGGATTTTGTGGGGCCCATGGACCCACCGACGCGGCACACCCGTGCCCGCTACATTCTGGTCATCACGGATTATGCTACCAAATGGGCAGAAGCTTGTGCCCTTCCAGACAACACTGCTGCAAGTACAGCCAAGGTTCTCTACACGCACATCATCACGCGTTTGGGTTGTCCCACGGAACTTGTTAGTGATCGTGGCGTGCATTTTGTCAATCATACCATCAAGGAGCTGACGGATTATCTTCACATTCAGCACAGGAAGAGTACACCTTCCATTTTGGCCGAAAGTACCAACAAAATACTCATCACTGTTCTCAAGAAAATTTGTGATGCTTCTCGCACAGATTGGCAAGACAAGTTGCCTACTGTTCTTTGGGCTAACAAAAGGGTGCACTCTAGAAATACTATTTAGTACACTTGGATGAATACGACCACCAAATCATATGAAAACTTAGAGAAAACAGTACAAAAACACAAAACAAAACCCCCTGTCATAATGCTACATATTAACACCAGTTTCAAAATTGCTACTGGCCACACTCCTTTCAAATTGGTTTATGGTCAAGAAGCTCTCATGCCCTTTGAATATATTCTTCCGACTCTCCGTTTCCAATTTGCTACAGCACATAATCCACCTGCTGCACTCAAGGAACGGGTTTATCAATTGGAACGGTTAGATGAACTTCGGAGAGATGCTTACATTCGTGTTCTTCATGGTCAACAGTTGCAGAAATCCTTGCATGACAAACGTCTTAAGACCAAAACATTCAAAGAAGGTGATTTGGTTCTTCTTTATGATTCTCGTTACAAAAATTTTCCGGGCAAGTTAAAGTTCCGATGGCTTGGTCCTTATCAAATTATTCAAGTGATTCAACCCAGTGTTTTCAAGCTGGCCGAGTTAGATGGCATTCCATTACCTACTCTGGTTAATGGCTTTCGCCTTAAACAATTTCATACAGAAGCTACAGACAGTTCTACACAAGATGCACCACATAGTTCTGACTCCACAGATAGTGACTAAAAGCGGCATATTTATATTAGTAGAGGCAAATTATAAAATGTGAGCATTGCTCACTTACTTCCGCTATGAGCAGAGCTCTATTTACAAAATGGGCAGAGCCCCATATACAAAATCCTATGTTAAAAACCCCTCTACTCTGGGTTTGGAGCAGAGGTTATGCAGAGGATGTGGTAGTAATTCTGCTCAGGATCCCAGTGCAGATGCACCACTACCTCCATGGGGTTGGTCAGAGGGTCGGGATGCTCAGCCATTCCACTGCACCAACCATCCATAGGGATGCCACGGTTGTGGCATTTCCAGAGGTCCAGACAGTTCATCTTGCAGGTGATCCATTCCTGGCAATTCGAAGGCATCGTGCAGTTCTCGTTCAAACCAGCTGCTGCCATACTCATGGTCGCCAAAGGGTCGTCTCAGCTTTGCCCATTGCTCGTCTTATATAGCCCAACCAATGGGAATCCTGTCGACGTGGAAAAATCAGAAAAATCGCCGACGTGGTTGCAATGCAAGGCCATTTCTAAATTGGGAATCTTTTCTCCCGCCGCATATCTAGCTATGGTACCTTCTGACACATTCGTTTTTATGATATCCCACTTCGAGTTCCCGCATTAAATGACATTCCTTCCTTTCACGCCCGTCGGACATTAATATGTGTACCTTCGTCAGCTGTCACATCCGATGGTTCATTTACGTCTCATCTCCACCGTTCATTGCTTCTCCCTTAACTGCTTGGGGACTTAGCCAAATTTTTGCCTCTCAATTGCCTCCTTCGCATCTATCGCCACCTGGCATCATCAACGGTTGTTGTTTCCTTCTCATCGCGCCCCTTCGACACACCTTGTGCGCCCTAAAGCCTTTTCGTCTCTCTTCGTTTTCGTCTTCTGCTCTCCGCCCTCCAGCTTCTCCAGACAGACCTTCCTGTTCCTTTCCGACGCTCTTCGCCATGGCTGCTTCACCCAAATTTCCTCAACTTCAAGCTTCTGCTCCACGGGATCCGGCTCTTTTTGAGTCTGTGACCTTCTCAACACCCACCTTTCGTGAAGCCCTAGTTGGTCCGAGTCGTGAAGTAGCGGAACGCCATGGGCTTTATGAATTCTCTCAACAGGACCTCCCTGCACCAAATCCGGAGCAATTGAAGCAGTTTGTCGCTCATATCATCAACAGCCTGGAAGGATACGCCACCACGGTCGATGGCACCATCATTTTGCTTACTCAGGCTCTGATTTCTGAGGTATTCCACATTCCTCTTAAAAGACCTTCTTTATCTTGGGCTGCCTTATAGGACCAGGATGTCACTAAGTATGGCGCAACTCTTTATCAAGCCAACATGCATCGCCTCACAAACATTGCCAAGACCCACGACACTTTTGTAAAGTTTCTGTGGCGAAAATTGCTTGGGTATTCCATCAATTCTACAATGTTATCATCATGGCCATCCACTCCCCTCACCATATTGATTGGCCACAAATAATGTTCTTCAGACTTCTTCATGAAGTTGATCGTATTAGGGCCGCCCCTTCTTCTGGCTTTGAAGCCTCAGTGGGTGCCCATCTTCAAGCCCTCATCCGTCATTACCTTCCTCTCCCTGGGTCACCTTCCACTTCTCGTGCATCCACTTATCAATCCTTTCATTCCCTTCCTCACAACCAACAGGCTGAAACTTCACGCCCACCTTCTCCTGGTAATGTTCAAAACAACACCACGCATGTTACTGTCTCTTCTTCCTCCACAGAATCCATGCCCTCCACTTCTCATCATGTCTCTCAGACGTCACAGACAAGGCAACAACAGGGCCCTGCACCTCTTCCTCCCAGGCAGGCCCTCTATCAATATCAACAGGATGTTCAAGTCGTTGTCCTCAAGTTACAAGACTCCCAAGACGTTTTTCATGAATGGAGTTCAAGCGTACCTGGAGGCATCGGAAGCTGTTCACAGGGATCTTCAAGCTGCCACCACGCAAGTTCAAACCCTGGAAGAAAAAGTTCAACAGAAGCATGAGGCTCTTTTACGGGCCCGTGAGGATCTCAAGCATGCCAACGATCAGACCAGCCTGCTTGCTGATCAACAGGCTCAGCTACAATCCACCATTCAGGAATTGCTGGAGCAGGTCAAGGCCAAGGATAACCTCCTGGGCGACAAGGATAAAGACCTTGCCAAACTTAACACCCTGTATACAGAGCTCTCTCAAAGTTACACCAATCAAGTCCACGCCCTTACTGAGCGCGATGTTTGAATCGCCTCCTTAGGAGCTCAGCTTTCCACGCTGACCAGTCAGCTCACGCCTCTCCAGGCTTAACTTACGAACGCTCAGAAGCAGAAGATCATTGATGACGCAGAGATTGCCACGCTTCGACTCCATACTCATGGGCAATCCTCTTCACATGGCACGCTCTCTCATAAAAGGTTCCATGATCACTCCCGTCTCCTGCTTGAAAAGGAAAATCAGATCCGTAACCTCGACCATCAACTCCAGGAATATGTTCAATCTGCTGAAGATGCCCAACATAAACAGGAAGGTTACATTAATATAGCTCTCCACATTCCTGTGGATTTCGTTCCTCCTTCCAGTTACCTGGATTATATGGTTGCCCGACGCCACCTCTTTCTTCTGAAGTGGTATGCGGCAGACGGCCAGGTTAATGCACAGCTATGCAGTGAGGATTTTCTCAGGACTTGGCCGGACCTTTCAGTCGAAGACAAAGGCTTACTCTGTGCCCTCTTAGTCTTCGACCTAATCAACTGTGAAGATCCTGATTTGATCATCTTCCAAGTTGTTCAGCCGATGGTGTATGTCTTTCATGACTTCTATCTGGTTCATACACAGCACAAATTCAGAGGCGAGCCACACCGAAATTTTCCTGGCAACCCTGACGCTCACTGGTTGTTAATGGATAACAACCCTTATTTAAAGGATCATGATCGCTCTCACACTCTTGGCCAGGAGTACATGCCTGAGCTGGCTCTTCATTTACCTCTGTGGCAAGCAGAAACACTTGAACAGGTGCGCAAACATTTAGCACATCCTGAGGATCTTCAGTATGCACAAGTTTATATGCAGCATTTGGCAGGCTACAATCAACTGCGTGCCCTCCTGGACAGTAAGACGATACCCACGGGTTGGGATAATCCTCCAGTCTCTACTCCGCTCTCTGCTTCAGATTGGGACTAGTGGTGCCGTGCTCTTGATCCAGACCTTGTTCGAGAATTCTGGGAGCTGGCTCAGCAGCCCACGCCCACGGGCCTGACTCCCTCTCCATATGCTTCATTAGGTGTCCCTCCATGCCCAAGGTTTCTAACCTCTGATTGGCGTCTTTCCTTTTGGACCAAAATCCTGGAAGGCCACGCTAGATAGACCCCTCCTCAGATTTCCACGGACCTCCGCTGGGATCCGCGCTTTGTTCGACGCTCAGATTGGGAGAATGGTGCCACCTTGGACCACACCGAAAATTGGATCTATATTGCCAATGAGCGTGGTTGGCAAACGACTGCTCATGTTATTCATGGCCTTGATGCCTTCTTGCAGAATGCCGCCACCTCCCCAGACCCTTCCGTTCACCGTCAAGCCGACTTTTGTGCTGCTCTCAAGTGCCTCCTGTTAAGCTCGCTAAATCGGCAGCGTCCTATCTTTTATTGCAACCCGAATGCCAGCGTCAGTGCCTTTGGCCTCCAGACCTGCCTTCTCACGGAATGCCAGTTTGTTCCTTCTGAGGCATATGCTACCCTTGAAGACATGGTACGCTCCAGATTTCTCATTGATGCAGATCCTGCACTTGGGCTCAACACTCCTGATGCTCTTCAAACACGACAGGATCTCATAGGCAATTACCACAATGGTGCCCGTCCTCATTCACGTGAGGATCACTTTCAAACTGCTGGATTCCCGCCATCAGAAACACTTCCTCCTTTTCTTCACTCTGAGTGTCGTTTGGTGGGGGGAGTGTTAGTCCTGTACGTCCTGGTACAGGACTATTCATGCACACGACGGATCAGGTCAAGGCCAAGGATCCCCAGTCAGGCATGGGTCAGTCGTCAAAGGCCCTGCAGAAGACCAAGCCGCCGCAGACCACGCAGTCAAAGCCCGTGACTGGGACCAAGAGGGGGCGCTCAGACAAGTGATGGGCCGTCACCACCAGCGTCAGCGTAACTTCAGGCACCTCAAGAGGCACCGCCAGCATTCCTGCAAATCAAGCCTCCTTCAAGGAGTCGGCACCGAGATCTGACAGTGTCTATATTGGGCCAAAGGCCATTGTACTATATATATGAGTAGAGCTAGCACTCGATTTTAGATGAGTTTTGAGTCTTGTCTCACTTCTGTTTTCTCTCGATTGCGAGAGCTCATGTATCTTCATTGACATCAAGGAGTTGTTCTCATTATTGTGATCATATTGTTCTCTTTTGTTTCCTCTTTTCTCTTTTTCCTCTGTTCTTTTTGTAAATCCCGTGTGACATAGCTCCCGGATTCTCCTGTTTGATCCAAGGGTCCTCACAGAGGGCTGTCTTGAAGGAGTTCCCGAACCCAGACCCCAAACAGGTGTAGTTTATAAGCAGGTGTAGTTTTTTTAGGAAAATATGGTTTTTTGAGGTGTGGTATGTGAGTAGGTATAGTTTTTAAATGGTTGTTTTTTAAGGAAGTATAGTTTTCTAAAGTGGTGTAGTTTATAGTTATAGCTGATTTTGCAAGCATGACTATATCATCATGCCCCACTTATCCATATGACTCACTACGATGTCATTACATACTATGTGTCAAAATATCATTAGCAATGAGGCAAGTTAAAAGGTTTGACAATGGTTGTTTCTTGCAAAAAGCCCCAAGGTGACATTGCAAGAATATGATGAGGTGGCAAGCGTAATGATGACATGGCAAAACCA
Source organism: Isoetes taiwanensis (assembly GCA_021234155.1). NCBI lineage: Eukaryota > Viridiplantae > Streptophyta > Lycopodiopsida > Isoetales > Isoetaceae > Isoetes > Isoetes taiwanensis. The sequence goes on along the minus strand of JAJEKV010000020.1, from coordinate 5,231,045 downwards.
ATATGATATAAAAACTTTAACATCAACTAATCATTCTGAAATTTTTCTAGTAAGATACATTCTCATGGTGACATGGCACTATCTAGAAGAGGTGACATATCACATAATGACTTGGCGCATATTTTTAACTCTTTGGCCAAAATGGCTAGGTGAACTTTCAAAATATGCTCTTTTGGCTTTTCTAAGGCAAAAAAGGAAAAAGAGGGAACATGGATCCAAACATAGTTAAATGGAATTTGACATGGTCATTGATGGTAGAAAGGGGGTCAAAGGGCTCTAGCAAAGCACCACCACCTGGAATATTGTTTGTGTGCTTAAATTAATGCAATATATTGTTGTACATTCGTGAAAAAGACCTTCAACGGTTAGATCCAAGGTGGCTTAAACATGCCACGTGGGCTCCAATATGCCAAGGTGGCTCAAGCATGCCACCTAGGCACCAACATGCCACTTAGGCTCAAACATGCCAAGGTGGCTCAAACATGCCACGCGAGCTCCTACATGCCACCTAGGCCCCAGCATGCCAAGGTGGCTCAAACATGCTCCAACATGCCACCTAGGTCCCAACATGCCAACATGCCTCAAACATGCCACATAAAGCTCCAACATGCCACTTAGGCTCAAACATGCCACGCTGGCTCCTATATGCCACCTAGCCTCCAACATGCCACCTAGGCTCAAACATGCCAAGGTGGCTCAAGCATGCCACCTAGGCACCAACATGCCACCTACGCTCAAACATGCCAAAGTGGCTCAAACATGCCACATGGGCTCCCAACATGCCACCTAGGCTTTAACATGCCAAGGTGGCTCAAACATGCCACCTAGGCTCCAACATGCCAAGATGGCTCAATCATGCCACGCGGGCTCCAACATGCCACTTAGGCTCCAACATGCCAAGGTGGCTCAAACATGCCACGTGGGCTCCAACATGCCACCTAGGCTCCAACATGGCAAGGTGGCTCAAACATGCCACAAGGCCTCCAACATACCACCTAGGCTCCAGCATGCCAAGGTTTCCCAAACATGCCACCTAGGCTCCAACATGCCACCTAGGCTCAAACATGCCAAGGTGGCTCAATCATGCCATGCCACCTAGGCTCCAGCATGCCAAGGTGGCTCAAACATGCCACACGGGCTTCTACATGCCACCTAGGCTCCAACATGCCACCTAGGCTCCAACATGCCAAGGTGGCTCAAACATGCCACCTATGCTCAAGCATGCCAACGTGGCTCAGCACATGCCACGTGAGCTCCAATATGCCAAGGTGGCTCAAGCATGCCACATGGGCTCCAACACGCCACCTAGGCTCCAACATGCCAAGATGGCTCAAACATGCCACGCAGGCTCCAACATGCCATCTAGGCCCCAACATGCCAACGTGGCTCAATCATGCCACGCAGGCTCCAACATGCCACCTAGGCTCAAACATGCTAACGTGGCCCAAACATGCCAAGTTGGCTCAAACATGCCACGTGGGCTCCAACACGCCACCTGGGCTCCAACATGCCAAGGTGGCTCAAACATGCCACATGGGCTCCAACATGCCACCTAGGCCCCAAAATGCCAAGGTGGCCCAAACATGCCACCTAGGCTCCAACATGCCACCTAGGCTCAAACATCCCACGCGGGCTCCAACATGCCACCTAGGCTCCAACATGCCAAGGTGGCTCGAACATGCCAAGGTGATTCGAACATGCCACGCGAGCTCTTACATGCCACATAGGCTCCAACATGCCAAGATGGCTCAAACATGCCACGTAGGCTCCAATATGCCACCTAGGCTCCAACATGCCAAGGTGGCTCAAGCATGCCACATGCGCTCCCAACATGCCACCTATGCTCCAGCGTTGCCCAAACATGCCACCTAGGCTCCAACATGCCACATAGGCTCAAACATGCCAAGGTGGCTCAATCATGCCACGCAAGCTCCAACATGCCACCTAGGCTCGAACATGCCACGTGGTCTCCAACACACCACCGAGGCTACAATATGCCAAGGTGGCTCAAACATGCCATGCAGGCTCCAACATGCCACCTAGGCTCCAACATGCCACATAGGCTCCTAGATGCCACCTAAGCTCCAACATGCCACCTAGGCTCCAACATGCCAAGGTGGCTCAAACATGCCACATGGGCTCCAACATGCCATCTAGGCTCAAGCATGCCAAGGTGGCTCAAACATGCCACCTAGGCTCCAACATGCCACATAGGCTCAAACATGCCAAGGTGGCTCAATCATGCCACGCAAGCTCCAACATGCCACCTAGGCTCGAACATGCCACGTGGGCTCCAACACGCTACCGAGGCTCCAATATGCCAAGGTGGCTCAAACATGCCATGCGGGCTCCAACATGCCACCTAGGCTCCAACATGCCACCTAGGCTCCAACATGCCAAGGTGGCTCAAACATGCCAAGATGGCTCAAACTTGCCACGTGGGCTCCAACATGCCACCTAGGCTCCTACATACCAAGGTGGCTCAGACATGCCACCTAGGCTCCAACATGCCACCTAGGCTCAAACATGCCAAGGTGGCTCAAACATGCCACGTGGGCTCTACCATGCCACCTAGGATCCAACATGCCAAGGTGTCTCAAACATACCATACGGGCTTCTACATGCCACCCAGGCTCCAAAATCCCAAGGTGGCTCAAACATGGCACGGGGGCTCCACCATGCCACCTCGTCTCCAACATGCCAAGGTGGCTCAAACATGCCAAGGTGGCTCAAACATGCCACGTGGGCTCCAACATCCCATGTAGATCCAACATGTGACCTAGTCTCAAACATGCCAAGGTGGCTCAAACATGCCATGCAGGCTCCAACATGCCACCTAGGCTCCAATTTGCCAAGGTGGCTCAAACATGCCAAGGTGGTTCCAACATGCCACCTGGGCTCCAACATGCCATCTCCGTGCCAAGGTGGCTCAAACATGCCACCTAGACTCTGAAATGCTACGCGAGCTCCAACATGCCATCTACGCTCCAACATGCTAAGGTGGCGCAAACATGATGCATGGGCTCCACAATGCCACCTAGGCTCCAACATGCCAAGGTGGCTCAAACATGCCACGGGGCCCCAACATGCCACCTAGGCTCCAACATGTCACCTAGGCTCTAACATATCACCTAGGCTCCAACATGCCACCTAGGCTCCAACATGCCAAGGTCGCTCAGACATGCCACGTGGGCTCCAACATGCCGCCTCATCTCCAACATGCCAAAGTGGCTCAAACATGCCACCTAGGCTCCTAAATGCCATGCGAGCTCCAACATGGCAAGGTGGCTCAAACATGCCACGTGGGTTCCAACATGCCACCCCTGATCCAGCATGCCAAGGTGGCTCAAACATGCCACTTAGGTTCCGAAATGCCATGCGGGATCCAACATGCCACCTAGGCTCCAACATGCCAAGGTGGCGCAAACATGACACGTGGGTTCCAACATGCCACCTAGACTCCAACATGCCAAGGTGGCTCAAACATGCCACGTGGGCTCCAACATGCCACCTAGGCTCCAACATACCAAGGTGGCTCAAACATGCCATGCTGGCTCCAACATGCCACCTAGGCTCCAACATGTCACCTAGGCTCGAAACATGCCACCTAGACTCCAAAATGCCAAGCGGGCTCCAACATGTCACCTAGGCTCTAACATGCCAAGGTGCCTCAAACATGCCTCGTGGGATCCAACATGCCACCTAGGCTCCAACATGCCATGACTACTCAAACATGCCGCGTGGCTTCAACATGCCAAGCGGACTCCAACATCCACCTAGGCTCCAACATGCCAAGGTGGCTCAAACATGCCACGTGGGATCCAACATGCCACCTAGGCTCCAACATGCGACCTAGTCTCAAACATGCCAAGGTGGCTCAAACATGCCACGTGTGCTCCGACATGCCACCTAGACTCCAACATGCCTAGGTGGCTCAAACATGTCAAGGTGGGCTCCAATATGCCACCTAGGCTCCAACATGTCATCTAGGCTTTAAAATGCCAAGCGGGCTTCGACATGCCACCTAGGCTCTAACATGCAAAGGTGGCTCAAACATGGCACGTGGGCTCCAACATGCCACCTAGGCTCAAACTTGCCAAGGTGGCTCAAACATGCCACACAGGCTCTGACATGCCACCTAGGCTCCAACATGCCAAGGTGGCTCAAACATATCACGTGAGGCTCCAACATGCTACCTCGGCTCCAACATGCCAAGGTGACTCAAACATGCCACCTAGGGTCCAAAATGCCACACGGGCTCCAACATGTCCACTAAGCTCCAACATGCCACGTGGGCTCCAATGCCAAGATGGCTCAAACATGCCACGTGGTCTCCAACATCCCCCGTAGACTCCAACATGCGCGGGCTCCAACATGCCAAGGTGGCTCAAACATGCCAAGGTGGCTCAAACATGCCGTCTGAGCTCCAACATGCCACCTTCGTGCCAAGGTGGCTCAAACATGCCATGTAGACTCCGAAATGCCATGCGGGCTTTAATATGGCACCTATGCTCCAACATGCCAAGGTGGCGCAAACATGACGCATGGGCTCCTCAATGCCACCTAGGCTCCAACATGCCAAGGTGGCTCAAACATGTCACGTGGGCTCCAATATGCCACCTAGGCTCAAACATGCCAAGGTGGCTTAAACATGCCACCTAGGCTCCAAAATGCCAACATGCCACCTAGGCTCTAACATGCCAAGGTGGCCCAGACATGCCATGTGGGCTCCAACATGCCACCTTGTCTCTAACATGCCAAAGTGGCTCAAACATGCTACCTAGGCTCCGAAAGCCACGCGAGCTCCAACATGGCAAGGTGGCTCAAACATGCCACGTGGGTTCCAACATGCCAAGGTGGCTCAAGCATGCCACTTAGGTTCCGAAATGCCATTCGTGCTCCAACATACCACCTAGGCTCCAACATGCCAAGGTGGCGCAAACATGACACGTGGGCTCCACCATGCCACCTAGGTTCCAACATGCCAAGGTGGCTCAAACATGCCAGGTGGGCTCCAACATGCCACCTAGGCTCCAACATACCAAGGTGGCTCAAACATGCCACGTGGGCTCCAACATGCCACCTAGGCTCCAACATGTCACCTAGGCTCAAACATGCTACATAGACTCCTTGGTCAGATTTGACCATGATCTTGCATAATGTCATCACGTAAAGGGAGGGTGTTGATGCCAGAAGACGGACCCTTAAAACCTTCCGGAAGCAACTCGCAACAAAAGTTCTCTTCTGAAGGCCCCTGGCCACGAACAAGCAACTCTCCCACTCCAGAACTATGAATTGGCTCTGCCAACGGACTCAGAATGTCGACATTATCATGGAGACCAAGTTTTGTCGCCAGAAGACCACCCCTCTCCAAGAAGCACCAAAGCAGCTCATGTCCAACACGTTCGTAGGCTCATGGCCTAAAAGGTGGCTGCGGAATACTACAATGTAGAGTGTTCATGTTTCTTTCGTTGCAAAAAATGAACATATAACTTGGTCTCTGAGGTAATTTTCCCATTCCAGATGACATGGCGAAGCCAATTCTCCATTCTGGAGCCTTTGTACCCCTTGAATGACAAAACACTTAGGTTTCTACACGGTCGCCCGCAGGACGCTTCACGGTTTGATATGTTCTCTCAGACCGATCTTGGATTTTTTTGAACCTACTCGAAGCAGGTTACTTGAACAGTGGATTCAATGGTCAGATAGGGGAACCGAGCTCCGGGGAGGGGGAGGGGTTGAAATGGAGTTCCAGATCTCCAGTTATGATTGAAAACGTGTGACCGGCTTTCAGAGCGCCTAGGGTTGATATGTAATTTTGTATATTTTTCTATGGTTAAAATGTTTCAGCTGAAACAGAGTTCTAGATCTCCAGTTATGATTGAAAACGTGTGACCGGCTTTCAGAGCGCCTATGGTTGATATGTGATTTCGTATATTTTTTTATGGTTGAAATGTTTTGCCCATATGCTAGAACATGCCACCTTGGCTCAAACATGACATGCGGCTCAAACATGCCCTTAGACTCAAACATGCCACGTGGCTCAAAGTGGATACGTGGCTCAAACATGGCACATCCACTCAAACATGGGACGTGGCTCAAACAAGTCAGGCATAAGAAAACAGGGTGTTAGTCTCCTTAATTTTCAGTTGGAATCTTTATATTTTCTTTTCTATCCGACAAAGACTCATTAGCTTATATGCAAAATCTAGTGGAGCATGACATATAGTGGCAAATTATCTAGATAAATGCATGTTTTATTTGTTTTAAGAATGAAATTTGATCTCGTATGAAATATAATACGAGTCTGAATGGGTCATTGGGGATGCCCCGTGGAAAAATGGGGCACTATGGAATGCGGGCATGGGGTGACATGACGATGGCAAATAGGTTACAAGGTGCTGCGCACGGAGGGTTGCCCTCCGTGACTCGAGGGTGAAGTGGCTTAAATCATACTTCAAAGTCATGATTCACAATCAATAAAAAATGCTACTTCAAAACAATACAATACTTGATACTTGATTCTTGTTTTCAACAAGAATTTGACCCTTGATCCCTAAAATATTATTCTATAGTCATTAAATACTTGATTTATGATCATGACTTTACAATATGCCTCCATCCTATATAAACATATGGTAGGGTTCTACAATATGCCTCCATCCTATATAAACATATGGTAGGGTTCAACAATAGAAAGTTGCAAGACTGTCACAGATCTTTTTTTCCATTGTGCCATGCTGTTGCATCTGGTTGTGCCACGTTGTTGCATCTGGAGAGTCATTTATCTTCAAAATACTTAGGAAAATAACCTAATGTGTCTACATCTTGGATGTCATCAAAGCATCAAAGCAATCTAAGGAACGTAAGCCTTGATTGTGAGACCAACTTGCAAACTCTTAAAAGTGAGAGGCCGATATGAAGCGTAGGCAAATAAATCTTGGTATGACTTTTAACTACTTCTACTCATAGATCTAGACTACTACATCCCTGCGTCCCGTATTTATAATCGATAGCAAAGAGCCTTTAGTTGGCTTATCACAGGGATAAATAGTTGGGAATCTAGATTCTTTATAATCGTTAAATGGAGTTTTGTAGCCTTTAGCTTTGATATTTTAACATTTATTGAAATTATTGAGTGGTGGATCATCTTTTACATGTGTTGGATAAATTTGAATGTTTATCCGCTAAAAGCGCTTTGATTTCTACATCATAATATTTGTACCATTTAAAACCATATACGTGTGTGTTTGTAGTTGCATTTGCCATTTTGCATCTTCATTTGCTTCCCCGCAAGGTGTGGATGCACAGTGTCTTACATCTTCAGAAAATCTGTTCAAACAAATGATGTATTTTCGATACCATCCATCCAATCAATAGGGACCAAGTTCTTCATCTTGACCAAGTTCTTCAAATGCTTCAACGGCTTTCTGTTCATTTCACATTTAACATGTTTGTAGAACAAGCATCCGCAAGATAAAGAAAATGGGTCGAGCCATATTCAGATTGTGAAAGTGGACACTCACTACATTGTGATCAATTCTTGGTCCGAATGTCATAAGCTTGTTGCATTGCCAATAAATCCTTTTCCTTTGGAAACTAGATTGGCATAGCCGCAAAGACCACATGTAGCAAAGATCAAGTTTTATCCCATGCTCCTTGCCCTATCCCACAAAGCGTTTTGATTCCGTGGGGAAGGTTAGCATCTAGTTACCATCTCATATTTTTCAAGTAGTTCATTCTTCCTTAAAGGGAATGCTACTATGCATGCCGAAAGTGATCTACTTGGTGTGACATGCATCACAATATGCCATATTCATCATGTTAAATGTTTCTCTCTTTTAGCGATGGTTAGCTTGCATTTCCGCCTCTTGTATCTTTCTTCATTCTTCCTAAAGATCACCTTATTCTCATCAATCTCAATTCTAAAATCTAAAAGAGCAAACCTTTGTTTCGCATGCCTTTTCTATCGTAAAAGGTGAAGCAAAGAATTGTGTAGTAGAACCGCTGATGATCAAGTGTTAGAAATACGATCCCTCCTGTAAAAAACACAAACCGCAAAGAGAAAAGTAAATACATGTGCAAAGAAACTCAATTAAGTCACAAAGATTGCAAAATCCATACTAGAGCCCGAGAGTCTTGCGGATATGGTAACATTTGCTAGCAATTTAAAGAAACAGCTTAACAAAGATGTCAAATCAAATGAAGGCATGAAATATGCTTCAAAAAGAAAATCAGAATAATTTCCCGATAAAAATAAACTAAATGTGACCTTACATGAACACTAAGTGCAAGAGAAAGAGCAACAGCTCCACGTAGACCAGCCCACACAAGAACGATCGCTTCTTTCCAATTCAATCCATAACCATAAAATTTTAAACCCGAGTGGTACGAAACAATCACAACAATGGCTCCTGGATAGCTGCAAGAAGACATACAAAAGAAAGAGATATCCCCTTCGGCTGCTTTGGCATTTCCTAATGATCCATAGAATGCTCAAATGCTTTGACATCATTAAAAGACCCGAACCCCTGGTATCAGTTACTGCATAGTTCTGCTTCAAAAGAGGGTCTAGATTAGTAGAAATGCCTACGTACCTCAGCGGAGATGGCCTCCGCTTCTTGAATGTCCACCTCCATTCGTTGAGCAAAGGTATGGTACGGGCTGCCTTTTGAAAGATGACCTGGAGAAGCCATAAGCTTCTTTTGATAAATCCAGTCTTCTCCGGTACTCTGCACCAACCGTACCCTCATATACAATTTCTGAGCTGTTTGGCATGACCACCTTCTCTGGTTCCTGCGAGTATGTTTTTGAAGTTTCATTTTTGGCGTACTACAATTGCCATGCTGGGCTGGACATTTGCTTTTCAGTTGCTGTGAGGTTTGTTTGAGTGTTCCAGTTTGCTTCAAAAACGTCACGAGCCTGCTGAAGGCGCTGCGCTGACCTAGGCACATGCTTGTCCGTGCCTTGAGAGTTTACTAATACAGACTCAGGCCTGTTGAGATTACGCACGTCCATGCTTTGACCTGTTGCCGGTTTCCTGGAGCCTGTACAAACAGTTGTAGAAGCCCTGAGAGCTCCTCCAGGCTTGCTTGTTGAAACACCCTTCTCATCATCCCTGGGCTATGAATTTTTAGCATCCTTCCACAAACATGCCCTTCAACAATCATCGGAAAATATGGCTAGATCAACACATGCCCTTTTATTAAAACGGGCTTCAGATCTTCCTCTGCCGCTCTGCATCCTACAAAATGCACTATATTTCCTCCGGCAGAATCCCCCATTAGAAGACACATCGACAGATCTGCATTTTCTGGAAGCTCTATCGTTTCTTGCAGCCAGACCAATATGAGAAACATTAAACTGGATGGAAACAAAATCGGAGGAGGCCGAACCCATGAAGAACGCCATAGCCAATTCACCGGTTTCAGAGGGGCTGCTCAGCAACAGAAATGACCTAACATTTACCCCCAATAATGGGTTTTTAGCAGTCATTGGCATATTCTAGGTATATACTGGCATATGCCTAGAATATGCCACAAACCCAACTCAACAAGGGCTTGCCCCCTTAGGGGCAACCCAAAAATATGGTGAGGAAAAAGTATAGCATCAACGGCTGAGATGAATGGGAAATAAATGGTCGAGATTGTGATCCTGGTGCTTTGATGTTATTGGCCACAACGGAGATTCAGGATTTTTTTTCCTTTTGCCGCCTCCTGTTGCGCGCCTTTTCTCTCCTTCGATTTCTTTTTTCTCTCTTCCTATTCTTGATCTTCCTGCTGTGGAGATAGTGCAGTGGCTATGGCCTAGTTTTTTATAGAACAGAGCAAAGGCAGTCATGGAGAGGCCGGATTTACAGCTAAATGGACGGAGTAATAGGGAATGCCAGATTTACAGCTCGTACCATTTCACAAAAGGTACAGTCTCTGAAAGGTTGTATTCTTATCTGCTTGAAGTACATCCGCTTTCCATTCGGAATCATGGAGCATGGATCATACTCTGCTTTTCCATATCAGGGGCACTCCAGGCTTTCCATTCGGGGTAGCATATAACCAGATTCACAGCTTGTACAATTTCAGAAAAGGAGGTTCTGTAATCCTGCTCTGTGTAATCCTTCTTGCGTACCGAGCTCTTGCAAGAGCCTGGTAAAGTTTTAATTGCCTGAAGTCTTAGATTTGTGCAGGGTTAATTTGTGCAGGCAAGACTAAAATCGCTATGGATATGACTACGGCCTTGTTGGGTTCTATGGTCAACTGTAGTGCTGATGCAGATTGTGGCTACTATAGCAGCAACACTGCCAAAGGCTGCACATTCTATTCTTTTCTTTTTGTTACTTTTGTTGCTTTTTCGTTCATTTGGTTTTAGCTGTAGAAGCCCGTCAGGATCATGGAGCATGGAGTGCCCCTGATATGGAAGCATATTTAGCAGCAGAGTTGCTTGAAAGGTTCTGAAAGGTTGTATTCTTATAGCTATATTTTACTGGAACATTACCCACAACTAGCTTAATTTCTTTCTTCTTCTTAGCCTTTCACTCTGTTGTAATAATACATTTTAGGGAAATTTACCAGAATACCCTTAATTTTTCTGATATTTCCCAGAATACCCTTTATATTTTCAAAATTCCCAAAATGCCCTTCACCGTTTGTTTATAAATTTTAAATATCATTGTTTGTTTTTCACCGTTGAAAGTTTCAAGCAATTGTGTTTTAGCAGTAGATCTGGAGTATATCATAAAGTATTCCCTTGTTTAAAGGTTGTAAAACAAGAATGTAAAAGAAGCTATAAAGTATGCTATAATTTGCATTTTAACAAAATCAGCAAACGTCATTGCCTAAAAAAAATAACAATGATATAAGGGCCAAAACAACCTTAATAACATTAAAACAATGTATAAAATAATAACACAATGTGCTTAAACGATAAAAAACAATACTTTTCCTTTTCAATTTTTACATATTGTTTTTTTTGGAAAACGTCGTTTGACCATGTCTTTTATTGAAAAATAACAGTTGAAAATGTTTATTTTAAGAAAACCACATGTGGGTTTCATGTAAAACCACATTTTTTTCTTATAACCACATATCGTTCTTTAGGAAACCAACACTTAGGAAACCAACACTTGGAAACAACAGAACAAAAAAAACTGTGTGTAGCTTCTAGCAAAGTCAGAAGAAATTCTCTACGTGGTTTTTTACTGTTGTTTTTTTTGCAAAACGACAGTTAAAAATAATATGTGGACCTTTTAAGTTTTCTTCAGAACCACATGTCTACCTTTTAGGAAAGCAATACTTAAAAACTACAATGACTTTCAGAAAACAACATGTAGAAACACATATTAATTTCTACATGTAGATAATTTTGACAAAATTCTACGCGTAGTTTTTCTGTAAAATAAACTACACATATAAAAATTTGGCTAAAAACTACATGTAGTTTCTAGCAAAGTCGGACAAAAGTCACCATGTAGTTTTTCTATGTTGTTTTTTGGCAAAAACCACATTGAAAAACAACATGTGGACCCAGTATTGGGGTTGTTGTGGATGTTGCGATCAAGGGTTGTCCTCTGAAGAGGCAAGAAACCCTCTTGCAATAGGATTTGATATGGGACCATGGGCTTCACTCCCATGGGTCGTGCAGGAAGGCCTTTTGCATCTGCTCCAAGTCATTCTAGATAGTAAGGGATACTACCGAACCCCAGACTTCGACCCCATATAGAACGATGGGTTCCACCAAGACTTTAAACAGGTAAGACTGATGGGCTCAATCATATAGCTCTGCTTCGTGGCCCCGTTTTGGCTTAGTGCGGGATCTGAGAGCTGGCAGAGCCAGTGCTTGAGTTCCTTGCACTCAACATCAAACCACTGGTTATGCGAGAAGATTGTAATCCCCGAGGTCCCTCGAGAGCGGCCTTCCGGCAGTCATCCCGAGCACGTCAATCAACTGGCCATCTGTTGCTCTAGTGTGGGATGTTGCAGAACGCCTGCCAGATCATCTGTGAGTATCCAGGCGTAAGCATATGCAAGTTTATAATCCAATTGCAGATGACGCGTGCGAGGAACTGCCGCATAGGGAGTTCGAGTGGCCTGCCAGGCTAGCTGCAGGTAAAGTGGCAGGTGGTCTGAATCGACCTCTACATCCCTACTATCTGTGCTTAACCGGAGGTGTTTGACCATATGCATGTCCTTCTCAACCACCAACACAGAGTCCACCACACTGGATCCAACCCCCTGGTTCTTTTGCCTGCAAGTGCACTTGGGGGAGGCGGGCCACTGTGTCAGTCCATTGAAAATTACCAAGTCGAAGATACCACAGAGCAAAGCAATTGCCTACCATAGCACGTGATCTGACTGTCATCTGATGCCTGTGGCCAAGCCCCTTTGCAGGACACAGCTGCGATACATCTTCAGGCAAGGGGTCAAATCTTATGGGTTGTTTCACCTTCGTGCGCACGTTGAAGTAGAAAAATACTATTAAGCATAAAATACCATTAACCTTAAAGTAGAATAATTATTAGGGAAGTAGTACCATTGAATTTCTAGAGGACTCTATAATGTTAGTTATATGTGGAGCAAGATGGTCCAAAATAAAGATATTTGGTTGAATGGGCCATTCATCTCAAAAATAAGTAAGGTATTTGGCAAATAGATCCAGAATAGAAAATATTTAGTTCATAATCTTTTATGCTTGAATACCATGAGCATACAGGCACAACCGATACCTGTGGATACATGTGCAGAACTGCAGTGGCAACCCTCTCTTTGTGGCGGTCTACCTTCCCGTATGCCGAGAGCAACTTCTATCGCACCTCGAATGTGAATATGTTGGAACCCTATGCCAATCTATATGATGACATACAACAACACAAGTAGTTGGGTGTTGCCATGCTTGTCGGGGACTTCAATGCACGCATAGGTGTAGAGCAGCACATGAGATTTGACCCCCTGGCTGATGATGTGTTGCAATTCCACTCTTCAGAAAGGATCTTTACCACGGGTATCATATGGCAATCAGGTCACATGCTATGGTAGGCAGTTATTGTTGCTCTGCAGTATCTTTTGACTTGGTAATATGCAATGGACTGGCATAGTGGTTGTTCTCTCGCAAGCACACTTGCGGGCAGGAGAACCAGGGGGGCGGCTCTAGCGTGGTGGACTATGTGTTAGTAGCTAAGCAGGATATGCACATCTTTAAGCACTTCCGAGTGGGAACAGACAATAGAGATGATGACGTGGACTCAAACCAACTACCACTTTACTTGCAACTGGTTTGGCAGCTTGTCCAACCTTCTGTGCAGTACCTCCTCCCAGGCCACAACTACAATTAGACTATGAACATGCAGAGGCTTACGTCGGATGCTCATAGATGACTTGACAGGCATTCTCCAATTCTCCACACTAGAGCAACTGATGGGCAGGCTGATTGGCATCCTAGGGAATGCCGCAGAAATGTGCTTTGGAAGAAGCCACCCTAGAAGGTCTTCGGAGACTATAATTTTCCTGTTGTTGAGTGAAAGGAACACAAACGTTGTCTCCGCCAAGTCACAGATCCTGCTCCTACGCCCAATGTGGTCAGATAATATCGACTTTTCCGTAAGGCTAGGAAAGCCAAGTACATCGAGACCTATCAATAGGAATTCCTCTTGGACCGTCATCCCAGGACCTTCTGGCAAAGGGTACTCAAAAAATCAGTACAACCTACATGGGACATCACCCTAGAGCAAGTGTAGACAATACTTGAAGCAGCTCTATGATCCTCATGGGGCACAGGTAGCGCGACCCCCACAGCAGGGCCCGATGTTGGAAATCACAGAGGTAGATGTAGACTAGAACTTACAGCGTCTAGCCAATGGAAAAGCGCCGGACGTGGATGGAATGCAGGCAGGCTGCTCAAGTGGGCAGGGCCATCCATAGTACCGATTATAACTGCCATGTTCAACAGGGCATTACAGGAGGATTTCTCCCGGCACTGGTGTAAGTGAATATCATGCATATTCAATGTATGAATATCAGAGTAAAGGTCATATGGAATATCTTGAATTGAGCTCTAAAATCGGCACCTTGGAAAAAAGACGAGAAGGTCGAATATGAAAACAAGGAAAAAAAACTGACAGGAAAAATACGGAATGAAAAACGTATAGGAACATGGAAGGAGTCGGATACATAGGGGAAATGGCCAAAACTTGGATTCGAGAGTCAAGAAAGGAAGATCCAAGGTGATCGCTTGGGCTCTCATGAGATATGCAGATGGTCAACAGTGCTGAAAAAAAAAAGGTCAATCACTTTGCTACAGTAAAATTGTAAATGATTTGATTTATAAAAATTGGAGATATAATTTGCCCAGAAAGTTTTGCCTAGTCAAAAAGTTTTGTCTACCTATTTAAATAAGGGAAAAACTACAAAATACCCCTAACTTTTTGCAAAATTCATTACCTCTAACTTTCTAAAAATTCACAAAATGCCCCTAAAAATTCACAAAATGGTATGTTGTGAATTTTGCAAAAAGTTAGGGGTATATTATAGTTTTTCCCTTTAAATAATTGTGTGACTGATTTTGTTGAAGAAAAAAATAGTGGTATTAGACCTTAGTTATGGCAAGCAGGCTGGGAGCACCCTTGCTTAATGCAATAGAAGTTTATAGTGGTGGTCCAGGCTTTCAAGTATGGAAAGAAAAAATGGAAGATGTACTAAATACTGAAGGGCTTTGGAAATTTGTTAAACCACCAGAAGGAAGGGAGCTAGAGAGGCATAATTAAGCTTGAGAAGTTTAAAATTACGGGGAAAGATAAGCAGGAAGCAGAAAAGACAGATTAGACATCTCAGTCAGCCCAAAGCCGAATTAGCTGGAAGTAGTGCATCAAGTGCAAAAATGAGAGAGGCCAAGTGTAATTCTCAAAACCATTGCCAATAGTTAGTTAGGCTCACTTGGTAGTTACGATGCCTCTCCTTCATATACCCTTTCTTCCCATCTGTGTTCTCCTCTTGTCGACTCTCCCTTTAACCTACTTCGCTTGTTGTCCGTAGCTGCTTTCAAGCCTTCTAAATTTCCTTGAAATTCCGTGCTTCTAGGGTTTGTCCATTTTTGGAGGATCGATTTTCTTTCCTCCATGCTCTCTCTTGCCGTAGTTTGCTTGTTCCGACTGCATCACAGACAGAAGTTTTATTCATGCTTTTTAATGGGCCTCAGATTACATGCAATTCAATCAGGCGCAACTTGGTGTCTCGGGGGATTTTGTCCCGGATTTCAGAATCGTTGTGTATCTCTCAGATTGCAAAACCTGTTGTGCTTTATTTCTATCTGGCAGATCACTCTAGGGTGCACTAGAGAGCCTTGTGCATTTCGTGATTCATAAGAAGCAGGGACAGAAATGATAGGTATAAGTGGAACAGACCCCTCAACTCGCCCGCTCTGCTTTCGTTTCTGCTTTAGTTTTTGTGCCTTCTTTGGCTGAGATTTAGGCGAGAATATTGGGCCAGACAAGTAACAAAGAAGTATATCTCTACTTCGTCCTATTTTCAGCAACTTAAGAAGAGGAGATTCTAGATAAGTATTTTATTTGCTTTCTTTCCTGTTGTGGTCTCTGCCATATCTTACAATGGGTTCAATCTAGTTTTATCAGTTATGGGTGCAGGGACTAGACATGCTGATTGCACTAGTACTACTGAAGAAAGGGCATTTGATAAATAGCTGGAAGGGACATTAAGTCTGTAACTCTGAAGTTTTGTGCGGAATAGTAAGCAAGGCTCTTTCGCCAGTTGGTGAAGCCCACTCATAATGGCAGAGAAGCACTACTTACTTCCTATTAATGTTTGAGTTAAATAATGGCATTTGCTTTCATGCTTTTTCAATTTTAACAAGATCAGCAAATTATTCAGGCAGGTCTAATTTCTAGATAGAGTTATGGTTTCTGGAAGGATTAAGCGGTGCTTGCCAGATTTGAACTCCCTCACCATATCCTGTTGTGCAGAAGCACAAGCCACATGCATGGCTATGGTTTTCCCTGATAAGAGACTAAAAAACTCTGGGTTAGTGCGCGAATTTTATCTGCCCAAATATGACGCTAATAATGCATGTGCTTCAGGTATTCTTGCTTTTCCTTCAAAGTTGAGTTCAACATGTGCCCCATTATGTCTCTTTTATACCAGGCTTTACTTGAAAAGCTGCGATGTGTTGAGAGATCAGGCATGTGCCCCAATATGTCTCTTTTATACCAGGCTTTACTTGAAAAGCTGCGATTTATTTTTTCAGTGGGAAGTTTAGTGAATATCAGCCTGTGCAGATTAGGTACCTTATGTTTAGACAGATCGTTAGCCCTGTAGGGCAAGGTTGATGATAATAGAGCAAATGAACCTTTTCTAGAATGTGAAGGAAACTTATGTTGTGTGATAAAGAGCTTGGTCAGGTGAAACGGCTCAGCCCATGGCATATACAGGAAGTGAAATGGTTAAATGTGTGTGATGCAACTATGGAGCAAGTTGTTTTGCTGATCAGACAAGTCCTTTCAGGCCTTTTTGAGACCTCAAAGCTTCGAAAAGTGAGTTCACAGAAGCGTGGTTCAGTAAATGACCGATTATGGTGCCAAGGTTAACCTTTGTTGGTTGTTTCTATTCTCGACTCTTTCAACCCATCCAGCCTTAGCATTTTTCATCTATCTTTACAACTAGAGTTGCTGTAGCTGAAGATTTGAAAACCGATTTTCCTGTAATAGATACGATTTTGCATGTTTGTTTTATTACATTTATCTGGACTTCCTTGTTTTGTCATTTTACTCATCAGTTGAGGCTTGCAGACTTTGGATTTTGAACTTTACAAGGCGGTGTCGGAATCTTGGACTCCTAAAGGTGCGGTGTTTTTAACAGTTTTGCTAGAAATTATACTTATATTTGGACAGGGGCTGGGTGCGTGATTATGTTGTCATAGTTGTTGGTTTCTTGTTTGGTGGTTGACATTTTATGGCTCATGAACATGTGCCAGGTATGTTGCTCCCAATCACAATCACAATCATACAAGCTCAATCATAATGGTTTAAATTTGGACCGATCTAATTCTTAATCGATACGGAATGGAAATGGAAGCCATTAATAATTACCAAGAGTTTCTACTTAAATCTTATGCTTATCTTTAGCCGCAAGGGATTTCTAATTTACCAAGTTGTTATTAATTAATTTGGACAGTGGACATGTTTGTGATGTTGTTGGGATGATATTTGTCAACATTTGAGAGAAAGTCGGCAATTTAGAATGAGACACTTGATGGCCATTATAAATTTTATCTAGACCCTTGTACATTCTTTAATCACGAAGATGGGTTTGTGACTCTTTGTATCACAGGGGCCCTAGTAGTAAAGTTTATTTTCAAGATTTCTCACCAATTTCAACCTCGTTTTAGTTTTATCTTGATAACATTAATATCTAGACCCTATGCGCCCATGTTATATTCAGAATCCAATCTTCAACTTTAGCCTTTCGACCTTCTATATATCAATATGATGACTTTGCCATCCTGAATAGGTCTGGGTCCTCGAGCACCAACTTAATTACTGAATACTATAGATCTCCTTATAGCTCTCCATAACAAGAAATTAGCCCACGAAGTCCATGCCCATATATTTAGTTATTGAGAAGGCTTAGATTTGTGGTTTTCTATGAATTATGTGTCTACTCTAGCAAGCTTTATGAACAATGGACACGTTCCTTCGTCCTTCTATAACCCTTCTTGAGCTCATTGTTTGCCTTTCCTTTACTCAAAGTCCATAGCTATGATACCATTGGATTTGATGAGGTATTGAGGTGTTATTGCCTGTTTAGTCCCTAGCTAAAGCCTGACTGATAATTTGGGATTCTCTGGGAATACCATGGATGGTGACAATGAGTTGCTTGAATTGGAGATACGTTTACTAGCTTTGGTGCCTTTGTAGACCTGATGATATATATTGAAAGGCTATTTGGCTTGCTTGGCCTCATTCCTAGAACTGGTGTTTATGGAAGCCTTTACCATACTATGATGAGGTGTTGTCAAGTACGGTGTTTTTCTTCAATATACGGTGTTTTTCTTCAATATTTATGATAGAATTATGCTTTCCCATCCTTGCAACAATGGTTTTTCCTTTTCAACCATTACTAGTATCTCCTGCCGTGGGCTAGGGCTCTTCAACCCCTAAGCCCCTAGACTTACTGCCTCTGTTTTTCAGCATTGTTGTACATTGTGTTATTTAGTGGAGACACCCAGATGGGGCTTTTCTTTCAGTTTCTC
Source organism: Isoetes taiwanensis (assembly GCA_021234155.1). Taxonomy (NCBI): domain Eukaryota; kingdom Viridiplantae; phylum Streptophyta; class Lycopodiopsida; order Isoetales; family Isoetaceae; genus Isoetes; species Isoetes taiwanensis. The sequence continues at coordinate 5,212,796 of JAJEKV010000020.1, read as the reverse complement.
TCTCCATGTGAGTTGCTTGCTGGTTTTGAGAATTGAACTTATCTTCGTATCACGATAAGAAGATAAGTGTAATTCTCAAAACCATTGCCAATAGTTAGTTAGGCTCACTTGGTAGTTACGATGCCTCTCCTTCATATACCCTTTCTTCCCTTTTCATCTTCATCAGCTCATCTGTGTTCTCCTCTTGTCGACTCTCCCTTTAACCTACTTCCCACCCGCCCACCCCGCACCTTACTCTTTTACTCGTCATTTTAATATGATCCTTACCTTGGTGGTTATACATTTTGTTGAAGGTCTGTTGTGCCTTTGGCCATTGTGGAAGTATGGTCGTGGTAAGGCCCTCATGCTCTCTGATCTCTACGTTCTTTTGATCTCAGCATTGCTCTCGTCTGCTCTTCCTTCAATCTGCTTTTCCACCCATGCACTTAACTCGTCATCCCTTGTTTATCATTTAATGAGATCCTGAGACTTGCTGGATGGGCCCTTATGCCTCCAGGCCTTTCCCTTTTCATCAACACATCTTCGCCTCTATGCTTCTGCTTTGATCTCCTACTTCTCACCCACCCACCTTCGATGTTCAATGATGATTTGTTGGATTTGTGGAAGCCTTAGTCTCCTTGTTCCATGTTGCTACTTCATCGACCTAACATTTCACCTACCCACCCTGACTGTTTGGCTATCCTTTATTCAGTTGATGCCTAGTGTGTGGAAAGGGCCTCGTGTCGGTGTACTTGGTGGTGACGTATGGCCCTTGTGCCAATTGTTGTTTTGGGATTGTGATTCTTGGCCCTCGTGCCAGTGTTGGAAGGCCCTCGTGCCAGTGTTGGAAGACCCTCGTGTCTTGTGCCATGTGCTTCATTGTTGTGCTAACCTCATGCTTCCTTGTCTGCTGGGTTGATTATTGTTGCAGAGCATCTTCATTAGCTCCACCAAGGTGACTTGGAGTATGTTTTAGAATTACCATTTATGCAGAAGCGCGGTCCTCCATGATAATGTTTAGAACCTTGTGCCTTGTACCTTGTGATTATGATAAGTTTGTTGGTGGAGCTTTCTGGTTGAGCAGCATTAGCATTGTGGCTCATGGCATTATGACTTTAGTGGTGATTGTGAGATCTTGACATGTGTGCCAATTCGATATTGGAAGCCCTCGTGCCTAGTACAGTTTGTTGTGAGATTAGTGCCCCTGAGTTAGTGGATGGTTGGAGATATTGTGAGCTCTATGCTTGGCATGTCATTGCGTGTTTGTAGCTCTCATACTAATGTGCAGGTTGATAGGTTGGGAGCTTCTGCTATTTCTTCGTGATTTCAGGTTGCAGGCCCTTTCATGAAGCTTTATTGTAGGAGAATAATCGAGCATCATTGCAGCCGTCTAGGAGTTTTAGAGAGATTTTTCAGCTTTATTCAAGCCATCTTATACTCAATTGTGTTTATAGCCTATCATTGATTAGTGTTACTATTATCGTTAGGGTTTTTCCTCGAAAACCCTGAAAGGGCGAGGTTTTTTAATCCCGACTATAATAGTCTACACTTTCAATGCATTGAGCATTGTTGTACATTGTGTTATTTAGTGGAGACACCCAGATGGGGCTTTTCTATCAGCATTGTTGTACATTGTGTTATTTAGTGGAGACACCCAGATGGGGCTTTTCTTTCAGTTTCTCTCTCCATGTGAGTTGCTTGCTGGTTTTGAGAATTGAACTTATCTTCGTATCACGATAAGAAGATAAAAGTATCATTTCATGTAAAGTTGGATCAAGCATTCTTTTAAGAATGAGAGGAATGAACCCTAAGCAGATGTGGCTATATCTGATCAGCAAGTATGAAAGGAAATCATCTTCACAGCTCAATGTCCTAAATGAAGAGTTAAGAATGCTTAAGTATGAAGAGAAGGACAATGTTACAGATTTTTTCTCCAAAATGGATAACATATTTGCTGATTTAGATGCAACGGGAGCTGGACTTTCGGTAGATGGTCAGATTCTTGCGATATCCCAAGCTTTCGAAAAATATCCCATGTTGCCTACCTTTATAAGGAACATGGCAAAGGATAGAGATGATGCAGAAAGAATTGTGAGGACTGATCTTGAGCAGAGAAAGATAAAACACATTGATGATGATGATGCAGGAAATGAAATTTTGTATGCAGGACAAACAAGAACAAGGAAACAAGGAGAATCATCTGGAAGGAATGTAGGGCCATGCTATTATTGTCACAAGCTACGGCATTTAAAATCAGATTGCCCTAAGCTGAATAAGGAGATTAATTGCTTTAATTGTGGAGGAGTTGGGCATATGTCTACAAATTGTTCCAGCCCCAAAAATTACGGAAGGGGTCGCAGAAGCGGCAGAATAGAAAGAGTGGTTTTGTTCCTAGAGCAAGAGCTAGAAATACTGGAAGAAGAGGAGGAGCTGCCAGGATAAATGTAACTCAAGAAGCTGCAGAAGGGGAAAATGATGATCAAGAGGTAAAGAATTGTTTGACATTTTCAGCTTTTAAATCTGATGCATCCCTTCATGTCAGTTAGCATGTTCTATACCTATGTACTCATCCCAACAAGGCTAGTAGGCCTGAGGGTAACTTGTTACATCGTTAGAAACCTAGTCTGGTTAATGATCCTATTATGATCAGGGTTTTTCCTCAAAAACCCGAAAGGGCGAGGTTTTTTAATCCCGATTATAATGGTTTCATTGATTTCAGCAAGCATGTATTCTGTTTTGAGTTGTTTAAGAGATGTCCATATCTTTTATTTGCGTCATCTTCACCAATTATCTTTCCCTTTTTTAACATGTATTTCACATTATCCATGTGCGTGTGGCCAAGTCTACTGTGCCAAAGTTTTACACCAGCTATTGACGAAGCATTTATGCTCTCAACAATATTATTTGTAAATTGAAAGAGACTTCCAACTCGTTTTGCAATAAATTTGATTTCATTTCTAAAAAAAAACACACTACATCTAGATTTATTTAAACTTTAACTCATATCCCAAGTCTACAAGTTAATTAACAGATATAAGGTTCTTACACAAACTTGGTGCACATAATACATTCTGTATATCTACTATATTTCCTTGCAAATCAAATAGCTGTAGCATTCCTTTCCCAAAAACCTTCTGCAAGTCCCCATTTCCTAGCTGGACGTAACTCAGCTTCTGATTGCTCGTAACACCTGCTAGTAGATCAGTAGAGGTAACTACTGATCTTTCAGCTCCACTATCAAGTACAAATTCATGAACTAGATTAGAACAAAGTTCGCGCATAAACTGTAACAATCTTTAGACAGGAACTAGGATCCACTCTCAACTTGACATATCAATTACCGCATCCTCCCAGCTTGGTATCTGCAAAAACAAAAGAAAAAATAAGCTAAAAAGGCCCCTCGGGCTCATCCAGGCTCTAGGGTCTCCCCATAGGCACAAGGGCCCACAAGACTCTAGGTTCTCCAACTAAGCAGCTTGGTATCTGCAAAACAAAAGAAAAAATAAGCTAAAAAAGGCCCCTCGGACTCATCCGCCTCCCCATAGGCACAAAGGCCCACAAGACTCAAGGGTCTCCAACTAAGCACAAGGGCTTCCATCCAGGCGCTAAGGCCAACAACTGGCATGAAAGCCTCCAACTGGCACTAGGGCCAACAACCAAGGAAAATACCTTTATGACAAAAGAAAACAAGGGCGGGCGGGTGGGGCTTGAAACTCCAAGAAGAAGAGATGCACGTTGAGGAGCTGATGAAGGAAATAGACGAGAATAGGAACCTAAAATAGGGGAGATCTCGCATAGTCAAGGAACTACCTAGTAGTTCAAGAAACTCATTTACCTTCAATTCCATGAAAATGAAGGTAAATGTCATTTCTAGGACTACTAGAAATGGGAAAACCACGGAAAAGAAACCACCCTCATGGGCATCTCTTAAACAACTCAAAACAGAATACATGAGGCAGGTAAAGTGAGTACCGCTAGAAGCACCGAACTCTAGTAGAGCTCTTGAGACTTCAGTGGAGGCAAGAACGAGAAACTAGAAGCTGTTCATGTAATGCTGGAATCACATAGCCATCTTTAGCAGACTCAGAGGACCAACGGCCATGGGCTTTAAATAAACAATCTGGAACGTTAAAAGCTGCGGCAGTAGTAGCTCCACCTCGCCTACCAGAATGTGTACCAAAAGCATCAGGGTCTTCTCCAATAGATTGTAAGCAATATCGAAACCATGAACGGAGGGTGGAATAAGAGATCACTTTCTTACGGAGTGAAGTGCCAGAAGAGGAGCAGTGAATACCACGGAACAGAAAACCATCTGACGGACCATCCAAAGCTCTAAATTTTCCCATACGGATAAGGCGCTCAAGCAATTGTACTGGACAGTATGGACCCCCCAAACGAGCAATAGAAACCCAAGAGCCAACAACACTTTGATCAGTTTTAGAGGATCGGATGTAAAGGCTAGCATGAGAGGGGAAGAAAATGATTTCATGCCAATGTAAAGCAAGCAACTCTGAGCTATGCAAGAATGCAGAGAAAGCCAGGACAAGAGCCGTGCAGCGCATGACATCCAACAATGTAGCTAAAGTCCTGCAAAGGTATCAATAATCTTTCTGACCATGTGGGGTAACAAAGGTTGCTTCTTGTTGATACAAGAGGAAGTGTTACGTTTGGCTAGATCATGGACTAGGGAAACAAGAGGGTGCTCAGTAGGTTTACTCAGACCAGCAACTTGGTGGTGGAAAGCAATGGATGCTAAGATGTTATTGACCCATGCAAGAGATGGTGAGGATGACAAAATCTTAGTGATGTAAAGACAAATAGTCATAGCAGATGTGGGCAAAAAGGAGAGGCTCTTAGATAAGCACCAAGCCTTAAACTCGTACCACGGTTGCCGGTAAGATTTTAAAGTATTAGGTGCCCTCGCACTTAAAGTATAAACCTTCAGAAGGGACAATAAATGGCATATCTCCTTATCCGAATCATCCATTGACATCCAAAACTGAGAATTGAAAACATCTGAAACAAAACACAAAACTCACCATGTCAGGAAGCATGAAGTCGAAGCGCAATCATCGGACTAGTAGGTTTTCCACAAGGTAAAGATGATCTAGTAGCATCAAGCAAACCATGTCCACCAGCTGGAAAATATAAATGATCCACAAAGCAAGAGAGCCAGTTTTCGAATTCATCATGAAGGACTGGCCACCAAGGGGCAGACTCCCAATGGAAAATGACTAAAGTGATATCACACTTGGCCCATGATTGAGAGAAAGCATCGGGTGGCGATAAAATACCAGGAAGTGGATGCCAACAATTAAAATTAGGAATACGAGCATTATAAACATTGGCAAAACGGTCCCAGTCATGGGGTCCCCATCTCATCTCTATCAAGGAAAAAGCTGCATCAGATAACATATAGTCATCAAAATCAATAATTTTCGATAGATAGTCAGCCCATTGGTTTAGGTTTCGAGGAATCCAGGCTGGTTTATGGGTAATTCTATGCTTAGAACACAAAATAAAGATCCGGATACATAAGGAATGTAGGTGACAAACACGGGATCCACCTTTAGAGAGAAGCATTTAAGGAATCACCAAAAGCTGTAACTTGGGAGTTCTGCAAGGATAGGGCATGCTTCTCCAGGAAATGTAGCAAAGCCAAAAGCTCACGGGCAGTCGAGGATGAAGTCTTCTCGGCATCAGAGAAAGAACCGGCAAATTCAGAACCCGGAAAGGAACCATGAAGCCAAACTCCCCACCCTGAGTTACTAGCATCGTAGCATAAGGAAATGGCAGGGTTGAGGGGTTCCCAAATGTAAGCATTGTTGAGGAGATCAAAAGAAGAGAACCAAAGGGAAATCTCAGCATGCTCTTGCCGGGACAATTGCAAATATTGGGACCAAGATATAATGGAGCATAAAGGTTAGCAAGATTGAATGACAAGAGTTTGGAGAATGGGCCAAAAACCATATGGAAAGACTCAATCATACCCATAAAAGAGGCTAATATTCGCGCCGGAATGTAATCAGCAGCAAGGAGTTTCGACGCTAGGTTAAAAAAATCTCTGGCGCCTTGCAGGAGCAATGGACAAGAAACCTGAAGATGAATCAACCATAAAGCCTAAGAATTTGGCCACATGAGAACATTCAAGCTGGCACTTATGCAGGGCTAAAACAAAGCCGGCTGCCTCAAAATCCTGCATCACCAAAGCTTTGACATTCCAAAAGTTAGTGACAGGAGTAGCAAATAAGAAATCGTCTATGTAGGGAATGCAACGACATCCTTTAGCACGCCATCGTCGCACCATTTGCCGCATTAGTTTAGTAAATACATAACATGCAGAAGAAAGTCCAAATGGTAGGGATGTAAACATGTAGAAACTACCCTCGAACTCAAAGCCAAGGTATGACCAACAAACAGGGTTAATATCGACATGATGGTATCCAGAGTGGAGATCAAAAGTGAACAAGGCATCATTAGGTTTGACAACATCACGAACTTCCCTTATAGACTCGTATTTAAAAGGGATATGAGCTAAGCAACTATTGACATAACGAAGGTCCAAGATAAGACGAAATTTATTTCCAGCTTTGGGCACCACGCCCAAGGGTGAGCATATGAAGGGAATTGATTTTGAAACAATAGCAGCACCTGAGGCAAGCAAATCCTTGATAGCACCCCTAACAAACTGTGCATGTTGCTGTACAGACTTATGGTTTGGGTGAGACCAAGGTTGACTAGGGGAACCATGTAGCCAAGGGAGGGAATATCCATTACTGACCCAATCAAGCACCATAGCGGATGAACAAAAGGATTTCCAAAATGCCAAGCGATTTTTTAATCTATTGCGCAAATACGTCACTGAAGGGTGCAAAATTTGTGTAGGCGATGTGCTTATATCTGTAACAATGCAGTAACCATACTCAATTAGTAACATATAACCATGCAACCGCACATCCACCTCGATCGCAATACCCATTAAACCATCATAACAATTCCAATACAAGCCTAAACAAAAGCTAAAGATAAGGAAGATCATTGTTCCACCAAAAAGAAACAAAAGTTACTAGGAACGGTGCCCAGCGTTGCTGGGCATAAGTTGACTGAGACCCTGTAAATGATACACAATAGCAATGAGAGAATAACCCGAAAGTATCTTGTACACCTAGCTCTGATACCAATGCAAGTTTATGTGTATCTGTGCTTTCACATCTCATTGTACTTCAATCAACCGTGTTGCACTGATTCAGACAAATAACATACCATAAAGCCAAACAATGATCTAGCTTATCACAAGCAACTAGCGATTCGCTGCTATCAGGCTATTCCAGGTAAAAAAATCCAGAGCATATGCACAAAAACAAATCTGTAAAAGCAAATCAATCAGAGCTAGAATAAGCCCGGGCAACAAATTACCTCAGACCCAAACCTCTATAACTGAATTTGGCAATCTGGAACTCAGGTCCGATTTCAATCGCCTTCTACTGATCAACAACAAGCAAGATCCGACAAAGATCTGTCAATTGTATCTGAGCGGATCTGAGTTTCTGTCCGTCCCCACTACCCTTGCCTTTTTTCCTTCTGTTTTATATTCTGCTTTTGTCGGTCAGAATAACACATGCTTGCCACGTGCTATACTTCCTAACCATTGTGACATGATATTATTCTAACATTTTTTTACATAGGGTTTCGAGGTTCATAACAAAATTATACATTACGAACTCCACTATAAAGGTTTAAGTCAAATTATATAGACCCAATAGAATAGAATAGAATAGAATAGAAGAGTTTTTAGCGTCCACGAAGATTCAACTGCTTAGGGGACCAATACAAAGAGTGCAGTAGAGTTATTACTACCCAGATTAAAAAAATCTTGGCCTCGAAGGGTTTTCGGGGCGAAAAACCGTGGCAGCAATAAGAATGTTCTGAAACTGTACACATGTACAAATATACAAATCACATGACCACACATCATAAGATGCGTGTAAGGTGAGTGGTGCTGAACATAGCTGATCCCGCATGTCCATGACCTTCTGGAGTTATGATGCCTATGTTCATACTAAAGTCGTGCCCACTATGTAGGGGCTAGTTGGGCCTGTTTAGCTCAGCATAATGTATCCGGATCTGATCGTACGCTGGGCAGCTCTGAAGGGTGTGGCGTTCATCCTCAACAGCTCTTGCTTGGCAACATTGACAAAGCATGTCCTGTCATGGCTCCCCATTCCAGCGACTCGTCTCAATTCGGATCAAGATAGTGAGTCTGCGCTTTTTCATAGGCAGATAGGTGCGCAAGTAACGTTGTGGGCCTCATTCCAATAACAGGATTGCGTATTAAACGAGAGCAAATCATCGAAACGAGAGCAAAAGAAATATTCCCTAAAGATTCCCTTATTTTTTACAAAAGGGAATAAAATGAGGTAAAGAAAAAAACGCATAAAATTGTATTTTGACCTCCTCCTCCCCTCCCCCCCCCCCCCCCGTAATGACTAATTTTTTTTATGCAACGACAGAATTGGTTTTATCAAAGTGACTCTTTTCCTTGCAACTAGAATTTTTATAAAGTATGTTTTTAGAGAGAACCTCTAATTTAAGAGAATATAACATTTAACAAAAAATTGAAGTGAAGCTTGTAACTGGAATTGTAGCATTTTCAAAGTTTGAAGATAAAATCTCCATATTCACCTACAAAATTTACAGTCTCTTTCCAAGACTCAGTTATGTGCAAAGGTGTGAGGAGTGATGAGGGAGGGATCTCTAGCACATCATCATATTCATTTATGCTATCCTCATCACCTTCACTTCTTTCACTATCACTTGAGGAAGTGCTTGAGTTATCTTCTCTTCACTATCAACATATGGTGAAGCATTGCCACCACCACTCCCTTCTTTCATCCTCTTCCTCGTAATTAAGCAAATTGATCGTCCTCTGGCATAGACGATTGTCAAATTTCAATTTGAAATCATAGCACAATATAGTCACGTCACTTAGGTTCAGCTCATCCCTACAATCCACTTCCTTGGACTTTCTTCCCTTTCCTTGAGTCTCATTTCTAACTCATACCTACCTTCAAAAGCATTTTCCAAACATGTCGCAAGCCAGTGAATTTTGAGTGTAGTTACTAAGCCTTCCTCCTTGACTGTGTCAAGTACTTTTGCTATCCAAAAAGGTCAATCTTTGTCATCCTCCTTAGTCGGAAGAGCAATCAGCATACCTTTAGCAATTTTTGTGATATTACCTTGAGGCTCATCCTTGCGCCTTGGTCCAGGGTACATAACTCGGTCCTTGTTTTCCTCTATTGCAGGTGCCATTGCAGCATTGCTTGGACCTGTCTGGTTATGGAGTTGATGGAAGGTGTTAGGCCATTGAAACGGTTCTTGCAACTGTCTTAGAGCTAGGTTTTGCATAACAATTTTTTGTTCAAGAAAGATATTTCTCCATCATATCTAGTCTTCTTCTAAGAAGTATTTAAGGCCTGAGGAAATTCCATTTTCAATGGCTTTTAAGGATATCGCTGGGGTGCTTTTCTTCTGCTTGGACTCCTTAAGATTTTTGAGAGGAAGTTTCTCAGCACATTCTATGAAGCAAGTGTTTGGAACAGATTTAAGGTGCTCATCCCTTCCTAAGATGAAACCCTTCCCAACCCCGTTTGCATGATCCCTGCTGGATCTATTCATTGGAGGGAAGGGAGGGGCTGGTGGACTCCAGTCAGTTGTGGTGTACTTCTTCCCCTGTAAGAAGCTTTGTCCATCCTTCAAGTAGAACTTGATGTGATGTTGAAAGATGAGATCATTCAACTTGTTCACAGTTTGTTCTCTATCTGAACGTTGAGAGAAAAGAAACTCTCTGAAATCAACAGTCTCTTTGAGAAGCTCAACCACTGGAATGGGTTCTTCAATGATTTGAACTAAAATAGGAAGACAAAAAGGCTTCTTCCTTCTAAGGTGCACGGAAAATCTGCTAAACATCTGGTCTATTTGATCATGAGTGTGACCTACAAGTAAAAATTCAAGCTTTACTTTTCTGAAGATCCCTAGCTCCACAAGCATGGCACAATAAGCAAAGAGTATTTGATTCTTGTTCTCCCTTGTAGTGTTGTCAAATTGCAGGTAGAACACTGGTGGTAATTGCTCTTACTCGCACAGAACCTTGTTAAGAATCGTAATTGTGAGGTTCGGGTCACTATGCAAGTTTGGATAGGTAAAACAATACTTTGCACTTTAGACTTCCTTTGAAGACCATAGCTCCTACAAGGTGGACCTTAAAAAAACATTCCTCAGGCACATCTTTAGGAATATTTAAGAAATGAGGCAGAGTTGTCTTTTTTTGATCTATTCCATCAATTACAACAAACATATATTGCAGTGGACGTTCGAGAGCTTTTTTCTTGTGCTTGACAAGCTTTCTTCTCTCGGTTGCTTGTTGTTCACGATGTCTGGCAAGGTTCTGTTGCACAATATCTGTAGAAAAAATTAGATCAAAACAATTCTGTGAAACAAGTGTCAGATTAGAAAACTTGACTTACTTCTTCGACCTTTATCTTTGCAGTTTCTCGTTGACTCTTTAATTCTGCACATCTTGAGCAAACAAACTTTCTATGTCTTCTAGAAATTTTCACAAGACCAAATTCACTTTTCCATAGTCTAGTGAAGTGTGAGTAAGAGACGTACTATGACTGAATGCATGTCTCTTTGTATTCTTGGAAGGCATCCTTTTTGTGATATTCTCTGTCAAATAATACATGTCTCTCATGGCAGCTTTTCACATATCTCTCAAGAGTATTTTTCCATTGAAGACATAGCAACTAGAGCACGCATTGTTATAACTCGTCTTGGCCCACAAGATCATCAATTGCAGGGTTTTTATCCAGTCTTTTATGTATTCGAGACATTCTAGTGGCCCCAAACGATGGATAACCATAAAGCATTTCTGGCACACTTGTTCACAGTTAGTGTAATGCAAGAAGATGTGGCGGTCTGGTCTTACATAATAAGCCAAGTAGGCATTTTGGTCAGCCATTGTCAGAGAACTATAATTGTCTCAAACTTGAAGTTTAACTATCTTGAATCTATGCAGCCTAATGAGCAACATGTAGTTCTTAGAATTCTTCTCATTTTTTGTTCAACCATAAGATTTTTTCTTCTTATAGAAGAACATGCTCTCAAGCTAAAATCCACTTTGAATTTCTTGGAACTTTGGTTGGAGAACATATAATCCCATTGCTCCTCATTGGTGTCTTCATCTTCGGATGACAGTTCAACTCTAGGAGTGACCTCCTCTGCCCTCAAAGGTGTGCTTGAAGAGGAAAAGTTGTACCTGAATATATCGGAGGCCATAAGAAGTTGTAGCAGTGTTGTAGCATCATGATGAGGAGTTCTTGCAAACATCTCTCTTATAGCAGACTGAAACTTTGCAAATCCATGTGTCACAATAGTTGTGTGAAGAGGAGTAGATGTTGTAACATCATCCTCATTTGTGGTGAAGTCCTGATGGGAGAAGTTGTTAGGAATCTCGCATTCTTCGGATCGTAGTGTAGCCCTTGTCTGTCTACTTGAAGCAAGGGAAACTACAAATGGTGGGAGTAGCCTGTTTTGAATCACTTATTGATGTGAGCGATACAACAAAAGATGGTGGAAGCTTGTTACGTACGAGTGGTGATGGAATGAACGGAGAGGGCAACCTATTTCTAAATGGGCTTGGTGACGGTTCGAAAGAGGATGGCAGCATGTTAGTTGCTGGACTAGGAGTGTCATTAAGAAGCAAGAGGGATGTTGTTTAGGTTGGAGTAAGAGAAGCTTGAGCATCAGCATTTTGTTCTGTAGCTCCATCCGATTTAGAGGAACTAGAGACAACAAACGAGGGTGGAAGATTGTTCACATTGCATTTAAACATCTTCAACAACTACAAAGAGCAAGGAAACGTTAGGAATAGTCAAGAAGAAATTAGAGACAGTTGGACATTGCTATTCGGGCATACACAACATTCAAAAAGAAGAAGTATGTGGAAACAAAAGAGGTAGAAGAAAACAAAAAGCTATTCCAGAATAGATAGCAAAAGGCAATATACAGAAGCTACATTCCACTTCACATAGAATTGGTGAAGGGACTATGTGCAATCTTTAAAAGGAAATTTTAGCGCCTTTTAAAAGCATTTGTATTCCCTTCGAGCAGCTCGAGTCGCCAGCTCCAGCGCCTTCGAATATATTAATATATAGCTGTATTCCGTGTTGTATAGACAAAATCATGGACATGTGAGGCTGAAAGTACATTGTACGGTTTTTTTAGCTTTTGTACTAATAGAAACCTATTTCGGAATACATTTCTCCCTCTCTAGAGTGGCGAAAGTGTATTCTGAAATACACATTCACCTTGGAATACACTTTTGTTTTTTCAGAAGGTGAAAGTGTATTCCGGAATACACTTTTGTTTTTTCCAAAGGTGAAAGTGTATTTGGGAATACACTTTTGCCACTCTAGAGAGGGAGAAGTGTATTTTGGAATACACTTTCGCCTTTAAAAAGCTGAAAGTATATTCTGAAATATATTCTTTTAGTCGACTTTATCTTGTTTTGGCATGCTTTCTTGACCTTTTCTATTATAAATAGTCTGTTGTTTGCGTTTTGGCTTAAAAAAGTCGTGCTAATCACATTTTTTGTACAGGCAAGATGTCAGCAAGAAACAACAAAAGAAGACAATAAAAATTGCTCAAGGGGTGCACCCATAACGAAGGGTGGACGAGTTCTCTGAGCTTGCAATATACGAGAATTTCCAAACACAATGGTTTTTTACAAGGGTCACAGCTGGAAAATACAGCACCCTGGTAGGTCTATCTGAAAAATGTGGGGAGCGCCTAAAATCTTGGATTTTTTGTCGTTTGCCTCTCTTTTCAGTTTAAACTATTTTCTTGGCAGAATTTGCTGAAAACTTGCTCGATCCTGTTTGACACCCGATTTCTCTCATTAGTGTGCTAGCCGTGTAGGGGCTAGCATCTCATCAGATTTAGGATGCAAAGATCTACACATGGACACTAGAATCTTTTGCTATCTTGAAGCAGGGAGGCAGGCTAATTTGTGGTTTTCTCATTGGAAGGCCTTCAGATCTGTGGAATTCTTTGATCCACAGGAGTATTTTTCCTCATAATTCTTTTCATCCTGAGTGCTCATTTGTACCGGGGTATGAGGAATTTGAGATTCAAATTATTGACGCTTGGCTTGAAGAATTTCTAGGAACTAGAAATATTTAGGCCACTGCCATTGTAAGAGCCTACAACGAAGAGTTTGACTCCAAAATCACCATTAAGCTGTTTTCTGAAGTAGAATTGGGGGATTTTGCTGGCAATTGACTCAATTTTCTGATGTCTTCTTTGGTAATCTTGACTCTGAGGAGTAATCTTGATCTTCTTTCTTATAGATAGGATCCTCTCTCAATTCATCCTTCTTCTCCTTTTTGGAAAATTTCATAGTTCCTTTCTGTTCTACTTTTTCCCAATTTGCTCTTTGTTGTTTTCTTCTACTCGCCTCTAATGGAAAATAAAAAACATTTTAGCACTAAGTTTTTGTCTCTGCTCCACTCTTTCTCTGCATTGTCGACTGAGGACCAAGCTGCCCTTCTACACCAGTTAAGCTCTTTCCACAAGAATCCAAATCATTTCATTCTCTTTGGCAATTTCGCTAACTCTGCAGATCAATACCAGGGCATGGATCCAAAATCCTCCAAAACTCCAGTGTGGGACAATTTCTCTAAGGATCCTGATATGTGGGGTCGTTTTCCTGCTCTGGATCCTGTCTCACAAATTCCTTTGCCATATGGTGTCCCTAGACCTAATGCTGAGATCCAACCCGATGAGAATTTTGATGCTGCATTGAAGGAGCTCCGTCCTATTGAAGGGAGTAAACAGAAGCTTTACCATGGTATTTCTCTTAATCTACCCTCTGTTCATTCTAAAATGTCCTCCCTTATGAATACTGCTGTTCTTATCAAGGTATCCAGATCGGGTATCCAAATAGATAAACTGTGGGCTTTTTGTCTTAATCTTCAAAAGGGGGTCATTATAAATGCCATGTACTGGTTAAATTTCCCATATATCATGGTTGAATGTGGGAGCCTGAGAACTGCCAATTTCCTTCTTAAGCTGGGTGTTCGATCTTTTGAAGCCTATCAGATCTCCTTTCTTAAATGGGACCCCAAGCTAAATTCTGAAAATATGGAAAATCTATGTGTGGCCTCCACAACTCTCCAAGGCTTAAATCCTATTTACTAGAGTGAAGAATGTCTTAAGCTTCTATTTAATTCCATTGGAAATTATATTTGTACTGAATACTCTCCCGCAAGATCACCAAAAGCTTTCATCCAATTAGACCTTTCCAAAACCATTCCTACTTTTATTCCCTACACTGATGCTTTTGGCCAAAACTCTTGTCTATCATTAAGATGGTCAGGCCTACCTCCTCATTGTCAAAATTGCTTAAAGAGACATTTTTGGTATGTTGAGTGTCCCCAAAGGGAAGCAATGTTGAAAAAAGGAGATAATGTTGACATGATTCCAGGTTCAGATCCAAATATTGACACTGTCAACAAAGTCAATGGCAGGCAACTTTCAGGAAAGTCAGTCATCTCGACATTGACTTCACAAGACTTTGACCAAAAATTCCAATGGAACAGATTAATGGAAGCAAAAAGAGGATCAAGAATAAACAGGCCAACAGAATGGATAAGACCTCTCACTCTCCTAACATTAACAAGGGCTCCCTTTATTCCAGTAAAATCTATGACATTCATAATTCCACTGGAGTCAAGGTTCTACAGAATTATGAAAAACTCAAGGATAAAGGGAAAGCTTCAGTTTTGCAAAATGAAATGCAAACAGAAAAGCTACATGATCTTTTAGATCAAGTTATTACAGATTCTCGAGAAAATTACAAGATGCAGACACAAGACTTGGTTCACCATTTTGGACATTCTAATGTTAAGAATGTTCCATTAATTATTAAAAGCCATACTACACAACAACCTGCCATTCTTAAAGGTTTGAAATTGTGTGACAAAGTTCTGGCAGAGAGCTTCAAGGTTGATACAGCACATAAGCAAGCAATGCCACAAATAAATACTGAGTCAAAAAAGTCAGCTTTGGTCTCAAAGCAGCTGAACTCTCATGTTGACAATTCCATCATGGTAAACACGGTATCCAATGATCCAGGTACATCATCTACTCCAGCTCATGATACCCTTGCAGAATTTCCACAAGTAAATCAGCACAAGACTGTTAATGAGCTAGCACCATCAGCAACACTCGAGGACAATGGAATCCTGCAAGAAGAAGATAATCTACTAGACAAAATTGATTGTTCTAATCAATTCCAGGTACTTGCTAGTTTAAGTGTTGAACAAGAACTTGATTTATTTTTGAGCAATAATGTTGTACCCTGTCATGATATCACTCTGTCTCCCAAAGCTACCATTCCTTCTCCCTGTCTTCCACAAACACACCCTTTAATTGATCTTCATAACCTGCCTTCCCATTTCCCAAGATCCACCTCTCCTATCTCCAAGGAAATAGCAGAGCAGCTTGCCACCCTGCAAGATGGTATGGTTCAAGATTCAAGAATTAAAGATGGGAGGCCAAATGGGGATCTTACAAGGAATAGCACTGGTATTCAAGACACAGTAACAAAAACTCAGGAACATGAGCCTTTGGCAGCTGGACTGGAGCTCAAGGGAGATAACATAGATTGCTCGATCTCCCACATCTCAAATTCACAACCTGAGAGCAACAAGGAAGACATCTCTAGTAGGCAAGTACCTCTCTTTTATGATTGTAATGAATTTGTTTCTAAAGATGATGCCTGCAATTTGTTTGAATTTATACCTGGGGGGTGTTCTGACAATGATTGTAATAGTGACAAAGAAAATTGGGGTAATGAAAATTTCCTCTCTGATAACTCTACTGCTATTAAATCTAGGAAAGAATCTAGATCTAAAAAAACTAAAAACTCTGCCAAACCAGATATCTACCATTTTACACAGGACCCCTGCTGGAAATACCAGGAGCAAAGAAAACAGGAGAAATAGATAATTTGGTTTTCCTATCTCTCTTTTTGGATCATCATCATGAAGATCATGACATGGAATGTGAGGGGCATGAAAGGTCCCATCAAAAGAAGGAGAATTATCTCCCAATTAAGGCTTTACTCATTTTGCTTCAGGAAACTAAGCTTCCAAAATTTGAAAGCTCTTCTCTTGCTGATTGGATCTATCCAGGTGCATCCTCTATTTGAATTGAGTCCTCTGGTACATGTGGAGGACTAATTATGATTTGGAAAACTTTGACTCAAGTTTCCTTCCACAACAGCATTAGTAAATGCTGGCAGGCAGCTGTCATCTCCATGAATAACTCTAACTTTGGAGTTATTAACATTTATGCTCCCACTTGCCCAAAGGAAAGAGAGAAACTTTGGCCTGAAATATTATCTTGGATGTCCTCCCAACCTCGAATTGACTGGATTATCTCTGGAGATTTCATTAATACCCCAAACTGGGACATGAAACTAGGGAATAGAATTAACATGTCCAGAAATGAGAGAATTACTTGGGACTCAATGATCTCTGATCTTAATTTGATTCATGTCCCCTCCTCCACTGCAAGTTATACCTGGTCAAACAAGCAAAAAAACTCAAATAGAGTTTACTGTGCTTTAGATAGGTTCTATGTCTCAAGTTCTTCCAGCTCCTTTTGGGATAACTGCTTTGTGGTAAGTGATGAATCAATCTCGATCTCTGATCATCAACCACAATTCTTGCATACCAAGCACCTTCTGCAACTTCCTAGGGATGGCAACATTCCTTTTAAGTTAAATTGTTCTCTGCTTGGTAATGAACATTTCTGCAGGGATTTTAGAAACTTTTATCTCTCTCCGCAGGCAAGTCAAGCCTCAACTACTGGGTCTAATGAAAATCTCTCCATGAAATCTTTTTATTCCAAGATTAAGCAAGCCAAATCCTGGATCAAAAACTGGTCTCACAGAATCCACAAAGAGAAAAACATGCTTAAGGAAAATTACTTGGAACAAATGAGGCTTATTAGGAGTCAACTGCAACAACATTCTCATGATCTAAATCTCCAAATTGGGGAGGAAGTATTAGAAAAGAAGATAAAATCCATTGAGAAAATAGAGGCCAGAAGTTATGCTATTAAATGCAAGATGAAGTTCAACAAAGAAATGGATATTGGAAGTTCCAGATTTTTCTATAGAACTTCTAAACATAGGCTACTAAACAACTCTATTCTCCAGATCCAAGATGACAATGGCTCAAATATTGACTCACCCAATGATATTAAGCAATTCTTTTATGGGAAATATGCCACTATGTTTAATGGTAGGGATTCCACTGTCAATAGCTCTTCCCCTAAAAAAGATGAGTTCATTTCCTTGATCAATCAAATCTACCCTACCCCGAGCAATTTCATGAATGATTCTATTGCTGCCATTCCTTCTGAGCAGGAAATTCTTAAGGTCTTCATGAGCTTTACTAAGGGAAAATCCCTTGGTCCAGATGGGTTGCCGCCAGAATTTTATTTAAACTTCTGGGATGTTCTAAAGGATGACATTGTAAAATTGGTCCATGGTTTTTGGAATGCAAACCATTTACACCCCTCTATTTCTGTTGGTTTCATAACCTTAGTTCCCAAGATTGACTTGCCAACTACTTTCTCGGATTGGAGGCCAATTTCTCTGACCAACTCCACATATAAACTTTGTGCCAAGATCATAGCCAATAGGATTAAACCTTTCCTTCAGGAGAATATAAATTTCAAGCAATCTGCTTTTCTCCCAAACAGATTTATTTTGGATAACTACATAGTGGCCATGGAGGGTTTACACTGGAATAGAGTGTCTGATCAAAATTGTATTCTTTTGAAACTTGATTTCAAAAGAGCCTTTGGCTCTGTGAACTGGGATTTTCTGGAACTTGCAATGCATAAAATTGGTTTTAATCCCAAACTTATTTCCTTAATTATGGGTTTAAACTTGAAGGCAAAGTCAGCTGTCCTAGTTAATGGTTCCCCCTCAAATTTTTTCAATCTATCTCGAGGGGTTAGGCAGGGCTGCCCTTTAGCCCCTTATCTTTTTCTGGTGGCTGCTGAATTTCTCACAAAGGCTGTTGATTACCATCAGGCTTGTGGAAACATTACAGGATTAGATCTTCCTGATAACAAAGGTAGTCTTATTATCTCCCAATATGCAGATGACACCTTTGCTTTTTTAGACTCTAACCCTGACAACATCGCCAAATTCTTAGGCATTGTGGATTTATTCTCTGCAGCCTCAGGTATTTATCTCAACATTGAAAAAAGTGTGATTGTTGGTGATACTAAGCATAGCCAAATCTGTGGTATCGAGGTCCTCAATACTATGCAAGCAACTAAGTTCCTGGGCATGCCCTTATCTCTCAATCCTAATATTAAAGGGTTGTGGGATCCAATCTTACAAAGAATTAGGAAGAAGCTAAATTCCTTCAGAAATTCCTTGTCAACTGCAGGTCAAATCATAATTGCAAACTCTGTTCTTGCAGCTTCCCATATTTACTTTTCTTCTGCCTTAATAGCTCCCAAATCCATTTATAATGAACTTGAGAAAACTATCAGGAAATTTATCTGGAATGGTAACCATTGTGTCAATTGGGATACTGTCATAAGATCAAAGCTTAATGGTGGTCTAGGCTGCAAGAACTTATATTTATAAGCCTGTGCCCTGGCAGGGAAATTTGTTTGGAGAACCTTGACTGGCAATAACTCCTTAGCTTCAATTTTCATAAGATATTGGCTTGAATGCTCCTTTGCTGAAGGTCACCCAAGTGTGAAGAACTGCCTGCCTGAGTCAGCTCTCAACTATTTACACCCAGGCAGAAATACCAGCCCTTTGATGCAGAACATGATTAAATCTTGGAATATTGTTCAGGATTGCTTTGACATCCCTCAAATTCAATATTTACATACAAATTCTTCCTTATTCTGGTCTCCCCAGTTTCAAGACAATAATGGTCATATCCCTGCTCTCAGACACCCGAAAATCTATAGGAAATGGCTTCAATTTGGCTTCACTCAGGTTAAGCATTTATTTATTAATGACCATCTCATTTCCTGGACTAATCTGAGGAGGCTTATTCATGGTACTTCCAGTGACAAGCTGGTTTTTTCTCATTTCAAAAATATCTTGGCTCAATGTGCAAATCTGTTAGCCAATCAAGAGGAATTTCCTTTAAAGGTAAATGGCCATGCCAGATATAAGGTAAGTGGAGTGTATGCCTTTCTAAATCAAAAGATTTCCTCAGCTAAAGCTCAAATCCAATGGTCTATATCTGAAAGGGAGTGCAATAATATTTATAAGAACATCTGGAACTCTTACTGTCCTCCTAAAGCTAATTTCTTCATTTGGCTCATTGCACATAAAAGTCTTCCCAATCTTGCTTCTCTTTCTCGAAGGATTTCTACTATTCTTCCTGCCTGCCACCTTAATTGCTCTCAGGACGAATCCATGCAACATATTTTCTATTGCCCCAAGATTGCAAGCTTCTGGTCGTGGTTCTACAATAAATTTAACAGCCTGGCCAGCCTCAGGATAACTTGCTCCAGTTATTACAGAATAATGATGCCTTTCTGAACACTATAATTTTTACTGCTTTATGGAACATTTGGAAAGCTAGAAACAGGATTGTTCATGGTAAGAAAAATGTCTCTATTTTTTGGATCAAGATGAACTTTCAGTTAGATTTAGAAGGTTATGTGACTGCTCACAGGAGTAAATTGGGAGACAATTATGACAAGAAATGAGATTCTGTTGGTAAATTTACAGGGGTTTTTAATTTATATATTTCCTGTCTCAATGTCATTAATTCTAATACTCCCTTCTCTGATTTTCTTGATAGAGTACCTGGAATTCCTGAAGGGGGAGGGCAACAACAAATTTGACACAATGTTGACATATCAAGAGGGTGCTCTTTACTGCAATAGCACAGCTGGCACAAGTTTGACACCACCAGGGCCACAAGCAAGCTCAGATGACATCCTGCTGTATAAAGTCAGAAGCACCAGTAATGAGAACACTTGGGCAAAAATCTATTGCAGGGAAGTGGTGCAAATGTACTGTCTGTTCAGATTCCTATTTATGTATCACTTCTCTCTCACGGAACGACAGCTTAGCAGATACAGAGAATTATACTACTCCCACAAAATGCTGTCTGATCTCTATGGCACTTTGCTCTTGCTGATGGCTACAGAAGATATTCACAAGCTGCTCATGGACAATGGTTCTGAGCATAACAGCTATAAGTTTGGTACTGACTCAGGTTTCTACTGGGTTTATAATCATATCTTTGTCCATCATGGGATCCTCATAATCTCCATCTCAGCCTACATTCACCCTCACTACTTACTCTTGATCTGCACTTACATCCTCTTGCCATAACAACTGTTGCTCAGATTTAAACTTGCTCTTGTCTAACACTTTACACGTGTGCTTGGATTTCAATTTTGTCTTTGCAGGCATTGGATACTTGGTTGATCTGAAGATCATTTATGCCAGCAATCTAGCTCCAACAACTTCGACAAAGTTTTATTGCATTCACTTCCACATGAAAGTCTATCTGAAGATTTTGGTTGCTCTTATGATGCTACTTTTAAACATTATGTCATATTTTGTATCTACTGGACAACTCTGCCTTTAAGTCATAACTAATGGGGATGTTTCTACACCCATTAGTGACACTATGTATGGTTTTTATTAATTAATGGAAAAAACAATCTTAACTTCAAAAAAAATAAAATAAAAAAATACAGCACCCTTACATTTCTTCATGTTTGTCGGAATCCGGGCCAAAGAAGATATGATGATCGTGAATTCGTGTGTGTGGGTACGAATCAAGACATTAGTGAGATATTGCAGGGCAGTCTGGACAACGAGGAAGACTATCCTTTAAGACCTTTCAGGGTTTCATACAAGTTGATGAGTTACATTTTAAACTTGTCAGAGTGCAACGTGAAGCCCTTTACAAGTATGTCGCGCACTACATCAACAAGAGAAAGCTCAATGCCATTATAAGTTGGGTCAAAGTGACTCGGAGAAGGAAGAAGAGGAAGAACAAAGGATCTGGAGTGGTCATTCTGCAGTAGAATTTGATGAAAAAAGCTCAGAAGAGTCGGAAGAGCAATAAGCACCATCTTCAAAAAAACAAAGATTGACAATTGCTGCTAAAGAACCGGAAAAAAAGAAAGGCTGTACAGCTTTCTATTGAAGAGGCTCCTGAGAAAGTTCCCAAGAAAAGAAAAGGCAAGGACAAGGCACCTGGGGTTGCCATCAAAGAAAAAAAGTGGACAAGACGTCAGAGAAGATGGAGGAAATTAACCTGCACAAGTTCGCGTAGGGTGTCATTTACTTGCCTGTCACATCTATGAAGCATCCTCCAAAAAATGAAGCTGGAGAGCGTCCACTACAGGTTCGAAAGATTTACGCAGATCATTTGAGGAACCTGAAGGATCGAATTCAGAGCAATCCCAACGCTCATGTTGCTCCAATTGTGGTTCTCGTTGATAGGGAGCAATGCTCAAACCCCGTCGAATATGGTAGAGAAATGCGGACACATACACGCATTACGTTTTGGGTGGGAACCACAGTTTCAAGGCAAGGAGGCAATTGTTCAAAGAAAAAAAGAATTCTATATATTTCTCTGTTCTATGTGCAGTCTATTGTGGCCTGAATGATGAGGAAGCTAAGATCGTTGCCACACCCACAATGTTGACAACGAATACAAGTTAAAAATGAGCTTCATGGATAAAATCAGATTTATGCACAGAGAGTACATCATTTTCAAGGAGAAATATGGAGAGGATCTGAAAAAGCCTGCACATTTCTTGGAGTTGAAGGAAGCTTGTGCCATTGAGTGTTGCCTCAAATATGATGAGGCGAACAAAAGGGCATCACTCGTTGGTCATGACAATTGGTTTCAGCTAGCCTTTAGGGATGGTCGTGGATGATTTAATTGTATTCTCGAATACATTCTCGTGTACTATTTCCTTGACTTGTTTTGGCAACTAGATAGCTGACGGGAATTTTGATATGTTTGCAGATCTAGGACCTGCAAAACGAGATTTTTAATATGTTCTAGCGTGATGAACTGAAAAGCAAAGGCAAAATCTCTGAGAAAAAGAAAGGCTTCGACGTGCCCAAGAAGGAAATGGCCATTATAGTCTGGAGGAAAATGCAGGGCTTTACAGACATGGATTTGCTAGAAAGGCTCTTGAAGAAGGTCGTGGATAAAGAATTCATCCTCGAAGAAATGTTGAAGGAGTTGCACAAGTAAGCTTACCTTCAACTATTTTCGTTTTTGTCTCACAAACAAGCAAAATTCTATTTCGAAATACTTCTTTACTTTTCAAAAACTGTAGAAATGTATTCCAAAATACACTTTAACTGCTGTTGAGGGCAAAAGTGTATTCCAGAGACCTACACCATATCAATGTAGTTGGATAAAGTCAACATTCCACGAGTAGATAAGAAGCTACAACTATCACAAATAGGTACATACCTTATCCAGCCCTTATTATATGCAGATGATGTGGTGTTATTAGCCAACAAGAAACAAATATTGCAGAAGCACTTGCACGGGCTAGAATTATTTTGCATGGCAAAGGGGATGAAAGTGAATGTGGCTAAATCCAAAATCATGATATTTGGAACCAAGGAGAGAACCAAGGAGAGATATTTGAAATAGTGGACTGCTACAAATATTTAGGCATTAATTTGCTTCAAAATACAATTGGAAGGAATGTGTAAAAAGAAGAGTCATGGGAGGTAAATCAGCTTTGTATAGTATGCTTACGAGGTGTCATAAAGCATCTCTAATAGATTGGGAGCTGAAAAAAATGCTTTTCAAAACATTAGTACAAACAGTATTGCTATATGGAACTCCAATATGGGGGCCAGGATGCTCAGCAAGGCTATGGAGCCAAATAGAAGCCGTGCAGAAAATGTTCTTGCGGGAGGAGTTGGGAATCAAAGCTCAAATTCCATATGCAATCATGCTTGCAGAAGCTGGGATGTTCCCCTTAGAGCTTGAAGCTCTACCAATCTGTAAATAGGCTTAGAGAACAGAGTCCAGCTCGAATCTCCCATCAAGCTATGGCTAATGCTGAGCAAGGATGGCTAAGAGATTTTTGGAATTGGGCTAATAAATGGGGGCTGTCAGAAGCCAATTGGCCTAGTGACAAAAAGGAGGCAAGAGCCCTATTGGAAAGACTTGAAATAGATTACTTATGGGCTGCCCCAGGTAGTAGAATGGTACACCATAGAAGATAAGTCAACAGCATTATAGATTACAAAAGCCAAGCTTACTTATATTCAGATATTCCAAAAGCATATAAACAAATTATAGCCAGGTACAGAACCAGTTCTCATCGTTTGGGAATTGAAGTAGGCAGGTGGTTCAAAGTTCCCATGGGAGACAGGAAGTGTGAGATATGTGGTTCGGGAGATGTAGAGGATGAGGCACATACATTTCTACATTGCTCAGCTTATGAGCATATTAGAGATGAGTTCAGCATACACATGGAAGACTTTCCAGCATTGTTGAATTTGGAACCATATTTGTTAGGAGAGTATATAAGCAAGGTGGATACACACCGTTTATTTTTTTATAAAGTTGTAAATATTAGTGCTCCATGGCCTCTCAAGGTCCTAAGTGAGCATTAGATAAATAAATAAATAAATAAATAAATAAATAAATAAATAAATAAATAAATAAATAAATTCACACATCAAATATAATTCTCAGTTCATCTACACACTCACTACATCTATCTATTTCCTCCCCCCATCCCATTTCAACAATCCATTCTATCCATCTATGCATTCTATTGCACTTTCACATTTCATGCGCCTACAATTAATACTGCATATGATACTGTGCTCCTATCACACATTCTAATTGTGCCTAACGATTCAGGTTTTCCATTTCAGTTTGAAAGGGTGCAATTCCCTTTGTGGTTGGCCTTGCCATGATGATAAACACGTCCCAGAGCTAGGCAATGCATAAGGTGGGGATATATCTTCCAAAGGCTGTCTTTATACATGAACAATTATATGTGGCATTCTCAAGGGTACAAAATCGACAAGGAATTTGGGTTGCTATCAAAGACCCACTGTCCATGCCTCAAGAAGGCGCCAATATAATTTCAAGGTTCACAAGGAACGTGATTTACACAGATGCTTTGTGATGGAGGTAAGTGTCATGTCCTCAACTAATGTTCTGACGTCCATATAGTGCACGTATATGTGTTTTTTTCAAGGGTTCTCATATTTCTGACAATTATTGACCTTCTGAATGTGTGCAGATCATGAAGCCCTACCACCCTTTGTACTTTGGGACTTTGGAGATCCTAAGCCAAGGGCGATAGTTCACGTATATCGTAGGGATGGTGAGTGCAAAATTGGTTAGTTCTAACAACAACAATTGCTTATGTGCTTCTTAATAGGTTGTTTTATGCATTTCTCCTATCTTTTCTTGAAATGTTATCTTATTATTGCAGGGAGTTATGTGATAGTTGATAACACCCGCTGGCGTGTTGCTGTGTTGGAGTAAAACAAGTTCCCCTCCAAGTATAAATGCAGGAGAACTTGCTTCAGGTCAGGAGGCATCACACACATTGGTATTTGTGATGGGAGAAGGTTCAAGGCTTGGGCATCGATCCCACATGACGCAGTTGGTGATTACGAGCTTCTCGAGTTTCTAAGAAAGTATAACATTGTTCTTGATAGACCTGAGTCGCACGTGTGAGACATGGTATGCATTTGTTTACACATTCATATTCACCACCATCGGCATGGCGGGAGGAGCTTCTATACGCACATTCACGACACAACTACAACTAAAGCACATAAATGCCATCACACGTCCATGACTAATGCCCGGCATCGCCGGGCACATGTTTCTAGTATTTGTTTATTATACCTAAGCATTAAAGCTTGCTAAGCTACAGAAATGTTCTTGGTACCTAAACATAAAGTTGCTAAGCTATAGAAATATGTCGAGCATTAGTGGGCAATTTGCTATGTAGGGATTCTATTGTGAAAAAACGATTTGTTGTGTGGAACTCATTTTGCCCTTCAACGCCTAAAGTGTATTCCGGAATACACTTATGCAGTTTCTAAAAAATAAAGATTAGGGCTTGTGTATTCTGTAGTCATGTCCTCAAAAAGCTCGGTTGCCTTATCCATCTTGCTTGCTTTACAAAGACCATCTATAAGGCAACTATAAGTAAAAACATTTGGAAGACAACCCCCTGTAATCATATCTTCACTACATTGTGGGCCTCATCTAGTTTGTAGGCTTTGCAGTCCATTTACAAGAGAGTCGTAGGTGACAACATTCGGCATGCAACCCCTTGTAATCATGTCATAAAAAGAGCATGGGCTTTATCCATCTTGCTTGCTTTACAAAAGACCATCTATAAGGCAACTGTAAGTGACAACATCTGGAAAGCATCCCCTTTCAATCATATTTTTAAAAACATCTTGGGCCTTATCTGGTTTGTTGGCTTTGAAGAGTCCATTTTATAAGCGACACATCTGATAGGCAGGCCCTTGTAGTCATGTCTTCAAAAAGAGCAAAGCTTTATCCATTTTGTTTGCTTTACAAAGACCATCTACAAGAGAATTGTAGATGACAATATTTGGAAGACAAGCTCTTGTATCATATCTTCAATAAAGACTAAACGCCTCGGCTACTTTGTTGGCTTTGCGGCATCCATCTACAAGACGCATCCATCTACAAGACATCTATATGTGCCCGAAGATCCGCACGCGACCCCTTGTAATCATGTCCTCGAAAAGATCTTGTTTGCTTTACAAAGACCATCTATAAGGCACCTGTAAGTAACATCATCTGGAAAACATCCCCTTTTAATCATATCTTCAAAAACATCGTGGGCCTCATCTAATTTGTTGGCTTTGCAGAATCCATCTATAAGACAGCTATATGTGACAACATCTGGAATGCAGCCCCTTGTAATCATGTCCCCAAAAAGAGCTGTTGCTTTATCCATCTTGCTTGCTTTACAAAGACCATCTATAAGGCAATTGTAAGTAAAAACATCTGGAAAACATCTGGCAGTTCCTTTGTTTCATACACCAATTGGCAGAAAACAAAGATGCATACTGCACATAGGCTATGACTTCTTATAGTAGATATTATCAATGTATGTACATCAGATCAATTCTGGTAGACACTAATTATGCATTTCAATAGCATTTAATCGAAGGATTTAGTTGCGCATTGACACAAACATAACATGAGGCAAAGATCATTTACCTCCACTAGGTAAACACTCTCATCAAAGTTAAAATCTAGAATGCCATTATTTGCTAGCACTAACGAAGTTGTTCAGGAGATGCCATGACAGAGCTTATCGTATACCAAGAAATGCTGGTGGCGATAAAAATGTCCGTGCATAAACTAAACCATGATGTGACAATAAGAAGTTCCATTATATTTTTGAACGTGAAGGTGAAAACAGAAGTATTTAAATCACCATGATCTTTCTTAAGTTTTAAATCTCACGTCTCACCACTGTTTTCATCATACAGGTGTTAACAAAGAAGCATGTCTACAAACGTTTTATTTGCTCTACGTAATATGAAGCTGCTTACGCGATCAGAACACTTTCAACAAATATATCCACAGTAATATGAAGCTGCTTTATGTGATCAGAACCCTGTCAATAAATATATCCACAGTTCAGCTTTCACTGAAACTGCCATTGTTTCTCCTGATTATGGTCAAATATTTACTTACTGTCATTTTAGCAAGCTACAGAAGCTCTTCAAGATTTCTATTTGTGCATAATGAGATGGCAAACGTAGAGATGGAAATTTTATGTGCAGTTCACAACTTCCAAAAGTAGTGGTTGCCTCATATTGTATTGCAGCTAACAGAAATTGATGCCTGTGGGCAACAATACAATCAGGCTACCAACTTTCATGCTTAGGAAGGCAGGAAAATAGAATCACTAGGAGGAGGCAAATCCACTGCACACTACAACAAAAAGCATTGTCTAGTTCTGTAATGCATATTCACTTCGAAAACATAAACATAGCTAAAACGTCAGATGCAAAAGCATGCCTTGTTCCTTGTCTGAAGACATCTTTTCATTATTGGCATGCAGGCAGCGCCTTGTAATTATGCCTTTCAAAAAAGCATGAGCTTTATCCACCTTGCCTCCTTGAGAAAACCATCTATGAGACAATTGTAAATACCAACATCAGGAAGACATCCTCAAGAACACCAATCACCTTAAAGCTGCCAATTCACTCACTTCAACCTCCAAAACAATCTGTCAAATAAATGTTTCTATGCTTTGCAGATCCATTTAAAAGCGAGCTGTAGGTGACAATATCTGGTACGCAGCCCCTAAAAAGAGCGGTTGCTTTATCCATCTTGCTTGCTTTACAAAGACCATTTACAAAAAAATTGCAGGTGACAACATCTGGAAGACATCCCCGTGTAATCATTCTTCAACAACACTAAACGCCACATACAAGACAGCTATATGTGACAACATTTGGTATGCAGCCCCTTGTAATAACATCCTCGAAAAGAGTGTGGGTATGCTTTCTTCACAAAGCCCATCTATAAGACAAGTGACAACATCTGGATAACATCACCTTCTAATCATGTTTTCAAAAACATTGTGGGCCTCATCTAGTTTGTTGGCTTTGCAGAGACTGTTTATAAGTGAGTCGTAGGTGACAACATTTGTTATGCAGCCCCTCGTAGTCAGGTCCTCAAAAGAGTAGTTGCTTTATCCATCTTGCTTGCTTTACAAAGACCATCTATGAGACAACTATAAGTAATAACATTTGGAAGACATCCCCTTGTGATCATATCTTCTAGTTTGTCATCTAGTTTGTTGGCTTTGCAGAGTCCATTTATAAGCGAGCTGTTGCAGGGTCCATTTATAAGCGAGCTGTAGGTGACAAAATTTGTTATGCAATGCCTTGTAGTCATGTCCTCAGAAAGCTCGGTTGCCTTATCCATCTTGCTTGCTTTACAAAGACCATCTATAAGGCAACTATAAGTAAAAACATTTGGAAGACCACCCCTTGTAATCATATCTTCACAACATTGTGGGCCTCATCTAGTTTGTAGGCTTTGCAGTCCATTTACAAGAGAGTCGTAGGTGACAACATTCGGCATGCAGCCCCTTGTAATCATGTCATAAAAAGAGCATGGGCTTTATCCATCTTGCTTGCTTTACAAAAGACCATCTATAAGGCAACTGTAAGTGACAACATCTGGAAAGCATCCCCTTTCAATCATATTTTTAAAAACATTTCTGGTTTATTGGCTTTGCAGAGTCCATTTATAAGCGAGTTGTAGGTGACACATCTGATAGGCAGGCCCTTGTAGTCATGTCTTCAAAAAGAGCAAAGCTTTATCCATTTTGTTTGCTTTACAAAGACCATCTACAAGAGAATTGTAGATGACAATATTTGGAAGACAAGCTCTTGTATCATATCTTCAACAGCACTAAACGCCTCAGCTACTTTGTTGGCTTTGCAGCATCCATCTACAAGACGCATCCATCTACAAGACATCTATATGTGCCAGCATCTGGTACGCAGCCCCTTGTAATCATGTCCTCGAAAAGGGCTTTATCCATCTTGTTTGCTTTACAAAGACCATCTATAAGGCACCTGTAAGTAACATCATCTGGAAAACATCCCCTTTTAATCATATCTTCAAAAACATCGTGGGCCTCATCTAATTTGTTGGCTTTGCAGAATCCATCTATAAGACAGCTATATGTGACAACATCTGGAATGCAGCCCCTTGTAATCATGTCCCCAAAAAGAGCTGTTGCTTTATCCATCTTGCTTGCTTTACAAAGACCATCTATAAGGCAATTGTAAGTAACAACATTTGGAAGACATCCCGTTGTAATCATATCTTCAACGACACTAAACGCCTCATCTAGTTTGTTGGCTTTGCAGAGTCCGTTTATAAGCGAGCTGTAGGTGACAACATTGGGTATGCAGCCACTTGTAACCATGTCCTTAAAAACAGCGGTTGCTTTATGTATCTTGTTCGCTTTACAAAGACCATCTATAAGGCAATTGTAAGTAACAACATCTGGAAGACATCCCCTTGTAATCATATCTTCAACAACACTTAACGCCTCCTCCAGTTTGTTGGCTTTGCAGAGTCCATTTATAAGTGAGCTGTAGGTGACAACATTGGGTATGCAGCCTCTTGTAACCATGTCCTCAAAAAGAGCGGTTGCTTTATGTATCTTGTTCGCTTTACAAAGACCATCTATAAGGCAACTGTAAGTAACAACATTTGGAAGACATCCCCTTGTAATCATATCTTCAACGACACTAAATGCCTCATCTAGTTTGTTGGCTTTGCAGAGTCCGTTTATAAGCGAGCTGTAGGTGACAACATCTGGAATGCAGCCCCTTGTAACCATGTCCTCAAAAAGAGCGGTTGCTTTATCCATCTTGCTTGCTTTACAAAGACCATCTATAAGGCAACTGTAAGTAACAACATTTGGAAGATGTCCCCTTGTAATCATATCTTCAACAACACTAAACGCCTCCTCCAGTTTGTTGGCTTTGCAGAGTCCGTTTATAAGCGAGCTGTAGGTGACAACATTGGGTATGCAGCCTCTTGTAACCATGTCCTCAAAAAGAGCGGTTGCTTTATGTATCTTGTTCGCTTTACAAAGACCATCTATAAGGCAACTGTAAGTAACAACATCTGGAAGACATCCCCTTGTAATCATATCTTCCACAACATTGTGGGCCTCATCTAGTTTGTTGGTTCTGCAGAGTCCATTTACAAGACAGTTGTAGGTGACAACATCTGGCGAGCATTCTCGTGCATGCATCTCATTAAGAAGAGCATAAGCCTGATCCATCATTTTGGCTTTTGAAAAGCCATTCATGATAGAAGTGTAGGTAACAACATCTGGTTGGTATCCTCGTGCGACCATCAAGTCCAGCAAACGGCAAGCTTTTCGAAGTTCATTTGCTCTACAGAGCCCATGGATTACTAGACTGTACGATTTCACATCAGCGCATCTTATCTTTTCCATTTCACCCAATAATGTATTGGCCCGATCCACGTTCCCCAACTTGCAGAGAGCTGTAATAACGGGGTTATACGTATGACAATCTGCATTGCACGCTACTTTGGACATTTCATCAAAATATTCAACAGCTTCCTTAAATCTCCTGGCCTTAACAAATAACTGGATGAGGCAATTATAGGAAAAGGTGTTGGGTGAAAACCCAGGTTTTGATCCAACCCACTTAAAGAAAAGCAACGCAGAATCACACCTTTCAGCCTTCATATTCTGCAACGTTTTTCCAACAACCTCAGGCGTTGGAAGTGGTCCCTCGTATTGTCTCAGTGCCTGTATTAACTCTTTGCCATGGCTTTTATGCAAAATATCATGCAGAAATTGGGAAACATTTCTTCTTGCCATCAATACAGATGGCCAGCAACAGATTATGTTTAATAGACCAAACAAGAAATGGGAGGTCGTGCCAGGGAAATTTTTAAAGGGCGACAAGTCCAACTCCAACTCTGTGAACATCAATTTTAATCAATACATGCTTGCAGCGTAAGATGTAGGTAAATTTCTAAAAATACCTCTGTATTAAAAATGCCCTTGTATTGAGCCCGATGCAAAAAAGGCTACTTTGGTTTCGCGCATCTTCAACAATTTCGACCGTCGTGCAAAGGAATCCAGCAGGAGGCATTGCTGCCCTAATTCCAATCCACAACAACAAGTAATCACATGGATGCATACTGCTTTACAAAACCTTAGTACGTTCTATTATCTTCCTTTATGATATCATTCTTTAATTCTTATTTAGGGGGCGTCTTGGTCTTCATTAGGAATATCTGAATTTTACTTTGGTTTCTTACGTTTCTTGCAGATAAATTATTCATTGTACATTCCAATCCTTAGTAGTAGCTTGCTCTGCTTCTTATATGACTGCATGGGATTTGTGGATTCAAATTCCATCTGAAGAATCATGTTGGTAAAAGTGTAATTGAACACTATTATCTAAATGCTTCATTATTATTTATTTGTTTTGTTGTTGAGAGGAAGGCATCACTAGTTCATGGCTTAATTATATTAATTCCTAATGTTCAACATCTAATGTGCTTATATGGTTCGTGTTATGTGTTATTCACTCCCTTGCATTTTCTAGTCTATGTAGCATCAAAGATAGTTTCTTGTGCAAAGGACTTTGGAAGCAAAGCAGCAACAACATGGAAAGCTCCACACTTGAGCCAAACAATCATGAGAGTACCCACTTGAATTCACTGCAAAGACATCTTCAATATTGTTCTAGGCTTATCATGGGTTCAATCCCCATAACATGTGTCCTCAAATGAATTTATAAATTCTCAAATGAAACTATTTGCTTATTCTAGTGTTTTCATGGTTATTATCTTATATCTATACAAGTGATTGTACTATGAGGGAGTGTACAAATTTTGAGCCATCCAATGAAGATTCTATAAAGATTCTCTTAGAGTCTTCAAGGCTTAGAAAAAAATTCCCAAGATTCTCGAAGATTCCACGAAGATTCCCTTATATTCCTCTACATTCTCTTGAGATTCTCATAGATTCTTTAAGATTCTCTTGAGTTTCCCTAGATTCTCAAAGAGTAACCCAAATTTCCTCTAGATTCTCCAAGATTCTATGTAGATTCTCCTAAATTCCCATAGATTCTATGAAGATTCCCCTGCAAAACACGTCCAATGTGAAAGATTCCACAAGATTCCACAACTATTCTTCTAGATTCTTAATATTCTACAAAGATTCCTCTAGATTCTCTAAGATTATATATAAATTTTATGTAGATTCCCCTAGATTCCTTTAGATATTATGTATATTCCCCTAGATTCCATTAGATCTAAGTACATTCCCCTAGATTCTCCAAGATTCCATTAAAGATCATGTAGATGCTCAAAGACTTTACGAAGATGCGCTTAGATTCTGCTAGATTTTCTAAGATTCTCTTAAGATTCCCATAGATTCCCTAATTCTGTTGAGATTCCTCTAGATTCCCCAAGTTTCTATGTAGATTCTCCCATATCCCCTTAGATTCTATGAAGGTCCTCTTAGATTCTTCAAGATTTTATGAAGATTCCTCTAGATTCTCAAAGGTTTTATAAAGATTCGCTTAGATTCTTAAAGATTCTCTTGTGATTCCCATAGATTCCTCAAGATTCTATAGAGATTCCTTTACATTCTTTAAGATGCTATGAAGATTCCCCTAGATTCTCTTAAATTCCCATAGATTCCATAAAATATCAAGATTCCAAGAAGATTCTTAGTATTCGATCATATTTGCTTCAACTACGATGAAACAATATCAAAGCACTACTCATTGGAAAGCTCTCGATGAGAGGAATCCAATGGCATAGGCCCCACCTTCATCCGACCCCTTTTCTGCAAGTTACGGGCCTTTTGAAGATAATTACAAAAAAGAAGCTTCCTCGAAATTCCTTTCATAAATGTTGGTGCCACCTCATTACTTTTTTATTAAATGAAGGCGCAATAGTGCAGGATTATATAGCTGGGGGCTTAAAAGGATCCTATTTAAAACATTGGTACAAACTATAGTTACTAGGAATCAAACAGCAGACCCCGTACACACTTTAGCTCAATGAGACCGGCCTATACCCACCGGAAATGGAAGCTCTATTCCAGACTATAACGTTTAACAGAGTCAAGTCACAATCCCTAAATAGATTGCCACACATAGTACTGGAATTCTCTAAGCGAGATGGTTGGTACCGAGATATGATGCACTGGGCCAGCGCATGGGGTATATCCGAGAGCAACCGGCTGGAAGACAAAGAGGCTACCCGCTCCTTATTGGAGCAAAATGCTTTAACGGCATCACAAGAAAGCACATTGCAACTATACAGGCTAAAAGTGAACCCTGGGCCAGACCACAAGAGCCAAAGTTATCTCAATTCCGACATGCCGCATTATTTAAAGCAACTGGTAGCAAGATACAGATTAAGCTCTCATAGGCTGGCAATCGAGACAGGAAGATAGCAGAAGATGCCATCAGAAGAAAGGTTATGCTAGAATTGCATGTTCCATGAAGTGGAAGACGAAAATCACGTGTTTACTATGTGCCCTGCGTACTCAGACATCCGCGTGCAATTCAACATACAAGCTAGAGACTTTTCTTCATTATTTGCTTCAGTGTCATCGTACATAGACTTAGGTTTTTTTATGAGAATGGTGGAACAACATCGTTTATTTTTGTTAAGTACAGTAAAGAGTTAAGATGTACGGGCTCCATGGCAAGATGGTGGTGGTGGTGGTGGTGGTGGTGGTGGTGGTGGTGGTGGTGGTGGTGGTGGTGGTGGTGGTGGTGGTGACAACGGCGGCGGCGGCGATGATGAATTGTCACATATGACTTGTCGCATCCAGTGTTATGAGGCTCATGCTTAATGGGCTTGCCTTCAGAAGGATCTGAATGATTATAGTTATTGAGGCTTTCAATCAGTATTTGTGTGTAACAATCACCTCTGTCTACCATGATCATGTGGAGCATACAACAAGCAATTATGATTCTGGACCAAGTTTTCTTGTTAGGCTTGTCTATTAAACAGCTGCTAAGAATTTTCAAGAAGAGGGAAGAGCTCCAGATTGAAGGAAAACTTGGTAGCAGGGAAGTGTGTATGCAGTATTCTCTGCTACCACCACAATCTTTTCATTTTTTCACTCTTGTCGCAAAAGTAAAACCCCATTCTAAAATTGGGAGATATCTAATAAATCGAGAACCGATTAGAGTCAAATACCCATCTAAAACAAAAGCTTGCATGAGTCTGATAAATATGGTGTACAAAATACCTAAAAGAGAGAGATCTTGCAGAAGAATAAGACTCGAATCAATTCTTTCAACCAGAGTTTACCCAAATAAGTCCCTTCCCTCAAATTTGCATTGACTCCTTCAACGGATCAAAAAGAGCAAGGCATCCCCGTAAAAGGGCATTATGGTAAATTCTAAATTGTATGAGGGGCATTTAAGTAAATATAGCGAAGTACACTTGCATTTTGTTGACCTGGGGCATTTTGCAAAATAGTCGAAATACTAGAGGCTTTTTGGTAAAATATGAAAATTGTAGGGGCATTTAGGTAATTCTCTCAAGTTATAAAGCTATCACCACAATCTCTTGAGAGCAATGGCAAACTGTTTCTCTACAAAAACCACACGCAAAGAGAAACATGCAAGTGTACAACACTCTAGTTCAGACAAAACCAATTCACAAATGTAATGGTAACTTGATAAATTCTAAAAAGATCTTTGAATCTAGCAGCATCTACTATCATCACATAATCTTCAAAAATGCACCAATGAATTGAGCGAGGTTTAATGTACAATTATCCATATCTATTTCCGATTAGAGTACCTCTAGAGAGATGTAATTCTTCTGACCACATTGATAAGAGACATTCTCTCTTGTTGTTCATCACCATTTTCAATATTAGAAAGCAGCAAGGAATTCATTTCATCATCCAAAGGGCATCGATGTCATCCAAGAGCTTCAATGCTATCGTCATAGCTTGGAACAGCAATGCTAGTAGAAGAATCCATTGTGCATCCATGAATTTGAATGGAACTGAATAGGAAAAGAGTAAAGAAAACCGGTAAGGTATTTGAATTGGAATGGTATCCCAATTAGGTTCCCAGTTTTGCTGACATGGAAAACTAGGGTTGGACCCTAATGGAGATGCACCCTAAGGGAGGGTAAACGTATCAGAATTTCTGAATTTGCCACAATTATCATCTCTATTCAAAGCAACCCAAATAACCTAGTGGCTTCTATAGGACAGCAATATAATAAATTTCCCTTGCAAACATCCGAGAATGTATAATAAGGTAAGCACCAAAATAAAAGAAAAGCGGAGAAAAAAAGGGGTATAATTATTTTGAAGGGCCAGTTAAATGGTCAAACATTGGAAACATTACATTCGCACCACTGGTGAGGGACAAAAACACGTGAACAATATACCCCTTACTATGAAATTATCAAATTATTTGGCCCAAATTATCCATTGAGAACTCCTTGTGAAAGGAATTATCTCATAGAAATGGATCATGATTTATGTTATGCTTTCATAAAGTCCCAACTCTGTGGGCTCCCCAAGCCTTGACTAGACAAGGTGAACTGCTGGCTTATTAAATGCTCATCGGCTCATTGCTCATCTCAGTGGCAAGTGTATACTTAATGACCAATGCTGGAAAAAGGTCAGTTTATTTAGCTGCAATAGCACTTCCTGCTAGCTCAGCAGCTATTCAAATTTTCCCAAAAGCAAACCATCAAGCTATTGGAATGCCCGCCAACAAAAGAATTCCAACTGTAGAAAGTGTTTTAACTCTCAATTAGCTGTCTCAATACGTAATGAAGGATTCCTCCATGTTCAAAATATGTCAATTCAACCTGCATTCAAAGAGTTGATTAAGAACACGTGCCAGTTTTTAGCTCTGCATTAAAGCAGGAATGTATTCCCTATTTTACCTGTGTATCGAATCTTAGAGTGCACGTGAATTCCTTGCCATCATCAGTCTTTACAAGCACATCTTGACCAGGTTTTATTTGTTTGATGTCCAAGGGCATATCTATTGTGTATTTTTCATAACCAGTGAGACCTAATGATTCTGCATCTTGCCCATCTTTATAGCAAAGTGGGATAATACCCATTCCCACTAAGTTACTCCTGTGTATCCGCTCAAAGCTCTTCGCAATAACAGCTTTAACACCCTGCAAGTCACAATAAGAAATTCTGGTAAGCTGACTGGATTGGAGAAATAGAGAACTACTAACTTCCTGTTAACTGGCAGAAAATTTTTTCGCTTCTTTCCTTTATTTACAAAGAAACAAAATGCATCCGTTTGGCCCTACCTGTAGGTATGGCCCTTTTGCAGCCCAATCTCTAGAGCTTCCACTACCATATTCAGCACCAGCAAGAATTATGAGGTCCCTGCCTTCCTCTTGGTATTTCTGAAACATTATCATGGTTAAGCAGACCTCCATTTAAAAACAAAATGGTAAGAAATTTAAGGATGTAGGACCTTTGCTGCGTCATAAACAGAATGTTTCTCTCCTGACGGGACATGAACTGTCTTAGGCCCAACTTCTCCTTTCAAAAACTTGTTAACAATACGTATATTAGCAAAAGTTCCTCTTGCCATAATTTCATCATTTCCTCGTCGACTGCCATATGAGTTGAAATCCTTCGGTTGTACACCTTTCTCCATGAGATACTTCGCTGCTGGACTTTCTTTATGGATACTGCCAGCAGGAGAAATGTGATCTGTGGTGATACTGTCACCGAAGTTCAGAAGTACATGGGCATCTTTAACACCATGGATGCCAGGAGGTTTCTTCGTCATTGTTTTGAAAAACGGAGGCTCATGAACATAGGTGGACGATGGATCCCAAGCATAAAGATCACCACCTGGAGCTGGCAATTCATTCCACATTTTATTTCCCTTGGTAATAGCTGCATAAGTAGATTTGAACATCTCAGGAAGAACAGAAGACTCCACCACCTATAACAAAGCAAGAGTTCAAGCCTAAGATAAATGTCACCACAAACAGATAACCATGTTAATAAACAGAAGACTCCATGTTAATAAACTCTGAATGACTTAGTTCCAGACAAATAAGTAATATTAGTTAATGCAAACAAAAAAAGAAGGCAGTTGCCATTCTTTGTCATGTACCTTAGCAACTTCTTCTGAAGTGGGCCAGATCTCCCTTAAAAACACTGGTTTGCCATCCTTGCTGATGCCTATAGGCTCCTTTTCAAAGTCAATGTTCACCTGCCATATCATACAAAGTTAAATCAATACGCATATACACAATTTCTGTTCCTGATCTTAAAATCTGAGGCAAGAATGTGACACAAAAAACTACATTACATATAGAAAAAAAAGATAAAGATAGGGATAGGAAAAGAACGTGCAAATGCAGAGCTAGGCAAGCACATTGATGAACTACAGCCAAGCAAAAAATTACCGTTCCAGCTAGAGCGTAAGCCACAACTAGTGGAGGAGATGCAAGATAGTTTGCCCGGGTTAGAGGATGAACACGGCCCTCAAAGTTTCTGTTTCCTGACAAGACAGCAGCAACCACTAGATCTGTACATTCATGAAAACATATCTACATGGTTAGACAATAGATGATGGAAGCACAACTACAGGTTTAGATTTTAAAATAAGTGCAATGTAATCACCATTGTCCGCGATTGTTGTAGCAACTGATTCCTGTAGTTCACCAGAATTTCCTATGCATGTTGTGCAACCATATCCAACAAGGCTAAACCCTTGCATTTCCAAGTATTTCATCAAGCCACTGCATTATATGTCATGTACTGCAATAAGGGCATACATATTTTATGTGCACACACAGGTAATGAACTACGTACCTCTCATTAAGATACTTGGTAACAACTCCTGATCCGGGAGCAAGACTTGTCTTTATCCAAGGCTTAACCTGCAAATCATAAGCCGCTTAGTCACATACTCCATCGACCAATATATTTCCTTCTAGAAGGAAAGGCTCGAACCATAATGCCCAATTCGGCCGCCCTTTTGGCAACAAGGCCCGCTCCAAGCATAACACTTGGATTTGATGTGTTTGTGCAGCTTGTGATTGCCGCAATCACAACATCACCATGTGTCATTTCTGCAGGTTTTCCCTCAAAAGCAAACTTTGAGATTGTCCGTTGTGCTTCCTTTGGG
Organism: Isoetes taiwanensis; assembly: GCA_021234155.1. Taxonomy (NCBI): domain Eukaryota; kingdom Viridiplantae; phylum Streptophyta; class Lycopodiopsida; order Isoetales; family Isoetaceae; genus Isoetes; species Isoetes taiwanensis. Next base: position 5,174,977 of record JAJEKV010000020.1, on the reverse strand, counting down.
ATGCCAAAACCCTAGAAACGCATGATTCCATGATTATAAAGTTAGAGATCCATAACATAAAGTTAGAAACGTACATTAAAGGAATGCTGTATTACCTTGAATCCGACTTTATTGTTTAAACAGGCAGCCCAGTCTTCTTTCATGTGAGTCAAAGCAACTCGATCGTGCGGCCTGTCAATGCAAGAACAGTCTGAGCAACCACAATTGGAGAGGACAAATTGAAATAGCCAAAAATCTTAACATACACCTTTTGGGACCAGAGACACAAGGGACCACCGCGTCCAGGTCAAGTTCTAGATAAGAAGAGTAAACTTTCTCTGTCTGTGGCTGCAAATTTTAAAAGTAACATTCAACCGAGAGATATTACCAACAATCAATCCAGATACAACTATCAATCTATAGCAGCTTACTTCATTATAGTCTATGAACATATTATTTGCTCTCAAATAAGCCTCGATCATTTTAACCTGCAAAAGGAGTGAGATCAAGAATCTTTCAAAAAATACACAATCCACAAGCTAGAGCAAAAAATAATCATACTTTTTCTATGTCACGGCCAGTTATATTCAAATAGTCAAGGGAGACGTGGTCAATAGGAAAAAATCCCATGGTGGCTCCATATTCTGGTGACATGTTCGCAATTGTTGCACGGTCTGCCAATGAGAGCGCCTGCATTCCTTTCCCTGCCAAACGAGATAAATTCATGCACCATGTTAAACACTTTTTTCTAAATTAAGTATTCGTCGCCAAAACAGCATGTTTTAAACATCACAAAGAACCAATACATTAGCTTCTCAAAGCCTGCATTTGGTAGTGTAAAATCAGTACTATACTTACAAACAGCTGCATTCAAAGAAGCAGACTGATTAGCAAAATAGAAGGAACTATTGATAGAGTTTGCCATGGGTGATGAAATGAGCTCAGACACAAAATGGGGCCAAATGAGGCAGGATTACAAATGAGGATATCCCATGCAACAATTTATAATGATTTGCCCGATGGAATATCGCACTGAAAAAAGTACGCATTGCTAGTACTTAGCCCATATGATCCTTGTACTTGAAACAAATATTTCTATCCAGCATTAAGACATAACATTTCCACAGTTAAGATGTCGTACCATAAAACTCCACAAATTTCCCAACCACGCCATGCTTTCTTAGCATCTGTGTTACAGTAAGTACTAGATCTGTAGCTGTTACTCCTGTACGTAATTTCCCATCTAATTTGAACCCGACAACTTGTGGAAGAACCATACTCATAGGCTGGACAAATTAAAAAAGCGCCTTGAATTACCATTTCCCAATTCATTGAACACAAATAAGGATGGGAATTCCTAATCATGATGAAGAATGAATTACCTGGCCAAGCATGGCAGCTTCTGCCTCAATACCTCCAACTCCCCATCCTGCAACTCCGAGCCCGTCTATCATTGTAGTGTGGGAATCCGTTCCAACAACACTATCAGGATAGAGAAACCCATCTTTATTAAACACTACTCGGGCCAAGTACTCGAGATTTACCTGCATAGGTTACATTTTCCACATTCTAAGTGGTAGTTTAAAAATCAGGAAAACACAAAGATACTTATATACAATATAGAACGAGATGCAAAAAAGAGTCATGTACATATACCTGGTGAACAATACCAGAACCAGCAGGAACAACAAGCATATTCTCAAATGCAGATGCACCCCACTTTAAAAAGGCAAATCGCTCCTTGTTACGGTTATACTCAAATTGCATATTGGCTTCAAGTGCATTACTTGTCCGGGCAACATCAACCTGAACAGAATGATCAATAACAAGGTCGACAGGCACCTGCAAAAAAGGATTTGAGAAAATATCCAAAATAAGAAAGAGTAAATGAACATGAAGGGAGAAAAAGCAGCATAATTCCTAACCAATGGGTTTATCTTTTTCGGATCACCTCCCAAACGCTTGATAGCATCACGCATTGCTGCCAAGTCTACGATGGCAGGAACTCCAGTAAAATCCTAGCAAAATCAAGAAGAAAAATGAGCAAGAAACAAAAAAGTCTCTAAATAGTATTTCATTCACCATGTTCTGCACAAAGGAACCAACCTGCAAGATGACACGTGCAGGCTTGAACGGAATCTCAACCTGCTGTGGAGCAGTGTTTTCCCAGTCAATGACTTTTTCAACATCCTGCTTTGTGACCTGAAATCCGTCACAATTACGTATTGCAGCTTCCAGAAGAATTTTAATGGAGTAAGGTAATTTGTCTGTTATAAACTACATACGTCAGAAAAAACTTCAAAAACAAGCGGGTCAATAATGAGACTAGGCCAACTCACCAACGCGGGGATCCTTCAGTAAAGGTAAGCTATAAAACTTTCCGTACGACCCACCATCAGGTTTTGATAACGACGTAACAAGGTTCTCATAAGGGTTCTTTGCAGCTGCCATGTACACCAGATAGTCAAAGCCAGATAGAAAGATTATATTAACGTCTACGAGAGACCGCTTGGGTCTATGAGACCAAATATACATCAATCATGTCCAGCTAGGGGCGCATTTGCAGCCACCTAGAGATATTGCAAAAAAAAGGAAAAAGAAAACTAAAACAACGAGATTAAGAAACTTTTGTCTTCTTGGCCACGGGCTCAAAGTATAAAGTAATGTCAGACTTGTTTTCTCTTTTGAAGGACTGCTTATGTTTATCCTTTACCGTCCGCTTTCTTCTTCTCGACACTTTCATGGTTACTCCTTTTGAGATTGGATGAGATGGTCCGGGAAGAGAACCTGCCTTCCGTTTATTATCATTATCACCTCCAATGAGAAAGAAAGTGATTAGTCTTTGCGTAGGATCGTTTTCATGTCCCGCTCTTCCCCCAGCTTGCTCCTTTAATATATTTCTTCTATGCACAGTCATTTGGTGAAGAAAAAGAGCTATACATTTCTGATCCTCATAGGCGATCAGTTTGGAGAGGGAGGTAGGTTCCCGAAATAGGCAATGGAATAGCAAAAGGCGTCTTCCTTTCTCAAACATTAATAATCAATGGCAAGAGCCTTTTGCAAATTTGCCTAGAGAGCGTGGTATGAAGTGAGAACGGAAGCAGATCTGATGCATACAATCTTCGTTCAGCCTCTGGATAAGGAGATGGAACACAGATAGATGGAGGTAGATGCTAACCAAAAATGTCTCATAATAAGCACAAGCTTAAAATACCCATTCAGTCCACTATTCGCCTACTACTTCTGAAGTCCAGCGTTTTTGCACAATTGACCTCCTTAAATTTTCATACATCAAACTTAATGCTTGATATCATCAACGATTTCGAAAAAATAAAAAAATAATAGCACGCCTTACATAGCTTGACTGCAAGGTGTAATTTGAAAGCATTGAAAGCTGGTGCTTCATTTGATGTTATCATCATGGGAAAATTAATTGAGGCACTGGATTTCAAATTACCAATAACATCAAATGAAGCACACATTTCAACTTACAACTTGCAAAGGAGTAATTCAGCATTTAGGAGATGAACCAATTTCATCAGCATTGCACAGCTAAGAATTCGTCATTGGCCCTAATAAATACATTCAAGATCACTTTACCCATAGACAATAAACTTACTGTTGTTAGAAAACCTCTGCTGTGATGTCATTGTTGCTGATGGCAAGATCCTTCCAAGAAGAACAGGGTTGGAGCCTATCGACCTCGGGCCGAAACTCAAAAATCTCGAACTACACTTATCCCAACCAACCCTTCCACTCTTCCTGACAAGCCTAAAATCCTTCCCAGCTCCACAAATACCACTGCTACCAATACGAGGCGCTCCTAAAGAAGTAGAATAATTCCTCAAAACTGCAGCAGATTTACACAATCCAGCTTCTTCAACCTGTGGGATCCGATGGCGCAGAGCCGTCCTAAGGACGGCCTTTTGAAGGGAAGAACTACGGGAGGCCATTCTGAGCAATCCAGGGCAGAAATTGAAGGATGAAGCAGGATTACGATGTGGGCGATGAGCCCAAATGGACCAAAATGACAGTCACCGCTGCAACAAGCTTTTGAGGCTTAAGCAGAGATTAAAAGGCATGGGAAGGTTAAAAAAAAGCAGTCGGAGAATTGGGTTCCAGGCAACGGTATCGGGATTGGCGGCGCCGCGGAGGCGCCGCCCGGAGGTGGGGCTATGGTTAGGACGTGTGGCACCTATAAAAGGTCAGAATCTTTCCCTCTTATATTACAGAACTAGATTCCCTCACAAATGTCCAATCTAATGCTTGCCTCATGTTGCCCACATGAATTCATATTCTATTCATATTCTACTCCTGCTAAAAAATCTATTCTATTCTATTCTATTCTATTCTATTCTATTCTACTCCTTCTATCCACCTCGATCTGTCAACCCAGTTGCATCTTCCACTATTTCTACAACTCTATTCTACATCAAACTCCTGTAGATTTCACCCCTCCATCATTGAATATTCTAAAAGAAAAATGCAGTATTTGTTTCCATCTAGGTCATCATGGGTCCCATGGCTATTGATTTTCGTATACAAAAACTATAGTTCATGCAACATGAAAACAGCGATTTTGCGGGGTGAAAAAGGCAAGAATGCTAGGGGAAAGCGCAGAATGTCGGGTGAAATCTATGTTGCACAGAAGAATGCACAGTAAAAAGCTCGGCTGTCCATGACAAAAAATGCGTCCAACATTTTTTAAAAGAAAATGTGCGACGTGTCAATGCGTGACTGGCAGACATGGCAAAATTGCGCCTACCCTGTTTTTACGTGGATGTTAAAAATCTAATATATTCTATTACAAAAGACAAAAAAAAATCAACTTCATCTGGCATGCCTGGATCGTGTTGGGTCTTACATAACCAACAAAATGCACATTAAAGATACTTCGAGTTCGTGTAGACTTCACTAAATAGCTCAGTAAACAAAATGCAAAGTTGCATAAAGAAGAATATGCAATGGAAGAGAAGAAGATGAATACAAAAGTGGGACATGCTTTCTTAATTGACTTGGTACTAAAATTAGAGAAAATATAGTCTCTATTATAATATTCAAGAGACGGCAACTTCTCATGTTTCTTGTCCAATATCACATTAAATAATGGCTTATCCTCTGGAAGAAATTTAGCATAGCAGCGGCCTTACCTTTTAACGGGCTCAATTATAGAAGGAATGCAAAATCTAGCTTAGTGTCAATTTTTGCAAAGTCCAGTCTAGTGTCAGTTCAAAACATAGAAATGCAAAGACTTATAGATGGTATGTGTCAGGAGATAGATGATATGTTGTCTCCATGGATTTATGATTTAGAAACAAGTCATGCGCATGTGAAGCTAATTGGCTCTGTGCATCCTATCTCTAACCAATGTCATACAACCCTTTAAATTTCAATACTAAATTTAGATTCACGCTTTCAAAAACCAACATGTCATCAACCATATATGCATGTGATATTTATTTTTGCTTTGGTATCCCATTGAGAAATTAGAAAAATAAAAAAGAAAAACTCATGAGGCCTCATGGTATCAACAAAGAAAGACGTATAAGGGATTGGCAAACCCTAAGGTAATCAATAACGCTTAAATTTTTTATTTCTATTTTTTGAAGGACGAAGGCTATATTTAAGAATAAAAATCAAGACATATCATCGATTGACAAAGACGTTAATGAATCTAGCTTCTTTGCATCAAAATGACATGGCCCAATTTGTTAAAATAGAAAACCTTTTAACCGCTCCCCTATCAAGCAAAAAAAACAAGGTGCTACGCACGAGGGGTTGCCCTCCAGTGCCGCGAAAGTGTGTTTTCATGGTTTCTATTTCATCATTTCGTGTCGGGCCCTTTTTGTTTGTTCATAGGGTGTCTTTTTCTTAGGGCAGGAGTTTTGTTTATGAAGCTATGAAGGTCAATTTATAGAACTTCGGGAGGAAAGAATAATACTTCAAAGTAATTTACATAATTGATATTGTGCAACGAATATGATTTACGAGTACTTGAGATATAGAACGGGCACAGTGAACAAAGTGTTGCACTATGATTTAAGATGCATAAAAGCAAGTTACGATAAATTTAGGCGTTGACATTGTTATTAGTTTTTACGCGACGTTCTTGCATTTCACCTCACGTTCCTCATAATGACAACCTTATTGGTTACTTAGTTGATGAATTATCTTCCGTAAATTTATCAAACAAACCTGGCACAAAGTGCACAAAGTGCATGACCACAGACAAAAGCTACAGCCATAATGAGTGTCAAATGCAAACAGTAGGCTCTGAAGAAAAATCTGAAAGGCAAAAGCGAGAAGATTGCACATTTGAGAAGAGTGATTTGTGCAATGCAGTGAAAGTGAAAGATTGCCTATTTGAGAATATACCTCATAATATCCTTGGGTCTGCAATCTAGGATGTGATTATAGCCTCTATTAATACCTGCTTTGCAGGATAATGATTTTGCAACTGTAATTCCTGCAATTCTAACCTTATTGATTTGTACAAATACTATGTAGAACATAGAATAATAAAATCATAAGCCAATGTAGTCAATGTTGATTTGCTGTACATTTGGAAAAGTTTAAGAAATCCCAGGTTAATCAATTTATATTGAATGGACATACCAGTATGCGCCATGACAACGAGTTGATCTTCTACTGCAATGCTCATTGCGCGGACCATTAACCTTGAGAGTTAGCCAGAATCCAACCTAGGTTGTAGAAGCATCTGTCTAAAGCTCGTGTTTTCTTTTATAGGAGGACTTTCAACATATAGTTTTATGTTTTACCTCAAGCATTTGATCTAAGAGGTCTAAAGCTTCGAATGGGCAAGAAGCCGATGAGTGCTTGTCGGGTGCAGAAGAGCCAGAACCCTTAACGGGCCTATGTTTATCTTTTCTTTGTACTGATTTTCAACGGATAGAACATTTATCAAGACCGAAGCTGAAGCTTGAGCTCCAATTCAAGTGTAGGCAAGCCGAGCTGAGTTGCGTGAATTGGGCTCTCGTCAATTCCTTGAAATAACAGGACAACCACGGCGGTGCCAGTTAGCCAGTTTGCACACTGGCCGCCCAGCAACACTGGCGGCCGCCAGTTTACAAGCAACAATAAGTTTGGAGCAGTTCCTCGCATATCCTAGTCATATTCCAGCATATACTTAGGATATGCCAAAAACTCACATGAGCAAGGGTTTGCCCCCTAGGGGCAACCCAAAAAGAAGCATTGTTACATGGTTCTACATTGTCAAGTCTATAGCCACAACCAAGTTAATTGAAATTTAATTTAATCTGCAGTCTGATCTAAATTGTTTATTCCAGAGGTGTGGGCATGAGTCGGGGCCGTTGACGGGTCGATAGGGGTATCCAGTATCACCGGTGCTTGTTCAGAAGGTGCAATCCCACACATTTTGCACCTGCACAAGATGGAGCATAAATACGTCCCCTCCTCTTCACTCCACAATTCAGATCTGCCTCTTCTCCTTCCAGATCTATTGCAATTTGTGGAGGATTCATCGCTTCACTTCCAGATCTACTGCAATTTGTGGAGGATTCATCGCTTCAACTTGTGGGTTGTTGATTCCACTGTAAATATCTAGCCTGTGGCAGCACAAAATATGCAAGTTCCCAATCCATAAGTAGCCATCAATATGCAGCTTAGGCATGTGCCACGATGCCATGAATCCAAGCCCTATTGTTGAGACTTGTGCTTTTATATATGAATGTGCACAATATGGTAGAGTTCCTCCATTTTACAACCCGCATACTTGATAAAGAGCAAGATGTCCAGCCTCCATGAAACATAATGAACAATACATCGGGCAGACAGAAAGAAGGAACTTAGCATAGTGTTAATAATTTCTACAACTGTCATGATTTAAGATATATCTTGTAAAGCAAAGCGGCAAAGAAATGGGAACCCATTTCAGAAGAGGAACCAAAGGAAGAAATTTTTTTAGAAGAAATTTCTGCCCAAAGGAAAGAAAGATAAATCATCCAAGCCCTAGAGAGATAATACAGATGTAAGCAGAAACGGGTTCAGAAATGCAAAAGATTTTGACTTCGGGCATCAGCAGCGCTCAAATCCGTTCAATAAGATAGCATCAAGTCTCAGAGTGTTCGACATGGGTTTTCCACTTGTTCTTCAGGGCTAGAGCAGCAATGCAGTGCCCCTTTGTGGCAATGAAGAAATATGGCCCCTGTTTCAGGTAGATTCTAGCAGGCTCAAGATGAATAGAAGTGCCAGAGTCGGATCTGCAACTGCCATCGCCATGGCTGCAGCTGTGCAAGAATCTATTCCTGAACAACCAGTTAGCCGGTTTCCAAAGTGATTGCCCAATAACAGCAGCCACCACCAGTTTACACCCTATAGTAAGTTTGGAGCAGTCATTGGCATATTCTTGGCCTATACTAGCATATACCTAGAATATACCATAAGCCCACATCTACAAGGGCTTGCCCCCCTAGGGGCAACCCAAAAAAAAACAAAGTAGCAAACTTAACAAATTATATATCTCAACCTATTGACATATTGAATCCTAGTTTCAACTTTGCATATAATTGCTTTACAAAATAAGTCCAACAACATGACATCACTTAACATCAAATGGCAATAACATTAGAAGCTAACATGTTATGCTTTCCACGAAATTTGCTTTAGAAATCTTATTGGGGAGGGGGGAGATCTTTGTTTTAAATTGAGCTAAAATCGTTGTTTGTTTTCACGTGCAACTTAGCTAAAGTCCATGTTAAGGATCAACTTTAGAGCATGCTTAATGTTTTTATTGAGATTCTTTCTGACAAATTCAGCGAGAGTGCTAATTCAATGAATATGTTACAATTCAAGGGGCATTAGCTGGTTATAGTCCTTGAAGTGTTGTGAAGTAATGCTGTAAGCAGGCACTCTGCACATATTTGTGATAGCCCATTGCAATACAAAGTTGTTAAAACCACCCAAATTATATAAAAATCTGAAGAGGTGCATGCAAATGCTTGATCAACATTACTTTGAATCACGCATCCTAGGGCCCCCATCTAGGCCACCACTGCCTCCATAAAGTTTTATTATGCATGCAACATCCCAAAGAGGCGGCAAATAAGAAGTATCTTACTGATCTTCCAAATTTAACATTAGTAAAATAACTCATGTACCAATGAAACAAGGTAAACCAAATAGAGGTATTCTATATAAATATATTTATCAATGGCCAACCGAAGCCTTGGCTTGGCCACCTTCCAGGTTAATAGCAAGGATAATTCTTCAAAGGTCGGACAAAATTACTGGCCAAAAGAGCCAAATTGGGCAAGAATCCTGGTCCATTCAGTGCTGCAGGATGGCAGTTTGTGGTCTTGAGTTGCACAGAATAGTGGTTCCCCTTTATTTTGTATAATTGCTACGAATATGCTAGAATAGCCTACCCATTTATGTCACACAACCTTTACTTTCCTTTTCATCTGTGCCTTGAATTTGAACTTCAGAGCAAGCGTAGCAATTGTATTCACAAAATTCCCCACATCCATCACAATAAACAACAAACCACAGGCCACCATCTGCCACAGAAGAACATTTGTCAACATCATAAAAGAAGCACACGTATGGCAACAAATCTTTGTCACTCACCGCCATTATTCGAAACTTCCTCCATATAAGCTTTGTTCTCGATAAGCAACAACAATAAAAAGCCCGAAATGCCTAGAAAGCAGGTTGAGAACTGTCATACTCATGCAAGAAAACTGTGAACAGATACATGTCGCAGTAAATCATATATGATGAAATCTTCTCATGAAACCAAAGCAAAATCTTCCTATGTAAAACCATGGAAACACACCCAACATATATACGCATGTGCACATAACACACAAGCGCGCGCACACACACATAAAAGTATTAAGGATAGAGCAGTTAAAGTCTACCTGCATAACAAAAAGAACAGGATAAAGCAGCAAGGGCAGACCTTTAACTTCTGTTGTTTCACCCCATACCACATCCATCCTCCCAGCCTGAGATGGCCAAAATGACTTCTTAGTTAATCTTCAGGATAAGAGAAAAACTCAACGACATGTTAATTGATAGTTCTAAAAAACTACTGTAATATAGCCATAAGTACTACCATAATAGCAAATTACAAGCGAACCTAACGAATGGTTTGTTAGACAATTAGTATTGAATAGCAAAGGTTCAAGATAGAATTGCAGAGATAATGGATACTGGAATATGATATTGGTTATGTTCGTTTTTCGTTTACACCTTTCAAGCACAAAGGATAGCAAGCAAAAGCTGAGGACTGAAATCTAGCAGCGCAGATTTAAAGCTTCCGCATTTGCTGCTACAATTTTGAATATGTGCAAGCCATATTAAGTGATATGGACTTTAAAAGATAAAATTAAAATCAACTGAGATATGTAAAACATATGAAGAGAACTTGGCTAATAGCTAGATTGCACAACTTGGAGGAATCCAGAACACGAGCACATAGGGACCAGCACTCATTACTTTAACTAATTGTGACTCCATTAAAATATGGCCAACTCTATAGACAGAAGGAGGTATTTATATTAAAAAAATACAACCTTCCCTAGTGCAATTCGAGTATAGAGACGTTGTCTTTGATAGTGATTTTGGAGCAGCATAGTGAGTCCTTGCATTCTAGCCCATATCAGGAACAGTCGCACGCCCAACTAGAATAATCCAAAACAATAAAAGGCACTCATGTAACTTCTGCTCTGTAAGAACAGTTTGAAATCTCATCTAATTACCTGTTTGCGCCCACAACTAGGCTGGCCTTGAATGCCCCACCATTGCACCTGTAGCAGACTCGACAGAATTGGCTATGGTGGGTGCTACCGGAAGCATAATGGCTCTTCTGGATTCAGAGACTCGGCATAACCATTTCTACAGCCAAAAGTATGTGCCCCAAGCGCCGCAGCGCCATAGCCAGAGCTGCTGGTGGAAGGATCTTAAGAACTGGGCAGTAGGAGACCGGCGGCAAAGAAATGGGAACCTATTTCAGAAGAGGAACCAAGAAATGGGAACTCATTTCAGAAGAGAACCGTAAAAATTAGGTGGGCCATTTTCTGCCCCATTTCAGAAGAGAACCAAAAAGCAAAGAGGGGTTTTTTTTTTTGAAGAAATTTCTGCCCAAAGGAAAGAAAGATAAATCATCCAAGCCCCAGGCTAGAGGTAATACAGATGTAAGCATAGATGGGTTCAGAAATGCTAAAGATTTTGACTTCTGGCATCAGCAGAGCTCAAATCCGTCCAATAAGACGGCGGTCAAGTCTCAGAGTGTTCGAAATGGGTTTTCCACTGGTTCTTCAGCGCTAGAGTAGCAAAGCAGTGCCCCTTTGTGGCAACGAAGAAATATGGCCCCTGTTTCAAGTAGATTCTAGCAGGCTCAATATGAACAGAAGTGCCAGAGTCGGATCTGCAACTGCCATCGCCATGGCTGCAGCTGTGCAAGAATCTATACCTGGACAACCGGTTAGCCGGTTTCCAAGCGGGCTGCCCAACAATAGCGGCCACCGCCAATTTACACCCTATAGGAAGTTTTTAGCAGTCATTGGCATATTCTTGGTATATATTAGCATATACCTAGTATATGCCATAAACCCACATTAACAAGGGCTTGCCCCCCTTTTGGAATTTGTATCTAATATTTCCCCTTCGCCCTACTCCCTCTCTCTAGCGCCCTCACACCCCTTGCATAGACCCCCTTGATTTGCCCCTTTCTGGCTTTCTCTCTCTAGGGTTTACAATCTCTCTCTAGACCCAAAACCCCCAAACCCCCAAAAGGTGCTCTGCCCGCCTTTTTGAGTCCCCGAATAAGATTCTAAGCACCCTTTAGGCAGCCAACGACCCCTTAAACTTTGGCACCCCCAAAACCCCAAACCCCCAAAGGTGCTCTCCGCCTCTCTGAGTCCCCAAATTGGATTCTAAGCACCCTTTAAGCAACGAGAGACCCCTCAAGCTTTGGAACCCCAAAACCCCCACACCCCCCCAAAAGGTGCTCACTGCCCGCGTTTTGAGTCCCCAAATTAGATTCTAAGCATCCTATCCGCGCCGAGACCCCTCAAACTTTGAAAGTCATGGCCACAGAAGATGGGCCAGCCTGGGAAACCCAAGGCGAGGGGCCGCCGCACAAACGGTCCCGATCAGCCATCATGGACAGGGGAGAGTCATCCTCCATGAAGAAGGAGGCTCTGGCTAAGGCTAAGGCCCCCAAATGGCCCGGCCACCGGCAGAAGGGATTGATTGCTCGGACCACATAGGAACTCCGCCTCTAAGCAGAGAATTGGAGCCATGTCAAAGCGGGGAGTGGAGGCTAACAAAGGTTCGTGATTGAGGCTAACGGTGCCCGCGGCCGGGCATGACAAAGGAGATGGAGTCCTTGGCATCCCATGGGCTCAAAAAGGCAAATGGTGGTCGAAAGAACCGCATCACAGTCTCGAGACCCGCGCATGCATGGAAGATGGCCTTGGCCCGGGCTCGAAAGCGCAATGAAGCCCGGCGGGAGGTCGGTGACATGCGGGCCTCCGCCTAGACTCGTGTTCATCACTCTACACCCGCAACAGAGGCACGCAGCATGTGAGCTTGTCGTGGTCGAGGCATTCGCCACCGGGGGGTGCCGCAGGATTGGTTCGGCGGGATGCACATTTTCCGGCGGCCACACTCTGGCTGCGCAGACCCGCAGCCCCAACCAAGAATCCACGTAGCCCTCGCTTACGCTTCTCCTACCACGGCCTCCCCTTCTCCTGCTCCTACTCCTGCTCCCTCAGGACACATGCCCTCTCAGCCACATGCTGCCTCCGCTCCATCTACTTCTCACTCAGCCTCTGCTTCCCGTCCTCCCCCCGCGACCCAGGCTGCGCATACCATCCCTGCTGACAAATAGGAATTGTGCCTCCGGGTGGTCTCATGGAATTGTCGAGGCTTCCCTAATAGGGCACACTATGCCAGGTTGGTTACATCTAACAAAAAGTTACATGTGATGATGAAGATGGCTTCGGTGGGGCTACTAGCATCATACCTCCCGGAGGAAATAGACATGCGAACTCAGGTGTGTCCTTTACCACTACATCAAAATGTACAAATATATAATATACCAGGCAGAGCTCTATGATTGGGGCCATCAGTCACATCCGCTCCTAATCGGTCGAGCATGTCCTTCCAGCGGGTCGAGGGTTTGGGGCCCTGGTGGGCCTCTTGGCGACACGGAATGACTTGGAGCAGTGCGAGAGGCATTTTGGCACGGGCATTTGGGGTGAAACCTTCAGTCCCCTATCAGATTCTACTGCATGAAACTGGATTCTTGCCGCTTCAGCGGGCAGCCCTTGATAGACACATCGTCTATTTTCAGAAAGTGGTTACTATGGGTGATGCTCGGCTCCCTTTTACTTTTCTTACACCGTGGCAATGGGTCCGGCAATGCTTAGGGCCTGTTGGAGGGGTAAGAGAGATCGGTGGTTCGCCCAGATGGAACGTCGGCAGAGCACGGATGCGTCGCAGTGGACACAACGACCGATCGTGACGGCTGGCGGGAGTACCTAGACGCTTGTTTCCTTGGCAAGCTCGGGACCCCGGCTCTAGAGCAGGTCAAAAGCGGCCCATTACAAGGAGCACATCAACCCGTGTTGGCGGGGCCGCAGCTCTACCAAGGCTCCCAAATTTAGCCCCCAAAAGGACTCATTGCCTCCATTCGCCACGGTGCCCACCATCTTCGCGCGCGAGGCAGGCGGTGGATTGGGGAGCTCGCCCGGACGGGGATCCGTCGCTGTCTGTCAAGCGGGTGCCATTGAGGATGAGTCTCACACTTTCGAGTTGCCGGTGTTGGTCAGATCCGGGCGGATCACGCTCCCTTTAGTGCGGCCGGACTTGCCCTTACATTTGCGATGAACACACCGTCGGTATGTGCCTTGGGGTCGTTACATTAGAGGTACTTGGACTCGCGAGGTCACCTTTGCCCCCGGCTGCTGTTGATTAGGCACTACGGGTGCGGTGCATGACTGTATATATTTGGGTGTTTCTGCATTTTATATGTTAGGGCCGGTTTGTGTCAAGAAGTGATTCTTTGCCAATGTTTTTCCCTCGAAAACCCTTCAAGGGGTTTTTAATCCGGGCGATGTCATCCGCTTGTCGCATTTTTTGTACTGGGTCCCATAGACCGATTGGTCTCCGTGGACGATAAAAGTACCTTCCTTCCTTCCTTCCCTAGGGGCAACCCAAAAAAATGGAACTTCAAAAAAGAATTGAACTAATGTTCCTTCTTTTATGTCCAACTTGGACAAACCAAACACCGGTCAATAGATAGGTTTTTCATTCATCACAACAACAGTATACATTGGGTTTAAAATGTTGACTTGAGTGGGGTAGCCGACCCAGGTACAATATCGGACTACCCCTATAGATAATGACAATAATAGCCTGATAGGGCTAGGTAAAAAGTGAGAAAAGTGGTGACAACTTCTCATCGGGACAAAAATCCCTCTCTTTTGGGTTTTTGAGGAAGGCCCTAATGAGAAATGACCGCTAATGGTGTCAGGTATTGCCTGTAGTGCCTGTCTGAAAAAGAAGATTTAACCGGTATTGGGTGAAGAATCCTCGTGTATTTTGATTAGCCGAAGATCTGAAAACAAAAAACCACAAATATAAGCGCCCGTAAGTTTCACTAGTGACAACAACATGTAGATGTCTTGAAATCTAACTGTGAAGTTGGTTACGCGCATTCTATAATCAATGCCAATGACAATGTGTCGAAGTTGCTTGGTTAGCACCTGTGGCCACCCTTGTTTTGGACGATATCATGTGTGATTCCACTGTTTGCAGTGTAAAGTTCCACATATATGGTACTGCAGGTCTAGACACATGGTGACTATTTTAGTCCAGCTCTTATAATTCCCAGGGGACCTCCTTGGACATTTGCAATAGTCATTATAGTTATACACGTGTGCGAGTATTTCATTATTGGAATTATACCATTCAGGTGCTTTTTATTGGAAACGCCCATTTACATGTTATATGTGAATGACATATAGATTTACTGCCTTTATATTTACTGCCTTGATGTATTTGGGCTATGTTTTTTGTGCATCATGCCAAATCTTGAGTATACCTATTTTGTATTGTGAATATAGGAAAGCTTGATTAGGGACGCCTCACATGTGAGCGGCAAGTTTTGCCGGACGTCAAGCCGTTCAAGACGCTCTGGTCTGAACTGCTCCAGCAGTTTGGAGATGACCGGCTCAAACGTCAAACCGGCCGTCTCAAATTTCGTTCATGTGAATGCGTTTTAATCTATATGTGAGGCGTCTCTTATACTTGTTATCTACTTATTTTGTTTTGCTTGAAATATCCTTTTTGAACAGATAAACATAAAACACCAAACATAAAGTAAAGAATTTGGAAAACCTCTAGAGGGGTTGATCGTATGTGCCACGCGAATGAACAAAATCTCTATAACAAGGAGGCGGTCGCACGTGCCACATGAACAAAAATATGCACATAACTTTAGAAAAGAACTTGAAAATCTCCAGAGGGGATGGTTGTGCATGCCATACAAAAAGAAGACCTCTATAACAAGAATAGAAGCCATATACATAACTTAGAAAAAATAAGAATTTAAAAACATCCAGAGGCACTGGTCGCATATGCCACGCGAATCAAACAAAAACCACCATAAAGAACAATAACCTTAAGAGCCGATGGTACAAGAAAAAAGGAAATAAAAGGTCCGGAGGGGGGGAGGGAGGGAGGGAGGGAGGCCTTCCACAATGCTACTATACTATTGTGAGAAGAACACCGAATAAGGATAGATATCTAGAAGACTGAATATATATCCCACATCCTCTCCTCCGAATATCGATCCTATGGTGGAGATCGATTAGCATTCTCATGATGAGAAATCGTGATATAGGCACACCAAACACTGGCCGAACAGAAGAGAACTCTGCTCTCCTCATAGTTCTAAGCAAGGTTGGGAAACTAAACCACGCTGATAAATGTTACAACAAAGAGATTGGAGGGCAGAGACGAAGCCTCCCATGGCCAAAAGGAAAAAGAGAAAGTAGATGATGGGGAAATGGATCGGGACAATGAGGGCACGTCCACCCCAGAGAAATCTTTAGATAAAGATGTTTCCCGAGCCCTTCAATATCCAACAAGCTCTGCTGCCTGCTGCGGAGGAAGAGAACATAGAGAGATGGGGTAACATTGATAACTTAAAGAAGAGAATCCATCAAATAAATAAATTTGCATAAGAAACAAAAGATTTGTGAAATAAAATATACAGGTTAAGTAAAAAGGAAACTTCAAGTGAAAAAAATAGCACTGGTCTTAGAACTCCCAATTACTCCGAATGTTAGCGATAAGATGACATTCCTAGCTTGGAAGTGCATGGTATCCAGTTTGTCTAGTGTAAAGCTTTATACTGTCTTGTGAGCTGCCGCCTTTAGAAAAAATGTTTGAGAAAAAACCCATCCTTCCGGCAAAAACTCGGGAGAATCCTGGGTCATCAATTTTGGCTGCTCTGGCAGCACCTCGATTCGCACACTCTCATCTCGATTCTCTAAGTCTCACAACTTTTGTAAAAGGAAATCGGAACCCTAAAGTTATTCTTTAATTTATGTTGCTCTTCTATTTCCAATGGTCAAGATTTGCATTTATCGATCACTTCACTTTCACCATTGCATATTCATGCCACCATCTATATGTCTGCTATTTCCTCCCAACCACTTGGGATTCCTTCCTAGAAAAAATATCTTATACCTTTAGTATTAGATCCAAGCATGCCCATAAGTCACTTTTCTAAATATATTCTGAGTACACCACCACGATATTAAGGTTAACTTCTCCATTTGTTATACTAAGAGTTAACAGTCCTTTAATATGTTGTATGTGTGCCATATGCATTTATTCAGCACTGCCTTATTTCCATGTTGTTACTAACCTTAAATAAAAAAAAAAAAAAAAAAAAAACTTTTAATAGAATAGAATAGAATAGAAAAGGGTATTCTCTAAAAGTAATTTCTCGACAACATCAAAATGAAGTGAAGAAAATAATCATTATTTATTTAAAGTTTTTCAGTCCATCAATTTTGACAATAAATAGATGTGAATAATAAATATTTTAGCACAAGACATGTCAAATGTCCAAATCATAGTCTTCTTCATTTTTTTTGCTTGTCTTTGCTTGGTCCTTTTCTTTCATCTGCTCCTTTCATGGTGACTTACCCATGTCTACTTCTACAATGTCTTCAAGAATAGTAGCTAGAGCTACTTCTTTCAGCTCTGCAAAGGTATCTTCATCATCTAAAGAGCTTGTGAATGGAGGCTGTATCTATGAAGAGGTCAGCTTGGCATAATCAGATGTGAAGATTTCGCACCTAACTCTTGATGCTCATCTGGTAGGGTAGGTAAGGCAACCAATCTCATCTTGATGAAGTTTACAGCTTCTTTGTCTATGTCCACTGCTATACAATTGCGGCCCTTCTTAAGTGCACAAGCTATTGTTGTACCAGAGGCAAAAAAAGCATCAAGCACCCAATCTTCTGGACGTGAAAACATGTTTAGAAGATGGTTGATCAGTTTGTGTGGCTTCTGGGAGTGATTAACTATTCTCTCTTGCGCACTAGGGTCTTGCAGCTTCTGCAGTACTGCTGGAAATTCTAAGACATTAGAAAAGTTCTGGCAAGCTGTTGTGTTAAAGTGCTCCATGGTGCATTTTCCATCGAAATTCCAGTAAGCAACATGGAGATATTCCACCTTGCTCAGCAACTTGGGTCCTCCACCATGGTAGTTTATATTCGTCTTGTACCTACAGAAGTAAAAGTACGGTCATTAACAAAAACAAAACAAGGAACCAACAAAGTAAAGAAAACTAAATGAATTATATTCCTATAGAAAAAAAGAAAACAAAAAGGTCAACATGCAAGCAACTTGAAAAATAGAATCAAAACATGCAAAGAAGAAACGAATGTATTCCAGAATAGAATACTTACCAGACCATGTTCTCGTAAATTGCTTGCATAGCGGATCCAAAATGATTCTTGAAAGTGGGCTCCACAAGGCTGGCTTGCATTGAAATGAAACACAACAAGATGCCAATGCTTGGCTGTTGTGACTTGCTTGATACTTTCGACGAACGCGTTGAATTCTGAGTTCTTGAATGGCTGGTCGTCATAACGGCTATCTTTTAATTTAAAGCCATAAGGAAGTTCTGCTATAACCAGAGTAAAATTATGTGGCTTTACGGTTCCGACCAGTTTTGTGCAGTCCCCTTGAACGATGGAAAATAAATTATTTTGATCGTACAAGCTGAACTTTTCAAAATCGAATGGCTCCACTTCTAAGGTCCTTCTCTCTGCCAAAGTTCTTCCCTCCCGTGCCAACCTCACAAGGTGCATAAAACCTTCTGGAAGGTCCTTGTTTTTCTCGTTGCTCTGTGATCAGAAGGTGAATTTAGTACATGGATAAAACAAGGGTCGCTTGTTAAGGCAACGTATCCATCCTTCAAAATTTGGAGCGTACTATACAATATGCTCGTCAGATGTCACAACTGGATAAAGTTTCTTGCACCTTTCCCAAGTTTCGACATTAAATTGCTCCATCAAACATGTCTGACATGTTATGACGTTCTTTTGGCTGAGAAAAAAACCTTAAACATTTAAGCAAATGGTAATCATATTACAGAATGTAATCAAGCATTTTGCTGCGAAGAAAAATGTATTCCATAATACACAAGCCCTAATCTTTATTTTTTAAGAACTGCTGAAGTGTATTCCAGAATACACTTTAGCTGTTGTTGAAGGGCAAAAGTGTTTAGGCATTGAAGGGGAAAATGAATTCCACACAACAAATCATTTTTTTTCACAATAGAATCCCTACATAGCAAATTGCCCACTAATGCTCGACATATTTCTATAGCTTAGCAACTTTATAGCTTTAATGCTTAGGTATAACAAACAAATACTAGAAACATGTGCCCGACGATGCCGGGCATTAGTCATGGACGTGTGTTGTGCTTTAGTTGTAGTTTTGTCCAATGTTGTTAAAAACCCCATTTTTCATTTTTAAAGTACCTCTATAAAAATCCTCACATTTTTTAAAGGATTTTTATGATTTGGTATGGCCAAAAAGAAAAAGAAATTGCACATTCTTTTCGCTACTTTATTGGACATATTTGCTAGTGTTTGCTACAAGTTACAAGCCACAGCATGCCAACAAGTAAATCAGAAGCTTATGCTACTATTAGAAACTATTAAGTTCAAGTACAAAGATATCATAGTTGTTTTGCCATGCAATTCTTAAGAAAGTTCAGAAAAACATTATTATAGAGGTTAAAAAATATAAGAATTCCATTACAAAGATAAATAAGTTCAAGAATATCATATATTTGGAAAAAAATATCATAGTCTAAGGATTTTTAAGGATTTTTAAAGATTTTTAAGGATTTTAAAGAATTTAAAGATTTTTAACGTATTTTATATGAAATATGTTTTTAAAGATTTTTTCCAAAAATTTTAAAAATCTTCAAAAAATCTTAAAAAACGTTTTTTAAACATACAGATTTTAATATACTTAACAACATTGCTTGTGTCGTGAATGTGCGTATAGAAGCTCCCGCCATGACGACGGTGGTGAATATGAATGTGTGAACAAATGCTTACCATGTCTCACACGTGCGACTCAAGTCTACCAACAACAATGTTATACTTTCTTAGAAACTCAGGAAGCTCGTAATCACCAGCTGCGTCATGTGGGATTGATGCCCAAGCCTTGAACCTTCTCCCATCACAAATACCAATGTGTGCGATGCCTCCTGACCTGAAGCAAGTTCTCCTGCATTTATACTTGGAGGGGAACTTTTTTTACTCCAACACAGCAACACGCCAGCGGGTGTCATCAACTATCGCATACCTCCCTACAAAAAATAAGATAACATTTCAAGATAAGATAGGAGAAATGCATAAAACAACCTATAAAGAAGCATATAAGCAATTGTTATTGTTAGAACTAACCAATCTTACACTCACCATCCCTACGATGTACGTGAACTATCGCCCTTGGCTTAGGATCTCCAAGTCCCAAGGTACAAAGGGTGTGTAGGGCTTCATGATCTGCACACATTCAGAAGGTCAATAATTGTCAGAAACATGAGAATCCTTGAAAAAAACACATATACGTGCACTATATGGACATCAGAATGTTAGTTGAGGACATGACACTTACCTCCATCACAAAGCATCTGTGTAAATCATGTTCCTTGTGAACCTTGAAATTATATTGGCGCCTTCTTGAGACATGGACAGTGGGTCTTTGATAGCAACCCAAATTCCTTGTCGATTTTGTACCCTTCAGAATTCCACATATATTGTCCATGTATAAAGACAGGCTTTGGAAGATATATCCCCACCTTATGCATTGCCTAGCCCTGGGACATGTTTATCATCATGGAAAAGGCCAAACGCAAAGGGAATTGCACCCTTTCAAACTGAAATGGCAAACCTGAATTGTTGGGCACAATTAGAATGCGTGATAGGAGCATAGTATCATATGCAATATTAATGGTGGGCGCATGAAATGTGAAAGTGCAATAGAATGCTTAGATGGATATAATGGATTGTTGAAATGGCATGGCGGGGAGGGGGGATAGATGTAGTGAGTGTGTAGATGAACTGAGAATTATATTTGACGTGTGAACTAAATTTGATAGTTGTAGCTTCTTATCTACTCGTGGAATGTTGACTTTATCCAACTACATTGATATGGTGTAGGTCTCCTAAATACACTTTTGCCCTCAACAGAGGCTAAAGTGTATTTCGGAATACACTTCTGTAGTTTTTGAAAAGTAAAGAAGTATTCCGAAATAGCATTTTGCTTGTTTGTGAGACAAAAACGAAAATAGTTGAAGGTAAGCTTACTTGTGCAACTCCTTCAATATTTCTTCGAGGGTGGATTCTTTGTCCACGACCTTCTTCAAGAGCAGTTCTAGCAAATCCATGTCTGTAAAGCCTTGCATTTTCCTCTAGACTGTAATGGCCATTTCCTTCTTGGGCACGTCAAAGCCTTTCTTTTTCTCAGAGATTTTGCCTTTGCTTTTCAGTTCATCACGCTAGAACATATTAAAAATCTCGTTTTGCAGGTCCTAGATCTACAAACATATCAAAATTCCCGTCAGCTACCTAGTTGCCATAACAAGTCAAGGAAATAGTACACGAGAACGTATTCGAGAATACAATTAAGTCATCCACGACCATCCCTGAAGGCTAGCTGAAACCAATTGTCATGACCAATGAGTGATGCCCTTTTGTTCGCCTCGTCATATTTGAGGCAACACTCAATGGTACAAGCTTCCTTCAACTCCAAGGAATGTGCAGGCTTTTTTAGATCCTCTCCATACTTCTTCTTGAAAATGATGTACTCTCTGTGCATAAATCTGATTTTATCCATGGAGCTCATTTTTAACTTGTATTCGTTGTCAACATTGTGGGTATTGGCAACGATCTTAGCTTCCTCATCATTCAGGCCACAATAGACTGCACAAGAACAGACAAATATCTAGGGTTATTTTTTTCTTTGTACAATTGCCTCCTTGCCTTGAAACTGTGGTTCCCACCCAAAACGTAATGCGTGTATGTGTCCGCATTTTCTCTATCATATTCGACGCGGTTTGAGCATTGCTCCCTGTCAACGAGAACCACAATTGGAGCAACATGAGCATTGGGATTGCTCCGAATTCGATCCTTTAGGTTCCTCAAATGATCTGCGTAAATCTTTCGAACCTGAAATGGACGCTCTCCAGCTTCATTTTTTGGAGGAAGCTTCATAGATGTGACGGGCAAATAGATGACACCCTGCACAAACTTGTGCCGGTTAATTTTCTCCATCTTCTCTGACGTCTTGTCCACTTTTTTTTCTTTGATGGCAACCTCAGGTGCCTTGCCCTTGCCTTTTCTTTTCTGGGGAACTTCCTCAGGAGCCTCTTCAATAGAAAGCTGTACAGCCTTTCTTTTTTTTTCAGTTCTTTAGCAGCAATTGTCAATCTTTGTTTTTTTTTGAGATGGTGCTTGTTGTTCTTCCGACTCTTCTGAGCTTTTTTCATCAAATTCTACTGCAGAATGACCACTTCAGATCCTTTGTTCTTCCTCTTCTTCCTTCTCCGAGTCACTCTACTCGAAGTTCTCACTCTGCGTGCTTCGGACCCAGCTTATAATGGCATTGAGCTTCCTCTTGTTGATGTAGTGCACGAGATACTTGTAAAGGGCTTCAAGTTGCACTCTGACAAGTTTAAAATGTGACTCATCAACTTGTATGAAACCTTGAAAGGTCTTAAAGGATAGTCTACCTCGTTGTCCAGACTGCCCTGCAATATCTCACTAACGTCTTGAATCGTGCCCGCACACACGAATTCGCTATCATCATATCTTCTTTGGCTCGGACTCCGACAAACATGAAGAAATATAAGGGTGCTGTATTTTCCCGCTGTGACCCTTGTAAAAAACCATTGTGTTTGGAAATTCTCGTATATTGCAAGCTCAGAGAACTCGTCCACTCTTCGTTGTGGGTGCACCCCTGAGTAATTTTTATTGTCTTCTTTTGTTGTTTCTTGCTGACATCTTGCCTGTACAAAAAATGTGATTAGCACGACTTTTTTAAGCCAAAACGCAAATAAAAGACTATTTACAATAGAAAAGGTCAACAAAGCATGCCAAAACAAGAAAAAGTCGACTAAAAGAATATATTCTGTAATATACTTTCACCTTTTTAAAGGCGAAAGTGTATTCCAGAATACACTTCTCCCTCTCTAGAGTGGCAAAAGTGTATTCCGGAATACACTTTCACCTTCTGAAAAAACAAAAGTGTATTCCAAGGTGAAAGTGTATTCTAGAATATATTTTCGCCACTCTAGAGAGGGAGAAGTGTATTCCGGAATAGGTTTCTATTAGTACAACTAAAAAGAACGTACAATGTACTTTCAGACTCACATGTCCATGATTTTGTCTATACAACACGGAATCTGACTTTATATTAATATATTCGATTGGCGCTTGGCTATAACTCGAGCTGCTTTCGAATGGAATACAAATGCGAGGCGCTAAAATTTCCTTTTAAAGGTTGCACATAGTCCCTTCACCAATTCTATGCGAAGTGGAATGTAGCTTCTGTATATTGCCTTTTGCTGTCTATTCTGGAATAGCTTTTTGTTTTCTTCTACCTCTTTTGCTCCCAACATACTTCTTCTTTTTGAATGTTGTGTATGCTCGAATAGCAATGTCCAACTGTCTCTAATTTCTTCTTGACTATTCCTCATGTTTCCTTGCTCTTTATAGTTGTTGAAGATGCTTAAATGCAATGTGAACAATCTTCCACCCTCGTTTGTTGTCTCTAGTTCCTCTGAATCGGATGGAGCTATAGAACCAAATGTTGATGCTCAAGCTTCTCTTACTCCAACCTAAACACATCCCTCTTGCTTTTTAATGACACTCACAGCCCAGCAACTAACAGACTGCCACCCTCTTTCGAACCGTGACCAAGCCTATTTAGAAACAGGTTGCCCCCTCCGTTCATTCCATCACCACTCTTACGTAACAGGCTTCTACCATCTTTTGTTGTATCGCCCGAAACTACACAGGCTCCACATCAATAAATGATTCCAAACAGGCTACTCCCACCATTTGTAGTTTCCTCTACGCTTCCGTGAGCGGACAAGGACTACACTACGATCAGAAGAATGCGAGATTCTTCATAACTTCACCACAAATGAGGATGTTACAACATCTACTCCTCTTCACACAACTTTTGTGACACATGTGATTTGCAAAGTTTCAGTCTGCTATAAGAGAGATGTTTGCAAGAACTCCTCATCATGATGTTACAAAAACAACTGCTGCTACAACTTTTTATGGACCATCACCAACATTTAACACTGTGCCTCCGATATATCTAGGACTTTTCCTCTTCAAGCACACCTTTAAAAGGCGGAGGGAGGTCACTCCTAGAGTTGAAGTGTCATCACGAAGATGAAGACACCAATGAGGAGCAATGGGATTATATGTTCTCCAGCCAAAGTTCCAAGAAATTCAAAGTGGATTTTAGCTTGAGAGCATGTTCTTCTATAAGAAGGAAAAAATCTTATGGTTGAACAGAAAATGAGAAGAATTCTAAAAACTACATGCTGTTCATTAGGCTGCATTAACAGATTCAACATGGCTAAACTTCATGCAGTTAGAGACACTTATAGTTCTATGATAATGGCTAACCAGAATGCCTATTTGGCTTATCATACCAGACCGCCACATCTTCTTGCATTACATTAACCGTGAACAAGTGTGCCAGAAATGCTTTATGGTTATCCATTGTTTGGAGGCCACTAGAATGTCTCGAATACATAAAAGACTGGATAAAAACCCTGCAATTGATGATCATTGTGGGCCAAGACGAGTTATAACAATGCATGCTCTAGCTGTTGTGTCTTGGATGGTGAAACGGACCTAGCCCCTTGGCCTAGGCCGTTGCACCGACACATTTCACATCTAAGTTAAATATTCATGAGACTTATAGATACATCCCAATATTAATACTCTCATTCATAAGATAATTTTGTACAAGACCAAACTCCTCTGACACACTGACCCCGAATTTTGGTCCACAGTTGTTTTTTACTTGTACGGAAGTGTTGTTTTATGCCAAAAACAACACCAAAATGGCCCCAAAAGTCCACGTGGCCCGTTTATCCGGATTTGCACAAAGAGACAGTGGTTTTTTGGCAAAAAATCCCACGGTGGTTTTTCTGACACTTTTTCGTTTTTTTGTCAACGTGTCCTTTTTTTCAGTGTTGTTTTTACCGAACTTTTTCGACGTGTAGTTTTTTTCTTGACTGTAGTTTTTGAAGGAGCTATACGTTGTTTGTCTTCTAAATAACATGCGTAGATTTAGATATTACTACAGGTTAAAAATAATATTACAACATCAAAATCGATGGTTTTTAAAAAAAATTACATGTTGTTTAATAAAATACCACATGCGCTATTTAAATTTAGCTATTGTAGATTTAGATATTACTACAGGTTAAAAATAATATTACAACATCAAAATCGATGGTTTTTAAAAAAAAATACATGTTGTTTAATAAAATACCACATGCGCTATTTAAATCTAGCTATTGTTGTTAATGCTACCAACTATTGTTTTTCAAAAATAAGGACATGTAAAAAACATTATTATGACACATAGAAAAGCGAGGTGTTGTTTTTGAAGTGTTTTTTAACCAATGAAATATTAACACGTGCATGCTTTTTAAATAAAAACTCATTATTTTTATTAATGAAATATCAACACGTGGCACATTGAAATATCAACACGTGGCACATTAAAAAAAGCTAATATGTACCAAAAATCAATATATCATGAATTGCTTAATTTAAAATAAAAATGCCTTTTTGGGAATCGAACCCAAACAAGTCCATAAAGCATAATATTATTTATTTGTAATCCAAATTTTAAAATTCTATCACTGATTATAGGATAATGGGGAAGATAAGGCTTGTTAATAATATCTTTTGGATTTTAAGTGGATTATTGTTTTGTGAGAAAGTTCATAACAATGCCAATGGATGCATTTTTCAAAACATTAAAATTCTACAAAGACTATTATTGCAGTGCCTTAGTAAGTTTTCAAATCTTGATGGTTTGCCTATTATATTACAAACCGCAAGTTGAAATGGATTGTTTCTCCGGTTGCTTGTGAGCATTTGATTTTTACCGCGATCGTGCCGCAATGCAATAATCTTTCTTTACAACATTTTTCTTCTCTAACGACGACAAAGAAAGTATGATGAGAACATGATTGAAATCTCAAATTGGAGCAAAAAAACAAATGCCACATGTACCTCTGATGTTTTCTTAGGCTGCTTTAGCTCCTCAAATTTAGGAGCATCATTTTTTAATTTCTTGCCCATCCATTTCTTCAGTTCAGATCGATTGAAGAGCAAAAGGGCTGGTTACGCAAACAAAGTTAGCAGTAAGGAGTAGAAACCTGAAGAATGGCGAAAACGTAAATGCAAAATCCGGCAAGATTACTTGCCTTCACTTCCATCGTCTAAAATTCTTGGACTTAGCTTCTTTGGAAAAGACTTAACAAATTAGTAGTAGGCTAAACAAATCTATGCAGCTAAATAGAGCAATCTACTAGTATTAGCATTATAGTTTACCAGATTTGTACTGTCAACCCGTTCAGAGAGGAAACAAATTCAAGCATAAAAAATATTTTGATTGCTGGACAGACCCGAGTTGAGTAGTTCTGTCTTGTTTAAATGAATCGATCTATAACAGCCAGGTAAACATTTCCTACATGCCCGAAGTATGTAACTCAGCTCTATCTATATAGATCGACCTCTCATAGGCAGGCAAACTAGAATCCAATACCAGGATAGACGCACAGGGAAGCATCACCACGGTGTTCCAATCCGCCAAGCACGTCCCGCTCGGCCAGGACCTCCGCTCAAGCATGCACCCATCACCAAGAAATCATGAGCCCAATCGAAGAGGGAGGGAAATGCCGGCAATGCCATGCGGCCCGATGGGTTGACCGATTTTAACGATAAAAAGCGAAAGGGGAAGAGCTTAGTTTGGGAACCAAAGGGACACTTTGCGGTTGCATGCGCTTCAAGAAAGGGGAAGAGCTTACGTTTGGGAACCCAAAGGGACATTGCGGATTTGCATGCGCTTCAAGAAAGGGAAGAGCTTAGGTTTGGGGAACCCAAAGGGACATTGCGGTTGCATGCGCTTCCTTCGCTTCTGATTGGAGCAAGATGAAGCGATCATTGCCATAGCTTTGGAGCCGAGACAACGCTGAAACAAAAAGAAACACAAAGCGGCCCATTAAGGCCAACCAATAGGATGAGAAAGCACGGATCACAATCTAGGCCGTTAATCTCAACTCACCTCGGTAGTTAGATGGGGATCACGGGTTAAATAGAAAGCGAAAATTCTAAAAATGCCTCTTACTTCTTTATAATTTTAAAAGTGACCCTCCATTTTTTTTTTGTTGAAATGCCTCTAGCCTACTTCTTATACTAGGAGGATTAATCACCTTTGTGATTAACAAGAAGCCCAACAAGGGTGGCCGTGAATTTTTCGTTTTGTCATAGCGGACCTCCTTGAAGCTCAAGCCTCGCGTTTTCGCATTGAACATCTTTGCTTGTTTTTACATAAGTGATTTTGATGTCGGTTATCATTTTTGCCAACAAAATTTCGCGTTTAATCTTGCCACATTGCGGGCCTTATCATTTTGAGACCCTTGACAACATGGCAACTGGGTGGGAGATTCCCAGCCTCCGGAATGGAAAGCGGCACGACAATTCCACTCAAGCGGTCACATGCGGTAAGAACCAAGCAAAACTCCCGGTTGCCATGTTGTGGCGGCACTGGAAGTGGGTCATGGATTCAGTTGTGGCGGCTGGCGGTGGGTGCGGTTTCGATTCCAGCTCACGGCTCCCCAGCCCGGTCATGGGTCCCCAGGAATCTTGTAGAAGAAAAATAGTAGAGTGGGAGTGAGAGAAAGGGCATGAAACTAATGGGGTTTCTTGAAATATAGTTTTTCTTATGATTGAATGCTATTGATTTGATGTTCTTTCTTGTAGGCCATCGATTCATGCTATAGATCTAAGATTGGAGAGCATAGTCGATTGTCTTGGAACTTCATTGTGTAGAATCGAAGATTTTTCATCGATCTTATCTTGCAGTCTAAGGTCTCTTAAGCTAATTGCCAATTCCTTGTGATGTAGAGTTTGTGCTTTCTTAATTGTTACAACAATGTTATTTCTTCTTTTAAAAATTCAATAGTTGAAAAATATGTATCTATGCTTCTTATAATATGAAATGAAGTAAAAAAGTATATCAAAAGAGAAGAAAGTTCAAATAAAGAAGGTGGCTATCTAGGTGGAAAATTGAAGAAAAGAAAGGCAGATAGAATTGACGAAGATGATAAGCCGGATCTCAGATTCAAAAGCAATGTACAAAAAATGAGGAAATTGGAGTTGACATAGTGAAGTCGAATGAAATTTAAATTCCGAAAGAAAGGAGTACCTCAATTTAGTTTTGTATACGGTCAAATCTAAAGGCTTGCCCCTGAATACCCTAGACATCTATTAAGAAGCCAATGAAGGTTTGTCACATTGCAAGTTTCTTGGTACACAAATTTTAATTTGGACTATTTAGTGAAAATTGTTTGCATCGTTGATTTGTGCAATAACATGACTTAAGATATTAAAATCGAAAGGAAAAACCCTCAACCTTACAAAAACCATGATAAACAAAAACCAAAGGGTTTCCATTCGAGAAGCAAATTTAAACAAGATGGAGCTTCGACCATGATCTTCAATGGAAGATGAACCATATGCTACTGCATGGCATGTTACTATATTCCAAAATGGAAAGCGGGAAGATAATTTCTTGGCAACTTAGAAAAAACATCGAATCAACTTAGGCAAAAACATAGACTTACAACTACAACGAAGCTCTCGATGATTTTTAGTGCTCCAACTAGTGCACATTGGCAGCGGAGAAGCCAATGCCCCTTGTAGGAGTTCAAAAATAGTATTGTAGCTCAAAATCGCTTTGCCAAATTCCATGTTGTGTGGAGGGGGTATTCTAGTGTTAAGATTGGTTTCTACGTGTCGGAAAAACCAAAGCAAGAGATACCCTTATCTCAATTGCTCAAAACGTTGGAGCCCGTGGCATGTTTGAGACACCTTGGCATGTTGGAGCCTAGATGGCATGTTGGAGCCTAGGTGGCATGTTGGAGCCCGTGGCATGTTTGAGCCACCTTGGCATGTTGGAGCCTAGGTGGCATGTTGAAGCCCATGTGGCATGTTTGAGCCACCTTGTCATGTTGGAGCCTAGGTGGCATGTTTGAGCCACCTTGCCATGTCGTCCAGAAAAAGCGAAATTACCCTAGGGACCAAGTTACGGGTCATTTTTGCAGCAAAAAAGAAACACGAACCCTCTACATGGCGGTGATGCGCACCCTCTGCTAAGGCCAATTCACTATGAATGTGTTGGACATGAGCTACTTTGGCGCGGAGCAAGGGTTGTCTTCTGCCCACGAAACTTGGTCTCGGGGGTAATGTCGATGTTTGAGTCGTTTGGCGGTCGGATCACGGTTAAGGGTGGGAGAGTTGCCGTCCGTGGCCAAGGACCCTCGGAGAGGACCTTTGGGACGAACTTCTTCGGAAGGTTTTAGGGCTCAGATCTTACGGCATCAATGCCCTCCCACTACCTCATGACATTGTGCAAGATCCCGTCCAATCGGCTGGGGTATGGCCTCCAAAGCGTAAACCACGTGCGTTGCTAGGTTATTGTAGGGTTTACGTTATGGAGGCGAGTTTTATTGATTGCACTTGAGACATGGTCGAAGGCTGCAGATTGAAAACAAACAGCAATGGCCCGACGAAATGGGGTTTGGATTTACCGAGGCATGCTTTCCTACCGGTGCTCCTCAGGGAGGGCAAATGCAAATGCCTCCCTTCCCTAAACCGGTTTCCCTATCCGACCCGTTGAATTCTCCATTCAAGTAACTTGCTTGGCGGGCTCAAGAAAATTCAAGATCTGTCCGGAGAACATATCCCTCCCATAAAGTGTCACGTAGTCGGCCAGTGTAGAAACCCAAGTGTTTTGTCATTCGGGCGTTACAAAGGCTCGGAATGGAGATTTGACTTAGCCATGTTGTCCAAAACAAATAAATTACCCTAGAGACCAAGTTACACGGTCATTTTTTGCAGCAAAACAGACACGAACCCTCTACATGGCAGTATTCTGCACCCTCCGCTAAGGCCAATTCACTAGGAACGTGTTGGACATGAGCTATTTTGGCGCTTAGGGGAGGCGGGGGTGGTTTTACGCCCACAAAACTTGGTCCTTATGGTAATGTCGATGTTTTGAGTCCGTTGGCAGAGTCAGATCATAGTTCCGGGGTGGGAGAGTTGCCCGTCCGTGGCCAGGGACCCTCCAGAGAGGACCTTTGGGTCGAACTTCTTCTGGAAGGTTTTAGGCTGGCGTCAACGCCCTCCCACTACCTCATGACATTGTGCAAGATCCTGGTCCAATCTGGCTAGGGTATGGCCTCCAACACGCAAACCCTGTGCGTTGCCAGGTTATTGTAGGGTTTACGTTATAGAGGTCGAGTTTTATTCAGTTGCACTTGAGACATGGTCGAGAAGCTGCGGTTGAAAACAAGAAGCAATAGAAACCGTGTGAGTCTCCGTCTTGACGCTCGAGATGTAAACCCTAGCAAACCCTAGGGTTTGATAGGGTTTACATTCTGGGGATGCTCCGATGACCCAGAGGGCCCAGGATCTGACGTGGAATACCCGTGCTGGATTACCCTCATGGCACTGGGAGACAGGGCCAAATTTCCCGGTGCAGCATACCTTTCGGAGACTCCCCTTCACAAGCCCCTTTCCAGTGAAGGGGAGTCTGGAAAAGCATGCTGCGCAGGGGGATTCGACCCCATCTCCGGGCATGGTCCCCAGAGCATACACAGAGAACTCCATGCAAAGTTTCGGATGTGTGAGTCTCCGTCTTGATGGTCGAGATGTAAACCCTAGCAAACCCTAGGGTTTGATAGGGTTTACATTAAAGGATGCTCCAGATGACCCGGAGGGCCCGGGATCGGCGTGGAATACCCGTCTTTGGATTACCCTCATGGCTGGCGGGAGGCGAGCCAAATTTCCGGTCTGGCATACCTTTGGAGACTCCCCTTCACAAGCCCCTTTCCAATGAAGGGAGTCGGAAAAGCATCTTTGCTTCTTGGGGATTTGACCCCATCTCGACCATGGTCCCCGGAGCATACACAGAGAACTCCATGCAAAGTTTTGGATGTGTTAGTCTCCGTCTTGGCGCTCGAGATGTAAACCCTACCAAACCCTAGGGTTTGGTAGGATTTACCCAGGGGATGCTCCTCCCGATCAAGAGGGCGTGGAACTTGTCCCCTAGGGTAAATTCGGCGTTCGGATGACATGGAGAGGTCGGATCGCCAATCAGGGGCCTCCTCCATGCCCCAAAATCAAAAAACGTGGTCTAAACCACAGCCGAGGGCCAGCGGTGGCCATCCCAATCAAAAATCGAGTGTCTAAAGCTCACCCGAAATACCGGGATTTTCTGTGCACTTCGGGGCCACTTGGCAAGCCAGGTGGGCTGAAAACCATGATTTTTCCTGCCCCCCATGCATTAATCATGAATTTCCGGATCATAAACACAAAGAAAAGCACAGGATAAAAATCCGGGTCTCGAAAAAAGGTGAAATCTTGGCGGGATGTGCGACATGGCGCCGCACACATAAAGAAAAAATGCACCGGCAATAGAAGCACAAGCGGAGGCATGAGGCGAGGCTTAGAGCCAACCCCTTCCAGGAGGCCACCGGTCGATAGCGTCCCTCTTGGGCGGTGGAGCTAGCTTTGCTTCTCCGTGGTCACATGTATACCACCTAGCGATCCCTAGTCTTTGCTATTCTCACTTCGATCTTCTACCGGGGCCTCGGGGTGACCCCAAGTATCTTGTTCTCGCCGAGGCTAGTCCAAGGCGGGGGCGAGGGCGGGGACCCCACTCGGGCCGAGGCTGCTCGCCAATGGACCGGAACATCCCCATTACCTAGGAGACCAAGTTTAGGTGGGCGAAAGACCACCCCCTCTCCAAGAAACGCCAAAGTAGGTCGTTTTACTACACTTGTAGTCAATTGGCATGGAGGTGGATCTTTGAATACCTCCTAGTGGGGGTAAGTGATTGATCCCACAGGAAAACGGTAGTGGAACTTGTCCTCTAGGGTAATTTCGTTCAGGGCGATGTGGAGAGGTCGGATCGCCAATCCGGGGCCTCCTCCATGCCCCAAAATCGAAAACGTGGTCTAAACCACATCCGGAATAGCGGTGGCCATCCCAATAAAAAATCGAGGGTCTAAAGCTTCGCCCGAAAATACCGGGGATTTTCCTCATGCGCTCGCGACCACTTGGCAAGCCAGCTGGCTGAAAATCAGGATTTTTCCCGCCCCATGCATTAATTATGAATTTCCGAGACATAAACACAAAAAAAACGATATAAAAATCCGGGTCTCGAAAAAGGTGAAATCTTGGCGGGATATGCAACATGGCGCCGCACCGCAAAAAGAAAATGCAGACAATAGAAGCACAAGCAGAGGCATGAGGCGAGCTTCGAGCCAACCCCTTTCCGGAGGCCACCGGGTGGTAACGTCATCTTGGCGATGGAGCTAGCTTTTCTTCTCCGTGGTCACATGTATACCACCTAGCAGTCCTAGTGCTCCTATTGTCACTTCAATCTTCTACGGGGCCTCGGGGTGAACCCCAAGTATCTTGTTCTTACTGGGCTAATCCAAGGCGGGGCGAGGGGGCTGGACCCCCACTCGGGAACGAGAACCTGGCTCGCCAATGGACCCGGAACATCCCCATTACCTAGGGGACCAAGTTTTTTAGGCGTAAAACCACCCTCTCCAAGAAACGCCAAAGTAGGTGGATTTACTACACACTTGTAGTCAATTGGCATGGAGGTGGATCTTTGAATACCTCCTAGTGAGGGGTAAGTGATTGATCCCACAGGGAAAACTTCGCCGTGGAACTTGTCCCCTAGGGTAATTTCTCGCGTTCGGACGACGACGGCCTTGAGGTCGGATCGCCAATCCGGGGCCTCCTCCATGCCCCAAAATCAGCGTGGTCTAAACCACTGTCAAGGCCAACGGTGGCCATCCCAATCAAAAATCGAGGGTCTAAAACTCATCCGGAAATACCGGGGATTTTCCTATACTCTCGGGGACACTTGACAAGCCAGCTGGCTGAAAACCAGGATTTTTCCCTGCCCCATGCATTAATTATGAATTTCCGGAGCATAAACACAAAGAAAAGCACAGATAAAAATTCGGGTCTCGAAAAAAGGTGAAGCACAAGCAGAGGCATGAGACGAGCTTCCGAGCCAACCCCCTTCCGGAGACCACCGGGTCGGTAACGTCCTACTAGGTAGTGGAGCTAGCTTTGCTTCTCCGTGGTCACATGTATACCACCTAGCAGTCCTAGTGCTGCTATTCTCACTTCAATCTTCTACCAGGGCCTCAGGGTGAACCCCAAGTATCTTGTTCTCCAAGCTGGGGGCTGAGGACGGGCTGGACCCCCACTCCGGAACCGAGAACTGGCTCCGCCAATGGACCCGGAACATCCCCATTACCTAGGGGACCAAGTTTCGTGGGCAGAAGACCACCCCCTCTCCAAGAAACGCCAAAGTAGGTCGTTTACTACACACTTGTAGTCAATTGGCATGGAGGTGGATCTTTGAATACCTCCTAGTGAGGGGTAAGTGATTGATCCCACAGGAAAACTTCGCCGTGGAACTTGTCCCCTAGGGTAATTTCGCCCGTTCGGACGGCCTTGGCGGAGGTCGGATCGCCAATCCGGGGCCTCCTCCATGCCCCAAAATCGAAAACGTGGTCTAAACCTTGTTAGGGCCAACGGCGGCCATCCCAATAAAAAATCGAGGGTCTAAAACTCATCCGGCAATACCGGGGATTTTCCTATACTCTCGGGGCCACTTGGCAAGCCAGCTGGCTGAAAACCAGGATTTTTCCCTGCCCCATGCATTAATTATGAATTTCCGGAGCATAAACACAAAGAAAAGCACAGATAAAAATCCGGGTCTCGAAAAAAGGTGAAATCTTGGCAGGATGTGCAGCATGACGCTGCATCGCATGAAGAAAATGCACCAGCATATATACCTTTCGGAGACTCCCCTTCACAAAGAAAGGGGCGTAGTCGAGGTGCTGCCCGTGTTCGGACATCCAAGGTCCATGTCACCATCATCTAGCCATGTCACCTAAAATTTGCCAACATCACCCAATGAAAAGACCAAAGATGGACATCTTTGGTTTTAACCTAGTCAAAACTTGACCTTGCTTACTTGGCATGCCATGTCACCACTTGGGGTGCCTAGGTGGCATGCTTGAGACTTGGTGGCATGCACGAGCCACCTTGGCATGTTGGAGCACGCATGGCATGTTGGAGCCACCTTGGCATGTTGGAGCCCACGTGGCATTATGGAGTCCACGTGGCATGTTTGAAACCACCTTGGCATGTCGGGCCTAGGTGGCATGTTTGAAACCACTTGGCATGTTTGAGCCACGGCATGTTTGAGCACTGGGTGGCATGTTGGAGCCCTAGATGGCATGTTTGAGCCACCTAGGAATGTTGGAGCCTAGGTGGCATGTTGGAGCCCCACGGCATATTTGAGCCACCTTGGCAAGTTGGACATAGGTGGTATGTTGGAGCCCGCGTGGCATGTTTGAGCACGTTGGAGCCTAGGTGGCATGTTTGAGCCATTTTGTCATGTTGCAGCCTAGGTGGCATGTTTGAGCCACCTTGGCATGTTTGAGCCACCTTGGCATGTTTGAGCCTAGGTGGCATGTTGGAGCCACCTTGGCATGTGGGAACCACCTTGGCATGTTTGAGCCTAGGTGGCATGTTTGAGCCACCTTGGCATGTTGGGAGCCACGTGGCATGTTTAAGCCACCTTGGCATGTTTGAGCACGTTGGAGCCTAGGTGGCATGTTTGAGCCACCTTGGCATGTTGGAGCCACCTTGGCATGTTGGAGCCTAGGTGGCTCACAACATGCCACCTAGGCTTAAATATGCCAAGTTGGCTCAAACATGCCACCTAGGCTCCAACATGCCACCGTGGCTCTAACCTGCCACCTAGGCTCAAACATGCCACGTGGGCTCCAACATGCCACGTACCAAGGTGGCTCCAACATGCCACCTAGGCTCCAACATGCTCAAACATGCCACGCGGGCTCTAACATGCCACCTATGCTCCAACTTGCCAAGGTGGCTCAAATATGCCATGTGGCTCCAACATGCAAAGGTGGCTCAAGCATGCCACAGAAAATGCTCCAACATGCCACCTAGGCTCTAACATGGCAAGGTGGCTCAAACATGCCACGTGGTCTCCAACATGCCACCTAGGCTCCAACATGCCAAGGTGGCTCCAACATGCCAAGTTGGCTCAAACATGCCACCTAGGCTCCAGTCTTTCAAACATGCCAAGGTGGCAAACATGCCACGTGGGCTCCAACATGCCAGGTGGCTCAAACATGCCACCTAAACTCAAACATGCCAAGGTGGTTCCCA
This sequence comes from Isoetes taiwanensis, assembly GCA_021234155.1. NCBI lineage: Eukaryota > Viridiplantae > Streptophyta > Lycopodiopsida > Isoetales > Isoetaceae > Isoetes > Isoetes taiwanensis. The sequence goes on along the minus strand of JAJEKV010000020.1, from coordinate 5,139,842 downwards.
CATGCCAAGGTGGCTCCAACATGCCACCTAGGCTCAAACATGCCAAGGTGGCTCAAACATACCAAGGTGGCTCAAACATGCCACCTAGGCTGAAACATGACAAAATGGCTCAAACATGCCACCTAGGCTCCAACGTGCTCAAACATGCCACGGGGCTCCAACATACCACCTATGCTCCAACTTGCCAAGGTGGCTCAAATATGCCACGTGGGCTCCAACATGCCACCTGGGCTCCAACATTCCTAGGTGGCTCAAACATGCCATCTAGGCTCCAACATGCCACCCGGGGCTCAAACATGCCGGGTGGCTCAAACATCTCCAAGGTGGGCTCAAACATGCCACCTAGGCTCCGGGCATGCCAAGGTGGCTCAAACATGCCACGTGGACTCCATAATGCCACGTGGGCTCCAACATGCCAAGGTGGCTCCAACATGCCATCTGGGCTCAAACATGCCAAGGTGGCTCGGGCATGCCACCAAGTCTCAAGCATGCCACCTAGGCACCCCAAGTGGTGACATGGCATGCCAAGTAAGCAAGGTCAAGTTTTGACTAGGCCAAAAACCAAAGATGTCCATCTTTGGTCTTTTCGATGGGTGATGTTGGCAAATTTTTAGGTGACATGGCTAGATGATGGTGACATGGACCTTGGATGTCTTTTTACAAACAGGGGCCGGAGCACCTCGGCCTGCCCCCCTTTCTTGTGAAGGGGAGTCTCAGAAGGTATATATGCTGGTGCATTTTTCTCTTTTGCATTATCTTGCGTCATCTTGCACATCCCGCCAAGATTTCACCTTTTTTTGAGACCGGATTTTTATCGTGCTTTTCTTTGTGTTTTATGCTCAGGAAATTCATAATTAATGCATGGGGCGGGAAAAAATCCTGGTTTTCAGCCAGCTGGCTTGCCAAGTGGCCCGAGTATAGGAAAATCCCGGTATTGCGGATGAGTTTTAGACCCTCGATTTTTATTGGGATGGCATGCCGTTGGCCCCTAACAAAGGTTTAGACCACGTTTTTCGATTTTGGGGCATGGAGGAGGCCCGGATTGGCGATCCGACCTCGCCCGGCGTCGTCCGGACGGCGAAATTACCCTAGGGGACAAGTTCCGGCAGCCGGGTTTTCCCGGGGATCAATCACTTACCCCTCACTAGGAGGTATTGACATCCACCTCCATGCCAATTGACTACAAGTGTGTAGTAAACGACCTACTTTGGCGTTTCTTGGAGGGTGGTCTTACTGCCTGAAACTTGGTCCCTAGGTAATGGGGATGTTCGGGTCCATTGGAGGAGCAGTTCTCGGTTCGGGTGGGGGTCCAGCCCGTCCTCGACCCCCGGCTTGGAGAACAAGATACTTAGGGTTCACCACGAGGCCACGGTAGAAGATTGAAGTGAGAATAGCGGCACTAGGGGCTGCTAGGTGGTATACATGTGACCGGAGGAGAAAAAGCTAGCTCCACTACCTGGTAGGGCGTTACCGACCCGTGGTCTCCGGAAGGGGTTGGCTCGGGCTTCGTCTCATGCCTGCACTTCTGCTTCACCTTTTTGAGACCGAATTTTTATCACATGCTTTTCTTTGTGTTTATGCTCAGGAAATTCATAATTAATGCATGGGGCGGGGAAAAATCCTGGTTTTCAGCCGTGGCTTGTCAAGTGTCCCGGAGTATAGGAAAATCCCGGTATTTCCGGATGAGTTTTAGACCCTCGATTTTTGATTGGGATGGCCACGGGTTGGCCTTGGCGGGGTTTAGACCACGTTTTTCGATTTTTGGGGCATGGAGGAGGCCGGTTGGCGATCCGACCTGCGCTTGGCGTCGTCCCAGAAGGCGAAATTACCCTAGGGGACAAGTTCCCGCGGCGAGTTTTCCCGGGATCAATCACTTACCCCTCACTAGGAGGTATTGACATCCACCTCCATGCCAATTGACTACAAGTTGTGTAGTAAAACGACCTACTTTGGCGTTTCTTGGAGAGGGGGTGGTTTTTGCCCGAAACTTGGTCCCCTGGGGTAATGGGGATGTTAGGGTCCATTGGAGGAGCAGGTTCTGGGACCGGGTGGGGGTCCAGCACCGTCCCTCAGTCCCCCGGCAGCCCGGCAAGAACAAGATAGGGTTCACCACGAAAAAATCGGTAGAAGTTAAGTGAGAATAGCGAAACTAGGGGCTAGGTGGTATACATGTGACCCGCGGAGAAGCAAGCTAGCTCCACTACCTAGTAGGGCGTTACCGAGGCCGGTGGCCTCAGGAAGGGGTTGGCTGGGAAATCTTCGTCTCATGCCTCGCTTGTGCTTCACCTTTTTGGGCAGGTATTTTACGTGCTTTTCTTTGTGTTTATAGCTTTTTTCTTCTCATAATTCAATGCATACCACCCTAGGGAAAAATCAGTTTTTCTATTGGCACTTCAATCTTCTACCCGTATAGGAAGTATCTTGTTCTCGGATGAGTTTTAGGATTTTTTGATTGGGATAATCGGGAACCCGGCGGCTCGCCAATGGACCCGGAACATCCCCATTACCTAGGGGACCAAGTTTCAGGTTTTAAACCACCCCCTCTCCAAGAAACGCCAAAGTAGGTCGTTTACTACACACTTGTAGTCAATTGGCATGGAGGTGGATCTTTGAATACCTCCTAGTGAGGGGTAAGTGATTGATCCCCGGGAAAACCTCCGGCCAGGAACTTGTCCCCAAGGGTAATTTCCCTACTTTGGACGACGACTTGGCGGGGTCGGATTTCCAAATCCGGGGCCTCCTCCATGCCCCAAAATCGAAAACGTGGTCTAAACCTGTTCAAGGCCAGCGGTGGCCATCCCAATCAAAAAATCGGGGTCTAAAACTCATCCGAAATACCGGGATTTTCCTATACTCTGGGGACACTTGACAAGCCAGCTGGCTGAAAACCAGGATTTTTCCCCTCCCCCCATGCATTAATTATGAATTTCCTGAGCATAAACACAAAGAAAAGCACAGATAAAAATTGGGTCTCCGAAAAGGTGAAGCACAAGCGGCAGGCATGAGACGAGCTTCCCGAGCCAACCCCTCCCGAGACCACCGGGTCGGTAACGTCCTACTAGGTAGTGGAGCTAGCTTTGCTTCTCCGTGGTCACATGTATACCACCTAGCGAAATCCCTAGTGTCGCTATTCTCACTTCAATCTTCTACCAGGGCCTCGGGGTGAACCCCAAGTATCTTGTTCTCCAAGCCGGGGTCGAGGGCGGGGCTGGACCCCCACTCCGAATCGAGAACTGGCTCCGCCAATGGACCCTAACATCCCCATTACCTAGGGGACCAAGTTTAGGTAGGCGTAAGACCACCCCTCTCCAAGAAACGCCAAAGTAGGTCGTTTACTACACACTTGTAGTCAATTGGCATGGAGGTGGATCTTTCAATACCTCCTAGTGAGGGGTAAGTGATTGATCCCCTGGGGAAAACTTCGCCGTGGAACTTGTCCCCTAGGGTAATTTCGCCCGCTTCGGACGACGCCGGGCGAGGTCGGATCGTAATCCCGGCCTCCTCCATGCCCCAAAAATCGAAAAACGTGGTCTAAACCTTGTTAGGGCCAACGGCGGCCATCCCAATAAAAAATCGAGGGTCTAAAACTCATCCGCAATACCGGGGGATTTCCTATACTCTCGGGGCCACTTGGCAAGCCAGCTGGCTGAAAACCAGGATTTTTCCCCGCCCCATGCATTAATTATGAATTTCCGAGCATAAACACAAAGAAAAGCACAGATAAAAATCCGGGTCTCGAAAAAGGTGAAATCTTGGCGGGATGTGCGAGCATGACGCCGGCACGCAGAAAAAATGCACCAGCATATATACCTTTCGGAGACTCCCCTTCACAAGAAAGGGGCCGCCGAGGTGCCCGTGCACGCGGTGTTTGCAAAGACATCCAAGGTCCATGTCACCATCATCTAGCCATGTCACCTAAAATTTGCCAACATCACCCAATGAAAAGACCAAAGATGGACATCTTTGGTTTTTTGGCCTAGTCAAAACTTGACCTTGCTTACTTGGCATGCCATGTCACCACTTGGGGTGCCTAGGTGGCATGCTTGAGACTTGGTGGCATGCCTGAGCCACCTTGGCATGTTGGAGCCTGCATGGCATGTTGGAGCCACCTTGGCATGTTGGAGCCCACGTGGCATTATGGAGTCCACGTGGCATGTTTGAGCCACCTTGGCATGTCGGAGCCTAGGTGGCATGTTTGAGCCCACCTTGGCATGTTTGAGCCACCTGGCATGTTTGAGCCTGGGTGGCATGTTGGAGCCTAGATGGCATGTTTGAGCCACCTAGGAATGTTGGAGCCTAGGTGGCATGTTGGAGCCCACGTGGGGCATATTTGAGCCACCTTGGCAAGTTGGAGCATAGGTGGTATGTTGGAGCCCGCGTGGCATGTTTGAGCACGTTGGAGCCTAGGTGGCATGTTTGAGCCATTTTGTCATATTTGCACCTAGGTGGCATGTTTGAGCCACCTTGGCATGTTTGAGCCACCTTGGCATGTTTGAGCCTAGGTGGCATGTTGGAGCCACCTTGGCATGTGGGAACCACCTTGGCATGTTTGAGCCTAGGTGGCATGTTTGAGCCACCTTGGCATGTTGGAGCCCACGTGGCATGTTTAAGCCACCTTGGCATGTTTGAGCACGTTGGAGCCTAGGTGGCATGTTTGAGCCACCTTGGCATGTTGGAGCCACCTTGGCATGTTGGAGCCTAGGGTGGCATGTTGGAGACCACGTGGCATGTTTGAGCCACCTTGCCATGTTAGAGCCTAGGTGGCATGTTGGAGCCCCCAGTGGCATGCTTGAGCCACCTTTGCATGTTGGAGCCCACGTGGCATATTTGAGCCACCTTGGCAAGTTGGAGCATAGGTGGCATGTTAGAGCCAGCGTGGCATGTTTGAGCATGTTGGAGCCTAGGTGGCATGTTGGAGCCACCTTGGTACGTGGCATGTTGGAGCCCACGTGGCATGTTTGAGCCTAGGTGGCAGGTTAGAGCCACGGTGGCATGTTGGAGCCTAGGTGGCATGTTTGAGCCAACTTGGCATATTTAAACCTAGGTGGCATGTTGTGAGCCACCTTGGCATGTTGGAGGCTAGGGTGGCATGGTGGAGCCCACGTGGCATGTTTGAGCCACCTTGGCATGTTTGAGCCTAGGTGGCATGTTGGAGCCTAGGTGGCATGTTTGAGCACACCTTGGCATATTTGAGCCACACAGCATGTTTGAGCCTAGGTGGCATGTTGGGAGCCTAGGTGGCATGTTTGAGCCACCTTGGCATGTTTGAGCCCTAGTGGCATGTTGGAGCCTAAGTGAGCCCTGCATGGGCATGTTTGAGCCTATGTGTGGCATGTTTGAGCCACCTAGGAATGTTGGAGCCTAGGTGGCATGTTGGAGCCCACGTGGCATATTTGAGCCACCTTGGCAAGTTGGAGCATAGGTGGCATGTTGGAGCTGCAAGGCATGTTTGAGCACGTTGGAGCCTAGGTGGCATGTTTGAGCCATTTTGTCATGTTGGAGCCTAGGTGGCATGTTGGAGCCACCTTGGCATGTTTGAGCCTAGGTGGCATGTTAGAGCCACCTTGGCATGTTGGTTATACGTTATGCAAAAATAGGTGTTAAGTAATTGAAGTAGTTGAAGTAACTTGTGTTACATGGAATACTAGTATAAGAACATGTGATGGGTGCGTGCATCACATGTAGCAAATCAAGTACTCTGTCCTACCACTATAAAGACCCGTGATATGGAAGGATAGGACATGTAGAGAATCAAGTAATCTTTCCTACTTCTAAAAAGACATGTGAGAATAGAAGTATTACACATGTCGTAATTCATGTATTCTTTCCTACAATGCCTTAGCAAATAAAGTACTCATCCTACTACTATAAAGACATGTGACATGGAAGCATATGACATGTAGAGAATCAAGTATTCTTTCCGACTTCTATAAAGACATGTGACAATAGAAGTATTACACATGTCGTAATTCATGTATTCTTTCCTACAATGCCTTAGCAAATAAAGTACTCTGTCCTACTACTATAAAGACATGTGAATGGAAGTATAGGACATGTAGAGAATCAAATATTCTTTCCTACATCTACAAAGACATGTGACAATAGAATTATTAGACATGTAGAAATTCAAGTACTCTTTCCTACAGTGGATTGTATTATAAAATGACATGTCACAATAGAAGAAACTACAAAACAACAGTGGATGTTTTAGTCCACTGAAAAAAGAACACCATTATCGAACAAAACCATACCTTCACAAATCCACATGTAGGATTCTTTGAAAACAGGACATGTAGACCTACCAAAACTGATGTTTTCAACAGTGGACCAAAAACCGGGGTGAGTGTGTGAGTCTTGGCATACTACAACTCCTATAGCTCAACAGGTCACTCCGAATTCTCCTCCTTATAGGTCACTGAGGATGACTCGGGAAAATGCTCTGCTCGCGCAACTTCATCCCCAGTCTCTCCCCCTGAATAACGCATTCTCAGCTCAGGACGTACCCTCTTAAACATACACAGACAATACAAGGGATTAGTCCACAAGGACTAAGTGGGGAGGAAACATTTCGGGAACCTTCACAATATCAAAATCCCACATATAACATCACCCACAAAGTAATCTAGCATATCCATAAAAGATAAGAACAACAATAATTTTACTTGCTCCACTACGCCCTGCATTAGTTAGAACACAGACTACAAGCATGTTTACATTCACATCAACCTTCTGTATATATGCACATATGCCAAGCGTAATCCTTGGGTTGCGACCCCAAGGAGACCACTCTCTCCATCTGTACGTACAGGGTTTAACTCATCCGTCGGGCCATCTAGCTCGGATGCGGAGTTACACGGCCACCCCATCCCTCCGAAGGTGGGCCGTAAATGCAACATGCCATCCGTCTAGCCATCTAGAACGGACGCGGAGTCTCACGGCCATTCCACGCCTCCGAAGATGGTCCGTTTGCAATGAAAGATGCAACATCATCCATCATGACTTTACAAGATAGAATATCACCAATAACCTTACAGGTTGATCCAATACGAGATATCATAGAATCCTCATGCATCTTACTTCCAAGAATAACCACAGAGCAATGCAATACAATAGAATGAGGTTCATCAAGATATTTCATAACCAAGTGACAACATCTCATTGCACATCTCAAAGCAAGAACATGAACTCCCTTAACATATAAACAACCATAACTTTCCTGTAATATCTTAATCAAACTAATGTCTAGAGATAATGGCATTCATTCTACCTCATCATGACGTCTAATACCACAAGATGGTCCTTACCATATCCATAGCAAAAGAGATCATAACACCCATGCGCCAACTATTCTAGCAACATAGAATCCACATGCTACTCTAACAAAATACTGGCGGAATACCTTCTATGGTATGGTTATCAAGCTAGCCTCTATTCTCAAAGCTTCCGTGAACTAGGCCATATACAATGGTACAACCCTAAAGCAAAGAACTCTATGATCCCACCCTATAATAAGATATCTTAAAAGGGTTTGTAGGGTCTCTATACTCAATTCTAATACTAGCCCTTTAGGCTAGCAGTAACGTACCAGGGAATACATGCCACAATGGTCAGCATACGGTCAAGGCAGATAGATAAGTTAACAACAATGCCATGGAGATACATACACAACGAGTCACCTTACTAATCCAAGACATGACACAATAGTTTGGGCAACCACCTAACTATAACCTACAACAAGATTCGATAGTTAGAAGATAGAATCAAGTAGGCTTCAAGACTTAGGACAATTCTATAGACTAGATTCGATAGCTCCAAACCTATCAATAACTATTCAAGTATGGTTCCCAGTACCATGCCTAACAAGGATATGCAAGTCTACAACTCTAAAGAATGGACTCTACGGTTCCAATAATGCATGGTCAATATTTTAAAACATAAAGGTATGCTAACGGATGTTTTATCTGACCCTTGTATCCCTCTTAAATAAGAGAAGGTCCAAAAGGAGTACTTATGCAAAAACTTATACCTATGACTAGATTCGAACCTAAATCTGTGGCTTAAAGGCTCAACTGCTAACCAACTAGCCTATAAAGCTTCTAATGAACTTAATGGGCAAAACAGATTCTCGAGAGCGATGTTTAAAGACCAAAAAGATATATTAGAGGTTACTTTTATAGAAATACTGCCGGATTGGCAACAAGATCAAAACTGGCTGGGATGGAGGCAGAACAGGCCAGAATTCATAAAGAAGACTTTGGGTGTGACATAGAACCAAATTGAAGATCTATTCTAGCTGAAACAGCCGATTGGGTTCGTCATAGCTGCCGGTTCTACTGCAAGCACCACCAAGCAATACAACAAATAAAGCACTCATCAAATCCCCAAGCACGCATCAGATCCCCAACTCAGTTTCTCAGATTGATTCTGCTTCCTATCGACTGGATCTGCCTTCCTTCTTCCCATCTGCAAGCTCCTTCCGGTTTCTGCTACTGTTCTACAATTCGGCCAGCCTCTCCTTCTCTAGAGAATAGGTAGAGGAGAACAATAAACAAGATCCTTCACCAAACCAAGACACCCTCTCATTTGTTCACATCCAATATATATAGTAAATCTCAATGCATATGCATGCTAGACAAGTGTTGTGCATGCAATCACATGGATGCATGCACATGTGCATGTACATTCATGCAATCTAATGCATGCTTATCATATTTTACAAGTCCAATACACATTAATCTACCACCTTCTGCTTATATAACCTTTGCTAATATATTTCTATAGTTTTAAATGCCACTACTAGCATAATGGACGCATATCAACAAGGTCATTAGATGATCTACAGCCTCTTATACTGAGACAAAGTAAGCCACTAGGTTCGTTACATTCTCCCCTTGTAAAATTCAACTCATGTCCTCATGAGTTACTTGAGGTACAACAGCTTGAATGCGGTCTAACACTTCTTCTATTACTTTTAAATGCAAAAGACTAAGCTTTAGCCAACTAGGGCATTTCTTATCGCGACTCGGAGCCACTGCTATATTCTAATGCAGTCTTCTCAATTGCACATTTCTGCCACAATAACAATAGAACATGGGTATTCCCAATACCGTTCCATATTATACAACAACTTCCTCATTAACCTACATATGGCTTAAGCTCTACTATTTCCATCGAAATTGATGCAGTCCCAAGTTAATCTACCACATACATTACCCTTGCCACTAGCATGTCTAAAGTTTGGAACTAAACTTATAATGAAATTCGTATAAATTATTTACTATACATATCCAAGCTAACGTAGCAAACATCTGCATCATAGAGTTAATCTACTTTTTCCTACTAAGGATAAAATAGCTCACTATAAAATACTAAGCCCACCATGGAAAGAGAGATACTCAGCTCGGACTAGATATGTCACATCTTGGGTGGCCAAATCCAAGAGTGACAAATAGAAGCATAATCATATCCCCCATCTGTGTATCTTATGGCTATACAACCCACACAAGTAAATTCAAGGGAACCTAAAAGATTATGAACATAATTTACTATGACTTCTCACAAAAAGAACCTACTCAACATAGCTAACAACTTCCTAAACCCTTGAGTTTACCTCTTTAAGCACTGTTTATGGGCCCTCACAACCCTAGCACTGCTTTTGCTGAAGCACTACAACTCCCTTCACATGGTCTACTTTAAAGTAACGCGGCAACGTGGTCCACCATTAGACAATCTACCAGTTATAGAAATTTGTAGGAATATACCTTCACAATTATCATGGCCCGATGTTCACGCCTTGCATGAAAACATCCTTCTTAACATTTCATCCTATTTTCGGTAACTTTCGACCAAGTTTAGCTCCTTGATGAACTGCATTCCATTAGCTTTTCTAGCTTACATAGCACAGAATAATAGTCAAAACTTAAGATACTATCAATCCCTTAGACCTATGCTCGTTTCTTGTTCCTCTTAACTCACCTTGGCTGGTGCATTTACCAAACAAGAAATCGTTCTACTTTATAGTAGAATCTCTTGAACTCTTAACCCCTAATTCCCTCGGCCTGAAGATATCAGAACTTTCCGCTCTGATACCAACTGAAACGGACCTAGCCCCTTGGCCTAGGCCGTTGCACCAACACATTTAACATCTAAGTTAAATATTCATGAGACTTATAGATACATCCCAATATTAATACTCTCATTCATAAGATAGTTTCGTACAAGACCAAACTCCTCTGAGTCTTGGCATACTACAACTCCTATAGCTCAACAGGTCAGAGTCTTGGCATACTACAACTCCTATAGCTCAACAGGTCACTCCGAATTCTCCTCCTTATAGGTCACTGAGGATGACTCGGGAAAACGCTCTGCTCGCGCAACTTCATCCCCAGTCTCTCCCCCTGAATACCGCATTCTCAGCTCAGGACGTACCCTCTTAAACATACACAGACAATACAAGGGATTAGTCCACAAGGACTAAGTGGGGAGGAAACATTTCGGGAACCTTCACAATATCAAAATCCCACATATAACATCACCCACAAAGTAATCTAGCATATCCATAAAAGATAAGAACAACAAGAATTTTACCTGCTCCACTACGCCCTGCATTAGTTAGAACACAAACTACAAGCATGTTTACATTCACATCAACCTTCTGTATGTATGCACATATGCCAAGTGTAATCCTTGGGTTGCGACCCCAAGGAGACCACTCTCTCCCATCTGTACGTACAGGGTTACATCCGTCAGGCCATCTGGCTCGGATGCGGAATTACACGGCCACCCCACCCCTCCGAAGGTGGGCCATAAATGCAACATGCCATCCTTCTAGCCATCTAGAACGGACGCGGAGTCTCACGGCCATTCCACCCCTCTGAAGATGGTCCGTTTGCAATGCAAGATGCAACATCATCCATCATGACTTTACAAGATAGAATATCACCAATAACCTTACAGGTTGATCCAATACGAGATATCATAGAATCCTCATGTATCTTACTTCCAAGAATAACCACAGAGCAATGCAATACAATAGAATGAGGTTCATCAAGATATTTCATAACCAAGTGACAACATCTCATTGCACATCTCAAAGCAAGAACATGAACTCCCTTAACATATAAACAACCATAACTTTCATGTAATATCTTAATCAAACTAATGTCTAGAGATAATGGCATTCATTCTACCTCATCATGACGTCTAATACCACAAGATGGTCCTTACCATATCCATAGCAAAAGAGATCATAACACCCATGCGCCAACTATTCTAGCAACATAGAATCCACATGCTACTCTAATAAAATACTGGCGGAATACCTTCTATGGTATGGTTATCAAGCTAGCCTCTATTCTCAAAGCTTCCGTGAACTAGGCCATATACAATGGTACAACCCTGGAGCAAAGAACTCTATGATCCCAACCTATAATAAGATATCTTAAAAGGGTTTGTAGGGTCTCTATACTCAATTCTAATACTAGCCCTTTAGGCTAGCAAAGAACATACCAGAAAATACATGCCACAATGGTCGGCAGATAGATAGGTTAACAACAATGCCATGGAGATACATACACAACGAGTCACCTTACTAATCCAAGACATGACACAATAGTTTGGGCAACCACCTAACTATAACCTACAACAAGATTCGATAGTTAGAAGATAGAAGACTTAGGACAATTCTATAGACTAGATTCGATAGCTCCGAACCTATCAATGACTATTCAAGTATGGTTCCCAGTACCATGCCTAACAAGGATATGCAAGTCTACAACTCTAAAGAATGGACTCTACGGTTCCAATAATGCATGGTCAATATTTTAAAACATAAAGGTGTGCTAACGGATGTTTTATCTGACCCTTGTATCCCTCTTAAATAAGAGAAGGTCCAAAAGGAGTACTTATGCAAAAACTTATACCTAAGACTAAGATTCGAACCTGAATCTGTGGCTTAAAGGCTCAACTGCTAACCAACTAGCCTATAAAGCTTTCAATGAACTTAATGGGCAAAACAGATTCTCAAGAACGATGTTTCAAGACCAAAAAGACATATTAGAGGTTACTTTTATAGAAATACTGTCGGATTGGCAACAAGACCAAAACTGGCTAGGATGGAGGCAGAACAGGCCAGAATTCATAAGGAAGACTTTGGGTGTGACATAGAACCAAATTGAAGATCTATTCTAGCTGAAACAGCCGATTGGGTTCGCTATAGCTGCCGGTTCTACTGCAAGCACCACCAAGCACACACGAATTCTGAGTACACCACCACGATATTAAGGTTAACTTCTCCATTTGTTATACTAAGAGTTAACAGTCCTTTAATATGTTGTATGTGTGCCAGATGCATTTATTCAGCACTGCCTTATTTCCATGTTGTTACTAACCTTAAATAAAAAAAAAAAAAACCTTTTAATAGAATAGAATAGAATAGAAAAGGGTATTCTCTAAAAGTAATTTCTCGACAACATCAAAATGAAGTGAAGAAAATAATCATTATTTATTTAAAGTTTTTCAGTCCATCAATTTTGACAATAAATAGATGTGAATAATAAATATTTTAGCACAAGACATGTCAAATGTCCAAATCATAGTCTTCTTCATTTTTTTTGCTTGTCTTTGCTTGGTCCTTTTCTTTCATCTGCTCCTTTCATGGTGACTTACCCATGTCTACTTCTACAATGTCTTCAAGAATAGTAGCTAGAGCTACTTCTTTCAGCTCTGCAAAGGTATCTTCATCATCTAAAGAGCTTGTGAATGGAGGCTGTATCTATGAAGAGGTCAGCTTGGCATAATCAGATGTGAAGATTTCGCACCTAACTCTTGATGCTCATCTGGTAGGGTAGGTAAGGCAACCAATCTCATCTTGATGAAGTTTACAGCTTCTTTGTCTATGTCCACTGCTACACAATTGCGGCCCTTCTTAAGTGCACAAGCTATTGTTGTACCAGAGGCAGAAAAAGCATCAAGCACCCAATCTTCTGGACGTGAAAACATGTTTAGAAGATGGTTGATCAGTTTGTGTGGCTTCTGGGAGTGATCAACTATTCTCTCTTGCGCACTAGGGTCTTGCAGCTTCTGCAGTACTGCTAGAAATTCTAAGACATTAGAAAAGTTCTGGCAAGCTGTTGTGTTAAAGTGCTCCATGGTGCATTTTCCATCGAAATTCCAGTAAGCAACATGGAGATATTCCACCTTGCTCAGCAACTTGGGTCCTCCACCATGGTAGTTTATATTCGTCTTGTACCTACAGAAGTAAAAGTACGGTCATTAACAAAAACAAAACAAGGAACCAACAAAGTAAAGAAAACTAAATGAATTATATTCCGGAATAGAAAAAGAAAACAAAAAGGTCAACATGCAAGCAACTTGAAAAATAGAATCAAAACATGCAAAGAAGAAACGAATGTATTCCAGAATAGAATACTTACCAGACCATGTTCTCGTAAATTGCTTGCATAGCGGATCCAAAATGATTCTTGAAAGTGGGCTCCACAAGGCTGGCTTGCATTGAAATGAAACACAACAAGATGCCAATGCTTGGCTGTTGTGACTTGCTTGATACTTTCGACGAACGCGTTGAATTCTGAGTTCTTGAATGGCTGGTCGTCATAACGGCTATCTTTTAATTTAAAGCCATAAGGAAGTTCTGCTATAACCAGAGTAAAATTATGTGGCTTTACGGTTCCGACCAGTTTTGTGCAGTCCCCTTGAACGATGGAAAATAAATTATTTTGATCGTACAAGCTGAACTTTTCAAAATCGAATGGCTCCACTTCTAAGGTCCTTCTCTCTGCCAAAGTTCTTCCCTCCCGTGCCAACCTCACAAGGTGCATAAAACCTTCTGGAAGGTCCTTGTTTTTCTCGTTGCTCTGTGATCAGAAGGTGAATTTAGTACATGGATAAAACAAGGGTCGCTTGTTAAGGCAACGTATCCATCCTTCAAAATTTGGAGCGTACTATACAATATGCTCGTCAGATGTCACAACTGGATAAAGTTTCTTGCACCTTTCCCAAGTTTCGACATTAAATTGCTCCATCAAACATGTCTGACATGTTATGACGTTCTTTTGGCTGAGAAAAAAACCTTAAACATTTAAGCAAATGGTAATCATATTACAGAATGTAATCAAGCATTTTGCTGCGAAGAAAAATGTATTCCATAATACACAAGCCCTAATCTTTATTTTTTAAGAACTGCTGAAGTGTATTCCAGAATACACTTTAGCTGTTGTTGAAGGGCAAAAGTGTTTAGGCATTGAAGGGCAAAATGAATTCCACACAACAAATCATTTTTTTTCACAATAGAATCCCTACATAGCAAATTGCCCACTAATGCTCGACATATTTCTATAGCTTAGCAACTTTATAGCTTTAATGCTTAGGTATAACAAACAAATACTAGAAACATGTGCCCGACGATGCCGGGCATTAGTCATGGACGTGTGTTGTGCTTTAGTTGTAGTTTTGTCCAATGTTGTTAAAAACCCCATTTTTCATTTTTAAAGTACCTCTATAAAAATCCTCACATTTTTTAAAGGATTTTTATGATTTGGTATGGCCAAAAAGAAAAAGAAATTGCACATTCTTTTCGCTACTTTATTGGACATATTTGCTAGTGTTTGCTACAAGTTACAAGCCACAGCATGCCAACAAGTAAATCAGAAGCTTATGCTACTATTAGAAACTATTAAGTTCAAGTACAAAGATATCATAGTTGTTTTGCCATGCAATTCTTAAGAAAGTTCAGAAAAACATTATTATAGAGGTTAAAAAATATAAGAATTCCATTACAAAGATAAATAAGTTCAAGAATATCATATATTTGGAAAAAATATCATAGTCTAAGGATTTTTAAGGATTTTTAAAGATTTTTAAGGATTTTAAAGAATTTAAAGATTTTTAACGTATTTTTTATATGAAATATGTTTTTAAAGATTTTTTCCAAAATTTTAAAAATCTTCAAAAAAAATCTTAAAAACGTTTTTAAACATACATATTTTAATATACTTAACAACATTGCTTGTGTCGTGAATGTGCGTATAGAAGCTCCCGCCATGACGACGGTGGTGAATATGAATGTGTGAACAAATGCTTACCATGTCTCACACGTGCGACTCAAGTCTACCAACAACAATGTTATACTTTCTTAGAAACTCAGGAAGCTCGTAATCACCAGCTGCGTCATGTGGGATTGATGCCCAAGCCTTGAACCTTCTCCCATCACAAATACCAATGTGTGCGATGCCTCCTGACCTGAAGCAAGTTCTCCTGCATTTATACTTGGAGGGGAACTTTTTTTACTCCAACACAGCAACACGCCAAATAGCGGGTGTCATCAACTATCGCATACCTCCCTACAAAAAATAAGATAACATTTCAAGATAAGATAGGAGAAATGCATAAAACAACCTATAAAGAAGCATATAAGCAATTGTTATTGTTAGAACTAACCAATCTTACACTCACCATCCCTACGATGTACGTGAACTATCGCCCTTGGCTTAGGATCTCCAAGTCCCAAGGTACAAAGGGTGTGTAGGGCTTCATGATCTGCACACATTCAGAAGGTCAATAATTGTCAGAAACATGAGAATCCTTGAAAAAAACACATATACGTGCACTATATGGACATCAGAATGTTAGTTGAGGACATGACACTTACCTCCATCACAAAGCATCTGTGTAAATCATGTTCCTTGTGAACCTTGAAATTATATTGGCCTTTCTTGAGACATGGACGATTGGGTCTTTGATAGCAACCCAAATTCCTTGTCGATTTTGTACCCTTCAGAATTCCACATATATTGTCCATGTATAAAGACAGGCTTTGGAAGATATATCCCCACCTTATGCATTGCCTAGCCCTGGGACTTGTTTATCATCATGGAAAAGGCCAAACGCAAAGGGAATTGTACCCTTTCAAACTGAAATGGCAAACCTGAATTGTTGGGCATAATTAGAATGCGTGATAGGAGCATAGTATCATATGCAATATTAATGGTGGGCGCATGAAATGTGAAAGTGCAATAGAATGCTTAGATGGATATAATGGATTGTTGAAATGGCATGGGGGGGGATAGATAGATGTAGTGAGTGTGTAGATGAACTGAGAATTATATTTGACGTGTGAACTAAATTTGATAGTTGTAGCTTCTTATCTACTCGTGGAATGTTGACTTTATCCAACTACATTGATATGGTGTAGGTCTCCTAAATACACTTTTGCCCTCAACAGCAGCTAAAGTGTATTTCGGAATACACTTCTGTAGTTTTTGAAAAGTAAAGAAGTATTCCGAAATAGCATTTTGCTTGTTTGTGAGACAAAAACGAAAATAGTTGAAGGTAAGCTTACTTGTGCAACTCCTTCAATATTTCTTCGAGGGTGGATTCTTTGTCCACGACCTTCTTCAAGAGCAGTTCTAGCAAATCCATGTCTGTAAAGCCTTGCATTTTCCTCTAGACTGTAATGGCCATTTCCTTCTTGGGCACGTCAAAGCCTTTCTTTTTCTCAGAGATTTTGCCTTTGCTTTTCAGTTCATCACGCTAGAACATATTAAAAATCTCGTTTTGCAGGTCCTAGATCTACAAACATATCAAAATTCCCGTCAGCTACCTAGTTGCCATAACAAGTCAAGGAAATAGTACACGAGAACGTATTCGAGAATACAATTAAGTCATCCACGACCATCCCTGAAGGCTAGCTGAAACCAATTGTCATGACCAATGAGTGATGCCCTTTTGTTCGCCTCGTCATATTTGAGGCAACACTCAATGGTACAAGCTTCCTTCAACTCCAAGGAATGTGCAGGGCTTTTTAGATCCTCTCCATACTTCTTCTTGAAAATGATGTACTCTCTCAGGCATAAATCTGATTTTATCCATGGAGCTCATTTTTAACTTGTATTCGTTGTCAACATTGTGGGTATTGGCAACGATCTTAGCTTCCTCATCATTCAGCCCACAATAGACCGCACAAGAAACGGACAAAATATCTAGGGTTATTTTTTTCTTTGTACAATTGCCTCCTTGCCTTGAAACTGTGGTTCCCACCCAAAACGTAATGCGTGTATGTGTCCGCATTTTCTCTATCATATTCGACGCGGTTTGAGCATTGCTCCCTGTCAACGAGAACCACAATTGGAGCAACATGAGCATTGGGATTGCTCCGAATTCGATCCTTTAGGTTCCTCAAATGATCTGCGTAAATCTTTCGAACCTGAAATGGACGCTCTCCAGCTTCATTTTTTGGAGGAAGCTTCATAGATGTGACGGGCAAATAGATGACACCCTGCACAAACTTGTGCCGGTTAATTTTCTCCATCTTCTCTGACGTCTTGTCCACTTTTTTTTCTTTGATGGCAACCTCAGGTGCCTTGCCCTTGCCTTTTCTTTTCTGGGGAACTTCCTCGGGGAGCCTCTTCAATAGAAAGTCAGACAAATTTTTCTTTCTTTTTTTCGATTCTTCTTTAGCAAAGAATTGTCAATCTTTGTTTTTTTTTTTGAGATGGTGCTTGTTGTTCTTCCGACTCTTCTGAGCTTTTTTCATCAAATTCTCTTTGCAGAATGACCACTTCGGATCCTTTGTTCTTCCTCTTCTTCCTTCTCCGAGTCACTCTACTCGAAGTTCTCACTCTGCGTGCTTCGGACCCAGCTTATAATGGCATTGAGCTTCCTCTTGTTGATGTAGTGCACGAGATACTTGTAAAGGGCTTCAAGTTGCACTCTGACAAGTTTAAAATGTGACTCATCAACTTGTATGAAACCTTGAAAGGTCTTAAAGGATAGTCTACCTCGTTGTCCAGACTGCCCTGCAATATCTCACTAACGTCTTGAATCGTGCCCGCACACACGAATTCGCTATCATCATATCTTCTTTGGCTCGGACTCCGACAAACATGAAGAAATATAAGGGTGCTGTATTTTCCCGCTGTGACCCTTGTAAAAAACCATTGTGTTTGGAAATTCTCGTATATTGCAAGCTCAGAGAACTCGTCCACTCTTCGTTGTGGGTGCACCCCTGAGTAATTTTTATTGTCTTCTTTTGTTGTTTCTTGCTGACATCTTGCCTGTACAAAAAATGTGATTAGCACGACTTTTTTAAGCCAAAACGCAAATAAAAGACTATTTACAATAGAAAAGGTCAACAAAGCATGCCAAAACAAGAAAAAGTCGACTAAAAGAATATATTCTGTAATATACTTTCACCTTTTTAAAGGCGAAAGTGTATTCGAATACACTTCTCCCTCTCTAGAGTGGCAAAAGTGTATTCCGGAATACACTTTCACCTTCTGAAAAAACAAAAGTGTATTCCAAGGTGAAAGTGTATTCTAAAAAAATATTTTCGCCACTCTAGAGAGGGAGAAGTGTATTCCGGAATAGGTTTCTATTAGTACAACTAAAAAGAACGTACAATGTACTTTCAGACTCACATGTCCATGATTTTGTCTATACAACACGGAATACAGCTTTATATTAATATATTCGAAGGCGCTGGCGCTGGCGACTCGAGCTGCTCGAATGGAATACAAATGCGAGGCGCTAAAATTTCCTTTTAAAGGTTGCACATAGTCCCTTCACCAATTCTATGCGAAGTGGAAGGTAGCTTCTGTATATTGCCTTTTGCTGTCTATTCTGGAATAGCCTTTTGTTTTCTTCTACCTCTTTTGCTCCCAACATACTTCTTCTTTTTGAATGTTGTGTATGCTCGAATAGCAATGTCCAACTGTCTCTAATTTCTTCTTGACTATTCCTCATGTTTCCTTGCTCTTTATAGTTGTTGAAGATGCTTAAATGCAATGTGAACAATCTTCCACCCTCGTTTGTTGTCTCTAGTTCCTCTGAATCGGATGGAGCTATAGAACCAAATGTTGATGCTCAAGCTTCTCTTACTCCAACCTAAACACATCCCTCTTGCTTTTTAATGACACTCACAGCCCAGCAACTAACAGACTGCCACCCTCTTTCGAACCGTGACCAAGCCTATTTAGAAACAGGTTGCCCCCTCCGTTCATTCCATCACCACTCTTATGTAACAGGCTTCTACCATCTTTTGTTGTATCGCCCGAAACTACACAGGCTCCACATCAATAAATGATTCCAAACAGGCTACTCCCACCATTTGTAGTTTCCTCTGCTTCACGTAGACAGACAAGGACTACACTACGATCAGAAGAATGCGAGATTCTTCATAACTTCACCACAAATGAGGATGTTACAACATATACTCCTCTTCACACAACTTTTGTGACACATGTGATTTGCAAAGTTTCAGTCTGCTATAAGAGAGATGTTTGCAAGAACTCCTCATCATGATGTTACAAAAACAACTGCTGCTACAACTTTTTATGGACCATCACCAACATTTAACACTGTGCCTCCGATATATCTAGGACTTTTCCTCTTCAAGCACACCTTTAAAGGCAGAGGAGGTCACTCCTAGAGTTGAAGTGTCATCTGAAGATGAAGACACCAATGAGGAGCAATGGGATTATATGTTCTCCAGCCAAAGTTCCAAGAAATTCAAAGTGGATTTTAGCTTGAGAGCATGTTCTTCTATAAGAAGGAAAAAATCTTATGGTTGAACAGAAAATGAGAAGAATTCTAAAAACTACATGCTGTTCATTAGGCTGCATTAACAGATTCAACATGGCTAAACTTCATGCAGTTAGAGACACTTATAGTTCTATGACAATGGCTAACCAGAATGCCTATTTGGCTTATCATACCAGACCGCCACATCTTCTTGCATTACATTAACCGTGAACAAGTGTGCCAGAAATGCTTTATGGTTATCCATTATTTGGAGGCCACTAGAATGTCTCGAATACATAAAAGACTGGATAAAAACCTTGCAATTGATGATCATTGTGGGCCAAGACGAGTTATAACAATGCATGCTCTAGCTGTTGTGTCTTGGATGGTGAAACGGACCTAGCCCCTTGGCCTAGGCCGTTGCACCGACACATTTCACATCTAAGTTAAATATTCATGAGACTTATAGATACATCCCAATATTAATACTCTCATTCATAAGATAATTTTGTACAAGACCAAACTCCTCTGAATCTTGGCATACTACAACTCCTATAGCTCAACAGGTCACTCCGAATTCTCCTCCTTATAGGTCACTGAGGATGACTCGGGAAAATGCTCTGCTCGCGCAACTTCATCCCCAGTCTCTCCCCCTGAATAACGCATTCTCAGCTCAGGACGTACCCTCTTAAACATACACAGACAATACAAGGGATTAGTCCACAAGGACTAAGTGGGGAGGAAACATTTCGGGAACCTTCACAATATCAAAATCCCACATATAACATCACCCACAAAGTAATCTAGCATATCCATAAAAGATAAGAACAACAATAATTTTACTTGCTCCACTACGCCCTGCATTAGTTAGAACACAGACTACAAGCATGTTTACATTCACATCAACCTTCTGTATATATGCACATATGCCAAGCGTAATCCTTGGGTTGCGACCCCAAGGAGACCACTCTCTCCATCTGTACGTACAGGGTTTAACTCATCCGTCAGGCCATCTAGCTCGGATGCGGAGTTACACGGCCACCCCATCCCTCCGAAGGTGGGCCGTAAATGCAACATGCCATCCGTCTAGCCATCTAGAACGGACGCGGAGTCTCACGGCCATTCCACGCCTCCGAAGATGGTCCGTTTGCAATGAAAGATGCAACATCATCCATCATGACTTTACAAGATAGAATATCACCAATAACCTTACAGGTTGATCCAATACGAGATATCATAGAATCCTCATGCATCTTACTTCCAAGAATAACCACAGAGCAATGCAATACAATAGAATGAGGTTCATCAAGATATTTCATAACCAAGTGACAACATCTCATTGCACATCTCAAAGCAAGAACATGAACTCCCTTAACATATAAACAACCATAACTTTCATGTAATATCTTAATCAAACTAATGTCTAGAGATAATGGCATTCATTCTACCTCATCATGACGTCTAATACCACAAGATGGTCCTTACCATATCCATAGCAAAAGAGATCATAACACCCATGCGCCAACTATTCTAGCAACATAGAATCCACATGCTACTCTAACAAAATACTGGCGGAATACCTTCTATGGTATGGTTATCAAGCTAGCCTCTATTCTCAAAGCTTCCTTTGAACTAGGCCATATACAATGGTACAACCCTAAAGCAAAGAACTCTATGATCCCACCCTACAATAAGATATCTTAAAAGGGTTTGTAGGGTCTCTATACTCAATTCTAATACTAGCCCTTTAGGCTAGCAGTAACGTACCAGGGAATACATGCCACAATGGTCAGCATACGGTCAAGGCAGATAGATAAGTTAACAACAATGCCATGGAGATACATACACAACGAGTCACCTTACTAATCCAAGACATGACACAATAGTTTGGGCAACCACCTAACTATAACCTACAACAAGATTCGATAGTTAGAAGATAGAATCAAGTAGGCTTCAAGACTTAGGACAATTCTATAGACTAGATTCGATAGCTCCAAACCTATCAATAACTATTCAAGTATGGTTCCCAGTACCATGCCTAACAAGGATATGCAAGTCTACAACTCTAAAGAATGGACTCTACGGTTCCAATAATGCATGGTCAATATTTTAAAACATAAAGGTATGCTAACGGATGTTTTATCTGACCCTTGTATCCCTCCTCATGGATGCTGCCAATGTGGCATGACGTAAAAATACTATCTATCTATCTATCTTAAATAAGAGAAGGTCCAAAAGGAGTACTTATGCAAAAACTTATACCTATGACTGGATTCGAACCTAAATCTGTGGCTTAAAGGCTCAACTGCTAACCAACTAGCCTATAAAGCTTCCAATGAACTTAATGGGCAAAACAGATTCTCAAGAGCGATGTTTAAAGACCAAAAAGATATATTAGAGGTTACTTTTATAGAAATACTGCCGGATTGGCAACAAGATCAAAACTGGCTGGGATGGAGGCAGAACAGGCCAGAATTCATAAAGAAGACTTTGGGTGTGACATAGAACCAAATTGAAGATCTATTCTAGCTGAAACAGCCGATTGGGTTCGTCATAGCTGCCGGTTCTACTGCAAGCACCACCAAGCAATACAACAAATAAAGCACTCATCAAATCCCCAAGCACGGATCAGATCCCCAACTCAGTTTCTCAGATTGATTCTGCTTCCTATCGACTGGATCTGCCTTCCTTCTTCCCATCTGCAAGCTCCTTCCGGTTTCTGCTACTGTTCTACAATTCGGCCAGCCTCTCCTTCTCTAGAGAATAGGTAGAGGAGAACAATAAACAAGATCCTTCACCAAACCAAGACACCCTCTCATTTGTTCACATCCAATATATATAGTAAATCTCAATGCATATGCATGCTAGACAAGTGTTGTGCATGCAATCACATGGATGCATGCACATGTGCATGTACATTCATGCAATCTAATGCATGCTTATCATATTTTACAAGTCCAATACACATTAATCTACCACCTTCTGCTTATATAACCTTTGCTAATATATTTCTATAGTTTTAAATGCCATTACTAGCATAACCCATGGACGCATATCAACAAGGTCATTAGATGATCTACAGCCTCTAGGTTCGTTACATTCTCCCCTTGTAAAATTCAACTCATGTCCTCATGAGTTACTTGAGGTACAACAGCTTGAATGCGGTCTAACACTTCTTCTATTACTTTTAAATGCAAAAGACTAAGCTTTAGCCAACTAGGGCATTTCTTATCGCGACTCGGAGCCACTGCTATATTCTAATGCAGTCTTCTCAATTGCACATTTCTGCCACAATAACAATAGAACATGGGTATTCCCAATACCGTTCCATATTATACAACAACTTCCTCATTAACCTACATATGGCTTAAGCTCTACTATTTCCATCGAAATTGATGCAGTCCCAAGTTAATCTACCACATACATTACCCTTGCCACTAGCATGTCTAAAGTTTGGAACTAAACTTATAATGAAATTCGTATAAATTATTTACTATACATATCCAAGCTAACGTAGCAAACATCTGCATCATAGAGTTAATCTACTTTTTCCTACTAAGGATAAAATAGCTCACTATAAAATACTAAGCCCACCATGGAAAGAGAGATACTCAGCTCGGACTAGATATGTCACATCTTGGGTGGCCAAATCCAAGAGTGACAAATAGAAGCATAATCATATCCCCATCATCATATCTTATGGCTATACAACCCACACAAGTAAATTCAAGGGAACCTAAAAGATTATGAACATAATTTACTATGACTTCTCACAAAAAGAACCTACTCAACATAGCTAACAACTTCCTAAACCCTTGAGTTTACCTCTTTAAGCACTGTTTATGGGCCCTCACAACCCTAGCACTGCTTTTGCTGAAGCACTACAACTCCCTTCACATGGTCTACTTTAAAGTAACGCGGCAACGTGGTCCACCATTAGACAATCTACCAGTTATAGAAATTTGTAGGAATATACCTTCACAATTATCATGGCTCGATGTTCACGCCTTGCATGAAAACATCCTTCTTAACATTTCATCCTATTTTCGGTAACTTTCGACCAAGTTTAGCTCCTTGATGAACTGCATTCCATTAGCTTTTCTAGCTTACATAGCAGAGAATAATAGTCAAAACTTAAGATACTATCAATCCCTTAGACCTATGCTCGTTTCTTGTTCCTCTTAACTCACCTTGGCTGGTGCATTTACCAAACAAGAAATCGTTCTACTTTATAGTAGAATCTCTTGAACTCTTAACCCCTAATTCCCTCGGCCTGAAGATATCAGAACTTTCCGCCTCGATACCAACTGAAACGGACCTAGCCCCTTGGCCTAGGCCGTTGCACCAACACATTTAACATCTAAGTTAAATATTCATGAGACTTATAGATACATCCCAATATTAATACTCTCATTCATAAGATAGTTTCGTACAAGACCAAACTCCTCTGAGTCTTGGCATACTACAACTCCTATAGCTCAACAGGTCAGAGTCTTGGCATACTACAACTCCTATAGCTCAACAGGTCACTCCAAATTCTCCTCCTTATAGGTCACTGAGGATGACTCGGGAAAACGCTCTGCTCGTGCAACTTCATCCCCAGTCTCTCCCCCTGAATACCGCATTCTCATTTCGGGGCGTGCCCTCTTAAACATACACAGACAATACAAGGGATTAGTCCACAAGGACTAAGTGGGGAGGAAACATTTCGGGAACCTTCACAATATCAAAATCCCACATATAATATCACCCACAAAGTAATCTAGCATATCCATAAAAGATAAGAACAACAATAATTTTACCTGCTCCACTACGCCCTGCATTAGTTAGAACACAAACTACAAGCATGTTTACATTCACATCAACCTTCTGTATGTATGCACATATGCCAAGTGTAATCCTTGGGTTGCGACCCCAAGGAGACCACTCTCTCCCATCTGTACGTACAGGGTTACATCCGTCAGGCCATCTGGCTCGGATGCGGAGTTACACGGCCACCCCACCCCTCCGAAGGTGGGCCATAAATGCAACATGCCATCCTTCTAGCCATCTAGAACGGACGCGGAGTCTCACGGCCATTCCACGCCTCCGAAGATGGTCCGTTTGCAATGAAAGATGCAACATCATCCATCATGACTTTACAAGATAGAATATCACCAATAACCTTACAGGTTGATCCAATACGAGATATCATAGAATCCTCATGCATCTTACTTCCAAGAATAACCACAGAGCAATGCAATACAATAGAATGAGGTTCATCAAGATATTTCATAACCAAGTGACAACATCTCATTGCACATCTCAAAGCAAGAACATGAACTCCCTTAACATATAAACAACCATAACTTTCATGTAATATCTTAATCAAACTAATGTCTAGAGATAATGGCATTCATTCTACCTCATCATGACGTCTAATACCACAAGATGGTCCTTACCATATCCATAGCAAAAGAGATCATAACACCCATGCGCCAACTATTCTAGCAACATAGAATCCACATGCTACTCTAATAAAATACTGGCGGAATACCTTCTATGGTATGGTTATCAAGCTAGCCTCTATTCTCAAAGCTTCCGTGAACTAGGCCATATACAATGGTACAACCCTGGAGCAAAGAACTCTATGATCCCAACCTATAATAAGATATCTTAAAAGGGTTTGTAGGGTCTCTATACTCAATTCTAATACTAGCCCTTTAGGCTAGCAGTAACATACCAGAAAATACATGCCACAATGGTCGGCAGATAGATAGGTTAACAACAATGCCATGGAGATACATACACAACGAGTCACCTTACTAATCCAAGACATGACACAATAGTTTGGGCAACCACCTAACTATAACCTACAACAAGATTCGATAGTTAGAAGATAGAAGACTTAGGACAATTCTATAGACTAGATTCGATAGCTCCGAACCTATCAATGACTATTCAAGTATGGTTCCCAGTACCATGCCTAACAAGGATATGCAAGTCTACAACTCTAAAGAATGGACTCTACGGTTCCAATAATGCATGGTCAATATTTTAAAACATAAAGGTGTGCTAACGGATGTTTTATCTGACCCTTGTATCCCTCTTAAATAAGAGAAGGTCCAAAAGGAGTACTTATGCAAAAACTTATACCTAAGACTAAGATTCGAACCTGAATCTGTGGCTTAAAGGCTCAACTGCTAACCAACTAGCCTATAAAGCTTTCAATGAACTTAATGGGCAAAACAGATTCTCAAGAGCGATGTTTCAAGACCAAAAAGACATATTAGAGGTTACTTTTATAGAAATATTGTCAGATTGGCAACAAGATCAAAACTGGCTGGGATGGAGGCAGAACAGGCCAGAATTCATAAGGAAGACTTTGGGTGTGACATAGAACCAAATTGAAGATCTATTCTAGCTGAAACAGCCAATTGGGTTCGCTATAGCTGCCGGTTCTACTGCAAGCACCACCAAGCAATACAACAAACAAGGCACTCATCAAGTCCCCAAGCACGCATCAGATCCCCAACTCAGTTTCTCAGATTGATTCTGCTTCCTATCGACTGGATCTGGCTTCCTTGCTTCTATTTCCTCGCCTTCCCATCTGCAAGCTCCTTCCGATTTCTACTACTGTTCTACAATTTGGCCAGCCTCTCCTTCTCTAGAGAATAGGTAGAGGAGAACAATAAACAAGATCCTTCACCAAACCAACACACCCTCTCCTTTGTTCACATCCAATATATATAGTAAATCTCAATGCATATGCATGCTAGACAAGTGTTGTGCATGCAATCACATGCATGCATGCACATGGGCATGTACATGCATGCAATCTAATGCATGCTTATCATATTTTACAAGTCCAATACACATTAATCTACCACCTTCTGCTTATATAACCTTTGCTAATATATTTCTATAGTTTTAAATGCCACTACTAGCATAACCCATGGACGCATATCAACAAGGTCGTTAGATGATCTAGACCCTCTTATACTGAGACAAAGTAAGCCACTAGGTTCGTTACAGATGGAAAAATACTCTTGAGAGATATGTAAAAAGCTGCCTAACAATAACATATATCATTTGACAGAGTATCACAAAAAAGGATGCCTTCCAAGAATACAAAAAGACATGCATTCAGTCACAGCACGTCTCTTACTCACACTTCACTAGACTATAGAAAAGTGAATTTGGTCTTGTGAAAATTCCTAGAAGACATAGAACGTTTGTTTGCTCAAGATGTGTAGAATTAAAGAGTCAACAAGAAACTGCAAAGACAAAGGTCGAAGAAGTAAGTCAAGTTCTCTAATCTCACACTTGTTTCACAGAATTGTTTTGACCTGATTTTTTCTACGGATATTGTGCAACAGAACCTTGCCAGACATCGTGAACAACAAGCAACCGAGAGAAGAAAGCTTGCCAAGCACAGGAAAAAAGCTCTCGAACGTCCACTACAATATATGTCTATTGTAATTGATGGAAAGATAAAAAAGAAGACAACTCTACCTCATTTCTTAAATATTTCTAGAGATGTGTCTGAGGTAGGCCCATCTTGTAGGAGTTATGGTCTTCAAAGGAAGTCTAAAGTGCAAAGTATTTTTTACGTATCCAAACTTGCATAGTGACTCGAACCTCATAATTACGATTCTTAACAACGTTCTGTACGAGCAAGAGCAATTACCACTAGTGCTCTACCTGCAACTTGACAACACTACAAGGGAGAACAAGAATCAAACACTCTTTGCTTATTGTGCCATGCTTGTGGAGCTAGGGATCTTCATAAAAGTAAAGCTTGGTTTTTTACTTGTAGGCCACACTCATGATCAAATAGACCAGATGTTTAGAAGATTTTGCATGGCATTTGCTCAAGTAATGCCTGATAATAATAGAGACTGGGTGCTTAATCTGATCATGGGCTGCTTTGTAGAAATACTTGACAACAAGAGCTATACCCTGCGTTTCAATATTGATGACCCCCATGCCTCTAATTTTCCTATTCTTGCAGCATTCCTCCATAGCAACTGGAGTCCAACACCTCCTGTTTTGCCCACAAGAGATGAATCTACCTATAATGCTTTGAAGCTTAGAGGACACCTTCTTAGAAGCTAAAATGACAGAAGACTGGTAAACATGGGAGAAAGAGATCACAAAGTTTGCTATAATAGCCCTGCCCTGCTTGGATATGTACTTAGAATTAAGGTTGTCAACCTCTTTCTGAAATTTCTCAATTATCTCAGACCATATGTCAGAGGGACTACCCTTAATAGCAAAAGGGACACCTAAGATCTTAGAGGAGTTAATAGGTGAGATATACTTACAACCCAAGAGAGCATCTGTTTGCTCTCCTTTTACCTGATCTCTAGCCAAAATCTTTGATTTGACGGGGTTGATCTTACAGCTCGAAGCAGCTCCAAAATTCTCCAGAATAGACTGGGTATTAAAGAGAGATCGATTGTCCATGGAGACAAGAAGAAAGGTATTATCTGCAAAATGCCCATTTAAAACTTGATCCATCACCCCATTGTCAGGGAGGGTTAAACCTTGGATCAGATTAGTACTTTTGGCCTCCTCCAGGTTACTATAAAGGGCCTCCATTATGATTAGATAGAGGAAAGGGGATAGAGGGCACCCCTGCTTGACAACCCTTTGCAGGGGGAAGAAGGGGCCACACTCTCCATTGATTAAGACCGAGGATCTGGAGTTCAAGAGAATGGCTCTAAAGATAAGAATTACCTCGTTTGAAAAGCCCAAGGCACTACAGCATTTGGAAAGAAAATTCCAGCTCACTGTATCAAAGGCCTTGGTTATGTCGAGCTTGATAAGGGCAATGTCCTGATTCGAATCCTTAGCCCAATCAGCCCTAGGACGGCTGTCACCACGTTGTCATGGATGAATCTGTCCTTAAGATAGGCAGCTTGAGAGGAACTAATAATTCTATCCAGCACAGGTTTCAGCCTCCTGGCTATGGTTCTAGAGATAAGCTTGTATATAACATTGGAAAGTGATATAGGTCTGTAATCCGAGAATGTGATAGGCATGTCAACCTTGGGGATTAGCATGATGAGACTAGTATAAATCCTTGCATCCATGCATTTTAGATCCCTGAACTCATTGGTTAGGCTCGTTATGCTATCACCAAGAATAGGCCAAACTTTAATGTAAAATTCAACAGGGAGGCCATCAAGTCCAGGGCTCTTGCCCTTATACATCTCTCTGGCCGTTTGAAGGAGTTCAACATTCGAGAAAGGCCTGTCAATATGAGAGTTATCCTCATTATTTACTTTTGCCTAAAGATTAATGAATCTATCCATGAAAGCATGGTGGCAGTCCTGATTGGTCCCCATAACGTTGATGAAGTGATCAGCAGCAACTTTTTTTATTTGAGTCTCATTAGTAATACAATCATCCCCAACCTTAACCTCAAAAATATGGTTTCTCTTTATCTTGCCATTTGCGTTGGCAAAAAAGAACTTAGAGCTACTTCTCTCATCATCTTTAATTTCTCTGATTTTCGCCTTCAGCTTCCATCCTTATGCAATCCTTATTTCCTCTCTTTCAATTTCAGCCCGAATGTTGTTCTTTTCCTCTTATGGGGCATGAGGAAGGTTATCCCTCAAGTTCTGGAGGAAGATTAACTTCTGCAAATGAACAGCTCTGCCCCACTCGTTGAGCCAATTCTTAATTGCTTTGGCTACTTTGATCCACCAAAACATCCACCCTGAAGCCCCTGTGGGTTTAGGAAATTTAATAAGCACCTGTTGCAGCCTATCCATGAATTCATCATGGTCTAAAAGGCTGGTATTCAGCTTAAAATAAGTATTCCTCTTCTTGACCGTATTGAGGGCCATGATCGTTAACTGCTGGGGGTAATGATCAGAAAGGGTGTACCCCTCTAGGTTGCTTACCCTGTTGCCGTGGTTTCAAAGATTCTCGGATAGATAGAACCTGTCATAGAGACACAAGGTGGGATCTGCCCTCTTGTCCGTCCAACTACAGGAGTCTGGCCTCGTCTTTGCCAACATCATGTCTCAATCTATTGAACTGCTTTACTTTATGTCTTAGAAATATCTTGTGCTTTCAAATAAGAATAATTTGGACGACTACGACTGGAGACTGAACCACCGGGACCATAGGTGCTACGCCCTCCCACACAGAAGACAAGAATTTGGATGCTTCCCCAAATCTTCTCACCATGCCACACTTACTACTGGATATGTAGCACAACTGGCTAAACTGGAGTTGAAAAGCATAATGCAAAATCCTCAAATTAATTGTTACAAAGAACCAAATAGGTGCTGCATACTAGGTAGAATCAGATCCTTCCCTTTGCAATTATGTGGCTTTCCAAGACCTGTTTGATTCTCTGTACAATCAAAATGATTTTATGGTTCCTGTCAAATTGTGAAATTTCCCCTTTGAACAGATTTGTTCAAGCAGACGTGGCTGCATACCTCTAGCTTCGTCTGCACATCTCTAGCTTTTGCAATTGAATGAGCTAAAAGCAAAGATGTAAGACGATATTAGTGTAGTGTAACGGCATAATATCAAGGTATGGCAGGTTTGGATAGTGTAACGGCATAATATCAAGGTATGGCAGGTTTGGATATCGGATTAGAGGCAACTACAAAATTTGGAAACTGGTCTTGTAATCTGCAACAAAAACAAATGTTCAATTTTTAATCAACCAACATAACTATTATTAACAACAAATCAAAGGGAGTTATATTTACCTGCCTGCAGTCACGTGATGCAACATGGGATACAGGCATCCCTAGCAGCACACCAGCAAGAAACGTCCATGCAGTAGCAATCCAAAACAGGCAACTGAGCTTCTAACTTAATAGTGCCTGTCTGAACCATCTTCATGCACAGAAGAAATCCCACATCATTGTTTCTGGCTTGTACCAACTCCGCTTGTAACAAATCCAGGCTGCTTAATAGAACCATATAGACACAAGCAACAACGTTCTTCAAGCTTTCAATACTTGGACAACCTGCTATCACCACAAAAGTTCAGATGCTGCCACCACGAAATTGTAGATGCTGCCGCTAATCAGAATCGGCTCTGCCTCAGTGCAAATGAATTTGACATACAACCATAGTTTACCATAGTATCCGGTAGACAGTAGGATTGGTAACGAAATGCTTACCATAGTAGGATAGGAAGGAGGCCTGCACAACTTTGCTAGTAGCCAGTTATTAGAGTTATCTCGATTGCTTGTACAAGATAAAGGTGTACAAAACCGACAATCCTCATACCGTGAACAGAAGACTGTATCGAACAAAGCTTAGTGTAAACCATTTACTAAGCTGTTGGAGCTTCAATTGCAGAAATCAGAAGCGAAGGGAAGAAACCCCTTTTTCTTTATTTCGTTTATGCAGCCCTCCTGTAATCGCTAAAGCTGCCGGAACTGGAGCAAGAGAGCTATAAAATTAGGTTTTGGATCCATTTTGACGTAGCAGAATGGAAGGTCAGAGGAGAGACAGAGAGATGAGCTGCATAGGGAAAAAATCCTGGCATCTCCCAAAATCTACCAGGCTGCACAATCCGGAATACACCTACACTGCACAAAAGATCTTGTTATGTTGCTGCTTTGCCTTTGCCTCTGCCTCTCCAAGCCCTAAAAGACGAAATGTCGAAACAAAACTCAAATAACCCTATCTAGCAAACAAATCGATCTTGAAATTTCCATGCTTCTGTTTCGATGATGCTTAATCAGTGCTTCACATCCGCCTAAAAGCACCAAGCCCCCACCTCTGCAGAATTTGTGGCTTCAGCTAGCAAACCCTATCTAACAAACCCTATTTCTAAATGGCTCGAGGGTTGCATGTCAACGAGCCTCAATAAGCTAATTGAGAAAAAATACAACATGGCACATGGGTCTAAACCATTGAACAAAAACACTAAAATTAATGCAGGCGTATGCGCACTCTAGATATACTAATTAGTAGTCCCCATGCAATACGCTTTCGAAATCATATGAAAACCATAGAAGAAATAGTACAAAAATACAAAACCAACCCCCTGTTATTATGCTACATATTCATACAGGGCATCCATCGATAGGCTTGGATCGTTGGATGTCGATTTCGAGCAATCTTGGCCATGTTAAACGCGACTCATTTTTTAGCAAGTTTTAGTTAACTATCAATTACAAATATAGGATTAAACCAAAGGTTGTGAAGCGAATTGTACACCTGTATGGTACACATATATGGGCATATGTCTTTGGAGATCCTTGCCAACCGCTGGATGCCCTGCATGAATATCATCAAAAACAACTGGAGGGAGAGGGGAAGGGGAGGGGTAGTAATTCAATGGTTCAATTTCCTGATATATGGGAGTCATGTTCAATAGTGTAATATGTAATATTAAAAATATCTATATATATAATTTGCTATCCATGGGTTAAAAAAAAGTTTTGGCCCCTTCGAGGCCCTAGGGATTGATTGTAAAAGATGAACTCTAATGTAAGTAAAATGATGCAGTCGAACTACTACAAAATGAATCATGGAATATGAAACAACAATAATTTTTGTAGAAGAACATGGAATGCGACCATTCATACTGTCTATCAATCATATTAAGAATAATAATAGATGTATAGAACCATATTAAGATGATACTGAATGTATAGACCCATCGATAATCATGTGTTTGAAAAAACACCAATGCCACAAAACAAATCACACCAATAGTTGTGGCCTCCTATTCCCCGGTTATATCTAGCATTATAACAGCATTTTTCAAAACATGTGCAGTAAGCAGCAACAGGTTCGGCATATGCAGAGCTTGGACAAACTAAACTCATAGTTTCTGTCTTTGGCCCACGAGAAAGTAAGAAAGCCCAAGCATTCAGCGATACAAGTAGGCTCAATTGCCATGTTAAATTTACTATCTTTGCAACTGCTGTTACGGGGAAACCCAATCAGTCATTAGACTCCGCAGAATATTCATGTGCACTGTATAAATCTCTGGTAGGGGCTATCGATTTGCATTCATTTCCTAAGACAACAGTAGATGTTTTTGCATTGATTCTACAATCTGGTGGAGGGGATTTGAGTGTTGTTATAAATTGCGCATCACTTGCGCTTGCAGATGCTGGAATTGCCATGTATGACCTTGTGTCAGCTATATCTGCAAGTTTTATTAGTGATCCTTTTGGACCCTACTGATGATGAGCAGAGATCTGAAGATGGAAGCTTGTTAGTTACACACATGACTTCAAGAAACGAAATTACTCATCTTACTATGACTGGCGAATGGTCTTCTGGAAGGATTTCGGAAGGTTTGGAGTTGTGTGTTGAAGCATGTGTAAGCCTTGGAAAGGCTATGAGGTCGTGCCTCAAGGAAGCTGCAATGGGTATGCAATAATCATCGTCTGTTTTGCAAAGTTCCTGCTTTTTTATATTGAATTCAGATCTTGAAAACTTTCTTCTCTTATCCTGATGCATGTGTTCCGTGAAAAGACTGTTGATATTGGCATGTTGAATGTAAAATATCTGTTAGTCCAAAGCTAGTTTCTATCCATATATAAGGTTCAGCTAGTCATTCATTGCTGACATGTGCAGCATGGGGATCCATTTCAGTTAGGTTGTGGAATAAATGTTATTTGTCACATGCTGCTAATTCCCTTATCAAACTAGAAGCTTCATGAGCGTTGTCTTACAAATGGCTAATGAAACAATATTCAGATAAGTTTGTGATAACTTCAACCCTCGAAAGTGAAGTATATTTGGACAACCGATGATATCCAGCTACCTCATGTATTAATATTGGTATTGGTATAATATTATATGTCTAATTCTATGCAATGTTTTCATTTCCAAAATTTGAGCACCTCTAGTTTGTTAGATTTGTGAGGCTATGATATACCATTCATCATTAGAATATTAGGTAATGTCTCTATCTACACCCCTACACCATCCTTAAGGCCCCGAAGGGGCCAAAAAAATTTTTAGTTAACACAAACCATTAACACACAACTAACATTATTAACACAAACCATTGTATTTGACACATTTAAATTAAAATCCCCCTTAAATCCCCTTTGATTTGGGTGCATATTCACACGGGGGTTTACGTAGGGCAGCAAAAGCCTCAAAAAATTTACAATACATGTACAAAATTAACAGCATTAAGTACATTCTCTCAAACCTTATAGTATTTTGCAAACCTTAATATATAGTATACAAAAACTTGTACATGCATACCCCACAAACGAGGATTGCTATGTACGGTCCAGATCTTGGAATAAAGGGAAAATATGCCCATCCAACAGCTCTCGTTGCCTGAAGTAACCCCCCCGTGTGAATATGCACCCAAACCAAAGGGGGTTTAAGGGGGATTTTAATTTAAATGTGTCAAATGCAATGGTTTGTGTTAATAATGTTAGTTGTGTGTCAATATAAATGTTGAAGGCATTTGATATACAAACTAATTATGATCATAAGGAAAAGGAACATCAATAAATTCAAAGAACGGGAGTTGAACCCACTACAATAGCGTGAAATAGTTATAGAGCTAATGCAACAAGGCTACACCTACAATTGATATTTATCAAAGAGCAATGGAGACACATTTTGTCCCATAACACCACAACAAAACAATGATATGACAACACTCATGGGAGTGAGCCATGATTACAAAAAGAAAGTAAGCATGTGCCTTGCACAAGAGGGGCTCAAAACGCATGCATTGCATGTATGCATAGTATGCATGCACATGTGCATGTGCATGCCAAAACCATAGGTTGGGAGTGCAAACTAACTAGAAATACACTACACAGTCTAAAAATATTACTGCATGCCCTTACACGAATACAACAACACAATCATATATAAACCATGGCAAAATGATAATATATTTATACATTTTGTGCGACGCCAAAACATTTGTGATAAAATTATAAGGACGAGAGATAGCAAGAATTTCAAAAAATGAGTTGAACCCACTATAATAGCATCAAATAGTTATGGAGCCAACACAACATAGCTACATCTGCAATCGATGTATATCTTGGATTAAATTATGATTATAAAACCATTGACCACCTGCCATTGCAAATTCAAGAGCAGGTAAATATGCCAAAATGAAGAGAAGTTGATTACCTTGGAGAGAAGGGAACATAAAAGATTACACACGGTTGTGCAAACCCAAGTGCTTTTTGACGCTAGAAAAAAGGTAGGCTCTCATGTGAAAGGACACATGTGGCCGCAAAATAAAGTAAGCAGTTACTTGACACCATGTTAAGTAAAAGGGGGGCTTAACACGCATGCATACATGGTATGCATACACTGTGTGCATATAGTATCTGCATGCACACATCGCATGCATTGTGTGCATGCCAAAACCATAGGGTGGGAAAGCAAATTAACTAGAAATACACCGCGCTCTAAGAATATTACTGGCATACCCTCACACAAATACAACAACACAATCGTTATGCAAACCTTAGCAAGATGGCCGTATATTTATACGTTTTCGCAACGAACCATTTTTTGTTGTGATATTTTTAGATTGAAGGCTCTCTTATTAAAATAAAGTTTTCCACAACAAAAAGGCTTTATTTTGCAACTAATATCTAATAAAAAAAGCTTTGTTATATTGTAGAACAATCTCTGTTGCATTTTGTATTTGTAGAATTGGAGTACGTGTGGAACTGTTGCAGCATTCTTTTGTGTAGCATTAGGCTGGCTAAGAATAACATCACGTTTAATGCCCGCCAGCTTGCAAAACTTATTGAGAATCCCTTTCTAGACTATGCCAAAGATATTCCTAACACCAACAAATCATGTACCTTGTAACATAACTCTTGTTGATTTGATTGTTGCAAAAAGCAAAGTAGAGAAGGCGGCTCATCAATTGGGTAGTTTGTTTTAAATACAATTGTCATCCACGGGGCAGCTTATTTTAGCTTTGGATATTTTGTCTAGATTTTTATCATGTACTTTATTGCAGCTAGAACATGGAGACATCCTATACATCATTGAAATAATATGTAGCAAAATAACAGCGGGTTTCTTTTGTATTTTTATACTTTTTTTCTTAAGGTTTTTATATGATTTGATGACGGTATTCCATGAGACGTACTAATCGGTACATCTAGAGTGCACATACGCTGGCGTTGATTTTGATGCCAATTTCCAATGGTTCACCTATGAATTTGAAAGCTGAAGCATGCAAGCCTTGACCTAATCCATTTTAGGGTTCTATGTTTTCGTGCAAAATTTCTTTACTAAAGCAAGAGCCAAGAAGGCCAAGGAACTTTGCATACAGGTGGCTTTTCTTTGATTTGTGTAGCCGAATGCAGAGCCGAAGAAGCATAGCAGAGCAGAGCAGAAGAAGCAGAGCCAAAGGATGGGCTCTATTCTGTTTACAACCCTTTTATTTCTTCTGCCCCTTTTTCTTCTTCTGGCGATGATAGGCATTCCTATAGTAATGCTTTTGACGAATCTATTCTTGAGTACAGAATTAAAAAACAGTGAATTCATGCAAGGTTGTGGCAGATCGCTTTTCTCTGACTTGTGTAGCCGGATGCAAAGCCGAAGAAGCAAAGCAGAGCAGAGAGAGCCGAAGGATGTGCTCTATTCTTTTTTTTCTTCTGCCTTGAAGGTTATTTTAGATGCTGGCGTGTCTAGTGCTCTGTTTGCCCGAGGTTGGTTTTTGTAATGGTTTTTGTAATGTAATGGTTCTGAAACTGGTGGCTATGGTAGACTGCAAAGGCAAAGAAGGCAGTCTGGTTCTCCAAGGTAGCTAGAAGTTGCTGTTGCGATTTTTCAATTTGAATTTATTACTGTTTGTGCTTATGTGCCTTCCTCCATCAGACCAAATTAGGGCTCCACTCGGGAAAGAAAAGTTGGAGCTTTGGTCCATAGTGGTCGCCCTTA
Organism: Isoetes taiwanensis; assembly: GCA_021234155.1. Lineage (NCBI taxonomy): Eukaryota > Viridiplantae > Streptophyta > Lycopodiopsida > Isoetales > Isoetaceae > Isoetes > Isoetes taiwanensis. The sequence continues at coordinate 5,103,428 of JAJEKV010000020.1, read as the reverse complement.
CCTCCACATCAAAACCTAGTATGCGATCGACATCTTCGACATCTGAAAATACAATCACAGGGGGGTTCACCGTCACATTCGTTCCATTCGGGGCTATAACAATAGCGCTGTAAGTTGAAGTGTTATCGCCCACATTTGTTACTTTTCTTCTAAATATGATGGATTTAGTATCAGATATAGAATTAAACACAGCGGTGAGAGATGTAGTCTTGCACAGCTAGATCATAAACAAGACCAGGAGTGAGAGCTTGTTGTGGGTTAGCATGTCTTGATCCATAGGCAAGTACATCAGCAAATAAACCTCTTGATCCATCACATATAGGGGCACAAGTCATAGGGCTCACAATGCAGTCTAAATTCCGAAGCAAGCCTCCAATCCGGAAGCACAATTTCGTCGATTCTATAGTTGGGTAGCGTCTGCCAGGAGCCAGGAGTGCAGGGAAAATTCTACAGCTGCAACAAAGTAAAAGAGCTTCCACACGGCCACGTTTCAACTTTGGTTTTGAACAGGTATTTATTGCTTTGTGGAGAACTTTATGCATTCTTTTTTGAACGTGAGTCATTTGAACGGCAATGCCATTCATCTCTTTTCAGTGGGAAGATGCCCGAAGCCAACTGCCAAGCAAAATACAAGTTATGGAGATGGGCATGAACGATTCTTGGTTTAGAGATATAGGGCCAACTGTAATTATCCAAGCCGGATTGTCTAGGCTTGGTGTAACACTCATGCAAGACTGCCATAACATATTTCTTAGATGAAAAAAATGCAACACATATACGAACGTGGTTTGTATTCTCTTCATTCCATCTCTTTGATCCTATGAATATTTCTGATCTACGCAAATGCCAATGCTAGTTATGATCAGGCTTATTGTTGCCATTATTTTCCTATTCGTGCTTCCGCTTTGTGAAATTAAATATATAACTAACAATCAATATAACATCAACTCATCCAAGTGTGAAGTACCGTTGTTTGTTTTTAGCCCCAAAGGGGCAAAAAAAAATTTTAACCTTCAACAAAAACCATTACATTACACGCCTTTAAATTAAATCCCCCTTCAAACCCCCTTTGGTTTGGGTGCATATTCACACGGGGGGTGACTCCGGGCAACGAGAGCTGTTGGATAGGCATATTCACCCCTTGTTCCTCAATCTACACCGTACACAAAGTTCCTCGTTTGTGGGGATTGGCTTCACCCCTCTATGTTGACCTCAATAAAGAATAAGAATAAGAATAAGAATGATTTTTTATCATCCACTGAGGCCAATCGGCCTATGGGACCCATAAGGAGCGCAACAAACTTATTACTGTTTGGGTTAAAAACCCCTGCCCCGAAGGGTTTTCGAGGGAAAAACCGTGGCAGTAATAAGAATGTTGTCAAACTGTGCAAGTATACATCATCATGAAATAAATGTATATATACATATTACGTGTGTGCCCGAGGACATAGCTGATCTCGCATGTTCATAACCTCTTGAAGGTATGATCCCAGCACCCATACGGATCCTGTGCTCAATGTTACATGTAACGGTTGGCCAGGCCTGACCAACTCAGCATAGCGCGTCCAGATTTGATCATATGCTGGGCAACTTTGAAGGGTATGAGATTCATCCTCAATGACTCCCATTTGGCAGCATTGACAGAGCCTGTCCTGGCATGGCTCACCAATCCATCTGCCCGTTTCAATTCGAAGATGATGTGCCCCTGTGCGAATGGAGGCAATGAGTCTGCGCCTTTTCATGGGCAAGTGGGTACGCAGGTAGCATTGCGGCGGGCCTCGTTCCAATGTGGGATTTATGTGGCGTTGGTAGTGTGCAATCTTGACATGTTCAAGGGCATTGGCATCCCAAAGATTGATGAGGAAGCAAGCGTCAAGATATTGCCCCAAGCTATGGCGATCTGCCTCTGTTTGCACATGTATGCACCTGTGCTCCTGCACATTCCATCTAGCCAACCATTGAGCTCTCTTTTCCCTCCAGCAGGCCTTGAGGCGCTGCGGCCATATTGCCATGATATAAGCTAGTTTAGGGAGACGAGCATCGTCCATATTGACCACCTTCTGAAAATAGACAATGTGAGGATCAAGGGCCGCCCTCTGAAGAGGCAAGAATCCTGTCTCCTGCAGTAGAATTTGATATGGGACTGTGGACTTCACCCCTAGTGCTCGTACTAAGAAGGCTTTCTGCACTTGCTCCAAGTCATTCCAAGTAGCAAGTGATACTACTGGGTCCCATACTTCAACTGCGTATAAAAGGACAGGCTCCACTAAGACCTTGAACAGGTGTGACTGATGGGCCCAATCATACAACTCCGCTCTATGACTATTGTTTTGCATTGCATATAGTGCCTTCCAGCCTGCCATCACTCGTAGCCATATGGATGTGTCCAAGTGCATAGTAGAAGGAAACTCCACTCCAAAATATTTGTATGTGGATGCTATTTCCACATTCTGCCCTCGGTAACTAAAGGAGGGGATCCTCGGCTGACGTGAAGATGATATGAAAACCACCTTAGTCTTGGCCAGGTTAACGCGCATATCAGTCGCTTGGCAGAATGTGTCCAGAGCATCGAGATGTCGTTGCATGTCTGCCGGTGTGTAAGCTAGGAGGTCCACATCATCAGCATATATTAACTGTCTGATGATCTGGTAGAGAAGGTGAGCTCCATCGCCCCCATTATCAGCATTAAGCCAGCTCTCCAATTGATCAATGTAAAGCCCAAACAATGTTGGGGAGAGAGGGCATCCATGACGAACCCCGATACTACTATCAAATGGTTGGCTTGTCGGCTGCAACCGACCCGAGCATCTTTCATATAGCTTGTACACTGCATTCTGCAAATCTACAGGAACCTCCAGCTGTCGCAATCTTGCCCACAGTTTTTCCCGAGGCACAGTGTCAAACGCCTTCGCAAAATCCACAAAGCAACAATATAGATCCTGACGGCGGTTCCTGCTGTCTTCAACCAGAGTTCGCAACGTGAAGATGTGGTCAATGGTTGAGTGCCGGGGTCTGAATCCTGCGTGAGGGCCCGCACCTCTGCTGCCTCTGCCCAGCCTATCAACTGCTGCTCGAGAATCCCAGCAAGCAGTTTTGCAAACACCGAACTGACCATAATTGTTCGGTAATTGGCTGGGCACTGGGCAGTGTGGGTCACCTGCCTTATAGATGGGAACAACCTTGCTATTGGTCCACTGCAACGGGAAGCCTTCCTGTAATGCCTTGTTGAAGAAGGCGGTCAGCACTGGTATTATGGACGGCCCTGCCCACTTAAGCAATTCTGCCTGCATACCATCCAAGTCTGGGGCTTTACCATTGGCAAAACGTTGTAAGCCTTGTTCCACGTCCGAATCTGTGATTTCCAGCACTGGGCCTTCTTGCAGGGGTAATGCCGCATGTGCACCCTGAGGGTCGTATAGCTGTTGCAAGTATTGCCTCCACTGCTCGGGAGTGATATTCCCTGTGGGCTGTACTGGCTTTCTAAGAACCCTTCGCCAGACGGTCCTAGGGTGACGTTCCAGGAGGTAAAATATTTCCCTTTGATGCGCTGCAATGTACCTGGCTTTCTTAGCTTTAAGAAAGACGTGGTACTGTCTGACTGCATATGGGCGTAAAGCAGGGTCTATGACTTGGCGGAGCTAGTGTTTGTGTTCTTTGCACTCTGCATCAAACCATTGATTACGTGGGAAGGTTGTGTTCCTGGAGGTCTGTCGCGAGCGGCTTATCCCAAAGCACCTGTCCTAAGCTTATCAGTCAGCCGGTCTGTCTGTTGCTCTAGTGTAGGATATTGCAAAATTTCTGCCAGGTCATCTATAAGCATCTGGGCATAAGCTCCTGCATGTTCATAATCCAATTACAGCTAAGGCATGTGAGGAGTTGTTGCACCGGGGGTTCGCACAACCTGCCAAGCCAACTTCAAGTAAAGTGGTAAGTGGTCTGAGTCGATCTCTTCATCCATATTAGTTGTTCCCACCTGGAAGTGCTTGATGACATGCATATCCTGCTCAGGCACCACCACATAGTCCACCACACTAGATCCTCTCCCCTGGTTTTCCTGTCTACAAGTGCTCTTGGGGGTGGACGGCCACTGTGCCAGTCCATTGCGGATTACCAGGTCAAAGATATCACAGAGCAAAAGCAACTGTCTACCATAGCGCGTGACCTGATTGTCATCTAATGTCCGTGGCCAAGCTCCTTCTGCAGGACGTAGCTGCAATATATCATCAGTCAAGGGATCAAATCTCATGGGTTGTTCTACCCCGGTGCGTGCATTGAAGTCTCCAAGGAGTATGACACTGCCCAACTACTTATGCCGTTGTATGTCATCATATAGATCGACATAGGGGGTCCAGCCTATCCACATCCGAGTGGGTGTGATATCTTGGTAACAGAAGTGATTAGCTAAGGAATCATTTTTTTGAATTGGTAGAATTACAAATAGAAAAAACTAGATCCAGAAGATAGAGGGCTCCAAACTATTGCTTCTTGTTGTGATTTGCAAATTGTGCATGTTGTACACGAGGTTGTAGGAGTTCACGGAAGTTGCATGTATATGGGTGTTTTTTAAAGTAGAGGTGAAATAATTACAAAAAGGCTATTCTAATTTCCAAGAGTTGAATATAATAAGACTCAATGCAAAAGTAGAAATCTTAACATTGTTGGGTGCTCATTGTACAAATCATGAGCGGCTTGGCTTTTGCAACACCATCACATTTGACCGATTCTTTCACGCATTGCATTTAAGTGCATTGCTCCTAACAAACTGCAATTTTTTATAAGGTCCTCGTGTTTGAAACAATAATTCAAGTGTCTAGCCCCGATGCCAGATTCTGATAGTTTTCTTTTCCATTCTAATCTTGAGGTCATTACCAGTTACACCTACACCCCAAACGAAATGACGACAACATGCAATCCGCATGACCGTCTACATCATTAACAGGGAACAAAACAAAAGACATGTAAACACACCCTCGGGGCACTAGTGGGCAACCCACTAGGCAAAGCACCTTGCTTTTATTTTAGAGGAGATGGTGTGGAAGTTGGCCACCTCCCTCTCATATCCTCTATTCAATTCAATTCTATTCTATTGTAAATTTTCCTTTATGCTTCCCTTTTTTCTTTTTTTTTTTTTTTTTTTTGGGGGATAAAGGAAATGTGATGACTAGATACTAGATAAATGAGTGGAAAATAGGTGGCAAATGAGTGACAAAACAATAGCAAAAATTTGACCCTCTAGGAACTTTTTAGGGTTTTGGAATTTTTAAGATCAAACTTGGTAAGGTGGCACTTTTGATGACTAGGATGGTGGTGTCATTAATATGTTGATGCGGCAGACTGATGTGGCATTGACCTCAAGGTCCTTTTTTTACAGATCTTTACATTTTAAGACCTTTTGTCCAAGTGGCTTGATGACATGGCAAAATGGATGGACATGTGCCATGTGACATGGCATTTGACCTAGTGAGCGTAGTTTGGCCTTGAAAAAGTCTATTTCAGCTAGTTTCAGCCAAAGTCAATGGTTTTGAATGGCCAATGAATGTTATAATTTGAAGGCTAAGTAAATAAATCAAGGCAAAGGAATGGAAAAAATGCCATATAGGCATGGAATCATGGCAAAATTCCCACATTAGCAAAGTTTTGGAGTTACAATCTTGAAATATCTTCCAAACTTTAAGTTGTCTTGTAAAAATTGCTCAAGTGATTAAAACTGCAACTATTGATCCCTCTGCTTCAATATGTAGCATAATAACAGGGGTTTTTTTTTATGTTTTTGTACGATTTTTACTAAGGTTTTTCTATGATTTCGGTGCTGTATTTGATGAGGTGTACTAAATAGTATTTCTAGAGTGCGCCCTTTTGGGATCCTTGATTTTCTGTGGCACTTTTCAATGGTCACCTATGAATATTCAATATTTATTCCAAATTTAAGCATGCAAGGATCGAGTAATGTATTTTAGGGTTCGTTGCTAGTTGGTGCAGAGCTTCTGGAAGGAGCAAGGAAATAGGGGTGTTTGAGATCTGGAGTTTTGCCTGGCCATTTCAAAAGGATCTTCTGATCTCGATTTGTCCTGCTATGAAGAATGGGCCAGTTGTTAATTTTGCCTACTCCAATATTACACATAACCATGCTTTTCCATCCCAGCTGTGTGCAGCCTGTATCTTTTAGGGCAAGCGTTTCTTCTCCGATGGAGGGCCGCAGTGAAGATCCTGCTATAAAATGGAGCTCCATTTCTATGAAGGTAACTCGCTCTAATCTATGCTCTGTGTTTGCCTCCAATGCTAGACTCTGTTATCATCGCTAGACTCTCTTATCATCGCCATCTTTCTGAACTTGTTCAAAGAACCTTCAGAAGTTCTCAGATCGCCACAAAGGTCCTCTTTTGGCCGGAAAAGGGCCTCTTAATGTTTATCTCATCCGTATGGATCCTTCACCCCTGCATCAACATCCACGCAGAATATTTGAGTTGTTTACTCAAACAGAGTTGTCTGGGCCTCCATAGCCGGCTTTTGCATTTGTGTGCTCTGGAGATATAGGATTTGGCCGATTTCCTTTAGTCATTTCTGCATTTTAAGGAGGTAGATATATTTGTGCTAAAACCAAAGGTGACGGGTCCAAGAGGTGCCGAAAAAGGGAGCTTTATGCCTTGAAACGGCTTAAGCAAGTTTATTTGTATGCTTAAACGGTTGGTAAGGATAGATTTGGAAAGCTTGATACAATACTTGAATATATTTCTTATGACAGAAAGGATCTTAAGTCATTATTTCCCATTTTTTCTCTAGGGCAAGGCAATACCTTGGTTTTGCTTTACCAGAACACTTCTAGCACACAGGCATCCTTTGTTGCTCCACGAAAACTAGATCTGGCAGTTCAAGGCTTGTTACTCCTCGAAATCGGGCTTGGAGCAACCACGCAAAGCGGGATCCATCGCCTTCAAGGTTTGTTCTCAGAGCCCTTTTTCCTTCAACTAAGCCTATTTTGTTACCTTTGTTGCTCCACGAAAACCTGGATCTGGCAGTTCAAAGCCTGTTGCTCCTCCAAAGCAGGTCTATTTCTTACGGGATATTGCAAGGGCTGCAGGGGCAGGGTCTCAGGCCTATTTTCTCTGGTAACAAGACTGATTTTAGCAAGTCGCATTTGGCAATATATGATTCTTTGACGTTGAATCCAATGTTTGATTCAATTTGTATAACTATCTTGTTTCTACCTATCCTTTCTACTAGTTTAATGTGCTTTTTATCACAAACCTCTGGTGATGTTTGGAAGGCTTTGCTAGAAGGATGTTTGCGCAGCATTATTACTCTTCATCAAACCTTTTCCCCGCATTCCCGACATGGGTGTTTTGATTTCATTAAGCAATTTGGTTCAAGATTAGTAAATTTGTGGGTTCTATTCTTAGACAGCCACATTTTCAGTGCGCCTCACAAATTGGATACAAGAAAAGAAGCTGAGAAGCCATCCCTTTTGAAATTGGTAAGCACCCTCTCTATCGTTCCCATCCTTTTCACCTATGTCAAAATTCTTATTTTGCAAGCCATTTGAAATTTTGTATTTAAAACCTGAAATGCAGGAACCTGCGGATGATTGCCATGAATCCTAGAGTTGCAGTTTGCTACATAGCTTATTTGTCTCCGTTCCTCCTATTCCATCACGTACATGCTCAATTGTGGCAAAACCTGGCAAATATTGGCTTCAATGCAGTGCACCAAGGCAAAAAGCCTATTTGTCTCCACTGCTCAGAAACTAGGCGTTGCAAACTTCTGATTGTAGAGGGAAATAGAGGGAAGTAACAATTGTCATTTGAATGTTTCACCCCTTGCAAAAGGACACATGCTAAGGTTTTATTTGCAGAGGTTTGTTTGGATGTTGAGGCTCTTCAAACATTGTACATTTTTTCTATATTTTACACACTTAATATGTCCTAGCATAAGCATAAGCATAAGCATGTTATGTGCATTGCTTCTGTTTAATTCATAGTGCTACATATTTTATCCCGGTTCAAGTTATATGACTCTTGTAAATGATTTTCTAGCAACTCTATACAAGGACAAATCCCCACAAGGAGCTAGGTAATTCACGTGCTTTGTGTGCGGGTACTTTGGGGATACAACCATACTTGGGAAATGAGCTGCTTGTGGCTGCTTTCTATGGAATCTTTCGAGTTGTTGGTAATGGAAATTGTTATTAGCCCAAGTTCAATACCTAGAAGGTTCGTTTTGTTAGGGCCCGAAGGGCCCAAATTTTTTTTTAATATCACAACCAACAATAAACAAGTACTAAACAATCCATTATTACTATGATTTGTGTTACATTGTTGTTTACCTATATTTGCTTTCATAAATCATTACATCCAACAATTACAAATTAAAATCCCCCTTAAACCCCCTTTGGTTTGGGTGCATATTCACACAGGGGGGTTATGTAGGGCAGCGAGAGCCCTAAAAAATTTACAATACATGTACAAAATTAACACTATTAAGTATATTCTCTCAAACCTTATAGTATTTTGCAAACCTTAATATACAGTATACAAAAACTTGTACATGCATACCCCACAAACGAGGATCGCTATGTACGGTCCAGATCTTGGAATAAAGGGCAAATATACCCATCCGACAGCTCTCATTGCCCGGAGTAACCCCCCTGTGTGAATATGCACCCAAACCAAAGGGGTTTAAGGGGGATTTTAATTTGTAATTGTTGGATGTAATGATTTATGAAAGCAACTATAGGTAAACAACAATGTAACACAAATCATAGTAATAATGGATTGTTTAGTACTTGTTTATTGTTGGCATTGGCAAGGAAACAATTTTTCGACGCTTTGACAGTGCACAACTGGAGCTTTTGATAGCACCAAAAATCTTGTCAAATGGAGCATGTAGTGGCAGAAAAAAAATTAATTTCTTCACAAATAGGCTCAATTAGCCATTTATTCGCCCAAACCCCTTGTGGTTTCATGTTAGAATTGCATAGGGTGCCTAAATTTTAATAGGGTCCCAAGTAATTCCACCATTCCTTTAGTGCCTTGTATTATTTTAGTCCCGTAAATAAACTATGATTTACAATGGGATTATACCAAAATTTCAAAAGCTACTATCCAACCTCAAAAGCTTTTTCCAAGGCTCCCGATGCTAAATATTTATTGCGTTTCCGATATCAATCATGTCTTCCCATAATTAACTTAGTCCTCTCTCAGGTTATCATATCAACTTCAACTTTTGATCAGTTTCAAATGTTGTTGTCTTTGGACCCCATCATAATGATACGAGTAATAGTTTCTTACTATCTCTTAAACTGATTAAGGATCCCGTAGACGTCATTGGGTGCAAATGCAAACCCGGCAGAGGTGGACTCGTGTGATTGTGGTAATTGCGACGAAGTAAAGCTCTCGGCGCTTAACACAACGAAAACAAAAATTGGAGAGAGCAAAATTAGCAATGCCATTCCGGTGATCAGCAAAAGCGACAAGGCAAAAGGTTTGAACCTATCTCTTATAAAAATATTCTTATGAAAGGTAATTCTCCAGATTATTCTCCAACTGACTCAGGCAGTCAGAAGGTGATTAGTGGGGCTTCATTGATCTCTTTGGTGTCTTGGACTCTTCTGCTATTGACATTTTTTCCAGGAAAGCTATTCTTATCCACTTCCCACGGAATTGTCCCTCTCAGGAAGAAGTCAAAACTTGAATTACAAAGACCCAACACATTCCCATCTTCTCTATTCTGAAACTTGATAGTAAGACTTTTCAGGTCGTCTGCACAGATGAGGTTTGTGTTAACTACATTCTAAAAAGAAAGCTAGACTTCATCAGTAATTCCCCTTTTTATATCATGAAATGGACCCCTGACTTCATCCCGGGGAGGGAAGAAGACATCCGAACATCTACATGGATCTCCTTCCCTAATCTCCCCCCCGCCTTTTGGACTCGGACTCACCTGACGGTTATCTCCAAGATCTTGGGGGAAGTTATCGAGGTTAACATTCCTCAGACTATCCCTCCCTCGGTTTGTATCTCCAAGTTGATTAATTTTGTTTGGAAGAAGAACCTCAAAATCAGGATTAAGAAGGAGAAATTCTTGGACCTTATTGTCAATTATACCAAGATGCCGGTGCCTGATCTTAACGGCAAAGAACCTTCTCACCAGGAGAGCCGTAAGCAGGTATGGATTCCAAAGCAGCATAATAGGGAGGAGAAAGGGGAGTGTAGTGCAGCGGTGGACAATAATCGGGTGAAGGAGTCGGGGGGAAGATCTCTACCCTCCTTAATACTCACAACCAGGAATATCAGGATGATCAAATGAAGGTTAAGATCGACGAAGGTATGGTAGTGTTAATTAAGAACATTAACCTTTCTGTCAGAATTGATACATGAGACAGTATCCTCTCTATGCCAATGCATCAAAATTGATACATGAGCTCAATCAAAAAAAGGAAGAATTGGACGTCCAGCAAAAGGTTGAAGAATTCCTAGACACCGAAGATAAAGGGTGGAATCTAGTGGACAGAAGAAAAGGTAGGGGTAAAAGGAAATTTTACACAGGTCCCAGCAGAGCCAGCCCAAGGAAATCTATTATCCAGGCTGAGAAGGTGGTTGGGAAATACAGGTATTAATGGATAAGAAGATTAATTATATTACCCAGAACCTCCAGGGGATAAATAACAATATTAAAAGGGATAGATTAAAGATTTGCCTCTCCTCCCTTAATCCTTATATCATGTTCATCCAGGAACACAAGATTCATGATCACAATCATGAGTCTATGATAAGTAGAACTCTCCCTTCTGATTTTAGCTTATGGTCCATTCCAGCTAATGATTCTTCTGCAGGTATTGCCATAGCCTGGAAAAATAATCTTAATATGTCAAATGCTTATATGATTAATGGTAGAGATGGTAGATGGCAGATTCTCCTTTGTACTATTTTTAGGATAAGGTTAGCTTTGGTTAATATTTATGCTTATAATAATCCAGGGGAGGGGTGTGGAATAAAGTCAAGGGCAGTTTAGATAATCTTGAATTTGATGAGTGCATTCTAGGAGGGGATTTAAATATGGTTACTAACGAGTGAATAAGAATTTCAGGCCCCTAGGAGCTCAGGAAAGGAATCTTGGTTGGAGCTCATCCGCCACATTACAGTTTGGCTTTATATTACAATGTTGCATATTTTCTTACAATGTTGCATATTTTCTTCTTATTTATCTATCTGTTCAATGGTTTGTGACCATTGTCCCTTTTTTTTATATTACTCGTCATTTCCATGTCCATAGATGATGTTTTAATGCATCCTTTGGACCAACATGTAATGTTTGTCTTCATGTTATTGTGCTTTTTAGTAATTAATATTTAGGCCCATAAAGTTTACCTATGTTTTTTGTTGAAGGACGTCAGACTTTATTCAATCAAAGAGTCAAATACAAGTATAAATGCACCCCCCGGAGTAACCCCCCGTGTGAATATGCACCCAAACCAAAGGGGGTTTAAGGGGGATTTTAATTTAAATGTGTTAAATGCAATGGTTTATGTTAATAATGTTAATGGTAGTTGTGTGTTGATTGTTGTATTAATGTGTGAATATCAGTAATAACAACTGGGGGTGAGTGGGTTGGGGGGAGGGGGTGTTAATTCAATGACTCAACTTTCGTGTTGTATGTATCATGTTTAAAAAAAAGAGAGCATGGAATTTTTTGATGACAAAACAATTATCCTGACATAACCTCAATTTGCTATTTAACCTTCCAATACCATTGAGATTAAATACCATTGAGTGGTCCAACATTATCTCAATATTTAAGGCAAAACTACATGTGGCTGCAGTAGATTCTTCTTGTTCATAGACTTCTTGGATTCCCCTGGTAGCGGGAGTCTGCATCACGCCTGGATCATGAGATCTCCTTGGCAGGCATTGCTCATCTTTGACGACATATCTCCTCTCCCGTTATTCAAAGTGTTATTTTAGGATGCTGCTTAACATAATCAAAATATATCTAAACGAGCGTATGGGGTAAATCAAAGCGTAGGGAATTATTAAGGGCAACGTATTCTTGGATCTGAGGCTTTGGAAGGTTAGGTGAACGTTGATTAATTTGCAGAAGGTACTTTGGAGTAGCAATGCTAGCTGGAACCCAAAATGCTAGCAGCTCCTGACAATTTAGCAATGTTAATTTTGAGGAACTTATTAACTCCTAAGGATCTCAAGTGGTAAAAAATTTGTTCAAGAGCAACAGTATACCTGCAAGGGGAAATTAGTAGGCACAACAAGTTAATTACAAAACGCAGAGGAGATAACAATGAGAAATAGGAATGGTAAAATATTCTAGTGAATGCCACATAAATACAGTGCAATTCAGTTAGCCTCTGGTATTCTTTAAAATAGTATACCTGTCTCTGCAAGATATTTCCAACAGAAACTACATGTAATATAATATTACCTGTGCAAAAAGCTATTATGGAAAACCAGGTGTTTGCTAGGGATAGCTGAACAAATGTATCAAATCTTTGTTACTGAAAGAAAAGAAAAAATTTATCAGACTTGATATCGATAGCTTTCACTACATGGTTTGCCCGTTGGGCTATGCAACCAGAGCACTGCCTGATGCTTGCCAGTTCTGATTCTGAGCTTTTGCAACAATATCTCAATGGTCGTTTTTCTCAAAAGATATGGGACGCAGTTACTTTGGCCCAAGTGAAAACTGGTCATTATCATGCACACGTAAATCCCACCTTGGCACCAGGGCCCCAAGCTTATTTGCTTGCTCCATTGTCCAGGAACAAGCTTGTAGCTATTGCATCAATTCGCACGGGGTCCCACAGGCTACGGATTGAGACAGGTAGATGGGAGCGACAGCAATTGCCGCGAGAAGCGAGACTATGTGCCTGCTGCCAGTTACAGGTTATTGAAGATGAAAGTCACACTCTTCTGAGTTGCCCTGCTTTTGAGATAGTCCGGAATCATTTTTTGACCTTAGCATTCCATTCCACGCTTCCACAACTTCTCAGAGCACCATCTGTGCATGACTTGGCATTATACATACTTGAGGTTTTAGATAAACGTCTGCAATTACTGAGCCCTCAGTAGTCATTATCTCTGTTTGTATCATCATTACTACAAAGGTTTTTCCCTTGAAAACCTTTCGATGGCAGGGGTTTTTTACTCCTAGTAGTAATGATTGTACTAGCCCATTGTATGGGTCCCATGACCTATTGGTCTCCGTGAACGTTAAAAAAACTATTCTATTCTATTCTATTCTTTTAAATAAAAGGCTGCAAAACTATTGCCGGAATGGATATATGAATGTCATCGTTAAATCTCCTGGAAGAGAGCAACTAGCTTCTGTGCATGTTTGAAATTATAAAGGCCTTGCCTTATAGATGCCTGTCTTCCTTCCTGATTAGGCTTGGAGATAATATAATCTCTTTAGTTTAATCAAATGCACAGGCTCTCCTAATCCATTTGGAAAAGGAATGATGAGAAAAATGTTTAGGAAGAATTTTCGGCCACAGGCTGCTTGACTAAACCCAATTCCTTTTGCTGGACAACTGTTCCAGATCTAAGTTTAGAGATTCGTCTCCCTAAGAATTCTCCTTTTTTCGCTATAGCAAAAGATGCCCATGCGACATCAAAGTACAACACTTTTAGTGTCAGCCTCGTGACACTTAGTGGTCCTTTGAAAATACACATAGTGCTTTGTATGACGTTATACCCGACGAAAAACACCCTATTTTGTTGTAATGAAATCATATTTGTAGATGAAAGCACTTACTTTGTGATGGGACTAAATGGAATAACATCTGCCGGAGTGAGAACCTCTGTCGAACATTTCTTGAAGCTCCTTATTAGCATTTGCACGTGATCATTAGAGCGAATCCTGCGAGTCATAGTTGCTGGAGCTGTTTCACAATCGAAGATACTAACTTTCATGAGCCAGTTTACCCTATTGGATAAAATATCTTAAACTCTTTGAGCTTGGAGGCGGTTTTTCTGCCAGCTTCTTTTCCTCAGCAGGATTGAACTTCAATTCTTCTGGGATTCGAGTAGCAGAAGGCCAAGTCAACAAGTGGTTGTTGAGACCCCAGATGTTGTGGGAGAAAAGGATGTAGAAGGCTGGCTCCTGTCTTCAGTGTTTAGATTTCGCAGGTTAATCTTAAAAGTATGTGTCTTTCTTGGTGTTGGTCCTTCCTTTTCACTAGAATTCACGGTAGGGAAAGGCATGCGTAATTTAGAAGCCAAATGATCTATGATAGCAGAACAAACTGGGTTACCAGAGGCTATAGGAGCGTAAGATAATACTGGTTCTTTTGGTGCAGATGGTTCGCCAACAGTAGCCAGTGGCACAACCGTTCTTTTTTTGGCAACTGCACGTAATCAATTTGTATACGAGAGGGCAGCATGTTGTCTTTAGTAGCCTTTAAGGCACAGGAAGGAGGCTTCTTGTCTACCGATAATCTCTTTTTGCACCTGATGAAGCCCACGATAATGTCTTTGTTGCACTTGTGTGACATTCCAGGATAATATACGGTATGAATACGTATATTATACTGACACGCCACCAGTACATGTCGACTTAGACGACATGTACGCATCGACCATAAAGGGGTAGTACCCTAGGGTACAACCTTGTGACCTATTATATTGCACATGCTAAGGCCACATGTGAATATAATATCCTTTTGCCATGTGGCAATAGGCCATTGACCAATCAGGGCCCAGCCGTAAAGTCATGGGGATAAAGGGGCATAAACCCTAAAAGGGAAACCCTTTCAGTTCCCAGCCCCCATAAGTCGGATTAGAGCAGCAGTGGACGTTCTCTCGCGTGAACAGTAGCAGAGGAACCGACATTCCTTAGTAGCAGCTCGATCCAAGCCAGCAATCTCGAGATTCGGCAGCATGGACGCTTTCAGAGGAGTGGGAGCCAGCCAAGAAGCCGGTTAGTGGTTGATCCGATAGTTAGATCCGAGTTTTCAGCCCTCATTCCATAGGATTAGTGTTCATTCTTAGCTATAGGCGATCCCTACAGCCTAAGAATGATAGATACTAACAAAGGAACCTAACCATGTATGATTAGGTAGATTAGAATAGATGTATTCTATTGTTTCAGTTCTGTTGTGATGATATTGTGACATTCTATCGCCCTCTTGTGTGTATTGGGAAGGGGGTAGAGACCCGAGCCCAAGTAGTTGTATGATCATAGTTTAGCCCATTAATTCCCAATTAATGCGGCCTGTGCATAAGAGCCCGCCTGGCTGTGGGTGGAGGAGCTAGACCGGCTGACAAGGGAGGGCTTGTCTAATCACGGTTGATCCCGCTGGCGCGTAAAGACGGTCGGGGAACGCTGTGAGCTAGGCCTAATACCCTGGCACTGCGTGAGGGCAGGGTATGGGCGCGACACTCGTGGGGTGATGCGTCACCTTCCAGTGAGTTCAAGTCAGATATCTGGCGGTGGCTCTCTAGCTTCGCCCGTGGGATAGCATGAACCTTACGGAGAGAGAGATCTCCTCCCCGCCTCATTGGGGCTGGGAGATGCAACCCGGTAGTAGCCCCCCCGGCTATTCACCCGTGAAGGAGCTCGGTCAGCTCCAATACTTTTCAGCCTATCTGCATAGTATGCACAGGAGGGGCGGATGGAGTGGACTACCCAACGGCCATGTTCCTTTGCCAGCCAAATCCATTTGCCATGAATTCTGTCTGCATTGCTATCTGGAGACCCCAAGCTGTCAGTCGATCCCCACGAGTCTGAGCCTGGGTAGGATCTTCCCTATGTTATGTGGATGTACTGATGTGTGATGCAGCTACTGTGATATGGTGGACCACCCTTCGAGGTGGGTATATTATTATTGTTTGATATGATGTGCTCATGTTTTGTTTGCGCTTCCGTTGCTAGGTTGATCCCGAGGGAGACGGGATGAATGACACGTCCATTCTTCCCCGTCGGGTTCTTGGCCACCATCGAGAGCTCGATACTAGGTGGACGGCCTCACATCAGCGGGTAGATGCTGGTTTGAGGGATGATCTCCAGTTTGTATACGATCGGGGCATCGTATATGAGCCGGGGCCGTCACAATGGTATCAGAGCTCTGATCTTGGCAGACCAGGATCGAGCACTGACCAAAAACCCTATAGGAACTAACTCATCTAGACAGTCAGTCTTGGAGGTAACAGCCCAAGCACAAACCTCGTGTAGCGGAAATTTTTTTTTTCCCTGGGTAGAGCTAGTAATTATCTAAGATTATGATAATTAGAGAACATAGGCACTTAAGAGATCCTACTAAATTTCAGGCACTTTTGGCCAACGACTCCAAGAGTGCGCCAGGAGCATGTTAGGTCCAGACCTAAGAGCCCCCTCGCGCACTCTTAGAGTAGTCACCCCATATGAACCCTAGAACTTGGCCTTAGGAACTCCAAATGGTAAAATAAAAGATGAAATCCCAGTTAAAAAGCTCGAAATAGCTAGAATTGTATCCTAAAACATCAAAAAACATTAAGTACAAGTCACTTTTGGAACAATGACTAGTGCGCCAGACCATAGTTAGGTCCCGACCTAACCCCCTCCTCGCGCACTCTTAGAGTCGTCCCTAAAAGTGACCTCAAAATTGATTATAAATGACTCAAAGGGTCAAAGTAATAATAGAATCTTGCTTAAAATGCTTAAATTAGTAAGTAACAACATGTAAATTGTGTAAATTGGATGTGTTGGAGCAGAGAAGGCCAACGACTCCAAGAGTGCGCCAGACCATAGTAGGTCCCGACCTAACACCCCCCTCGCGCACTCTTAGAGCCATTCGAAGAAGAAGGACCAAACAAGACCCCAATTTCATCCAAGATGAGGAGACTTTCGCCAGCAAACCAACCAGAAGACTAATTCGACCAAACCCTAAAAATTAAACCCTATAAATTACGGGACATAGGCTCATTTTTTAGGGTTTCTCACGTGATTCCACGAGCTCCTTCTGTTAGCCGATCTTTTGGCGCCCTGCTCCAAATCGAACGCGGTCATACAATGGCTAGGACCAAACAAACCGCCCGCAAGCCAAAGAAGGACGACAGGCCCAGCGCCCAAGTGCTCGCCGCCGAACAGAAGTTCAAAGATGCGGACGAGAAACTGAAGGCTGACATGGAGAGGCGGCCTAGGTATTACAGGAATTTGGAAAAGAGGCGCAGGAAAGAAGAAAAGGCCAGGAGGAAAGAAGAAAAGGCCAGGAAGAAAGAAGAAAAGGCAAAGAAAAGGGAAGAAAGAGCCAAGAGAAAGGAGGAGAAAGCGAGAAGAAAAGCAGATGAGGAGGTCGAAGAAGCAGAAGACGACCAATGGCGAGAGCAAAGAACCAAGAGTAGAGAGGATCCCGACCCCAAAGGAAAAAAGGTGATGACTGAAGAACCCCCACCTAAGAAGAGGAGAACCTCGGTCGGCGTAACCATAAACGAACCAACCGAAGGCGAACAACCCCCAGCCTCGTCAGAAGACACCGATGATCATTGCCCCCACCATTTTTAGAATGGCAACAAGCAAAGAAGCTAGGTGACGAGAAAGCAAACGTAGGGAAAGCAAAGAAGACGGCCAGGGGCTCGTACACTCTAGGGCCCGAAAGGAGATACAAGAAGGAGCTAGCAGACTACACGATGTACAAGAAGATGCACGACGAGTATGTCGCTACTACCAGCCCATAGGGTAAAATACATCATCGGCGAGGTCGGCCAACACGAAAGCACCCCACCTGATACCTCCACCGAGCTCCCGAGCCTCTCAAGAAACCTATGAAGAGATCTCAAGACTTCCCTTTTGCGAGAGCCCTGCGAGAAATCAAACACTTCCAAAGGAGCTACGGATTTCTCATCCCGAGAGCAGCATTCCAGAGGTTCGTCCGAGAAATCTTGTGGGAGTTCGACCCCAACAAGCGAGTAACCAACGACATGTTACTCGCTTTACAAGAAGCAGCAGAGATGGAGGTCGTACAGCATTTCGAGGATTCATTGGCATGCACTCTCCATGCAAAAAGAGTCACCCTTCAACCAAAGGATATGAAACTGGCTAAATACATCAAGAGAAGAGATTAATAGAAGGGAAATTACCTTTTTGTAACTAACAAGGTTATATGTGATGTATGAAATTTTGAATAATAAAGATATATAGTCGTTTAAATATATGCACTCATTAGGTACAGTGTTAGTTTTTGAGCAATTGGGGTAATTTGACCGACGACTCCAAGAGTGCGCCAGAGCATAGTTAGGTCCCGACCTAACCCCCTCCTCGCGCACTCTTAGAGTCATCCAGTCAACTGGAACAAAGGAACCCCAAACCGGGTAAATAAACAAAGGAACTCACATTTAGGAAGAAAACTAAAAGGGAATTACCCCCTCCACCGCATTTTTTGGCATCCATTTGTCAGCAATAGGCTAACGACTCCAAGAGTGTGCCAGAGCACACTTAGGTCCCAACCTAACACCCCCCTCGCGCACTCTTAGAGTCGCCCAACCTTCCCAAGTTCATAACTTGAGCTAGACATAACCAAATCGGCCAAAATTTGTTGCAGTAGAACCCTAAGACTGTAGACAAGCCACTTCTAGCCTCAAATTAACCAGGAAACATTAGCCTTCATCCCAAGTGTCAGGAGTTTTAGAAACCCTAAAAAAATTTTAGGGTACAAATTCCCTATATATACCCTCATAACCCCTAAACCTCAACCACAAGATCTTTGCCCCTGCGATTGAGGCAATCTCCCAAATTACTCAAAGGCCCCCAGCCTGCTTTGATATCGGCAAAGACGCTCCTCGCCATGGCTACAGAATCCTTCATCAGTTGGTATAGCGCCTCCCCCCACATTACTGAAGTAGATGTCAATATAGTATTCCAAGTATTTCAAAAAGAATTTGACCTTTCAGCAACCCCGAACTCCAATCCTTTCTACCAAAGAAGTCCCCGCAAGAATTCCAAGAGAAAGTTGTCCCTAGCTTACGTAAGATTACGCCATGCATAGGGTACTTTGTACCAAGGACCATAATGCAAACAACCCTCTATGTACCCAATATTGCCAAAGTATTATGGAACAACAACCAACCGCTTACCAGCCTACATGACCCTAACCAAAGAATGGGAAAGTTTTCTTCTCCTACAACACGACCTTAGCGATATATCTAGTATATAGGGGCGAAACCATAATAGCTAAACCATCAATTCAGCCACCGGAGGTCACACCCTTGACGCAGCTGCGGATCTAATCGGCCATCGCTGAGTATGAAGAGACCATAGCGAAGCATCCCGAGAGAGTGAAGACTCCGAAAGGAGAAAGCGAGGATGACATAGAGGTGGACCCAGAGGAGGAATGCCGCCGGCGTAACAAGACATCACCCGCCTCGAAGGTCGACAGACCACCCCGAGGATAGCACAACCAATCGGCCGGAATAACAAGTTTAGCCAATCATAGTCGGGACAAGAATACTTGCTACTAAATGACATCAAAACCTCCCAATGCGGGGGACGAGAGGCTACCGCGTGGGATCGAACTCCTTCACCTTCTACGGCGGCCCCGGATTTAGAAGACTTCATTGACCAAGAAACCAAGATTTTCCTGCAAATCTGGAAGCGCCTACTTACACAGGACACACCATATCGGACATTGAAGCTTAGGCGCTATCAGAGGTATGATGACGGAAGAACTCCCCACCGAGGAGGAGTTTATAGCACTTCAGGAGCAGATGGGAATAAGGGGGAAGACAACAAGAGTACTTCAAGGGGAGTCTTCTTCCTCCCAAGAACAGGTAGCAAAATTTCAAGGGAGAGCCACAAACCTGACAAGTGTACGAATGCTCTTCCAGGATTATAAGGAATTGGTTCAAGTACCCGTCGACCAGTATGCATCAAGGCACAGGGGTACCTCAGGAGCACGTGGAGGAGTACCGGTGCAAAGACTCAAATATTATCTTCCGCTCCTAACGGACGGTAGAATAATAATATTTCACAAGCGGTTCAGCCCACGCGGAGAGGAAGCGGTGCAGATGCTAGTAGCACTTTCGGGATTTGGCATGCACGCACGCCTATCAGAAAAGGTCGACCATGTCATTTTGGTGAAGCGGAAAACAACCTTGGGCATTTTCGACTTTGCAGTACCCCACCTTCGACAAGGTAGGTTGGCAGTGACAGCAGCTCATACCTCCCATAGACGGGTGAAAGAGTTAGCATCCGCCATCCGAGGGGGATCAGCAAGGGATATACTCAGGAACTTGGGAAGTACAGTAGGTACATCCCAAGTAAAGAAGTTCCTTGAGGATCACCCAGACTATCAGTAAATTAATGTAATGGAAATCATGACTACTGTATTAAGATATATCAGCTATATATATTAATTATAAGATCCTTTTTTTTGAATTGCATTTCAAAATGTTTTTTTTTGTATCATTGTCTTAACAATCATATCACTTAAACACCTAATGCAACCAACAAAAGGAACTCATGATAAATGGTGCCAATGTAATATGTGCAGTCAGAGCAGCCAGGAATGTCGACCTTGAGTTCCAAGCCCAAGGCGATCAGACACCTCTCAGACAATTCCAGCCTCGGGAACTATTCGAAGAGTATTACGCACCGACACCGGAAGAAGAAATCTCGCAGATGAGGTCAGATCTGCAAGAAATCAAAGCCATGCTGGCAGGCAGAGGAAGAAACAGGCAAGACCAGAATGTACAGGTCCCAGAGGCCCATTCTCAGCACAAAGGAAAGGAGAAAAAGAGGAACCGACCCAGATCTTCTAGTTCCAGCTCTTCCGACAGCTCGGATTCAAGCTCTGAGTCTGAGGAGAAAACAGTAAGAACGGCCCGGAAGGAAGAAAGAATAACGGAGAGGCAGCAAGGCCAATCCGACTATCAGAAGAAGGTCAATTCGGCCTTAAGTAATGTTTGGAAAGCACGCAAGCTGGAACAGTTTTCCGGCGAAAACAGATCAGGGATGGAAGCCGAAGCATGGCTAGACGAGATGAGTGAGTACGGAAATGCTTACGGCATGAAAGATAAAGATAAGGGCAGGGTAGCCACTGCTAACTTGAAAGGGGCAGCCCGTATTTGGTGGAGGGGTTATGCTAAAGCCCATGGGATGAGCAGAGACAAGTGCAGGTTCACAAAGTTCGCAAGGGCCTTCAAAAAGCACTATGTTCCAAGAGAACACAAGTGCCACCAGATGCAAGCGTTCCACAGATTGCAACAGGGGAACAAATCCGTACAGAAATATACGGAAGAGTTCATGAGGTTGAGGCTATATGTGCCAAAACTCAGCGAGAGAAGAGCAGTGGAAGGCTATGTGGAAGGGTTGAATGAGGACCTACGGAAGATAGTCCGAGCCCTCAACCCACGCTCAGTATCGGAGGCGGAAGCGAAGGCACTGAGCCTACAAGGGACAGGGCCTCAGAAAAGCGAACCCAAGCCGTGGTATGACAAAGGGAAAACATATGGAGGTCAGAGCCCAAGAGCAAACAGTCCATCGTCTGCAAAGACACCATACGCCGGAAATCAATGGAAACAACCAGAGAAAAAGCAGGTCAGCTTCAAAGATAAAGGACAAGGGGGAGGCTCAAATTATTCAAAGACAGTCAAGCAGTTCCTCAACTCCATCCCGAAAGAAAAGCGGCAGGAATGTATAGAAAAACAGTTGTGCTTCCGGTGTTTCCAGCCGGGGCATAGAACACAATAACCGCCTGCTCGCGATGAATGCAAGACTTGCGAGATGGGAGGTTGGGAGACCCCGACAGAAGAAGAGGAGGATGAAGGACGCGACTATATCCATGGTGAGTGTCACATCTTTGCCGCCATAGACACAGAAAGCGCAGAGATCCAGTACCACATCCACGATTGGTAAAATAGCCGCCAAATCTTTTATAGTCCTCATAGGCGTGGCGCTCCCACAATTTCCGTCACCAAGGATGGCACAAATGCTAAAGTTGAAAACACTAAGGTCTAAGCCCGCACCAAAGAGTGTTAGCTAGCGGAGCCATCGCACACCGACGACAAGAGAGGGTGAATTTCAATATAGACTTACCGGGTATCAATATTGAAATGGGAGCAGAGATCATGAGCATAGGAAAATATGATCTCATCATAGGTATGGAATACCTCAATCCGGCGAAAGCACAAATAGATTGTGGAGAGCGGAAGGTGAAGCTCACTACGGCCTAACGGAAAAATCATAGAAATCTCAGGTAAGCAAGTGACACCTATAATGCAATGCATGTCGAGTAAGAAATTACTTAGATGCATCAAAAGGGAGCAAGTTGCATACATCTTCAAATTAGAACTTTCCGAAGAAGAGGCACCAGAAGATAAGGAAGATAAACCAATAAGCAAACTACCCAAGCAGGTAGCCAAGCTAATAGAGGAATTCCATGACTTGTTCCCCGACGAAATCAAGGAGCTTCCGCCATATAGGGGAGTAGATTGCGAAATTGCACTTGAGCCAGGCACTAAGCCCACAAGTAAGGCACCATATAGAATGACAGCTCACGAACTATCAGAGTTGAAGAAGCAATTACAAGAGCTCTTAGACCTAGGGTTCATAAGACCTAGTGTCTCTCCGTTCGGAGCCCCCATCTTATTCGTCAAAAAGAAAGATGGAAGCCTGAGGATGTGTATTGACTATCGTCAATTAAACAAACACACAATCAAGAACAAGTATGCCTTACCCAGCTATGCTCTTTTGCCGGCTTCTTGCTGCTAGGAGGTATCCTCGCACCTCTTCAACCAATTGTTGCATCTCGGCGAGCATCTGCTGGGATACTTCTACCTTGGACACAGGGTTGTGCCAAGTGTTTGGTGTCAAGCACTAATAGCCGTAGTTGATCATTAAGGCATACTTATCTGGGTAAGGCATACTTGTTCTTGATTGTGTGTTTGTTTAATTAACGATAGTCAATACACATCCTCAGGCTTCCATCTTTCTTTTTGACGAATAAGATGGGGGCTCCGAACGGAGAGACACTAGGTATTATGAACCCTAGGTCTAAGAGCTCTTGTAATTGCTTCTTCAACTCTGATAGTTCGTGAGCTGTCATTCTATATGGTGCCTTACTTGTGGGCTTAGTGCCTGGCTCAAGTGCAATTTCGCAATCTACTCCCCTATATGGCGGAAGCTCCTTGATTTCGTCGGGGAACAAGTCATGGAATTCCTCTATTAGCTTGGCTACCTGCTTGGGTAGTTTGCTTATTGGTTTATCTTCCTTATCTTCTGGTGCCTCTTCTTCGGAAAGTTCTAATTTGAAGATGTATGCAACTTGCTCCCTTTTGATGCATCTAAGTAATTTCTTACTCGACATGCATTGCATTATAGGTGTCACTTGCTTACCCGAGATTTCTATGATTTTCCCCGCTAGGCTGTGGAGCTTCACCTTCCGCCTCCACAATCTATTTGTGTTTGCCGGATTGAGGTATTCCATACCTATGATGAGATCATATTTTCCTATGCTCATGATCTCTCGCCCCCCATTTCAATATTGATACCCTGTAAGTCTATATTGAAATTCACCCTCTTGTCGGCCGTTGGTGCCCGATGGTTCCACATTAGCTAACACTACCGGTCCGGGCTTAGACTTTAGTGTTTTCAACTTTAGCATTTGTGCCATCCTTGGTGACGCCAAATTGTGGGAACTGCCACGCCTATGAGGACTATAAAAGATTTGGCGCTATTTTACCAATCGTGGATGTGGTACTCGGATCTCTCAAGGCTTTTCGTGGTCTATGGCGGCAAAGATGTGACACTCACCATGGATATAGTCGCGTCCTTCATCCTCCTCTTCTTCTTCGTGGGGTCTCCCAACCTCCCATCTCCGCTTTGCTTTGCATTCATCACGAACGGGCGGTTGTGTGTTCTATGCCCCTACTGAAACACCTAAGCACAAAAAGCTTTTTTTCTATACATTCCTGCCGCTTTTCTTTTCGATGGAGTTGAGGAACCGCTTGGACTGTCTTTGAATAATTTGAGCCTCCCCTTGTCCTTTATCTTTGAAGCCGATCTGCTTTTTCTCTGGCTGTTTCCATTGATTTCCGGCATATGGTGTCTTTGCAGGCGATGGACTGTTTGCTCTTGGGCTCTGACCTCCATATGTTTTCCTTTGTCATACCACGGCTTGGGTTCGCTTTTAGGGCCACGTCCCTTGTAGGCTCGGTGCCTTCGCTTCATCCTCCGTCGAAGCGTGGGTTGAGGGCTCGGACTATCTTCCTCGTGGGTCCTCATTCAACCCTTCCACATAGCCTTCCAACGCTCTTCTCTCGTGAGTTTTGGCACATATAGCCTCAACCTCATGAACTCTTCCGATATATTTCAGACGGTTGTTCCCCTGTTGCAATAACTGTGGAACGCTTGCATCCGGTGGCACTTGTGTTCTCTTGGAACATAGTGCTTTTGAAGCCCCTTGGCGAACTTTGTGAACCTGCACTTGTCTGCTCATCCCATGGGCTTTAGCATAACCCCTCCACCAAATACGGGCTGCCCTTTCAAGTTAGCGGTGGCTACCCGCCCTTATCTTTATCTTTCATGCCGTAAGCATTTCGTACTCACTCATCTCGTCTAGCCATGCTTCGCTTCCATCCCCGATCTGTTTTTTCGAAAAAAACTGTTCCAGCTTTATGTGCTTTCAAACATTACTTAAGGCCGAATCGACCTTCTTACGGTAGTCGGATTGGCCTTTTTGCCTCCCCTCAAGTATTCTTTCTTCCTTCCGGCCGTTCTTCTTGTTTCCTCCTCGGACTTCGAGAGCTTGAATCCGAAATAGTTCGGAAGAGCCGGAACTAGAAGATCCGGTCGGTTCCTCTTTTTCTCCTTTCCTTTGTCCGAAACGGGCCTCGGGACCCGTACATTCTGGTCTTGCTCGTTTCTTCCTCCGCACAAAGATGGCTTTGATTTCTTGCAGATCGACCTCATCTGCGATTTCTTCTTCCCGTGTCGGTCGTAATACTCTTGAATAGTTCCCGAGGCTGGAATTGTCTGAGAGGTGTCTGATCGCCTTGGGCTTGGAACTCAAGGTCGACATTCCTGGCTGCTCTGACTGCACATATTACATTGGCACCATTTATCCTTTTGTTGGTTGCATTAGGTGTTTAAGTGATATGATTGTTAAGACAATGATACCAAAAAAAACATTTTGAAATGCAATTCAAAAAAAAGGATCTTATATTAATATATATAGCCGATATATCTTAATACAGTAGTCATGATTTCCATTACATTAATTTACTGATAGTCTGGGTGATCCTCAAGGAACTTCTTTACTTGGGCTGTACCTCACCACTGCTTCCCAAGTTCCCCGAGTATATCCCTTTGCCATCCCCCTGATGGCGGATGCTAACTCTTCCACCCGTCTATGGGAGGTATGAGCTGCTGTCACTGCCAACCTACCTTGTCGAAGGTGGGGTACAGCAAAGTCGAAAATGCCCAAGGCTGTTTTCCGCTTCACCAAAATGACATGGTCGACCTTTTCTGATAGGCGTGCGTGCATGCCAAATCCCGAAAGTGCTACTAGCATCTGCACCGCTTCCTCTCCGCGTGGGCTGAACTGCTTGTGAAATATTATTATTCTACCGTCCGTTAGGAGCGGAAGATAATATTTGAGTGCTGCACCCGGTACTCCTCCACGTGCTCCTGAGGTACCCCTGTGCCTTGATGCATACTGGTCGACGGGTACTTGAACCAATTCCTTATAATCCTGGAAGAGCGTTCGTACACTTGTCAGGTTTGTGGCTCTCCCTTGGAATTTTGCTACCTGTTATTGGGAGGAAGAAGACTCCCCTTGAAGTACTCTTGTTGTCTTCCCCCTTATTCCCATCTGCTCCTGAAGTGCTATAAACTCCTCCTCGGTGGGGAGTTATTCCGTCATCATACCTCTGATAGCGCCGTAAGCTTCAATGTCCGATATGGTGTGTCCTGTGTAAGTAGCTGCTTCTCGTATTTGCACCGGAAAATCTTCAGTTTCTTGGTCAATGAAGTCTTCTAAATCTGGCTGTCGCCGTAGAAGGTGAAGGAGTTCGTCCACGCGGTAGCCTCTGTCCCTGCATTCGGGGAGGTTTTTGATGTCATTTAGTAGCAAGTATTCTTGTCCTTCGACTATGATTGGCGCTAAACTTGTTATTCCCAGCCCGATTGGTTGTGCTATCCTCGGGGTGGTCCTGTCAGCTTCGAAGCGGGTGATGTCTTGTTCTGCTTCGCGGCGTTCCTCCTCTGGGTCCACCTCTATGTCATCCTCGCTTTCCTGCTTGGAGTCTTCACTCTCTCCGGATGCTTCTGCTATGGTCTCTTCATACTCCAGCAGTAGCCGTTCGTCTGCCGCTGCGTCCAAGGGTGTGACCTCCAGTGGCTGAATTGATGGTTCGCCTATTATGGTTTCGGCCCTATATACTAGATATATCGCTAAGGCTGTGTTGTAGGAGAAGAAAACTTTCCCATTGCTGGTTAGGGTCATGTAGGCTGGTAAGCGGTTGGTTCTGTTCCGCAATACTTTGGCAATATTGGGTACATGACTGAGGGCTGTTTGCATTGCGGTCCTTGGTACAAAGTACCCTATGCATGGCGGTATCTTCTGTAAGCTAGGGACAACTTTCTCTTGGAATTCTTGCAGGACTTGCTGGTAGAAAGGATTGGAGTTCAGGGTTGCTGAAAGGTCAAATTCTTTTTGAAATACTTGGAATACTATATTGACATCTACTTCAGTAATGTGGGGGGAGGCGCTATACCAACTGATGAAGGATTCTGTAGCCATGGCGAGGAGCGTGCTGCCGATATCAAACGGAACTGGGAGCGCCTGAGTAAGCTGGGAGATCGCCTCAATCGCAGGAGCAGTGCTGTGGTTGAGATTTAGGGGTTATGAGGGTATATATAGGGAATTTGTACCCTAAAATTTTTTTAGGGTTTCTAAAACTCCTGACACTTGGGATGAAGGCTAATGTTTCCTGGTTAATTTGAGGCTAGAAGTGGCTTATCTACAGTCTTAGGGTTCTACTGCAACAAATTTTGGCCGATTTGGTTATGTCTAGCTCAAGTTATGAACTTGGGAATGTTGGGCGACTCTAAGAGTGCGCGAGGGGGGTGTTAGGTTGGGACCTAAGTGTGCTCTGGCGCACTCTTGGAGTCGTTAGCCTATTGCTGACAAATGGATGCCAAAAAATGCGGTGGAGGGGGTGATTCCCTTTTAGTTTTCTTCCTAAATGTGAGTTCCTTTGTTTATTTACCCGGTTTGGGGTTCCTTTGTTCCAGTTGACTGGATGACTCTAAGAGTGCGCGAGGAGGGGGTTAGGTCGGGACCTAACTATGCTCTGGCGCACTCTTGGAGTCATTGGTCAAATTACCCCAATTGCTCAAAAACTAACACTGTACCTAATGAGTGCATATATTTAAACGACTATATATCTTTATTATTCAAAATTTCATACATCACATATAACCTTGTTAGTTACAAAAAGGTAATTTCCCTTCTATTAATCTCTCCTCTTGATGTATTTAGCCGGTTTCATATCCTTTGGTTGAAGGGTGACTCTTTTTGCATGGAGAGTGCATGCCAATGAATCCTCGAAATGCTGTACGACCTCCATCTCTGCTGCTTCTTGTAAAGCGAGTAACATGTCGTTGGTTACTCGCTTGTTGGGGTCGAACTCCCACAAGATTTCTCGGACGAACCTCTGGAATGCTGCTCTCGGGATGAGAAATCCGTAGCTCCTTTGGAAGTGTTTGATTTCTCGCAGGGCTCTCGCAAAAGGGGAGTCTTGAGATCTCTTCATAGGTTTCTTCGGAGGCTCTGGGAGCTCTGGTGGAGGTATCAGCTGGGGTGCTTCTCGTGTTGGCCGACCTCCTTCGATGTATTTTACCCTATGGGCCTGGTAGTAAGCAGCATACTCGTCGTGCATCTTCTTGTACATCGTGTAGTCTGCTAGCTCCTTCTTGTATCTCCTTTCGGGCCCTAGAGTGTACGAGTCCCTGGCCGTCTTCTTTGCTTTCCCTGCGTTTGCTTTCTCGTCACCTAGCTTCTTTGCCTGTTGCCATTCTAAAAATGGTGGGGGCAATGGCGGGGGTAGGTCAACCTGCATCTCAGCCGGTTCTTGAGCTGGGAGTGGTTCTTCCTCGCGAGTTTCGTCTGTGTCAGGTTGAGGGTTAGGCTTCTGCTGTGAGGATTCTCCCGTTCCGAGAAGGGCTGCCTCCAAGAAATCTGCTAGATCATCGGTGTCTTCTGACGAGGCTGGGGGTTGTTCGCCTTCGGTTGGTTCGTTTATGGTTACGCCGACCGAGATTCTCCTCTTCTTAGGTGGGGGTTCTTCAGTCATCACCTTTTTTCCTTTGGGGTCGGGATCCTCTCTACTCTTGGTTCTTTGCTCTCGCCATTGGTCGTCTTCTGCTTCTTCGACCTCCTCATCTGCTTTTCTTCTCGCTTTCTCCTCCTTTCTCTTGGCTCTTTCTTCCCTTTTCTTTGCCTTTTCTTCTTTCTTCCTGGCCTTTTCTTCTTTCCTCCTAGCCTTTTAAGTGCCTATGTTCTCTAATTATCATAATCTTAGATAATTACTAGCTCTACCCCAGGGAAAAAAAAAATTCCGCTACTCGAGGTTTGTGCTTGGGCTATTACCTCCAAGACTGACTGTCTAGATGAGTTAGTTCCTATAGGGTTTTGGTCGTGCTTTCGATCACAGTGCAAGATCGAGCTCGATACCATTGTGGCGACCCCGGCTCATATCACGATGCCCCGTCAGATACAAACCGGAGATCATCCTCAAACCAAAGATCTACCCGCTGATGTGAGGCCGTCCACCTAGTATCGGGCTCTCGATGGTGGCCAAGAACCCGACGGGGAAGAATGGACGTGTCATTCATCCCGTCTCCCTTGGGATCAACCTAGCAACGGAAGCGCAAACAAAACATGAGCACATCATATCAAACAATAATAATATACCCACCTCGAAGGGTGGTCCACCATATCACAGTAGCTGCATCACACATCAGTACATCCACATAACATAGGGAAGATCCTACCCAGGCTCAGACTTCGTGGGGATCGACCGACGACTTTGGGGTCTCCGGATAGCAATGCGCATGTAATTCATGGCAAATGGATTTGGCCGGCAAAGGAACATGGCCGTCAAGGGTAGTCCACTCCATCCGCCCCTCCTCGCATACTATGCGATATAGGGTCGAAAAGTATTGGAGCTTTGGCCACCGTAGCTTCCCGGGTGAATAGCCGGGGGGCTACTACTACCGGGTTGCATCTCCCCGCCCCAATGAGGCAGAGGAGAGATCTCTCTCCTCCGTAAGGTTCATGCTATCCACCGGGCGAAGCTAGAGAGCCACCGCCAGATACGACTTGAACTCACCGGAAGGTGACGATCACCCCACGAGTGTCGCGCCCATACCCCCCTCCTCACGCAGCGGCCGTGGTATTAGGCCTAGCTCACCGCCTTTTGCCTTTACGCGCCACGGATCAACCGTGATTAGACAAGCCCTCCCTTGTCGGCCGGTCTAGCTCCTCCACCCACGGCCCAAAGGGCTCTTATGCACAGGCCGCATTAATTGGGAATTAATGGGCTAAACTATGATCATACAACTACTTGGGCTCTGGGTCTCTACCCCCCTTCCCAATACACAAGAGTGGCGCATAGAATGTCACAATATCATCACAACAGAACTGAAACAATAGAATACATCTATTCTAATCTACCTAATCATACATGGTTAGGTTCCTTTGTTAGTATCTATCATTCTTAGGCTGTAGGGATCGCCTATAGCTAAGAATGAACACTAATCCTATGGAATGAGGGCTGAAAACTCGGATCTAACTATCGGATCAACCACTAACCGGCTTCTTGGCTGGCTCCCACTCCTCTGAAAGCGTCCATGCTGCCGAATCTCGAGATTGCTGGCTTGGATCGAGCTGCTACTAAGGAATGTCGGTTCCTCTGCTACTGTTCACGCGAGAGAACGTCCACTGCTGCTCCAATCCGACTTATGGGGGCTGGGAACTGAAAGGGTTTCCCTTTTAGGGTTTATGCCCCTTTATCCCCACGACTTTAGGGCTGGGCCCTGATTGGTCAATGGCCTATTGCCACATGGCAAAAGGATATTATATTCACATGTGGCCTTAGCATGTGCAATATAATAGGTCACAAGGTTGTACCCTAGGGTACTACCCCTTTATGGTCGATGCGTACATGTCGTCTAAGTCGACATGTACTGGTGGCGTGTCAGTATAATATACGTATTCATACCGTATATTATCCTGGAATGTCACAACTTGATACCAGAAAGGCTCAAAGAATCGTATGATGATGGCATATTCCAACAATACCCATTTGCACTCATTGGCACCCCCTTGCCCACTTGCCGGCTTGTTTTGTTTGCTTGCCATCATTATGGATGGATCACGACCTTTTGATCCAAAGTCAAACATGCTAATCCATTGTGCTATGCAATCCCATTAGTGTTGATCTACCATCAACACTAATGGAGCCGAGGTCCTTGCCTGCTTCTCAAATAAACATAGTAGGTTGGCATGTTGTATATGGTACTGCAACTCTATTTGACGTTTATTCGATCAAGTCTCTATGCTGCAGTTGAAGATTTCGAAGGCCTATTGTGTTTGCTTATTAAAAATAAAATAAAATTTCTATGCAGGATTGATGGCATTTTTTACAACAAGAGATGTTAAAAATTTACCTTCCATTATGTGGGCATGCTGAGAATGGAACAATTTATGAATTTAGCAAGTCAAGCTACTGATTTGAAAAGCCAGTTCATGGTTGAGGTCAAATCTTAGAGCAGCATGATGCAAGAAGAGTGCTGGAAAAACTTTTTAGAGCCTACCGAAACATCTCCTAATATTTCCCTAAATAGTTATATATTTCAAATTTACAACTAAAAATTTGTATAATCATGATAAAAAAATATGTGAAAAACTATCGAAAATTTTCATGCCATAAACTCAACTGAAAATTTGGAAAAACCTTCTTTACTCCGAAGTTACCCAATACTAGAAGAGCATATAGAAAATCTTAGAGAACAAGAAAAATCACAGTCTTCCCACAAGGCCTTTGGTCTAGTGCTCACACTCTAGTCCTTGAGCAGAGATGCACTATGTATAGACCCGTCATATGGCCTGCTTTAGGGGCGTGGATGTTAAAAATAATATCTGTCTGTCTATCTGCCTGTATGTCTGTGTATCTGTCTGTCTGTCTGTCTGTCTGCCTGCCTGCCTGTTATATTGAAGAAACGTTTGGTACAAAACCCTTATGGCAGTAGGTTGAAAGCTCAAAATAAGAACTAAATTGAACATTTTTTATCATCCACGGAGACCAATCGGCCTATGGGACTCAAAAAGGGAGAGAAAGCAGATAAATTTTGCCATGGCATTGTGGAAAGCAAAAAGATTAGAACATTTTGATGAAAAGAAGAAGCAATGACGTGGTAGAGTAAGAAGAGCCAAAGAAGGATTAGCATGCACAAAAGGAGCATGAGGACCATCTACTACCATCGGAGCACCTTTCGTTGAAAAACTTACACAAGAAAGTAGCAAACTGCAAATGCCACCAAACAAAAAATTAAGATTTCAATTGTAGAAATCTAACTTTCTAACAGGTACATACGAATCCCACATTTGATGCGAAAGATATGTAAAAAATACAACCTATACACGACACCAATAGAATCAAACGAATTAATTTCCTTGTGCTTTATTTTCTCCTATTGGAACTATGGTCAACGGACTAGACTTATGGAAAAAAGGAAAAAGAAAAAGAATACTTGTAGAATAGAAGACTTATAAAATTTCGGTACTAGATAAAAGATTCTAGAAGATGAAACTCAAGGATATAAAAAGAGAACAAGATAGATCGATAGACGATATTTTGAAGTCCAAAGAAAGGCGTAACTTATGGGACAATTTATAACACACCAAGATGGGTCCTTCCCCTAGCAGTGTACATGGCTGAAGTGGGAACTTTACAATGATGCATGGCCACTTCCACAACAAGGCATCGAACCCGTGATCTTGAGTGTCACATTCTAACTGCCCCAGCTTTCAACTATAGTGTAGATACAACCATTGGTAAGAAAAGTGCATTCTTACCTGTGTTTCCTGACATGGAAGCATCATATCACGTGAACACTGTCTCCCATGTTGTTGGAATTTAGTATCGCGAATCATGGAAAGAGGGTCAAAGAAGGTGCAGAGAGATACCCCTTGATAGAAGTGCAAGAGTGTGCCAGGCATATACTAGGGTCATGGTAGTGATATGGTTGTATGGTCACAGGATGAATAGTTTCTTCGAGAATAAAATAGTCTAGATTTCACATGTGATGGGGCCATGGTAGTGATATGGTTGTATAGAGTTCTTTCCAGAATAAAATATTAGCTATCCATATAATAAATACTAAACTACTATGACAAAGTTCCTAGCTGGTTGGAGGAGAGTATGTTCCTAGAAAATCCTTGGTGCTATCTATCCATGCTAGAAAATGGTACAGTAAAACAACTTGTTGAGATTCCGATTCTAAAAATATAGCCACATTTATAATTGGAAATAAGATACTCAGAAGGGTAGCGCTTCTCGTCAATGACGAGCGTGGACATCGTGCTTGAGGCCACTTCAGTCCGCCCCGCTTCGGTTGCTAAAAGTAATTGAGAAGACATGGCAGCTCTGCCCAAAATAAAGCCTTGGCTTTTTGGCTGTAGAAAGGAGCAAATCTGGAGTGTCTATGGCAAAGGACGTTTCTTGAGGTTTTTACACTGTTCTTCTTTGCTAATTCGCGTGCTTAGATCATAATCAGTAGGTTTTTGGTCTTATTAGTGGAATTGGCAAGTGGATATTTGGGTTGATGAACGAGGGTATGTAAGTATTTGGGTTGATGGAAGAGAGTGCCTTTCCTGGTTACACGGGGGACCCTTTTGATCCTGACACCGTGTTGAACAGCAGAAACATGATAGAAGGTGATGGTTTACAGCATTATGGTGTCACAGATCTTTGGTCATCCTTGGATTTTCAAACTTCGTTTGTTTCTACAAGTTTACTACCACAGCAACAATTACATATGTCAAACGATTCATCTGGGTTGTCTCAAAATTTGGATTACCTCCAAAATATCCGTAATCAAGAGCAAACTAATGTGCCCATATTTGGTTCTTCACAAGAACATGGAGAACAGACGGAACTAGGGATGAATGGTTCAGATCCACGTGTTTCATATAGTGAGACCCCAAGGGGAGGTTCACCTTATGGTGTTCAAAACCATTCAACATCCACAAACATGTCATCTTCCATATTTGTAACTCAAAGTCTTAGAAATGTAGGAGACTCCCCAGATATTCCTACCTATGCTCCCGGAGCATTTGTACATTTGGGCTGTAAGATACAAGAAGTGAATGAGGGTTGGACATGCTCTGTTAGCATACCAGGAGCTATGCAAACTCAGAAAAGGAGTCCTATGAAACAAGTAGTCATGAATGTTGACAAGCAGGATCAGGGCACCAAGTCTATGAAGAAAGTATCATTGTTGGGTTTAAAAGACCGGTTGATGCAGGCACTGCGTTACATAAAGCTCTCGGATGGCACTATACTTGCCCAAGTTTGGGTTCCCTACCTGCAAGATGAAAGTCTCTTTCTTACAACCAAGGATCAGCCGTTTGTCCTAGAACATGGTAGCGAAACTCTTCAGCATTATCGCAATGTCTCAGCAAATTACGTCTTTCCAGCTAAAAAGGGTTCCCAAGCATATCCAGGGCTTCCAGGTCGTGTCTTCTTATCGAAGGTTCCAGAATGGTCACCCAATGTTCAGCTTTATGACAATAGTGAATTTTTAAGACTTAATGAGGCTACGCGATGTGGTGTTCGAGGAACCATTGCAGTGCCAGTTTTTGAAGCACAATCTTGTGTTGCTGTTATTGAGCTGGCAATGAAATCAGAGAAACATCATTATGCATCGGAGCTGACCAACATTTGTCTTGCATTAGAGGTACAAAATTGATGAATATTCATTTGTAATTGATGTTGCTGCTCTTCCTGTTTTTTAATCCCCCATGTGGATTTGCATGCACTATTTGATATGTCTTGTTTTGTTGCATAATTTACCAAGTCGTCAAAGCTTGAGTCTGTCATTCTCATTGTAATATCTTTGTCCAATCTCAGCGAATAAAAATGGCATATGTTAGGGGTCTGGAGATCATTCTATTCACATTGTAGCTGGAAGAGCATGGTTAATTATTTTTCCATATTTTTGCAGGCTGTCAACTTGAGTAGCTTTACAGATCAGAATTTCATAATGCAAGAGGTAATCAGTAAAACATTTTTGACTCAACTTTTTAGCAAGCCTCCATTGAATACGCTTGTTCATGCAGATACCAACAAAAGGAAAACAATGTGCACGTGCTGAGATTCTAGAAGTTCTCACAGCAGTTTGTGAAACACATCGATTGCCATTAGCTCAGACTTGGTCTCCTGTTGTGTTGAGCGGGAAGAATTATAAAGGTTGCTCTAATATCAATCACATAAACCCTGTGATGCTGTCAATGAGAAATGGGCCTTCTTACGTGAGAGACATCCAAACAAGCCATTTTCATCTTGCTTGTTCTGAACATATTTTGGAAGAAGGCCAGGGTGTTGTTGGAAAGGCTTTTGCATCAAATCAACCAGTGTTTTCAACTGATGTTAAGAGTTATAGCAAGGCAGAATACCCTCTTAGGCACTATGCTTGCTTATTTGGTTTGGCTGCAGCAGTTGCAATTAGGCTTCGTAGTGTGCACACAAGTACAAAAGATTATATTCTAGAGTTTTTTTTGCCTACAAATTGCACAAGTAGCACTCAACAACAGGCATTGTTAAATTCCATTTCAATAACAATGCAGCGTGTCTGTAGAAGTTTGCGGACGGTTTCAGACAAGGAGCTGCATGAAGGTTGGGTAACATTTTGTTTTTCTGTCAAGTTCTTTGTTTAAGTTTTATTATATAGCTCTCAGTTTAATATAGTAAATGTATGTGCATTTTTTTTATGACCTTTTGCATACCATAATTTGAATTCTGTTTTTCATTTGCATTTCTTACGTTGTGTTTATTGGTGTAAGGCGATATGAGTTTTTATGAGACAGAAATAATTTGAATTATAGATGCACGATCATGACCGGTTTATTGCCCTTTTGGCTTCACATAAGTATTGTCGTGACTATTGACAAATAAGTTTTGGTCATCTTAGCAGGACATATGCTTAGTGTTGTAGCAGAAGAAATAGAATCCTCTGGAGAAACAGCACGGCAGCCATTACAAGCAGTGGATAATGTGGCGCTCGCAGACTCAGGTAGAGAAAAACCAGCTTCAAAATGTTTGCATCAACAGCAAAACTGCTCTGAGAATTCGACTACCGAAATAGTGGAGCCTCCTGTTAATAAACGTAAGAGAGGAACAACTGAAAAAACTGTTTGCTTAGATGTACTTCAGCAATATTTTGCGGGAAGCTTAAAGGATGCAGCGAAGAATCTTGGTGGTACGTCATTGAACTCATTCTTGTATTATTTTACATGCACGCCTCTTTTGGAATTGATGTGCTTCAACTGCAACTGCTTTTATGTCACGGGCTATTTGCATGTCATGGTTTCTACGTTTTTAATGTTGAGCATATAAATAATAATAACACGTGAGAACTGAAAGGTGAGATAATTCACTAGTAACTTGCTTTTCGTTTATGCCTTCTAGAGCTGCAGGGAATGTCAGAGTGATCGTACACTCTTTGATATTAATGTATGGCTCTGGTATTGCAGTCTGTCCAACCACTTTAAAGAGAATTTGTCGGCAGCATGGTATTTCTAGATGGCCATCTCGCAAGATCAATAAGGTGAACCGGCACTTAAAGAAACTGCAGGGTGTACTAGATTCTGTCCATGGCATAAATGGTCTTGCAGGAAATGCATCCGCTGGTGAATTTACTGTTGAACTCGAAGAGTTGCAGTATTGTAACATTATTTATCCTGGGAAGAAGCCCTTGGGACAAGAGCAAACTGCAGGCCATTCTCATGATAAGGAGGCTTTGTGTAAGCTCTTATTGATTTGTGTTTTTGATGCATCATATAATTATTATTATAAAGATCAAAACAATGGTATTATTGCATGCAGTCAATGGGGCAGCAACTTCAGGAACTTCATTTGGAGAAAATAGGTTGGATAAACTATGTCTATCAGGGCAGAAGTTTAAGTCACCTTTAAATGTGCTGATGCCAAGGACAATGGATTCAATGGGAGCAAGAGAAGATATAAAACCTATCGAGTCTGGATCATCTGGAGATCATGGAAACACTACACCTATGGTGGAACAGGCTAATAAAGAAGATGAAACAGCCAATGCTCTGAATTATGCTAATAAGGTGTCCACACGTTCTACAAACTTGTTATGTTCACCTTTACATGATGAATGCAGTTCACCATCAACGCATAGCTCGGAAGGCAGGAGCTTAAGTGAAGGAAATGATTTTCTGGTCATCAAAGCAACAATGGAGGAAGACACTGTCCGGATCAAGCTGCCCGCCAGCTGTTGCTATAAGCAATTAGAAGAAGAACTGTTAAAGAGGTTTCCAGTTGAGTTGGATTCTTTTGCTATAAAGTACTTAGATGATGATCATGAGTGGGTACTTCTTGCTTGTGATGAGGACCTTCAAGAGTGTGTTGATGTCATGTACACGTCCAATGCAAATAAGATCCGGTTGAAGGTAGTTCCAACTACAGCAGGCTAAAGTTTGGGAATTCTCCAACGTGGAGAAGCTGTACAGGTCATGCCACAGAAAATTTGTTATTTTTTACACATTTGTTGGGAACGTTGGCTTGATGTGTTGTATCATAGGAATTTCTGGCTTGGAAAGTTTCATACAAGAAGTAAATCAAGCAAGGTATGGTTCTTGACAAAAAAAATTCCACCAAATGCAATAAATTTAAATATGTTACAAGGCATCCAGATTTTGCACACTTCTGAACAAAACAACTATTGCAGAACGGGCTAAGGTAATTTCCTCAACTCTGTTGCGTTGTGCTTTTCTTATACTGTTTTGTCTTTATACGATGATGCGCAAACATGAGAATGCACTTGGTAGCAAGTTCACAATATCTTTTGGAACAAGAAAGCCTTTATGATTTTCTGAGAGCTAAAGCTATTGTCATTGAGTCTATGATCTGTGAGTTTATGATCTGTTACCAGTAGGTTACGAGTTTGGAGCCGTGTGAATCTTGGCATTACCTAGAGCAGTTTGTTTGGCGCCACAAATAGTATATACGTAAAATGTTTTTTGTTTATCTCACTTACAAGCGGGTGAATTTTGAAGAATGGAAGGCTTGCCAAGAACAAAACAAGATTTTACTTCTAGCTTTTGTCTTGTGTTATGATGCCCTTTGTTGACATGTTTCAACGCTTCTACTACCCAGCTTATTATATACAAGAATTTGACCCGCTAATTTGTTTTCTCCAGGGAGTGCTTTTGTGTGTAAGAGGTTTAAGACGTTTGTGTGTTACAGATTTGGTTATGAGCTAGAAGATTTTGGTTTGTGATGTTGAGTAATTAATCCCACATGCCAACACAATATTATCCTAGACTAGATGGCTAAATGTAATGACAGTGGTGCGATCATCTAACTGTGATAGATTGGCCTAGATAGCAAAATGAATATAAGAGCCCCTGAATATAAGATTGGCCTAGATAGCAAAATGTAATATAACCACCCCTAGATGGCAGAATATAACGTAAGTGTTTTATGCACATTGCCAACATCTAGGTGTGATACTATCTATCTATATACTTCGGATATTGTCAATATGATGTTTATTAGATTGGAGACTCTTAGAAATAGCTTTGACATAGAAAACATGTCTTGTTCTTTTAGCTTAGATTGTGCCACTGTATTAGGCTCATCAATATAAAAATCCATAGAACTCCCACGTATTTCATATATTGAACCCAAGGTCCTTCCCGTATTTGGGCGTGAAGGATAGGGTCCCCCCCCGTAGGCATTGACTAGAGGTGTTTTCCTATCAATGCATTCCTGAATGACCTCTTATCTCTCGA
The DNA here is from genome assembly GCA_021234155.1 of Isoetes taiwanensis. Classification (NCBI taxonomy): domain Eukaryota; kingdom Viridiplantae; phylum Streptophyta; class Lycopodiopsida; order Isoetales; family Isoetaceae; genus Isoetes; species Isoetes taiwanensis. The sequence goes on along the minus strand of JAJEKV010000020.1, from coordinate 5,065,405 downwards.
GGTCGTCTACTTCCGTGGGACGGAAGTAGACTTTTTAACCTACCTTCCAACTCGTCCAAGCAGAACCGCGGTCATGTCTACAATGACATTACACCACGTCCTAGAGATCACCGTAGTGGTCCCATCATCGGTAATTACGCATGCAACCCATACCTGGCATAGGTTACATGCGTAGATTAATCTTAACTACACATGAAATTAATCTAAACACAAATCGACATGCCTGAGCCAATTTTTGCTGGCTCCTTTAATGCATGTGATTAACATAATTACCCTTATGTAATATTTATGAATTAACATTATCATAGTATCAGATACATTACTTCCGATAGTACAATTATATTTACTCTAAGCTTTGCAATATTTAACGACTTTTAGATCGCGATTATTTAAACAATAACCCTGATTTAGACCTATTGTTACATAGACAAGGTTTTAATTATCATACACAAGAATTATATGTGCTTCTTATTCTCTTCCTTGGGTCCTGCGGACCGGGAGGTCATATAGCTATCCTTGGAAGGAATTGCATCCTTGCGAAGGATTAATTAACATGCTACCTCACATTATCGTTGTTATTTAACTTATTTCCCTATGATACATATATGTACAGCCAATTCTATGCAGTTATTAGGATCTATATTTAACTTATCAATAAGACACATTAAAGCTTATAATGCATGCGCACACCTTACCTAAAGCTAGAACGCATCCACCCATTGAGCCGGCGTCGAGTAATTTTGGAGATGACTTGGTCGTTGCATTGTTCCCATAGTTTTGCTCCACTTCATTAGTGTAGTTAGCTACTACGTCAGTCTCGCACGTTGAAGGCCTCCTGAGCACTAAGGTATCTATCTATCTTACGCTCTATTCGCTTCGACCATTGCTGGAGTGAACTCTATTCTACGGGTCGGTCAATTCGATGCAAGTACGTTCAATCATAAGATTGAGCCCTCTCACTTTCTTCAAAAAGAAAATGGTCCTGCACCCCTTCAATGACGTTGTACACAACGTCTTATCTATTCTCTCCCCTTAAGGGGTTATACGCTTCTTACTTATCGCATTAATTTACTAGCCTTAGCTAACATATATAACCATCTAAGATGGATGCACATTTTATGTTATCATTTATTCCAATATAGTTATGGGTTACCTACTTAGTTAGAACGATTCTAAACCACAAGGTTTTGTCATCATGACAATTCCTTTTGTCTCAAAAGACTATTTGATTACTATAATTCTTATTTTAGATGTACCTTACATGTATTATTCTTTTATATTCTAGAGATTCCCCCTTTTTTTTGTTATTTAAACTCTTGGAATATTCCTACCAATCGAATTGATGTCATCGTAACAAGTTGGCCGGACTTGTTAGATTACTTCTTTTCTAATCCCAATATGGATGTTACCATCCATATATTTAACCTACTAGGCCCCATGGCCTTAGATCCTTGAGCTTGCTAGAAGCTCATCCACTCGTTGCCTGCTTGAAGCAGTAAGGTAACGTTCTTCTGAGTCGCTCGATACTTCAGTCTCCTTGACGGTGGCTCCTCTTTGATGTAGAGGTTGACTTTAATGGCGTAGTTGATCACTTGAATCTTCCATGCCGCTTTTCAAAAGCCTGAAGGTGGCGCCGTTGAAAAAGATCTTTCATCTTGAACTCTTTGTCTTGGCAGCTAAAGGATGACTCTGTATCCGATATTGTTTCTTGACTCCATCGACGTCTCATACGTCAAGTCCTCTTGTCGTTATCGTGTTGCTCGAAGAGTGTTGACGATGTTGATTGCTTCACCCCTGCAAATTGCCTAACATCTCTTCCTTTGATCTGTTACGCTATGGGAGGGAAGGAATAACAAGGGAACTATATATGCAAAGCATATAACTTACATAATTACAATTACTACTAGAGCTATTAGGTCCCCCTTGTGCCTCCCTTCGAGTTGCACACCTACTCCTTGGTAATGTCATCGGTGTTCCTCCCGGTGCAATGGTGTTGACGATCTATATCCTCCTATTTGTACGTCAGCTCGTACTCCGGGGTAACTTGTTGATATACTTGGGCCCTCCGATGTTTGTCAGCTATGGCACAACACGCTTTGTATCACATTCTAACTAAAGGTGTGCTGGTCGTTGATGCTTCGGCATTTCGGTCTGCTTCCTGATCTTGTTCTCGGGCGGTAATTGTTCTCCCCTTCATGATACTTGAAGCTATTTGGAGGCGTCTCTTCAGGCTATGCGCGATTCCTTTGGCTATACTCCTCTGGAGTTGTTCTCTTCTGCAGTTGTTCTTTGAATCGTCTATCCTTGGGTTCACCAAGTTGCATGCAAGTCCGCGTGTAAGTCATCAGCTCGCCTCGCCTAGTTGCTTCTCCATCGAGCTTCCAATCCTCCTTGTTTGATCCCTTTGATCACATGGCTTGAACGTTGTCACGTTCCTCAGTGCTATGCCGTCTTCTTGTCTTGAGGTACCTTCCGATGGCTTTGATTGTGCTCGTCAGTTTTGATCCTCCTGTTGCCTCTAGGGAGCTCGTGGAAGAAGTCGGTTGCTAGCCCTTCTCCAGCTTTCAGTTCTTGACCTTTGTCCCTCTATGCATGTCGGTCTCTCTGTCAAGTAAAGCATCATGGCTCTCCTCCCTGCTGGCTATATTGTCGGGATGATGGATCCTTATATCTACGCAGCTTGACCCTTGAGTTGAAGAAGTACCTGTCTTAGATATACTCTTGTCGTTGAATAGCCTGGCTATTATCTTGAACTCTCTCTCTCTCTTTTTTTTTTGCCGAAGGTGCTTCAGTTGCTATCCTTGTCGTTAAGGTGTCGAATGCTTCTACCTTGGGCATTTGACGTGCCACATGTCGGAGATATGATCGGCGTCTTCTCTTCTAATTACTGGTAGGAGTACCTGACAAAGCCATCACCTAGTTGTTGAAGGCATATCTCCTCGTCGCAGTGCCTTTCGTAAGTGCATCTCCATCTAATACACGTGTCATAGCGCATCACCCTATATTACCACAAGGTGGAATTATGGTCGTCGAGATGTTGCCTTCTTAGTTGGCTCGTTGATGTCGGGTCGTTCCTCCTTCTATTGTTGAGGCCACTCATGTCATAAGTTCGTCAAGTGTTGCTGCTGCCACAAGAGGTAGTGTTGCGCCCTGACGATGTCCTAGTGCAGCGCTGATGATCTCGACATGACCGGTGTTGTCTCTTATTCTGACATTGGGTGGACGAGTGGTCTTCTACTTGAGGGCACTTCCCAAAGTGTCTGCTTGGGATATGGTCATTTTTTCCTCGTACTTGCTCTTCCATTTTGATCTTGGGCTATAGTTGTGCTTCCTTGCTTCCTCATTTGGTAGTCGAAGTGAAGGAGCTTTCTGATCTAAGCGCTAAATCCGTAAAACATGACTCTAAACTCATGTTTCTCCACTATATGTGTGAACACCCGAGATATACAATAGACATATACGCATTTACATTGGGATTTTAATTCACCCACTTTTCCAAAACAACTACGAAGATCTACTTAAATGTTTATACTCCTTTAGGGTTTCCCTTCCTCCTGTCGCGTTTGATTCTTCGGTTTTGCTGCCTCTTCTTCGTTCTGGTTGACTCCAGGATTCCTTTGAGATGTTGCTACTATTGTTGAGCTTCAGGTCTGATCCGAGCTCGTCACCCCAAGTTGCGAAGAGTGTTCGTCGATGTGATTCCTTGAAAAAGATGCTCCTCCTTAATGTGTATGTCCGTTGTGAGGAATGCGGTGACTGCTCAACGTCCCTACATGCGGTGTGTCGTTGCAAGGTTGCCGATGTGCGGTGCCATTGATCGCTTGAGCCAGGATCACCTGGCTGTTGCAGTCAGGCATTCTTGAATGTCTTCGAAGCTCTGAGATCGTGGTCAGTAGGCAGGCATTGTCATTCCTCCGCAGGTTGAATTTCTGCGTACAACTCCTGTTGCTTGGGCTTTGCTTCATTCCAAGGTGCGTCTCCTGTGCCTGGAAGTGTGGTCATCTCCATTGCACCTACCATAGCTCCTTCTGGTCACCTTTGAGTGATTTGTACTTGCTGGCTAGGTCATCTCCTCCGTCCTTTGGGTCCTATCCATTCGAGTCTCGCACTCCTTGGCTGACGTAGTAAAGTCGTCCTTCCTTTGGTTTCTAGGTGCTTCTGGGTCCGGAATTCTTGTTCGAGCGGAATATTCTCCTCCTTGATCTTGCCCGGCCTTCAAGTTGGGGATCTTCCTTCCCTGACATGCGTCTCCTCCCCCTCATGGCCTCCTACTTTTTGGAACCGATGAAAGTTTCCCTGCTGGTGCAAGGGAGCTGGAAGCTCGTCCTGGTCAGCCTTAGGTGCTTTGTGGTTGCCTAGCTTGGTTGCTCCTTTTGTTGAAGTTCCATGACATTCGTTTGAGCTGCTGGGCTGCAAGGTCGTGGTTGTCTTCCCTTTGGTTTCTATACGCTCCTGTGTCGCCACGACTTCTCTCGTCAAAGGAAGATTATGCCCTCTGGCCCTAGCTCGTGATGCTAACGCGACATCGATGTCTAACAGAGCTAGTAGGTTGCATTATTGAACCTCCTTCATAGCTCTCCACTTGTGTCAATCTCATTTGAAATATTAGGAAGAAATATAATATCAAGCAATTGGAAAGCAATAAAAACTGTACATTTGCTGTTTTCATACCCAAATCTTGGCCAAATATAGGCAAATTAGATATCTTTGAAAAGGCTATTACAAACCCAAAATTTTAGTACCAAAATTTTTGATTTGTATTCACATCAAACCATCAGAGTACATAGAATAAGTACTACCTCCCATGAGGCTATATACATGAAAGCCATGTATACAGATAACAAGATGACAATACATATAACTATATACACATGTATGCTCCGCCAGCTATCAAACAGCCCGTACAAGCTTCCACGTGTTAGTAGCATGCATAAGAGTTATCCTGTAGTGTCAACTTGAAGCAATGACTGGCGGACTGCAAGAACACACATATGAAATCCGCCACACGCACCATAGCATCTACCAAGCAGACACACCCCGCCATATGTAGACAATACATCGTCTAGCACCCCTGCGCTGGTGGACCCAATGTAAAGGGAGCGACTGCAAGCATTATAAGAACCCAGGCCACTAGACTGTTGGTTCCATCTGCCCCTTTGGAGTGGCACCACGTGGCCTTGCCACGTTGGCGGGAGATTATATCAAGAAGCCGGTAGCCTGTTAGGAGGAGCTAGAATTGTTACAGAAGGAAATCCAGAAGACTACAGAACAACAGAATCTGGAGGAGAAAGTGGGAAGCGGAGCTTGGAATATTAGGAGCGAAGGAAAGTGGTTGCCATGTTGCTGTAGCTCGTGAAGCTGAGAACAATTCCGAGGCAATTGGTAAGCCTTAAGATTGGAGAATCTGGTTGCCATGATAGATGGGGTCTTCTGGAAAGGAGACAAAACCAAAGCTTACCTCAGACTCAGAATTAATGAAGCTTTACCTTAAATAATGAAGCTTACCTTAGGATTGCCCAAAGGACTTCCCCTTAAATAATATTTTGTATCAGCTCTGTGATTCCCTCTGTAGAAACCGATTCTGTAAGAGAAGCTTGTATGTGCTAGGCAGGTACTGGCTTGGGAGCGCGATGGATTTCGTGGTTGTCCAGTAGAAACGATAAGGTTTCTGCAATTAACAAGCAAGCTGACATAGTCTTATACATAGCACGCTTCTTAGTGTGTTCTTGTGAAAGAATATAATGGCAAGCAAATGCTTAACGTAAAAATTCACTTTCTATGAGGGCTTTCCATTGGCACAAATTTCACCAAAAACAAAACTCTGGTTGAACAGTTATGAGAATTAATGTAATATCGAGTCATTGAAAAGCAACAAAACCCTAAATTTGACTGTAAATTTGCAGGTTTCACCCTCAAATCTTGGCCAAACATAGACAAAACTATGACGAATACAGCTATAGAGGTTAAAATCTACTTAGACACTTGATGGTCTAGCAATTATCACTTAGAAAATTGAGACTCCAAATTTTCAATGGTCTATATTGTATCTTTAATAGCTTAAAACATAATGAAATGCAATAACTCAGATCAATGCAAATATTGTCTCAACTTTATCTCCATTTGCTGCACATCCGACATCACAAGCACCCATTAGATTGATCGGGTCTTCTGTATTCAACTTGTATTAGCCGATCCGATCAACTATCTATACATCTTACAGTTATATTCAATGATCCGGCCGTTAAGCCGGACCGAATGCCTCAGATCCATTTTTGGCATGCTCTATAATAGCATGTCGTGTTTGGCCTTATCTCAATCTCTTCGATCTCCCTTTTTTTAATTTGATATAGGTTAAATATAACATTTAACTCAATAACCTAGGACCATGTAAGAAGATATTTAAACTGACGTTTTTTCCTTCAATCTCCTGCCTGTTACTTAGATGCATTCATCTGCCTCTATGCATTACTCTACCTATGAGCTCTTCTGTGCATTCCCTGATTCTACATGATATATTCTTATCAAACTAGATATTTTTAGAATGGTCTCTATGAGAGCTTTCTATTGACGTAGATTTCACCTTAAACAGAGCTCCGATAGGAGACCTATGAGAATAAATGTAATAGCAAGTCATTGAAAAATAATAAACCCCTAAATCCAACTATACATTTGCTATTTTCATATCCAATCTTAGCCAAATATAGAAAAATTAGATATTTTTGAAAAGGTCTTTATGAGAGCTTTCCATTGGCATAACTTTCACCTTAAACAGAGCTCTGATTGAACAGTTATGAGAAAAAATGTAATAACAAGTCATTGAAAAGCAAAAAATACTAAATCCGGCCATAAATTTGTTGTTTTCACTATCAAATCTATAACGAGCTTGGCCCATTAGTAGGCATGTAATTTACATTTCTTTATTAATGATTATTAAGAATATTTCAATTGATTATTACATGCAAAATACATACTATATATGATATGTGATAAAAGCAAAGACATCAGTTTCTATGAGGGTTTTTGGAAGGAGGCAGAAGGAGCAATTTCTGGGCAGTTTTGCTGGCTGAACTTTGGAGCATCATATCTCGGCAACCCAAGATACAATTCGGGTAATTTTCACTTTGATGGAAAGGGTTTCAAATCAGCTTTCCAGATTGGATCTGATAAAACCATATGAGGGAGATATAGCAGAAAGAGTGAAGCTGTATCGGAATTGACTGCACCATTATATCTTTTTGTGCAGCTCCTGGAGCTAGAAGTTGAATGGAGGGGATATTTTGAGAAGAAAACAGCTAGAAAGAGTCAAAGGACCATCGAGAAAAAAAATTAGAGTTTAATAATTTGAATTCAGAGTATTAAAGGAATCTGAATGTTCTTAAATGTGATAATGTAGAATTGAATGTCCTTTGCCATGGTGGAACATAAGAGGAAATAAGAACTAAGCTAAGATTATTGTAAGAAGTAGGGCAGACCTTGTATGGAGTAAAAGGGATGCTGGCAACAGTTTGGAAGAAACCTGAACTCAATTGGAACCTTGAAGATCATGTAGCTTATGGGGGCTGCATGGAGGTTCTAGTAAGGGCACGAAAGGCGCCACCGACTCCATGAGGCAAGAAGCTAATTTAGAAGACAGACAAAGATGTATATGTATCTTTGTTAATTACATTGATGCTAAACTAAACTGTGATATGGAATTGCACTGCTAAGAAACAACCGTGGAGTTAAGATGACACACATTAATCTTCCAGTTCAATACTAAGAGGATGTATGCCAACACAACCTAGATAAGTTTATGTTGGCTTCAGGAGTATGGCAATGGCATGGAGCTGTTATTGGCAAAATGAAATGCTAAGCTATATAGTTAATTTATTAGTAAGAAACAAGCTAATATACTAAATTGCATACGAGTATTCACACCTTATGGAGGGAGTGACTTTAGAGAAGCATGCTAGTGGAAGCATGTTGTAGTTGCTGGATGATCCTTATACCTTATATGGATGTAAATTATAGGGATATTATGATTGCTTGGGAATAGGATATTACGATATCCTAGAATAAGCTTTTCCTATAGGGAAAAATGCTAGACCTTCTATGTATTCCTATATAATGTATTTAGACATGCTAATGCTTGGATACCATGGTTGTGTCAAGGTTGCATTATGTTAGCATGTAGTTGTTTAATATTTGATATCATAATGTGGTAGAACATGAATGTAATATGTTCTCCATGATATCATTGCAAATGTTGGCCCTGGTAAATGCATAGAAAATGCATGTGAATTATGACTCTTGATTCTTGGATCATATGATGATAAACATAGTTTAAACTCTGATATGTGGGGCATGTGCTAAGTTCTTAGCTGATACTGAGTGCATACTCTCCGGGGCCGCGGTGGCACTCCCGGTTGTTTCTTGTTCTTGACGTCGGACGTTGTCACCCCATCGAGGATGCTTCGTCACGCTACCTGGCTTGGAAGTGGTCCTCTAGCGCTGGACGCAGGCTAGGAGGGTGTACACACATAAGGCTTACCCCTCATATTTGCTCCAGGGCCTGATCAGGCCGGGTGGCCTTCATAGAACCGGAGGAGACACTACATGCTTATGGATCTCCTAGTTATCTTTTGGTTATTGTAAGACCATGGCATGTGCATTTACAACTTATTTGGATGGCTTGATCATGTTCTGGTTCTTATTATCATTGTTCACATTATGTACTAATTTTGCATTGCTGATCTCTAGCATAGAGGGATTCTCAGGTGAGGCATCTCAGCCTAAGAATTATTTTTGTGATTGGTACATTGTAAAATGCTCTTGTTGACTATGCCAGCATTTTCTAAATGCCTCAAACCCCCACTTAGTCTTTAAGACTAACCCTATGTGTTCATGATGTAAGCAGTTTTAGAAGTAGCAAAATGTAGCAAGGCCATTGAAGAGCATGGCAAAGTGCATTTTGTCACTTATGGGGTATCTGTATACCTATAAAAAGGCCTTGTCATGTCTGGAGCTTATGGATCTTAAACTGCAAATCATTGTCTTGTATATGCCACAAGCATTGTTCAAATATGTATATATTGTCTAACTGTGGATTTGAAGACAAAGATTCAATTCTTTACCAAGATTTTTTCCTTATCAATTTTTCCCCACAACTTCTCCGATAAAGTGCAGCTCTAATTCTATATGCTTAGATCTTTCATGTAATACTGGGTCCTTAGACATTGCAATGCAGCTCGTATTATCACATAGCATTTCAGTAGGCTTCTTTTGATCAAAGCCAAGTTCTGTAATTAATCTTCTTTCCCAGATCAATTCCTTAGCTGCTAAAGCAGCAGAAGCATACTCAGCTTCTGCACTAGAAAGAGTAGTAGATGTCTGCTTTTTACATTTCCATGCTACAGGTGCTCCTCCCAAAAACACTAAGTATCCTGATGTGGACTTTCTGTGATCAAGATCTCCACCCTAGTCAGCATCGCAGTATGCTTTTAGTTCTAAATCTTCTGTGCAATATGTAATTCCATAATTTAGAGTGCCTTTCAAATATTTTACTCGTTTTGCGGCAGTTCAATGCTCCTTTCCTGGATCATTAAGATACCTACTGAGCATGTTTACTATATAGGCAATGTCTAGTCTTACATAGGCCAGGCATCCTACCAGTGATCTATATGGGACCTTTTTCATTTCTTCTCTATCTTTCTCTGGACACATTTGTGCTGATATTTTTGTTCCTGGAACTACGGGAGCAGTATAGATTTTGCAATCTTCCATTCTGAACTGCTTCAACATTGATTCAATTTGATTCTTTTGACTCAATCTCAGCCTCTTGTTCTTCCTATCCCTGTATACTTCTACTCCTAAAAATTTCTTCAATTCTCCTAGATCTGTCATTTGAAACTTTTTGTTCAGTATGCTTGCAATGCTCTAAGACCTTCACACCTTTGGATATCATGATATTGTCATCCACGTAAAGTGCTATCATACATCATTCATTCTCAAGCTGACATTTGTAAAGATTCCCATCATTTCTAAGCTTTATAAAGCCTTGTTCTCTGAGATAATTATCCATATATTTGTACCATTCTCTTGGCGATTGCCTCAATCCATAAACTGCTTTATTTAATTTCCAGACTTTGTCGTCTCCTTCTTCAAAACCTGCCCTGTCTCATATATATCTCTTCTTCTAGTGGAGCATTCAGAAAAGTAGTGTTAACGTCCATATGATGGATCTCCAAGCTACATGCATTTGCAACATTCTGACACTGTTCATTTTTACTAACGGGGAAAAGGTTTCTTCAAAATCTTGTCCCCTTTTTTGTGAAAATCCCTGTGCTACAAGGCGTGCCTTGTATTTAGGTGTCACCTGTTTTTATTTTGAAAAGCCATTTATTTTCCACTATATTTCTTCCATTTGTATATCTACTAGTTCATAAGTCTGTATCCTTCTAAATGAGGCCGTTTCATCCTGCATTGCTTTTAACCATTTATCTCTATCATGAGAGACCAATACTTCTTCATAACTCTTAGGAACATTATATTCAGAGAGCATTAATGCTTCGAATAAACTATGCAGCTCACCTCTATCTTCCATGAGTCTTTTACTCCTCCCTTGTTCATCTCGTCCACATTGCTCAGTATCTACACCAGCATTCTCTTGGAGCATCTGAGCCTCTGTCTTTCTTTTCCTTCATGGTTGTTTGACCTGCTTCTCTTCATTATGGACCAGACCTGCTAGACCCTGCACATTCACATTACTGTCAGAGATGTTAGCATTTCTAAGTTTAGTTAAGTCTTCTGGAGTCTGCTCCATGTCATCCGTATCAAATGTTACTTTATGCTCCTGCCTTTTCTCTTCATATGCTCTTGTTTCTTGAGGCATGTTATTATTGATCTAATTATCATGTATATTTATCTTAGGGATAGCTTTGTAGTATTGTTCTTCATCAAAGCTTACATCCCTGCTTACGAAAATTCTTCTTTTTTGTGGATCATACAACCTATAAGCTTTGGACTCCTCGTCATATCCAACAAGGTATGCTATGTATGCTTGATCATCAAGTTTTCTCCGTAGCTCTTCAGGAACGTGAATAAATGCCAGGCAACCATATGCCTTCAGCCTATCATAATTAGGCATTTTCCCTGTCCAAAGCATGTCAGGCACGGTACCCATTGTACTTATAGATGGATACCGCAGCCTTCACCGCTTCTTCCCATAGGAAGTTGGGCAGGCCATAGAATTTCAGCATGCTTCTTACGACATTCAATATTGTACGATTTTTCCTCTCAGCAACTCCATTTTGTTGAGGAGAAAATCTACAAGTCAATTGCCGTTTGATTCCATGATTTCTGCAATATTGTTTGAATTCACTTGATAAGTATTCGCCTCCTCTGTCTGATATCAGACATTTAATTTTCCTCCCTGTTTCCACTTCTACTTCATTCTGATAATCCTTAAAGGCCTCAAATGCTAAATCTTTAGATCTTAAGCAATATACTTTGCACTTTCTGCTAAAGTCATCAATAAACGTCATGAAATATTTTTTGCCTGATAGGCTTGTGATATTTAACGGTCCGCACAAATATGTATGCACAAGATCCAATACTTCTTTTGCCCTGTATGATGATTTTTTAAATGGAAGTCTGCTATTTTTCCAAAGAATACATCCAGCACATTTGAAATTTTCAATTTTGCATGATTGCGCATTCAGAAACCCTTTTTTAATTAGCAGCTCAACTGTCTTTGAATTTACATGGCATAACCTCTCATGCCATGTTTTGATTGTAGGACTTGTTATAAGATTAATGCTTGGCAAACAATATTCAACATCTAAACCAAACAAGTTTCCAACCCGTCTTCCAATAAACGCTATTTTATTATCCATCAGAACCTTACATTGAAGTCTTACAAACAAGACTTTGTAACCAAGATCTACAAGTTGAGATATGGAAATCGAGTTCCTAACTAAACTAGGAACGCACAACACTTCTTTTAATTTAACTACTCTCCCTTCAAGATCAAAAAGTTCAAGCATGCCACAGTCTTTAATCTCTTGGAGATCACCATTTCCCAGCTGGACATGTCCACCACTATTTCCTTTGCATTCCTTGAGCAGTTTTGATGAGCATGTCACTGTCCTTTCAGCTCCTGAATCTAAAATCAAGAGTTTGTGATTGTTATTTCCTTGTGTCAAAGCACACAATTCAGACTTACATACCTCTTCATCCTCATTTTGTTCGTCTTCTTCTCCTCCGATTTCTTGTGCAAGGTTTATTGCTGGATTTCCTCTTGCACTGCCCCTACCCCTGTTTACATGTTCCCCTCGAGAACTTGTAATTTTGCCCCTGCTGTTAGAGCCTGAACTCTAACCTTGCAAGAAGGATGAAAAACCCAACAATCCAAGCTCAATCTATCAGATCAAGGCAATGCACAACACAAAGAATCATCATCTCCATGGCTAGATCAAGCAAAATCCTCCCTCTCAATACACCGTCTCCCTCTGTTCTTTTCTCTCTCTCAGATAATACTGTCATCATCATCCCACAAAGCATACGTGCAAATATCCTGCACGCGTGCATGTGCGTAGCTCCCTCCATATACGGTATACTATCTCCTCTACCACCACAACAGTGGTGAGTGTGGTGAGTGGTGACGAATGTGGTGAGTGGTGAGTGGTGACGAGTGTGGTGAGTGGTGACGAATGTGGTGAGTGGTGAGTGGTGAAGAGTGTGGTGAGTGGTGACCACCCCAACAGTGGCGACCACAGTGGGAGAATGTGCCACTCCGTGGCGGAGAACCCACAACAAAACAAACTCATATGGTCCTTGGGACATGTCCCCAAATGACCCATTTACACCCTCCTCAAATCCAAATGACTAATACAAACAAACTGGTCCAAAAATACAGTGACGAAACAGAGCCTCTCTAACTGAGAGGCAAACTTTGAAAGCTGATATCTTGAGTTCCAGACCTCCGTTTGACCTGCACCATAGCTCGTTGGATTCGTATTGCCGAAACACATCTTTTGATGTAGGATAGATTGTGTATTATGGAACTGTCACCAGCTGTTTTTACAGAAAAACGACCTGCTGTAAACCAAAAGTTCTCCACAAATTCCCTGTAATTGGAGCTCTGCCAAATCTGAATCCCTTAGAATAGCACTTCTCTTTCAAAATAAGGCCTGAGATCCTTGCCATTTCTGGGATTAGGCAACAATTCCCCTTCGGGAGTCATCAAGTAGAAAGCCTCACCTGGTACCTATTTATCAATCAGAAATGGGCCTTCCCATGGGCTTTGAAATTTGGATAGATGCTTCTTAGTGGTCCTGCACAATACCAATTGGCCTTCCTCAAATGGATTGACAACCTGTAACCCGTCTTTGATCAGCTTTACTTTCTGTTTATGCCTCATATTGAAATCTGCTGCTGCTTGTCTCATCTCTTGCAATTGCAGCAAATCATCCATCCTATTATGCACTTGATTTGGAGTTGGAACTTCTCCTAGATTCTCATAATAAGGTAGCTCCACAAATGAACACAAAGGAATGTCCAAATGAATAGGCATCACAGCTTGCACTCCATAAACCAATTCAAATGGTGTAAATCCTGTAGCCAACTTGTAAGTACACCTGAAACTCCATAAGGCACCTGTCAAGGCTTCATGCCAATTTCTTTGATTATCCTTCACTATTTTTGCCAAGATAGCTTTCAGAATTTTGTTAGTAGACTCAGCTTGCCCATTGCCCTGTGGATAATAAGCAGAAGCTTGCACATGTTGAACACCAATCTTTGCTGTTAACTGAGCTACTACTTTCCCCATGAAATGAGTTCCCCGATCCGACAAAAGAATGGTTGGAACACCAAACCGAGAAATCAAATTGTGATAAAGAAAGCTTACTGTGGTATTTTCTGTAGCATGCTTTGCTGGAATTGCTTCAACCCACTTTGTAAACATGCATGTGACTGCCAAGATATACTTATGACCTTTGGAAGATGGAGGATTGATAGGCCCAATGTAATCTAATCCCCACATATGAAATGGACTAATGCTCAAAATAGGATGGAATGGCATATTATTGTGGCCTGTCAATTGTTTATGCCTTTGACACTTCTCACATTTGCTAACAAAGTCTCTAGTATCCTTGTAAAGAGTTGGCCAATAATATTCCCAATGAAGGATCTTCCTAGCTGTGGTTCTGGCTGCAAAATGCCCCTGACAATCATGTGCTTACTGCAACAACTCATGAGTTTGCTGACCAGCAACACACCTTAATAAGAGACCTTCCATAGTTCTCTTATAAAGAATAGCCTCATGCACCGCATAACCAGCTGCTTGTACTCTAAGAGCATGCTTTTGTTGCTTTGAAAATGATGAAGGATAAGTCTGATCTTGTAAATACCTGTATATATTGGTATACCAAAGATCCACGGTCTCAATGAACCCTTGTAATACACCATTATCCTGAACTTCTACTGGCTGGTCTGTTTCCTCTTCTATTTCAGCACCACTACTCAAATAGGCACTTGGATTATGAGCTTCTTGAGCCATCTTAACATACTTCAATTCAAATTCTTGTATGATAAGAGCCCATCTTGTAAACTTAGGATCTTGGACAATCTTGTTGTAAATGCATGGCAATGGGTTCACATCCATATGAATGTAAACATACTGTACATTTGCTGAATTCCATTGTGAAGGAAGAAGATAATGTCTAAATTTGTTCAAGGCCCACTTCAATGCTAACCCAAGATGCTCCACATGAGTCCATTTCTGCTCGTGTGGAGTTAACACCCTGCTAGCATAGTAATTCACATCATAATGCTTTTGCTGATTTTTCTGACATAGTGTGACAGCCAAAGCTTGCTCCCAAACTGTAAAGAATAAATAAAATGGCTCACTCATTCTTGGAGGAATCAGCAAAGTTCTCTCTTTTAATTGTGCAAGGCACCATTCAAATGCTTCTTGAGCATCTTCCTTCCATCTAAAATGCTGCCCTGGCTTCATACAATCCACAAGTGGCTGGGTTATTTTAGCAAAATTATGCAAATACCTCCTACTAAAACTAAGTTGGCCATATACGCTTCTCACTTGGGAGACATTTGTAGGTGGTTTGACCTTCTCCAAGGCTGCAATCTTACCATGATCCACTTGTAATCCCTTTTCTGAAACATAATTGCCCAATAGTTTTCCTCCTCTAGTGAAGAAAATACACTTAGCAGGATTCAAACTTATACCATACAGCCGACATCTTTCAAGAACTTTTCTGAGATGATCCAAGTGATCCTTTCTTGGATTAGAAAATACTGTAAAGTCATCTATAAAGACTCTCAAAAATTCTAAAATATCATGAAAAGCATATGTTATAGCTCGCTGAAATGTGGCAGGAGCATTTGTAAGGCCAAAAGGTAATACCTTATAAGCATAGATGCCAAAAGGTGTTCGAAAAGCCGTCATTGCTTGATGTGGTGGATAGATTTGGATCTGATTATATCCTGAGTAACCATCCAAGAAAGAATAGGCCTGATTTCCTGCAACAATATCCAGCAAAGTGTCTATGAATGGTGTAGGAAAATGATCTATTTTGGTAGCTTTGTTGAGATCCCTGTAATCAATGCATACTCGGATTGAGTTATTTGGCTTTCTGACTGGTACAATAGAACTGATCCAATCTGAATTTGGCACTAGTACAATAAATCATGCCTCCAAAAGTTTCATGACTTCAACCTATTGCTGGACTCATTCTCCTTTGAGCTTGTTGGACTGGTTTTGATCCTTGCTTCAAATCAATGGTATGAACCACAACCTCCGGTGGAATGCCTTTCAATTCTTTGTAATTTCTTGCCAAAACATCCCTGAATTCTCTTAATAAAGATATCAAATCACGTTCCTCCTCTTGAGTAAGATCGTCTCCAATAGTAACCAATTCTTCTTGATTTCCTTGAGAAATATTGATGTTCTTGACGGAATGTGGTGACTGTAATGAATGTGGTGATTGTGGTGACGAATGTGGTGAATGTGGTGATTGTGGTGACAGTGATGAATGTGGTGCGTGTGATGACTGTGGTGACTGTAATGGATGTGGTGGATGTGATGATTGTGATGAATTTGGTGCATGTGGTGACTGTAATGACTGTGGTGAATATGGACTGATCTGATTTACCTCATCCTCCAGAATGTGCGCATGCCACCAAGCTGCTTGTACTTGTATAGTGGGCTGATTTCTGTTTACCCCATCCATGCTTGATGTCAAAATCAGCATCTCTACTTGATATTGATCAATTCCTTGCTGGAATAAAGTCTCTCCAATGGGTCTTTGAATGGACTCTTCCTGCATGTTCACAAGAGTCTCTTGTAACTCATCTTCGCCAATACTTTCAAGTCTTTGGATATACTTATCGGCAACTTGCTGCTGTAAATGACATAATTCTGAAATTTGGGTACCTTTTAACCACTTGTACAAAGTCTTATCTTCCTTGTCACCCACTTCCAAGACATGAAAACAACTAAGACCTTGCTGCCCGGACACCATAACATTCTCTTTGCCGATTTCTAACTGCGGGCTGCTCAAAGAAGGATTGCAAAGAAAGGTACCTTTTGCTGATTTCAGAGGATGATCTATAGTAACCTTGTGTTTCCCTTGAAAGATGTTCATATCACGCTTCCTCCTTGAAGTCTCAGCTTGTACGGCATCTAACCATGTACGACTCAGCAACAAAGTATAAGTTTCAGCATGCACACTCTCTGGAAATTTCAAAACCATGAAATCCAAGATTGCTTCCACCTCATAAACCTTGCATAAAACATTTCTTATGACTCCCATAGGCTGCACCTTTATTTGATTGAATGCTTTGAGCATCATAGTTGTCGGTTCCATCATTTTCAATCCAACTTGAAGCATTATGTGGTAAGGCATTACATTCACTCCACTGCCGGTATCTATGTTGGCCTCTTTTATTAGATATCCATTAATACTCACATCACAAACAAATGGCCCAGGATCCCGGGCTGGTGGCTCCATTCTCCTCTTGTCGGTATCATTTGATATGATTTGTTGGACTGAAATTTCTGATTTTGTTCTTCCCCCTAACTCTTGCAACAAATTTGGAGAATAATGCATCAATTGCTCAAGAGTAAGTGTAACTTTAGTGGCCAAAACTTTGCTGATCACATCATCCTCATTTTGAATTTCCTCACCCACCATAGGAGGCGTTACTATGGGCTGATTTTCTTCTATAGACTGAAACTGTTCTGTGGGCAACATATTAAATTGCACCTTCTTAGGTGCTGATACCTTCACAGCTTGTTCATTCAAAGCCTTTGGAAAAGAGGTCTTAGTCTTCTCCACAATTGGCACTACTCTTAGTTCTTGAACCACCTTTTGTGATCTTGTAACTGCATTTACTTCTCCAATCTCTTCTTCTTGCTGAAATGGGTCATGCGAAAGCCCGTCGGTTTTATGAGATGCATATATGAAAACAGGACGCCTAGCGCCATGCAATCTCGACTTTTCCTAAAACAGCTGCGACCTTTTTCCGATCAACTTGGATCGAAGTGAGGCAAATCGGCTGCTGATTCGGCCGGTCCTCTTCTTTTCTCCCCCTTGTAGAGGGGGGCTTTTCTTGTTTCATGCCTGGGATGGATTTGGTGGCTGCTTTTGACTCTGAGACCAAGACCAAACAATCATGTATGGACCTGATTCTGCAGGATGGGAATGATCCGTAAACTGGCTTCTGACAGGTTTAGCGGCTGTCTGCCTTTATATAATCATTCCCAACTCTCCTTTGATCATTAAGCTCTGCCTATCCTGCTTTCTCAATCTATCAATCCATTTGCAAGTTTCGGTTTTTTTCCTCGGGACCACCGCTTCTCGTCTTTCAAAGACCCATACTTTGCATAGTTTTCTATCAATGTCAAGCTTGAATGGGGCAGCCTCTCCCCCTTGCGATTGCCTGCTCCTGCTCTAACTCTGCCATTCCCCAGACCTCTGGATCATCTAATTCACCAGTGGAACTATCGAAATACTTTGTTGTCTTCTATAGCACCTCCCAGATCTGCTGTGGGTGGCTTGAAGGAACTCCTGCGGGTATTTGGGCCTTCTTGGTGGAGGAATCTGTTTTCCCTGAGATTTTCTTCATAGGAGAACACTCCCATCCCACGCAAGATCCGTCTGCTGATATGGTGGAATTCAGAATTGCTTACCTTGGTGCAGACAGACCACCTATTACAAAATTCTACCTATACTCCGAAGCCTTCTCTGATTACATCACACTGGAGCTCTACAAATCCTCTTGATCTTCCTGATGTGGTCTCAAGCATGGAGTATTTAGTTTTTTCTTCTGATTCTAGCCATCAAGCTTCTCAAGCTTCAACTGCGTCCTCTATTTTTTCCATTCCATCTTCTTTTTCACTTGATATCTCCACCGTAACTCGATCTATTATTCTTGTGAACACTGACTACATCTGGTGGGGATACATCGAAGGTCCAGTATTGCAGCTGTGGAATTCTATTATTGATCGAAGACTGCTGCAGCAGGAGCATTTCTCTTGTGTTGGAGGCTTTGCCATACGTGGAGCTGATCCAGCATTTGTCCGGAGATTGGTCAGGCTTCTGATTTTCAGTAACGTGGAAACAGACCTTTTTCCGATCAACTTGGATCGAAGTGAGGCAAATCGGCTGCTGATTCGGCCGGTCCTCTTCTTTTCTCCCCCTTGTAGAGGGGGGCTTTTCTTGTTTCATGCCTGGGATGGATTCGGTGGCTGCTTTTGACTCTGAGACCAAGACCAAACAATCATGTATGGACCTGATTCTGCAGGATGGGAATGATCCGTAAACTGGCTTCTGACAGGTTTAGCGGCTGTCTGCCTTTATATAATCATTCCCAACTCTCCTTTGATCATTAAGCTCTGCCTATCCTGCTTTCTCAATCTATCAATCCATTTGCAAGTTTCGGTTTTTTTCCTCGAGACCAGCTGCTCTCTGTCTTTCAGCAGCCATACTTTGCATAGTTTTCTATCAATGTCAAGCTTGAATGGGGCAGCCTCTCCCCCTTGCGATTGCCTGCTCCTGCTCTAACTCTGCCATTCCCCAGACCTCTGGATCATCTAGTTCACCAGTGGAACTATCGAAATACTTTGTTGTCTTCTATAGCACCTCCCAGATCTGCTGTGGGTGGCTTGAAGGAACTCCTGCGGGTATTTGGGCCTTCTTGGTGGAGGAATCTGTTTTCCCTGAGATTTTCTTCATAGGAGAACACTCCCATCCCACGCAAGATCCGTCTGCTGATATGGTGGAATTCAGAATTGCTTACCTTGGTGCAGACAGACCACCTATTACAAAATTCTACCTATACTCCGAAGCCTTCTCTGATTACATCACACTGGAGCTCTACAAATCCTCTTGATCTTCCTGATGTGGTCTCAAGCATGGAGTATTTAGTTTTTTCTTCTGATTCTAGCCATCAAGCTTCTCAAGCTTCAACTGCGTCCTCTATTTTTTCCATTCCATCTTCTTTTTCACTTGATATCTCCACCGTAACTCGATCTATTATTCTTGTGAACACTGACTACATCTGGTGGGGATACATCGAAGGTCCAGTATTGCAGCTGTGGAATTCTATTATTGATCGAAGACTGCTGCAGCAGGAGCATTTCTCTTGTGTTGGAGGCTTTGCCATACGTGGAGCTGATCCAGCATTTGTCCGGAGATTGGTCAGGCTTCTGATTTTCAGTAACGTGGAAACAGAGCCTACTCAATCCTTTTTGGTGCATTGCCCTTGGCTCAATAATTCCTTTTATTGGCTAGAGACCTATTTCTGAGTATGACCTCCATGGAGCCTGTTCTGCTTGATGAGCATGCTGATACTCTTGTAAGCCTTGAGATTGATGATCAGGCTTATATCTCCTTGCGTATTCCAGAGGTGGCGAGCCAGATTCGCCACCTTGATAATCAGGCCCTTATTGCTAAGATTATAAGGGGTAATCCATCTTTAGCAGAGATTAAGAAGACTGTTGAGCGTGTATGCCGTGGCAGAATCCTACCTCGGATCCAGCCTCTGGGAAACTTATACTTTCTCATCACCTTGCAAACTGAAAAGGAAACTCAGTTCCTTTTCAAGAAGGGAATAATCACCTGTCTAAATGGGGCCGGATTTCAACCCCAAAAAGCCAGATGCTCTGTTCTATCCATTATGGTTTTCACTCTCTGATCTTAGTGCTGAGTACTGGACAGAGAAGGCTTTCAAAGCTATTGCCTCATATCTTGGGGAGTACGTATGCATGGGTGGGAACTCCTCTGAGGCCCCAAAGATATGCATCACAGTGGATATTCTAAAGCCACTTCCACGTTCTGTCTTCTTCATGGGCTTTAATAATACTTTAATAGAGTTTACTCTCTCTATCTCTGGTCTCCCCTTCCCCTGTTCTAGATGTGGAGCCAGGGTGCATGTTGGGGTCATATGTTCAGACCACTCTCCGGTCTGTGAGCACAACAGATCACTCACTCAAGACAAAAATAGACTGGCCCATATGATTGACTCTGATGGATTTATGGAAACTGATCCCAAAAAGTCCGCTAAGAAGCAGACCGTGGCTGTTGCCCCAGACTCTAGGGGCGAGTGCTCCATGAAGGCCTGTCCTCTTGACAGCCCATCACATTCCCCTGTTCCAATGGAAAGGATCTGTGCTCTTGAGTCAGCTATTGAACCCTCTTTGCCTCCTGAGGGCCTATTGTGTCACAACAGATTCAGCCCTCTGGCCCTTGTTGATGCATGTATCGATCCCTCTGAAGAGGGCTGCAAAAGCTGCTCCAGAGTCTGCTGCTGAGAAACCAAAAGAGCAACCTGGCCCTTCCAATGGGGAAATCTGTGTCTCTTCGCCCAAGAGTGACTGCTTGATCCATGATCTTTCCTTCTCTGCTCCCCCAATCCTGCTCCTCAGTGCTGGATCTAGCCTGATGGGCAATGATTCTGGTCTGGAGATCCCCTGCTCAACTATTATGAAGTCCCAACCTCTAGTTACCGCCAGCCCCAAGGAAGTTCCGTCTGCTGTGATCAAGAACAATCAGGCTCTCATTTCTGCTGCGCCCTCTAACCTTGTGGTTGCAGATCTTACAGACCAGATGAATGATGGGGGCACATTGGTCAACTCCTCATTGCTGTTGGCAACAATACTTTATTGGCTAAGAAACTTAATGGCAGAAAGAAAGGGAAGGATACAGGGATTAAATCAGGAAGGAACACTTTTGAAGCTTCAATGAGCAAGGAAGCGTGATCCTCCCTGCAAACAATGATTGTAATACTCTGCCTCAAAGCTGAAGCTGGAAGCTTCTTCCAAGGTTTATGTGTTGTATACTTCCTAGTCCAGTGGCCATTTTGTCTCTCAGCCACTAGATACCAGGCTTTTATCCACCTTATATCAGGCGCATTATGTAAGGCTGTTCTTGTTAGACAGCACTTTTGTATCAGATATGGCTGCTCTTGTAAGGCAGGCTTTTTGTATCAGAAAGTTATTTAAATATGCTCAGTATGATTCAAATCACTGTGATGGTTGCTGGTTGTTATAATCTCATTATTACGGTTATGGCAGTTATTTGGTTTGTGCTACTAGATCTTTTTTCTGTTATATGTTTATGGTCTGGAGTATTTCGGCTCACATACTACCTGCAAAACATAGCAATCGGCTATGCAAATGCCTTTGATCAGTGCTGGTATAAAAAATATGGAGCATGCCTGTTTCATAATAATGGCCTTAATGCTCTTCTCTTGGATCATAAGGTCCCTGATGGTTTTATCGGGACATGCAACTCTCTCAGTCAACGGTATTTGGAGTGGAGTGATCAATGGGATCCCTTGTCGTCTTCCAGTCATATTCTAAAGGGTTTTCTGGCTGCCGTTTTCCAATCATACTCAACAAATTGGTTTTCTGGCTGCTTGGGGGTGGGCAGTCGATTCCCTATAAAGATGATATCGCTGCCCTTTCTCTTCTATTGGATCTTATCCTTCTGATGGGGGATATGCTACCCCCAATTATATATTATCCCCTCTTTGGCACTTTTTTTCGAATAGTCTTCTAAGCAGAGTGATTCTGGGTTCTATGGTTATGAAAGGGAAGGATGACAACTCAACGCTTTATGGTGCAATTCTGCATTCCCTATCTCTAATCAATGTGAATGATAATTTTGGCACATATGGTTTGGCACCCACATGGAGGCTTGTAATAAATTCCATCAATATCGATATCTGGAATCGGTTGCCCCTATGGGACACCTTGGTACCTTTTCTAAAAGCACAAGTTTGCGCACTTTGGACTTTTGCCAAAAGGACAGAGAAGTGTCCGTTATCATACCCCTCCTCCTTACATATGCTGGAGGCTATTGAAGGGGGGTTTAATAGGGGTACCTCAAGTTGCCCCCCTTCAGTATGTCTAAGGAGGCCCATTCACAAGGGGACTTCCCTAATCCATTTACCCTCTTTGGTGTTGAAAACCTTACCTCCCCTAGTAAGGGAACCCAGATGTTTTCCTAGATGCTGTTCCCTCAGTGTGACCCTTCCCATTTGGTACCAGCTGAGGAGATATGACCCTGCCAGAAAGGAACATAGATATGCTCTTGCACCTAGGGCTAGAAGGTGGGCTGTCGTCACCTCTTCGGGATGATCATTATTTCTTGGAATTTGCGTGGCATCAAAGGAGCACTCAAACGTGCTAGAGTCCTAGCGGCAATTAGATCAATGAAGGCAGACATTGTTATGCTACAGGAACACAGGCTCCCTGACTTTGAGGCAAGTTGGATATTCCTCTTTTAGTTGTGCAGCTCAAGGAACTAAGGGAGGTACGTGTATTCTCTGGAAAGGTCAGCCCCCAAAAAGCCATTTCTCAGGATTGGGGGGCAGATGGCAGTCAGTAATATTTGAAAACAATAATTGCCAATGGGGGCTTATTAATGTTTACGCTTCCAATAAACCTGCTGAGAGAGCAATAATGTGGAGTAACATTGAAAGTTGGATATCCCAACATGAGAACGTGATTGATAACTGGATACTTGGGGGCGACCTAAATATGACTGACATGTGGAACCAAAAAGTGGGTTTGCACAGGAATCTGCAGGAAGGGGAAGAGCGTGCCTGGCTTTCTCTAATCAACAGTGCAGGCTTCTCCTTAGTTCCTCCCTCCAATTCTACATTTTCCTGGTCTAACAAACAGAAGAGGGTCAGGATAGAGTGTACTGTCTGCTTGATAGGTTCTACCTGGCCAACAAATCTGCTGGATTTATGGATAAGTCCTATGTTGAAGGTGATCTTGCATTCACTCACTCGGATCATGTTCCGCAAAGGCTTACGCTGGAAGATATCCCCTCTGCTAGGAATTCAGGTAATATTCCTTTCAAGTTCAACGTCTCATGGTTAACCAAAGAAGCGTTCTGTAGCCCTTTTAAGGCTTTTCTAGGCTCACTGGAAAATGGGGATAATTTCCCCTCTATGAAGGCTTGGGCCCACAAGCTCAACCTCATGAAGGCCTGGATCAAGAAGTGGATAAGGAACCGGGCTCTGATTTTTAAAAAGGAAAAGGATCTTGTCTACAACAATCTTCAGATTATTAAGCAGGAACTTTTTAGTGACCCCCACAATCGAGGTAAACAGGCTTTGGAGGAGGAGCTCGAAACCAAAGCTAAAGCTATAGAGGAGGAGAAGGCAAGGGGTGCAGCTATACGCTCCAAAACTAAGTGGTATGCTGAGCTTGACCAGGAGAATTCTAAGTGTTTTTTTAGACTGGCTGGGGCTAGGTTAGCAGAAAATAGCATCACTGCTATCAAAGATCAGAACCAGGACCTCATAACAGACCAGGATGAAATCAAGCGCTTCATCAGGGGAAACTTCCAGGACCAATTTAAAGAAGAACCACTTCCAGCCACCTATAGATCAGAAATTGCTAGATGGCTACCAAAGGTTGATTGGGCGCACTTGGTCTCGGAAGCTGACAATCAATCCCTACTTCAACCGTTAGGGGATGATGGTGTACAGAACTCTCTGTTCTTTGGCATCTGGAAAATCCCCTGGTCCAGACGGATTTCCCCCAGAGTTTTTCAAGGAGTTTTGGGAGTTCTTGGGACAGGACTTCCTCAGGGCCATCAAAGGTGCATGGCACTCACAGCTTTTACATCCCTCCTTGGCAGCTGGATTCATCATTCTTGTTCCTAAAGTGCCAAGACCTCAGGTTATCAGTGAATGGAGACCTATTGCCCTGACCAATGTCCTATATAAGGTCATCATGAAAGTTCTAGCTAACCGTCTGAAGCCCATTCTAAATAGGATTATTGGTAGAGAACAATCAGCTTTTCTCCCTGGAAGAAACATTTTGGATAATTATTTGGGTGCAAGGGAAGGGCTACATTGGTGTAGGATATCAAGGCAGAACTGTGTGCTGATAAAGATGGATTTCAGGAAGGCTTACGACTCTCTTAGATGGGAGGGTCTGCAGGAGGTGATGGTTCATATGGGCTTTCATAAGCGGTTTGTTGACATCTCTATGGGCATGAATAAATTAGCATCAGCATCGGTGCTTGTTAATGGTGAACCATCTGGGCTCTTTGATCTCCGAAAAGGTATCAGGCAAGGGTGCCCTTTGGCTCCTTACTTGTTTCTCATCATGGCAAATCTACTTACTAGGATGGTGAAACTTAAAACTTCAGAAGGCTCAATGAATGGTCTCTCTCTACCTGGTGGTGCTGATGAGCTCACAATTATGCAATATGCTGACGATACCTTCATGTTTCTCAGATTTGATGATGGTAGCTTTCAGGCATTTCGGGATGTTCTTTTGGCATTTGAGATCATATCCGGAATTGGTCTTAACCCTAACAAATGCTCCACTCTCTGGGCACTAGATACTGTTCCTGATCCTCGAGTCTGTGCGCTAGGGTTTCCGGTGGTGAAAGCAGGTGAATCAATTACTCTCCTGGGCCTCCCACTTTCCTTATCGGATAATATCAAAGGACTCTGGTCGCCTCTGTTGGACTGTCTTCGGAAAAAAGTTGCCCTATGGTCAGCCAAAGGTCTTGCTGTGTCTGGGCGTGTAACAGTGGCCAATGCTGTTCTTGCAGCCTCTCACATCTTTTTCTCGTCTGTAATTGTGGCGCAGAAATTTGTGTACAACCAGATCCAGGTAATAATCAGGAAATTCATCTGGGGAGGTATGTCCAAGGTGGGTTGGTCTGAACTATGTAGAGATAAGAAAGAAGGTGGTCTTGGTTACAAAGATCCCTTCTCTCAGGCTCAGGCATTAGCAGCCAGATACGTATGGAGAGTACTGCAAGGGGACACTTCCCCTGGCCTAGCATTTGTCAGATATTGGTTTCAACGCAAGCCTTCCCTCCCAAGAGATGATTTTGGGGCGGCTTTTAGTGACTTTAAGATAGCCCCAGGCACCTCTCCTGTTATGAGAAGAATACTCCAGGCATGGGCGAAGGTGCAACCATTATGCTCTCCTGTTGAGCTACCTCCACATGCTGGGAAGATCAATCCTTTCTGGAATACTAGGGTTTGGGGATCAAGGGATCTTCCTCTTGCACTAGTACATCCTCGGATTTATAGTAAGTGGAGGGATCATGGGATCTCCAGGCTATCTCACCTTTGGGAGAATGGTAGGTGGATCTTCTGGTCCAAACTAAAAAGAATGATCCCAAATGCTGGTGAGGGTGACAGGAAGATCCTAAGAGAAATCCAAGCTAATATCTCTGGTTTCTCTGGGCTGGAGGGTCCTGAAGAAAGGTGGGAGTGTGTGGAATCCCCTTCCTACAAGGTAGCAAAGGTGTATCGAGCGCTTCGCAGTGAAGTCCCCCTTAAAGCTGAGCTCATACTAGGGGTCAATAGACCAGCTGCTATTCAACTCCTCGCCAACTCTTGGATGTCCTTGTGTTCCCGAAGAATCCAGTTCTTGCAGTGGACAGCCCTTCAAGGTGGTCTCTCCTCCAATGCTAAACTCTTCCTCAGAGGTATCTCAGCAAGCGAGTTATGCCCTCTGGGTTGTCAAGAAAGTGAATCTACTGCACAAGTATTTTTCTGCCCTAGGATTTTTTATTTTTGGAGGTGGGCTACTCCTATTCTCGGACTTGACTTACATCAACTCAACTGGCCAGGTATTTTAATTTCATCCGAAGTCGCCAAATCACTTCTTCACTGGTATCAATTGCCCTTTGGGTGGTCTGGAAGCATCGGTGCCAGGTTGCATATGGAGGGCAGGAGGTTAGCATTGAAAAAATTAAAAGCCTCTTCAATATGGAAGTGGCCCTAATGGCGCTAGCCCATCGTAGAAAGATATGACAAGGCAGTTGACAGAATTGGCAGACTTGAAGGTTTTTACACGTACTTCAAATGTAACTGGGTTGACAAGGATGAAGGCAACCATCTATGAAGAAGGTAAACTCTTGAACCAAATGAACAACCCCCAAGTGGCTAGTGATGGGTGGAAATGCACAGCCTTATCTATAGTACTCGCTCTTGTGGAGAAGAAGGTTGTTTTGCCCTATAGTACCTACATCAGTGGGGAAGAAGAATTGGTTGTGCCACTAGTACACCTTCAATTGTCGAGCCCTTGGGCATTCCTCCCATTGGATTATATCTTTCTATCTGTCCCGTTGAGGGGACTCACTGTATTTTTTTTTTTAAATTAATAAATTGCACTCTTACCCTCAAAAAAAAGAAAAAAAAAGAAAAAAAAAGAAAAAAGAAATGGGTCATGCTCCACCTCAACAAATCCACAATTTACTACTGATTTTGCCTTCTCTTGCTTCTTAAGCTCCTCAATAAGAGCCTTAACTTGAGGATTATCAATGTACTTTGCATCTTGAATGCGAACATCATTATTAGGAAGAGTACTGATTCAAACACTTGCTGCTTTGGTGGATACTTGTTTGTTGTCCATTCTGGTTTCCCATGGATTTTCCAACAAGTAGTCTCATCATGCTTGAATTTATCACATAACTTGCAATATAAATGAGCCTTACTTGGATACCATCCCTGTTTTGGCTGCACCATTGGTGTGGAACCCATTGGAACTTGTTGGGCAATTGGAACTTGTGGCATCATTGGAACTTGTGGTATGATAGGTGCTGCTTGCATTGGTTGAATAGGAATAGATGGTGCTTGTTGCATAACAGCAAATACCGGATTGACCCTCTCAAAGAATCTCTTCTCCCTACATTCTTGATCATTATGGCCCTTGATTTGGCATCTTGAGCAGAATTTCAGCAATCTACATGTAGTATCAGAATGCCCAATAGACCCACAATATTCACAAGTAATAAACTGCACCTCCCTTGGCTTTTCACCAATTGTAAGCTTAGTGGCTGCAATATCCTCTGTTTTATGCTCTGGAGCAGCAACTTCATGAATGTATCCCAACTTATCTTCAGCCTTGAGAGCATACTTTTGTGCCTCTAGTAATGTTGTAGGCTGTTTAGCCTTCACCTTATGAGCAATACCTCGTTTCAGCCCCTTTACATACCATTGAATATCCATTTCATCATACCTTGCAATCTTCCAATGAACCACGGCTTTGAGAACCGCAATATACCTCTGATTATACTCTCTAATTGACTCATCTTCCTTTTGTGTGAAATTAGTCCACCTTTCCATAGTCTTATCCTTACCATGAACTTCTTAATAATTAGCAATGAATGCTTCTTTTAATTCCTGATATGTCATGTTATCTGGCTGGGTTTGTGCCCATTCCTCCACTGAATCTTGCAAAGAACTATGAAACCAAAGCAAATAATCACCAGCCGGTAACTTACATTGCTGGCAATACCTCTCAAACTTCACAATATGCTTCAAAGGATCCCGATCCACCAGATCATCAAACTTTGGAATCCCCATTGTCTGAAAATCCCATACCATAGGTGGTAAAACAGCCATCTCTGCCTCTTCTTGGGTTTCTTGAAATTGGAAAAACGAAATTGAATCTCCCTTCAATTTGAAAAATGAAATTGGATTACCTTCTAGATCAGTAAATGGAATCAAAACCTCCTGGATCTAAGAATTAGACCCCAGATCTGCTCCCAAATCTGAAAACGAAATTGAATCTTGATGCAATTTTGAGCCCAAAGATTGACTCATCGGTCCCCTTCTTGTTACAATGGAGCTTGGTGGGATATCCTTCTTACTTCTCTTGGGCATAAAACTATGCTCCCCTTGTCAAATTTTGCCCCGCAAATCAATTACGGCAACATCCCCTTCACACAAGAAATTGCTCCTTTCACAATGGTGCCGTTCTTTACCGACGAACACCAATACCAATGGTAACAACTCGTTTTTCAATGGAAATTCTTGCCGATCAATGGTCTGTCGAGCACCGTGGTCGCCAAATTGTTAGAGCCTGAACTCTAACCTTGCAAGAAGGATGAAAAACCCGACAATCCAAGCTCAATCTATCAGATCAAGGCAATGCACAACACAAAGAATCATCATCTCCATAGCTAGATCAAGCAAAATCCTCCCTCTCAATACACCGTCTCCCTCTGTTCTTTTCTCTCTCTCAGATAATACTGTCATCATCATCCCACAAAGCATCTGCACGCGTGCATGTGCGTAGCTCCCTCCATATACGGTATACTATCTCCTCTACCACCACAACAGTGGTGAGTGTGGTGAGTGGTGACGAATGTGGTGAGTGGTGAGTGGTGAGTGGTGAAGAGTGTGGTGAGTGGTGACCACCCCAACACCTGCCACGTCCTCTTATTGAAGTTCCTTTAGGGCTTGGACAATTAACAGCCAAGTGCACTTCTCCTTCATAATTATAACATATAACCTCTCTTTCTAATTTCGGGCAGTCATTTTTCAAATGACCATAACTATCACAGTGATAGCATGGCCCGATTTTGCTTTTAGAGCTGCTTGGACTTCCCTTTTTCTTACGTTTAAACTTGCTTGTATACAGAACTTCTGATGACTGATCATCATCATCACGCCCAATGGTACTTTGCTCAAACTCTGTTCATACCATCTGGATTGCATGCTCCTTTGATCTGGCTACATTCCTCAATAATGTGGCTAAATGAGCCCTATGTGATACTGATCTTGCAATTGCCAAGATCTGATATTCTTCATTCAAAATAATGCCTGCTCCTTCTAGATCTGCATCTGTCAGAGCATCTTTATCATATAATTTAAGCCCTTTGAGTTGTTTCTCCAAAACATCTATTTGAGATGATGATTTTGCCTCGTATGTCTTCACTATATATTGCCACATATCCTTTGATGACATACCTCTTAGCTTCAGCTTGATTACTGACCCAACTTTGCATGATATAATAGCTTGAGCTTCCATAATATTCAGTCTTTCATCACTTGCTTCTGAGGTAACTGTAACTGTTGCAGATCCTCCAGATCCTCCTCCAACAATAGATTCCCCTGAAGTAGAGCTTGAGTTGTTCCCCCTGCACTAGATGTCCCTGCATTTATATTTGGGCTGGTACGTTTTTCAGTATTTTCATCTATCAAATACCACAAATTCTCAAACTCTAGTACTTCCCTTATACTTTGTTTCCAAATTTGAAAACCTCCTTCACCTTTAAAAACCTCTATAGCGTTCAATAGATTTGCTCCAAATCTGGTAGACATTGAACCTAGATGCTCTGATACCAATGATAAATACAGCTATAGAGGTTAAAATCTACTTAGACACTTGATGGTCTAGCAATTATCACTTAGAAAATTGAGACTCCAAATTTTCAATGGTCTATATTGTACCTTTAATAGCTTAAAACATAATGAAATGCAATAACTCAGATCAATGCAAATATTGTCTCAACTTTATCTCCATTTGCTGTACATCCGATAGCACAAGCACCCATTAGATTGATCGGGTCTTCTGTATTCAACCTGTATTAGCCGATCCGATCAACTATCTATACATCTTACAGTTATATTCAATGATCCGGCCGTTAAGCCGGACCGAATGCCTCAGATCCATTTTTGGCATGCTCTATAATAGCATGTCGTGTTTGGCCTTATCTCAATATCTTCGATCTCCCTTTTTTTAATTTGATATAGGTTAAATATAACCTTTAACTCAATAACCTAGGACCATGTAACAAGATATTTATAACTGACGTTTTTTCCTTCAATCTCCTGCATGTTACTTAGATGCATTCATCTGCCCCTATGCATTACTTTGCCTATGAGCTCTTCTGTGCATATTCTTATCAAACTAGATATTTTTAGAATGGTCTCTATGAGAGCTTTCTATTGACGTAGATTTCACCTTAAACAGAGCTCCGATAGGAGACCTATGAGAATAAATGTAATAGCAAGTCATTGAAAAATAATAAACCCCTAAATCCGACTATACATTTGCTATTTTCATATCCAATCTTAGCCAAATATAGAAAAATTAGATATTTTTGAAAAGGTCTCTATGAGAGCTTTCCATTGGCACAACTTTCACTTTAAACAGAGCTCTGATTGAACAGTTATGAGAAAAAATGTAATAACAAGTCATTGAAAAGCAAAAAACACTAAATCCGGCCATAAATTTGTTGTTTTCACTATCAAATCTATAACGAGCTTGGCCCATTAGTAGGCATGTAATTTACATTTCTTTATTAATGATTATTAAGAATATTTCAATTGATTATTACATGAAAAATACATACTATATATGATATGTGATAAAAGCAAAGACATCAGTTTCTATGAGGGTTTTTGAAAGGAGGCAGAAGGAGCAATTTCTGGGCAGTTTTGCTGGCTGAACTTTGGAGCATTATATCTCGGCAACCCAAGATACAATTCGGGTAATTTTCACTTTGATGGAAAGGGTTTCAAATCAGCTTTCCAGATTGGATCTGATAAAACCATATGAGGGAGATATAGCAGAAAGAGTGAAGCTGTATCGGAATTGACTGCACCATTATATCTTTTTGTGCAGCTCTTGGAGCTAGAAGTTGAATGGAGGGGATATTTTGAGAAGAAAACAGCTAGAAAGAGTCAAAGGGCCATCGAGAAAAAAAATCAGAGTTTAATAATTTGAATTCAGAGTATTAAAGGAATCTGAATGTTCTTAAATGTGATAATGTAGAATTGAATGTCTTTTGCCATGGTGGAACATAAGAGGAAATAAGAACTAAGCTAAGATTATTGTAAGAAGTAGGGCAGACCTTGTATGGAGTAAAAGGGATGCTGGCAATAGTTTGGAAGAAACCTGAACTCAATTGGAACCTTGAAGATCATGTAGCTTATGGGGGCTGCATGGAGGTTCTAGTAAGGGCACGAAAGGCGCCACCGACTCCATGAGACAAGAAGCTAATTTAGAAGATAGACAAAGATGTATATGTATCTTTGTTAATTACATTGATGCTAAACTAAACTGTGATATGGAATCGCACTGCTAAGAAACAACCGTGGAGTTAAGATGACACACATTAATCTTCCAGTTCAATACTAAGAGGATGTATGCCAACGCAGCCTAGATAAGTTTATGTTGGTTTCAGGAGTATGGCAATGGCATGGAGCTGTTATTGGCAAAATGAAATGCTAAGCTATATAGTTAATTTATTAGTAAGAAACAAGCTAATATACTAAATTGCATACGAGTATTCACACCTTATGGAGGGAGTGACTTTAGAGAAGCATGCTAGTGGAAGCATGTTGTAGTTGCTGGATGATCCTTATACCTTATATGGATGTAAATTATAGGGATATCGTGATTGCTTGGGAATAGGATATTACGATATCCTAGAATAAGCTTTTCCTATAGGGAAAAATGCTAGACCTTCTATGTATTCTTGTATAATTGTATTTAGACATGCTAATGCTTGGATACCATGGTTGTGTCAAGGTTGCATCATGTTAGCATGTACTTGTTTAATATTTGATATCATAATGTGGTAGAACATGAATGTAATATGTTCTCCATGATATCATTGCAAATGTTGGCCCTGGTAAATGCATAGAAAATGCATGTGAATTATGACTCTTGATTCTTGGATCATATGATGATAAACATAGTTTAAACTCTGATATGTGGGGCATGTGCTAAGTTCTTAGCTGATACTGAGTGCATACTCTCCGGGGCCGCGGTGGCACTACCGGTTGTTTCTTGTTCTTGACGTCGGACGTTGTCACCCCATCGAGGATGCTTCGTCGTGATACCTGGCTTGGAAGTGGTCCTCTAGCGCTGGACGCAGGCTAGGGGGGTGTACACACATAAGGCTTACCCCTCATATTTGCTCCAGGGCCTGATCAGGCCGGGTGGCCTTCATAGAACCGGAGGAGGCACTACATGCTTATGGATATCTCATGGTTATTTCATGGTTTCTCATGATTTCCTAGTTATCTTTTGGTTATTGTAAGACCATGGCATGTGCATTTACAACTTATTTGGATGGCTTGACCATGTTCTGGTTCTTATTATCATTGTTCACATTATGTACTAATTTTGCATTGCCGATCTCTAGCATAGAGGGATTCTCAGGTGAGGCATCTCAGCCTAAGAATTATTTTTGTGATTGGTACATTGTAAAATGCTCTTGTTGACTATGCCAGCATTTTCTAAATGCCTTAAACCCCCACTTAGTCTTTAAGACTAACCCTATGTGTTCATGATGTAAGCAGTTTCAGAAGTAACAAAATGTAGCAAGGCCATTGAAGAGCATGACAAAGTGCATTTCGTCACTTATGGGTTATCTGTATGCCTATAAAAAGGCCTTGTCATGTCTGGAGCTTATGGATCTTAAACTGCAAATCATTGTCTTGTATATGCCACAAGCATTGTTCAAATATGTATATACTAGAAAAAGTGCCCAGCGTTGCTGGGCTTTTCATTGGGCATCTAGAGTATTGTGGGTATATTTGCATGTTTTTTTATTTAATCTCAATTTAATGGAAAGATACAATCATGGTACTTGTGTGGAGCATGGCCAGAGCCGCATTACATATTGATTGTTGTTTTCATTTTATTTGGCCTTGAAATTGTGGACTTTGGTTTTGTTATTCGCATGTAAATAAAGTTATGTTACATATAGAATGTGAATTACAAGTAAACCTATTTCCCACAAATCCTAGAAAGTATTTAGAAGAGCCCATTTATTTTTGATGCAATATATTAAGAAAATTAGCATGCAAAATTAGATCGGTAATGTGGTTGAACTATTAACAAGCAAAAAACCATACCATATTTCCATGCATGTAGCACATGATGCATAACATATCGTAGCAACATATGAATATATGGAGAATGCAAGGCATATAAATCAATCGCGGATTAGACAAACACTACATCATTTGAATCACACGCACAATTTCCAGAAAACTTCTTGCATGAATGGACATCTCATGTAGGATATTTCAACGTGACTGGACTTTAAGTCGCTATAATGTTTACTCATCTTATAAGTTCCCATCTTATATTAAAAATCCCAAACACAGGTGATTGAGAGAAAGATATGAATGTACAAAAACCCACATGTTAGAATGTTATGTAGTCACCACAAGCTCTATTTAGTCAGAGTCATGAATAAATGAAGAAAGTCAAGTGCACTCCATGCTATGGCATCAATACAAATACAATAATTACTACCAAAAATCATGGCATTCAAGTACTATTATGCACCGTCAACCACACCTCAAATGAGCTTAACTGCAAGCACCTCCCAAGCATTGTTATTATTAGATAAAGCCTAGTACAATGATAATTTAAAATGTCATTCCAAAAAGTTTGAATAACACAACACTCAAATAAATTGTATAAACTTTGGATGCTATGGGAATTCAATCCATAAAATATATGATCTGCATATGGTCCCTAATTCAAGAATGCTCCCCTGCTGCAAAATTAAATCTTTGATCTGATCCTATATCATAGATAGACCTTGTACATCAACTACCTATCATGTGGTCAACTAATGTTTCTTGTACAGAAAAAGAACAAAGGAATTTTTGAGCAACTCTTGCTTGCAATCTCTATTTTAATTATCAAAGAGCTGGATACTTGCATGACAAAGGTGTATGCCCTACTAAAAGTAAATATATATATTTGTTGTATCTAATGCTTAAATTAATCATACCTTGCATGCAATATATAGGGAGAAAGGTCGTTCGCTGGTGCTGGGGATCAGAGAAAGATGTCTGAATTCTTGAAGACCATAAAAGGCTCCATGCACTACATGTAAATCCTTCCTCTGGGGAGAGGACATGGCAATATGATAGTCCTAAACTGTGCGAAACAAGCAGTTTAAATATCAACCTGATACTCTGTACAAACACAAAATCCTTGTTTCATCTTATCTTCTGCATCTTCTACATAGCCCCCCATACATCATGGAAAAACTGCCCTTTTTAAACATCACAAAGTTATATAAGTTATTATTTGTTGGGTTTGAGACCTATTATAATAGCTTAACAAACAAAAGGGAAGATAAACTCCTTACATGTCTAAGGTTTGGCATGTAACATGAGTTAGGAGCTGATAAATTAAAATATCAAAGGAGCAACCAACTGTATAAGCTTTTGTGTCACTTTATCCAATCATTTATCTAGGAAATCGGTATCTCGTGAAGCCTCTGCGGTGAAAATATGGTTTAAAACTTTTATATGTAAGTTCTTTGTTCTTAAGTTACATGCTAAACACATTATGATTGTTCTCTCCAGTTTGTCTTGATTTTGTTGCAGTTGTCCCCCTTAAACCCCCTTTGGTTTGGGTGCATATTCACGCGGGAGGTGACTCCGGGCATCGAGAGCAGTTGGATAAGCATATATGCCCTTTATTCCTCGATCTAGACCGTACATAGAGATCCTCATTTGTGGGGTATGCACGTACAAGTTTTGGTATACTGTATAACACAGTTTGCAAAATACTATAAGATTTGAGGCAATGTACTATATGGTGTTGATTTTGTACATGTGTAATATAATTTTAGGGGCTCTCGCTGCCCTACGTCACCCCCCGCGTGAATATGCACCCAAACCAAAGGGGATTTAAGGGGGAATTTTATTTTTAAGTGTGGAATGTAATGGTTTGTGTTATACCTAAAAGAAATTTTGCCCCTTCGGGGCCTTCAACAAACCGAAGGGTTGGAATGTAATGAATTGTATTTATTTTAAAAAAAAATTGGGTATTGGTTGCTTATTATAGACCAAGTCGTTGGCATATGTTTTTGAACATGCACACAACGTGGTTTGTATCCTAGGACCTCTTCAACACATTTACAATATGATACAAGCACCTCTTATACACAATTACAAATATCCTACAAGCAGTAAAGATCTCCCGAGAATTCTCCCGAGAATCAAACCTGGAGTAACCTAACTGATGATGCATGTTGCTTCTAGCTCTAAATTTTGGCCCACAAAGCTACAAGTATATTACCTTGCCCTAACACATAACTAACATTAAAGTAGAGGCCATTAACTTGTTTATTTGTCATGTTAGATAAGGTGGGCAATTGAGAAAAATGCAAGATATATACTTTAAAATATGCATGTCACATTGAGGTAGCACACATACAAGAGGACAAAGGAGCATAGGAGATGCGGGTTTAGATCCAAAGGAAAAGATGCAATTTATTGAAATGTAATGGTAGCAACAATGTTTGAAGATAAGCACCTTTATGGAGTTCTATTATAAATATCTAGCATTATAAATAAAGGAAATACCTTTGGGGGGAATGTCAACTGACCTATGATGGCTAAAACACAATGGATATGAAGTACAACAACTGCAACGTGTGAAATATATGTGCAAGTAACCAATGTGCACAGAATCCTTGAATGCAATGCTGAATTATATCCATGATCCTCTTTCAACACCTTGCTTTAACAATCCATTTCCTCTAGCAAAATAAAGACTGCAGGCCTGAAATTGAGCAATAGATCGATTGAATATCCTAGATAGAAATTTCCTGATTATCTTACCAAGAAAATCCGTAAAGAAGTGTGGTTGTAACACCGTCCCAGGTTGGACCCCCAAGCAAAAGCATCTCGTCCTGACCATTATCATTCCTTGAGCAAGACATAGAAGCACAATTGCAGGACCTGACAGAGATATGGCTCTGCTATGGTTGTATACGCAATAGGAACCGGAACCGGATTCATCGTGCTGTACCTGTATAACAAAACAATTTCAGTTATGCTAAAACGAAACCATTCCTATCGCACTATTTTTTGTTCAAGAACATGGAATAGAACTAATTAGAGCTACAGTTTTTCTATCCAAGAACTCGCAAAAGAACTGGAGCATCCATTTTTCTGTTCAGGAACATGCAAAAGAACTAACTTATAGCATCGACTTAACAAGTAAAAGAACCAAAATATTTTGCAAAAGTAAAAGAAAGGATGGATCTCTTCCGGTGCAGCTGTGGTCGCTGCCATTACAGTGGCAAAACGAGCAGAGAACAAGAACAAGCTTATTGCCGTATGTCACATACCAAACCATAGAATGCCAAGCTCGTGTGCTTGTTAACAGATGGGTTTCAACTTCGCATGCAGGTCATTGTATCTAGCTTTGGAGAGCGTTATCTGTCGTCTGTCTTGTTTCAATCAATAAGAGAAGAAATCACCAAAAGAAAATCCGTGCTTCAGCATAGCCTAGATGGATTTCCCGCTTTCTGGCATTCCCGAGCTTCCCTATGGAACTATCTCCGCTGTGATCTGCTCTACTCTCTGATTGGGGCGACATAACCTTACCTAAAAATTGGCCAAAAGGCAATAGTTGCACAGGTCTTTGATTTCGTCCAACCGGGGCACACTAACATGTAGCAACAACCAGCAACCAGCGAGCCCTAAACTGCCACCAGCGAACCCTAAAATATGTAGCTTCAATACTTCATGCCTCTGCTGTTCTGAAGCTTCCACATGCCATAGCCAT
This sequence comes from Isoetes taiwanensis, assembly GCA_021234155.1. Taxonomy (NCBI): domain Eukaryota; kingdom Viridiplantae; phylum Streptophyta; class Lycopodiopsida; order Isoetales; family Isoetaceae; genus Isoetes; species Isoetes taiwanensis. The sequence continues at coordinate 5,028,567 of JAJEKV010000020.1, read as the reverse complement.
AGCTGCCTAGCCCGCCATAGCCAAGTAACTGGAGAAGAATTGGGTTTTGTTAAAAAATTTATGGTTACCTCGTTCAGTCTGGCCAGGGCCAGGGCCTGGGTATGGCAGAGGCTGCCGGAAAAAGCCTCAATTATAGACCTTAAATAACCATTTTCGGTTTCTAATCTGCTACCATTCTACTTATAGAAATACTAACAGCCGCTTCATTAATCTCGACAACAGAATCTTATCTTGCTAATCCCTGTTGTTGCAGATTTGCAAACCCTGTTTCGTGCCCTAAAATGCTATCCATGAGGCTTGCATGTTCAGCCCCTAAAATAAAAAGAGGGCTTTTGTTGTGAGCCCTTGGATGTTGGACCATTGAAAAAAAAAAAGCTAAATCAACGATTAAGAAATGGTGCACTCTAGATGTACGCATTAGTACATCCATTCGAATACGCCATGAAATCTAAGGAAAACCTTTGTGAAAAGCGTACAAAAACACAAAGAAAACCCCCTGTTATTATGCTACATATTGCAGGCACTCTCAACAAGAACGTGATGGTAATTGTTTTTTGTAATTGATTCAGGGATTCATATTAGAGGATACACAACAGGGATATATAGCAAGTATGTCAATCCTATATCGTAATCATAAAAACCCTGACAATGGAAACATTGGGAATACAAATATATACAAACTGGGAATATTGTTCAATATCAGACATGTTTATGCCCGAATAGGCAACGCAGAGACAAAGGCCAGCATCATTTGGCATTACTGCAGAGCATATCCCTTAGGGGGGGGGATTTGGATAAATTATAGAAAGAAATATCATGATCATAAAGACATGCCAATAAATATTATACTTACAGAGATTTGGATCCAGAGGATTTGTGCTTTGGCAACGATGTATGAGAGCCTTGCTGAAAGGGAAATGGATCAAGCTCGGGAGTGTGCAAAATATTGCAGATGGCAAGCTGTTGTCTCATGCTCATGTGTTAGAAATAATGCCAAAAATGCAACACTTAGAGCTTGAGTCTATCTACAAATATGATTTTTAATCACAATTGATGCCACAAGTGGAGGCAGCAAAAAGAGCTGCAGTAGAACAAAGCATTAGTACAAAAATTCTTTTGACAAAAGGAACAAAGGGGCTGTTAACAACTTGGCCAGAGTAAATGAAAATACAGCACACCATTAGAAGCAGATGGAGAAGTAAAAATGGCCGATAACTATGATAACCTATCGTGCATGGCATTTCTTAAAAGGAAAAAACACTATTTTCAGAAGACATACTATTTTCAGCAATGCTGTTCTACATTCTGCCTTGGGTGGCGTTTCTCAAAAAGCTAATCTAGGAAACACATTTTGAGTAAAGGATCATAGAATACCATTTTTTCCGCCCTACATTCGTGGACCAAAATGTAAAAGGCAACGATCTGAGCCTTTTTTTTTTTTTTTTTGAGAGAATGGGGTTTTTTTTTCCATTAATTATAGAAAAAGGTACATTGGTGTGAGTGAGTCATGTAGTTGACTACTCAACATTAAGCTTAAAAACAAAGTAAACAAAATAGACATCAGTGGATGCCATGCTGTAAAAGCAGCAAAAGTGATTGAAATTAAGAAGTCCTTGTCTTCCATGTGAAAGGTATTAAACCTGCACTGCTGCTACTGAATTGAACCACTGGAAACCAGAAATGAGTAAACTGCTGTTTTGAGATTCAGAATGGGATTGGATGTAAGGATTGGAATTCAGGAATTCAGGAATTGGGATTTGATGGGATATTGGATAGAAAATGATAAGAGTGAAGGTAGTCAAATTTTGGCTGGAAATCTGGTTGCAAAATGAGAGTTCTACCATTTCCCCAATTTAGCTCTTGAATAAGTCTGTCAGCATTGGTTGTAGACATGAGGATGATGAGTGTACCATAAGCATCTGCCAAACATCTATGATGGTAATAGTGCTGTCTGTAATATTGGAATTGTTGGTCTGTCATGTTTCTGCTATTAATTTCCATGAACCACCATAGTTGCACCATTAAGTATGTGCCTCTGCAAAATTCTATTGCCCAATCAATTTCGTGATATGGGATGTCAGGAATGTCAATGTTTGTGATGCCTCTGACTAGGCCTGTCCATAATCCATCCTCTGTGTACTGAATATCGTGAACTAACCTCTGCCCTGGGAAAAGTGTATGCTCAGCTGGCTCAACAGATGTGTTAAAATCTCTGCTAAGACTCATCATGTAATCTAGCAAGGGAACAATCATTGTCAGTAAATGCAGCATTGCAATTTAATTTAAACAATTGATAGAACCCTATGAAATGACCAATGTTATGCCACTTGTTATCCACAGAATCTCTATCTACATGCATCTGACTAGTTGCAGCCATTTCAATGTCATATATAACCTGTCTTTTTTATCCAAAGAATAGATATTCTTTTTCCCATAATGACATCTATTTCTATGTTTCCATACATTCCATAAAGCAATGAAGCATAAAGAGTTTGTGAAAGCATCATCATTCATCATGAAATCCAACAGAGTAGCAGGACATATAATTTTGAAAGTATCTTCAAACCAAAGCCAGAAGGAGGTGAGCTTTACACAACCGAAGATGTGCTCAAAATTTTCCACATACCCACATCCAAGAGGGCAATTTGAATCAATAGGATGAGTAAGATTATTCGAGTGCCTAGAGAGCATTTCCAAGTTGGATAAACTCTTATTTGCAATAAGCCAGACAAAGTAAGAGATCTTTGGTGGCAGATAGGAATGCCAAATGTTTGTGAAGAGTCTGGTTTCAGTTTCATCTGAGATAGCCCAATACAGTTTAGCCTTTGAAGGCACATTTGGTTTGTTTAAATGTCTGTAGACTTTCTGGACACTATAGCTTGGTTTGTCAAGTAGGGTCCAATCAGTAATAATGGGATTAGCCATAAGATTGATTGTGTGGACCTTGTGCATAATATATCTAAAAAGAGTTCTATCAGAGGAACTTCCCCTGATTTTGTGCTTCAAGTTAGTCCAGGTAATCCATCTGCCCTGATCCCAGAGATCACCAAGGGTGAGAATATTATTATCTTTCCATTTCTTGTACATCTGTTTATGCTTGATGGCCAGAGGAGTAGACTGGTCTCTATAAAAATTGGGATTCCAAAAAATATTAGTGTTGATGTGACTGTTTTCCAGGTTGGAATGATGGAAAGTCTAATGAACCTTGTTCCAAGCAATAATCATGTTTCTCATGAGAGGAGAAATACTGGGGGCTGGTTGAAGAGTTGTGAAAGCTGAATGTGGGAGATTGTGAGAGATGGATGCATGATGCTTTGGATGGCTAATAGTAAGCCAGTATTTGATAAAGATTGAGGCAGGCTTACTATTTGAGAATATAGACTTCCAGATGTACTTACCTGCCAAGGCATAGCTTTGCAAGGCAATATTCTTACATCCCAAACCACCTTGAATTTTACTTCTGGTAATTGAGGACCAATTAACCATATGATGCTTTCCCCATATGAAATTTCTCACTATTCTCTCAATCTGCAGATAAATGCATTTGGGAGCTAGGAGTCTAAGAGAAATAAATGTGGGAGGCTGCAATGACAGAGTTTGCAATTAGAGTTCTTCCTGCCAAAGAGAGACAGTTGCCATAATTCCCAAGTTTCTTTCTAATCCTCTCTACAATGGGATTCCAAAGACATTTGAGACTAGGATTGAGAGATAGAGGCATGCCTAGAAGATTAGTTGTCTCAGTGTCAGTCATACATTTTATGCCAGCAATGCTATCGTGTTTGAAGTCCCCAATGATGGTACATTTATTTCTATTCGGTGAATACCGAGGCGTAACCAAAGTTATGAATAGTCTCGCAAGAAAATGTGAATAATATTCAAGTCATTCTTGAGGAAACCGAAAGAGTCATCAAAGATATTGAAGGATTGAGAGATTCGTGATGTTGTCGGGAAGGTTTAGACCAACAATTGTCCCCGTTGATTGGAGATGAGTGATAACTCTAGTTAACATTTCAAAACGACTAGAAATAAATATGGTGCTAAGGGGCACCCTTGTCTAACTCCTCTAGCAAGGGGAAGAATTGTCACTGGGGATCCATTAACAAGCCGATGGGATTGAGATCTGGAGTTAAGCCCGGGATCAATGGATAATCTTGTGGCTGAAGCCAAGTTTCTCAAGAGAGAATTTTAGAAAGTCCCATCTAACTGTGTCGAAGGCCTTTGAAAAATCAAGCTTTAAGAGAATGCAGTCTTGATTAGTCAGCTTGTTCCAATGCAAACCCTCCATGGCAGCAATGTAGTTATCTAGGATGAATCTATTTGGGAGAAATGCAGATTGATTGGAGCTAATGACTTCCTGAAGGTGAGTTTTGGCCCTGTTTGCAATTATCTTAGCACAAACTTTATAAGTAGAATTTGTCAAGGAGATTGGCCTCCAATCAGAGAAGGATTGAGGATTGTCAACCTTTGGAATTAAAGTGATAAGTCCAGCAGAAAGAGCAGGGTGTAGGTGGTTTGAATTCCAGTAGCCTTTAATCATAAACGTGAAATCTTCTTTAATTATGTCCCAGAATTTAAGATAAAATTCGGGTGGAAGGCCATCTGGGCCAGGACTTTTCCCTTTGGCAAGACTTTTAAGAGTAGCAAAGATTTCCTCAGTGGAGGGGATAACTTCCACAGTGTTAGACATCACAATCTCACTGTGAAGACCATTATTAATAATCATATCTGAAAATGATTTGGCTTCCTCAACTTGAGTGGGGGTATCAATAGGTTGGGAGAAGATTGCAGCATACTTGGAGCAAAAGTAGTTAGATATCTCTTTCTGGTCATCAAGAGTAACCTCATTATCATCCTTAATGGTAGAAAGTTGGCTTTTCAAAAGCCTTGATTTGGCCACCCTGTAAAAAAATTTAGAGTTCCCATGATCCATTTTGGAAAAATATTTAAGCTTACATCTGATTGAGGAGCTTTTGGCTTCATATTCTTCAATGGTTTTAATGGCCATTTCTAGATTACCTTCTTGCCAATGGAGCTCAATATTAAGGGGATCATCCTGAAGTTTCATTCTAACCTCTTTCATATCTTGAAGGTAAGCTCTTTTCTCAGCAAGCTTATTGTCATGAAGGTGCTTGGACCAGTTCTTGATCCAGGATTTGGATTCTTTGATATTAGAATAGAATGACCTCATTGAGCTTGTAGATCTAACTCTGGGAAGGGAATTATAAAAAGCTTTGAAATCTTCACAGAATGCAGCAGAGTCCAGGAGGGAGGAATTTAGCTTGAAAGGTGTGTTACCATGCCTCTTTATGGAGAGTACATGCTTGGTGATTAGAAATTGAGGTGGTGATCGAGATTGAGGTACACTCATCAATTTGTGGACAAGGCGATTATCCCAAAAGTCGTCTTGTTGTTGTTAATGTAGAATCAATCCGAAAGTGCACGCGTACACCCTATTATTCCCTTCTTGTTTGTTTGACCAAGTATATGCTGATATTGAGGATGGAATATGCTGAAGGAAGTGCATATCAAGCAGTAAATCCCATTGAGATCTTTCATCAGTACACATGTTTAAATCCCTACCAATTTTCATATCCCAGGTTGGGGTGTTGTTGAAGTCACCTGCCATAATCCATGTATCACAGTTCTGAGTTGAGAGCCAGTTATTGATAGAAGTCCATGTTGTAGTTCTGAGTCTAGAATCAGTTGAAGCATAAATATTGATGATCCCAAAAGAAATGTCCTTATTTGTGAGAACTACTGACTGCCAGGTCTTGCATGGGCTATTATAAATCAAATTTTGATTTAAGTGCTTCCAAATAATGCACAGTCCACCAGATGTGCCTGTGGCTTCAATCCATATAGAGGAAAACCCAGGGCCAATCCAATCAGCAAGGTTGGAGCACTCAAAATTAGGCAGTCTCAATTCTTGCAGAAGGATAATGTCACTGTCATAGTTTTTAATCTGAGATATAACTCTTCTCCTTTTTAAAGGGCCTTTTATTCCCCTGAGATTCCAGCTGAGAATCTTCATGGAGAATAAATTTGTAAGAAGAAGCAGAGAGTAGGGTTCCTAAATGTCTTTTCTGGATCTTAGCCTAGTGTTAGCTGCAGGAGTGCTGGAGGAGGAAGGTGCTCTTAGATTTTTCTTCTTTTTAGCCTTTTTGCTATTGGATTTAGCTATGACAACAGTTTTTTGATTGGATGTGAGATAGACATCATCATCCCAGGTGTTTTCAATGGTGTTGATAGCATGTAAAGCATTCTCCTTGTCTGATCCAGTGTCAGCAGAATCTGTGTCCATAGGGTTTATGAGGTCATGATTCTCTTCATGATGGGGGCAACTCCAAAACTTTGACTTACAGCAAGCGTCATTAGCAAAGTTTGAATCAGTAGGGCTAATGTTTGTGGTAGCATCACTTAGGATGGTTAAATCACAATTTTTATTACTTAAATCAAATGCATGGTTTGTTGAGGAAAGATCTTGCCTGGAAATGATGTGGCCATGTTGTGAAGATTCTGCAGATCCAGTCAAATGTTGAGCTGCTGTTGTAGTTGAATCCTCTGGAGCTTGTTGAAATAGACCAACTGTTGTAACCTCATCATGCAGCAGACTCTTTTCCCAGGAGGTCGATATGTCCATGATACTAACTACCTCTATTTCCTGTATATCCCTGACACTATCTACATCTGTTACCTGTGCAGTGGCATCATCTATTGGCACAACCAATTGCTGAAGTTGCAGAGCTATCTCAGGGGAAATAGTGGAATTTGAGTGTGAAGAAACAGTTTGAGGAAGGTCAAGCAGATCAACATGAAGCAGGTGGATATCATTGGGAGGAGGTAGTGGTGATGGAGATGATGGAGATGGAAATGAAATAGGCATGGTAGATTCAGAGGGGGGAGTGTGGTGAGTGTGGAGAGTGGAGGTTTGAGGATGAACTTCTGAGGAAATGTTTGAGGGTGAAATAGGATTAATTTCCTGGTCAGCAGTATCATCATCAGGAATTTGTGATAACACTGCATAAGTGTTAGAACATTTCAAGGTCTCTGTGTCAATAACACATGCAGAAACTGCAGGTTTACTTTCCTTAACAGTAACAGGGTTTAGAGAATTTGTGATAACACTGCATAAGTGTTAGAACATTTCAAGGTCTCTGTGTCAATAACACATCTCGAAACCGCAGGTTTACTTTCCTAATGATAATGTGGTTTAGAGATACATCCACTGTATGGACTTGCAGATACTTGTGCTTGCTAGTACCTTTTTCATTAATTAATGAAACCACATTCTCTGACTCAGGTATTTGTTTTTTCGAATCCAGTGTTTTTGGAGCATAAATTTTATGTGTGCCTTTTGGTAAGAAAGGCTGAGAAGTTGTAAGTTTCCTGGAGTCCTGTAAAATACCTGATAAAGTTTTGTGCAGATCAATCTTTTTTGGTAATTCGGGAGCTTTGCCATTCCTGTTTAGCAAGGTTATATTATGGTCAATATTTGCCTTGCTAATTATAGGGAGTTGAGGAGGCTCAGTAGCTCTGTTATGTTCTCGATCATTTTGCACAATCCCTTTTTTAAATCCATCTGAGGAAGGATTTTCTTTGATGAAGATACCTTTGTTTAAAACCTTAATTCCAGCTGGTTTGATAGGGATAGATGTGTTGTTGGTGAGTTGAGACCTGGAGGGGCTTGCAGAATTTTGTGGCACTTGTTTCCTTGCTTCCCTCTGCTTCTGAATTCTCTTTGTACTGCCATTGATTCTTTTCCACTCATTTTGAGGTTTGGAATTGTCATAAAAACACCCAGTCTCTGCCAGATCTTTATGATAGTTGTTTGAATTATCACTGTATGATATAACTGTAATTCCATAATTGGTATGCTTGGAGGTAGCTCCATCTGAATTTTTTGGTACATTTGTGTCCCTGTTGGCATCTTGATAAGGACAGTCACTGCCATTTGGATGTCTCAGGTTGCAATTTTGGCAAAGGTTTGGTAATCCTGCCCATCTGAGTTGCAAGATAGATTTATTCCCAAAATAGTCCAGGAAGGGAAGTTCAGAGGGGATTATCTTGGTGGTGTCAAGCTGGACAAAGCACTTAGGAGGCTTGTAAGGGTAGTACTCAGTAGTCAGATAGGTTCCAATTGAGTTGAAGATGGTGGAAAAACAGTCTTCGTTCCAGTAAATCGGGCTCAGCTCACTCATAGTAACAGAGGCCACATGAAATTTGTTGAATTCATTGAGGGGTAGTCTGGCATTCCATTTGAGAAAAGATAAGTGAAATGTTTCCATAGTCGAAAAGCCAAGCTTAAGCAAGAAGTTTGAGGTTCTTATGCAACCACATTCCACCAAAATGTATGGATAATTTAGCCAGTAGATCGAGTTAATAACAATGCCTTTATGGAGTCTAAGAAGATGATCCCAGAGTTTCTCAATTTTTAAGCCAGTTGAGTCTACTTTGACTATGACAGCAATTTTGGACAATGAATCAATCTTTGAGGCAACCACAGGTGAGTTAAGTTGAATACCTCTGAAGAGTTGAATATTGGTAGGTGCCCTAGATTGTTGGTACTCGAAGTCAAAAGCTAGTTGCTCATCAGAAATAATTGGGGACCTCGGTCTCGGGAACAGGGGTAAAGGTACTCCATTGGCATCCAAATCTGGCAAAGTTTGGGGTCCTCTTGGGTCCAGAGCTAGAGTATCCCAATTTGGAGCTAAATGACTGAAGTGGTTCATTTCTGTAACCTTAGGAGCAGAGTTAGAGAAATCTCCAAATTTGATAAATTTTGAAGGATCACTGTGGAGAGTACTTAACTGAGCAAGAAGATCGCCTCTGGCAGCAGAAGGAAGGAGCATGAAATTATGAATAAGAGGGAGGGAAGATGGGTTTAGGGCAGTCGAGTCAATGAAAGGTAATTTTTTTTTGGGAAATACCGCCATTAATGCTTAAAAAGGAAAAATTTAAATTCTGATGGCTAAAGATGGCTAAAGGTAAGAGGAAGAGAAAACAGATAAGGTTAAAGATCAGAGAAACCAGCAAGAGAATAATCCATCGAGGAACTTAGAAGGAAAGGAAAACCATAAATCTGCCAAAATACCTTGAGAGCATCCATAGATTGTATCAGTCTGAGAAAATCTTCACTTGAATTTTTTTATCCGTCCATTCACAGTAAACTTGAAAGATTGCTGTTGCTGAGATATTTCTTTTACCTGTGAATTCCAATACCCAAGATTCAATGATCTCAGACTCTAATTCTTCTGTGTGTGTTTTAGAAGTGTATTCTGGAGCAAATAAGGAATCAGGAAAGTATTGGTGGAGAACCAGCGATTCCCAGAGAGTAGAATGATCTCCAGAAAGAAAACCACACGAAATTCTGTCTTCCTGCTTCAAGATTGTAAAAAATTTAGTATCCATACAATGGAAATCGGATGATGGAGAGGATAATTGCTGGGCCTCTACAAGGCCAGCAAGATGAGGAGAGCAAATTTGGATCAGAAGGTGAATTCTCGGGTGAGAAAGATCAAGAAAATGTTTGAATCATATGGGACAAAAAAATCAAGAAAATTGGCGCTATTTTGTGACGTGTCCATCCCAAATCCCCCCAAATATATTGATCTGAGCCTTTAGATCAAAAAATGCAAAATATCTATGAAATTTATGACCTAACTAAGGACATAGTTTGTGTTTGCGCATTTACCAGACAAGATCACGTACGAGACAAGCGATGGAAATAGTCAACCTGGTAGTCTTCCTGCTACAAGGGAAGCTTTTGAAACCAATCCATCTCTTCTTCCTGTTGGCACATCCCAACCAGGACCCTTGTCTGTAAATAATAGAGATAAACATAAACAAGGATAGAAAGAACACTTGCAAGAATTTATGGCTTACAAGAACAACAGCATCTCTGGCTGCCATAGCCAAAATGTCTGCACATGATACAACCGCAGGGCATTGAGCTTCGACAGCCTTTTTAGCTTCTTGTATGGCATCAAAGGCAGTTTGAGGAAGGTTATTTATTGGGGCATCTCTTTCTGCAGTATTATTTGGCGTAGAAGAAAGCAATATGGAAGCATCACAACCCTAGGAACAAGGAAAGAAAAATTCAATTGAAGATAAGGCATGATCGTCAACATATACAAGGGACCAAGATCTTCAAAATATACAGCGGATCATGATATGAACCATATATGCATGAAACATACATGAACAATTACGCTTCAAAAAAGTGTGGCCTTCATAAATGAGCTTTGTCTCTTTTAGAGCATATACTGAATGCCTATACAAAATACTGGTGGACCGTGACATTCTTGCAACAGTCCAATGTGTAAAAAATACAATTTCTGATCTGCTAATGAATAGGATGGATTTGTCGCTCCTTGTTATTACAAAGGTATGGACAAAACTATTGCAGGGCTTCAAAACTATTGCAAGGCTTGACAAAGACGGGGGATGACTATGCTGTGAAAGATGCTCATGTGGAACTTGCAGAAAGAATGCGGAACATGTGGCAGTGGACAAAGGGTACCTTTTTCACACCGTTGAACCTCTTATGACTTCCGGGTTTCATTGTCTCAGAGAGATGCTGCAACGGCCCCAACAGTCAGGGATCGTGTACCCTATGTCATCATCAAGGCTGCTAAAGGCGCAAAGGTAAACAACCTCTGTCGATCAATTTGTCTGTACAGCCATCCACAGCAGTTTACAATCTTTATCCTGCATCAGTATTTAGACTTCACTTCTAAATATTATGGGCTAACACAAATAGGCAAAATGAGATCAATATTATCTGATTATAAATGTTGAAATGCAAGAAGTTGAGAATGTACCATTGAGCCCAGGACTTCCTGTCCTGCTTGCAACACAGTTTGAGTCTGTCCTTCTGCCTCAGTCTGATTACAGTAAGTCATATGCACATTCTAAATTCAAGAGAACATTGAATGGCTTGTTGGCTTCATCTTTGGCCTTCTGTTGCATGTCACTGTCATGGAAATGGTCCTTCAGCATACAACCAAATGAAAATGTCACTTCATGTGCTATACCTTTTCTTGCAAATACTTGTGTTTTATTTGCATTTTTTTTATTCACCTTTATCTACCCATCCTCAAGAGCATTTGTCCCAAGCCTGCCCTACCATTAGTTTTTACTATCTTATATATTTTTGCAACCTGAGACAAAGGAAATGAAGCTGGACTGCGAAGCAAACACTACAATTTTTTCAATATTTAGTTTTGCCAAGGAACTGACAGCAGTTGTGAGCAATTTATCTCTTCCTAAATAACATGTCAATCTCATCCTTGTATCTGAAAGCAATTGCCTCACGCTTTAATTTCAGGGTCGGTGTCAATAATCCATTTTCCACCTGCAGTAGAACAGTAAACCAGTCAACAACATATCTCTCATTGGACATAAAAAGAATTAAGATAAATGAGACTTACAGTAAATGGCTCTTCCAGCAACTTAAAAGGTCCAATTTGAAATAGAAAGGCTGGAAGGAGAACAAGTGAGACAAATATGAACAGAGAGAATCCACATTGAGACCAATTCAAAGAGGTGCATGTGAAACAAACATTGACTATGTGGATGCTTGAATAGCAACGAAAATTGGACTTACCAGCTACTGAGTTCTTCGCGAATTTTAGCCTCCAAGGCATCTAATAGCATGCTTTGAATGTCATCTTTGTTTGGAACTATCAAAGCGCCAAGTCGACGTTCTAAAAACCATGAGAAGTTGAGAAAATGAATTGGGCAGGTCGGGCGATGGCAATGCGGTAAGATTTAAATGGGAACAAAAGAAGATCCCCTTAAAAGGGGATGAAATAGGCCAGAAACGTGGAATTGATTTGGGGAGGTGAGAAACACAAGATTTAGTGGGCAGAGCCGTGCCGGATTCGATCCGGTCAATCGGCGCCCTTTTTCTGCTTTAGAAGGATCTGAGAAGGCAAGCTACATCGCCGTGTCTCGTAGAGAATAGTGTTTTCATAGAGATAAAAAAAGACCAGAGGCGAGCCCTTCTGATAACTGCCCATGACCTAATCTAACGGTTTAGAACAAATATAAAAAAATGGAGGGCCAAGATCGCGCACAAACTATCATAAAACGCCATTATTATTATATATAGAAGATTGTCTAACTGTGGATTTGAAGACAAAGATTCAATTCTTTACCAAGATTTCTTCAGTAGCATTGCTTCATTCAACTCATGCATGCCAATTTTTTTTTTTTGAAGGATGAAAGCCAAAAAGTTTATTAATCAGAGAAAAAGTACAAAATTTACATGTCTCATCTAACTGTGTAAGCACACAGATATGCTACAGGAGCACGAGCCTGGAGCACAATGTACTTACTCCAGAATAGGAGACTAATGATAAGAATCAATTCGAAGATACTGAACCCAGATGCGTTCCACCAGTTCTGAGTCAAGGGAAGAACACGCATAGGCTGTCAATAGCTTTTTTTGGGCCACTGTAATAACACTGTGTGCAGATGAATAAATGCCTTGAAAGATGTGGTGTCTGCGACGCTCCCATATCGACCATAGGAGCCAACCGGAACCAAGATGAAATGCCCTTTGTTCATGCATGCCAATTTATCATTGACTCATGCAAGATTAGATGGGATTTTGGGTTACTTAGAGTGCAAAATCTTATCCAAGCATAGATAAGCTACATACCCCGGACAAGTCTCTGAAAGAGCTTTCCAAAAAAGACCTGTATTTGCGTGGATTACAAGAAATTAAATCAAGCTATGGAGCAGGATCATTTTCCGTTACATTTCACTTATCAAGTCTTAGAAGAAGTTGTAGGCCATGAAATGTATTCCTTTATGGATGGCTTTTCGAATTACAATCAAATTTGAAGATCAAATGCTTTGAAAATCAATTGAAAACCACGCTCACCACGCCATGGGGCATTTTTGCCTACAAAGTTGTTCCCTTCGGTCTCTCAAATTCACCCTCTACATTTCAACGCATTATGCTTTCTATCTTTCAAGCTTTTATGAAGGAAAATGCCTTTCTTCAAGTTTTTCAAGATGATTTCTCGGCTTACACCACTGAAGAAGATCACCTTTTCAAACTAGAACTTGTCTTTTGAAAATGTGATGAATCTGGCATCAATCTCAATCTTGAAATGTGCACCTTCTATGTCACTTCTGTCCTTCTTGGGCATGTAGTCAGTAAGCAAGGCATCACTACGGATCCAGCAAAAAACAGCTACATTCTGCAAGTAAAGCCTCCCGCCAATATAAAGGAGACTAGGTCTTTTATGGAAAAAGTCAATTACTATGCTACTTTTATTCCCAGATTAGCTGATAAAGATGATTCTATCCATAAACTCACAAGGGACGAAGCGACATGGGCTTGGAACCCCCGTGCAGAGATGGCCTTTCAACAGTTAAGAGTTTTACTCACTTAGGCTCCAGTTCTGGTACCTTTTTAGTGGGGCAAACTCTTTCATGTTCACGTGGATGTCTCTGCCTTCACGATTGGCGCTATCCTCTCCCAGGAATATGAGCCTCATAAGGACAAGCCCATACATTTTGCCAGCAGGAAGCTTAACCTTGCAGAACGGAATTATTCTGCCATGGAGCGTGAAGCTCTCGGTCTAATTTTTTATGTTCAATGCTTCCGCCATTATCTTTAGGATTGCAAAATTAAGTTTTTTGTTCACCATCAGGCTCTACTATACTTAATCAATAAGATCACACCCACGGGATGTATATCACGTTGGGTTCTCATTCTCCAAGAGTGCCCCTTTTGAAATATTCACAAGCCTGGGAAGTCTCACACGGTTCTAGACTCTCTCTCCCGCACTCACACAGATGATCCATCCTTGGGTGTTTTTGATACCTTTCCAGATGCTCAATTTTTTCTAGTTATGGCCACGCCTCACTAGTTCCATGATTATCAGCAACATTCGCTAGGCCTAGGCCTAGGTTGAAGTTTTTGCTTTGCTAATCATTAACATGTGTCAGTAGCTTTTCTAGTTAGATTCTTACTAAATGAATTTCCTAAAAAACACATCATGCGAGCTTTTTGAAAATATCATTATCCTGGTTTTTATTATTTCTACGAAACAATAGTTTTAAATTGATTTTGGTTTGGCATGCTGCTCTTTTTCTAAAAGATACGGTAGCTTAAAAATGGTCTTTGGTCGATACATATGCTTGAAAGGAATTGTTGCTTGTCATGTTTAAAAGTTCTTGAGATTTTTCTTCAATTCTGATTGTTTTGCTTTTCTGTTCTATCTTCTGTTAAGGCCAAGAGGGTATAGCTTGGTCTATTTACTGGTTTTTTCTTCCATATCCATTTCCTAATTTGCCTCATTCGGGCTATCTTCTTATGAAGCTCCAACAAGTTATTATTTGCCTGATGCCTCCTTTTACGAACTTTTAGCATTAAACCGGTTTCTCAACAGATCAACCTGCAAAAACCGACATTCTTTAGTGGCCTTATTCGATTTGAGAGAAAACCAGGATGACGTCACAAGATCTGTTTCAACCTACAGTCTCAAATGTTCTGTCTTACTAGCCTAACCGGCTCTGCAACTGCTTAGCCCGTTCGTTTACCTGTAACCCTTCTGCAGAATGAGAAATAAGTTGGAAGGGGAAACTTCCGCGAGCAGGAGGTTTCCTGGAAGAAACCCCTGGCGGCGCCGCCGAGAGCAAATCTACGTCTAATACTCTATAATGTAGATTTGCATGGAAAAAGGAGTTAAATCGGGAGTAGCAGCTCCTGATCATCGCTACAAAATGGAAATAAACAAAGGAAAAGCACGATTTGCATGCAGGGGAAGCCTGTTCCGGTAATAATCCTCTTTTCTTTCCCTAAATTTCCTTTGAGCCAAACCGCTGAGTTCCAAATCCGCCCGACTTAGAGTCTTGGCAAAGAAGCATGATCTTGTCGGTTGCATAAAAGTCTTGTTCGGCAAAGCTCGTCTTGCAAAAGCCATGTTCGGCGGGGACAAAGGCGTGTTACGGCTGTTACGGCAAAGCTTCGTGGCTTAAAGCCACGTTTGGTGGCGCCACCATCACCACCAAAAATTTAGACTCAAAGTTACCTAAAAAAAATGCGACATTTGAAATCCACGGAAATTTCCGGGTCCCAAAGGTTCTGGAAGGAAACTTCCTTGGCGGGGAGGGTTTCTGGAAGAAACCCACAGGCGGCGCCCGAAGCGGCGGCGGCCCGGCAGCGGCGCCGCCGAGGGTTTCTTCCAGAAACCTCTTGCGGAGTTTCCAGCCGTAACCTTTAGGACCTAGAAATTCACTGTAATCTGTGATCCGTGTTCGTATTTGTGATTCCCATTCTTGATCTTTTGAGATTTGTAGAAGCCGAATCAAGCGGTCTGTTCAAATTTGAAGAAACGAATCAAGCAAGGACAAAAACGTCACGGCGGCGAGTAATGCGAAATGGGAAGAATAGCTCAAAGCGAGGGGCAAATCTAGGTCTAATACTCTATAATGTAGATTTGCATGGAAAAAGGAGTTAAATCGGGGAGTAGCGGCTCACGATCATCGCTACAAAATGGAAATAAACAAAGGAAAAGCACGATTTGCATGCGGGGGAAGCTGTTCGGTAATAATCCTCTTTTCTTTCCCTAAATTTCCTTTGAGCCAAAAGGCTGCGAGTTCCAAATCCGCCGGCAAATGCGGCAAGAAGCATGATCTTGTCGGACTGCATAAAAGTCTTGTTCGACAAAGCTCGTCTTGCAAAAGCCATGTTCGGCGGGGACAAAGGCGTGTTACGGCTGTTACGGCAAAGCTTCGTGGCTTAAAGCCCTGTTTGGCGGGCGCCACCGGATCACCACCAAAAATTTA
This sequence comes from Isoetes taiwanensis, assembly GCA_021234155.1. Taxonomy (NCBI): domain Eukaryota; kingdom Viridiplantae; phylum Streptophyta; class Lycopodiopsida; order Isoetales; family Isoetaceae; genus Isoetes; species Isoetes taiwanensis. The sequence goes on along the minus strand of JAJEKV010000020.1, from coordinate 5,012,760 downwards.
GACTCAAAGTTACCTAAAAAAATGACGAACCTTTGAAATCCACGGAAATTTCCGGGTCCCAAAGGTTCTGGAAGGGGAAACTTCCATGGAAGGTTTCTGGAAGAAACCCTGGCGGCCCCGCCAGCGGCGGCGCCGAGAGCCCGGGGTTTCTTCGAGAAACCTCTTCGCGGCGGAGTTCCCAGTAACCTTTTAGGACTTAGAAATTCTGTAATCTGTGATCCGTGTTAGTATTTGTGATTCCGTTCTTGATCTTTTGAGATTTGTAGAAGCGAATCAAAGCGGTCTGTTCAAATTTGAAGAAACGAATCAAGCAAGGACAAGAAACGTCTGGCAGTGTACAGAATGGGAAGAATAGCTCAAACAGGGCAAATCTAGGTCTAATACTCTATAATGTAGATTTGCATGGAAAAAGGAGTTAAATCGGGAGTAGCAGCTCCTGATCATCGCTACAAAACGGAAATAAACAAAGGAAAAGCACGATTTGCATGCAGGGGAAGCCTGTTCCGGTAATAATCCTCTTTTCTTTCCCTAAATTTCCTTTGAGCCAAGCCGCAGAGTTCCAAATCCGCCAGCTTAGAGTACTGGCAAGAAGCATGATCTTGTCGGTCTGCATAAAAGTCTTGTTCCCAAACAAAGCTACGTCTTGCAAAAGCCATGTTCCGGCGGGGACAAAGGCGTGTTACGGCTGTTACGGCAAAGCTTCGTGGCTTAAAGCCACTGGCGGCGCCACCATCACCACCAAAAATTTAGACTCAAAGTTACCTAAAAAAATCGACACTTTGAAATCCCGCGGAAATTTCCGGGTCCCAAAGGTTCGGAAAGGGAAACTTCCGCGGCGGGGAGGTTTCTGGAAGAAACCCCCAGGCGGCGTACGCCGGCGGCGCCGCCGCCCGTTTCTTCGAGAAACCTCTTGCGGCCGGAGTTTCCGCCCGTAACCTTTAGGACCCTAGAAATTTCTGTAATCCCGTGATCCGTGTTACGTATTTGTGATTCCCGTTCTTGATCTTTTTGAGATTTGTAGAAGCGAATCAAGCGGTCTGTTCAAATTTGAAGAACGAATCAAGCAAGGACAAAAACGTCCGGCGATTAATGCGAGAATGGGAAGAATAGCTCAAAACAGGGGCAAATCTAGGTCTAATACTCTATAATGTAGATTTGCATGGAAAAAGGAGTTAAATCGGGAGTAGCGGCTCACGATCATCGCTACAAAATGGAAATAAACAAAGGAAAAGCACGATTTGCATGCGAGGGAAGCCTGTTTCGGTAATAATCCTCTTTTCTTTCCCTAAATTTCCTTTGAGCCAAGCCGCGAGTTCCAAATCCGCCCGGCTTAGAGCGGCAAGAAGCATGATCTTGTCGGTTGCATAAAAGTCTTGTTCCGCAAAGCTACGTCTTGCAAAAGCCATGTTCCGGCGGGACAAAGGTTTGTTACGGCTGTTACGGCAAAGCTTCGTGGCTTAAAGCCATTTGGCAGGGCGCCACCAGATCACCACCAAAAATTTAGACTCAAAGTTACCTAAAAAAAATGCGACATCGAAATCCCACGGAAATTTCCGGGTCCCAAAGGTTCTGGACGGAAGGGAAACTTCCTGGGAAGGTTTCTGGAAGAAACCCAGCGGCCCCCCTTCGGCGGCTGGCGGCCGCAAAACGCCGCGGCGGCGCCGCGCCGAGTTTCTTCCAGAAACCTCTTGCGGCGAGTTTCCAGGCGAACGTTTTAGGGACCTAGAAATTTCCTGTAATCCCGTGATCCCGTGTTCGTATTTGTGATTCCCGTTCTTGATCTTTTGAGATTTGTAGAGCGAATCAAGCGGATCTGTTCCCAAATTTGAAGAACGAATCAAGCAAGGACAAGAAACGTCTGGCGATTAATGCGAAATGGGAAGAATAGCTCAAACAGGGGGCAAATCTAGGTCTAATACTCTATAATGTAGATTTGCATGGAAAAAGGAGTTAAATCGGGAGTAGCGACTCGATCATCGCTACAAAACGGAAATAAACAAAGGAAAAGCACGATTTGCATGCGGGGGAAGCCTGTTCCGTAATAATCCTCTTTTCTTTCCCTAAATTTCCTTTGAGCCAAGCCGCCGAGTTCCAAATCCGCCAGCTTAGAGTACTGGCAAGAAGCATGATCTTGTCGGACTGCATAAAAGTCTTGTTCCGGCAAAGCTCTGTCTTGCAAAAGCCATGTTCGGCGGGACAAAGGCGTGTTACGGCTGTTACGGCAAAGCTTCGTGGCTTAAAAGCCACTTTTGGCGCCACCACGATCACCACCAAAAATTTAGACTCAAAGTTACCTAAAAAAAATCGACACTGAAATCCACGGAAATTTCCAGGTCCCAAAGGTTACGGAAGGGGAAACTTCCCGCGGCGGGAAGGTTTCTGGAAGAAACCCAAAGCCCGAAAAGGCGGCGCCGCATGCGCCCGCTTCGGCCCGGCGGCGCCCGGGGGGGTTCTTCCAGAAACCTCTTTGCGAGCGGAGTTTCCCGCCAACTTTAGGGACCTAGAAATTTCTGTAATCCCGGAATCCCTGATCCGTGTTCGTATTTGTGATTCCGTTCTTGATCTTTTGAGATTTGTAGAAGCGAATCAAGCGATCTGTTCAAATTTGAAGAACGAATCAAGCAAGGACAAGAAACGTCTGGCAGTGTAATGTACAGAATGGGAAGAATAGCTCAAACAGGGCAAATCTAGGTCTAATACTCTATAATGTAGATTTGCATGGAAAAAGGAGTTAAATCGGGAGTAGCGACTCGATCATCGCTACAAAAATGAAATAAACAAAGGAAAAGCACGATTTGCATGCGGGGGAAGCCTTGTTCGGTAATAATCCTCCTCTTTTCTTTCCCTAAATTTCCTTTGAGCCAAGCCGAGAGTTCCAAATCCGCCCGACTTAGATCTTGGCAAGAAGCATGATCTTGTCGGACTGCATAAAAGTCTTGTTCCGGCAAAGCTCTGTCTTGCAAAAGCCATGTTCCGGCAGGACAAAGGCGTATTCTGGCTGTTACGGCAAAGCTTCGTGGCTTAAAGCCACGTTTTGGCGGCCCACCGGATCACCACCAAAAATTTAGACTCAAAGTTACCTAAAAAATCGACCTTTGAAATCCACGGAAATTTCCGGGTCCCAAAAGGTTCTGACGGAAGGGGAAACTTCCACGGGCGGGAAGGTTTCTGGAAGAAACCCCCGGCGGCGCCAGCCTTCAAGGCGGCGGCCGCTCGAAGGCTGGCGCCGCCGGGGGTTTCTTCGAGGGAACCTCTTCTTGCCGGAGTTTCCGCCCGTAACCTTTAGGAACCTAGAAATTTCTGTAATCTGTGATCCGTGTTTACGTATTTGTGATTCCGTTCTTGATCTTTTGAGATTTGTAGAAGCGAATCAAGCGGATCTGTTCAAATTTGAAGAACGAATCAAGCAAGGACAAAAACGTCGGCGATTAATGCGAGAATGGGAAGAATAGCTCAAACAGGGGGCAAATCTAGGTCTAATACTCTATAATGTAGATTTGCATGGAAAAAGGAGTTAAATCGGGAGTAGCGGCTCCACGATCATCGCTACAAAGCGGAAATAAACAAAGGAAAAGCACGATTTGCATGCGGGGAAGCCTGTTCGGTAATAATCCTCTTTTCTTTCCCTAAATTTCCTTTGAGCCAAACCCAGAGTTCCAAATCCGCCAGGCTTAAATCTTGGCAAAAAGCATGATCTTGTCGGACTGCAAAAGTCTTGTTCCGGCAAAAGCTCGTCTTGCAAAAGCCATGTTCGGCGGGACAAAGGCGTGTTCGGCTGTTACGGCAAAGCTTCGTGGCTTAAAAGCCACGTTTGGCGGCGCCACCAGATCACCACCAAAAATTTAGACTCAAAGTTACCTAAAAAAAATCGACCTTTGAAATCCACGGAAATTTCCGGTCCCAAAGGTTCTGGAAGGGGAAACTTCCGGCGGGGAAGGTTTCACGGAAGAAACCCACGGCGGCCGCCGCCGCCATGCGCGCCGCTTCGGCGGCGGCGCCGGGTTTCTTCGAGAAACCTCTTGCGAGCGGAGTTTCCCGCCGTAACCTTTAGGGACCTAGAAATTTCTGTAATCTGTGATCCGTGTTAAGTATTTGTGATTCCCGTTCTTGATCTTTTGAGATTTGTAGAAGCGAATCAAGCAGATCTGTTCAAATTTGAAGAACGAATCAAGCAAGGACAAGAAACGTCTGGCAGTGTACAGAATGGGAAGAATAGCTCAAACAGGGCAAATCTAGGTCTAATACTCTATAATGTAGATTTGCATGGAAAAAGGAGTTAAATCGGGAGTAGCGGCTCGATCATCGCTACAAAACGGAAATAAACAAAGGAAAAGCACGATTTGCATGCGGGGAAGCCTGTTCGGTAATAATCCTCTTTTCTTTCCCTAAATTTCCTTTGAGCCAAGCCGAGAGTTCCAAATCCGCCCGGCTTAAGTCGGCAAAGAAGCATGATCTTGTCGGTTGCATAAAAGTCTTGTTCGGCAAAGCTCGTCTTGCAAAAGCCATGTTCGGCGGGACAAAACGTGTTAAGGCTGTTACGGCAAAGCTTCGTGGCTTAAAGCCACGTTTGGCGGCGCCACCAGATCACCACCAAAAATTTAGACTCAAAGTTACCTAAAAAAATGCGACCTTTGAAATCCACGGAAATTTCCGGGTCCCAAAGGTTCGGAAGGGGAAACTTTCCCTTGGCGGGAAGGTTTCTGGAAGAAACCCTGGCGGCGGCCCGGCGGCGGCCCGCAGCCAGCGGCCCGCCGCCGGGGTTTCTTCGAGAAACCTCTTTCTTGCGGCGAGTTTCCGCCGTAACCTTTAGGGACCTAGAAATTTCTGTAATCCCGTGATCCGTGTTCGTATATTGTGATTCCCGTTCTTGATCTTTTGAGATTTGTAGAGCGAATCAAAGCGGATCTGTTCAAATTTGAAGAACGAATCAAGCAAGGACAAGAAACGTCTGGCGATTATGCAGAATGGGAAGAATAGCTCAAAGCAGGGGCAAATCTAGGTCTAATACTCTATAATGTAGATTTGCATGGAAAAAGGGAGTTAAATCGGGAGTAGCAGCTCTCGATCATCGCTACAAAACGGAAATAAACAAAGGAAAAGCACGATTTGCATGCGGGGGGAAGCTGTTCGGTAATAATCCTCTTTTCTTTCCCTAAATTTCCTTTGAGCCAAGCCGCGAGTTCCAAATCCGCCCGGCTTAGAGTGCGGCAAGAAGCATGATCTTGTCGGTTGCATAAAAGTCTTGTTCCGCAAAGCTACGTCTTGCAAAAGCCATGTTCGGCCGGGACAAAGGCGTGTTCTCGCTGTTACGGCAAAGCTCGTGGCTTAAAAGCCTGTTTGGCGCCACCGAGATCACCACCAAAAATTTAGACTCAAAGTTACCTAAAAAAAAAATGCGACATTTGAAATCCACGGAAATTTCCGGGTCCCAAAGGTTACGGAAGGGGAAACTTCTACGGCGGGAGGTTTCTGGAAGAAACCCCCTGGCGGCGCCGCCGAAAGCGGGCGGCGTGCCGGCGACGGCGGCGCCGCCGGGGTTTTCTTCGAGGAAACCTCTTGCGGCGGAGTTTCCGGCCGTAACTGCTTTAGGGACCTAGAAATTTCTGTAATCTGTGATCCGTGTTACGTATTTGTGATTCCCGTTCTTGATCTTTTGAGATTTGTAGAAGCGAATCAAGCGGATCTGTTCAAATTTGAAGAACGAATCAAGCAAGGACAAAAACGTCTGGCGATTATGCGAGAATGGGAAGAATAGCTCAAAGCAGGGGCAAATCTAGGTCTAATACTCTATAATGTAGATTTGCATGGAAAAAGGAGTTAAATCGGGGAGTAGCGGCTCGATCATCGCTACAAAACGGAAATAAACAAAGGAAAAGCCGCGATTTGCATGCGGGGGGAAGCCTGTTCGGTAATAATCCTCTTTTCTTTCCCTAAATTTCCTTTGAGCCAAGCCCAGAGTTCCAAATCCGCCCGGCTTATGTCTTGGGCAAGAAGCATGATCTTGTCGGTTGCATAAAAGTCTTGTTCCGGCAAAGCTCGTCTTGCAAAAGCCATGTTCGGCGGGACAAGGCGTGTTACGGGCTGTTACGGCAAAGCTTCGTGGCTTAAAAGCCACGTTTGGCGGCGCCACCGATCACCACCAAAAAATTTAGACTCAAAGTTACCTAAAAAAATGGAAACCTTTGAAATCCCGCGGAAATTTCCGGGTCCCAAAGGTTCTGGAAGGGGAAACTTCCGCTAAAAATGGCGGCGGGAGGTTTCTGGGAAGAAACCCGGCGCCGGCCATGGCGGCGGCGCAAGCCGGCGCCCGCCGGTTTCTTCGGGAAACCTCTTCGCGGCAGGAGTTTCCAGCCGTAACCTTTAGGGACCTAGAAATTTCTGTAATCCCATGATCCGTGTTCGTATTTGTGATTCCCGTTCTTGATCTTTTGAGATTTGTAGAAGCGAATCAAAAGCGGATCTGTTCAAATTTGAAGAACGAATCAAGCAAGGACAAAAACGTCTGGCGATGTCTGAAATGGGAAGAATAGCTCAAACAGGGGCAAATCTAGGTCTAATACTCTATAATGTAGATTTGCATGGAAAAAGGAGTTAAATCGGGAGTAGCGACTCGATCATCGCTACAAAAGCGGAAATAAACAAAGGAAAAGCCACGATTTGCATGCGGGGGGAAGCCTGTTCGGTAATAATCCTCTTTTCTTTCCCTAAATTTCCTTTGAGCCAAGCCCGAGAGTTCCAAATCCGCCCGGCTTAAATCGGCAAGAAGCATGATCTTGTCGGTTGCATAAAAGTCTTGTTCAAAGCTACGTCTTGCAAAAAGCCATGTTCGTCTTGCAAAAGCCATGTTCCGGCAGGATCACCACCAAAAATTTAGGACAAAAATCGTGTTTTCGGTCCCAAAGGTTCCCCGGGGCTTCAAGCATTACGGCAAAGGGGCCGGGAGCTTCGTGGCTTAAAGCCACGTTTGGCGCCACCACACCTTTTTGACCAAAAATTTAGACTCAAAGTTACCTAAAAAAAATAGCTCAAACGAAATCCTAATACTCTATAATGGAATGGAAAAAGAGTTTCCGGGTCCCAAAAAGGTTAAACAAAGGAAAAGGGGATGCGAACTTTAGGTTAATAATCCTCTTTTCTTTCCCTAAATTTCCTTTGAGCCAAACATGAGTTCCAAATCCATCAAATCTGAAGAAGCATGATCTTGTCGGTGCATAAAAGTCTTGTTCAAAAAACGCCCTTGCAAAAAGCCATGTTCGGCGGGGACAAAGGCGTGTTCCGGCAAAAACTTCGTGGCTTAAAAGCCACGGGGCCACCCGGATTCTTCGTTACCTAAAAAAATCGACCTTTGAAATCCTTTTCAGTCCCAAAGGTTCTGAAGGGAAACTTCCATGGCGAGGAAGGTTTCTGAAAAACCCAGACGATTTGGCGCCGCCGGAGTTTTCCGCCCGTAACCTTTAGGGACCTAGAAATTTCTGTAATCTCCAATGATCCATGTGTTCGTATTTGTGATTCCCGTTCTTGATCTTTTTGAGATTTGTAGAAGCCGAATCAAAGCGGTCTGTTCAAATTTGAAGAACGAATCAAGCAAGGACAAGAAACGTCTGGCGATTAATGAGAATGGGAAGAATAGCTCAAACAGGGGCAAATCTAGGTCTAATACTCTATAATGTAGATTTGCATGGAAAAAGGAGTTAAATCGGGAGTAGCGACTCGATCATTCGCTACAAAACGGAAATAAACAAAGGAAAAGCCACGATTTGCATGCGGGGAAGCCCGTTCCGGTAATAATCCTCTTTTCTTTCCCTAAATTTCCTTTGAGCCAAACTGCGAGAGTTCCAAATCCGCCCGACTTAAGTCTTGGCAAGAAGCATGATCTTGTCGGACTGCATAAAAGTCTTGTTCCAGCAAAGCTCTGTCTTGCAAAAGCCATGTTCGGCCGGGACAAAGGCGTGTTCGGGCTGTTACGGCAAAGCTCGTGGCTTAAAGCCACCCTTTTGGCGGGCGCCACCCGAGATCACCACCAAAAATTTAGACTCAAAGTTACCTAAAAAAAAATCGACATCGAAATCCACGGAAAAGTTTCCGGGTCCCAAAGGTTCTGGGAAGGGGAAACTTCCAGCGGGGAGGTTTCTGGAAGAAACCCCTGGCGGCGCCGCTCGATCCGCCCGGGTTTCTTCCGAAAACCTCTTGCCAGCGGAGTTTCCATGCCGTAACCTTTAGGGACCTAGAAATTTCCTGTAATCTGTGATCCGTGTTCGTTTTTGTGATTCCCGTTCTTGATCTTTTGAGATTTGTAGAAGCCCGAATCAAGCGGATCTCTTCAAATTTGAAGAACGAATCAAGCAAGGACAAAGAAACGTCTGGCGATTAATGCGAGAATGGGAAGAATAGCTCAAAAATGGGGGCAAATCTAGGTCTAATACTCTATAATGTAGATTTGCATGGAAAAAGGAGTTAAATGGGAGTAGCGACTCGATCATCGCTACAAAATGGAAATAAACAAAGGAAAAGCACGATTTGCATGCGGGGGAAGCCCGTTCGGTAATAATCCTCTTTTCTTTCCCTAAATTTCCTTTGAGCCAAGCCCCTTGAGTTCCAAATCCGCCCGACTTAGAGTCTTGGCAAGAAGCATGATCTTGTCGGTTGCATAAAAGTCTTGTTCGGCAAAGCTCGTCTTGCAAAAGCCATGTTCCGCCGGGGACAAGGCGTGTTCGGCTGTTACGGCAAAGCTTCGTGGCTTAAAAGCCACGTTTGGCGGCGCCACCAGATCACCACCAAAAATTTAGACTCAAAGTTACCTAAAAAAAAATGCGACACTTTGAAATCCACGGAAATTTCCGGGTCCCAAAAGGTTCTGGAAGGGGGAAACTTCCCGCGGCGGAAGGTTTCTGGAAGAAACCCCCAGCGGCGCCGCCGCGAGGCTGCGCCGCGGCTCAGCGGCGCCGCCGGGGTTTCTTCGAGGAAACCTCTTCTTGGCAGGATTTCCAGCCGTAACCTTTAGGGACCTAGAAATTCTGTAATCTGTGATCCGTGTTAAGTATTTGTGATTCCCGTTCTTGATCTTTTGAGATTTGTAGAAGCGAATCAAAGCGGATCTGTTCAAATTTGAAGAACGAATCAAGCAAGGACAAGAAACGTCTGGCGATTATGTACGAATGGGAAGAATAGCTCAAAAAGGGCAAATCTAGGTCTAATACTCTATAATGTAGATTTGCATGGAAAAAGGAGTTAAATCGGGAGTAGCGGCTCCGATCATCGCTACAAAACGGAAATAAACAAAGGAAAAGCACGATTTGCATGCGGGGGAAGCCCGTTCGGTAATAATCCTCTTTTCTTTCCCTAAATTTCCTTTGAGCCAAACCCGCGAGTTCCAAATCCGCCCGGCTTAAGAGTCTTTGGCAAGAAGCATGATCTTGTCGGTTTGCATAAAAGTCTTGTTCCGCAAAGCTCGTCTTGCAAAAGCCATGTTCCGCGGGGACAAAGGCGTGGTTAAAGGCTGTTACGGCAAAGCTCGTGGCTTAAAGCCCTGTTTTGGCGCCACCAGATCACCACCAAAAAATTTAGACTCAAAGTTACCTAAAAAAATGACATCTTGAAATCCACGGAAATTTCGAGGTCCCAAAGGTTCTGGAAGGGGAAACTTCCGCGGCGGGGAGGTTTCTGGAAGAAACCCATCGCGCCCACCGAAAGGCCTTCATGGCGGCGCCGCCAGGGGTTTCTTCCAGGAAACCTCTTGCGAGCGGAGTTTCCGCCGTAACCTTTAGGGACCTAGAAATTTCCTGTAATCCTGTGATCCGTGTTAAAGTATTTGTGATTCCGTTCTTGATCTTTTGAGATTTGTAGAAGCGAATCAAGCGGTCTGTTCAAATTTGAAGAACGAATCAAGCAAGGACAAAAAACGTCGGCGGTGTCACGAATGGGAAGAATAGCTCAAACAGGGCAAATCTAGGTCTAATACTCTATAATGTAGATTTGCATGGAAAAAGGAGTTAAATCGGGAGTAGCAGCTCCTGATCATCGCTACAAAACGGAAAAAAACAAAGGAAAAGCACGATTTGCATGCAGGGGAAGCCTGTTCCGGTAATAATCCTCTTTTCTTTCCCTAAATTTCCTTTGAGCCAAGCCACAGAGTTCCAAATCCGCCAGCTTAGAGTACTGGCAAGAAGCATGATCTTGTCGGTCTGCATAAAAGTCTTGTTCCGGCAAAGCTCTGTCTTGCAAAAGCCATGTTCCGGCGGGGACAAGCTGTTACGGCTGTTACGGCAAAGCTTCGTGGCTTAAAAGCCTCCGCTTGGCGCCACGGATCACCACCAAAAATTTAGACTCAAAGTTACCTAAAAAAAAATCGACCTTTGAAATCCGCGGAAATTTCCGAGGTCCCAAAAGGTTCACGGAAGGAAACTTCCACGGAAACGGCGGCGCCGATCGCGGTCCCGGGCGCCGCCGCCGGGGTTTCTTCGAAAAAATGGAAACCTCTTGGCGATTTCCATGCCCGTAACCTTTAAGGACCTAGAAATTTCTGTAATCCCGTGATCCGTGTTATTCGTATTTGTGATTCCCGTTCTTGATCTTTTGAGATTTGTAGAGCGAATCAAGCAGATCTGTTCAAATTTGAAGAACGAATCAAGCAAGGACAAGAAACGTCTGGCAGTGTACAGAATGGGAAGAATAGCTCAAACAGGGCAAATCTAGGTCTAATACTCTATAATGTAGATTTGCATGGAAAAAGGAGTTAAATCGGGAGTAGCAGCTCCTGATCATCGCTACAAAACGGAAATAAACAAAGGAAAAGCACGCGATTTGCATGCGGGGAAGCCCGTTCCGTAATAATCCTCTTTTCTTTCCCTAAATTTCCTTTGAGCCAAGCCGCAGAGTTCCAAATCCGCCAGCTTAGAGTACTGGCATGATCTTGTCGGACTGCATAAAAGTCTTGTTCCGGCAAAGCTCTGTCTTGCAAAAGCCATGTTCCGGCAGGACAAGCTGTGTTCTGGCTGTTCTGGCAAAGCTCGTGGCTTAAAGCCCTGTTTGGCGGCGCCACCAGATCACCACCAAAAAATTTAGACTCAAAGTTACCTAAAAAAAATCGACACTGAAATCCACGGAAATTTCCAGGTCCCAAAGGTTCTGGAAGGGAAACTTCAGCGGCATGGGAAGGTTTCACCTCTTTTCTTTCCTAAATTTCCTTTGGAAGAAACCCCGGCGGCGCCAAAGCCCTTACAAAAGCCATGTTCAGCGGCGGCCGGCTGGGCCAAAGCCGCCAGGGGTTTCTTCCAGGAAACCTCTTGCGAGCGGAGTTTCCCGCCGTAACCTTTAGGGACCTAGAAATTTCCTGTAATCCTGTGATCCGTGTTCGTATTTGTGATTCCCGTTCTTGATCTTTTGAGATTTGTAGAGCGAATCAAGCAGATCTGTTCAAATTTGAAGAACGAATCAAGCAAGGACAAGAAACGTCTGGCGGTTAATGCGAGAATGGGAAGAATAAGCTCAAACAGGGGCAAATCTAGGTCTAATACTCTATAATGTAGATTTGCATGGAAAAAAGGTTAAATCGGGAGTAGCAGCTCACGATCATCGCTACAAAACGGAAATAAACAAAGGAAAAGCACGATTTGCATGCGGGGAAGCCCGTTCCGTAATAATCCTCTTTTCTTTCCCCTAAATTTCCTTTGAGCCAAACCCGCCAGAGTTCCAAATCCGCCCGGCATAAATCTTGGCAAGAAGCATGATCTTGTCGGATCGCATAAAAGTCTTGTTCCAAAATTCCGAGGCAAAGCTACGTCTTGCAAAAGCCATGTTCCGGCAGGACAAGTCGTAAACCGCTGTTTTTTGAATCGTTCAAATTTGGCTTAAAAGCCACGGCGTTTGGCGGAAGAACCACCGGATCACCACCAAAAATTTAGACTCAAAGTTACCTAAAAAATCGACATCGAATCCACGGAAATTTCCGGGTCCCAAAGGTTCTGGGAAGGGAAACTTCCGAAAAAGCGAGGGAGGTTTCTGGAAGAAAACCATGTTCGCCCGGCAAGCCGCCAGAGCTTCATTGGCAAAAAGCCGGAAGAATCTCGGCTCAAAGCGCGCCGCCGCGGTTTCTTCCAGAAAACCTCTTGCGAAATGAGTTTCCGCCAGAATTTCGGCGAGCTTTAGGGACCTAGAAATTTCTGTAATCCGTGATCCGTGTTATTTGTGATTCCCGTTCTTGATCTTTTGAGATTTGTAGAGCGAATCAAGCAGATCTGTTCAAATTTGAAGAACGAATCAAGCAAGGACAAGAAACGTCTGGCAGTGTACAGAATGGGAAGAATAGCTCAAACAGGGCAAATCTAGGTCTAATACTCTATAATGTAGATTTGCATGGAAAAAGGAGTTAAATCGGGAGTAGCAGCTCCTGATCATCGCTACAAAACGGAAATAAACAAAGGAAAAGCACGATTTGCATGCAGGGGAAGCCTGTTCCGGTAATAATCCTCTTTTCTTTCCCTAAATTTCCTTTGAGCCAAGCCGCAGAGTTCCAAATCCGCCCGAAATTCCGCCCGGCTTAGAGTCTTGGCAAAGAAGCATGATCTTGTCGGACCGCATAAAAGTCTTGTTCCGCAAAAAGCTCGTCTTGCAAAAGCCATGTTCCGGGCAACAAGGCGTGTTTCGGGCGGCTGTTCGGCAAAGCTCGTGGCTTTTAAGCCTTTTGAAGCTTGGCGGCGAATCCCACCAGATCACCACCAAAAATTTAGACTCAAAGTTACCTAAAAAAAATCGACACTGAAATCCACGGAAATTTCCAGGTCCCAAAGGTTCTGGAAGGGAAACTTCAAAGCGGGGAAGGTTTCCCGGAAGAAACCCCGGCGGCTGCCAAAGCGGCGGCAACCAAAAATTTAGACTCAAAGTTAAAAAAAAATGCGGCCGCGCCAGCCAGGGTTTCTTCCAGAAACCTCTTGAGCGAGTTTCCCCGCCGTAAACCTTTTAGGGACCTAGAAATTTCCTGTAATCCCGTGATCCGTGTTCGTATTTGTGATTCCCGTTCTTGATCTTTTGAGATTTGTAGAGCCGAATCAAGCGGATCTGTTCAAATTTGAAGAACGAATCAAGCAAGGACAAGAAACGCGTCTGGCGGTTAATACGAATGGGAAGAATAGCTCAAACAGGGGGCAAATCTAGGTCTAATACTCTATAATGTAGATTTGCATGGAAAAAGGAGTTAAATCGGGAGTAGCAGCTCGATCATCGCTACAAAACGGAAATAAACAAAGGAAAAGCACGATTTGCATGCGGGGGAAGCCCGTTCGGTAATAATCCTCTTTTCTTTCCCTAAATTTCCTTTGAGCCAAGCCGCGAGTTCCAAATCCGCCAGACTTAGAGTAATGCGGCAAGAAGCATGATCTTGTTTACGGACCCGCATAAAAGTCTTGTTCCGGCAAAGCTCGTGTCTTGCAAAAGCCATGTTCGGCTCAGGGACAAAAATTTGTGTTCGGCTGTTTCGCAAAGCTTCGTGGCTTAAAGCCCTGTTTGGCGGGCGCCACCGATCACCACCAAAAATTTAGACTCAAAGTTACCTAAAAAAAAATCGACATCAAGCTTTGAAATCCACGGAAATTTCCGGGTCCCAAAGGTTCACGGAAAGGGGAAACTTCCCGCAAAAGAGGGAGGTTTCCTGGAAACCCCGGGCGGCCCGGCGGCGGCAACCCATGGGCGGCGGCGCCCGCCGGGGTTTTCTTCGAGAAAACCCTCTTGCGAGCGAGTTTCCCGCCGTAACCTTTAGGGACCTAGAAATTTCCTGTAATCCTGATCCGTGTTCGTGTATTTGTGATTCCCGTTCTTGATCTTTTGAGATTTGTAGAGCCGAATCAAGCAGATCTGTTCAAATTTGAAGAACGAATCAAGCAAGGACAAGAAACGTCTGGCGAAATACGAATGGGAAGAATAGCTCAAACAGGGGCAAATCTAGGTCTAATACTCTATAATGTAGATTTGCATGGAAAAAGGAGTTAAATCGGGAGTAGCAGCTCCCCGATCATCGCTACAAAACGGAAATAAACAAAGGAAAAGCACGATTTGCATGCGGGGGAAGCCTTATTCGGTAATAATCCTCTTTTCTTTCCCTAAATTTCCTTTGAGCCAAGCCGCGAGTTCCAAATCCGCCACTTAGAGTCTCGGCAAGAAGCATGATCTTGTCCTGACTGCATAAAAGTCTTGTTCGGCAAAAGCTCTGTCTTGCAAAAAGCCATGTTCGGCAGGGACAAAGCGTGTGTTCGGCTGTTACGGCAAAGCTCGTGGCTTAAAGCCTGCTTGGCGCCACCCGGATCACCACCAAAAATTTAGACTCAAAGTTACCTAAAAAAATCGACATTTGAAATCCACGGAAATTTCCGGGTCCCAAAGGTTCTGGAGGAAGGGAAACTTCCGCGGCGGGGAAGGTTTCGGAAGAAACCCACGGGCGCCGCCCGAGCAAGGCGGCCGCGGCGGCGCCGCCAGGGGTTTCTTCCAGGAAACCTCTTGCGAGCGGAGTTTCCCGCCGTAACCTTTAGGGACCTAGAAATTTCCTGTAATCCTGTGATCCGTGTTCGTATTTGTGATTCCCGTTCTTGATCTTTTGAGATTTGTAGAGCGAATCAAGCAGATCTGTTCAAATTTGAAGAACGAATCAAGCAAGGACAAGAAACGTCTGGCAGTGTACAGAATGGGAAGAATAGCTCAAACAGGGCAAATCTAGGTCTAATACTCTATAATGTAGATTTGCATGGAAAAAGGAGTTAAATCGGGAGTAGCAGCTCCTGATCATCGCTACAAAATGGAAATAAACAAAGGAAAAGCACGATTTGCATGCAGGGGAAGCCTGTTCCGGTAATAATCCTCTTTTCTTTCCCTAAATTTCCTTTGAGCCAAGCTGCAGAGTTCCAAATCCGCCAAATTTTAGAGTAATGGGCAAGAAGCATGATCTTGTCCGGACCATAAAAAGTCTTGTTCGGCAAAGCTCGTCTTGCAAAAGCCATGTTCCGGCGAGGACAAGCCGTATTCGGCTGTTCCGCAAAGCTCGTGGGCTTAAAAGCCCGCTTTGGCGGCGCCACCCGATCACCACCAAAAATTTAGACTCAAAGTTACCTAAAAAATCGACATTTGAAATCCACGGAAATTTCCAGGTCCCAAAGGTTCACGGAAGGGGAAACTTCCAGGCGGGGAGGTTTCTGGAAGAAACCCACAGCGCTTTGGCCGCGGCGCCGCCGCCAAGGCGGCGGCGCCCGCCGGGGTTTCTTCCAGAAACCTCTTGCAGCCGGAGTTTCCATCCCGTAACCTTTAGGGGGACCTAGAAATTTCCCCGTAATCCCGTGATCCGTGTTCGTATTTGTGATTCCCGTTCTTGATCTTTTGAGATTTGTAGAGCCGAATCAAGCGATCTCTGTTCAAATTTGAAGAACGAATCAAGCAAGGACAAGAAACGTCCCTGCGGTGTATGCGTAATGGGAAGAATAGCTCAAACAGGGGCAAATCTAGGTCTAATACTCTATAATGTAGATTTGCATGGAAAAAGGAGTTAAATCGGGAGTAGCAGCTCCCGATCATCGCTACAAAACGGAAATAAACAAAGGAAAAGCACGATTTGCATGCGGGGAAGCCTGTTCCGTAATAATCCTCTTTTCTTTCCCTAAATTTCCTTTGAGCCAAGCCATGAGTTCCAAATCCGCCGAATTAGAGTAATCGGGCAGAAGCATGATCTTGTCGGACCGCATAAAGTCTTGTTCGGCAAAGCTGTCTTTGCAAAAGCCATGTTCCGGCGGAGGACAAAGGCGTGGTTCAACTGTTGCGGCAAAGCTTCGTGGCTTAAAGCCCGTTTGGCGCGCCACCCGTATCACCACCAAAAATTTAGACTCAAAGTTACCTAAAAAAATCGAATCTTTGAAATCCCACGGAAATTTCCGAGGTCCCAAAGGTTCTGGAAGGGGAAACTTCCGCGGCGAGGATTTCAAATTTGAAGAAACCCCCGGCCGGCGCCCGCCGCGGCCCGGCGGTCGCCCGCCAAGAAACCTTCTTTTAAACGGAGTTTCCATCAAGTAACCTTTAGGGACCTAGAAATTTCTGTAATCTCCGGATTGTTGCGTATTTGTGATTCCCGTTCTTGATCTTTTGAGATTTGTAGAGCGAATCAAGCGGTCTGCTCAAATTTGAAGAACGAATCAAGCAAGGACAAGAAACGTCCGGCGAAGGTACGTAATGGGAAGAATAGCTCAAACAGGGGCAAATCTAGGTCTAATACTCTATAATGTAGATTTGCATGGAAAAAGGAGTTAAATCGAGTAGCAGCTCCCCGATCATCATCGCTACAAAACGGAAATAAACAAAGGAAAAGCACGATTTGCATGCAGGGGAAGCCTGTTCCGGTAATAATCCTCTTTTCTTTCCCTAAATTTCCTTTGAGCCAAGCCGCAGAGTTCCAAATCCGCCAAATTTTAGAGTAATCGGGTAAGAAGCATGATCTTGTCTGGACCGCATAAAAGTCTTGTTCCCAAAAAGCTCATGCCTTGCAAAAGCCATGTTCCTCGGCAGGACAAAGCCGTGGTCGCTGTTCGCAAAGCTCGTGGCTTAAAGCCCTGTTTGGCGGCGCCACCAGATCACCACCAAAAAATTTAGACTCAAAGTTACCTAAAAAAAATCGACACTGAAATCCACGGAAATTTCCAGGTCCCAAAGGTTACGGAAGGGGAAACTTCCGCGAGCAGGAGGTTTCCTGGAAGAAACCCCGGCGGCGCCGAGCCGGCGGGCCGCGGCGGCGGCGCCGCCGCCAGGTTTCTTCCAGAAACCTCTTCATGAAATGGAGTTTCCCGCCGTAACCTTTAGGGACCTAGAAATTTCCTGTAATCCCGTGATCCGTGTTTCAGTATTTGTGATTCCCGTTCTTGATCTTTTGAGATTTGTAGAGCGAATCAAGCGCATCTGCTCAAATTTGAAGAACGAATCAAGCAAGGACAAGAAACGTCTGGCAGTGTACAGAATGGGAAGAATAGCTCAAACAGGGCAAATCTAGGTCTAATACTCTATAATGTAGATTTGCATGGAAAAAGGAGTTAAATCGGGAGTAGCAGCTCCTGATCATCGCTACAAAACGGAAATAAACAAAGGAAAAGCACGATTTGCATGCAGGGGAAGCCTGTTCCGGTAATAATCCTCTTTTCTTTCCCTAAATTTCCTTTGAGCCAAGCCGCAGAGTTCCAAATCCGCCAGACTTAGAGTTAGAGTACGGCAAGAAGCATGATCTTGTCTGGACCGCATAAAAGTCTTGTTCCGCAAAGCTCGTCTTGCAAAAAAGCCATGTTCCGCGAGACAAAGCCGTGTTCGCGCTGTTCGGCAAAGCTCGTGGCTTAAAGCCTGTTTTTACGGCGCCACCAGATCACCACCAAAAATTTAGACTCAAAGTTACCTAAAAAAAAATCGACATCGAAATCCACGGAAATTTCCAACCCAAAGGTTCTGGAAGGGGAAACTTCCGGCGCGGCGGAAACTTTCCCCGAAGAAACCCCGGCGGCGCCGCCGAGGCGGCGGCAAGCCGAAGGCGGCGGCGCCGCCGGAAACTTCCAGAAACCTCTCTTGAGCCGGAGTTTCCCGCCGAACCTTTAGGGACCTAGAAATTCCTCCCTCGTAATCCCGCGGATCCGTGTTCGTATTTGTGATTCCCGCTCTTGATCTTTTGAGATTTGTAGAGCCTAATCAAGCAGATCTGCTCAAATTTGAAGAACGAATCAAGCAAGGACAAGAAACGCCCGGCGCAGGTAATGTAATGGGAAGAATAGCTCAAACAGGGGCAAATCTAGGTCTAATACTCTATAATGTAGATTTGCATGGAAAAAGGAGTTAAATCGGGAGTAGCAGCTCCTGATCATCGCTACAAAACGGAAATAAACAAAGGAAAAGCACGATTTGCATGCAGGGGAAGCCTGTTCCGGTAATAATCCTCTTTTCTTTCCCTAAATTTCCTTTGAGCCAAGCCGCAGAGTTCCAAATCCGCCAAATTTTAGAGTAATCGGGTAAGAAGCATGATCTTGTCGGACCGCATAAAAGTCTTGTTCCCAAAGCTCGCCTTGCAAAAGCCATGTTCCGGCGCAGGACAAGCCGTGGTTCGCTGTTCCGCAAAAAGCTCGTGGGTTAAAAGCCACCGCTTGGCGGCGCCACCAGATCACCACCAAAAAATTTAGACTCAAAGTTACCTAAAAAAAATCGACACTGAAATCCACGGAAATTTCCAGGTCCCAAAGGTTACGGAAGGGGAAACTTCCGCGAGCAGGAGGTTTCCTGGAAGAAACCCCTGGCGGCGCCGCCGAGCGCCCGGCGTAGCCGCGAAAGGCGGCGGCGGCCGGGGTTTCTTCCAGAAACCTCTTGCGAAATGCGAGTTTCCCCCCAGAACCTTTTTAGGGACCTAGAAATTTCCCCGAATCCCCGTGATCCGTGTTCGTATTTGTGATTCCCGCTTCTTGATCTTTTGAGATTTGTAGAGCCGAATCAAGCAGATCTGCTCAAATTTGAAGAACGAATCAAGCAAGGACAAGAAACGCCCGGCAAAGGTACGAAATGGGAAGAATAGCTCAAACAGGGGCAAATCTAGGTCTAATACTCTATAATGTAGATTTGCATGGAAAAAGGAGTTAAATCGGGGAGTAGCAGCCCCGATCATCGCTACAAAACGGAAATAAACAAAGGAAAAGCACGATTTGCATGCAGGGGAAGCCTGTTCCGGTAATAATCCTCTTTTCTTTCCCTAAATTTCCTTTGAGCCAAGCCGCAGAGTTCCAAATCCGCCAGCTTAGAGTACTGGCAAGAAGCATGATCTTGTCGGACTGCATAAAAGTCTTGTTCCGGCAAAGCTCTGTCTTGCAAAAGCCATGTTCCGGCAGGACAAGCCGTTCTCGGCTGCTCGCAAAGCTCGTGGGTTTAAAGTCCCGCTTTGGCGGGCGCCACCAGATCACCACCAAAAAATTTAGACTCAAAGTTACCTAAAAAAAATCGACACTGAAATCCACGGAAATTTCCAGGTCCCAAAGGTTACGGAAGGGGAAACTTCCGCGAGCAGGAGGTTTCCTGGAAGAAACCCCTGGCGGCGCCGCCGAGAGCGGCGGCAGCCGCGAGCGGCGGCGCCGCCAGGGGTTTCTTCCAGGAAACCTCTTGCGAGCGGAGTTTCCCGCCGTAACCTTTAGGGACCTAGAAATTTCCTGTAATCCTGTGATCCGTGTTCGTATTTGTGATTCCCGTTCTTGATCTTTTGAGATTTGTAGAGCGAATCAAGCAGATCTGTTCAAATTTGAAGAACGAATCAAGCAAGGACAAGAAACGTCTGGCAGTGTACAGAATGGGAAGAATAGCTCAAACAGGGCAAATCTAGGTCTAATACTCTATAATGTAGATTTGCATGGAAAAAGGAGTTAAATCGGGAGTAGCAGCTCCTGATCATCGCTACAAAACGGAAATAAACAAAGGAAAAGCACGATTTGCATGCAGGGGAAGCCTGTTCCGGTAATAATCCTCTTTTCTTTCCCTAAATTTCCTTTGAGCCAAGCCGCAAAGTTCCAAATCTGCCAGCTTAGAGTACTGGCAAGAAGCATGATCTTGTCGGACTGCATAAAAGTCTTGTTCCGGCAAAGCTCTGTCTTGCAAAAGCCATGTTCCGGCAGGACAAGCTGTGTTCTGGCTATTCTGGCAAAGCTCGTGGCTTAAAGCCCTGTTTGGCGGCGCCACCAGATCACCACCAAAAATTTAGACTCAAAGTTACCTAAAAAAAATCGACACTGAAATCCACGGAAATTTCCAGGTCCCAAAGGTTACTGGGGGAAACTTCATTTAGGGGGAGGTTCTGGAAGAAACCGGCGGCGCCCGCCGAGAAGGAGGCAACCTTCCGCGCCGCCGACCTTTCTTCCAGAAACCTTTTTGCGGACCTAGAAATAGAAATTTCCTGTAATCCCGTGATCCGTGTTTCGTATTTGTGATTCCCGTTCTTGATCTTTTGAGATTTGTAGAGCGAATCAAGCAGATCTGTTCAAATTTGAAGAACGAATCAAGCAAGGACAAGAAACGTCTGGTAGTGTACAGAATGGGAAGAATAGCTCAAACAGGGCAAATCTAGGTCTAATACTCTATAATGTAGATTTGCATGGAAAAAGGAGTTAAATCGGGAGTAGCAGCTCCTGATCATCGCTACAAAACGGAAATAAACAAAGGAAAAGCACGATTTGCATGCAGGGGAAGCCTGTTCCGGTAATAATCCTCTTTTCTTTCCCTAAATTTCCTTTGAGCCAAGCCGCAGAGTTCCAAATCCGCCAAATTTTAGAGTAATCGGGCAAGAAGCATGATCTTGTCTGACCGCATAAAAGTCTTGTTCCGCAAAGCTCTCGTCTTGCAAAAGCCATGTTCCGCAGGACAAGTCGTGTTCGGCTGTTCGCAAAGCTCGTGGCTTAAAGCCTCCGCTTTGGCGGCGCCACCGTGATCACCACCAAAAATTTAGACTCAAAGTTACCTAAAAAATCGACACCTTTGAAATCCACGGAAATTTCCGTGTCCCCAAAGGTTTCTGGAAGGGGAAACTTCATGAAGGTTTCCCGAAGAAACCCTGGCGGCGGCGCCGGAGAGCGGCGGGTAAAAGCGAAGCGGCGGCGCCCCTAAGCAAAAGCGTTCCAAGTTTCTTCCAGAAACCTCTTGTTGCGAAACCTTTAGGGACCTAGAAATTTCCTGTAATCCCGGATCCGTGGTTCGTATTTGTGATTCCCGCTCTTGATCTTTTGAGATTTGTAGAGCGAATCAAGCGGATCTGTTCAAATTTGAAGAACGAATCAAGCAAGGACAAGAAACGCCCGGGCAAAGGTAATGTAATGGGAAGAATAGCTCAAACAGGGGGCAAATCTAGGTCTAATACTCTATAATGTAGATTTGCATGGAAAAAGGAGTTAAATCGGGAGTAGCAGCTCCTGATCATCGCTACAAAACGGAAATAAACAAAGGAAAAGCACGATTTGCATGCACGGGAAGCCTGTTCCGGTAATAATCCTCTTTTCTTTCCCTAAATTTCCTTTGAGCCAAGCCGCAGAGTTCCAAATCCGCCAAATTTAGAGTAATGGGCAAGAAGCATGATCTTGTCTGGACCGCATAAAAGTCTTGTTCCGCAAAGCTCGCCTTGCAAAAGCCATGTTCCGGCAGGATAAGCTGTGTTCTGGCTGTTCTGGCAAAGCTCGTGGCTTAAAGCCCTGTTTGGTGGCGCCACCAGATCACCACCAAAAAATTTAGACTCAAAGTTACCTAAAAAAAATCGACACTGAAATCCACGGAAATTTCCAGGTCCCAAAGGTTACGGAAGGGGAAACTTCCGCGAGCCCGCTCTCGGCGGCGCCGCCAGGGGTTTCTTCCAGGAAACCTCTTGCGAGCGGAGTTTCCCGCCGTAACCTTTAGGGACCTAGAAATTTCCTGTAATCCTGTGATCCGTGTTCGTATTTGTGATTCCCGTTCTTGATCTTTTGAGATTTGTAGAGCGAATCAAGCAGATCTGTTCAAATTTGAAGAACGAATCAAGCAAGGACAAGAAACGTCTGGCAGTGTACAGAATGGGAAGAATAGCTCAAACAGGGCAAATCTAGGTCTAATACTCTATAATGTAGATTTGCATGGAAAAAGGAGTTAAATCGGGAGTAGCAGCTCCTGATCATCGCTACAAAACGGAAATAAACAAAGGAAAAGCACGATTTGCATGCAGGGGAAGCCTGTTCCGGTAATAATCCTCTTTTCTTTCCCTAAATTTCCTTTGAGCCAAGCCGCAGAGTTCCAAATCCGCCAGCTTAGAGTACTGGCAAGAAGCATGATCTTGTCGGACTGCATAAAAGTCTTGTTCCGGCAAAGCTCTGTCTTGCAAAAGCCATGTTCCGGCAGGACAAGCTGTGTTCTGGCTGTTCTGGCAAAGCTCGTGGCTTAAAGCCCTGTTTGGCGGCGCCACCAGATCACCACCAAAAAATTTAGACTCAAAGTTACCTAAAAAAAATCGACACTGAAATCCACGGAAATTTCCAGGTCCCAAAGGTTACGGAAGGGGAAACTTCCAGCGGCGGAGGTTTCTGGAAGAAACCCAGGGCGGCGGCCGCCACAAAGCGGCGGCAACGCTGGACGGCGGCGCCGCCAGGGGTTTCTTCCAGAAACCTCTTGCCTTTAAGCCTAGAAATTTCGTAACCTTTAGGGACCTAGAAATTCTGTAATCCTCGATGGATCCGTGTTTCGTATTTGTGATTCCCGTTCTTGATCTTTTGAGATTTGTAGAGCGAATCAAGCAGATCTGTTCAAATTTGAAGAACGAATCAAGCAAGGACAAGAAACGGCGGCAGGTGTACAGAATGGGAAGAATAGCTCAAACAGGGCAAATCTAGGTCTAATACTCTATAATGTAGATTTGCATGGAAAAAGGAGTTAAATCGGGAGTAGCAGCTCCTGATCATCGCTACAAAACGGAAATAAACAAAGGAAAAGCACGATTTGCATGCAGGGGAAGCCTGTTCCGGTAATAATCCTCTTTTCTTTCCCTAAATTTCCTTTGAGCCAAGCCGCAAAGTTCCAAATCTGCCAGCTTAGAGTACTGGCAAGAAGCATGATCTTGTCGGACTGCATAAAAGTCTTGTTCCAAAGCTCGTCTTGCAAAAGCCATGTTCCGCAGGACAAAAGTCGTGTTCGGCTATTCGGCAAAAGCTCGTGGCTTAAAGCCCTGTTTGGCGGCGCCACCAGATCACCACCAAAAAATTTAGACTCAAAGTTACCTAAAAAAAATCGACACTGAAATCCACGGAAATTTCCAAGTCCCAAAGGTTACTGGAAAACTTCCGGCGGGGAAACTTCCTCGGCGCGAGGAGGTTTCCGCGAAACCTCTTTGCGAGAATGAAGTTTCCTCGCCCGTAACCTTTTTAGGGACTAGAAATTTCCTGTAATCTGTGATCCGTGTTCGTATTTGTGATTCCCGTTCTTGATCTTTTGAGATTTGTAGAGCGAATCAAGCAGATCTGTTCAAATTTGAAGAACGAATCAAGCAAGGACAAGAAACGTCTGGCAGTGTACAGAATGGGAAGAATAGCTCAAACAGGGCAAATCTAGGTCTAATACTCTATAATGTAGATTTGCATGGAAAAAGGAGTTAAATCGGGAGTAGCAGCTCCTGATCATCGCTACAAAACGGAAATAAACAAAGGAAAAGCACGATTTGCATGCAGGGGAAGCCTGTTCCGGTAATAATCCTCTTTTCTTTCCCTAAATTTCCTTTGAGCCAAGCCGCAGAGTTCCAAATCCGCCAGCTTAGAGTACTGGCAAGAAGCATGATCTTGTCGGACTGCATAAAAGTCTTGTTCCGGCAAAGCTCTGTCTTGCAAAAGCCATGTTCGGCAGACAAGGCGTGTTCTCGCGATTTTAGACTCAAAGCAAAGCTCGGGCTTAAAGCCACGCTTTTTGGTAAACCAGATCACCACCAAAAATTTAGACTCAAAGTTACCTAAAAAAAATGACGAATCAAGAAATCCGCGGAAATTTCCAGGTCCCAAAGGTTCATGGAAAAGGGGAAACTTCCAAAACGAAATAAACGGGAAAAGGTTTCTGGAAGAAACCTCTTTTCTTTCCCTAAATTTCCTTTGAGCCAAGCCGCCGAGCGGCGGTCTTGTTAAAGAAAGCTTCTTGCAAAGCCATGGCGCCGCCCGCCACCCGGGTTTCTTCCAAAAATCGAAACCTCTTGTGAGCGAAGTTTCCCGCCGTAACCTTTAGGGACCTAGAAATTTCCCTCAATCCTAAAATGATCCGTGTTCGTATTTGTGATTCCCGTTCTTGATCTTTTTTGTATTTGTAGAAGCGAATCAAGCGGATCTGTTCAAATTTGAAGAACGAATCAAGCAAGGACAAGAAACGTCTGGCAGTGTACAGAATGGGAAGAATAGCTCAAACAGGGCAAATCTAGGTCTAATACTCTATAATGTAGATTTGCATGGAAAAAGGAGTTAAATCGGGGAGTAGCAGCTCGATCATCGCTACAAAACGGAAATAAACAAAGGAAAAGCACGATTTGCATGCAGGGGAAGCCTGTTCCGGTAATAATCCTCTTTTCTTTCCCTAAATTTCCTTTGAGCCAAGCCGCAGAGTTCCAAATCCGCCAGCTTAGAGTACTGGCAAGAAGCATGATCTTGTCGGACTGCATAAAAGTCTTGTTCCGGCAAAGCTCTGTCTTGCAAAAGCCATGTTCCGGCAGGACAAGCTGTGTTCTGGCTGTTCTGGCAAAGCTCGTGGCTTAAAGCCCTGTTTGGCGGCGCCACCAGATCACCACCAAAAAATTTAGACTCAAAGTTACCTAAAAAAAATCGACACTGAAATCCACGGAAATTTCCAGGTCCCAAAGGTTACGTGCTTCTTTATTCGAGTTACCTGGCATTTTTTGTTCACAATGCCTGTCTAGAACAGCTGAGTTCTGCGATTCTGGCCGCGAGCTGATTGTTAAAGCTCAGCCCCATCCCTGGGCGAGCCCTCCGGACTAGTTCCGACCTAAATTTAGGGGGAATCCATTTTTTAGATGCCCCTTTTTGTTTGTTCTATTTATTTTTTGACCCTTATCTAGTTTAAATTTGTTGTTTAAGTTTGCAAGATCTTTGTTTTTATTTGGCATGTGGCATCATCATCATATGATCCTCCTCCTTATTGTTAGTCTTTATATGGATAGTATATAATCGCTGATTGCTGCTCTAGTGCATTGCCAGCCGCATGATGCAGGAATATTCCCTCAGATATTCCCTCTAGGTGAACTGCAGCCGTCCGCCTCACTGGGAGATGGGGTCAAACGCTGATGTGGCTCTATTGTTTAGGCCCTTTGACAACCATTGGATCAGCAGATAATTGTGCATGGACCCCAAAATAGAATACAACCACAAATAGCCAGGGAACTGAAAATAGAATAGAGTGCAAGAAAAGCTTCCTGTGCCTGTCACCATATACCTGAGGCAGGCGTTTACAGCTACGACATAAGGCTGAAGCAGAAGTACACCTGCAATGAGGACACAGACTGGGGGATTCAAACCCCCTGCGCACTGCGCAGCTCCAAGCAATCTGCCCACCCTTAAAGGGCAGGGGCTATTCCCATGCACATGCACATGCAATCACACCATGTTTTCCCCTTAATTTTTAAGTTTTTCAGTTTTTTTTTGCACATTGAATGCCATGAAGCCACACAAAGAAATCTGGTTTTTCAAATCAAACACAAACTTTCTTTGCTGACCTGCAGTCCATTGAAAACAACAAGATCCAAACAAATGGCAGTAGCATTTGTTGTTGCTTGAAGCAGAAGGATGGAAAGCTAGTGGAAAATGGAAATGACCTGCAAGACTCTTTGTTGACATTGTTGACCCTACTGCCTATTCTTGCTCTACCTTCAATCTTCTTATCTGCAACCATTATTATACTGGGGATTCTTCTTTTTTCTCTGAGC
Organism: Isoetes taiwanensis; assembly: GCA_021234155.1. Lineage (NCBI taxonomy): Eukaryota > Viridiplantae > Streptophyta > Lycopodiopsida > Isoetales > Isoetaceae > Isoetes > Isoetes taiwanensis. The sequence continues at coordinate 4,987,313 of JAJEKV010000020.1, read as the reverse complement.
TTCTTATCTGCAAGCATGTGAACATAAACAGTAAAGAGAAAAGAAAGGCAAACAAAGAAAAAACGAGCAGATTTGCAAGCCATATCCACCTCTGAGACTTCAAATGCTTCTCTTATAGGACAGAATCAACATTCTATTGAAAACGCTTCTCTTATAGGAGGGAATCCATCTTCTATTGCTTGCTTTGCATTGTAGAAAGGACGAAATTTCTCTGTAAGTCAGAGATGGCTTCAAACATGGCTGCACTCACGGAAAAAGAATGGAATGAAGTTGAAAAACCTGATTTCTCCATCGGCACTTTCTGAAAACATTGACCTGGCCGCCGCTTCCTGCCGCTCATTTCAATAGCAAAGCCGAACCCTAACCCTTAATGGGCGTTTACGTTTGACCATTAGGTTTAGCACCCATTGCTTCCAGCTTGCCAGGAACAGAAAGAGGCGCCTTCCAAACATAGCACCTGCAGCAGACCATGCACCCGACCTGCTTGCCCACATCTGCGAAAACCGTAGCCTACTAAATCTAACCTAACTACTAAATCTAACCCAATGAACAAGAGTAGAAATCGCAAAGATTCTTTTAGGCCCCATTTATGTACACATTTCTCTACAATACACCCCCATTAACCATTCAAACCTTATGTTATAAACATACCGTTTCATGAACTAGCAAACCTTATCATTTCTTGAACTTGCATTCAAAGCTCTTACTTCGTTTCCCCGAGTTGATTCTCTCTTTCCCTAGCTCTTGCTTCGTTGCTCTAGCTTGTCCTCAATAGCTCTTAGATTATACAGAATTACCTCAATTTTATGTAAAGCCCCTTCATCAGCTCCTAAGCTTGAATTTGAATTTCATTTCTTTTCGCATTTCTTACATCTTTATATGGGCCACTCCCTAGGTTGCTCTTCTAGCATTATTTTCGTCCACTTTATTAATTGCTCTAGAAGACTAGATTTTGATGTTTTTTGACACACAGATGCCAAGGGACAGATTCTATCTCAACATTAACATGTGTTTTGACTTCACAGGATCACAATATCTTGGTTTGGTTATGAGTGGCTAGATCGGTATTTTGAGCTTGGTTCTCGACCAAGCCCATCCTTAATTTCTTGCTTCTAGACCTTGTAGTAATAAGTTTTGCCGCCTAAGCCATGTGGTTATTATATTTTGCCAATCAGTTAAACAGCCTTTAGCATGTTTTAGGACCAAAGGTGCACTCTACAATCATTTATTAGACAATCTCCTAGATTTGCGCTTGCACCTTTGATTGCTTAGGTAGCTTTGGCTTTGAACACGATATTTTTTCTTTTCTTCAATTACCATGTCAATCCTGTGGAAGAATACAAATATTGTTGGTTTTTCCCCATTACCTACAAACTGTAATCTGCAACCTTGTTTGATCATGCATCCTCTTCATAAGCTGGTTTATTTGTATATATTATTTCTCACGTTGTGCCATGGCATATCAGTATATATATGCATTCTCTTCCTAGTCAAAATCAATCATCTTGGACCTTCCTCTTCTTATATATCAAATTTAGTGGTGATGCATCTTCTTTCAATTACTTCCCATTTCCCATGCTGGTGACCTCCCGATTAGGGGTGCTCACTCTTTTAGAAGGCTTTAATAACCTTGAAGGTTGTTTGCTTCTTTAGTTATTTGGCAATTAGATAAGAGTATTCAAATTATCAAAACCCCTAGGCATAAAATATGTTACTCGGCTCTAGCGTTCCGGCATAAGGATTTTCAAGGTAACCCTAACTTTAGATCTAGGGAACATGCGACTTTTTTTATTTCATTAGCGACTCCATTTATATTCACTTATATACATAAAACATGCATGTTGATCTGTGCTAAATGATTTGCAAATGTGGGCATAACACTCTACTCTGATTTTTACTTATCGATGTTAGGAGCCAAGACGTATGCCTTCAACTATGGCTTCTGTTATTTTTGGGTTGCCCCTAAGGGGGCAAGCCCTTGTTGAGCTGGGTTTGTGGCATATGCTAGGTATATGCCAATATATACCCAGAATATGCCAATGACTGCTAAAAACCCATCATAGGCTGTAAATGCTCGGTCGCCCCCGTTGTTGGACAGCGATTCTGGAAACCGGGTAACCGGAATAACTTAGTGCCCATAGATTTCGAGGCATTATCTCTGCCTCCTTATGTGATTTCTTGTAGATTTGTTGTTGTGCTTCGTGAAAATGTTTCGTGTTCTTACTGTGCCAGAACTAAAGCAAATTGGTCGCCTAGGTTATCTGAAGGTTTCCCTTTCCTATGCCTGATTTCTTAACGATGCACAAATTTTGCATAAATTTTTTAATCCAACTTCTGCATTCCTTGATCAGTTTTTGACAATGGCTACATTTGAAAACGTTCAGGAAAGAAGGGAAATTTCTCGTGCAAAACGAGATCATCTTTTGGCCTGGCTTGCTGAATCCTACAAGTCGTGCAGGTATTCTTATCCTGTGCATGTTTTTGATGGTGGTTGGGATTCTGAATGACATGATTGAGTGATGTATAACTTCAAGTGATTGGGCAATGGATGTCCAAACACATTTCTAATCTATCTTTATCAGTTGGACAAATAGAGTTTCCAAGCTGATTGATGCAGCAAAAAATATTGTTCGGAAGATGCATTTGCATCTCAGATGACATCAGTCAATTATTTTGGCGGTTGAAGGTATGGTTCCATCTTCTTAATATAATAAGCAGCATAACTGACATTTTCACTCCCCTCTTTTTACCGGCAGAGAGTGTTCTTCTTAAATGGTACAGACAACCTTAATGCATTTCTTTTTTGTGGATATGGGCTTCCTCATATACCCTCATTACAAGTGTATAAGTACACGACCAGTTTTTTTAACCAGAAGTGACCTGATTGCTTATGAGGAGGTAAATTTTATCCTTTGAGTGGTGAATGCTATTGGTCTAAACCTGTGTATTTATACTGAATCATTTGCACCATGTTGTTTAAAATGTTTTGGCAGTCTTTTTCTGAAATATTCATTCTACACTCTTCTAGCTGATTTGTAAAAGGAATATGTAGCATAATAACAAGGGGTTTTTTTTGTGTTTTTGTACGCTTTTCACAAAGGTTTTCTTAAGATTTCATGGCGTATTCGAATGGATGTACTAATGCGTACATCTAGAGTGCACCATTTCTTAGTCGTTGACTTAGCTTCTTTTTTTTCAATGGTCCAACATCCAAGGGCTCACAACAAAAGCCCTCTTTTTATTTTAGTTGTAGTTTTGCATGCAAGCATCGTGCCATCATATTTTAGGGTTATTTTAGGGTTAGGAAGAAAGAAGGCAAGAATCGAAAGCAATACAATGCTGCAGGGTTCGAACATGCTTCAAGATTCAGCATTCGGCCAAGGGCCAAATACCGTCTTCCTCAGACCTGCTGAACATAAAATCCGAGGTCAGTTTAGGAGTTGCACCTTCTATCGGGCTTGGTAAGTAAGGGGCTGCCCAAGACAATGCCGATATTGCTTGGCTCAACATCTGCAAACCCAACATTTTTTCTGGAACATGATGATTTCAGCATGTATTAGATGCAAAGACCTCGATAGTGCAAAGACGTTTTTTGATGGAATGCCTCATCCAGATATAGTGTCATGGAATGCTTTACTTACTGCCTCTGCTCAACTTGGGACTCTTACAGAGGCCCATATAATATTTAATAGAATTCCTAATCTGAATGCAGTCTCTTGGACTGCCTTAATTGGGGTACAGAAACAGAACGGGCTTCATAATGAGGCGTTCCAACTGTTTGTGAAAATGAAACTAGCTGGTATTGCTTTCACAAATTCCACGCATGTAGCTATTCTTGATGTATGTACCTCCTTATGGTCCTTAGTTGAGGGTAAAAAGGTACATTCTGAGATAATATTTGACGGAGTAGATTCATGTAAGTGGTTACTCATGGCCCATGGCAATGAAAATTGTCGAGGCCTTGTATCTCCTACCATACAACTTCAGCATTCAAACATTCTGTATATTGGAGCATAATACTAGAGTTGGAGATGATGGCCACTTGTGCCCCATCTATCGTAGTTTTGTTGTAAGTCTTCCTCTTCCAGCTGAAGCAGTTTCTATGGCAATCGTAGCAGGTATTAAATTAAATGCATGATAAATTCTGAAAATATTCCTGTAATGTTTTTCATTTTCCAAGTGGGTAATTGTGGTTCATGAAATTCATGAACTGCAATCATTGCAAGGCAATATAACTTAATCTGTTTTGCCTGTAAAATATGCTTCTTTGGTGCAGGGCCTTTGTACTCTCATTAAGAGGTACAACACAACGAGTCATTGAGCCAGGGGTCATGATACTGCTCAGTTTGGGACTGCTCCATCATAAGAGGTATTTTTAATCATTACTTCCACATTTTGCTCCAACAGGGGTTTTAATCTAGTGCAGAGTATAGTCAGCAGCTTGTCAAGATTGGAAGGTTGAATTGGAGACTTCCATGGCGAAAGACCTAATCTTTGCCCACTGTTATGCATCTTCTTGTTTACATACGTTTGTATCGTATTTAGGGCCTCATAGTGCATTATTTACATTCAAAGCGATTACTTTGTTGTTAGCGAAGATTTGAAGATGGCACCTTATGCTAGATATTGATATTTGCTTTCGGTTTGGGACTGCTCTGTCATAAGAGAGGTATTTTTAAGCACTATATTCACATTGAGCTCCAACCGGGTTTTAGTCCGGGCGCGGTATGGTGCGAGAATATTGTGTACAAAATAATTAGTGCGAGTGGTCCGAGCGTATTATCCTAGATGGAGAATTATTCTTTGTTAGCCCCATTGCCCCGCGGACCTACAGTCTATACTTGCTGCATGAGGGCGAGGCCCCACCGCCCGCGGTGTCCAAGAAGAGGGATCCACAAAGCCACGGGCGGGGTCAAAGCTCCTCCAAGAAGCGAGAGACCCAAAGGTAGGACCCACCGGGCCACTACTTGTCATAGCACGGCCATGCGGGCGGCTCAATTCTGCTCGAGTGCCCAAGTAGTGGAGCACGCGTTGTCATGATGAGGATCAGATTCGGGCCCGTAGGCCACTCAGGTGTTCCTATATATTGTAGCATTTTTGCTCCTTCGGGGAAGGTTGAGTGTTCTTTGTGTCACTCTGAGCGGACATCTTGGTCGCCTGTTGTGCGCTCTTTTGAGCCTTCATTGTACACTTGTTTTGATCAATGGATTGCCGTGTGTTCTCCACAAGTGTCTTGTGTGTTTCATTGTGTATTGCAATTCTTTGTTTTATCTGAGTTTTTCTTGTTCTTTCCTCTGTTAGCAAAAATCCCGCGTGACAAAGAGTGTCTCGGGATTTACCTGCCGGACTTCAAGGATCTCCGCGAGATCTGTCCCTCGAAGCGATCCGTGCGGACCCCAAACAACGGGCGCTGTTGCGGGGCTCCTTCCGAAAGGCTGTATTGATACCATGTTCAATCCTTCTTTACTCCGGCGATATTCAACACCCGGATGGAGTCAAGGCGGCGTCGCCATGAGCTGCTGCGGCGCCTCCAGGAATATGTCCACATACACTCACGGTTCGATTGTCTCTTCTCGGGTGTCACGAGGCGCAATCACATCCACCTACACCGACAACTTTCCAGACCAGGCCTCCCCTGTGGAAGGTAAGCCATTGTTCCGTTCCACCATGTTAGCCCACATCATGCAGGAGGCTGCAACCACGACCCCTTTGAATTTACTCCACCTAATCCCCAACTCAAGATCCGCCGAACCACCGCCAATTTTCTCTGGAACATCTGCAAAATGTTTTCTCTATTGGTAATCTTTCTTTAGGAACTTCGGTACCACCGCTTCCACCTTTGTCAATTCCCCTACCGTCTGTTCCCTTAACTGTTCCCCACACGCTGTTCATGCCTGTCACAACCTTTGTTCCCACTACAACTGCTTCAGTACCTCTTTTTACTAATCTCACACAACCTATGCCAGTTTCGGTACCTATGCAGCAACCAACACCTACTGTCTTTTCTTTTCCACAAATGCAAACACCCATTCATGCGCCGACTCCTACACATGCTTTAAAACTCCAATATCCACTCTTTGGAAATGATAAAGGTAAACACATAGACCAGAGTGCTCAGGCTCACATGGATGAATTTGAGTCACTTGCAGATCTCAATGGTCACTCCGATCCAAAACTAAAATTCCACATCTTTTCGACGACCCTGCGTGGAGCACCCCACGAATGGCTGATGGCAAACAAAAGCCACTGGAAACAAGATTGGATACACATGAAGACCTCTTTTCTTTCCCATTACGGCACCCTTGCGGATGATCAACAACTGCTGAACGACCTCAACACACTCAAGCAGAACCCAGGAGAATCTGCCCGAGACTTTGCAGACCGACTGCAGATCTTAGTCAACAAGTTGAAGGAATTTCCAACCCAAAGCCAAATTCTAGTGTGGTTTCTTCAAGGCTTACCCTCTCACATCCGATTTATGACTGAGTATTTGCGCCCCAAGACATTACAAGAAGCCATTGAATTAGTCAATCACTCTGTTCATGTTTCCTCACGCGGTGATCAAGCCACGATACTCCCATTTCCCTCGGCTACACCCACGCGCACCTCGACTGCCTCCACGGCAGTTCCCCCAAGAAATAACATTTGGTGTACTATTTGCCAGTACTCAGGACATCTGGCGAATGAGTGTAACTTCGTGGATAGCATGATCCATTGCAAACGCTGCAACATGCAGAACCACACCACTGAAGAATGTACAAATCCACGACCAAATCCGTATCGACATCGTCTTGTTCACCAAGTGCAGAAGGTACCCACGCAAACTCAACCACAGACACAGGCACAGCCACGACAACAACAACAACCCCAGCAACAACAGCAACCACAACGTGGACCTCCTCGTTCCACTTTTGATCCAAGCAAGTCCCAATGTTTCAACTGTGACCAATGGGGTCATCAGTCTGCAGATTGTCCTCAACTTCCTCAAGTTCAAATACAAATTCCTGGCACCAATCAAACCACGACAGTCGTCTTACACCTTTTCAAGTATGGGAAGCCAAGGGAAGGCAAGGCCCACGCCCGATTATCAAAACCGGCCACCACGCCACCACAACAACAACCACGCCAACGAAAAACAACTCAAAAACAATTGGATGATCAACTCCAAGAAGAAATTTACCATGCAATCAACACCAGCCTTGAATCCTCCAACCGGATTGAGGTTCTCCCCTCATTCCCCACGCCATAAGCACCCGTGCACCAAGTTTTTGCAAACGGATTACGTACCGGTGAGCCATCAACCAAATCTGTTCATTTTGCACCCAATGCGGATCAACTACTTCCTCATGTTCAACCTAAACTTAAAAGTCTGCTTCAACTCATCGAGCGTCGCGAGAAGGTAAGGCACTCAAGTCTGTCAATGCTACCACACGATCGGGAGCCCGACCACGAATGCCACGACATCCGCAACACCACCACTCAACATTGCTGGCTGAAGTCGACCTCCTCAACAATGTAGCGACATCTATTGCTGAGCAACAACAACCCACGGATCCACCACAACTACACCGCAATCCCTCCCGAACTTCAACAAGAACTTGCTAAAATCAAAATTCCTCTCACCTTCGACTATCCTACAACTATGTCCAGCACTACGAGCACATTTTACAAAACCTGTATTACACATAATCGATTAAGCCACATCAACACCCACGGTGCATGCACCGTGGGCCAAAAAGGTGTTCACCATGTTCGGTCGATGGTGGCGTAGCGATCAATCTTATTACGTATAATCTCGGGCGACAATTGGGCATAAGGGAGCTCCATACTGCCCCTTATGACATCAAGCTTGCGAATGGCCATATCACGCGACCACAAGGAGTTACACAACCAATACCACCAATATTGAGATCTACAATTTACCATGGAATTCGGTGTTTGGAGAGCGGGGAGAAGATCCGGAGATTATGAAATGTTAGTAGGGCGACCCTTTTTGAGACAAGCTAAAAGCATTCACTCTTTGGGCCTGAGATCAACTTGTTATCACAGATGGCAAGCTCATCACCCGCGATGGATCGACCACGGGCGGAGATCATTTCAGTAGATCACGGCGAATCGGGCGGTGACTCAACAAGTTTGCAACACCTATCGGTTACAAGCCAAGGGTTTGCCACTCACGGCTTACCTGTAATACAATCAACCATGGGAAGACATGGATATTGATAAAGGCATAGCAACAACTGGGTTGACCCCTATTTGACACCTTGTAACAACGTCACATTGGTTCCACATGAGGAGACGCGGTACCCCGGCTCCTCCTCCGCTCAAGAAGACACCACACCAACTCCTAGTGGCACGCCACTATTTTTCAAAATTGGTCAACATGAACATCCCGCATGCCATTTTCGTGAGCCAGCCCACACTTGTTCGGGATGATCAAGTCATTCCACACATTCAAACTCCTGCGGTGAGACATAATTGATATTGGAACAAATCAACCAATCCGATTGGCACGCGACCTCACGCCCGATTCAGGGAGCAAGCCATTGCGCTATTCAAACGTTTCAAGCACATCTTTGCTTGGAGCTACAAAGACCTCCGAGGTATCAAGAAAGAATTGGGACAACTCTCGATTCCCACCAAGCCAGATGCTAGACCCATCTAGCGGCGATGCATCGGGCTTAACCCAAACTACCGTGAAAAGGTTAAAGCCGAAATTGACAAGCTTTTGGACGCTGGACTTATCTACGAGGTCAAACATTCAGAATGGGTAAGTCCTATTGTTATTGCCCTCAAACATAATGGAAAAATTCGCGTTTGTGTGGATTATAGAAAACTCAATCAAGCCACGGAAAGGGATCATTTCCCTCTCCCCTTCACGGATCAAGTGTTGGAAGATGTAGCAGGCCACGAGATGTACTCCTTCATGGACGGCTTTCACATCCATGAAGCCGAATGTTTCTTTCTCTTTCTGTTTCTCATAGGAGCAGCCGAATGTTTGGCATCCAGGACTCAAGCAAATCTGGAAAAGAGACGAACAACACTCAGTGAATACAGTAAGCTGAGCCTCCCTCATCTCTATATTCAAGATCAGAAAGATGAACGAGGATTCCCACCCCCGGAATTCATGCCCCCTTTTCTAGCCAATAAGTGTAGTTTGGTAGGGGGGAGTGTTAGCCCCCGCGGCCCCGCGGAGACACACAGGTCTATACTTGCGCATGAGGGGCGAGGCCCCACCGCCCGCGTGTCCAAGAAGAGGGATCCACAAGGCACGGCGGGTCAAAGCTCCTCCAAGAAGCGAAGACCCAAAGGTAGGACCCACCTGCGGGCCACTACTTGTCTGTTAGCACGGCGCGGACAGCTCAGATTCCCTGCTCGAAAGTGCCCAAGTAGTGGAGCACGTTGTCATGATGAGGATCAGATTCAGGCCCGTAGGCCACTCAGTGTTCCTATATATTGTAGCATTTTTGCTCCTTCGGGGAAGGTTCGAGTGTTCTTTGTGTCACTACTGAGCGCACATCTTTGGTCGCCACAGCGCTTTTTTTGAGCCTTCATTGTACACTTGTTTTGATCAATGGATTGCCGTGTTCTCCACAAGTGTCTTGTGTGTTTCATTGTGTATTGCAATTGCTGTTTTATCTGAGTTTTTCTTGTTCTTTCCTCTGTTAGCAAAAATCCCGCGTGACAAGAGTGTCTCAGGATTTACCCTGCCGGACTTCAAGGATCTCACAGAGATCTGTCCCTCAGGCGATCCCGTGCCCGGACCCCAAACAATTGCTCAATTCTTTTTGTTTTTACCATATTGTGGTTAATCTATTGCTCAATTTCAGGCCTGCAGTCTTTATTTTGCTGGAGGAAATGGATTGTTAAAGCAAGGTGTTGAAAGAGGATCATGGATATAATTCAGCATTGCATTCAAGGATTCTGTGCACATTGATTACTTGCACATATATTTCACACGTTGCAGTTGTTGTACTTCATATCCATTGTGTTTTAGCCATCGTAGGTCAGTTGACATTCCCCAGAAGGTATTTCCTTTATTTATAATAGAACTCCATAAAGGTGCTTATCTTCAAACATTATTGCTATCATTACATTTCAATAAATTGCATCTTTTCCTTTGGATCTAAACCCGCATCTCCTATGCTGCTTTGTCCTCTTGTACGTGTGCTACCTCAATGTCACATGCATGTTTTAAAGTATATATCTTGCATTTTTCTCAATTGCCCACCTTATTTAACATGACAAATAAACAGGCTAATGGGCTCTACTTTAATAGTAGTTATGTGTTAGGGCAAAGTAATATACTTGTAGCTTTGCGGGCCAAAATTTAGAGCTAGAAGCAACATGCATCATCAGTTAGGTTACTCCAGGTTCGATTCCCGGGAGATCTTTACTGCTTGTATGATATTTGTAAATGTGTATAAGAGGTGCTTGTATCATATTGTAAATGTGTTGAAGAGGTCTTAGGATACAAACCATGTTGTGTGCATGTTCAAAAAGATATGCCAACGACTTGGTCTACAATAAGCAACCAAGATCCAATTTTTTTAAAAACAAATACAATTCATTACATTCGAACCCTTCAGTTTGTTGAAGGCCCCGAAGGGGCCAAATTTTTTTTAGGTATAACGCAAATCATTACATTCCACACTTAAAAATAAAATTCCCCCTTAAACCCCCTTTGGTTTGGGTGCATATTCACACGGGGAGTGACGTAGGGCAGCGAGAGCCCCTAAAATTATATTATACATGTACAAAATCAACACCATATAGTACATTGCCTCAAATCTTATAGTATTTTGCAAACTATGTTATACAGTATACTAAAACTTGTACATGCATACCCCACAAATGAGGATCTCTATGTACGGTCTAGATCGAGGAATAAAGGGCATATATGCTTATCCAACAGCTCTTGATGTCCGGAGTCACCCCCGTGTGAATATGGCGCATCATAACACGTTTTGGAAAGTATGTTCTAGGTGTAAGTCAGTTGTCAAATATTTTTACTCATGAAGAAAAAGTAGCTGCTTGCATGCCATGCTTAATTTTGTTCAAATTTGTATAGAAATGGCACTTTTCATTTAAACATTTATGTAGGTTATGCTTCTTTAGGTGGTATTGTATGTCTGAACTATATAAGCTGCTTTTAATTATAATTGTGCTGTTATATTATCAAATATTCTAGTTGTGTTGTTGTATTGGCAAATTCTTTTAGTGTAGGGAAGGGATATGTACTTGTATTATTCTATGAAATTGTATTTTTCAGAGATAGATCTTTTCTTGATGAGGATGATATTTTTTACAGGCAAGCCTTCAAAATCCAGATCTGCATATTCAGCCCTAACTCTTAAACAGCAGATGTACTAATACCAGTATCTACCAAAATGTTAGTTGAGCTTTGTGTCATTTCTCCTCAAACTGTGCATCTACAAGATTTTCAAGTTCCAAACTTTCCAAAGAAAAGACCTCCCCGCTAAACCAATTCTTGAATATGAATTATTTCAGTCCAAATTTCTCTTCACCAAGTTATTTGCAATCCAAAATCGATGTTAGCTTGGCTCTCAGAATTGTCCCCATTGCACCGAAAGCAACGGGGTAAAGAAAGCTTCATCCATAATGCTTTGAAAATCATGTATACCAATATATATTTCTTTAGCTTTGGGCCACCGATGTAATCCAAAATTTTATCTTAGCATTGTAGACACTTTGTTTTTTGCAATCGATTAGCTCTATGTTTTCCAAATGAGGCTTCTTTACCAATGCCATTTCTCTCTCGAGATAGTTTTTATCTTGTTGGGTAGACATGGTTCGTAATTAGAAGGGCACCTCCATACCCCCGGACCGGGGCTTCTGCACCTTTGATTCGAGATTGTTCACCCTAGAGAGCCCGCCTACAGATGTCGGGGAAGAAACACAACATTGTTTAAGGAAGTTTCTTCCGCCATGTTTGCCTATGCAATTGGAAGCCATGATCACGGGTCCTGCTTTTAGCTTGGCTGCAAAAAGAGGCCTCTTTGATGGCCTTTAGTGCGAGATAACCCCGCCCCGAACTTATAACCAAGATGGCGGGCCCGGTTTACCCATACACTTTCGCTTCTAGATATGAAAAAGGAATTGAGAAGGAAACCCCGATCCGTGTTCTTACAATCCCGGTTACGGTATTAAAAGGGCCTTCTTTTTCATAGCCGGGCGTCAAACTTCGTTTCAGAGAAGAAAGTCCGTGTCCTACTCTCCGGCTTACCGCAATATACCGAGGGAAAGGGTGGAGCTTGCGGCTAAAATTTGGGCAATCAATGTGCCATAGCTGAAGCTTTTGTTGGATGTCGTGCTTTAATTTGCGAGAGGGTAAAATAGGAAAGCCATTCAAGACACACTTGTGCTCTTTAGATGTGATATACCGGGATTTACAACCCGCTAATGTATTCTTGAAGACTAGAGCGGATGATAGTCTAGTATGCAAACCGGGCTGATTTTGGGAACACTAAACTTAAGTTTAACACTAAAATGACCCATTTATCATTTCAGGGCACATTGAAAAACATGGCAATCGAGATGAGGCTTTAAAACAAAGAGATGTCTAGTAACTACTCAAGAAAAGCAAATGTTTACATGTTTGGTTTGCTTTGCTCAAAAATTCTATCTGAAACAAATTTGTCGATCATTCTAAAGCGGTTTTGTTGCATGGATGAAAAATGGCACATTTTTTACTGGTTTCTTTCTCAAGGAGCAAGGTTAGGGAAATGTGGTGCAATCAGATGCGTGGGAAGTAGAAAATGCGAGGATTGCGATAATACATGCGAAGTGGTGACCTGCTAAACGAGATAACCCGATGATTACACCGACACATGACCGCATAGCCCATTCAAATTTCATATTAGATCCTATTTCCAAAAGCGTCGACCACCTCCACAAACACACACATATATTTGGAGCTTTCACAAAAGACAAAGATTGTTAGAGCTATGAAGATTTGCAAAATGCGTTTGATTGGGAATTCTAAACCGGGAGGTGTGTGATTAAGACACGGCATCTTTTAATATGAATATGAACCTTCTAAAGGCATGCATTACAAGTGGCTCGGCTCATGGAAGAAGCGGTTGAAGGCGATGACCATGATGCGCTTATGATTTCTTTAGAAAGGGCTCAAAATGAGCTCTCTCAGCTTCAAGATGTGATAATCTCGGAGAATAATGCATTCTTAGCTCGTTTCACAAATTTGGTTGCGTGTACATTTCAAAGATGCACACCGGGCGTGTCGAGACTGAAAAGGAACATAGGATAATTTAAAAAGCTCTGTTCCATTAGGAACTTATTGAGTAATTTATATACTAGCTGTAGTAGCCTAGATCCAGGCACATTAAAACAACAATAATTTCTGTTGCATTAATTGTCAACCATCTTTTACTGGATAAATTTAATATTTTACTATGTTGCTTTTATTAGGTATAGTCAGTCCGTTGAATTGCTTAAACAACTTTTAAATCACAAATACTGCAAAGGAAGAAAAGGTTATTGGACTCAAAGATTGTCAGTAGATCTTGAACATCTTGGTCGCTTTGAAGAAAGTGTACAGGTTGCAGAGGCTGGAGTAAATGACCCTTTTGTGAAAGCTGGTGAGTGCTGGGCATTGCAACGACGAGTAGTCCGACTTGGTAAACCACCTCGAAGATGGAAAATGCCTCCATATGTCAAAATGTTGAAAAGGACATATTTTCAATTGGATGCTTGTGCAGCATTATTGAGTGAGCTTATCAACACTCACAAAACACGTGATACTACATTCCTGCCTAGGATGACATTCTAGGGAATATGATCCTCACATAAGACTGTACCTGTTATTCGCGATATATTGGACAAAGCAGCGACTCTATTTTGGCCCTTGGGATGTGGGCACATCCATGGGTTTAAAAAATAATTATGGCAGCTGTTGCTGTGCATAACTGTTATATATACATTCCATGGGGATCTACCCAAGGTACATAAAAACTTCGGCCTCACATCTATTATCACGTTTAGCCTAACCAATGGTAGCTTCGGTTTGTTTTATCCCTTAGCTGTCAGAATGGTTCCCTAAAGTGAAGGAAGGCATCAGGAGACAACAACATTGAGCAAACCTTCAATAAGCTTGTCAGCAAATTTTTGAAAAATCGTTGTGTAAGTGTTACATTCAAAAGGATGCATTCTCATCCAGTCCTCGAGTATTCCAATTGTAGAGCACGTATTCTAACCAAGCAGTATAAGAAATTGCAACCTCAACAGCTGTTCTCAAATTTTCATGGTTGGAGGCATACATCAGGGCAATTTTCTTCATCTCTACTACAACTCGTGCCAAGTGCATTTATGCAGATATCACATTTATGTCTATCTGTCTATTTGTTTAAAACCCTATGTTTTAGAATCATTTGCACTCCATGACAATGGACACAATGTTGTCTCGCCAAGATATGCCCAGATGCAAATCACCACAAAGTGATTATTTCAAGCTCAATGTATAGGGCAATGAGCACTATGCAAAAAAAATTTCATACCAAATAGGGGAGATGCACCAATGGTAGAAATAAAGTTTAATTCTTGCAGGAATAGTGGACCAACTAAGGCCTAGTGCCTGCTCAAATGTATGATGGCTAAAAGTTTAAACCACAGTGCCCTTACATTTATCTGAATGCATTTTTCATTTTGTTAGATGACCTAAAAGGCGAGAAATTGCTAAGAATTTATTAGAGATGGATTAGAGAGGATAAAAATATGAAAATTATGGTGGCAATTAAAACTTGGAAATAATGTAAGAAGGTTTTTTTTTTTGTTAAATATAATGAGTTTCACCAGATCTTTACTGGGGATGCTATGTGCATTTTTTTTAATTAATCTAGAAATGCCAAGAACATTTATGCTTAACAATAAATGTTGTATGCCATGCTTAGTTCATCCCAGTGACACTGACATGGACATGGGCATATAAAGCATTATCAATGTAAGTAATGCATGGTTGCGTGTAGTTACTCCGTAATTACCTGTAAATTATAACATGGAATGATATTTTATGTAAAATGTTAGTTGTAAGCTCCTCTATTCGACATAATTGCACCCCAACTATGCATTACGCTTGGTAATTAATAGATAGTTTCCATAAAGGAACAACCATCCACCCAATGTTAGACTTTTGTTTCACGTCATGCATCATTCCACCGTAAAATGGGCACATCCAGTGGTATACCATTAACTAGGCTTGACATTAAACAAAGAAGATTCAACTCTCAGGCCACTGGAGGGCAACCCTCCGTGCGCAGCACCTTGTTTCTATTTGGTTTTTGAGACCAATTTTCAGTAAACATACACAACTTTACTTTCTGTCTCTTACCTTGCTAAAGGGATTCCAAAGACGCTCCTAGATTTCGAGGATTTAAAAGTTGGTCTCCAAAGGTGCCTTCTTTACATGGGTGGTTGTTCCATTTAATTTTGCTCGTGACAGTCTATTTTTGTTTTTGCTCCAATACTTACAGTTTTATCCTACTTTTCACCTTTTTAGTGCTTTTTTAAATCCTCTTTTATTCTCCTTTGCTCTAAGTTTTTCATGTAATCTCTAAGTTTTTTAGGCATAATACACAATGTCTAGCATGGGGGATATGAAGGGATATTCTCAATGTTTGGTTGGCACATTATATATTTCTTGTTTATTACATTTGCACAGTTTTCTGTTGACCGCATATTTATGGATTTCACGTTACTGATTCCATTTCTGCAGATATTTGGTTCATTCACTTTTATTTAACATCATAATAGTTATTCATTCTCCATTGGCATTTCATAGTTATACATTATGGTTAAGATTTGTACATAGAGTTTTTCTCTCTCTTCGTGTCTTTAGGTTCCTAAAGGCAGATACTGAGATTGAGCATAAATTTTGCATATTGATCATCAGGGCATAACATATCTAAATGTCTAGGGCCTCTATAGCTTATCTTTCTAATCCTATATTTCACCCTTCATGACTCTCATATGGCTTCGTAGATTTGTCTTTGGTATGGGTCTGGGTCCGGTTGCCCCTTCTCTTCATTGCATCTCTTTGATCAACTCTTCACCATTGCATATAATTGGTCCTTTTCTTCCTACACAAGATGATGCATTTGACATGTACTTGGATATCATTGCTTTAGCAGGTACATAGCGTTGGCATGCCCATTTTATTTTATTTCATTATTTAGTATCTACTCTTCTTCTGTTTCGTTTGAATGCGATAGTTGTTTCTTCTCTTATTCCTCTATATCATTTTCTCTTTAGGTATTTCATCAATCCTTTTTGGCTCTGATTGTCCATGTTGCTCTACTAGTGTTCGTCCTTTCTCTCCACCTGCATGAAACGATGCATTTCGCATGTTCTTGGACATCTTGCTTTGGTAGGTACATAATATTCGCTTTTAGTTAAGCAGTTTTTAACATGGTTTACGACTAAATGTCGACTCTTCAACCACATTTATTAGACAATTTCCCAGATTTGGTCTTGCAGCATTGAATGCTTAAGGTAGCTTTGCAGATGTCGACTCCGCAACCACATTTATTAGATAATTTCCCAGATTTGGTCTTGCAGCATTGAGTGCTTAGGTAACTTTGCAGATGTCGACTCTACAACCATTTATCAGACAATTTCCCACATTTTGTCTTGCGACCTTGAGTATTTAGCTAGCTTTACCTTTGAACATGATATTTTTCTCTTCTTCAACCACCATATCATATTTTTTTGTGGAAAAATAGGAATACTTTGATCTTTCTCCATTGCCTACAAATTGCAAGTCTGCAACCTTGTTTGATCATGCATCTTCTGGTTTATTCAAACATCTTGTTTCTCATATATGCCATTGCAATTTGGGATATACCATTTATCCTCTTCCTAGTTTAGGGTATATACCATTTCAAAATATTTTTCTCTCCTTCTTTGTGTTTGTTTTATTTAGCCAAGTTGCATAAAAACCTATGGTTGAACCCAGATAGACCTACCGGGCCTACAGCCTTTCTTGCAATTCTAGCCTATCCACGTGTAATTTCCGACATTGTCTATGTGCCTTATTGTGCACCATCAGATCTTGGGCTTTTGGCTTTTGCAAATCTAAGGCCATGGAAATTAGAAAATCTTCCAAAAATGGGCACGGAGATGGAAAGGGTCCTTTTCTTTTTTTCAAGCCTCCTTTGAAGCTCTGCCGAAAGAGCTTTCGGCGTGGCCCTAGCACATTGTGTTCTACTGTTCTTTGCTGTTCTCAACTTGGCTATCCCAGCTTCATGGCATGGCCTCTGTACCATGGCGGCGAACCAAGTGGTTTAACGGAGTTAAAGGATTTTTTATTTTTTGGCTGCCCATTGCTTCGGAATCTGCCATGGCGAGGAGCTTCGTTAATCATTTTGCAATTTCATCAAATCTTCCACAGACCTAGGCAAAAGCAAATGTTTAATTTTCCTACAGAAGGGGCCAGCCATAGTGCCGCTCTTGGCGATGGCGGGATTTGCGTTTGGCAATATTTGGTTCCGTGGAGCTAGTTTGGCAAGCACTCTATTGCAACTGGAGCAACTAGATTAAGGCAAGTGGGAGCACTGT
Organism: Isoetes taiwanensis; assembly: GCA_021234155.1. Taxonomy (NCBI): domain Eukaryota; kingdom Viridiplantae; phylum Streptophyta; class Lycopodiopsida; order Isoetales; family Isoetaceae; genus Isoetes; species Isoetes taiwanensis. The sequence goes on along the minus strand of JAJEKV010000020.1, from coordinate 4,969,724 downwards.
ACTGCAACTGGAGCAACTGGATTAAGGCAAGCGTTTTCCCATCCTTTAAATCGAAGTTCAATATATGGCACCTTCTTGGTTTATGCTTAAGTTTTGGTACTTCTCCAAGTCCGAAGGTTTAACTCTTATTTTTCAGAAGAATTGACCAAAGGGCAGACTAGTCTCAGCTATTTATCCTTAGACTTTTATCTAAATGCTTGTGAAGACAATAGCCTATGATGCGTCTACTTTCTCGTATGTCACAAAGCAGACTAGCAATAACACAGGTAGCTATGGCAAAGAAATATAGAAATCCAAGTCTAATTTCAAAATGATTTCCCATAAGCCTTGGAGATTTTCCTGATGGATCTTTCTTGGGAGAAGATTTCTTTCGTTTTACCTGACTCAAATCTTGTTTCACATATCCAGCAGCCAAGAAGTAGATTATGACGAGCATACAGGTTCCAAATGATTGGTCCATTTCCTGGAGAATAAATTTTAAACCTACTCAAGCTCCTTTAGTGATCATTCCTATAAGCAATTTGATCCTTGTCATCCAATTGCGATAGAACATCTTGATACATTAGCCTGTTATTCATATTCGTGGAACTGTCTCTCATAAGCACGTCCTTCCTCGTGGGCATTATATTACATGTTGGCCATCAGGACATATGCTCCAGGATGAAAGGAATTTACATACGTAATTGCTTCAAAGCATTTTCTTCCTAGTAGTGCATTTTGCACGTAGTGAGCAGAGACACCCACAGACAAATATCAGGTTTCACAGTAATGGAATCTTCTGCCTCTTTAAAACATCCTGCATGGCTTAAAAGTTCCACCATGCATGTGATGTGGAGTAGGTTGAAGTTTAAGCAATCGAATTCACTCATGGACCTGGCATACCATAAGCCTTCATCTGCCAAACCCACACGATTGAGTGTTGTGAGTATGCCAAGGAATGCAACATCATTTGGTTGAATTCCATGATTTTTCATACTCTTAAAACACTCTGCAGCCAATCCAGCTTCACCAATCTGAGCACATCCGGTGATCATGGCACTCCAAACCACCACGTTTTTATTTGGCAATTCGTCAAAGACTTTGAATGCTTCTAACAAGCTTCCGCACTTGGAATACATATCAACAAGTGCACTTCCTATAACAATCTCAGAATGGATACCATCTTCAAATAACATCTTCAACTATTTGCTCATGGATATGTTAGCCTTGACTTATGGCACATATTTCACCACATGCATGTTTTATATTCTCATGCATCTTGCTTTTCCCATGTTGAACATATCCTGCAATCATTGCACTCCATGATACTACATCCTGCCTGGCTAAATCAGAAAATACTTTAAGTGCCTCCTCCAGAACTTCCAGCTTTTGTGTACATATTACATAACAATAAGGGTACTGCCAATGGCAATGTCAGATAGGAAAACATTGTCAATCATCTGCTCATGGATGAACCGGCCCTGAACTAGAGAGCCTAAATCATCTGCTCATGGATGAACCGGCCCTGAACTAGAGAGCCTATATTACTGCATGCCTTCAACGCACCCAGAAGGATGACTTTGCTTGGCTTTATGCCTTGGTTTTGCATGCCATCGAAACATTCTATGGCTTCATAGCCTTTACCTTGGTTGGCATATCCTGCAATAATTATGGCCCACATGATTATATTCCTTCTTGGCAAGTTTTCGAAGACATTGTATGCCTCTTGAGGTTGCCATATTTGGCATACATATCCACCAGTGTCTAGAGCAGCAACATTCATGAACGCTTTCAGCACACTTAGATATGTCAATTTATCTGGCTTAATTTCTAAACTATGCATCTTTTCAAAGCATTCTAAGGCAGACTTGCATCTGCCATTCTGGACATATCCAGATATCAGCACACTCCATGACACTACACTTTGATCTGGCAATTTAGAAAAGGCAGCAAATGCTTCTTCCAGTCAGAAGAAATTATAAGGAAATGGAGAACAAGTTTAAAATATATATTTATCCAGATGGAGATCCAAATACATTTTCCAGACTCCACGAAAACTGACAGGCAAATATGTCAGCGAAGGCTATTTTTTCTAGAATCTTCTAGAGAGCAACTTTTACACAATGAATGCTGATGAAGCACAGCTCTTTTGTCATCCCTATTTCATGCCATAAAATGAGAGGAAAAGTGAGCCAAAACTTTGTGAAGTGTACAACATAGAAAGGGCTCCATATGTAATTTAGGTATGAAGTTATACTTGTTTTTCGAAACAGGGAACCAGTTATGAGAAGATAACCCAATTGTGGAAGAATACGTGGGGATTTTAAAAAGGAAATATCCAGACTGGAACCATACCTTAGAAGCAGACCATTTTTTTGTCACATTTTACAGCCCTTTGCATTGCCACGTGGTGGTAATGACACTTCAAATAGGTACAGACCTGATAAGTGTTTGAGATGTAAGATTTGATATTTATCAGCATGAGCCAACTGGAATTTTCATTATCTCCTTTTCATAAGTATATTAGCATGTTAACTTCAAACTTTTTTAGTAGTTCCTTAGATAAAATAGAATAATAGAACTTGGTTTTCTTACGAATTGCTTCATTTTATTCCTCTTGCGCGTGTACCAATGTGTCTTTATATTGATGACAGTTCTTGGCTTTTGGGCAGGGCATAGAAACTCAAGAATCCGTGCGGTCCTTGCAAAGCTATGGGAAAATGACACAGTACTTGCCATAAGTAATAACCATAAGTAATAACCGTATCAATAGGGCACATGGAGAACTAGTCTATCAGAAGTAGTACTACAAAACAAAATTTTGCATTTGCCCAGGGGGGTCTCAGGATAACAGTGCTCGAATTGTAGATTCTATAAACTATGGTTGCATTCCAGGTACATCACATGAACAACTCAGATGAACTTCTAACCCTTGAATCATTCCAGGAATCTTATATATATTTGTAGTTTGTTAAGATTTGTTGTCCATAAACTAAACTTTATAAACATTTTCATGCAGTAATTCTATCTGATTATTATGACTTACCCTTCAATGATGTCTTAAATTGGCGGAATTTTGCTCTTTTGCTGAGGGAAAAAGATGTTTATGATTTAAAGTCTATTTTGCAGTCTATCACAGATGAGCAGTACCATGCATTACATAAAGATTTGCTACAAGTAAGTTCTCTTCTTTGCCCCTTCACACTAATTTCCGTAAGGGCAACAAGTTGCATGCATGCATTTTTCATAGCAATTAAGCAGGACAAACATGCAGCTATTAAGAAAAATTTTCCAATTCTAGGAAATAAGCACAAATTATTTCAGATGATGACCTGTTTTAAATCCCAACTTGTTTTGCTTACAGGTTCAAAATCACCGAGTGGCGTACACCACCTCAATCATATGATACCTTTCACATGGTCATATATGAACTTTGGTTAAGACATCATACAATTCAATATAAGAAATGAATTGCTCAGAAGGAGGGTTGCATACGGTATCATCAAAGGAAGTTGTACATCATAATCTGTTTGCATTTCCTCACACATTTTATTGTGAAGGCTTATGGCAGTGATCTGAGAAATAACAAACATCTACAGGATCCATTTTAACTTCTTGAGTGCAAGTGATGAAAGGTTGTTACATGATCATTTACAGGTATTGTTTATAAGTGTAATGGAGACAAGGTCAATGGCAAAATGAAGACAAGGTCAATGGCAATGCTTTTATACATTACCTCACTTCCAAACCTAGCGGATCTCTTCATCTCGATCACGTTTGGCCCAATGCAAAATTGGATCTCTTCATCTCGATCACGTTTGGCCCAATGCAAAATTGGATAGCCATCACGTCTGGCCCAATGCGAAACCGGGATCTTGTAAAACTCAAACAATGACCCTCAAACTATTACAACTCAAACCATTACCCTCAAACTGCTACAACCCAATCTCAAGCATATCGTACTGCTAGTTAGACCAAGCTTGCCTTACTGCTAGTTTAGGGCTTTTCTTCTCAGATAGAAAATGATCAAGTTCTAGGATGATCCTTAGCCTTGCCTGAATTTTCTATAACTTTCTCTTCTATTTGTCTAAGCCATAGTGGTTCTGCATAGGACGGATGGATTATGGAATTAAGCAAATAAAGCATGTGGTGTCCTTTGTTTGTTGTCAATTTTTTGCAGGTCTATACACCATTTTCCTCTTTCCTACAACTTCAACCATGATTTTTTTCCCAAGGGGATTGATTTGTCAAGTCAATCCATTTACGAATCCACTGCTACCAGTGCTACATTCAATTAAGCAAATAAACCTTAGTTATGTTGGAAATGATATGATTGTGTCCTCGGATATGTTGGGCCACAGAATGCCAAAGCTTTGGGCTGCAAGACCCTATATTCTAAAATCAACATTGCTATTTAAAACGTCAAGTGTTTCGACCTCGACATTCGGACATAGCATAAAATAAACCTAAAAGGTCATGTAAAAGGAACAAAAGAGGAAACCCTAAACCCTTTCCATTTTTGCATTTTGGCTTCCTTGGGCCAGTCTGGCCAAGCCAAGGTGCTAGTTCGCATTGCTAGGTGCCGCCAAGCCGCATTTGCACAATAGATCTCTCTGGAGCAGCTGTCTTCAGCCCGAACGAAGGCCAATTTTCAGTGCAAACTGGTAAGTACAAGCTATTTTGATTCTTGTAATGGTCAGGTTTATGTTGGAACTCTTGTCTAGTTGTGATGGTTACAGATATTGCTTTGGCAACAATTTAGTCTTGGCAACATCTCACAGTTCTTTTACAGTGTTGTTGATTAGTGCATGTTCATGTCCCTAACTTTAAATTTGTACAGGCTTATTATCTAGCTTGTCAGACCTTTCGATTTTAGCCTTATCTTCAAAATCTAGTTACAACTTGATTTAAAGCAGGTGTCAGGCATCCCAATTACCTGTTGCTTTTCTTTGTTTTGGATCTGCTCTAGTCGCTGCACCTTGAAGTATACGTATATCAGTTATTTTGCAAGGTGTTGGAGCTGCTCTGGGCGCTGCACCTATAGTATTCATTTATCTACTTGGCCGATGCTTGGACCGGTCTCTGTTTGGCTAGACATGTATAATCGGCTAATTTCTTCTGTCTGATTCCATACCTCATACCTATCTGATCGCGGTTAGGGTGGTCCGCTTCCCTCTAAGTTTTCAATTTGGCTGTTTGTGTTTTTTCGACACAGAATCCCTTATTTTAACATTGTCCTTGGTTGAATTAAGACATTCTACACATCTATTTTAATTATTTCCTTATTTAAATTGTCTCCTTCGTTGAGTTAAGATCCTCTTATCTTATCTCTAGCCTTTGTTATGCTTATAATATTGCAGGTTTATGACATTGTTATGTTAGGGTTATGGATTTTGCGGGCAAGGTTGGTGCATGGTTACATTGCTTATGGTTGATAATTGAGTATAGTACCGCATTGTTACAAATAAAAGCGCACCGCCTACACAGAGCTTGCACCCATCAACATGCACAATAGATTGAAAGACCGTTTGGCATTTTGGAAGTCTTTCTTTTCATCCGCGATGGTACTTGATTGGGTCAGTAATGGGTAGTCCCTTCCTTGGCTACATGGTCCCCTCAGTCAACCTTAGTCTCAGCCAAACCATAGGCCTGTGCAGCAACATGCAGAGTTTGTTAGGGGTGCTATCAAGAACTTACTTGCCTCGGGTGCTGCTACTGTCTCAAAATCAATTCCCTTCATATGCTCGCCTTTGAGCATGGTGCCTAAAGCCGGAAATAAATTGCGCCTTATTTTGGACCTTCGCTATATTAATAGTAGCTTAGCACATATTCCTTTCAAATATGAGACTATAAAGGAAGTCCATGATATTGTCAAACCTAATGATGCCTTGTTTACTTTTGATCTCCACTCTGGTTACCATCATGTCGATATTAATCCTGTTTGTTGGTCATACCTTGGCTTTGAGTTCAAAGGTTCTTACTATATGTTTACGCCCTTACCATTTGGTCTTTCTTCTGCATGCTACATATTTACCAAACTAATGCGGCAATTGGTGCATCTATGGCATTCTAAAGGATGTCCTTGCATTCCCTATGTAGATAAATTCTTATTTGCTACTTCCGTTTCTAACTTTAAGAATTTCAAAGCTTTGGTGATGCAGGATTTTGAGGCGGTTGGCTTTGTTTTAGCTCTACATAAGTGCTAGCTAGAATGTTCTCATGTGGTCAAATTCTTGGGCTTTACGATTGATTCATCCTCAGGTTTCTTATCCGTTGCCGCTGCAAGGTGCTATTTTTTTTTAGCTTAGCATCAAAGCTCCTTGTTGATTGCATTCCTGTGCGAACATTAGCCTCCGTTATGGGTATGATCGAGTCATTCCGTATGGTTTTTGGCCCTTTCTGATATGATTTGGGGCCCATGGGAGACCACTCGAGAGGATCTTAGGGAGGCGGTACCTAATTATCATATCTAGAGGATCAAACCTCAACATCTAGATGCTTTTGCTCAGTTGGTTGGGGCATGATAATTAAGGTGTCATATCAAATGGTATCAGAGCCGAGTCTCGAGTTCAAGTCTTCATGGGAGCGTCCCAAATATATTAATTGCCTAATGGGCAAATGATGTAAGTCCCATATGCTCGAGGGCGAGCATTCGAAGGAGGGGGAGGAAAGAAACCCACGAGGTATTGAAATGGGTGTTCAATCAAACTGACATCCCGAGTCTAATATCTAGATTCGAGGGAGGGAAAAAATTGCAAGTAGATCACTATGGATCTTACAAAGTAATTTTTCACTTGGCGTCTGATTTAAAAACTGAGAAAGCAATGTACAACATAAGTGGAGGAGGACAAGGAACATCTAAAAGTTGTCTGTACTGCAATCATGCAAGGAAGTCATCAAGTACTGGGAAGACTGTTTCAACCTTGTCCCTTAACCAAGCAAATGCTCCTAATAGAGGAGAAGAAGATCCCAAGTTCCATGGGATTTTCCCCATACCATTAGAGAGGGTTCATATCTGCACTTTGCACGGCTTTGTGAGAATCATCGACAAGATGATATTTTTGAGCTGCAGATTCGTGTGGAACATTTCAGACAAGAAGAGAAGAGAGGAAGGAATTCGTAGAGTTGAACATGTTCTATCGAAGCGTGTTTGCATGGTGGCAATGTAAGATTAGAGCTCGATGAGAAACGGGCGGGGAAGAACAAGTGTGCCTCGTAAGGTGTCAATTGAGGGGTGAAAGCTCGACGCTTCATAAAGAATCATAGAGAGGCTCGAACGGAAACCGGATGGGAGAAAAGGTCTATGAATTTGGAAAATTGCTGGTTGATGCGAAGCGGGGACCGCACCGCATGGATGGCGTTCGTTCGGGCATTGAGGAAAAAAAAGCATGGGATGCATTGTCCGAATTGTTCCCATACATTCGGAGAATGGACCTCACAAGAGAAGATGCGTAAATGTTCGTGCAAGCGAATAACAAATTTATTAAAGCTTTCATAGACGATGGGGAGAGAGTGAAGTCACGCACTACTTGCACATCTTTTGGGCTCATGCACCTTGGTTTTTAGGAAGTATGGAAGCCTAGCGATTAATGGAGTGCACAAGGCATGGAGAAGTCGCATAAACAAGCTAAAATAGCCTTTCATCGTAACACTCAAAGAGGGGGTGGAAATGTGGGAACCAACCCTCTAAGACAGATGACAGAGTGGTTTTATAGAAGGGCGATGGCTAAATACGACAAGAAGGTCGCTTTAAGGAGCAACCCACAAGTCGTAAACACCATTGGCATAATGCTGAAGAGAAAACGGAAAGTTGCTTGGCAAAATTCTAGGGCCCCACTAGCATCGCAACAGTGGAGATCTAAGAGACAAAGAATCGGTAAAGTATACTTGTAATGTGTAGCATGTTCACACGATGCGAAGTACTTGCCTCCAACCTTGTTTGCACAACTGTAGCTTCGCGTCGTGTGATCTTATTTGTATCATACGGTGCGAACAGTGGAGTTCGCTATTGCTTGCATTTATGTGGCTTCGCGTCGTGTGAAGCTTTACAAGATAATAATAAAAAAAGGTTACTTTTGATTAAAGTTGTGAAAGATGTTACATTGAAAAACAAAATACAACGACTCATTGTTGCTCTAGTGCGAGCTCTTCTTCATTATCTTCATCATCATCATCAGCTCCGTCCTCGTCTTCGTCTTCATCTCTTCTCCTCAAGCTTGCAATCACCCCATCCAAACGTTCCTCTAATCTGCCCACCATCTCTTTGTACATGTCCCGCTCCTGTCCCAATAGCATAACATGTTCTTCTGCCTGAATTAGCAACCTCGTTGCCGTCATAACCACCTCAATGCAGTTGTTGGGGCATGTCATCCTGTCCAGCCTTCTATTCAACCGCCTGATTTGCCTCTCCTGGCTACGAAGCATGAGAAGGTTGAATTCATTCTCTTCTTCTTTTTGCTGAATTGTAACGGCGTTTTCCTTTAGAAGATCATCTTGCTCCTTCAACCTCTTCATTAGAACACCCAACACTATGTCAGAAGGGAGTTCTATCCTCTTGCGTTTTCCCTTATCAGCGGTTGAGGATGTGGAGGCCATAGATGACAAATGGGAGGGACGTTAAGATTATAGAAGTGAGGAGCAAAGACTCTAACCGGCGGAAGGAGCACAATGCAAGGACCTCAATTTATACATATTAGCGCTTGAACATATTAAACACAGTCGGCTGCTGTCGCACGTGTCGAGCGGATTCTGTCGGTTGTCCGCTAGAACACATTGTCCGCTAGAACACATTAATGGTACTGTCCGCTGGAACACATTAATAACTATTCTAACTACACTGTATCACACCACGCGAAATCTGCACACGAGCTTTAAAACCCTATGAAGGGTTTCGCCTGCAGTTAAAACTGTCTCGACCCTACGACTATTGGCCTCTCGGTACCTGGTTAATGTTGCAGCGAGCTCAAGGTCTCGCTCATGCAGCAGCCCCCTCGTGAATTCTAACCTGTCCACCGCCTCCATCTTCTCGGCGACGAGACGGCTGTTTTCGTCGTGAACCTCCTTGAATCTCTTCATCACCACAGCAAGGGTGATGTCCGCGGGCAGCTCTGGGCGCGGTCGCTTGCTGGAGGAGGATGAAGATGCCATCGGAGGAGAAGGCGGAAGGCGGAAGGCGGAGAAGATGAGCAGAAGGCGGAAGATGGAAGAGGATCGGAGGTCGAAGGCAAGATAGAAGATCTTCTATTTATAACAGGGATTTCGTAATAGCTTGAGTCACACGACGCGAAGGATGCCGTGGGTCAGGAAAATGGACCGTTACTTAACGCGTCGTGTGAGGAAAAAGGACCGTTACTTCTTCTAACGTCTTTTCTTCCAGACAAAGCTCGTGTGATAATTTTTATTCATAATTTCGGTGATACAATCTATACATAAGTAATTTTACTGATACATAACTAAAGATAGAACTTCTCATTGAAGCAAAATAGAACGGCATGGAGATCACACGACGCGAAATCCATTGATTGCTACCTAATTGCAAGCAAGGCATTTCGCGTCGTGTGATATTTTAATAAAACAGAACATACATTGGAACAAGAGGATAGACAGAAGCAAAGAATAGAGAAAACTTTTCTTTGAAGCAAAAAATAGATAGATACAACGGCTAGGGATCTTCATGATCCTCTAGCTGATTTTCATGTCCCGCTATTTGCCGTGGGCTGGCGTTCTCATCCTCCGCGGCTTCGGAGCTTCTTCTCCATATCTTCTAAGGCCTGCGAAATCATGTGAGCAGTTTCAACTACCGCCGCCCCGGCTCGCCGCCTCTTGGTACATGGCGAATGTTTCCACGAGCTCAACGTCTCGCTTCGTCGCGGTAGCTCCCTCGTGAAGGCTAATCTCGACCGCCCTCATTGTTCTCGGCGGCGAGGACGGTTGTTTTCATCATGGATCTCCTTGAATCTCTTCATCACCACCGCAAAGGGTGATGTCCACGGCGAGCTCGGGCGGCTGCGGAGTGCTATCTTGGCGTGGTCGCTAGAGGAAGATGATGATGCCATCGGGCGGAAGGTGGAAGGCGGAAGTAGAAGATGAGCGGTAAGGCCGGGGAAGTAGAAGATGAGCGTAAGGGAAGGCGTCGAGGTCAGCGTGGACATCGGTCTTCTATTTATAACATGAGTCACACGAAGTTGCTTCTCGGCGTCGTGTGAGGAATAAATAAATTAATTGTTTTTTCCAATAATATTTCATTTCTTGAGATAAATATCACCACGGCGAAAACCTAGATATGATGTAAAAAGCGGTGATGTATTTCAGGCGTGATGTGAATAAATACAAATAAAATAATTTTTATTAGGAATTTCGGAAGGACAATCGTACATAAATAATTTTAATGATACAAGTTAGAAAACATATAACTTCCAATTTCTCAAGCTTCGTCGTCAATTTCATGCTCTTTCAATCCCCACAAGACCGATCCAACAAGGCAATGACTTCCATGTTATCGACCCCTGCTTCCAACCTTAGGTGAGTCAAACCCGCCAGACTAAAAGATTTAACATATTGCTCGCCCGCAGACCGGCTTGGTCGTCAAAATATTGTAGCACAACATCCCGCCGAATTGCTATCACCCTTTCAGTGTTTGATGCCAATTGGGAATGGTTCCCGAACATGCATAATGCGGATGTAATAGACAAACTCGCACCTTTTGGACTGAAAGTTCTGGCGAAGACGATTATCTCCCCATTAACGAATCTTGAGATATATCGTAACAATGTAGAGTCCTTCAATCTTTCCCCGTCCCCCGCGTGCATGTCGGCAAAAAAAAATCTACTACTTCCCACAAATAAGAACCCTCAAGCTTATCTTCTTCACATTTATCCTCATCTACCAGGCTTATGCTGCCGCGATTGACTGAAGGGCCTGCCAAACCTGTAGATCCTGTTGGCAGCTTTGCACGGAGACGCTGGAATTCTTCTTCCGTTGGTAGATTCGCCTCATCTTGAGCAAATCGAGACTCCAGCCTCTCATAGGCTTCTTTAAGCTTTATAGCATTGCCGGTATAATTAGACACTTCAAACATCTCTTTGTCCAAATCCTCTTCAAAATCTAGGCCTAAGTTTACCCATTCGGCCAAGGTGTTGATAAGCTCGTCTTCCCTAGCACACATTCGTAACAAAGACGGGTTTCTCAGTATATCACTTAGCAATAGGTATTCTTTGCCTTCCACTAAAATTGGCGTTATGTCAGACAACTTCTTTTCATCCTCATCCCCATCCTCATCACCTTCAGAATCATCTCCCTCCTCTGGTTCACCCAAGGCCAGTGCGTCGAAGCTAAAACTCCTACATTCTTGCTCTTCTTCTTGTAGATCTATCTCCATTTCTACGTCATAGTCAGCATCATCACACATAACTGACCCCCCTTGGCTTAAAGATTTCATTGTTTCGGTGTATCTTGGTTTGGCGAAAGCGAAATGCAATAACTAGCAAATGCAAACGGCAAAGAGAAATAAGATACCTTCTTAAGCACAAGGACGCAGCCAGGAGGAGCCCGTTGCGCAGCATTCTTGAAAAACATCTTCCCTGTTTGCAAATGGGAAGCCGCCTCCTCTAGAGCTGGTTTTGGAATCCACAAGCCAGGGACATCTGCAAAGGACGTGCGCTAAGACCAAGCGGTCCGGGTGAAAGCTAAGGCAACCTCGCGATAGCATCCAAGCTCGCTACTGTTTGCCATGATGTCCAACTCCTTGCAATAGAACGGATAAATCGCAGTCGGCGCAACTTCCTCGTTGTCATGAGGGGCGGATGCATACCATTCCAGGAACTTCACATAACAATCCATGGCGAAGCAAACGACGAAAATAAGAAGATGTTTAGGAGCGGTAAGGCGCTGTCACTTTTGAACTCAAGTAGCCGTTTATCGATTATGAAAGGGGACACGGTAGTTGTGGGAGATTTGTCCGTACATTTTAGGGTTAGGGTTAGGGTTAGGGTTAGGGTTAGGGTTGGATCACACGACACGAAGACTACTATGTGCAACAAAAAAGCACAATGCTTGCTGCGCGTCGTGTGATCCTCGCGTATAACATTAAAAAAAAAAAATACAAAGTGCGAAGCTAGGCTTCTAAGAAAGAAATGGACTAAGAGATTAAGCTTATAAAGCCATTACATTAAGAAATATTATACATATGAAAAAACACAAAAAGGCACTTCACGGCCTTTTTAAAGGGGTCTTTCTTCTTGTTGTATTCAGCCATAAAATTTTGACCATAGTACTTTCGGGATCCCTTATCGTAAGGCGCGGCGCATGTCCTTGGGCATGACATCCGCTTGGCATGTATTGCTGCAAGGCTGCGAAGTCCTCGAACAGGCCAGACACCAAGCTGCTTCGAAGCCATTTGAAGAGCATTTAAAGCGGTTGCTTGAATTCTATGCTTGGTATGATGTATCGCACCACACTCTTGAGAATCTCTCTCCGCGAGTCGGCAAATGGGAGGCGTGGAATGACCATCTCGGTGCTCTTCGATGCTTCTTAATCTTGCGAAGCGCTTTAATGCCGGGCTTAGTCTTCGCTTCCGGCCACTACCCTCACCCACCCGGCATTTGGAGCACGTTGCTCGGCCCGACTCTTCCGGCCGCCTCCTCACCCGACATTTGCGAGGTTTCCTCGGCCCGACTCTTCCGTCTCCCTCACATTCCCCGGTCGCCTTCCCCTTTAAAGGCGTTGGGCCTCCTCCTTTGATTTGAAGGTCCTAACACCTCCACGGGAGGAGCCGGGAAGAGCAAGAATAATAAGCTGCCCAATAATTAATCCGTCATATTCGCTTTCGCGGGTCTCTCACATTTTCATCCTCGTCTCGAACCGAGTGCACCTCCCTACTTACTCCGAGCTTCTTCTCCGCCGCCTATCATGCGGATTTCTTTTCGGGTCTTCTTACGTTAGGCATGGTCGGAGGAGGAGAATCTCTATCGAGACTTGAGAGTCGAGATGAAGAAGGCGGACTAATGTAATCACGGCCTTACACCACCTGCATGGATTGCAGTTTGCTTAGTTCTTGCCATGGCTTCTCAGCGGATGGCGCTTTATACTACTGAACAACGACAAAAATAGACAACCGGCAAGAGATAAATAGTAAAAAACAGAAGTTAAAGTAAAAGATGATGGTAACGTTTTTAAATAATTGTAATGGAACCCTAAAAAATATCGGACAAAATACGGAACCCTAAAAAACATCGGACAAAAACACAAATAAAAAAACCGAGATTCAAAGCGCTAGGCGATAGACAATTTCTTGTTGATCGCGAACTCACTAAACTTTACATTTCCCTCTTGCCTCAGAACCAACCCTAATGCCATCAATAAAATAATGGAAGTCGTCAACAATCTCCTCTGTCTCCATTAGCACTCTTAGCTCGATAAATGGCCATTAAAACTTTCATGGTGGCTGTATAAATGACTTCCTCCCCTCTCCATACTTTCGAATATCCACCGCGACGGAGTGTACATTATGGTCCTCAAACGGCTCCCAAAAAGTTGTGCAACCTCTCTTTTTTCGTTTCCTTCGTTCTAGTTGATCTGAACTTAAAGGAGGACTTAACTACGCGGACCTCATTAGTTGACCGGATGATTAGTGGAATCGAACATCCTGTGTCGGAACCAAAAATAAGCCATCCACAAAATCGGCGGGGGAGAAAGCACGTATATGTCTTGAACTTTTTCGAACTTCCTGCGCCATCTGGAATATGTTAGCAAATACCTCAAACGGTGTGAAGATTTTACTCATCCTCACGCCTCCGTTTTCAGACATTCCCGCTTGCACCTCGTCAGCCAGGCATTTCTTCATTGCAATTACATTGTTCTCATTAGTCTGTGGCTTACAAAGTTCACTTAAAGGGGCAATTCAACCGGCCTCAAGCTCGGTTTCACGACCTTTACGTTATAATCATGTCCAGTAAAACCGGATGCCTATACCCCAAAGTCAGGTCCGGCATCCATACCTTGGAAAAGGACAATTTCGATGTCTATGTGATACACGACAAGTACACTACTAATACTTTCGGCCGGAATGACATCCACGACGTCTGATAAACATAAACCTGCACAATAAATTTGTTTGTAAACACGTGTCAACGAAAGAAATGAAAAGATAAGGAGATCACCGCGGCGAAAACTATCTCTCTCGCATTAAGTAGGCGACGACTAGCTTCGGTCGTGTGATCCGATTAAGGTGGTTACCATTTGCGGGCAATTTTGGGAAGTCGCTTTTTGGTGGAGATTAGCTCTTTGGCCATATCGGAAGGGGTATATGCATGTCGTATTGTTATACTTTCCACTTTCCGGCGCTAGAATTCAACTTGAACTCTTTTATCCTACCTATCCAATGTGTCCAAGACGACCGATCGCCTTTGTCGCTTAACTCTATGCTCGCCCCTCGTTGATGGCAGCATACTCACCCACGAACCTATTGAGACAAAACCTCCCACTTCTTGACCTTGGGAGTTCTGTAAATGGGGCAAGAACACAGAAATTACAGGAGACATGGATTGCAGATGAGGAGTGAAGGCGGAGAGGATGCACGAAATGGCCAGGAGTGACAAAGATCTGAAGTTTGGCACCAAAATTTGACAAGGGAGTTGGTGGCGACAAGAGGGCGGGTCAAAGTCACCATTATTTTGGGCGGCGAAGCGACTCCCGAAAAATACGGGCCATTAAAATGGTTGCAATAAAAGCGCAGGCATCCCCTATGAAAATACGCCATGTGGATGCCAAGTAAGCCTGCTCATCCTTCTACCTGCCAAGTAATACTGACTTTCGTAAAAAAGGCGCAAACCTGATTGGTCCTGGCGAATCTGATGTGGAAATCTTTAACCCAAGATAACACTACCACCCCAAAACTGGGTCCACATGTTGTTTTTCAGTGTCTTTTTTGCTAAAAAACAACACTAAAAAACTACGTGTTGTTTTTTGTCCGGATTTGCTAGAAACAACGTGTAGTTTTTAGTCAAACTTTTATACTTGTAGTTTTTTTGTAAAAACTCTACGCGTAGAATTTTGTCAAAATTATCTACGCGTAGGAATTACATGTGTTTCAACATGTTGTTTTTTAAAAGTAGTCGTAGTTTTCAAGTGTTGCTTTCGTGAAAAAAAGACATGTGGTTCTTAATAAAACTTAAAAGGTCCACATGTTGTTTTTAACTGTTGTTTTGCAAGAAAACAAAAAAATTACACTGAAAAACTACATAGAGAATTTTGTCCGACTTTGCTAGAAACTACACGTAGTTGTCTGCATTTTTTTTTTAACTATATTGTTTTTAGTTGTTGGTTTTCCAAAAAAATGATATGTGGTTTTAAGAAAAAAAATGTGGTTAATCAAAACTAGGTGCTATTTTTTAGTATTGTTTTACATAAAATCCACACGTGGCTTTTTAAAAATAAGCATTTTCAAGTGTAGTTATCAAAAAACTAACACATCATTTCTTAAGGGTAGCGGTTGTTTCGAGTGTTGTTTTTGGGGAAAAATAAAAAAACCACCCACACGCAGTTTTAAAATTTACAAAAACAACACATGTTTTTTACCAAAAATACATTTAAAGATAATATTGACAAAAGAAGCACTATGTTATGCAAATTTATTTAGGAACCCTAGTTCAAACTATTGTTAATTTCTTGCCTTTTTGGAATCGAACCCAAATAATTCCATTAGGCATGGTAGTTCTTATGTTCCTTCCTTATATGTAGTTATTAAACCATATGTTTCTGGACTTTTTGTGATTCTATTCTTTTTACAAGATCAAAATATTTGCTATCAAATGCCAAAAGTGTTTCCTGTTTCCTCATCAAGATAATCATCTGTTCGGCGAATATTTATCAATGGTTGAACATATGATCTGTCTAAATGTTCATCAAATGCAGGGCGCAGACGGCTATTAAAAGTGTTGCAATGTGCTCATGGCCGTATGAGCCCCTGCCAAAGGATATTTACATTGATCAAATAAATTGAGCATATCTTTGTGATCATGAACAAATTTCGAGCATTAAATTTTCAAGATAAAATAAAGGAATATTGTACCCAATAATACAACCATATCCTCCACATTTAAGCCACGGTACCGTCGAACATTTGAATAAGCCGAGAAACCGGAAGTCGGGAGAAGGGATATTTATGAAAGTTTCACTTGAAGAGGCATGTGAAAGGCCGTCTCTTCCGCCATGGGAAATGGAATATCGGGTTCCACACAGCCCGCAAATGCACAACTTACCACATAAAGAAAAAATGTAAAAGAAAACTACAAAACAATCTTTTGAAGAAAAAAGCGACAACACAAAGCAAAAGGCATATTATTGTTGCTATTCATGGCCATGTAATGGCTGGAAGCAACAAATGACTATGCACATGTAACAGATTTGGCGTTGAAACAGGGAAGTAATGGAGGCTGAAACGAGGGGAACAAGCCATTTGAGAATCAACGATTAGAGTAAAAACATGTACCAGGTCTTTCTTTGTGGTTCCAAAACTGCTACGCGAATCCAAACATTTTGGCACAAAAAAAAAAATTAGCTTGAACTTCTACGCCATACATTTTACACAAAAAGAAACAAAAGCATTCAAAATCGATGTAGGAAAGAGCGGGGTTTCAGATATTGAAGCGGCTTCGTCCAAATCAGTATCCGCAGAATAAACCATTCAGGAATCTCAAGATGGGCGGCCGCTACTCCCGGAGAACCGCTAATATTCTAAGGGAAAAGGCTCAAAGAACCGTCGGAACTAGCGGCAAGAAGAGCGGCAAAGGAGTTCGGTTACGCATGAGCAAGTTCTTCATGCCCAAAATCGTGAGCTCCACCACCGAAATCGTTGAGTGCCAAGATATACATGAGCGCCATCAAGCATGAAAAAATCGGCGCCATGGATTTGCTCATCACTTGACGGATGGGCTTCCAGACTAGGTGAAGCGGCAAAGCGACCAAGGCGGGAAAGTGGCCCAACCAATAGGATGATAATACATGGATCGAAATCATGACCGTTCATCCGGACCAAATCTCGACCATTAATTTTGGCTATTGAATAGAACATTTTCTCACACGATTTTATTTCTCTAACTTTAACTTTCAACGTGTCATAATTTACGTTCAAGGCGGGGGCTTGTTTTTTTCTACCTTAAAGTTATAGCCATTGATTTTAATAATATTCCCAAGTATATTCCTTCTAATGCATTCTTCCCCATCCGCAAAATCTGTGATGGTGTCAAACTAGATTTTCCACCTCAGCATATGAATTTTCCACCTTTGAAGGAAGTCAATTTTATTTTACAAATTTGAAATTTTATGCAAACAATCTACATATACCTTTGGTGCTACTGTTCTATATGCCTCCACCGCCATAGCACAAGCATAAAAAATAGCTACAAGAACGTAAATAAATATGAGGCAAACAAGCCCTTTCACAACTCTGCATGAAGGATATGGCAGATCCCACTCTATCAGGGCGTGTTTTCTTTTCATAATCTATCATCTTAAGACGGTTTGGGACAAACTCTTATACTGCCTCAATTTCTTATCTTGCTCATAGCAGGATTCTCTGGAATGGCCAATTTATTCTCACAGGTCTTTCTATGTGGCTCCATAAACCCTGCAATCCATAACCTACTCCAAGTCGGGATCCCAACTTCCTCACAAATTGGGGATGAACTATTTTTCCTTGCTGACCTGCTTCACTCAGTCCAAGCTCCCAACTGAGAGCTCCAACTGCCACAAAAATTTACCAAGACCAACTTCGGGCCCTTAAGACCCTCTGCAATTTTCAAGGCCAATCGTGGCCTGTGGAAAAAATCAGTTCCGACCCTGGCTTCTTTGGATGCAAGCCTTGCTTGCTCAGAACTGTTTGCGGCGATCACAATTCTTCAATTCGGCCTCCTAAAGACCAGTGGACCAAATCTGGAGCTGATTCGAGCTCCTTTGCAAGAACCCATCTTGCCTCCACAATCAAGCTATGGTGATTTGTTTTCTTAAATGAATGCCCACTTCACCATGGATTAATCTAATTGAAGGAGTGTTTAACAGGTATCACTTCCTGCCTTCTCCGCATCGCTAATAATAGCCTTGTAACCACTTATTAAGTCTGTCGCCATCATCGTGCTAAAAAGGCCCCCTGTTCCTTGCTCTACACTTAATGCAAATGAAAATACTTAAATTAGCAACATGCCAGATTTCCTTTTTTTAGCATCTCGGTGTCATGTTGTTCTAACATCTAAAGAAGCAACTTGTATAAAGGCATCTCTTTGGGTCAAGCTAGCCCATCCACCGTCAGCATTATACAAACAAATCTACAAATACACCTCCATAACAATTCACAATCTTATGTAACATCATACGATTTTCACAATTTTAAAACCTTATCTCTAGGGGAGACACGCCGTGTTATGCTCACTTAAGGGGGCAATTGCAATTATGGGCAGAAGGCATGGAATCTCGCCACAAAACATGGCTCATCTGAAAGCCTGAAAGATAAGCTACGAAATAATGCCAGAATCAAGGTCTACGGAATAGCCACTTGTAAGCTATAGCTGCTCAAACACAGGGGGGTCTGAGAACCCAGTTTACGCACTACAGAACCATCAATTGCGCACTGACTTGCGCATAAAACTACCATCAATTGCGCATCAAACAATTGTAATGCTTGCAAACCACCATCATTTGCTCACCTGTTAAGAGTCGATTGTGGCACATCAGTCCACAAATTGCGCACATGCATACCACAATTCACGCACATGAATATCAAATTCTGCTACACTCTAACTAGCATCTAATGGCATACATCTAACAATCAAACAACAATTTAGCAACATCCCTAAATTACAGTTGCATCACCCTTGCCTCATAACATGTTTTTCAACATTTTCGTGGCACACAAGTTTCGAAATAGAGAAGATCTGCTACTTGGCAAGTGACAAAAGGTCTATGCAAAATTATTTGTGTGCAAGTTTGAAAACACACACAAATAGACTGATGTTTAGTACAAGTAGCATTAAGAGTCACAACAAAGAAGACAAGCAATGTGTGAGACTAGTCTTCATATTCTATTCTATTCTATTCTTCTTCCAATTGGCTATCTATCTCCACGTCTGTTGCCTGCACAAAAATACTGGCTTAAGAGAGGTAAAACAGAAAACATCAAAGTTACATGCCAATGTGGACTTACATTTTCAAGGAGCGTTCTGTAAGTTCTTGCCCAGCCATCATCCATCCCCCTTGCCTTCTCAATTATGTCATGAGGCAAGCCATCATTAACAAAACCTCGGATCAGCCTTGCTTTTGCCAAATTGTGCACTGAGGCATCTGGAATACCACTATTGAGATCAGCAAATCTGACCCATGTTTGAGTGTCCATACTAATATGCCCATGTAGTACTGATTCATTTCTTTCAAGACGGGCTGTAATAGCCAAAGCAGCACATCCATCCATTTCACTTAACCTAGTGGGTTGAGGTCTTGCAGGCAGTATTACCTCATCAATTGATACATTAACATCAGCCATATGATCTTGAGAACAAATATGAGTGTCTTCTAAGCTGCATCCTGTCATAGAGCCAGAGAATGGAGACATATTCCTGACTGCATTATATAAAATAGGGCTTGGAGGCATGTTGGAGTCTAGGTGGCATATTGGAGCTACGTGGCATGTTTGAGCCACATTGACATGTTGGAGTCTAGGTGGCATATTGGAGCCTACGTGGCATGTTTGAGCCACATTGACATGTTGGAGCCTAGGTGGCATGTTGGAGCCCACATGGCATGTTTGAGCCACCTTGGCATGTTTGAGCCATGGTGGCATGTTGGAGCCCACGGAATATTCGAGCCACCTTGGCATGTCTGAGCCACCTTGGGATGTTGGAGCCTAGGTGGCATGTTGAGCCACCTTGGCATGTTGGAACCTAGGTAGCATGTTGGAGCCCATGTGGCATGTTTGAGCCACCTTGGCATGTTCGAGCCTAGGTGGCATGTTGGAACCTAGGTGGCATGTTTGAGCCACCTTGGCATGTTGGAGCCTAGGTGGCATGTTGGAGCCCAGGTGGCATGTTGGAGCCCGCGTGGCATGTTTGAGCCACCTTGGTTTGAGCCACATTTGCATGCTAGAGCCTAGGTGGCATGTTGAAGCCCACATGGCATGTTGGAGCCCACGTGGTATGTTTGAGCCCACATGGCATGTTTGAGCCTAGCTGGCATGTTGGAGACGACGTGCCATGTTTGAGCTACCTTGGCATGTTGGATCCTAGGTGGCATGTAGGAGCTCGCGTGGCATGTTTAAGCCACCTTGGCATGTTAGAGCACGCGTGGCATGTTTGGGACACCTTGGCATGTTTGAGCCTAGGCAAGGCACGTTGGAGCCTAGATGGCATGTTTGAGCCACCTTGGCATGTTAGAGCCTAGGTGGCATGTTGGAGCCTTTGTGGCATGTTTGAGCCACCTTGGCATGTTTGAGCCTTGGTGGCATGTTGGTGCCTAAGCATCATGCTTGAGCCACCTTGGCATGTTAGAGCCTAGGTGGCATGTTGGAGCCCACATGGCATGTTTGAGCCATCTTGGCATGTTGGAGCCTAGGTGGCATGTAGGAGCTAGCTTGGAATGTTTGAGCCTAGGTGGCATGTTGGAGCCTAGGTGGTATGTTGGAGCCCACGTGGCATGTTTGAGCCACCTTGGCATGTTGGAGCCTATAGGTGGCATGTAGGAGCCCGCATGGCATGTTTGAGCCACCTTGGCATGTTTGAGCTTGGGTGGCATGTTGGTGCCTAGGTGGCATGCTTGAGCCACCTTGGCATGTTGGAGCCTAGGTGGCATGTTGGAGCCCACGTGGCATGTTTGAGCACCTTGGATCTAACATTTTTCACGAATTTATAACAATATGTTACATTCCCAAATTTAAGCACACAAACAATATTCCAGGTTGTGGTGCTTTGCTTAAGAAATAGCCTAAAAAAAACCTCAAAAAAGCCATACTTCCTTAAGAAATAGCTATTTAAAAAATACACCTAGTTATAAACCACACCACTTCAGAAAACCACACCTCTTTAAAAAACAACCACTTAAAAATTACACCTACTTATAAACCACATCTCAAAAAACCATACTTACTTTAGAAAACAACTACTTAAAAACACACCTAGTTATAGAAACCACACCTAAAAAAAACCATACTTCCTTAAAAAATAGCTTCTTAAAAACTACACCTAGTTATAAACTACACTACTTCAGAAAACCATACTTCATTAAAAAACAACCACTTAAAAACTACACCACTTATAAACTACACTTTAAAAAATCATACTTCTTTAAGAAACAGCTATTTAAAAACTACACCCACTTACAAACCACACCTCAAAAAACAACACCTCAATTAAAAAAATCACACTACTTCAGAAAACTATACTTCCTTAAAAAAGAACCACTTAGAAACTACACCTCCTTATAAACCACACCTGGCATGTAGGAGCCCGCGTGGCATGTTTGAGCCACCTTAGCATATTGGAACCCACGTGGCATGTTTGAGACACCTTGGCATGTTTGAGCCTAGGTGGCATGTTGGAGCCTAGGTGGCATGTTTGAGCCACCTAGGCATGTTGGAGCCTAGGTGGCATGTTGGGAATCCACGTTTTGAGACACCTTGGCATGTTGCAGCCTAGGTGGCATGTTGGAGCCCGCATGGCATGTTTGAGCCACCTTGGCATGCTTGAGCCTTGGTGGCATGTTGGTGCCTAGGCGGCATGCTTGAGCCACCTTGGCAGGTTGGAGCCTAGGTGGCATGTTGGAGCCCACATGGCATGTTTGAGCCACCTTGACATGTTGGAGCCTAGGTGGCATGAAGCCCACGTGGCATGCTTGAGCCACCTTGACATGTTTGAGCCTAGGTGTCATGTTGGAGCCTAGGTGGCATGTTTGAGGCACATTGGCATGTTGGAGCCTAGGTGGCATATTGGAGCCCATGTGGCATGTTAGAGCCTATAGGTGGCATATAGGAGCCCGCATGGCATGTTTGAGCCACCTTGGCATGTTTGAGCCTAGGTGGCATGTTGGTGCCTAGGTGGTATACTTGAGCCACCTTGGCATGTTGGAGCCTAGGTGGCATGTTGGAGCCCACATGGCATGGTTGAGCCACCTTGGATCTAACCGTTGAAGGTATATTTCACGAATGTAAAACAATACGATCCATTCCCAAATTTGAGCGCACAAACAATATTCTAGGTGGTGGTGCTTTGCTTAAGAAATTGCCTCAAAAAAACCTCAAAAAAACCATACTTCCTTAAGAAATAGCTACGTAAAAACTACACCTAGTTATAAACCACACCACTTCAGAAAACCACACTTCTTTAAAAATGCGACCACTTAAAAACCACACCTCAAAAAACCATACTTACTCTAAAAAATAGGTACTTAAGAACTACACCTAGTTATATAAACCACACCTTAAAAAAATCATACTTCCTTAAAAATAGCTTCTTAAAAACTACATCTAGTTATAAACTACACCACTTCAAAAAACCATACTTCATTAAAAAACAACCACTTAAAAACTACACTCGCTTATAAACCACACTTCAAAAAACCATATTTCTTTAAAAAATAGCTATTTGAAAACTACACCCACTTATAAATGACACCTCAAAAAACAACACCTCAATTAAAAAAATCACACCACTTCAGAAAACCATACTTCATTTAAAAACAACCACCTAAAAACTACACCTCCTTATAAACCACACTTCAAAAAACTATACTTCCATAAAAAAACAACTACTTAAAACTACACCTAGTTATAAACTACACCTCAAAAAACAACACCTTCTTAAAAACAACACCCCCTCAAAAAAAAAGCAACACTTCTTTTAAAAAAAACGACACCTCAAAAAAAGACCACACCTTCAAAAAAAAGAAACTATAGCTCCGTAAAAAAAACTACACCGCCTCCTTAATAAACCACACCTCCACATAACCACATGTAGATTTTTTGGAACAACGACATGTGGTCTTCTTATTACTGTTGTTTTTAGGTGTGGACCCAGAATTGGGGTGGTAGTGTAAGGGCCATTTTCAGACCCCAAATCCGCCCTAATGTGAGAAAGTGTTCCAATCTCTAATAATCTATAAAGACTAGTAATGGTGCCCAGCGTTGCTGGGCATGAACTTTCATTTATATGTATGTTCTGCTATTGAGTACCTCTACCAATGTCCTCTAGATCACCAACACAAAAAGAAAAAAAAAAAACAACTAAAAGACTCCTAAAAGGAAAAACTCAAAAATCTTGGTGATTCTTTAAGTTCATGCAAATTGAAAGAGCAAAAAAACCCTCTATTCTGCCTCCGTTGCTTTGTTGCCTTTATGACATTGCGTCTCTGCCATAGCTCAAAGAACAAAAATATAATCCTAGATGCGTGTTGGATAAGGCAATACACGAAGTATATTTCTCTGTTTGAAAAATACATTTAAAAAGGACCTGCTCGTACATGATATGCATGTAGTAGGATGCATATATTCTTAAAACCCATTCCTCTAAATGGATTTTCATAGATTCCTGCATTTTGGTAGTGTACAATTTTGATGATTGTTGAAATGCATGGGGTTACAATTTCAACTGTCGTATTGAGCAATTTTATCATGGTTCTGCAATCGCTTATTGTCATTTGATTCTTCAATTTTTTCTACTTAGTTTTTGGCCAAAACAACCTCCAACTCTTGATATAAAACTCAAGAACGTCTTGTTTCAGGTGCCAAAATTAGTTAAAACAAAAGGTAGTCTGCCAACATTAGTTAAAACAAAAGGTAGTCGACCATTATTGCATCGATAAGCTTGTATTGCAACTTATCATGCTTAAATAAGAGTGTTGTTTCTCTTTTTTATGGTAACTTTAATTTCAATCACATCTGTGTTTTTTTGCAGACCAGAATCATTGTAATCAGAGCTTTTCGCCCCTTTCTAATATGGCATACACCAATATATACACCCAGTTATCCTGCATTAACTTCAAACATGACAAAGACAAACCTTATGCGTTCAACATTAACTTCAAACATGACAAAGACAAAGCTTATGCGTTCAAGGTTTTTGCTAATAGTCTGTGCGCTTTTGTTCAATGCACATTAAGTTCAAACGTGGACACAGAAAATAGCATGGGTAGACCAAGCTACAATATTACATGATTTGGTAGTATTACATGATTTGCAATTTGATTTAGTAATGTTGTTTTTTATTTGCTTCTGTCATCTGGTGGCCCTCTCAAAGGACACTGCAGTGGAATGCAAAAGAGAATGTGCAATCCTGTAAGCACGCCAAGTAGCAGCAGCATATGCTGTTTCAATCGCTGAGCTTACAAAGGCAGCCATTCCTTCAAGAATCGAGCATGATGGTACAGGCAGAGCAGGAGGCGGTGGGAGCTCTGCAACCGCAAAGTGTTCGAGAGGACATCTTCCCTGTAATTTATACCAGCAAAACCTTCAAAACTGTAGGCAGTGCAAAACCTAATTATAAATGCAGTACATTCAAAGAAACTAACATGCAGTGCAAGGACTTCACGAATGGCCTCAAAGACATTGAGATCTTCTTCTTTATCCCATTCCTTCCAATCAACCACCAAATCTGCCCAAATCTGTAGAATAAGATCAATTTTCCGCTGCCTCACTTGAGAGGGTTCTGACATGTATTTAACCAATGCTCCAAGAAGGAGCGATGTGTCGTTTAAGCAGGAAGGAGGTGGTAGTCGCTCAGCACCTTTAAAATCCTGCAGAAATGAGGCAAGATAAAAGTTGCTCATTTACCATTGTAGACTTATGCAATGTACTGTAAATATCGGGTCAAAACAAACTTGTGGTGGAGCTAGCCAAGCTTGCTGCAAAGCTCGGCAACAATATCTGCAATTATCTCACAGCCAGACTTCCAAGCGCCCGGAGAATTTGCTTCATCATTTTCTTCGGGTTCAGTACTGTCCCAATTCTGTATTAAAGCAGCCATTGCAGAAAACCCAAGTTCTACAACCTGAAGTAACAGGACAACCAGCATGTAAAATTTCTCGAGAGAAAAAAATATCTCACAATCATAAGCAGATCCTGTCTGTCAAGTCTTCAGATTGAAAAAATAAAAAGTAACAATGCAGATCAAATCTTCATAAGTGCTGAACAGGGCTTATTTGATTCAATGACTAAAAGGTAACAATGCAAGCCATAAAATGCACTAACAACAAAATAGAGAGTGATGACCATCCCAAATATGGTGACTTCATTTTGGCCAGCAGATTCAGTCAATCAGTTAAATCTCAAATATGCATATCTTTGATTTAATCTAAACTTGAACAAAAATCAACTTCCAAATCAATCTTGTACCTATAACATAGCTTCTGCAGAAGTAAATGATGAGGCATTTGACATGTCTTTCCCAAGGATTATTCTCTAGCTTTTGTGATATGGAACTTCTGCTGCATAAGATTCGTGGTTGCAGATGCAAGTACTGACTGAAAAATGTAAAAGAACAGATCATATGGATCTCTGGTGCTCCTTATTGAGAGAAAAGCCCTCTGTTATGCCCGAATCTATATGGCTCACATATTTGTAAGGTAATTTAATTGTCATAATATGCTGCCAGATGCAATGGATTTGTCTTAGATGCCCTTTCTCAGCATCAACATCGGCATCTATCACAGCCTTCAAATCTCCTATTACAGAAATGTTGTGCATAGCAGAAAGGCAATGTCACTTGGAAAAAACTGATGCATCTATTTATTTCAAGAAAACATTATTACCAGCAGATCATGTAATCTCATTCATTTTGCTGACTGTGCAGAATACTCAATAGAAAATTAAAGGGAAACTTTTTATCTGAATAAAGATGCAATCAAAGAAGCAAAGTGACCGCGCTTAGGTTAGCCCAAGAAGAGCCGCATCATCTCTAAAGGACATATCACAGCTGTCAGGCATCGCCATACCTGCACCGCCATCCCTGCATTGCCCAACAGAACCTGGCTGCTCCTTAACCAGCAAGTTTTGGATCAAAGATACTGCCATCCCTGCATCACCCAACAGAACCTGGCTGCTCCTTAACCAGCAAGTTTTGGATCAAAGATAGGCAAGCAAACTGCCATAAACTTTGCATGACGCTATTGTGCAAAGCAGACCAAAACAGAAATGAAAACTATCTTGTTTATAATGCTTCTTCCACAGAGGTCGATCTGATGCAAACTTTGGCAATGATGGAGAAGAAGAAGAGGAGCAGAATCGGGTTTGGGCTTGGCCGCCATGGCCATTCGTGAGGGAGTTTTTTTTACGCCCTATTCGTGATGAAGCTCCTCCGGTAAAGAAAAACCCTAAAAGAAAGATGAGGTTGGAAGAGAGGTGCAAGATGATGCCACGTGGCATCGATTAATCTGAGCCGCTCAAATTAGGGCGTGGCCCATTACACAACATTATAATATAAGATAATATAAGATGTAGGAGCATTTAAGGGACA
Source organism: Isoetes taiwanensis (assembly GCA_021234155.1). Taxonomy (NCBI): domain Eukaryota; kingdom Viridiplantae; phylum Streptophyta; class Lycopodiopsida; order Isoetales; family Isoetaceae; genus Isoetes; species Isoetes taiwanensis. The sequence continues at coordinate 4,943,265 of JAJEKV010000020.1, read as the reverse complement.
ATGCCTTCAGGTCTTAAAACCTCTTGTCATGGCTAAGAGTTCCTTCTCATGCATGGGATATCTGGTTCAGGTCTATTGAACTTCTTCGAATCATAAGCTATAGCTTTTGCATCTTGCATCAAGACTGCTCATGTTCCTTCGTTACAAGCATTTCGTATTGCTTTTTTGGGTCGGGGAGTGCAAGCACGAATGCTTTTGTGAGAGCCACCTTCAACTCCTTAATATCAATCCATATGGTTGCGTGGTGTATTTGTTGACTTTATAGAGCCAGTAGTTTGCACAATAGTGGAATGCTCCAAGTAGGACATTTTCCCTAACGGGCTCGCTAGTTCTTTACATTGTCCTAATATCCTCATGGGATCATTAAGCGGCCCCACGCAATCTTCACTGGCCTTCACCTCCATATGCTAATTTGATATGAGAGGGAATACAGAGAGATGAAGAGCATTATAATAGAGGGGGAAGAGCTGCAAGAGAGGGGGACATGTCAAACTAGACTTTTTAAATGCTCCTCTTGCCACAGTGGGAGATTCAAAACTGGCCTCCTACTTCTCAAGAAGGTCCATTTCTGACAAGGAAATTTGATGTTGAAAGCAAAAGTGATCATGTGGCCGGCCATATTACCCCTTCCATATTGTTAGCAGGCATGGCCACATAGGAGAGCTAGAAAGTACCTTAACTGTTTTACGCATAGCAGAGCTAGAAAAAACTTTAGGTTGTTTTAATTTATATAGAAGATAAATAGATAGATAGATTTTTTAACGTCTATGAGATATGGGACACAACACACTCAGATGGGTCCTGCTCCCACCACTGTACATGGTTGAAGTGGGTCTTTCTTTCATTAGCTTTACAATGATTGTGGTCACTTTTACAATGAGGCATTGACCCATGACTTTGGGCATAATGGTTTATATAGGAGATAAGAAGAGATTGCACTACTTGAAGACACAAAAGCTAGGAGAGACTCTGGATTAGGCGACGTTCCCATGAGCCTGACCTGACCGGAAAAGAGTGAGGCCGAGGTTGAAGTGCGAAGAAGACTGTTCCCATGCGACCGTAGTACTCTTTTGCTCAGAAACCGGCTAGATCTTCATCGGCTTCGATCTTCACCGGTTGCTTCATCGGTTGCTTGCTCCTTCGTCACCTGTTGATCCATTAAAAGACAGAACAAAGGCAGCAACTCGATCTTTTTGAAATGGTCTTTCATTTCTGGAAAAATCTGAGTTTTCCTTAAAGGCAACCTTACCTCTGCTGCATGGGAACTGCTCGACTTTGACTTCGACTTCGACTTCGACTTCGACTTGGAAAAAACAAAGTCCGGTCGGTACGTTCCCTTAATGTTCCCCTAGGACCGAAATCTCCACGTGGCCACTGGCCACAAAAGCCATGCACAAAGACCATTATAAAATTTTTGAGATTTCCACTGGCACAGTTATGGGCGTGTCAATTAACTGAACACCAATCCTTTGATGGCATCTCAGATTTGAAGCTTGGATGATGATTCCACTACCGCAGTTAGCAGTTAGCAAAACGCTGCCCTCAAAACTGAAAACTCTCACATCTAATTGCAAAACACTCGGTTAACTATCAGGGGAGCACCTCCGTTACTTTGAGATTATGATAATTGCCGTGGGCTGGATTTCTGCCAAGTAGAGAGCAGATGCCGTAGATTTTCGCCAAGTTTGATTTTTTTAAATTCTTGAACGAATTGCTGCCGTGAGTGGAATCATCGCCCATCTTAGGTCACAGAAGGAAGCCGCAGTTAAGATTTTGCTCCCAAGTGCAGTTGCCGATGGTGGAATCTGGACCACAAGGCGGATATCGGGAGACGTAAACCACTGTCCCCTGGAAATTCCTCGAATTTCCAGTGTAAGTTTCTTTTTGGTATTTTTTGGGCAAAAGTTTCCAGGCGGCGCCGCTTACAACGCCGCCACTACAGATAAAAACATTAATACATGAAATTTTAAATACAAGGTGGAACAAAACATTAAAATTTCAATATTTCAGTTACAATTTCCATCAAGGTTTGCACTTCAAAATACAGAACATTCAATGCGAGATCATCAAAGCAAAAACTGCAAGGATTTTATTCCATTCCATTCATCAAACGGACGCTGTTACAATGCGGGATATGCATGAATATAACAAACTGCACCCAAAATGCATGCCGGCAAAGAATAGTCTTTAAGTCAAGAAGAAACAGAAACAAAGGTTGTTCCTGCAAGAGGGGCTGGAGCAGGGGAAAAGCATCAGCTTCTTGCAGAGATAAAGCCCATTTCACAGATCAAAATACCTTTCCTTCAACCAAATCTCCTGGAAACAAGCACAATGATCTTGATATCCTATCCAGAAACAAGCACAATGATCTTAATGTACTACCCGGAACTTCTTGACGATGCCAAAATCCTGCAAGAGAAAACACAAGAAGATAAAGCAAGAAACCTGAAAACTAAACCAGATCAAAGAAGCTTCAGCAAAAATGAAGTAGCGCCTTCAAAGAGCCTTCAGAAAGATGCTACCAGCGCCTCCACACCAAACCCTGCAAAATAACAAAAGAAAAAGGTAAAGAATGAAGAAAACTCAAAAAAATCCCTGAAAACTCAACAAGATCAAAGAAATCGTGCTTTCAGAAAGATGCTACCAACGCTTCGACGACAAAGAGGAGCGAGCGCTAGAGGGAAGCGCTAGAGGGAAACTAGAAATAAAACTAACTATTTACCTTACTTCGGCAGCGGCGCCTTCACCTAGAACAAAGAAAGAAGAAAAGATTAGAAAGAAAAAAAAAAAGAATGAAAAATCAGGAAGAAAACATCACTAACGTCGCCAAGGCATGCCTCCTTACCATTCCTGCACAAATGGCGCCCAGCGCCAACACCTACGACAAGATCGCCGCACTCCGCCATCGCCGGACCTCCGCCATCGCGAAGAGGAGAGAGAAAAAAAAAAATGGTGCACGGAATTTCCAGGGGACAGTGGATTACGGCTGGGAGCCGCCACCTTTGAGTGGTTTCCGGCTGGAAACCGCAGCGGCGCCGCCGCTCGCGCACGGAAACCACAACGCATATATTTTTTGAGGTCCAGCTATGGCGATCTTCCTCCGTCGCTCATCTCGTCTGCTTCGTTCTATGCCCCCCCGAAACAACTTGCCGATTTTTCCACCATACTATTCTACGGGATCCTCCAAATCATCATCCCCTACACCTCCAGCCCCCAGCTCAAGTACAAATACAAATGGAAAAATCCCCGAAAGCCATAGCCATGGCACTGGAAATGGAACCGAGACGAGCCCAAAAACTGGTATTGGGGCACGATTTGGTGCGGCAATTAGAAATTCTCTATCAGATCTTACAGCGGTGCCCCCCTCTGCTTTAGGGCTGGGATTGGCAGGAGCCATACCTTTTGTAGCCCTAACACCGCCATTTTCTTACTTTATTCAATTGCCAGAAATAATGCAGGGAGCTTCTTATCTGGATGCACAAGCAGCATATGGAGCAGTGATTCTTTCATTTCTTGGAGGTCCCTACTGGGGATTGGCTATGGCAGGTTATACTACTAACCCTGATTCTAGGCATCCTTTTTTCACCAAATATACACTGAGATATCTGTGGAGTGTGGTTCCTTCTCTTCTCGCATGGCCATCCCTGCTTTTGGTTCCAGAATATAAGTTTGGAGCATTGATTGTCTCATATGGTCTAGTTGTTGGGGTTGATGCTGTTTTTACAAAAATGAAACTTGTTCCTGCTTGGTATTTGCCACTGAGAGTGCTTCTGAGTTTGATTGCCATGCTTAGCATGGGATCATCTCTTCTCTTTGTTGTTGCCAGGAAATCAATCTCACACGGCAGGAAGTTCCTTGAGGAAGATTTAAAGCTAGATCTGCAGGAAGAGAAGGAAAAACATAAGCAGACCTAGGATGCCTTCATTCAATTCTGCCTTCATCACTGAACATCACAAAGGGAAATCGGTCAGGAAGCTTTGCAGGTGAAGTTGACATAGAGATCATGAGCTGGTTTTGCCATTGTGACTTGCTTCGTTACACTTTTAATCCTAGTCTAATGGCCTTATTTTTGTTACCAGGAAGTTGAATGTAGATAACAGAGTTCTAATAAAAATTGTATTATGGTCGAGAAAGGTGTGAAAATGTAGTTTGAAGAGTTCTAGTTGGATGAATTAAGCAACTGAAACTATGCTGATCCCATCTTTAGACCATCAAGAGAAACGGAAAATTGGTCAGGTAAGTAACGTTGACATAGATATCTTGTCAATATGTCTTGCTTTGTCTGATGGCTGAAGCTTGGCTCAATATAGATAGCAGAGTTCTGATAAAAATTGTGTTGTTTTCGAGAAAGTTGTCTAATAGGCCTATATAGTTTCGAATGTACTACTTGGATGAATCAAGGAACTGAGACCATCAGGAGAACTGGGCAACTGAGATTATGCTTAATCATGGAAATAATATGCTGTTATTAAACAGTGTAAAAGCGTACTAATGTACCATTCTTAACTGAACTTGGTGACTGAGGAATTTATGAATGACCTCCAACAGTGCACTATGTGGCTTGGAATTGCATCAGCTGCGCAGTCAGAAACGATATATATAAATTTTTTTTCTGGGGTTAATTTTGAAGATGGGCATCACTATGCTTTTGCTTGAGCATAGAGATGACCAGCTCTATCATAAACGGGAAGGACATGGTCTTCATTGTTTGCTCAAGAATTCCTTTATAAAGAGCAATAGGCTAGAGCATTGCAGTTTCATCATAATATTCAAAGGATGTTTGATTGCAGGACACAAAAATCAAGTGGGGGTCAGGGTTCGAAATTAGAAATCTCCGCCTGGGTATATTTAAGGCTACCAGAAATATATGGATTTATAGTGTATCTTTCTGAAAGTGCTTAGAAAATTTTATAAAAATGGCCTGAAAAAATGCTGGAATTTTTTTGGTTATCCGAAACAGTTTAAAATGGCCAAATTTTTCAGGGTTGAACCCCCAATTTTAAACTCTGGTGGGGGTATGTATACCTTAAACTACACATCAGAATCTAAAGCAATTTCCACCTGCCGTGAAGTGCAATTAAATATGTGCCAGCTGAGCTGTAGTAAACTTCAAAATGGAATAATTGGTAGTTAAATTTCTTCAAGAAAGAAGTAGCTTCATTTATAAATATTCTTTCCTCCACTCCACTAAAGCCAAGAAAGGACGCTTGATTTAAAGCATGCCATGAGTGGTGAATATAGACTTTGCATAATCCATTCAACCATTGCCAAAGATTCGAGACGTGGATGATATTTCAATAGTTGCGCCCAACCTCGTGGCAAAATCTAAGAGTTATATGGCCTAGCTCGTCAAACCTCATGTGCACCATTTTCATTTCAAATAATAATATGAAGATACCTTGGTTGACAACACGTAGAACTATTGTAATTTTTTTGATTGCCTAATGTAGAATACGGCTCTCGCTAGTCTACATAGATGTTAAAATCATATATATCTGTCTATCTAAAATGGTTGTCATAGTATCTGTCTGGAGAAGAGGCCGGGTAGCTCTTGTCCAGTAGTTGGCCCTTGTTGCATCACTAGAGTCTAGGAACTTAGTCCTCTTCTCCTGTAGTATCCTATGGAGAAGAAGTCGAGAGGGGTGCTAGGAGTACTAGGCTCAGAGTGTGGACTGCTATTCATGGATTAGAGAAGTGGTAGCAGTTTCATACTCAACTGTATGTACATAAATGTTTTATCATTCGAATAAATACAGATTCCTGCCTTCAAAAAAAAATAAATAAAAAAAAAAATAAAATGGTTGTCGTGGTGAACTCAAAATGATTCTTGAAATATTTCATATGTGCTTAGCAAACCCGACTTCAAAATTTCTTGTCGAGGTCCGACAAGTTCCCATGCTGATATCCAACCTCAAAAGTTGAGGGCGACTTCCAACTTGGCTTGGATTTTTTACAAATGGGGAAGGTGAATGCTCCAGTTCCTTGCGCTAATTTTTAATGTTAAGTCGATGGCGCATGGGAACCTAGCCTTAGAATATTAAGAACTTACCAAGCTATATTGAATTGAATTGGGATCTATTATATTCTCGCTTTGACCTATAGTGGGGACGATTTAGCCCTGTTTAGCATCCCCTTATACTGTACGAAATTATTTATCAAATTTGTTGACAAAAGTAGGCAATTTAACATGAAGAATAGTATCACGAGTGGTTCCCCGTTGTTACTTTTATAGGAATTATTGGGTTTACTTTTAGTACATGTAAAATATTTAAGCTACATGCTCAGCGTAGCTTAATAGCAGATCAACGATTATTAAGAGATACGCATGTCAGGCATATACTGGCTAAATTTATTTATTTATTTATTTGTCATGCCCTTTGAGACCTCAGGTCCATAGGCGATATAATACAACTAAACGAGGCCTTGAGCCTCGATTTCATCGATATATTGGTTCAAATCCAGCGTTCCCTTTTGAAGCTCCCACCACTATCGGAGACAATCTCCCAAAAGTGTCGGTTCCAATGAAAGAAACTTAGAGAAATTAATTCCATCAATGCCATACTTTTTTCGCAAGTTAGTAAATATATTACATTTAGAATAGCATGATGTTCATCTTCAATTTGAGGTTCCCGGCAGCAAGAACAGAACCAAGTTCATGTGGTGTATTGCCTCTTCCTGCTTCTATCTCTAAATGATGGCTGCTTGGCTTAATTGCACTAATTCCAAAAGTAGATAAGCCTTCCACCTTCTCGGATTGGAGACGAATATCACTGATAAATGTAACATACAAAATATTGGCCAAAATCTTTGCTAATAGGATTAAGAAAATCCTTCAGGAGAAGATCAACCCAGTGCAATCAGGTTTTCTTTCAGGCAGAAGTATATTGGATAACTTCATTGGTGCATATGAGGGCTTGCATTGGAATGGGATAACCAATCAAGAATGTGTACTTCTTAAGCTGGATTTTAGAAGGGCCTATGACACTATTGACTGGAATTTTCTTTATAGAGCCATGTCCCAGTTAGGTTTTTCAGAGCAAGTCATCAAAAAAATTGTTGGGTTCAATGTTACAGGATGCTCCACAGTTTTGGTTAATGGTTCCCCCTCATCCTTTTTTGAATGTAAAAGAGGGATTAGGCAGGGATGCCCTTTGGCTCCCTACCTGTTCTTAATTGTTGCTGAAATGGTAACTAGAATCATTATGAAGTTACAGCAAAATGACAAAATTAGTTGCCTCAAGCTTCCAGATATGAGTGACACTTTGTCAGTAATGCAGTATGCTGATACATTTGTGTTTTTGAAGAGGCAGGGGGATTGTATTGAGAACTTTCTTGCTACCATGGATTTGTTTGGGAAAGCATCAGGGGTGGTATTAAACAGAGATAAATGTGCAATTATTTCGGATAGCCCAGATGATTATATTCAAGGGATTAAAGTATGTGGACTTAGATCTGCTACCAAATTATTGGGCTTGCCTTTAACTCTTAACATGAGTTTGCATGGCTTGTGGGAACCAATAGTGACCAAAATCAAGAAAAAGCTTCAAATGTACCCCAAATCACTGTCTTTGGCAGGGAGGGTAGAAATAATTAATGGTGTCATTGCCAGTTCTCATGTTTATTTCTCATCAGCTATAATTGCAGACAGGAAAACTTACCAGGAGTTGGAAGCTATTATGAAGGAATTCATTTGGCAAGATGCTCATATGGTTGGGTGGAAACATCTGACTCTCCCTAGGAAAAAAGGAGGGTTGGGATGTAAAGATTTATTTCTCCAGACTCAGGTTTTGGCAGCAAAATTGGTCTGGAGATCTCTAGTCTCAACATCAAAGTCTCCTGCCCTTCTCCTTACTAAATATTGGGTTGGGAAAAGTTCCTTGGTGGGTAGTCCATCTACTCCTCACCATCTACCTGATTCAGCATTCTATCGACTTAACCCTAGTCCAGGTACATCCACCATTATGAGAAGAATTATCCAAGCCTGGAATAAAGTGTCTGTATGCTTCAAGGCCCATCCAATTGAAAATGTTTCAAAAGATTTTAATTTTTTTTTGCATCAGGGTTTGGTTGATGAGGAGGATGGATGTTTGGCTCTCAAGCATCCAAGGAAGTATAAGGAATGGAAACTTAAGGGTTTAGGCACAATTGGAAGTATGGCTAATGGTGAAGAATGGAAGACATGGCAAGAAATTTCCAATATAGTGCAAGACTCCACCTCAAACAGAAATATTTATAAGGTCCTAATTAGACACCATAAAGGAACAAGAGTACAAATAAAGGATCAGAATTGGGCTATGGAGGGCAAAGGATATAGTGCGGCCAGAATTTATGCCTTGCTGTTGTGTGAGCATGGAACCAAAGTTTCCAATCAATGGGGCTGCTCAGATTTCGATGCCATTCGGGTTATAAGGAAAGGGTGGAAATTACAGTGTGCAAAGAAGATTATTCTTTTCAGATGGCTTTTACTGAATAAAAGTCTCAAGTCTAATGCCTATACGGCAAAGTATAATGATCAGATTTCAGACAGATGTCCTTTAGGTTGTGGCCAAGCCGAGTCTTCTTGTCACATCTTTATTTGTCCTTGGCTGACATCGTGAAGGTGGCCATATGTGGAAGGTCCCGGAGGGCACGAAGCCTATGACCCATAAGGAAGTCTTGGAAGCCCTTCTATGGGTCGAGACTGAAACTATCATGATCCGAACTCTGAAGCGGGTTTTGATGGACGAGGATATTTGGCAGTTCAAGCAGGAGCTGTGACGTTCCCAAAGATTATCACGGTCCCGGGCGTATCTTTGTCTTTGCCACGCGCAGCGTACGCCACTCCGACCGACGTGTACGCCAACGGAAAGCCAGGTAAGTAGCCCTAGGGGCAACTTGCTAGGAGTGTTCATATATTATTAATGTGCACATGTGCACATTAATGAGGGCACACCTTTCCATGTTGGCACATTTTGCCACCTAGCCATTAAAGGCAAGTGGGGCCTTTCCAATTATCCCACATGCCAAATTGGGTAATTGGAAACCCTAGCCTAAACCCCATGTCTATTTAGGGTAGGAAAACCCTAGCTTGCTAGTTTTTCGCCCTTAGGGTTTTAGAGCTCGGTTTTTGGCTGCCCCAGAGCCAAAACCGCCTCCCGACGCCGCCCAAGCCCAATTGCACCATCGGTTCCCCGATTCGCCATTTCGGCGGGATGGTTGAACTTCGGGTCGGGGAGGAGCCACTCAAGGATCAGGTATTTGGTCAATTTAATAGCTTAAACCGTCTTCTAGTCATAGAATCAGTAGGTTTAGACTATTAAATTGCCCATAGTAGCTATCTAGAACTTAGATCTCGGACACTAACTAAAGAACCTAACTCTATGATTAGATCTAGTTCTTTAGTTCTTCTCGTGATGTATTTGGATGATGTATCTCTGTGAACTCCTTGTATTGGGAAGGGGGTAGAGGCCCCAAAGCTTGTAGTTGATGCTCCTAGAGTAGCCTCTCTAGCACACTTGTAGATTCGGCCTTTGTGTACAAGAGCCACACACAGTTTGTGGGTGAAGGGGCGGACCGGCTAAGAAGGAGGTTCATGTTCGACTCTGAGCGATTCCCCACGGTGTGTAAAGCCTCCACCGGGATCATTGTGACTAGGTCCAATGGCTTACCACCGAAAGTCCGGGTAAGGCATGGGCTCGACAAGAGTGAAGTGGTGTACACTTTCCGTTGGGTTCATGTCGGATCACGGGCGTTGGCCCTCTAGTCACCTTGAGTCGGCATGTAGATCTCAAGGGGAGTGATCCCTACCTGCCCCATCGGAATCGAGGATGAGACCCGTGGAATAGCCCCTTGGCTATGCATCCCAAAAGCTGGCTACTGATCGTCCCCCGACACTTTTCACCTACTCGCAAAGTGTGCAAATAAAAGGAGGGGCGGATGGAGTGGACAACCCTATGCCATGTTCTTATGCCAGCCAAATCCATTGCCATGAATTCTGTCTGCAATGAACTCTGGAGACCCAAGCCGTCAGTCACCCTTTGAGTCTGAGCCTTGGGTAGGATCCCCTATGTGATGTGCTGATCCTTGTCTATGCAGATATGAGGAGGACCATCCTTCGAGATGGTCACAGGATGTTGATGTATGTGCTACTGACATGTATGTTTACGCTTCCGCAGCTAGGTAGGCCCTGAGGGAGACGGGGTAGAATGACACCTTCACTCTTCCCACTGGGACTCGTTACGGGTGCAGTGATATGTGGAGGGCCCTGTATCAGCATGGAGCTGGTGTGGGGGAAGAACTCCTGTTTGTATACGGTGAGTGCACCGTATACGAGTAGGGGACGTCACAGGAGCTCAAACCATATTTTGAAGAGAAACTGGGGATCTGCGAAGGGGCGAGAGAATCGTGGATTCTCTACATCCTGGATTCCTCTGCATATGGGGCGGTTGAACTAGATAATCTGCTCTTCACAGATCATGCCTTCGCAATTATAACTCTTGATGGAGTTATTGATGAATGAGGCATTAGCAAATAGTGCTTAACTGAACCATCTCTTCCAGTGTCTTGCTTAAAACTATAATTTTGGTTATCTTGTTTTTAAATCCTTTAAACAGTGTTTTTATTTAGCTGAATTTTCCTCCTCTGGAGAGTCAGGCCAAGTCGTGGCCTTTATAACAGAATTTCACTCTGTTTCTTTTTGTATTACTATGTATTACATGTAATATAACACCACTGCCGTTTCTACAAATAAATAAATAAATAAATAAATAAATAAATGATGGCTACTTAATCTCATTTGCGATATGAGTCGTCTCTTCTTCATCTCTACAAATGCATGCAAATAATCTTGTTCCACATAAACCAACATTGGGATTCACTTCACTCCGATAAAACTTCATCTTAACTCTTGACTCTATAATTTTTGCCATGTTCTATCCATTACTAGATCGCGTACGCCCACATCAGTATCTGGCAAATCTGTAAGACTAATACCCCGCCATTCTGACCATGAAACAAGTTGTTGGTACCATCCGTTATGACCATTTACTGACTGTGATTCTAACAAGGCTTGATGCGGCAAACAAGCTTCATCCATATGTATTAGTCTATTGTAATAAACAAGTGTTTGGTATAGCGCTCCAGTTTCAAATGGAATCATACCCACTTCAGCTAACATCATTTCATATGGTGTTTGAACCTTCACGCCCAATTCTTTCAATAAGAACCTTTTCTGTGCTTTTTCAATCTTGGCCCATGTATTTCTTGCTAAACCTGGTCCCCAAACTAGGTATCCGTATAATACCACTGGCTGCACCAAGGTTCTAAACATAAATTTTTGCATGAACCACACCTTACTTCCATATTTTTCCACATACTAAAAACATAGTATAAAGCTCGTAAACCTCCAGTTATTCTTTTTTCAATCCCCATATTTCATTTGTAATCATCAGTAAATTCTACTCCAAGATACTTATACTGATGCACATGTTCCAATTCTTGTCCTTCAAATCTCATATGTATCAACTTTCTCTTTCTTACCACCATAGTTTTAGTCTTATTCTCGTTTACCTTCATTCACGTCTCATGGAAACATTTAACAACCACTGAAGCCCTTCTTCTATTCTCGAAAGAGGTCAACATCATCAGTGAGCAATGCCTTAATCATATGTCGTCCTAACTTCACCCCCAAAACTCCTTCTCACTCTCCAACCGTTCCTCTAATTCATCGATAAACAGACCAAAAAGTGTAGGAGATAGCGGACATCCTTGTTTAACTCCGACATTGCTTTCTACTTTGCCAGCATCTTCCATTGGAAAGGATAATTCAATAAGCATCTTTTCATATAACCGATCTATTCCATTTTGCTGTTCACGTGGTACATGCAATTCATGTTCCCTAACTTTTGCCTTGACACCCTGTCAAAAGCTTTAGTAAAATCTATGAAGTAGCAGAAAAATGTATCTTTAGCCACATTTGCCCCTTCAGCAATAACCCGCAATGTTAGCAAATGGCTAATAGTAGCAATATAGATAGCAGAGTTCTGATAGAAATGGTGATATATAGTCGAGGAAGTTGTTTAATATATAAATTTAAATATCATCTTGAGACCATCAAGAGAAAGGTGCAACTGACCATCTCTATGGTTTTTCTTGAGGTTAGAATGAAGTGGAATGGAATGTATTTTTATCGTCCACCGAGAGCAATTGATTTGTGGGACTCAAATAAAGAAAACTACAAGCATATTACTGTCAGGATTAAAAAAAAAACCTCACCCTGAAGGGTTTTTGTCACTGTATCAGGAACAATAAGTCGATAGAGTTTGTCTTTGATATCCATAATTGTTTTGCCAAGAGGAACATGAAAATTATTTCCGTGCAGAGCCTCGATATAGGCAATAGAAGCATCAGATATGATTACTTCGTTAAGACTTATGGATTCAACAACCATAAATGCAGCTACTCCAACAATGCTAGGTCAAAATTCTCCATGAAAATCAAACCTTAGTACCTTCGCTTGACCTTGATCAAGTGTTGCTAGAAGTAAAGAGTCAACTGCTCCTCCTTGATGCATATTCAACTCCTTCACAATCAAGTGAATTAAGATCTCCTCCTTGATCTGGAAACAGGCGGTGACACATGTCATTGTGATGGAGCAGTTGTTGCTTATCTGGGCTGGCAGCGCTCGGGCATTTGAGTACGAGAGACAGCTGCAGCATGTGGTGGAGTATCCTACCCTTGAAGCCAAGAGACCAGCTCTTACTGTAGTTGTTGCCTTGCCAATTCGTACATGCACTACTGCAATTTCTCATGAGCATTCACATGGAGATCTTTACCCTGCTCATAGATCTTGTACATCTAGTTTCCTAGCAACAGAGCTATGCTTCAACCTCTGTAGCCGAGAAGCAACTATAATATCCACTGCTGATGAGACTGTCTCTAGCATGTTGATCTTATTTTGAAGAGCCTGAAGCTACAAACATTGGCTTTCGACGGTGTGCCTGGCCGGTCCTTTGAATGGTGGTTGTCTTCTCGGCTTTTGATCGGAGGCAGGAGACAGGAGATAGCCATGTTTGTGTCCTACTCAAAACGTTCTTTGTCACATGCCATAACATCAATGCTAGTGGACAGGGTGTCTAGGTGGTCTCGCAGGTAAGCAAGATCCAGCTTATCTTGCTGCCTTTCAAAGTTTTCTAAGTGAAGATTGTCCTCAAGTTATTGTATGGGGACCTCCATGCCCGTGAAGCATTTTTTCTCTTTAACCAATTGCTTTTTTAGCAGCTGGAGCACGGCACGGAGGACTGTATCTTCTCTACAAGGCCGGCAATCCTAGCCATGTTACTCTCAATCATGGTCTATACAAGATTAGTATGGACTGTAAACAAAGTACATTGTCCATACTTGTTTAAGTTCTCTGGAGATGCCTGGTGTGCCACTGGGTTCAATCAATAGCCATTGGTGTTTTTTTTTTTTTGAAGGACGAAAGCCAAAAAGTTTATTAATCAAAGAAAAAGTACAAAATTTATATGTCTCATCTAACTGTGTAAGCACACAAAGATGCCACAGGAGCACGAGCCTGGAGCACAATGTACTTACTCCAGAATAGGAGACTAATGATAAGAATCGATTCGAAGATACTGAATCCAGATGCATTCCACCAGTTCTGAGTCAAGGGAGGAGCACTCGTAGCTGTCAATATCTTTTTCTGGGCCACCGTAATAACACTGTGTGCAGATGAATAAATGCCCTGAAAGATGTGGTGTCTGCAATGCTCCCATATCGACCATAGGAGCCAACCGGAACCAAGATGAAATGGGTGAAAGCATGGAGCTGGGGGGCATTTTCACGCCAGTCAAGCACCCCCTAAGCACCCAGTGCTGAAAAACTTATTTATTTTTATCTTGTTTTCTATAAATCCATTGAGGCTGAAATTTTGTATTCTAAGGCGTAATATTAATGTGTTTCAGGGAAAAATATCAAAAAAAAATAAAATAAAAACATTTTTCGAAAATACAAAGAAAATGTCTCAAAAAGCACCCACTAAGCACCATGTGTCGCTGACACAAAAAGTGTCCCCCACCTCCATGCTTTAACCCAAATGCCCTTTGTTTAGTTGGAGGCCATGCGTTGGGATAGGACGCCAAAAGGATGCATCGGCAGTCCAATGTACTGTTAAACAAACCTTGTAGCCAGGACCACGCTGGTTGAACCTCAGGACAATCAAAGAGACAATGCTCAAGAGTCTCAATGTCCGAAAGACAGAGCGGGCATACTGCAGATATGCGAGGATCATAGCGATGGAGCAACCTATCCCAAAGCCATCGCCATGTACGACACAAAGTGGGCTGTGGAACATGTAGGTGCCACCCATCTGGCAACTGGAGGCGTTGTGGTGCTGAAAGAAGGGGATATACTGATCTGACAAATTGCTTGCCTTTGTGAACATTTTCATGACAGTCCCATGGCACCCTTTCAGCAACACCAACTTGCACCATAAGAGGCAAATTTTCTGCGACCTTCTCCCATAGAGATACATCCCAACGAGAGAGCAGGAACTTTGCCTAAAATCCAGGCCAAGACAGTAGGCGACCCTCCTCATACCATGCTGAGCTTGTTGCCGAGCTGAGCTTGTTGATTGAGCTTTTGTGGGCCTCTTTCCTCATGGTGGCAACCTCTCCTTTATCAGTATTGTCTTGCATGGGTCATTTCTGTACTGGGCCATCTATGTGCTCCTCCACAAGGGGTCTGGCAGGCAAGCTACCATGGGATTGTGACTGTAGCTGATATTGGGGGCTTGATGGGTATCACCATCATGATGTACGTCCTTAGGACTTGGGGAGGGGGGCATTGGAATCGCCATGACATTTATCTGAGATTTAGGAGCGGTGGGGGATAAAAAAAGGGGGGCTGGAAGGGTGCAAAAGGAGAAGGGGCCAATGTATTCTGTAGCCTTTAACATGTAGAAGGCATGGAAGTAGAGCATAAATGATGCCTCACGTATAGTGGTTGGCACGAGGGGGAGGAGGAGGAGGTGTTGAGGGGGTTCAATCTTGTGAATGGGAGGTTCAATTCCCGCAGCTATAGGAATTTTTTAAAAAGGAGAGCAATGATGCAAAATTTGGCTAAACGTTTGACTTTTGAACTCTTAAAGTGGGTGCTCGCCCCATTTAGATGGCAGAGGACAAACTCTACAATAAACTTTCAGGCAGGTCAAAGCGAAAAAGTCAAACTCAAGGTCCAAAATAACAAGTCAATGGCTGGAAACTCAAGTCAAGGGCTGGAGTCAAGGTCAATGGCGGGTCACAATGCATGATTGGTATTATCATAAACAGGAAGAACTTGGTCATCATTGTTTGCTCAATAATTCACTTATATAAAAAGCAATAATCTTATTATCCTTCATATGATGTTGCATTGCAAGAGTTCAATGGTACTAAAATCAAGTATATATCTATACCTTAAACTACATATCAAAATTTTAAATAAACTTATATGCCATTTAAATAATTTAATATGTTGTCTAAATGTTTCCAGTTGAGCGCATTTAGATAAAGCTTCAAATTGAGTAATCGGCGCTAAAAAAAAAAGGGAATTTTCTAAGAAGCAACTTATTGAGTAGGAAGTGCCAAGTCTGCCGCTTTTTTGCATATCTCTTTCCTCGAATGCCGGATTCAGACGATTTTTTATATCTTGAAAAGTTTTGACTATAAGCTTTCTATTAGTCTGTGGTATTGGACAGTTTAACATCAGAATCATTGCCAGATTTGAGATCTCTCTTGCAGTCTACGCTAATACCAGGATATGCTGAGAATTGCATGTCAAAGATGCTTTCTATGTATTTCAACAATTGTGCCGAGTGGCTTCATGCCAGATAAGGTAATTTTAATTCTTGTTCTCATAGCATGTAGTTATGTAGGCATGTTAGATATGGGCCTTCATTATTTTATTTTCAAATTGACCAAATCTATGAAGTTGGACTAATATGTAATCACTATGCGTGGATAGTTAACAAGGTTTAAAATGAAACGCACTTATTTAAGAAGTGCGTTTGGAAGATTCCTTCTGAAAATTTATAAAATTCTAAAATCCCTCTAAAAAGGGCCCTTTTATTACCTTTAGTCCAAAGATTTATAAAACTGCTCGTGAAAACAGACATTTTAAGAAAACTTAGTATTGAGGAAAAACACACAAAAAAAAAATCCCATTGTAGAGGGGGAAAGAACTACAATGAAATTCAAAGATTGACTATGGGGCAAATCCGTATGAAGAAATTAGATGCTTTTGTACCTTGTCCCTGAAAGTTTTTATATTAGCTGTTTTAGAAGACTGGAAATTTGTTATTTCACAACCATTTTGGTTGAACATCCTAATGGACCTTAAAACATATTGGGAGGCAGTTGAACAAACTTCTTGAATGACAAATCATTGTTTTTGCATCACATAGTATTACAAATACCAATACATCCACGATGTCTTGTAGTTAAGCTGAAGTTTTAGTTGATGATGCAGTATAAATTTATACCGAGGATACAAAAGTTGAAGTAATGAAGCCATGTGATTACATGCCCTCCTTTTTATTCTCGGAGATGTATTTCTGAACGCACATACCAATCTACAACATGGTGATGCTCAAAAGATAGTCAACCTCCTTAGCAATATTGAGCATATTCATCACAATTCGTCATCCAGCGATGGGCACCATGCACATTTCTCCGGGCGATGAAGTATTAATGCGCCTTTACCCTTTCCTATATATTTTGTAAATAAATAGGTAAACTTCTGAGGGGTTGCTACTCCTCGCTCTCCTCTGGATAAACCATGTGGTTTCCTTCTAGTCAAACACCTGTATCACCATAATATTTTGGAGTTCTTTGCCTTTAGTAGCAATTTTTTAGCTGCCTGGAGTGAAGTTCGCATGTATGTAGAGAAAAAAAAATAGAAATAACAACATGATTCGACTACTTTATGCTCTAACATTGCATTACAAGCTCAGAAATTTTAGAACCATTTTAGAACTTTTTAGACTAAAAAACTAAGAACAGTGTGTAAAATTATCCCTTACGTGTGTTACTTTAGTAGTTTTCAGTTGCCAAACCCTTTGGCGAGCAAGAAAGACCCCAAAAGATTTTACACGATATATACTTTATCTCTGGACTGCATATATATATACATATATATATATATATATACAAGTCTTTGTACTATGTAGGGCCTATATGTGTTGAATGTATCTTTATATAAGCAGATCGAATAAAGCAAACCACGCAAAACACACCAGTGTGAAAGATTCCCCTAGATCCTTAAGATTTCACAAAGATAGCTCTGGATTCTAAGAGATTATTCAAGATTCCTCTAGATTCCACATCTCAGAATCTATAAAGATTCTTCCAGATTCTCCATTCCATCAAGATTCCCCCAGATTCTTGAAGATTTCATCAAGATTCCCCTATAGATTTCTTAATGGCTAGGATTTATTCTCACCTTTTGATCTAACGGTTAGAATCTACTACACCAAATCCACTTTTTGGCGCATTCCTGACAAAATTTCTTCTCCCCTTTTGATCCAACGATCTAGGGATGGGATGCATGCCCCATGCATGCCCACCATGGAGACACGATGGCTATAGCTATGCCACCTCACCGCTTTTCAAATAAACGACATAGATTTATTTGAGTATATAGACAATCTACATTAGATTCCCTTAGATTCTATGGTTCCTTTAGGTTCTCCAAGTTTTCATCAAGATTCCCATAGATTCCCCTTGATTACTAAAGATTTTATGAAGATTCCTTTAGATCGTATAAAGATTCCCTTAGGCTCTCCAAGATTCCACCAAGATTTCTCTAGAATCTCAAAGACTCCAGCAAGATTCCTCTAGATTCCTAAAGACTCTCAAGATTCACATAAATTCCTCAAGATTCTATGTAGATTCTCCTAGATTCTCTAAGATCCTAAGAAGATTCCCCTGGATTCTCAAATATTCTATGAAGATTCCCTTCAATTCCCATACATCCTCTCAAGATTCCCCTAGATTCCCAAAGATTGTCCCAAGATTCATATAGATTCCTTGTGATTCTATGTAGATTCTCTCGGCTTCCATAAGATTCTATGAAGATTCCTCAAAGTTCTCAAAGATTGCATCAAGATTCACCTAGATTCCTAGAGATCTTAGATCCTATAAAGATTTCCTTATGTTCTCCAAGATTCCATCAAGATTCCACTAGAATAAAAAAGATTCCATCAAGATTTCCCTCGATTCTCAAAGATTCTATGTAGATTCTTTTAGATTCTATAAAGATCCTATCAGAGTTCCCCCTACATTCTCACATATTCTATGAAGATTCCCTAGGTTTTCTTAGATTTTCCAAGCCATCAAGGTTCCCCTAGATACTTAAAAATTCCATCAAGATTCCCCTACATTCTGAAATATTCTCTTAAGATTCACATAGATTCCCCAAGTTTCTATATGGATTCTTGTGGATTCTCTAAGATGCTATCAAGATTTCCATTAGATTCTCAAATATTCTATGAGATTCTCCTAGATTCCCCCAGGTACTCTAAGATTCTCTTGAGATTCTCTGAATTTCGAAAGACTATTCTAAGATTCCTCTAAGATTCCTCTAGATTCCATGTAGATTCTCTTAGCTTCCCTGAGATCTTATAAGTATTTCCCTAGATTCCGAAGATTATCCCAAGAATCCCATAGATTTTGCAAGATTCTATCTAGATACACCTATATTATCTAAGATCCTACGAAGATTCCCCTCGATTCCCAAAGATCCTCTTGAGATTTTCGTAGATTCTCAAAGGTTCTATTGAGATTCCTCTAGATTCCTAAAGATCACACGAAGATTCTTCTAGATTCTCTTAAATTACCATAGATTTCGTAAAATCCTAAGATTCCAAGAAGATTCTTAGAAAATTCATATAAATTCCTCAAGATTCTATGTAGATTCTCCTAGATTCTCTAAGATCCTAAGAAGATTCCCCTAGATTCTCAAATATTCTATGAAGATTCCCTTCGATTCCCTTACATCCTCTCGAGATTCCCCTAGATTCCCCCAGATTGCTCCAAGATTCATATAGATTCCCTATGATTCTATGTAGATTCTCTCAGCTTCCTTAAGATTCTATGAAGATTCCTCTAGGTTCTCAATGATTTCATCAAGATTCACCTAGATTCACCTAGATTCCTAGAGATCGTATGAAGATTCCATCAGATTCCCTTAAATCCTATGAAGATTCCCTTAGGTTCTTCAAGATTCCATCAAGATTCCACTAGAATCTAAAAGATTCCATCAAAATTTCCCTAGATTCTCAAAGATTCTATGTAGATTCTCCTAGATTCTCTAAGATCCTATTAAGGTTCCCCTAGATTCTCAAATACTCTATGAAGATTCCCTAGGTTCCTGTAAATTCTCTCAAGATTCTCGTAGATCCTGAAAGATGGTCCTAAAATTGTCTTAGATTCTCCAAGATTCCATCAAGATTCCCCTAGATTCTTAAAGATTCCATCAGGATTCCCCTATATTCTAAAATATTCTCTCAAGATCCACATAGATTCCCCAAGATTCTATATAGATTCTCTAAGATGCTATCAAGATTCCCTTAGATTCTCAAATATTCTATGAGATTCCCCTAGATTCCCTTAGATTCTCAAATATTCTATGAGATTCCCCTAGATTCCCCTAGATTCTCTAAGATTCTATTGAGATTCCCTAAATTTCCAAAGACTATTCTAAGATTCCTCTAGATTCCCCAGGATTCCATGTAGATTCTCTTAGCTTCCTTGAGATCTTATTAGCATTCCCCAAGATTCCCAAAGATTCTCCCAAGAACCCCATAGATTTTGCAAGATTCCCCTCGATTCTTCTAGATTTTCTAAGATCCTATAAAGATTCCTCTCGATTCCCAAAGATCCTCTCAAGATTCCCCCAGATTTTCGAATGTTGTATTGAGATTCCTCTAGATTTCTAAAGATCCCATGAAGATTCCCCTAGATTCCTTTAAATAACCATAGATTTCGTAAAATCCTAAGATTCCAAAAAGATTTTTAGAATCCGATCACGTTGCTCCAACTACGGCGAAACGGTGCCAAACCACCACTCATTGGAAAGATCTCAACGAGATGAATCCAACGGCATGGGTCCCACCTTTATCCGACTCATCTACTGCAAGTTACGTCTCTTTGAAAGCGATTCAAAAAAGGAAGCTTCTTAGAAAGTCCACTCATAAATGCATTGCCACCTCACTAACTTTTTATTAATGAGAGTGCCACCTCACCTCCTTTTTTAAAAAAAATTGCTATTTAATATATAAATTCAAAGGCTAGGATTTATCCTCACCTTTTGATCTAACGGCTGAGATCTGCTACACCAAATCCACTTTTTGGAATCTTCCTTGCACCTTCCTCACAAAATTCAAGGGCTAGGATTTCTCCTCCCCTTTTGATCCAACGGTCTAGGGATGGGGTGCATGCCCCTTGCATGCCCCGCATGGAGATCTAATTACTAGAACTTCGACACCTTGCCGCTTTTCAAATAAACAGCCTAGATTCGTTTGAGTATATAGACAATCTATATGATGGGGGTACATCCAAGTAATTTTATATATATTATGATATATATATATATATATATATATATAAAAGTCTTATATATATATGCAATTCGGTATAAATTTATACCGTTTCTCCGTATAGATTTATACCGCAAGAGTTCTCTTTTCTTGTCGGATATATATATGTAATTATGTGTATATATTATCTGATATATATATGTTCTTATGTTTGTCCTCCTGAATCCGACCGTTGATCCGAGATCCTACGGCTCACGTGGCTTTGGGACGTATCCCTACAGCCCAAGATGGCTTGGGAGTTTGTGTATAGACTATATGTAAGCGATCCTACGGTCCAGGTTGATTTGATCCTGATCGTCGGTCCGAGATCCTACGGCTCACGTTGCTTGGGGACACATCCTACGGTGCATATGGCTTTGGGAATTATATGTAATCGATCCTACGGTCCAGGTTGTTCTTGATCTTGATCGTCAATCTAGGATCCTATGACTCATGTTGCTTTAGATTTTTGCCACATGGCACGATCTCGGCCCTTGATCGGGTCCAAGATCCGATGGCCCACGTTGAATGCTCATTGTTTAAGGAAAGGCTTTTAAAATTTTTATGTTGTATGGGGGATTTGAACCCTAGTGATTGACTCCCCAGCCCCCATTCTAACCACTAGACCAAGCATTAATTCTATGAACAAATTATGTTTCAAATATACTTAAGGGTAAGTTAAGATAAAATCGAGTATAACGTTCTAACTAGTTCAAAAGAGTTCTAGAATGTTCTGGAAGGCTCTAGAAAGTTCTAGAATCTTCTAGAAAGTTCCAAAAAATTCTAGAAAATTCTAGAACATAAGAGAATCTCGGGGAAATCTATGAAAATTCTTCCAGAAAGTTTCAAATTGTTCTAATAGGTTCTAGAATGCTCGAGAATGTAGGAATCCATGGGATGGCAAGAGAATCTAGGGAAATACTTCCAGAAAGTTCTAGGATATTTTGAAAGTCTCAGAATGTTCCAGAAAGTCTTATAATGTTCTAAAAAGTTCTAGAATGTAAAGGAATCTAGGAGAATCTAACGAAATCTAAGAAAATCTCATAAAATGTGAGAGAATCTAAGAAAATTCTGAAAGTTCTAGAAAGTTCCGAAAAATTCTAGAAAATTCTAGAACATAAGAGAATCTCGGGGAAATCTATGAAAATTCTTCCAGAAAGTTTCAAATTGTTCTAATAGGTTCTAGAATGCTCGAGAATGTAGGAATCCATGGGAAGGCAAGAGAATCTAGGGAAATACTTCCAGAAAGTTCTAGGATATTTTGAAAGTCTCAGAATGTTCCAGAAAGTCTTAGAATGTTCTAAAAAGTTCTAGAATGTAAAGGAATCTAGGAGAATCTAACGGAATCTAAGAAAATCTCATAAAATGTGAGAGAATCTAAGAAAATATTTACAAGCCTAAGGGAATCTCTTAAAATCTAGGGGATCTAAGGGAATCTTCATAAAATCTAAGGCAATCTAAGAAAATGTTGATGAAATCTTAGAGTATCTAGGGGAATCTTTATAGAATCTATTTGAATCTCATATAATGTAAGGGAACCTAAGGCATTCTCATAAAATCTAAAGGGATCTAAGGGAATCTAAGGGGATCTAAGGGGATCTTCATAGAATCTTGGAGAATCTACGGAAATCTAATGGAATCTTATAAAATTTAGAGAAATCTCCACGAAACCTCCAAGAGAACCTTGGTAGAATCTTAGAGAATCTATGAATTTAGAGTATTCTCAAGACATTCTTTTAGAATGTAAGGGCACGACAAGAACTTGCAGCATAGGAACATGCTAAAACTCGAACATGCACCGTAGGACGCATTAAATTTCTTGTATATATATACACATATATGTGTATAAATTGGTTGTCTGAAGGTTTTTCATGGTATAAATTTATCTGAGAGAGAGCCGTCATGGTATAAATTTATCTACGAGAGAGCTCCCGTGGTATAACGAGGGAGCTCTCACGGTATAAATTTATACCGTGAGAGCCCTCGCAGTGAATCGAGAGAGCTCTCGCGGTATAAATTTATACCGCTCGAGTCCTTTTGCGGTATAAATTTATACCGCTCGAGTCCACTTGCGGTATAAATTTATACCATGCGAACTCTCTGGCATGTCATATCCGCACAACACTACCTATTGTGGTATAAATCTATACCACCCAGAAATTTATTTTGAAGACGTTATGTCCACGCATTGTCATCGCGGTATACATAAGTCTATAGCAAGACGGATGAGCAAATAAGAGCAAGTATATAAGACGAAGAGCGAGCGTCTTCGACTCCAACTTGCGCTTCAAAGTGTAAGTTTGTTCAATGAGGCATACTTTCATGTGAAAATGTTTGCTTCAATGAGGCAATGTCAAAATGTGTTGCATTTTTTACAGTTTTGTTCATAGTTTTGTACTGATTTGGAAAACTTTGAATAAAATACCTTTTTGGCACTTTAGTGTGCTTGCTGTTTTTTTCAATGTCTTTTTTATTTTGTTTTTAAAAATATTACTATTTCGCAAACCAAACTAGGGGGGCCAAAAAGGGATGTCAAACAATTTTGAATGGAAGCTAAGTTCACACCCCCCTCCAAAATGATGCCTAAAAATTGTCACACTTGTCACAAATATACCACAAAAGGGACCTTTTTAGGGGGATTTTAGGGAATCTTTCAAAGATTCCTTTTGAAGTGCGTTTTGAGCAAATTAGTGCGTTTCATTTTAAACTTTGTTAGTTGACCTTTAGGATATCTAGGGCATGTGGATGTTTTGGCTTGCTTTCAGCATTAATTTTGAACATTGGAGATAACTTATGGATGCCCACATGGAAATGGTTATATCTTCAGGTGGGCAAGTCTATAAGACTTGGGAGGTTAAACAATGGACATAGTTCCTCTTACCATCAATGGCACAATATGAAACACATATCATTTGTTGCTTAGATTATACGAAATATTATTGCTTGAGATGTTTTACATAAAATCCTAATTTCTTCAACAGCTTTTTAGAGACATCAGAAACCAAATCAGCACTTGAAAGATTGTGGACATGTAACGGACCTAGCAACCTAGCACCAACATTAAGATGTAAGTAATGTTGCCATTATATAAGAGTGCATTTTCAATGATAAAATAAATGATTATGCGCTAGGAATACATGCATGCAATGTGTCCATGCATGCAGCGTGTGCATGCATGCAAGGGCATTGCTAGGTTATATAAGCGCAACAATATTATTCTTGATTACTTGGGAAGGAGTTTTTCATGGGAAAGAAGCCTTTTTTGTTGTGGTGGATGCGCTTGCACTAGATTGATCAGAATTGAACCGAGGAGAAGGAGCAAAGTATTTCCAGGTGCGGATCAAGTCTTACACCTGGGGTTCTTGTGATGTCTATGTCATGGTTGACGTATTTTGGGAAAACTTAATGAGCTTTGATGATGATTTGTAGATTTAATGGATTGAGGCATGATCTAAATTGAATTAACATAATCAAAGATAGATTCTTGAATGTAAAAGAGAAGAATGTGCTTGTTGTTAATGGCTGCATTTAGTTAAAGGAATTATGATTTATCATATTTCTGATTTGGTTGGCTTAGTAAACTACAATTATGCATGCATGGATTATTGTTAAAAGCATGTTTTTGGGATGTATCATGGTGTGCTTGGTTACCCACTAATATGGCATTATGGTTTGCTACACAAATTTGGATGACATTGAGAATTTCTTGTTGGAATATGCTATGATATATGTATGCAAAGTGCTATAATAGTATTGGAATGCTCTGTGATATAATCCCATGGGGCCGGAGTCTAGATGCGATGGTCTAGACTCGCGGTTATTGCACAGTGATATGTGAATGGTTTATTTGGAACATCGGACGTTGATACCTTAGGGTACAACGTCTTGCACAGTTAAGTGGTCCTCCAATGCTGGACGCAGCGTGGATGGGTGTGTACACACGTGGTTTACCCCGCCTCTATGTCATTGGCCTGATCAGCCGAGTTGACCATGCTCAGACCCCGAGGAATATTGGTTGTTGTCTATGTTGCCATGGTTGCTAAGTTGTTATTATGTTAATTGGGATTTCTTGTATTGAATTACAATGGTTGTAGTATGTAGTAGCTATTCATGGGTAAATTGTGCATTATGGGATATGCTTGTATGGATTACTAACTTGAGTTTCAAGGGTGAGGTTACGGTAAGGTTAAGTTATTATTTTTGGATGGATGCATTATGTTGTTGATGCTTAGGCATGTCCTAGAACCTCGATCCCCACTTAGTCCCTGTGACTAACCCCATTGTTGATGATGTAAGCAGACGTGCAAGAGGCTCTAGAGTGTAACTAAGCTTTGGGAAGGCGATAGTAGGAATTGGATTGCAAATAAACAAACTTGTTGATTGTTACAAGAACTGGGTTGAAACTATAATTGCTAAGTTCATGGATGTAGCGTGAGAATATTATTATTGGTTATGGGGGAATAGTTTTTGGGACCTTCGAATATTGATATAAAGATTAAATTCTTTACCTAAGTGTTATTGTTGCGGATGCATGAGTTAATTTCTTCCAATGGTCGAGATTAAGATGGGACCTCCAGTTACCATAAAGGTTAATTGGCCAGGCCCGTCACAGTTGGTATCAGAGCATAGTTGGATCCTTGGATGTATATATGATAGCGAAGTCTAGATTAAGGTTGTTGGATTATGCTAATAGTATTCAATTGAATATATGTGGAGATGACGGCCATAGAGGAGGCGTGACAAATTGTTTTATGAAGGTATGTGAAATTGATTACATGGTATTTCTATAATCTTGGTTGATTTTGCAAAGCAGATAAGCTAGAAAAATGTACTTCATCAAGGGGCTAACTTTGATTTAGGGTTGCCAATGTGCGCATAGCATGGAAGTGATGCTTGAGGGAGATTAAGTTACAGGTATTGCGTTTCACTTTGGTAACCACTCCTTATAGTGTAGATGTGATCTCGTAGTAGTATACTCTGGTGGCAAGAAAATTTGGAATAAGCAGTGCATGATATATAATGCCTATGATATTCAGGGAAGGTTCGTCTCACCATATCAGATGAATAGGATTCTTGATGTGATGTTAGGTGCATACTTTTGAAGCTAAAATTGAGAAAACCAGGCAGCATCCATATATTGATATCTAGTGGTAAAATAACAATAGGTTGCTAATAGCATTCAGGCTATGGTTGGATAAGGTTACAACATGGTGGTTGTAAGACAATTTTTGAGAATGCTTAGATATGGTTATAAAATAAGATTGACATGATAGTCGGATCGAAGCTCATGTGTAAATAGCAGATGTGTGACGTAGAAGGAAATGACATGATTACATCATGGTCCTACTTGAGGTCTATAAAGTTGTTGGCCTTGAGGTTATGGATAGAATAGTCGGTGATAGCCTTGAAAAAGTTCTTGGCCTTGAAAAAAATTCTTGGAGTATAAGAAAGCACTTAATGAAACAAAGTGGTCAGGTTATGCATTTATATTTAGAGAATGATATCCACTTAAATTATGGCAGATTGAAGAATTGATTGGCCAAGATTGAACAATGTTATCCATCTTATGGATAAGGAAGAAGAAGACGATGAATAGAGGAATAACATATTTAATCGTGGTAGTAGGTAAACCATGAAGTTGAACGAAAGAGTTGTCAGATAAAGCCCAGACATGAGATAAAGGCAGAGGGGAATGTATAGACATGGGGAAGTGCCATTTTTGAAAATCTGAGAATGTAATAGAAGAGTTGTAAGCACATTTGGTAATGGTGCTTCCATGTATCGTAATTATTTGGCATGCTAGAAGTGATTGTAGATTAATGGAGGGATGGTGATTGCATTACTTGATTAAGGATATAGTCAGCGGATTGAAGTTGTGAACGAAATACATGAAGTAAGAGCTTTATTGAAATTAACGGCAATTGGTGCCTATAAAATCTTGTTGAGAGAGAGAGATGTATTTTTTACGTCGTAGCACAAGCCAGCATCCTTTAGTTTAGGACATAAGACGCTCCCTCTTCAAGGAGCACCACCCCCTACAAGGATACCAGGGGCCAAAGGTCCTAGGATGCCAAGATCCTAGTGAGGTTCGAACACGAGACCTCAATGTGCTAGACGAGTGGACTAACAACACGACCAACACGACCAGACACCAGTGAAAGACTAACCAGTGTGATGGGGTAATATGTATGGAAGTAGGCCAAATATAGAGGTCAAGTGTATAGCCTAGGATACTTCAATGTCATTGGATGAACTCGTAGAGGAATTCTTTGTACCATGGGCTATAATTCTTATGGGATCCCTTGTATCAACTTAAGTATGTTACCTAGTTATAAGATACCCAGACTGGGGGACTTGATTGTGTATTTTGCTTGTTACTTTTTGGATTTGGCCACCCAAGAAGTCTCGAGAGATTACATATCTAGTTTGACCTGAGTATCTCTTTGGAATGGTGGGTTTTTTCTTCTATGGCATGTACCTTCTTTATGAAAAGTTGCATTAATTGCATTACATTTATTATATTGAATTGGATATGTACGTTCCTCTTTTCCTTTTATTGTTATTGATGCATAGAGTATACTCATAATATTTGAGTTAGTTCTAGACTCGGCGGTATGTTAAAATTGAATGTTAGAAGGGTCGCGCATTGGAGCTATCTAGTATGTATCTTTCCTTTAGCTTAAATTACTTGTATGAAGCTAGCTTTGAACTTTCAAGTTTGGAGAGGCATCATCTTGAGCAATTGTGTTTGACAAGGATGGGTCAGTTCTGAGGGACAAAATTGTATTCATTTGAGAGTATGTTGAATTGAGGATTAAGATGTGAACTTGTTGATTATTACAAGAACTGGGTTGAAACTATAACTGCTAAGTTCATGGATGTAGCATGAGAATATTATTATTAGTTATGGGGGATTTTTGGGACCTTCGAATATTGATATAAAGATTAAATTCTTTACCTAAGTGTTATTGTTGCGGATGCATGAGTTAATTTCTTCCAATGGTCGAGATTGATGGGATCTCCAGTTACCATAAAGGTTAACTGGCCAGGCCCGTCACAGGACTTGAGGTCCAAACCTTTGTTTTACAATCCATGAATTCAAGGTTTGGACCTTTGTTTGAATTCATGGATAGTTATAAATCAGAAGCATTTGGATAGCTGAAAAAAGAAATAAATAAGATTGCTCAAAAAATGCTTACCACAAAGGGGCAAAACATGGTGCATTACATTTCCTATCTTCTTACAATTAAGAGCAAAATCAGGACTATCAGGTCATCGTGTTGCAGACCTTTAAAGAAACTTGCCAGGCTGCCTATTTTTAAAAAAGAAATAACTCTACATGTTATTTATTTGACATTTGTTCAAGGCCTTTATGAGAGGACATACCATGAGCAAGACTTTAGAAGTCAACATGAATGAAATTGGGAGATACAAGGACTAAATTTCTTGGGGTTTGCATATGGATGGATGGTACAGGTTTGTGAAAGATCCAAAAAGGAGTGATATTAAATTCCTATGTGGAAAATCCCTCCATTTTGAGAGCTAAAGTTCGAGTTCGCAAAAGGCCTAGAAGAAACAGTTCATGCATGTAAAAGGTCTAAAAGAACCATAAAAGTCGAAATGCAAGTTCAACATGAAATACGTCTACCTTGCAACATGAACCAACTCAACTATGTATATGATTTCAAGGTCCATTTTTAAACATCATTGTCCTCGGATCTATTCTTCAAGCACCATGGCAAAGATCTTAACATGTTAGATCTTTGTATAACATCGATTCTGCTACAAATCATGACGGTGATGTGAAGACCTAATAATAAAAAAAGGTTAAGAGAATGTAGCCAGAATAAAAAAGGTCAAATGATATATTTAACCTTCAATTTATCCCGAATCTATAGTCATGTTGCTCCTTTTTGTTGCTGAATTGTTAAGCCAAACAATTTTGGTATTGCATGTGCATCTCATGGCATTTGGGGCAATATCTGCAATATATAGTGAACCCAAAAAGCATACTCTATACGTCAAGGAAAGTTGGTGTCAATTCTTGTTTCTCATCCAATGTTATGCCGCCATGTGGTGACCATTCTATTCAAGAATGGAAAATCAATATCGCATTCTAGTCTGACCTGTTACAGCCAGTTACTGCACAATCAAGAACCTGCGTGAAGCTTCAAATGGCTGGAACGACAACTTCATAGCGTTTTGTTGCGTGAAGCTTCAAACAATGGAAGCAACTTCGGCACGACTTCATAGCCAAGCTCTGATTGAACTTCATAGCCAACCTCCGGCTGAAACCTACTCGGGTTGAACTTCATAGCCAAACTCTAGCTCAAACCTGAAACCCCCTTCAAAATCTGGAACTTTGGCTGAAGCATGGAACCTGTTTCAAACTTTGGAACTCTGGGAAACCTGAATCTTGCTTCCCTTGATGTCGTAGAATCCCCATATCCAAAATCCCTGCTTTCCTTGACGCCGTGGAATGCAAGAAGTCGTGCATTCTGGCCTGACCTGTTGCTGGCAGAAGCCAGCCGCCCCTGCCATGGTCAGAATGCACTCCCTCTTTGCATTCCACACAACAAGCCAATATGCTATTTTTCTCATCCATAAGTAGTTAAAGTACTTGGGAATGAAGTGATACGCATATGCTTGGTTAATGTTTGGGGAATGTAACTTCTAAAATCAAATATGATGACATTACTATCCTTTAACATTCCACCAAGTGATTATGTTGCAGGTCATTACAACTGACAATAACTCTTAACAATCAACAACTTGTTGTCTTGTAAACCCTTATTGCATAGCCTTCAAATATAACTTTCTTATCAATCTTGTTAATTTGGGATTTTCCGATATGGTGGAAAATGTTTTTGGAATTTTTTTTTAATTGATTTTTCGCTGCCGGAAAATATTTTCATCCTTTTAAAAATCGAGATCAGTTTCTTCTGTAGGTATCTATTTCGACCAAGATTTTAGGGTCGCCTTGCTCCACGCTTGCGCTTGCAGATTGCGAGGTGTCAAACGATTCCCATTTGCCATGCAATGCAATGCAATATACATGGAATGGGGCTAGGCTAGAAATTACAGCATAAAGGGCATTTGAAAATACGGCGTGAAGGAAATTTGAAAGTTGAAGAATCCGAGCTAAATGTTATTTTTGTGACCAAAGATGCGTCAGACAGGTCCGAATCTGATCAAGCTCGCCAACAAAGGATTTTGCAAGAGTAGAGCGCACCCATTTTTCTGTAATTCTTTGCTTTTTGGTTTTGGTTTTTAATTTAACAATCTGGCTGGAACCGTAAGGTGAGGTTGCAGCTTCTGATGTTTGATTCTTACCCACATGAATATCAGGTTTTCAAAAAGCTCACAGATGAAGCTTGAGCTCTCAATCGTGGACAGCAAAAGCTTGTGGTATAAGTGGTTTTATTTCCCTCTTGGAACGACCACTCGGTTTTGGTGTGCTCTGCTCGCTCATGGAACTCGAAAAGGTTTTTCAATGGTAAGATATGTGGCAGATGTTTGTTTCTTGACTTGCTCCCTTGCATAGACATTTCTCTAAAGTTCCCAGTTTAGAAAATTTGAGCTTTTATATAACAGAGCTACACCATCTCCTTTAATCTGCGAACCAACTAGCATTCTCCATGTACTATGTTTTCCGCATGTAGTAGAAGGATCTCGAACTTCTTTAGATTCCTTGGGGTGCCTTAGGACATGTGTCTGATCATTTCCAAAGCTCGAACATTTTCTACACCTTGCAAAATAGGAAGGAAGGATGTGGTCTTCAGTCCAGACTGTTGCACTAGGAAAAGTATTATATCATTCCATAGGCAAGCCCTCTTACTGCTTCTTTGAATACTTTCAATGACACTGTCATTTTATCAATTAGATATCTAAATATATATATATATATATATATATATATATATAATATATATATATATATATATATATATATATATATATATATATATATATATATATATTGCTGACCTAATCTACCATGCTATGGTAGGAAAGTCTTTGGGCTATTGTTGTGTATGATCTGTTACCAAACTGCATATGGCACCTGGTAGCATGGCAAACCATTCTTGCCATGCAATATTTTGACATCGCAAATGCATGCATATGATCTTTTCCTCCATATTGATAAGAAGAACCGTCTTTACGGCCAAAGTTCTTAAAGGTAAGCACTTGAGTTCCAATCCTACTTAGACTCTGTTTCAACATGACTGATCATTTGACTTTTATTCTACAGGATGGTTGCTGTTTACTTTGCAAATGAGGTTGCAAATGAGGATGACCTTCTGATACATGCAGCCATTACATCATTACATTTACATGTAGAAATTTGTGATAAATAAGGCCAATTTCTTTTTTATTTTGCCTTCTTTTTGCAGAATAGGCTGGGAAACTAGAGAGCATATTCTTTTTAGTAACCACTCTTGCACCAGAAGAGTTCTACCAGAACTAGCATATATATTGGATGCTAAACAGATAATAAGATAACAAATCATCTTTCATAAAATGCATGAGTTTGATGAGACTCAAAAAATGCATGAGTTTGATGAGACTCAATTAATGTTCTTTTTAGTAACCAATCTTGCACCAGAAGAGTTCTTTTGTTGAGGCATATATATTTGGATGCCTCAACAAAATGTTGTCGTTTAGAATGGATCTGCTTTTGGCATCATAGATCGAGTATTTGAGAAGACTTTTGAAAAGACTTTTAAAGTCTTTGAGAAGTTGGATAATGGATTCACCAAACAAGTTCTATGTCAGTTCCTTTCTTTTGTTGCCACCAATCTTGATCGAATCCATCTCCCGAGTTCTGTCAGCAAACTTTTATCACCATGTGATCTTCTACATGAGTTCCATGTTATTGTAGAGTCTTCTAAGATTACGCTGCAAAATACGCATTGATGTAAAAAAGCAGGTAAAGGAAGAACATTTATTAGATATTATTATGGATGCATATTTGATCTGTAGCAGGTAAAAGAACAAGCTGCAGAGGCTACGAATTTAGGTGTGATTCATGGATTGTGTGTATCCTATAAATCTCAAGTAGCAGGTAAAAAAGCAAGCTGCAGAGGCTACGAATTTAGGTGTGATTCATGGATTGTGTGTATCCTATAAGGTAGAAATCATTTAGGTTATGTGCATCATTTTCTTTAAATATCAAGGACAGAGAAAAGGCAATAGTTATTTTTAATGCTTGAAGTTGTGAGAGCAGATGTCGTGGTTAGTATGTGTGCTGGGTATTTGTTGTTAGCAAAAAATGTAATTCAGTTAAATGTTAAGGTGTCAGGAATAAGCTGATGCCATTGTAGCTTAAGACACTTGAATGCTAAGGTCTTAGAATAAGCTGATGCCATAGTTGACATTTGTGCTAATACTTTGTAGCTTAAAACACGCGTTTACATTTCTTCTGCAACTTCTAACTAAACTATTTTATGCCTCACAAAGTCATCCCTCTTCTTAGAAGCAACACAACCATTGCCTTATCCTGGAGAACAACTATTGAAGACCCATTCTTCAAAATGGTTTATGTATGATGTAATGTTGCATCAAAATCACATAATGTCCTTAAAGCCATTATATAACATTGCGCTAGGCCCATGAATATAGAAAGCTCGAATATAACACCAATTGTTCCGTTAAAGGAGTGTGGTCATAAAGGTCCAGTACAAGTGCGCATTTAAAAATGACGGGTAAAGCTGATGCAATAGCTTATATCCCCTTCTCATTCCTCTCCACAAGTTTGTATTCCTTTTGTATAAAAGAGAAATCGACCAATATGTATCTTCAACCAATCAACATATCATCCTGCTTCTCCCATTCCTCTCTACAAGTTTGTACATATCCCACTATGGTGCTTATTTGTAAGATGTAGATGCATCAAACTAATGGAAGATGACTGAGAATGAGTTGCATTGCCAGCTTAGATGGCATAGGCAACTCAAAATAGGAGGATGTGGGTTGGTACGATGAGGTCCTCATAAGGCCCTGATCCTTTAACAGTATGGACAATATGGAATTCAGGTTGCAAGCAAATGAAGCAAGTTTCATGCAAGATGCTCAAGGGCGAGCATGATCTTTAAACAAGTGCCTCGAAGAAACACAATTTCGTGGAATGCTATAATGTCTGCTTATGCTGATCATGAATTATCTGAAACTCTCCAATGAAATGCTTCACAGGAATATGGAAGAATGTGGTTTCATGGTCTTCCATTGTAGCTACAAATGCCAAGCGGGATAATGAGAAAGGCACTATCAAGATTTTGTATAAGACGGGGTTGGACCACTTATTTTTGCTTGCTATCATCATGGCATGGTTAATGAAGGTAGCCACTGCTTCATTTCTATAGACGTTGATCATTGTCTCACACTTACAATGTAGCATTACAACTGCATTTGATCTGCTTAGCTAGAGGCATCTTCTTTGGCATTTGTATTACACATCAAATTAACACGAAACATGCAATAATGCCCCTCACACCCACACTTACATTCACACCTTCCTTCTTTTTTAGCATCATTTCAAATACAATATCGCCAAATTCTTTGTTCTAGCCAGCAATCAAACAACCACCCTTTCATATTATAGTAAAGCCCGGCAACGCCGGGCACCATAACTAGTAATATAATAACTCTCTTCCAAATGCCCCCAAAAAAAAAAAAAAAAAAAAAGCCTACTCTAGTGCTAGTTACCTTTTTTTAGATTCCCCTTCTTGTATTTCGCTCTTTCCTTTCTTTTTTTTGTACTTCCTACTTTTTAGATTTTGTCGTTTTTTGTATTACCTCCTCTTTTTTCCTTGGTAAACTTTTCCTTTCTAATATTCTGGTTTTCCCTTTTCATGCATTTTCCCTTCTCATATATTTATTTTTATTTTTTATTTTTGTTTTATTCCCACTTTTCCCCTTGTCGTATATTCCTTTTTGTATTTTGTATTTGTCATATTTTCTTTCGTCCTTTCCGGGCCCTTCGGTATTTTCCCTTTGTCGTGTTTCTCCTTTCTTGTTCTCGGATTCCTTTATTGCTTTTTCATCTTTCTTCTTTCTTCTTTCTTTTTTTTTTTTTCTTTTCCTTTTCCTGTTTTTTGTTCTTTTTCTTTTCTTTTCTATTTTTATTTTCACTTGTCCCCCCGGCGCCCCCAAACTGAAAAAAAGCCTTCTTTGGGGTTTTTTTTTTTTCCCCAAATCATGCCATGTGGTACCACCTTTTGATCTTATCCATTTATTCAAGATCATCTCAACCCTTTTTACGAGAGATCGAATATATCGCGGCAAATGCCTTTGTTTTTAATATGTAAGACTAAGTGACGATGTAGAGTTTGTATGGTTCTAAGCAAATCTACAAAAGTATTAGAATCAATAGAAAGTTCCCTTTTCCTTTAACTTAAGCCCCCTCTTTCCTCTTTTTTTTTTTTGTTTGGGATTTCAGTATTTAAGTATGAGAATCAAGTATTATGTAACTATGTTGCTTCCCTTGAAAGATGAGATTTTTCATCATTTATCTCTCGTCCGCAAGTCCCATAGTGTAATTGATCTCTATTTGGATATTACAATAATGTTCTATTATTTGCAGTAGCTCTATGATCCTCTTAGGATCCAAGCAGAATAGAATAGAATAGAATAGAATAGAATAGGATAGAATAGGATAGAATAGAGCTTTTTTATCATCCATGGAGACCAATCGGCCTATGGGACCCACACAGATGGGGGAGGGGGTCCAAGCAAAAGTACTCCCATACAAATGGGTCCAATGCTAGAAATCATAGAGGCAGAGGTCTCTCAAGGCTTACAGAGTGTCGTCAATGGCAATGCAGCAGGCTACAGCTATTCAAATGGGCAGGGCCACCAATAGTGTCCATCTTGGCTGCATTATTCAACATGGCATTATAGGAAGGATTTTTCTAATAGTGGACCACTAGCAGGATAGTTTCCATCTATGAGGCAGACAACCCACACAATCCAAAACAATCATGGTCAGTTCGCTCTTTGCAAAATTGATGGCCGGCATTCTTAAGCAACAATTGACGATGTTGGCAGAGGCAAAGATGCGAGCCCTTATACATGATTCAGGCCCCGACACTCCACCATTGACCATACTTCCATACTACGGACCTTGATTGAGGAGGCAGCTGGGGGCCCCTATAGACTTGCAAATTGCTCAGGTCGACTGAACCATCAGGACAACCTATCAAAAATATAGTATAATGGGTCCGCCAGGGATGCTCGCTTTCTTCAATGGTCTCTATATTGATCAATTGGAAGGGCGGCTTATTGAACAGGGGGGTGACAGAGCTCAGTTTATGCACCAGATTATTAGGCAGCTCATATATGTCGATAATATGGACCTCTTAGCCTACATCTCGAAGGACATACAGTGTCACCTACATGCCTGGATACTTTTTGCCGATCCACTGGAACGTGGGTCAATCTTACCAAGACTAAGGTATTGGTCATCTCATCTTCGCACCAGTCAAGACTTCCCTCCTTCACTTAATATCAGGGACCGAATGTAGAAGTAGCATCCACCTACAAGTACTTGGGCATAGAGTTTCCGACTACCATATATTAGGACACTTCTATTTGGTTACGAGCGACAATGGGCTGGAAGACACTGTATATGATGCGGAACAACAGTTACACGGCAAAATTGTATGACGGGACCCATGTGCCACACTTGTTCAGGGTGTTCTTTTATACGGGGTCAAAGTCTGGGATCCAGTCATATTCCTGGCCACCTAGAATGACTTGGAGTAGATGCAAAGAGCCTTCCTAGTTCGAGCACCTGGGGTAAAATCCACGGTCCCATACCAGATTCTTCTGCAGAAGATAGGTTTCTTACCTCTCTAGAGGGACGCAGTTTGCAGAAGACAGTTTTCTTGCCTCTACAGAGGACCGCACTCGACTCCCATATTATTTATTTTCAGAACGTAGTCAGTATGGGCAATGATCGTCTCATCCAACCTTGCTTATACCATGGCTAATTTGCAGCTCAAGGCCTGCTTGAAGGACTTTATGAAATGTGCAACAACACAGGTGCATACAAGTAGAAACTGAAGAGAATCACCGTCACTTAAGACAATATCTTGATATTTGCTTCATCGACAAGCTTTGGGATACTAGTGCCCTGGAAAATACAAGTCGTATTTAATTAAAGTGGGACTCATTCCATTCCCATTTTCTTCGGAACCCTGTTAATTTACATAAAAAGGAGCACCCCGACCCGAAAACTATCCTTAATTCGAATTTTTGAATAAAACTCTGCATCCAAGCTTTGCTCCAGTTTTCCCTGGTTAGCGAGTCGAGAACAAGAACAATGCAACTGAAACAAAGGAAATTCATTAAAGATTGAAACCAAAGATCTAGTTGAAAAAGAATTTTTATTAATAAATTGAATAGGTACAATGTATTTTACATCGGACGCAGAGACCATGGTGGTCTTCTTTGTCACTCTGATTACATCATCTTGGTAGGTGGTCCACCTTAGGGGATTAACCGCTTCTTCACGCCGACCGTAAGCCTTGGGGGCAACTTTGAAGAGTGTGGAATGCCTCACGTGGAGGTGCCTCTGGAGCTACTGGGCCCCTTTGTCCACCGACTTCTCCACTCGCCTCCTGCAGACCTTTCATCGAATATGCTCCTTTCCCAACCTCCGTGGATATTATGCAATGCTTGCAAGATGCTTTGAGCTTCTGGATCATCTCTTTGTTCTTCGCCGTTTCTTTATCCCCTGGGGTGTGCATGGCGTCTGCAGATTCATGAGCAACCTTATCCCAAAGGCGGGCAAGAGTGTAGCGTGGATCGGGATCCGTGCGAACGGTATTTCTTCCGCCTTGAGCGGGATCTGTGCCGCCTGGAGCGGTCTCTGTGATGCCTGAGCGGGATCTGTGCTGGTGTCGGATCTGTGCCTGAACCACCTGGAGCAAGGAGAGTATGATTAACAATTACGGTGCCATTAGTCAAAACGAAGAAAAGAATGTTGAAATCAAATTACAATGGAGAACATTCATTCCATACAACTGCATCCAATGACGTGGGAAGTAGTGTCTTTCTCGACTTCGCGAGTCGAGAAAGGCCATAAAAGTGAAAGTACAACCATTCTCATTAGAATATGGTTGCATCCAATCATACGGAAGCATACAAATGGTTTAGATCAGCGAGACAACCGGTGCCTTTCTCGACTCGCGAGTCGAAAAGGCCCAAAAATGCAATGTACAAGCATTATCATAATAGATTGTGGCTGCATCCAGTCACACAATCAAACATACAAATGGTCTCATCAACAGGACAAGCATGCCTTTCTCGACTCGTGAGTCGAGAAAGGCATCGAAAACTCAATATACAAGTATATTCATTACAAAATGTTCAATACATGTGTTCACGTTTGTTTACAATATTCACACAATTTGACTATCTCGGCGGAGGTCACTCTTCTTGTTCACCAAAATATTTGTCGTCCATAGCTTTCATGATCGCCTTGCTCTGGATCGGGTTCCGTGAGGCTCGGATAGTTCCTAATCACATCGGCGACAAGAATGGCAAAGGGGATTCCGCCAAGACGGGACCGCGGTCAGAAGGACAACCACCTATCATCTCATACTCTTGGTCGATGTATGGCTTAGCAATGATTGTATTTTGCGCGTTATGATAGCACTTGTAGGCGGAGTCGTCTATGATCAGCGTGTTGTGTTTGCCATAGTCCTGGAATTGCTCATAAACCCTGTCCAGCCTTTTCACCATTATAGGCTTCCCCTTTGTGGTGGCTGGATTGAGGTCCGACACATGCTCGACCCTTTCGTTTCCCCAAACGAACTTGAACTTCAAAACTGAAATGCCGAGAACACCAAGAACATTGACAATATTTTTCTTTGCCATACAAGACCATATGCCCACTTCGAATCCCCGTTCCAGGCACCATTCAACAATTTCCTTAGCTCTAGGCCTCGGATACACTATTTTATGCTCCGTTTTGGTCGGGATCTGCGAGGTGTTAATCTCGGGGACGTCTTTATCGTGGTATACTGCAGCTAATACTCCATTGACGTCAAATATTACAAGCTTGGCGGGACCAGCTGGATCCCAGTTGGAGTTTGGCTCTGACCATATTTCCGGTTCATCGGGATCCATATGCGGGATCATTATCTTTTCAGGTCCTCTCTGGCTGCGAGCAGTGTCTTGCTCTGGATTGTCTTTGGGGAGTGC
Organism: Isoetes taiwanensis; assembly: GCA_021234155.1. NCBI lineage: Eukaryota > Viridiplantae > Streptophyta > Lycopodiopsida > Isoetales > Isoetaceae > Isoetes > Isoetes taiwanensis. Next base: position 4,905,464 of record JAJEKV010000020.1, on the reverse strand, counting down.
ATTCTCCTCCTCGCGACGTGAACCGCCGGTATCTATTGACAATGATCCAGAGTCGTTGACATGGAACTCCCTGAAATGATGACATCTGTCAGAAAGGAAACGAGTTTTCTCGACTCGCGAGTCGAGAAACACCGATAGAGCAAAGTAAACTCACCTCAATCTCAGATTCTCAAGAATGTGTTCGGCAGCATTCTGGTCTAAACCTTCGACATTCTCGTCTACGTCAGCTTTGTCTCCCTCGTCCTCGTCGTCTTTACTGCTTCCATTTGTCTTCCTCCCCTTGAAATGCTCATGAAGCAGATCCAGGTATGACCGAATGGTTTCAACCATGTCTTTATTTCCAACCACGGATATAGGTTTCATTCCAAACAGCATAGCCCCCTGAGAGAACAGGCCATTCATGTACCACTCGCATACAATTTGATCTTCCTCGACCAAGCTGGTTATGAAGTACTTGATAACTCTTGGCCGGATAGGAATTCTATGTATAGGACCTGTCGCACCATCTTTGCTGACTTTGTCCATCGATGGAACATCCTCCATAAATCTGCCCCCCTTCCAGGGTTCCATCTGCTCTTGAGAGATCATGAACCTGTCGAGATAATGATATTCGCTAGATCACCACTTATCTAGGTCTATAGCCGATCTTGAAATCAAAACCAAAACTATATTGGCAAAGCTTGGTGCCTTCGGCAAGCCAAGTCTACACTCATGATCAAGTTCGTATGTGGAGTACATGATCTTGTTGGTGAAAATATTAGCTGCCCATTGGGAGACAGCAATTGTCTGATTGCCCAGCATGCAAAAGACAAGGAAACTGAAAGTATCCAGGTCGGTCATGTCCAGACACGTCTTGTACCACTGCTCTATGTCAGCTTTGTCATAAAAAAGGGTGGGGTCTTCGATCATATTGATGGCAAATAGTGCCACGGGTCCAGGTGCCAGTTCCAGACCACCAAATCCCTTGTGTCCCAAAGTTACCAGAAATGGGGGGAAGCTATCGTCGGCCTTAAATGGGACCACCCCGAATCCAAGCTTCCTCTTCAGAATTGCCATAGCACGTTCAGGGAAAGGAAGGGTTTTGACGTTACGCTTCAGCTTGGTGTTGATGTAGGGTTGACATAGACGGTTCAATTCCTTCATGTCTTCCTCATCAAGGGCAGCCTTTTCCTTGTAATAATCAAAATCATGGTATTCATTAGATGCAACATTGCAGAACTCAGTGATGCCTTCTTCTAACGCACGCTGTCTCTTTAGGGCTGTGGCATAATCCTTTAAATCTGCATTTTTAGAACTCCTAGTCTTCCTTAGCGAGATTGTTCCATCCAAGATTACGCCTTGTAGGTCAAGCGTTTCTTTGTCCGTCGGGGCCCTGTATCCTCTTCATGAACTGCTTGTCGAACAACTTGGGGTCCGGCCTGGATGGAAATTCTCCATTGCTGTCCTTGACTTGCCTTTTGTCCATTGAGCCCATATCTCGGTCCATTTCTCTCGGGCCGCCTCGATTACTAAGAATGAGGTCATATTGGTGCGAGAGAGAGACTCCCCTGCCTTTCCTTGGTGTTCTCTTCTTCTTCTCCTCTTCATCCTCTCCCTCATCATCTTCCCGGCCCTCCAGCAGAACATACACCGCATAGTTTCTCAAAGGTCTTCCACTTATCCGAGGGAGCCACTGTTTCCTTTAGGGCCGAGGACAACCCAATGCTTTCCACTTGTTGCCTAGCGTGTATGATCTGGGTCGGGATAAGGGCTGCATTCGATCAATGTACCAATGTCGAGCATGAAAGTATCTACAAACACCGAAATAAACGATAAATAGTAGCCCGGGGTTTCTCGACTCGCGAGTCGAAAAGTCCCAGAATGTCGATTTTCTTTTACTTCTCTCGGTTTTCTTGACTCATGAGTCGAGAAAGCTGCATCCTTTCATTTTACGTGTTCCCACGGCTTTCGACTCGCGAGTGAGAAACCCCAAAGATAATCGGGGAAATGTTAGGATGGTAGGGCTTTCTCGACTTCCTTGAATGGGAAGAATCGAGAGAGTTATTTACCTTACGTGGGCCGGCACTTCGGCTGCTATTGTGTTACGGCGTTGGCTAATCTTTGGCGATTCGGTTCTGGCGTCTCCGCTGAAAGAACTCTGCACTCTCGCTTAGCATATCTATCCTTGATCCTTTGGGGCACCTCCTTCTTCGTCTGCAATACTTGCGCCGCCCTCACTGAATGCTGACCGTCCACTACCCAGAACCGGACGTCTTTTCCCTTCGGGTCTTCCTCGGACTTCCAATTGAACAAGCCCGGCCGGTCGATCGCTAAAGGTATGACATCCGCAGACATTGGATGCGCAGCGGGATGTCGCACCATCAGTTCAAATCTCCGGCATGTGTGCTGGATTAAATTCCCTGTGGTTGAACAAGACGGCATCTCCCGTGCAGACCTTCAGGCGTCTGATGTCCAGGAGCAGCTTGTGTGCTATTCCCAACGGATAATACTGAGCCAGCCACTCCATTTTCTGTGCCCCTCTCTGTGATATCCTGATCTACTCATCTGGATCCATTAGTTGGGAGTCGACCATATCTTCGTCTCCTTCATCATCTGATTCCTCCCGTGTGGTGTCATCTTCTCCATCTTTGGTCCTGTCCTGACTTTTTTCTGTATGAACCACAACTTCCCTCCCCACTGCAGAGTGTTGTAGAGTCTTCAGCACAGTAGAAGTGAAGCTCCCCGTATTGAACAGTTTTTCCCTGACTCTGGAAATCTCCATTCCAAGCTCCCTGGATGTTAGGGTTCCGGCCTCCTTCATCCCTTCCAGATCCTTCCACCCAAGGTTCTGACAATTTAAAGGCGGCGGCCTTTTGTCGGTGCCCTTCGTCTTGCTCATGGAAGAGTGAGAATAATTTGAAACTGATAATTCTTTGGTATGATAGAACTTACTCTTCTGGCATTCTTCGACATGTAGTGTTAGATGCTTTGAATCTGGCGCTGAGATGGAGAGCACAACACCAATTTTCTTGTACTTGTCTCCGGAGCTCTTCTTGTCCCTTTAGTGGAGAAACAGATCTTTCTCCTTCCCACTTGCTGATACCTCGACATGCCACCAAGAATCTGCTGGTGTGTCAAGAAGCTCTGTCTCCAGTCCCTCGATGACGAAGAACGGAGTTTGGCCAGTGATCACTAGTGAGTCCGCGGTGAATGCTGCAAGACAAAAGGATGGATCAGTTAAGGTATTCCGACCAAAGAAAAACCTCAGAGCTCACCTGAGGGGCCTGTCTTTTTCTTCTTGCTGCCGCTAGAACCAGCATCCCCTCCGGTGCCTCGCTTCTTGGACGGAGTCGCCATGTCTGTATGCCCCCTCATCCTCTTCCTGATCGGACCCTTCTGTAAATTAAGTTTCCTCCGCGCGTTGTAAGTTTTAGGACTGCATGTAAAAAAGATCGGGCGTGTTCTTTAATTTGAATTTAAGGACATGCAATCATTTAAGAAAAAAAGCGGGCTAAGGGTACAGCACGGTTGCCTTTAGCCCGCCCAAACACTATTTCGAAATTGAATCACATCAAGGGACTTAGTGAGCGGAGCGTGGTTTATCTTCAACTGCGGCATTGGCGACCTTGAGTTCGGAGGCTGAGCATCGAATGGCGACTTCGGAATGATGCCGCTGACGCTTTAAGCTACTAACAGCTTTGCTTTTTGTGTTTTTTCCCGACCGTGCGTTCTATTGCAAGCGGTTGATTTGATCGATGAGCACGGAGCTAAGGTAGGAAGGCGGAGGAGGAGCCGAACCGGGAACTCTATCTTTTTGCGCCATGGAACGGGGATCTGCGAGAATCGCGATGATACAAGTATTAGATCTTGAATACACTCTTGATGAGGCCGAACCGGAAGAAGCAAAGACTCTAGGTGAGGCTGCGGGATCCGTGTCTGATGGCCCAAGGAATTACTCGTGAAGAGGTGAGTTTCGTGAGATGCCTATGTTATTTAAACATAGAACATGCCGCCTGTGTTTAAATAATGGAACTGGCGATAAGCTCGGCCGGTTCATCGTTTCCTTGTCCAAATTTTTTTCAGCTTCGAGAGATGATTTACTCTCACAGGGTTGAGAGATGCTCGGCAAGGAAACAATGGATCGGGGTAAAAAACGATCCGTTTTAGGTGTATTTTTCATGGAATGTTTTCTTGGAATGTTGTACATAGATCAGGCTAGGTCTAAGGCCCAGGAGATGCAGTTCAAATGCATCCTCTTGTAGTTAGTCGGAGGGGCCTCCACCCAGTCGGAACCACTCCTCTTCGCAATATTCGAGGAAGATGGTTCAAGGAGAGTGGCTCGAGACTGTGCTAGACGCACTTGGGACTAAGAACAGGAGAATACAAAGTGCGATGTTGTAGAGAATGCAAGCCTTGGCTTCCTCTCAGGGTTTCCCCAGTAGTTGGTTGTAGAGGCCTCCACCCAGTCCGAGCCCCTCCCTTCGCAATATTCCTGTGAAGATGGTTCAAGGAGAGTGACTCTGATCGGGTCGAGGCCACCGCTACCATACACAGGAGAATTGGTCGGCTAAGGATTCTCGACTTGCGAAGTCGAGAATGCGATCGTTCTGTCTTCATTCTCGTTTTCATACAAAGTCGAGAATGCCTTGGCCATCCAGAACTCCGGATAGTACACATGGAGTGCCGGTTGGTTAAGGCATTCCCGACTCGCGAGCCAAGAATGCAGACAGCAAGCTCTGTGGTTTCCCTGTGGTTAGTTGTAGAGGCCTCCACCCAGTCCGAGCCCCTCCCCTTCGCGATATTCGTCGAAGATGATTTGAAGGAGAGTGGCTCTGACTGGGTAGAGGCCACTGCGACCACACACAGGAGAATTGGCTGGCTAAAGGATTCTCGACTAGCGAGTCGAGAATGCGATTGTTGGCTTCCTGTCTACATTCTCGACTCGCAAGTCGAGAATGCCTTAGCCATCGAGAACTCCGGATGGTACACATGGAGTGCCGGTTGGGTAAGGCATTCCCGACTCGCGAGCCGAGAATGCATACAAAGAAGCTCTCGTGGGTTTCCCCGTGGTTAGTTGTAGAGGCCTCCACCCGATTCGAGCCCATCCCCTTCGCAATATTCGAAGATGGTTCAAGGAGACGGTCTTTTGATTTGGGTGGAGGCCATCTGCGACCACACAATAATGTGAGAGTCAAAACCACAGAGATATCAAAACCATCGATAAGAGTTGGCTAGATAAATAAAACCACTTCCCTTCGCAATATCCGAGGAAGATAGTTTGAAGGAGAGTGGTTAAGACTGTCTGCAGGCCAGCTCTAGAGTGCACTAAAGCACAATTTCATTAATTATGGACAATACCTGAATTTATGGACTATTTTTTAGTAGACTTGGATGAATGACTCATTTTCATACACTAGTTGACATCCCTATGAGTCTTTGCATATGCCTCAAAGACATGCACGTATCTTAATAGTATTAGGTATCTTCTTCTTGTTTGATGGCTCCCAAAGCGTAGTCGATAGTCTCCACTTCTATCACGGTCACTTGCGGTCGTTGGCCTCCATCTCTTCTTCCAACAATTGGCATAATTAGCTTTGGGTAGACTTGGTTCCTCAGGGGATTGGCTCCCACCAAGTCACGAGAATAGTCTCAAAGTTCTCCTTCTTATCATCCATTTGTGGGTCCTCGGTAGCTAGGCCCACCCAAGTTGGGCCTGACACATCATCGTATGTGCCATAATAAACATACCTTTCTTCAAATCTTTGTATGGGTTGAATTCCGGCACAGGTTTGTCCTTCCAGGGGCCGACATAAGGAGGAGTGATAGTAGCAATTGGCTCTACCACTACAGCTACATGAGGTGGAGCTTGTGCTTGCCTAGTACATGGCCAGAAGTCATTATAAGTGCCTTCGTCACTGCTGATGTTCCCGAGTTCTTGCAAGAGTTTCATCCAATATTCAATCGTGGCCGTGAACTGCGGCCGGTAGTTGGCGGTTTACGGAGCACCTTTGTTAGACGTTGAACAAGCAACCCAATGCAATATATGCTTGTGGATCTTGTTTGCGAAAGGCCAAGGTCCTTCACCGATTTTTCTTGGGAGGAAGCGACTTAGGATATCCAATCGGCATCATGGGCTTCCCGTCCTCTTTTTCTTTCCACATTTTTATTCCACCAAAAAGGCAACCAATCCGGGTAAGTGGGTCTAGTTTTGTAATACATGATCACCAATCACCATTCATAGCGAATCTGAAAGTTAGAGGGGTGGTATGACTGTCAATCTATCATCCCCATCCGGTATGTAGCCTTCTATAAAACCCTTCCAATCCGGAACTTTGTCAACAACATAGGGGCCGGGTGTATTCAAGTTGCATTTGTGGAATTCATACTGATGGTTACGGCATTGTGAGCACCTCTGCCTTCTTTAAAGATGTAGAGAAGTTACCAAACAAGGCATCGATATCATCATGTGTGTGACCGGGCATCATGAACCCTAGCTCAATCTCTTCAAACACACCAAGATATACTAGGTAAGAAAGATAGGAGAAGACATACCTATTCTTGTTACGTCGGATCGTTGTCCAAATTGCAAATAAAGTATCTTGGGCGAGGCTTCAATGATGGTCCCCAATGCACGTGGCAAATTAGCGTGTATCTTTGGTATTGGATAGTGACAACTTTGACTCCAAGGCCGTTGTGTCTCGCAATGAGGAGACCCATTTTGGAGCAGATGATTCAGGCACTGACAGGTGGCCTCCTGCATACTCGTGCCCCATCTCTAATCTCTTCAAGATGCTATTCAAAGAACCTACATGGAAGTTGGAGTCATCTGGCCATAAGTCCAGGGCAAAGTTTCCATAAGATCCATTCCCATGACCATGAGTCAATGCACCAGTCAATGTCGTTTTCAGCTTGTCAAGTCTCCAGAGAGACTTTACAGATTGTTGCAATTTTGGAATCATTGTTTTGGCTTGATCCATTTTGTCGTGAATAATACAAAGATATTGGTAGGGATACCCCGTGGGAGTATAATCTCCACGACCGATCTTGTGTGCGACACGAGGCCTGCTTTCGAAGTCTATGCTCTTCTTTCATCATGCAACATCCTCCTCTCCTTCATCTTTTGGTCTTGATAACCCGTGCGGATCACCTCACATGTATCGCATTTGGAGAATGCAATTTTCTTTGCGATACTGACGTCCCGGAAACTCCGCCTCCACGTTCTATGAAAACCTGTCGGTGATACCTTCTTGCCAGTCAATGCCACAACCTCTGCATTAACCTCTTCTAGAATCTTTGGACTTCGTAAACATTGCGCGGGCAACTTCGACATTCTCTCTTATCCCCTCCTCGTTTCTCTTGCTACGGTGGGGCAAGGATTCACCGTTCTCCCTCACGAACATGGAAAACACGGCCTCACATGCCAACGTCGAGGAGCGAGGCTTCAAGGTGCCACAGTTACCATGTTCGGCCTTGCGTGCACCCTCAAGAAATTGGGCCTTCCATTTCAGATACGCCGACTTTGAGATCCCGAGACCAAGGTACCACGCCCTTTCGCAAACGAGATTCCCCAGAAGCACCGGGTCGTCCCACTCTTCGACCTTTCATGTTGTTGGCGAACATGTCATAAACAAAAGTAACCCTATCACTTGATTTCATGGCAAGGAATTCCTTTTAGCATGTTAACAACTTGATTCCTAGAGAACCCCGACACAACACCTATTCTTGCAACACAAGGTCCTCCTGTAAGTGAGGATAGCATTCTGAGTGGTGAGACGAGCAAGCTTTGGTGGCCTAACAACCTTCCTGGGTTGTCGGGAATGAAAAGTGTAATGTCGTTTCTCATAATTTGGGTGCTTCTGATGCTCTGAGCTCCCCTGGCTGGACACAATATCTGCTTCAAGGCGGTCTTTATGGGTCAATATCTCCTCGAGACCTTTACTCCGTCAACACAGACGAGGTCATTGCTCCATCTCACGAGCATCCCCGCCGGCACCTGCAAGCAACCCCGGCAACGGATGTTCACTTGAAAGGGAGGGAAACCCGATTCTGAGATACTCCCACAAACTTGAAAACCCGTAAACCGGTCACAAATCGCATCATCGGGGGCCCGGTGAAAGATATGAATCCCTTTCCTCGCAATAATGGAGTCGCATGAGTGCCATATCTCACAATCCTTTTCAAGAAGGGTATATCTTGTCAGCGGTTGTGTCTCCTTCCCCACCGCTGTCCGCTGTCTTTTGCTGGGGACGTCATTAGCAGACGACTCACGAGCATCTTCACTTCCCACGAATCGAATGAGCCCCGGCTTCGCTATTGTGGTTGCATCTGGAGTTGGCCAGGGAAGGGTATGGTGGCCTTCGAACACTTCCTCCACACCTACGCTCAGTAGTCCTTTCGATATCTCCTTGAAGTGGCATTGTGTCATTTGCCCCACAACTCCCTTTGCTACTAGATGTTCATTAAGGAAGAGATACACAACCCGCACAAGGATTTCGGTGAGTGTTAAAATCGAGTAAGGAAGACGAGAAAGCAATGCAAATGACCTGGGGGGACTCCCATTCAATGGTTACAAGGACAATAAAATTGGGCGGGTGCCCTTTTTTACGTATGAGGTGTTTAGATTCCCCTTGTATAAGGTTAGTATTGGATGCAAATGGAGTCTCACAATGGGTAGAAAAGAAGGTTCTCACTCTGAAGAGGCCATATCCACAAGACAAATTGGGCCCCCAATTTGTTCGTGGTGGTAGAGGAGCCGTAAAGTAGGCACACACACCGGCGTCCAAATTTAGTCATCACCAAGAGAAAACACATTCGAGATACACCTGGCCCACCGGACTTAGTTTCACCTATCCGGTCATGTACGTAAAGGACAATATGGGCGACCGCCCAATTTGTCCCATTGTTGCAAATTGGGCTACGCCTAATTTGAACCGAATCAGCGCTTTATATAAGGGTATTATTGATGCAAATCGGTCTCACAATGGGTACAAAAGAAGGTTGTCGCTCTACGAAGCAGACATATCCACAAGACAAATTGGGCTCGCCCAATTTGTTCGTGGTGGTTAAAGACCTGTGAAGTAGGCAGAGACTCGGCGCCCGCCCAATTTAGTTGTCACCAAGATAAAACACCTTCGAGATACAGTTTGCCCATCCGGGCGCCACCCCACCGTCACCTACACATACACACTAAGAGAACTAAGGAGGCAGACACTAACTGGAATTTATCATTGAGCTCCCAAAACAAATACAATCGAGCATTGGAAGGGCCTGACTACAAACAAGGGTTAATGGAGAAAATAGCAGGCACACAAATCCTGCATGACAATTTCAGGAAAAGGGCGGACTGCATCGAAATTTAGAGTTTATGTAAATGTGACAGTAACCAGGTGAATGAGGAGGAGTAAATCAAGGGTCAAGCCATCGAAAAGGCGTGAATGGAAAGGTGTGAATGAACAGGCGTGCTTGAAGAGGTGCGAATGAACAGCCGTGAATGGAAAGGCGTGATTGATAAAATCGGGTAACATCACATTTGCAGCAATTACCCATCGAGGTATGGCGAATTTAACTGTGGAGCAGCACAAACCTTTGGAGATCTCGTGGCCATGAATATGAATCGCTGAAGATGTTTGCGTCTTGTAGAAAAGATAGTAGCCAAACAAGGCACTGCCAGAAAAACAACAGGTTTGAAGCGCATTTACATTTAAACATGAATTCCCCCCAAAATTTGAATGTAATTTCCCCCCAATTTTTAAAGTTAAATGTCCCACCTAATTTCGAAATAATGTGTCCGTCCCGGAACTTTGAAACACGAGTTCCCGCCTAAAGCACGTGCGACACGTGCATGACTCGAATTAATTTTGGGCGGGCTTTAAATGACAGATTTGAAATTCAAAAAATCCAAGCGACTCATTATTAAGGTCCACAATTAATTCCTCACGCTTCGAAGCCATCAACGGTCCATTTTATTTCAAAGGGCCAAGCGCTTACATGCACGACACTTGTCTTAGCCCCAAGAGAGGTCCATAACCCTTTAAAGCCCCCTCATTCTCCTCATTTGCAGATTTAGAAAATTCTGCGCTTCTTTGGCGCTTTGTGCTCCGCTAAACACTTGCCGCCTTCATATTTCTTAGCCACGAAAGTCGTTCTCACCAAGACTATACTCCCGAACCAAATTGTCGGCCCGGATAGAGCTCTTAGGCGCCTTGTGTCTCGGCAGCTTGTCGCCATCCTGTTGGCGCCTTCCTCTCTACATTGACCTATCAGCTTTGTACCCCCTGTACACCAAGGAATTCTAGCGATTGATGGCATCTCGCCCCACCACCGGTGGCAAAGGTAAGGTGGACTACTTTCTAAATATAAACTTGAGCGCTTGCCTGATTAAGTATCCCGCTATAACATCTCGGACATATGAACATCTTCTAGATGCCTCACTTTGGTCCCCACAGATGCATACCAGATGATGAACTCCAATAGGCACCCAATTGCTTCCCTTAGAGTGTTTCATTTTGCAAAACATTGGACTTTTTCCCTAACACCAACGTGGCGGACGCTTCAATTTACTTATCCTCACACACCAATGTGGGCGGACGCCAGGTTTATATCCGGACATTAAAGGGACGCTTCGATTTGCCTATCGAGAGAGACGACTACCGGGATGGTAGACTTGGTCGGACTAAATTGGGCGGGCCCAATTTAGTCGACCATCCATCCGTGTAGTCGTGCTTTCGATAGGCAAACCGGGCGCCCCGCCACTTTGGTGTGAGGGATAAGTAAATTGGGCGCTTTTTCAGTATGCGTGGGGATCCGGGCAAAATTGGGCGCCAATTTGGCCCAATGATACAATCGTCTCCTCGGACTCAAGGCTCACCATGAGTTGGCCGAAACAAATTGGGCGGCCAATTTGGTGTCTTAAGGGGATCGGGCAAATTGGGCTGGCTCAATTTGCCTCCATCGGACAACAATCTCTTCAGCCCCAAGTCTCCCAAGTACTAACACTACTTTCCGCTCTGCTAGAATTAATATGGCGCTTGAACAAAGCGGTCGCTTCGGTTCCCGTACGGACCCCAATTTGCGAGAGGCTATTGCAATAGAGAATGCAAGAAAGAAGAAGAGAAAGATCTGTTTCTTTGGCATCCGTGTTGTGCCCCATGAAATTTTGACGGTTCTTGTGAATGGGTCTGTGCATAGAGATAGGGAATATTCATCCCGGGTCCCGCACAAACCACCTCAAGGATCTTACCTTTACTTTGGCAAGATAGGGCAGGAAAAATGAATTCGGTAGGTATCGCCATCGACATGGAGGTGTCGCTGCGAACAATGATGACTTCCTCATCGACGTTGAAGACACCGTAGATCGGACTTTTGTCCGTTATAAAGTTCCACTATCTAAGTACGAGCCATGTATGATGAACGCAAGTATAAAGGAAAGCCCACATTCTTGCGCCGTAAAGGATGGGCGCTGGACTCATATGAAAAGTTTAGAGCCGGGCATCAAATCAAGAACTGATATTTTGATGGCTACTACGTCATGACAAAGGGATATTAGAGCACAAACGAGCAATGTGTCGAAGCACCGCTCACGAGTATCGTGGGCAAAACCAACCTAAAGTGTAATGCGATACTAAGTGGCTTAAGTCTAGATACAAGAAAGGTGAGACAAAGACAAGCGCCGGGGGCAAGCGCAAATGGAGCCCGATACGCTAGCCAAGAAGGCGAGGACACCGCTAAGGCTATTCACCGTAAAGCCGCCACTAAACTTATATTCGGGTGGAATGAAGAGAACATCAAGGTCGCCCGGATGCGAAAAAGAGAAGAGGACCAGCCCGTCTCAAGAGGAACCCCTAAAGCATGGGAAAAGATTTAGGTGGTCCGTCGTGAGGCGCAAGGCGGACGTGTTATCACGCAGCCCAAAAAACTTCGGAGAGGGAGTCCTTGTCTTCTTCTTCATCCAAGAACCGAGAGTAGCCCGGCAGATCGTGGAAGTTCACTCCATCTGGTGGCGGCGTCCACCGGGAGAGCGGACATGAGTTGTCACAAAGCCGCCATAGCAAGCATCAAGCACAGGAGAGAATCTACCCTCTCCGGGGGTGGGCTTCGAGATTGAAGTCGATGTGTTCAAGATGCATAAAGCCCCGCAAATATGACTTGTAGGGTCATAAGTCCGTAGCACTTGGACACTCTCTACGAATCGCTTTATCAGCCATCGATGCACCCTCCCCGTACTGATGTCGCGTGCCGCTCGATCCACGCAGCGCAGGCGAAAGCAATAAAGTGGAAGAAGTCGGAGGATCCGCAAAAATGCGTAATACCGATTGTTAATGGCAACCATAATACCACGGTTGCTCAACCGCTTGTCACACAAGCTTTGGCATGGCCTCCCCGAAAGGGAAACACTTGGCGTAACCGATATTCTTTTTCTATGCCAAAAGGAAATGCCGAAGTCCCGGCAGGAAATCTCACAAAGAATCGAAATGCGCTCGTAAGCCGTGAGAATAATGACATAACAAAGAAGACTATACACGGTGGTGGAAGTATTTTTCGAAGAAATTCAGCAGCCGCAACCAATGGGCATTCTACGGAAGCCACGTATGGGCAAGCGCGCGCACTCCGTCGGTGGAGCGTGATTCGTAAGTGCACTACCACCATTACTAGTTCCTGCTATCCATTGTTCTAAATTGGGCGCCCAATTTCAAATTGTTGGCACTCTTTTCAAATTAGGGGCTTAATTTCCTAACGCCGCAAATAGGGCGCCCAATTTCGAAACGCTCGGGAAATTACCATCCAATTCAAGTGTCGGATGATCCAAATTAAGGGCTTCAATTTGTCGCCATCTACCGAAGCAAATTAAGATGATGTGTATGCCTTTATCCGGTGCCTTCTTTGTCATCATGATTGGAAAGTCAGAAGGCCGCAAACGATTAAGAAGTCAACTATGCGGACTACGACTACTTTGTATATCTTGACGACGAAGTCGTGGAATATGTGCACCGGTTGCCCGCTTATTCTACCAAGACCGGTTGAAGGACGAGAAGGGAGAAAAAATTGAGGTGAAGGATAGGCTTAGACTTTTCACCAATAATTCCCGGCTTCCATTAAAGTCCATGCATCCTCTAGATCCGCAAAGGTCGCCAAGGAGATCAAGGATGGCACCACATTCCCCGGCGGGAAGCAAGGATTATACCGGGAGACACACTATGAAAGTCGAGCCGGTGGAGCTGAAGAAGATTGGAACAATGGAGCCGGCCCTTGTCGATACATGAAGGAGCGTAAGAAACTTCCTTTTCAAGACATGGTCGCCTTTGAGGCAAGCTCACCCCATATTCACGAGAATCGATGCTTATGTTCGCAAGTAGCATCGCTGGATGGGCGTAAGGACGCAAAGAGATGGAGAAGGAAAGCTTTGAGTCCCTCTGACAAAGTAGACGAATATCTTCTAGGGCCGCTTGAGGAGGGTGGCAAACCTTTCAAGTGTTTCCACGCTAGTCCTGAGGTTTGTGCGGGAGCGTGGTAAACACTTCGCCCGCTTCATTGGATGCGACTTCAGATATACGAAGAAATGGCCAAAGGAAGATTATGAAAAATTCCTTGACCAGCCTAAGCACGATGACGGACCAGCAAATTTCTTGGGTAGCTATATTTATTACCCCAGCATCCTCAATGAGTGCCTATCCGCCATGAAGACAATAGACGGTGGGTAGCCGTGTTTGGGTTGGTTCCTACCAGGACCCCTACGAATCTGCGACTACCTCTAGAGTTCGAGAGTTGCAATGTCTTGTCCCGCTAATGTATGTTGCCGAGAGACGGCGCCACGCCATCAGTCTGAAAATAAATATTTGCTTCGCCAATTCCGACCATCCAAAAGCAATATGCTAAGTTTCCCAAGCATTTACGAAAAAACAGACATCGAAAAGAATTTGCCCGATCACGAGTGTGCAGGTGTATACATTTTAAATTGGGCGCCCGCCAATTTGTTTGTTGACTATCAATGTTTCTAACATTTGTTTTCCGTGCAGCTTTTTATTGGTCAGATCGACCTTGGTGCGACAAGGGTGCAAAGCAGGTGGGGAGGATTACCGGTGCGTAATCGGTTGGAAAGTAGGACGTGCACCTATCTAGTACGGAAGTTGATGCCGGAAGGTTGCAATCGTTTCGACTTCTTTTCCTGGTGGTGCTTTTAGCCGAGCCAAGCAAAGGCGAGGGCTATAAAACATTCTTTTGAGACAGACGAGAAGCTGGAAATTAAGCTTGTACGTATATTCGAGCAACAACTCGATGTCATGTTAGACGAGAAAAATCAAGAGCTCTGCACTACGTAAGATAAAAGAGGGAAAGAAGAAGGCCTCTACTTCCAAAACCGCTTCCTCAGCCTCGGCCCCGCCTCGAGACACCTTTGTCCGTTCTCGCCTACAACCATAAACGGCGCAACGCAATCGGTTCGGTGACAGACAAGAGCTGATTCAAGTACGACTCAAAAGGGCAGCGGCCCTAGGCTCTCCGGATTTGGAACTATTTAGGAGAAGAAAAACAACATCAACGCGACCGGCAGGGACGGGACCGGTGAATACTGTGACATGATTGAGGCTAACCTCAAAGTTCGAGGAAGAGGTTGCTAGGGAGCCCGACTGCCGTTGTCATGGAAACACGTGAAGGGGACAATCGATGGAGAGGATGTGGTCCCCAACACGATGAGCAAATCAAGATGTAGAGGAAGAGGTGGCGAACACGTAAGACAATCAAGGTGCACATGATGAGAATGAGGAACGGGGCCCAAGATTTTATGCAAAGAATGGAATTGATCAAAGAGGCAAAGACAACAACCTCAGCCCCAAAGATGGAGAACCCAAAAGGGGATCATTCGAAGATGTGCCTCCGCATCTAATGAGCGAATTTATGAGTTGAAAATACATGAAATATGTTAATAACAATTGTTCATACTTCTTTTTGAGAAATGATAACGTTGCACTCATTTCCTTGTCTTAAATTTCTCTAGTTTACTTTGCTAACCAAATTGGGCGCACCGAATTTGGCTAACCCTTAAGAACTATAGCCTTTTATTAAATTTATTTGATTCTCTATCCTCCCGCGATGAAATTGGGCTGGGCCCAATTTCTTCGCAGAGTAAGCGCCATCAAACATGAAGTGAAGTGGAGCCGCGTAAAACAAAGGGAGATCAAAGAGCGCCCTCGTGAATTACTCGTGCACGTTACATTATATAATATTGACTATGCTTATTACATCCTTACAACATTATTATATCCTTGTCGTACATTAACATATCCGAAAGTGTACAAAGAGTCACTCGTCGTCAACGCCGCCATGCCATTCCATTCAAAAGATCTGGCGATCGGAAGCCAATACTGTGGACCACAACACGAAGTGAGCTTCCCGCACTACTCGCAGTCCATCTGCTTTGGACCGAGCCATGGATCAAGACTAACACCACCATATAGCACCGCAAATATCGTTGTAACTCAAGTAGTACTTGAAGGATCGGATGTTCTCCTGACGATCCCAAGAAGGAAGCCATGAGAGATGAATGCAATTGGAGCCGCTTTTATAGGCGTGAAATTATTGATGTCAATTATTGGCGCACATACTAGCGCGCATAACCGTGATAAGGTACACCTATACGACCACGCTGAAATTGGGCGTCGCTTAATTTCGCGCATCATTCGATATGAGCATTCAAGGGCAAAGTGGGCGGCCCAATTTCACGGACATGTTGGACAAGTTGCACATATAGAAGACAAGTTGTACTAATACTTTATCTCATAGATGATTACACCGACACAAACAAGATGACAAGCGCTCATTTAGGGGACTCTTCCGAAGTCATTTTCACCAGCACCCCAAATGATCTTCTATCATGTACATTTGATGCTCTCTATTCCATATCGATGGATGATAACGCCGAAGGATCGGGATAATGGCGAGGATTTAGAGCGAATCGCGGGTCATCCGCCTTCCATGGGTATCTCTCGCCATGCACCGCTTGAAGTTTTCGTGATTCATCTTGCGCTTGATGGAATCACGTTCAGACCGTGACCGAGACCACATGGCTAGACGAAGGCCAAATATGATGGTCAAAATTGGTTTGAGATATATTTATACCCACAATCATTATTGAAGGTATTGTAACGCAAAAGATTATTGGATGTACACCGTATATACAACCAATAATGCTTTACAAGATAGTCATCAATAATTCCTTGGCTATAAATATAGCCGCATTCGACGCCACAAAGACATTCGCGCCATGTGTCTCGCCATCTTCACAGGGCCCCATGTTGACACCCTTACTTGCCTTATGACCTATGACGATCTTTATGCCTCAAGAAGTTGAAAGGGATCTCTCTCGATCCCTCGGGTCAGATGGTATAGCTACCGGTCGAAAGAAAGACTCCCCCGAAAGTATCATGTTACTATCCATATTGTATGGGTTCCGAGCGAGGCTTTTTGAGATTAATAGAATCACCAATAATTACAATCTATGACTCATGTATTTCATAACTTTATATGATATGATGATGTAACCGTTTGTGCATGATTCTCATTGTTATGTTTCATTGTTATCTTCGGTTCTGATCTCACGCTTTCGCTTTTCCTTTTGCCCTTGCAAGAAGGAAAGTGGGCGGCCCAATTTTCCTCGAAAAGTGGAAGCCTTCATGAAACTACCTTTAGGCCATCCGAAGGGCAAAGTCTGGCCGTCAGGTTTGGAGGAGACTATTCCCGAAAAGAAAATGGGCGGGCGCTCAATTTCCTCCTCGAAGGAAAGTGGGCTACCAATTTCCTCGAGAGAGGCTCCATGAAATAAGATATTACTATTCAGAAATTGCACGTCATTGGGATGTTCTCAATGTAGACAAAAACATTCTATTCACATAGGAATGGAGTACATGGATGGATTACGTAGATAATAATATCAACTAAACAACATGCGTCGAAAGCATAGGTTGAACAGAATGACAATAGATAATAATAGATAATATTAAACATGGACGTTTCAGTCAATATCCAGTTCCACCGCAATTAGATCCCCCAGTTGGAACTCTGATATGTCTTGTCGGCAGTACAGATCCAGCCAGTCATCCAATTCTGCCATCGGATAGGGAGTGCTGAGGATGAGTTTGATTACCAAAGCCACACGCTGCCTCTTTTCCTTCTTGTAAAGCTTCTTAAACAACGACCGGAAAGTGTTGTGCAGCCAAACATCCTCCATTTTCAGCAACCTCTTCAGAGCTTCTGCCCTGTAAATATGGCGTTTCAAGGAAATCAAGCAGCCTTCCAGCTCTACCCTGCTAAGGTTATCCGGCTCATCGCCATCCTTCATCAACTCTCCACGACGAATGAGCTTCCTGAGTTGGCTTCTCATTTCTTCTGTGCCATTTTGGTTTATCTCGTTCTGCACCTCAACCCGGTTGCCGATTCGCATGAGCTAATATTGGCTCGGCGATATGGCACTGCATTTCGCTCATTGTGAATCCATAGTCTGCTGGTTTCTACCATTCATTCGACCGGCACGAATATGAATCTACACTATGCGATTTGCGAATGCCGGGCCGCGTATGGCGAGACCACGCCTCGTATATGCCATGAGACACAAACTTCGGTTGGCACTTTTTGGGCTTTATAGATACAAGGCCCGCCATCCCACCTACCGCACACATTTAAAAATTTGCATCATTCTACTAAATAAAACCCTTATTTTCTAAAAAAAAATCGGGTACATTTGGGAGTCATATGGACTCGGCCAAAGTCCACAATTAATGAAATTATGCTTACTAGAGCCTGCGTTTTCTCGACTCACGAGTCGAAAAGCGGCCAGCACCTCTCTGTGGTTTTCGTAGAGGCCTCCACCCAAATGAAGCCACTCACGCTCGCAATATTCGATGAGCATGGTTCAAAGGAGAGTGACTTCGGTCGGTGGAGGCACCCAACGACCGCACAAAGGGCCATTGATTAGGTATGACATTCTCGACTCACGAAGTCGGTGAAGGCCGCAGCCGAGCTTAAAAAAAGAATGTGAAGACGTTGGGTAGTCGTGGTGCAATCCGGTCAAGGAAGTGAGAATCCCTCAACCAGCCATGATCCGTAGTGTACACTCCCTCTTCTCGCCCAAGCTAGTCGAGAAGTTCTCGACTCATGAAGTCGAAGAAGGCCTGGTTCTGAATTTGATTGGCAAAGCCGAGGTATTCTCAACTTCGCCACTCCCTTCTGCATGTCTCCCCGCAGTGGAAGATATCTTGTGAGTTAGAAATGCAGATTCTGTGAAGCAATTCCTATTCTTAGTTCTTAGTGGAGAAAAACATTCCTAGTTATGTTTTGTTATGAAACATTCTTAGACAAATCTAGCTATATCTTTTGTGAATCTCTCCTAGTAATGTTCTCTCTAATGCTCTCTTGCAATATCTTACTTCCTAACACCTGCCTCTCGATGATTTCTATCTCGGTTGCTTGCTACTACTCTTACCACTATTCTCACTTGTGCCCTGTACAATGTATTCAATTCAACCACAAGCAAGAAAAAGATAACAAAAAAATGAAAAACAATACAAAAGGAAAAACAGATAAATGAGAGATTAGTGAGATTAATGAGAAAACAGAGAACAGTGGAGACAAATGAGATTAATGAGAAAACAGAGAACAGTAGAGAGAAATGAGATTAAAAAAGGGTATGATATTACAAAAACATACCTGGAAGATTTGTTGGATGAGGAGGAAGCTTCCGTGTTCGATTCCATGTGGGTAATACTGTTCGTTCAAAGCGTGAATAAGGATTTGTCGGGCCAGAATTGTATCGGGATTAATAAGAGCCTCTAACAACAGAATATAAGTAAAAATGCAGAAAAGACTTACGTAAAAACTAAAAAGCAAAGAAAAAAAGGGCCTCACTTTCTTCTCAGGCAGTAACGCCCGCTCGAACACTCAATCTGCGCAAAAACTTCGGCGCTGGAAGCGTCCCGATCCGTCGACCAAGCTGCTGTCATAAGATGGCCTTGGAATGGCTCGGTTCGATCGATCGCCTGATCGGAAAATCGGGTGCTTAAGGAAAATACAGAGCGCGAAGAGTGATCAGAGAAAACAGGGGAGGAAGAATGGTCGGGGGGGAGAGGAAGAGGGTGCAAGCGACTAATTGGCCGCACCCTCGAACCTCGTAAAGTGCAATAATAAACTGTCACGTGTGGGCCATGCCCCTCCATGACATGGCGGTCAGCGGGTTCTTGACATGGCCACGCTTTCGCCCTCCGAGGGCGCCCACGTACCATGACAAGATATTAAAGGTTAGGTTATATGTTTATATATGTTATCTTATGTTATATATTTAATATGGTTTCAATGGTTGAATAGTTTCAATGGTTATATATGGTTACAATGTTTACATATGGTTTACAATGAATATGGTTGTATGGTTTAATATGGTTATATGATTTTAGTTAATATGGTTGTATGATTTAATATGGTTATATTTAATATGTTTGTATGGTTTTATATGGTTCATATGGTCATATTTGTGGTGTTTGGGGCTATATGGTTTTAATGTGAGCTTTTTCATTCAGGGAGCATGTGAGATGAGTAAAATGGAGCCAAGGAAGTCCAGCAGAGGCCATTGCCCTAGGCTCCAATGGAGGAAGATGGGTTGCCTTTTGTTGCACCCTTGCAACCAGACGGTATTTGCAGAGGGCATAATAACTACAGTTGATCCATTTGATAGTGTGAATGATGAAAGGCTGGGAGATGAACATCTTGGAGTTGGCATTGTGAAGCTTCTTATCGGGTTGATACAATCATGTCCCGTGGAAGCTCTAGTGATTGCATTGTGTGCTCGGGGGTCTGGAGTCCCAAGCTCAGTTTGAGATGGCCAATTAGATATATTACACACAAGAATGGTGATACTCTAGAATGCCCTCATGAACTAGACACCCCAAGGCCCACCCAAGACCATGTGGAAGATTTGGTGGTCGATGAGCATCCTTTGATCACAAAGGAAGAGACGCTTATGTTTTTCATGAAAGGCGATCAAGGGTGCCCAAGAGGCCTAGAAGTGACAAATATTTAGAAAGGGTGGAAAGTATGGCACCAACCAGAGAAAAACCTAGAGGCAATTAGGGGTCAAGAGTGTTGCAACCTAGATTGCACAAGTCAAAGATAAATGTGGATGACCTCGCGCATAAGGTCCCAATACATTGGACAGACTTCAAAAGATAGGATTAATTTCATTTACTCCTTGTGTAGGAATTCCAGCTATGATGAAAACACAGAAGGCTACTATATCAATTGAGGGGCATGAAGGTATGTATGAGAGCATTGAGATGGATTCTTGGGGTGAGCAAGTCTTCATTTTACGATCTTGGGAGCAGGTTAGAAAAGGGCACGCTTTGTTCCAACATGGTAATGCACTCACTTTGAAACCTAGAGCAAATACTCTCAAGCCCATTGCAGTCTTGAGAGCTTTGTGAGATACATGTCTCAATCTATGCCCCACAAGTCGAAGGTGAACGAGCACGGTGTGCGAAAGTGGTGCAAAGAGTGTTGCCACAACACTATATCCAAAAGGAGTGCCTTAAGGAGGTCAACTCCATCCCGAAACCTCTTGGAGGTAGGCCTCTTTCTCAATCACATTTCAAGCAAGTTATGGAGCACTCACTTCTCGGGACGTGAGTGTCCTACAACACATGCCATTCTCAAAGTGCGACACTTGCATTCAACTCAAGGATACACTTGCATCAACTGCAATAGAGAAAGAAAGAATGGCAATTAGGGAGCAATTTGCAGATCACCAAAGGGACCAAATATCATGTAGACAGTTGTATTGGCAGTGGAGAACATTTTCTGAGATGTAGCCGGACAAATTTTTGTGTATAATTCATGATAAGATGGACCAACACAAGACTTTCTTGCCAAAGCTAGATCCTTTACCCAAGCGTTGTCAAAACGCTTTTCAGATGAAAGTAAGTCCAAGGGGTGTATTAACACATGGTCATGGAACTAGAACATATGGTCATTTTGTGCTTGATCTATGGAGAGATGATCCAAACTTCCATGTGAGCTCTATTTTCAAGTGCCTGAGAACACTAGAGAAAGGATCGATAGAAGGGAGGAGGTATTCCCCTTCAGCACCCATTTTTGAGGCTTTGATGGATGATCAACCGCTTTGTTACCAAAGGCAAATAAAAAAGCTCACATCCAAGGTGTCTAGTGAATCAAGGAGGACTTGGGATGATTTCCCCTTACTTGAGAAATCACTGCCTGAGGAGCTATGTGTTCAGTTGGACAACTGTTGGAAAGAAAACAAGAATAGATGGATGTTTGGGGCAATGTCATACTTGGACAAAGGTGGGAGTATTCAAAGTTGTGAAAGTGGGATTCATGATGGTTGGGCATACGCATGATGATATAGATGGATTCTTTGGAACTTTCTCCACCAAGCTCAAGAGAGAAAACGTGACCACTCTCCCTGAACTAATGGATGTGTTTGAGAGCTGCATTGACCCCCTTTCTTGATGGATGAGGTTGCAGATTGGAAATCATTTGTAGAGGGATACTTATGGTAAGGACCGGTTAATGAGACACACAAAAGCCACTTCAGTTCAAGTTTTGGGTTAGGGATGGAATACCAATCATGCAATATAAGTGGAGACCAGGTGACAAGTTGTGGATGCCTGTACAAGGTATCGAGTTGTGGCAAAGGGGTGCTACTGGTGAAGTTCTCATTCCTAAAGGGCAGCCAAAACCACTACCTCCCTTCAAGACAGTCAAAAGACTCTAGCCAACTAGTGAAGGGCATCAAGGATTACATAACGACCGGGGATGATGTTCGAAATGGAAAGCACACCTCCACTCTTAAGAAAAATTAAATGGACTCCCTAATCAAGTACTTGGGAGAAAGTTGTGACATGCTTAGAAACCCAAACACCCATGTGGGAGGGAGCTAAGAGACGGGTTCTTGCCGAGTCAAGATGGGAGGGTTCTCAAGGTGCAAGCACGCCTAAGAATGCTCACTTGGGTCCCAACAAGGGTTCCAAGTGGTTTGTGGGAAGTAAGGCCTCAAAGCCGAAGTGGTTTGATCTTCCCCGAAAGGGATCCCTTTGAGGACATCAAGGAAGGATACTTTGTGCTAGTAAGCCCCGATGATGAGGACCGTCCCAATATGGTTAGGGGTGGCACTCTCGATGTAACCACCACTATGCCCGATGGAGAGGAGTTAAGTCCCCGGATTCCAAATTCAATATTGGGAGCTCATTGGGAGACACAAGAAGGGCAACTTGAAGGAGCAATACACCGACCGGGGGAGAAGAAGTGGAGGGCAAATTATGCTGACCCTCAAAGGAGGGAATTGGTGGAGTGTGTGGTATGGTCATATCCAAGTTCTCACATTGCAAAGGACAACACACACAAGATCCCAAAAAGGGAGATGGACAAGGCCATGAGCAACCTCCATGCTATATCATTGTATGAGGGTACATAATATTGAGAAGTTTGAAAACTTTCTCAACTAGTGGTTTGTAAAATTTATGAGGAAAACAAGTAACCCAATTCTATGTGTGTCATGTGTAATTCTATTCAAGCAATCAATTCAGAAATTTCTTTTATGGTGTGTGAGTCCCATTTTCAGTCCGAGTCCCAAAATTCAAGATTTGTCCCACTTTAATTAAATACAACTTATACACTACTAGTACCAGATCATTTGCATGCTTGTATAGGTCAACAACGCTATTTCCGTACACATTTGCCCATGAAGAAACGCAGATTGAAACAGGCACGTGAGAACAGAATTTGTTAATGTTGCCAACAAGGTGCCATTGACGACGAATGCCATACTCTTCTAGCATTCACCCATATTCGAGTCCGCTATGCTAAGTTGATGCTGCCTAACCACCCTTTTGACATTGTATTAAAATTGAAACGGATCATAATGTACCATTGTACAGTTTCTCAGCATGCCTATTACTGCCAAGATTTTTCTCTCGAAATTCCTTCGAGGAGGGACTTTTTGGTACTGACAGTAAAACATTTGGTGTATTCTTTGATTAAGTCCCATGAGCCTATTAGTCTTCGTAGACGATAAAAATCAATTCAATTCATTTCTAAGAAATATCAAATACTGCATATGCATTTCCACCCTATAGGCAGATATAATCCCACTCTAGTCTATACATAGAGGCCTCTTGGAATTGGAGTAGCGCCAGAGGTTGATTCTCTGAGTAGTTCTCTAGATTGGTTCTCTGCCCTCCTACAATAATGCGTACATTCAGTGTGTAGAGGCCCCTTAAAATTGCTGGTGAGCCTGCCAAAGGTTACGTTCAATTGTGCATTTTGGAAGGAGTTCACATTCCTACCTCAATAAAATACTTTTAATTTGACCTTTATGTCCACTTCTATAGTTTATGCGGATGCATCAACTGTCTCCAAAGGATTCTGAACACTAAGTCAACAACTAAGATCGGAACTAGCTGTAAAAAACTATACTCTAGAGACTATGATACTTAAGAGTGGATAGTTTGAATATGGTCATGAAGTGCAGGTAGCAGATGGTGTGGACCTGTATATCAAGAGCATGAAGGAAATCTTCTTATGTATCTTAATAATCTCTTTATCTCTTGATATCTCTAAAAGGTCTTCTATGCTCCATATGTACACTATATTTTGGGTGGATGAAAAACATTTCAATCCAATTTTCTTGCTCATCTTAGACAACTACCAGGATAAATAAATCTTACAAAGCATCTCCTTTTTCTTTATGCTTCCAAATTTAGAATGCCCACTTAATTCTAAAAAGTTGACGGTGACAAAATATAATCCATCTTTCTTTGTGAATGGTATCATGAATGTGATTTGCAATCACTTTCAAAGTATCTTGAAGTCAATGTAACACTATACATTGTGAAATTCCACTTGGCCGCTTGTTTGCTTTTGCTTGGATAAGTACACAAACAGGAAGATTCACAAAAGGGAACGCACAAATATTTTAATTTGCATGTCATTAGTATCTAATTTATAACCAAAACTAGCGCCGGACAAAGAATTTAAAGTTGAGAATTTTCGGCATAGAAAATTTTCCAGAATTTTTTCGGTCAAAATCCATGTGGTTCTTTATATTTTTTATAGATTTTTGTATACTCCTTCTAACTAATTTAAATTGTACAGCACACATGTTTTTAGGTTTTTAGAGTCTGTCCCACACTGACCAGAACCTTAAATTGCATTTCAAGATTAATGAGAAGGTCAAAGTACTGTCCTTTAAGTGACATGGAGTAGTTCTTGAAGGTAAGTATACACACATGCCAAAAATTCACATATAAGCACACTAAAAAATGTTTTGTATTTTATTGAGAATAGACTCTCTCTGAAGAAACCATAATAGAGAAGGTCAAACTACTTTCCTTCTCAAGTAAAAAAGAGTTGTTCTTCAAGGCACATGGGTACACATGCCATAACATAAGGTTTGCAAATGTCTTATACAAAATTTTGGTCGAAAAGAAACAATTATAAGTTAAAAAAAAAGTTCTTTTAGCATGGACCATTGGCAAAGCAAAAGCCAAATACTTACAGCACAAGAAGCTCTCATAACAGTTCTCCTGTCACATGGTCGCAGATCTGCAGCCTTTCCGAAGTCGCCTCCCCAAGATTTTCCAACTAGCCACGGCGGCAGCCATGGCCAATGAATCGACAGCCAACTGGCCCTCCCTCAACAGGGACATGGTAAGAAATGTATGAAGCTTCTGTTCTTTTTACAAAAATACGCATTTTATACGTGAAAAAAAAACCACTTGTGGGAAATCGTTGAAAATTGATGCGGACAAAAAACTCACAGGATGCATCCGCAGAAGAATGAAATTCTGGTACGTCCATGCAGCATATTGCCACATCCGCGAGACTCACTGGACAAGTCTGCGGAATTTTTTTTTTTTCAAATTTTTTTTTGCATCCAATGGTTTTTTGGATGTAGTGGCTTCTGTGCCGACACTTTTATTGAACCCCGGTACAACAAAAAACGTAGTTTTGCTGCAGCAGGACCCACTGAACGCGTCCGCACATAAATCGGCGTGTTTGCATGACCCACTAAATGCTTTTGCACCAAGAAAAAAACTTTGATTTTCATTTCACATGGCAAAGTCTTGACTAATATGGAGTGTATGGAAGCGAAGGCGAAGAAAGGTCTTTAATGATAAGCATATTTCTTCTCAGGTGGTACTTCAAGAAATTCGTAAGAAGTTGTATAATTGCTTTCAGATCTCCAATTGGCCTGATCGTATTAAATTTCCAATATGGAGTGATCATCTAAAAGTGATTGATGCTTCAGGGATATTTCTTACTTTTGGAAGTACTTTGTAATATTTTGAGTGTATAATATAAAGTAAAACACGTTCTTCAAAAAAAAAAAAAAACTTTGATTTTATTTTGTTTCCTCGACGCATCCAATGTGTCTCATAGATGTACCGATGTCTACGTTGATGCATCCAGTAGGTGATGTGGGTGCACCTAACGTTTTTTCTAGCTGGGTTTAAAACAACAAAAGATATGGTTTATACTTTCAAAACACAGACAAAAGTTTTTTGAAACATGTACTGAATCTATCCCTGCCTCTGAGAGCAGGGGATTCTGCCAGTTTTAGCTAGTCAGTCTTTTGTAGTTTTCAGAAGCTTTGGGTTTTGCAGTTCTAGCGATTTTGATCATTTGATCATTTCAAAGCGGCCACACATTGTAGATACATATATGAATTGAGAAATATAGATCTGCCTAGAAATTTGCCCAAGATTATGGCCTACTTATGGCAATTACAGAAAAATCCCGCAGTAGAGACTCAGAGTTGAGCGCAAATTTAGACTAAGAGTGCTCTGTGTTGAATATGCAGGATGAAGATATGTTTGGATGAATGCCACACTGTGCACATCCATTTCACAAAGATTGTATTGATTCTTGGCTTTGCAATAGCCATACTACCTGCCTCCTCTGCAAAAGCTCCCTCCCCTTTTAGGCTTTTCTTGACTTCCAAATGTTATGTTTTTTGTATTGTTACTATTGAAAAAAAAAAAGAAGAAAAAAAAAAGCTTGTTGTGCCTGTTTATGATTGTTTTTCTGCTTTTTGACCAAATTCAAAAAGACCATGATAAACAACTACAACAAAATAAAATCCGAAAACAAAATAAGCACACTAGAAAACATTTTGCATTTCTAAAGGACACCTTAGAAAAAATGATAATAGAGTTGTGATCTCTTTTCACGGTGACATTCGAGTGGGTAGCTGCATATTTACAAGGTACCCACAATGAAAAAACACAAAGAATATCCAGTTATATCATCTGGACTCCAAAAAAATTCTACAGATATCGGTTCAGTGTACCTGCAGAGAGCTTATCACCAGGATTAAAAAACCTCGCCCTTTCGGGTTTTCGAGGAAAAACCCTAGTGATAAGCCCTTTGCAAGGGGCTTGGACACGACGTAAGGCTGCAAAAACAAATGCTCCCACAAAGAAACCCCCGAAGCCTGAAGAAGACGGAATCGCGCATCCTGCTGTACCTGCACATCAACAAACTAAAACATAAAGATAAGAAAACAACAACCTCGAAAAGCGAGGGGCTGGTCACGCGTGCCACGCGACAAAAAAACAACCTCGAAAAAGCGAAGGGCTGGTCATGCGTGCCACGCAACAAAAACAACATTTACAATAATATACACATTAAGGGAGGGTGGGTGGGAGTCAAGGGAACTGCTGAGAGAGGAGAAAACGCCGATGCGAAGACGATGAAGAAGCTGCAAGAAATAGCGATCCCAAATGAACCAGAGCCACAGAAAATGCATGCAATGCATGCATGCAAGAGATGCATGCTCGCCCATTCGAGAATGCCGATCTGATGGCTCGGATCGATGGGATTCTAATATTGATACATTTTTACATTCTTCAAAAGTTAAGTAGAATCAAGATTGTGATCTACGGAAAAAAAAAAAGATATAAAATGTACGAAGCTTATTTGTTTCCACATTTCCACTATTAGACTTGACACTAGTCATAATGCTCATATGTGGCCACTCAATACTCGTATCACTCTGGATCTGCTGAACATGAAGCCCTTCTTCCTCAATGGCTATCAAGCCCTTACGATTATAGGTTTCTACTTTGCTACAATAGGCTGCTCTCGGAAGCCCAATCTCCCTTCTTTAGGGACATGTATTATCACCACAAGGCAAAGACTACCCACTACCATCTTTACGGAGAGGCCCGCATCCTTTTCACAGATACTCACCTCTTGACAAAAAGTATTAGAGCTTTGGTATTTTTAAATGATTAATTTATGTAGGAAATGACATGGTCTTGGTTCTCAACAAACGAAGTTCAAGAGGCATGAGATTTACTTTCGTACTTTTGATCTATTCTATTCTATTCTTAATAATAATGATGTCTTTGAAAACATAGATGGTAAAAGCATGAAAGCCGCTTGAGTTTCAAATATAGAATAGATTAACCCTTAGGACCGTATAACTGGATTAACCCTTATTTTATTTTCTGTTCGTGGGTAGTTTGTGCCTACCCTCACTTATCATATGTAATTATTGTGTCAAGAAACCGTTGGGACGAGTAAAATGCCTAGCTATCTATTGGAAGTTATGATGGTTTATGTAAGCCCCCCTAATGAGAAGCATAGGTCATAACATGGTTTTTACATTCCCATGTAGTTGAAAAACCTTTAGTCTCAGATCAAGAGTTGTGCTTTATGTCAGGTTCAATCTAGTAACTTGTGCACAGGCCCAGTTGAAAGGCATGACAATAATATTAATAAGTTCTCTTTATATATTCAAAGACCATTGTATACAACATGTTTTTGTTTCCAGCAAAAGACTTCAAAAAGTTTTCCCATCCATTATATAGGAGAATATAATAGTGGTAGATCTAACTGATATATCATGCACAGGTACATGGACATAAGCATGCTACAGGTGTCCAATTTAGGACCCGCCAAAGTACTTAAACTAGTACTTCTAGAATGGATACTATTTCCTCTTTCTTTTTATCAAAACTTGTTCAAAAGTTCAAAATAAATGTTAAAAGCATGTTAGTGTTCAAGGTTAAAGTAAAGATAGATAGATAGATAGATAGATAGATAGATAGATAGATAGATAGGTAGGTAGGTAGGTAGGTAGGTAGGTAGGTAGGCAGGCAGCAGCAGCAAAAGCAGGCAGCAAAGTGGCAGCAGCAAAGGTGCAGCAAAAAAAAGTGAAGGAGCAAAAAGTGAGGGGAGGTAGGTAGGCAAGCAGGGAGGTAGGGAGGTGGGTAGGTAGGTAGGTAGGTAGGTAGGTAGGTAGATAGATATAATTTTTACGTCTACAGGAACTCAATCGGGTAAAGAATACAATTTGAGGTAAAAATGAATGCATCTAAGTTAACATTTATTAGTTATTGAGACATTATACAAGTACCCAGTATCCAGTGTTGGCCTCTTTCTTAGGTCGACTTGTGGTCTTTAAATAATACTTCATATGGTAGAATGTAGCATGCTTATGTCGCTATATTAACCTCATGTACCAGGAAACAGTTTAAGGTAACAATTAATAACCTTCTTTGGTTGATCAAGTCACCAGAAGAGTACCCTTCAAAAATTCATATAAACCTTAGAATTAAGCATGCTGTGAGCCCCCCCTAATGAGAAGCATAGGTCATAACATGGTTTTTATATTCCCATGTAGCTGAAAAACCTTTAGTTTCAGATCAAGAGTTGTGCTTCATGTCAGGTTCAATCTAGTAACTTGTGTGTAGGCTCAATTGAAAGGCATTACAACAATATTCATAAGTTTCTCTTTATGTATTCAAAGACCATTGTATACAACATGTTTTTTTTTTTTCCATTAAAAGACTTCAAAAAAAAAAAAATTCGTCCATTATATAGGAGACTACATAAGTGGCAGATCAAACTGATATATCATGCACAGGTACATGGACATAAGCATGCTACAGGTGTCCAATTTAGGACCCGCCAAAGTACCTAAACTAGTACTTCTAGAATGGATTATATTTCCTCTTTCTTTTTATCAAAACTAGATAGATAGATAGATAGATAGGTAGGTAGGTAGGTAGGTGGATGGATGGAATTTTTACGTCCACGAGAACTCAATCAGGTAAAGAATACAATTTGAGGTAAAAATGAATGCATCTAAGTTGACATTTATTAATTATTGAGACATTATACAAGTACCCAGTATCCAGTGTTGGGCTCTTTCTTAGGTCGACTTGTGGTCTTTAAATAATACTTCATGTGGTAGAATGTAGCATGCTTATGTCGCTGTATTAACCTCATGTACTTGGAAACAGTTTAACGGTTAACAACCTTCTTTGAAGAATACCCTTCAAAAATTCATATAAACCTTAGAATTAAGCATGCTTTTCTACATGCTTTGTACCGCACAAGAAGCCTTGTGCATTATCTATATCTTATCTACTATATGTCCTTAAGATGCAGCTATGAACATTAATCTCAACATCAACTATTATAGTTTCTGCCGATACAAAAGGTATCATTTACCAGAACTACTTCAAAGTTTTAAAGGGAGCTTCCTATAAACTGATTTTGTAATATTAGAATGCCAATGTTAGGTACTACATGAGCCTTCTATTTTCCATACCCAACCTCTTTCACACATAAAGCATAACCAATTCGATTTCCTTTGCAGTTGACAGATGCTTTAGAGTAGAAAATATACAATAGGGGAAGAAACACTCCTACCTGCAACCAATCACTGGACACATTACTTTAGCAATCATCTTAGTAAAGATGTAAGGGCCAGAAGGTACACTAGTGCAGAATAAATATTCCCCTTTTTTGAGGAAATGGAAGGATCCCGGGGGGATTCACTTATAACAAAGGGGATATGCCATCTGCGTTCAAGGGGTGGCCAAAAACACCCCTGGTATACTGACTTATGAAAGCTAATTTACCCCTACATTATATAGTTTACCCCAAATAGTGGTGGAAAAAAAAACCCTAATGGTAAGTATGCCTACGTAAAATGGTCAAAAAAGCCCCCTATAGTTGAACTCACATGTTCTATACACCCAACAAATGTGAATCCCCCGGGGTAAGGATTTTTTATTTATCATAGGAAAATTACATCACAAGGACGGAAGGTTATAAAACAACCAACTTTACATAGATAAAATATTAGTTGATCATTTGATATCATCTTTCATTACCTAGCATTGGCAATGTAATGTCCAATACCATTAAGCCAGTTGTAGTACAACCCCTTTGTTATCAGACATCATTGTTTACACGAGGCCTATTGTTATGCATGTTGTAAGTAGTAGTTTGCTGCTTATGCCTTAGTATAAGGAAACGTTTGTCTTTATTTGCATTATCTCATTTGAGTGCAATATACTATTTTTGCATTGCTTTATATGTGAACAAAATCATTAGTCTATGTGTTGGGTTTGAAGATTATGATGCATAAAGTCACTTGGACAAACTTGCTTGTTAAATTGATAGTCGGAATTTATTTTATGAATATAAAGTTTTCATTAGGACATAAGTCGTTTGCTTCGAATAACCATAGTCATGCATCATTCTTAAGTTCCTACTTCATGGAACAAGACCTAGATTCAATGATGTGCTAAGAAATATGGACGTTGCCAATGGATAAGAAGGTGTAGAAGTTGGTCCCTTATTTATACTTGTGGTATCTTGGACATAATTATTGACTTCTATACTTAGACATAATGCTTATTTAGAAGAACATTGGTGCCATATCTTTTGGCATATCTTTAAATCATACATGTCGTATCGAGCCAGGACTGCTTGAAGGTAACTTGGATAATGTTCTGTAGACTTACAATCCGAAACGTTTCTGAACAAATGCAACTCCAAACGACCTAATAGTCACAAATTTATAGTAGCGATGCAAGAATAGAATAGAATAGAATAGAAGAAAGCAAACAATATATGTACTTCTAATATGTGGTAGATAAAACACATTTGCAGTATTCAGGGATATGCTTTCAAAAAATCATGACCTTTCCATGATGCATCTAAGCTTTCCTTTGCTCCAATTCAGTAAATATATGATATGAGTCCCAAAATAAGAATCTAGGTGGTGGATAATCTCAGTGAAACTCAATTTTCTACAGTCTTTGTTCCCATGCATTCTGTAGGATTTAGGCAATGATGTCCAACACAAACATTTGGTTGACCCTATAACACTTCTTCTGGTTCTTTGAAACATCCTGCATGATCAAAATATTGGTAAAAATCAGCTAATCCAGTTTAAAATCAGATCAAAATACTGGAGGGTTGACCTGCCATTGAATGGACATTATGAGGCATCTTCTACTTCAGCTAGCAACCTACAAGATCAACCATGCAAAAGTGTAGAAGTGTAGAAGAGTGATGCGACCTTCATGCAGTAAATATGCGCGATTTCATCGAGAATAAAATTAAACTTGTCTTGTTTTACAACTTTGCAAGTTTTTTTTTTCAAAACATTGAAAGGACTCCTTAGCCTGCCCCATTACCAACATGTTGTGTGAATTTACTCCACTACCATCTCTAGTTAGAATGAAAAAATTGAATTTGTTAATTTCGAGTGGAAACATTCTTATCTTAAGTCTCTAGCAGCTTCAATCTTACTTTTGCCCCTTCTTCCATGACCATTGCTAAATTTTCAATGAGGGTACTGAGTCTGATTTGAGGATATAGATAAGTGTAAACTTGCTTGACTCCATATCCTCAAGTTTCATCTTATGAGAAATGATTGAACATTCTTCTAATGCCAACAGTTAACTTGAGCTGCAGCAAAGTACATTAAGAAAAGCATGACAAGGCCAATGGTTTATGTATGTCTGATTTGAGTCCGCCTCCCATAGAAACCCTTCCATGTTTTGGAAACCACTTTCGGCTTTCATTAAAACCAGGAAGCATATCCATTTTCTGTGGAAACCCTTTCGAACTTCTTGCTTTGAAAGATAGGAAGGGTTTCCACGAAAAATAGCAAGGGTTGTCCATTTTGAAAATAGGAAGGATCTCCATAACTTTACTTTATGTTTAGAATATTCACACGCATCAATCTTTACGTGTTATACTTCCCAAGGCAGACGTCTTCGATTAAAGCCACTGTGTACAAAATATTTGTCAAAAGCCATTATGTACAGCACCCTCCACGAGTTTACTTATGTCTCGAGCAACATTATTTGGGCTCAAACTGATGTACATATAAGGCATAATTTGAGATAGAAATAGCCTGCATATAAAGTCTTTCCTTGCTAACATGCATGATCAAAGCCCTAAAGGGTAGGACATCCCTCCTGTTATATCTAAATGTCTAAAACAAGCCAGATTGCTTATCAATAATCTGAACAGTTATATTGACAAAAGTTGTCATGGTTCTTTGCCTCCATGATCAGGTCCCTTTAACAGGAGCAATCCTATCACAAGATTTAAAAGAGTCGCTTCAGATGTGCAATACCTTTGACTTGCTCATTTGCAAAGGTCTCGCACAACAACCATCTTCGTCCTTTTACAATTGTCAACAAGAGAAAAATTTAAACGTCCAATGGATAAGCTTAAGTCACTCAACATTGCTTAGGTAGATGAACTCGTGGATAGGATGGATGGGTGAGCTTTTTATGTCCACATGTAGAATCACAAAAATAGGGCCAGTTAGGTAAGTCTGTTAAAAAAATAGAAGGAAAAGATTAATTTTTTTAACGTCCAGTAGGGACCAATGAATTAAAGTAATTTTTAACGACATGTATGATTAGTAATATTGTGTCTATACTCACTAAAAGAGGAAGAAGAGGAGTGAAGCAATCTATCCCTTTGTATCTAAATGATATTCGACCTCAAAAGGTGTAAAGACTATAAAGAGCATGCATTGCCACATAATCAAGTAGATAGACAATAGTGAATAACCGCCTATAAGCAATAAAAATACAATGGAATATGACCAAGGTTTGGGGAAGTTCCTTGACATGGCAATGTAAGTTTCTTATAGCTCTCGATTCACTTATATGCTTAATAATGTCTAAACTACTCTCAGTTTAGATATGGAAAATTTCTACAATTTCTAACTAACTAGCTTTTATTTTTAGTCAAATGCTTCTAAGAGTTCCATGAAATTGATCGAACCATGGATAATGCACCCAACAATCCCAATTGTTTATGAGGGCAAAATAAATCTTGGTTGCGCTGCCCAAAAGCTACAATCATCTTTGATGTATGGCTTTGAAATTATGTGTGATAAGTCTAGATATGTTCTGATGCACAACCACAACAGTCCAAGTTGTACATCCAACCAACATTCACCCAAGCCAAACCTACCAATGGCATAGACATTTCACCAAATAGACTAATGAGATCCCTTGTCAACTACTCAATATTTATGTTACATCCCACCTTATATCCATTATCAACAAGTACGACATGCATACATGCCATTGAACCTAATCTTTAAGCTTTATATGGTCCCAACAGCTTCACACAGTCAGAAGACAGAAGACGTAAACCAGATTATAAAGGTACCTATTTAGAATCCCAACTTTGGCCAACGACATAAACCAGATAATAAGGGTAGCTATTTAGAATCCCAATTTTGATATGAGCACCGGTTGATGGAAGTAATAAGATTGAAATCCTATCATTGTAGCGTGACCTAAACTTGATATGAATAAGATATGAGATGTGATACTGATGATATGATATTGTGATAGACAATTGGGTTGCGAGATGATATCGATGATAGACAATTGGGTTGCTAAAGCTGATTGATGATGTAGAATACGGAAGAGGAAGGATGGAGGGAGGTGGCAGATGAATCGTAGAGCTGGATATGGTCAGGGGTGAAAAGAAGGGATGATGGAAAACTGGGAGCACGAGGGGAGCCAGATGATGGTAAGGTATATAGGTATGTTAGATTCTCAATTCTCTCACTAGGTTGTGGTGTTGGGGGTAAAAAGGGTGGGGGGTACAAGTGTTGCTTTTTTTTTTCTCTCTTTTTTAAACTTTAGCTGGTGTACATATGGTGATGGTTTTTCTTTTCTTTTTCTTTTCTTTTTGCCCTTTTTTTTAATGGTAGGTTGGGGAGGTGGTTGAGGTCCATATGTTGGCCAACGGTCCACAAAGGCCCAAATAGACCCACGTGTGGCCCAGATCCATGACGAAAACACACGGCTATGGCAGCACAAGCTGCGCCGTCGGCTATGGCGGAGAAGGACGCCGGACTAGAGGGCGAGAAGAGCAAGGGCCCAGGACAACGTAGACCAGGACCCCACCCGGTTGGGATTTTCAAGGAAAAAAACAAGCCCAAAACGCGACAGATCTGCCACTTATCAGAAGGTAGGCATTCGACATGAAGACCCCTTTCCACGGTTTTTCGTTTGACCCGATCATGCTCTGCTGCAGCAGTACTTAGTAAGCTTTGAGTTAGGCAGAGGCTTATAAATGCAAAAAAAGGGATTGTTGGATTGTATATCTAAATTGCGCACATCCGCAGACATGGCCAGACGCTTGTTTTGACCCCTGACTTGTTTTTCCTGCCTTTTTTCTTTTCTCTCAGCTCCTGTGGTTGAAGAATAGAGGAATTGGAGGGCCCCTTTTTTGTCTGGTCTTTAGGGAGAGGAATTAGAGCTAAAACCAAGAATTTTAGGGTTGTTTAATCTGTGATTAAAAAATGTAGGGTTGTTTTTCCTCTAGGCCTTCCAAACGGTTGGATTTATATTTATATATTTGCAACGAGTGACTTGTATTCTCGTTGCACGAGTGCAGCATCTTTCATTGTCGCATTAAACGTAACACAACTTAGACTACCGACATAAGATCCCTTGCTTCTTCACGCACTTCTTCCTTTCTGATCAAAACCCCAGGCCTTGCTTTTCTTTCTCGCATCATGAAATTTCTAGGTCACTTCAATGAATAGTATAAAATGACTCTTCCCCTCAGATTGTCTAAAATTTTAATATTTCAATGTGGATAACAAGCAGTTTTTGGAGTTTCTTGTAGTAATTCAAGAATTGGGTTGACGTTGAATAAGGAGTGGGATTATAAATTGTCGCTGCAATAACCTTAACTAATGCAGGCACTAGTTCCAGCAGAGTCCAGATCACAAGGCAATGACAATGAACTTAAACCACGTTTTTTTTATCTTATCTATGCATATGATCTATATATGGCTTGTCTCCACTGGCATGTTTTATATAAATAAATGCACAGACTCCACCATTAAGATAATCCATGTTAGTCATTGGCTTAGACGGCTAGGGTCGTATCACATTTAACCACATTTAAGGACTGTAAGTTGGCCAGTCAGGTCGCACAAAGGGATTGCTTTACTCCCAAGATTTGGAGTTTCAATCCAATCCATGGAATAGCGTGATTTTTTATTAATTCAATGTGGCTGATTGAAGAAATCCAAGTGCAAGTCACTTGCTTGTAGAAATCCAAGGGGCTGGGACGTGGTGTAGTGTAGTGTGGGCTAGTCTAGTGTAGTATTGTGGTGCAGGATGATGGATTAGAGTTGACTGGTTAAAGGTTAGAGTTTGATTGCTTTAATCTATGGCAATACGAAGATTCGAGCATGTTTAGAGTGCAATTTTAAACTCTTGTTCTGGGGATTGTGGCCATTTTAATATTTCTGGCTTTTGATTGTCTTGGAGAGCCACTTCCAAGGACCTACATGCTAGCAAATGGGCCCTTCTGTTCCTATATTGTTTATGTTTACTCATGCCAGACAGGGCAGCCTTAAAACATTTGAGTGGAGATGCCAGGAGAGCAAATGGTATGCATTCCTTAAAATTAACCATGCCAGGCTGAAAAGCCCCCTTGGTTTTTTGGCTGGATTATGAGCGACAAGTCGATAAATTCATGCAAGGATGCCTTCTCTCACCAGAGGTCGATCTGTTAATCACATGATTAAAGAACATATCTACTTAATTCAATATAGCTTGAAAATTCAGATAATTGGTTTGAATGTGTTAAGAATCACATCTTTAATCAAAAAAAAGGGAAACCATGTTGCATTCCATTTTGGACGTACAGACATAGAATCAACAGAAACATTTGCAATGAAATATATCATTGTTTCACACTCCATTATGTAAAAGTAAACTCACTGTTACAGTTCATTTTGGACGTACAGACATAGAATCAACAGAAACAAATGCATTGCAGAATATCATTCTTCCACTCCATTAAAAAGGGTCATTCAAAATGGAAGAGCACATTAGTACTCTTAGCCTTTTATTCACAATAGGAGAAGATAAAAACTGCCTTCCCAAGAATAGTAACCAAAAACATTGCCTCTATGTGATCACTGATCAGCCCTTATGACTCTATATGATCAACAGATCACAACTGGCAGAATGAGAAATTCCTCGCAAGGTTTAAAGATTATCTGATCTTAAGCAAAACTACACAGTAATCTTCCGTAACTATCTGTACAAGTAGAAATCCTAGTCTTATTGAAGACAGGCAAAGAGATTGATCAAGGCCAATGCAGATTTCATCTTCTAAGGTTCACTGATACCTTCAAAAAAATCAATGGTACCTCATTGAATTCTACTCAAAAGGCGACGATATTGGTGCGGCCGAACTCCGAAACACAAGGATCTTCAGTCCAGCAACTCTTGAGCAGTTTAAGCAAATCCATGGCCTTTCTCTTAGCTCTGACAGTGCAATCACTTTGAATTACAAGCAACATTTGTGTAAAGACACCAGCCTGAACAGCAGCCCTTTGAGCACAATTTGAAGCAGTACATATAGAATACAGAGTACCTGCTGCACATTCTGTAGCCTGGTCTGATACCCTTAACACCATCTTAGAGAGTGCTGGAATTGCAAGGGCATGGCTGCCCACAGCAGCTCTACCAGAAACAGTCTTACACAATAGTTCTAACGTTGCAAGTGTTCTTTCAGCATCTCCCTTCTGTGCTTCTGGCAAATGCTCAACCAAAGCCTCCGGCGCGCCCGCTGCCACAGCCTTCTCTCCAATCTTACTTGAAGTAGATAAACAGAGTGAAAATAATGCCTTCACTCCAATCTTCACGGACCTTGGATACATAGGTTCTTTCATAAGCTTCACTAATCCTTCTATTATTCCTCCTGTTGTGCCTAATGAGTTTTTTAGCTCTTCATTCAAACTGCTTAGCTTTTCCACCAAAGAGGCTGCATTGATTCTGCCTTCCATGCTGCCTTTGTTTAGCAGCCAAGACACCATAGCCAGCTGATTAGGTTTCGAGATGGCAGCTCCGTTCAATTCATTCATATGAAGAAGAACAAGCACTCCTAAAGCTTCTTCTATCAGTTCCTGGTCACATTTAGGGGGATCAGGGTCTGAAATACCTGTCTTCTCTTCTCTTTCTGTAGGAAAATTACCGTTGAAGAAAGCTGTTACAAGGGTCTCAAAAGCACCCTTTTCTGCAATCAAAAGCCTGTTCTTATCACTTTCTTTTGCCAATCCCCTTAGCACTTTGAGGGCGAAGAACTGAGATGCCCTGTTCGGATTAGAGGATGAAGAATCTAATAAAAGGGCTTCAACCCTTTGGGGATCAGCAGGCTGTTTAGGTGTTGGAATCCTTTCAACACCCTTAGACCGATTTGCAACACACCAGTCCTGTATCAGGCGCCGGAGTGTATGATTTGGAATGAGGGTAAAATCCTTCAGCTGCTGCATGGTAGCAGGGCATGTGGTATTGCCATCGGCTACCCACTTTTCTATGCTTGCTCGATCATAAGTCTGTCCAGTGCTTAAGATTACCGGATCCCTCATCAAATCCAGAGAGATTGGGCACCGGAAGTAGGGCGGAATTTGCACATTTAGCATCTTGGGCATAGAAACTCCGCGCCTCATCCTTAATTTTTAACCTAAACCAACAAACCGCTACGGGTTCTGCCAAACGCAAGCTGCAATCGATCTTTAAGACCACAAAAACCATGTTGCCATTCTCCGGCGAGCCAAATCTGACCTCCGACGAAGAGATTTAATCTCGATTAAAGCTCCTTTGATGGGCGAGAGGGAAAACAGGGGCGAAATGGCGGATTGGGAGAAATCCGATGCCGATTGCTGCAAAAACCGAAGTGGGCGATTTAAGATTGATCAGAAAATGGCGATCCAGAGCAAATCCGATGCAGATTGCTGCAAATAAGTGCAGAAATCGAAGTTGGGCGATTTATAAGAAGGGCGAGATGGAGAATTGGGGGGTCAAAGGAGGGAGAATTGGGTCAAAGACGGAGGGATGGTGTCGCTTTCGTGGAGAGCGTGGCTATGGAGGCGGCGCCGGCAGCACTCCCAACACGTATGTGTAAAAACCACTTGTTTAATTTTTTCGGCAAGGAGTATGAAACTGTTCCCAGTCTAAAACGGCTCCATTTTATCCCGAACGGCTGATCACGGGCCCCCCTTTCCACCCAAACCCAAATACTTGGACCGCGTATTTTACAAAATAGGTGACATATGTATTTAAAATTGGTGACAATGTTGTCATTACCCATGATGTTCTTAGCCAAGGTTAAACAATTCAATTCAATTCAATTCTCCTTTCCGTGCTCTCTACAACCTCATCCTTCGCAGCATTCACGTGATCCGCCCCTAACATCAAGCCCGAAACGTAATGGTCTCTTCCGACGCTTCCTCCACTAACATATCACATGTGGCCTTTGCCCGATCTCGCATTCCAACAACAACTGCAGAATTCGCCTCCCTCTAGCTCCCTTTAATCTCGTCCTATCTTCCCCTAATTTTGCTTCTAAAATGAAGAATTTCACGTCCATTCTTCCTTTGTTTCTTGTGCTTAGCCATGATTTCAGTTTCATTGCTTCGATGGACTTATTGTCTAAACTAAATCGAGCACGCAACATGCGAATCGTGCTCCTATCTGGTCAGTCAAGTCATCCTTTATACTCCACAATGACAACAATGTCAATCTTCACTTGCACACAAGAACTTGTGTTGGGAGATTCCAACTTGATATTGACCTGAATGGAACCATTGATTTTCGCTTAAGAGTTAATTAATTACATTTGAAAATGATAGCCAAGGAAATCTAAAAATAAGAAAGAGTTGGTAAAGGGTGTGCACTCATTGTTTCTTTAAGAGGATGTTCAGAAAGAACTTTAAGGGGTACAAACTTGCAAACTTATTTTGGCTAAAGCCTCGTCTCGTAGCATAATGGTAGGTTTTTACCAAATCAATTAGCTTGTGTTTTGCCTTGGAAAAATATATCTATTAGTAGTTAGATCACATATATTTGTATTGTACCTCATCCCACTCCATGACTATCTACACTTTCAAGTTGCCTTGATATGGCACCAAGTCGGTAAGATTTCCATCCCTTCTTCTCCTATAAGTTGCTGACATATGGACTAAACTTTCCACACATCATTTTCATAGAGGAAGTGCAAATTACCAAAT
The DNA here is from genome assembly GCA_021234155.1 of Isoetes taiwanensis. Taxonomy (NCBI): domain Eukaryota; kingdom Viridiplantae; phylum Streptophyta; class Lycopodiopsida; order Isoetales; family Isoetaceae; genus Isoetes; species Isoetes taiwanensis. The sequence continues at coordinate 4,866,103 of JAJEKV010000020.1, read as the reverse complement.
GTATGATAATTGTTCTATTTTTCTTTTTTCTTTTTTTTTTTCCTTTTTTCTTTTTTGAGAAAACCATGTGAAGTTCATTCAATTAACAGCATCATAAATGCAAGAAAATGTGAAATCCATGAAACTAAGTTACTAAGTTTAATACTTCACATACGGGAACTTTTGTAGTCTCTCTCCGCCTCTTCTTGTTTTTCTTTAACCCCTTCTTTTTAAAGCAATTGAGAACTAGAGCCTAAGTACTAGGGAAAGTTCCCGTTGAGGAAATTCCACGAGGGAATTCCTTGAGGCAGTGCCGCCAGACGAGGCGGTGCCCAAGCGGCGAAGCCGTAGTGCCGCCAAGTCTGGCGGCACCGCTGAGGGATATTCCTGAGGGAATATTTCGGGACAAGGAACTTTCCCTTATGCAATAAACAGTTAGTCAAATTACATTCAATACCTTGTTGCCACATATGGTTCCTCTCTCGGCTGTGGCAAGCAACGAATCTATTGCCATCATTAGAGTTGGCTCTAGACAACACAAAGCCTAGCAATAGAAGCAGAGGAAGCTTAGATTTAGAGTATTATATGAACTTTTTATTGAAGCAAAATAGAGATAAAAGTTGTTGCCTTCAAACAGGGTAAGAGGTAGAAAAGAAAACACAAATGCTTTGACCAATGGATTGTTTACAAGCTCCTTGCAGCGCATTCATGCGACCAAGAATCTCTGTAGCTTATCGTCCGAAAAAAATTGGTAGAACAAAAGGCAGAAGAATGATGTTGATTCTTGTTCCTTAACCCCTTGTCCTTGCAGGTTAAGCTGATCCAACCGTTGCTGACCGTCAGATTGCAACTAGGTTATTATGCATAATTTTCAGAATGTGCTTTTGTCAGAGAATATTCCAAAGATTATTGCCATAACTCTTCGAATATTCTCTCCATACAGAATATTCCAGTAGTTATTGTGATAATCACTCGAATATGCCAAATGAACAAAAAATATTCCATTTTGATCGATGACTCTGTTTCTTCCCGCAACTCTGTTTCTCTGTCCTTAGAGTGGGCGCCGGAGATAGTAAGCATCCAGATGATTCGGTGTCCCTAAGGTGTTCTCAACTCCGTCGCTTTCTCAAGACAGAAAGAAGCCCTTCATTGATCTGCAGAAGAAGAGGCAGATTTGATCTCTGCAAGAAAAATAAATGGTAGATATCATGCTGCATCTGCACCAAATAACTGGAGAACGGAGCAGATTTCTTTTCAGATTTGCATCCCTGGAAGAAGGAGGCACGGATTCGTGTGGGCTCTAATATCTTTATCGACCATTCTTTAAAATATCGGCCCCCTTGATCCGATTTCTTCATCTTTTTTTGATCCGTTTGGATTCTTTCTTCTGTGGGTTCTACTATAGAATGAGCCGCCACATATATTGTCTGGTATTCCAGAAATGCCATCACTGGATCTTCTCCCTTACAAAGGAAGAATCAAGGGTGCTGGATCTGCGCAAAGATCCAAGCATTTCTGGTTCTTGCAGCAAATGGCTCTGATATTTTGCAGTTCTTGGAGCATTTTTGGTTCTGGTATTTTGCGAATTTTTTCTCAAGCCTCGAAGAGCAAATGGCCCATTCCCGTTGCTGGAAAAACATGGTTCAAAACAGAGTATGCCGGAACAGAGGTATGGAATAAAGCAGGAATGAAATAGAACAGGACCGGAATAGAGCTTGAAACTGCGCTATGCCAGAACAGATTTTGCTATTTCTCAAATCCTATATATTTCTGAAACCCCATCTGATTTTTAGCACCCAATTCCGGAGCTTCAACCTGCTCGGACAAGGGGTTAAGGGAGGTCAACCTCCTCCTCTCGGGGGTAATGCAAAATAACCCTCGAGGTGAGAGGGTTATTTTGCATTACCTCCGAGAGGAGGAGGTTAACCTCCTCTGCACTGTAAATTTCACAGACGAATCATGTTGAACCTTGCTTTCATGGAGCATTTGTAAGCATTTCACAAAAAACAGGGCATGAATCTTCCTCTTCAAGGGCGATGGTAGGACCCTAAACGGCGATGGCGATGGACTTCTCGAACCCTGTGGACGCTTGAACCCTGTGGCGATGGCGATGGACTTCTCAAACCCTGTGGCGATGGCGATGGACGATTGAAACCCTGTGGACGAAATAAGCGGCGCCCCCATGAACAGGTGGAGGATGAAATAAAAATGATGCAATATTACAGTAATTTGAACTTACTATTTATTACGAAATATCACGCCAACCTTACATCTCATTCTTTATGTGGAAATGTGTATCGAGGTCTTCTGATGTGGTTGCTATCGGAAGTTTATCAACCTATTAACTAAGACTAACACCATTTAGTGTTTGAACCATTTATCGGTGTGCCTTTTCACGTTTTTTTTTTTTTTTTTTTTTGAGAGAGAGTAAGAGTAAATTTTTCCATTAATCAAGAAACACAGTACATAGTTCTGCTTTGATCAGCAGATTAAAGCATAACAAAGATCTTTAAACATAAACGCCCATCAAAATGTTGTGATGTGCAGTCTGAAAAATATGCAGCAGAAATCAGATCCTTGGGTGAGCTGAATTGGTCAAAGGATAGATGATAAGTAGAGATAGTCTTCCAAAAATGAGATAGTCTTCAAAAATGTGCAGAAATCACGACCCCAACCAGTAATTATTGTTAACACCTGAAAGTAACATTAACCAAAATTCTGCTAGATTAGGAGATACCATTGAGCAATTACTGTCTTAGCAGAGTTGGATGGGAAGCCAGATACAAGGATGGGGCTACTGGGTCTGAAGTGAGAGGGAGTCAAGCTTAGAGTTGAAGAAGGCATAGAAAGAGTCAGCAGATCCAAAGGTGTAACTACCAGTAATCTGCTCAGCAATGCTATCCACGCAAGAGAGGTCAGATACAGTCAAACAAAGCAAGGAACCAAACAAATCAGCCAACAGTCTGTGAGTATAGTGCTGCTCTCTGAATCTTGAGAATTGTTCCTCAGTCATGTATCTGTGGTACATGCAGAGGAAATCAAACATAGTATAGACTTGCACCACCTCTCTGCAGAACATTCTTGCAATATTCATGTCCAGGTTTTCTTCATTTCCAGAGAGTTTGTTGAAGAACAGTTTTAGGTCAAGATCAACATCCCTTTTGAGTAGATTGTCATCCAATTCACCCATGTTGTTCTTGCATTTCTTCAAGTAGGCTAACATCATCACCAAAAGCAGAATTAGAATTGATAACATTGAAGTTAGCTACAAATAATTCAAAAGACCCCCTGAAATGACCAACCAAATCCCATTTTCTGTCATATTTATCAGATTGCTTCCTTTTGTGTGCTGTAGCAGTAGACTGAACATCAAGTTGAAAATGCAATTTGATCCAAAAAATAGAGAAATTCTTTTTGCCATAAACTACTCTATTTCTTGCCTTCCAGATATTCCAAAGAGCAATAAACATGATAGTATTAGCAAAAGTGCAACCATTTTGGACATAAGACAGCAAATTTCCAGAGATCCTGTTAGGAAAAAACTGACACAACTTATCATCAAACCAAGACCAAAAAGAATTAAGCTTAGGGCAGATAAAGATGTGTTCAAGATCTTCCTCCAGATTGCAATGAAGCTGGCACAAGGCAGAGATGTTGTCATTCCTGAGGGAGAGAAGTTGTAAATTAGGAATGCTTTTATTACCAGATAAAGAAGTTGACCTTGGGGAAGCAATAAGAGTTCCAAACATCATGAAATAGAGATTTGGCCTCCTCCATAGTGATAGACCATTTGAGACCAGCTTTGGAAGGATTGTCAAAGTTGCTAATAGCAGAATAGATTTGACTGACCTTATATGAACACTTACCTACAATGCTCCAATTGGTTGCCTTGGGGACAATATTATTTAACCAAGTCTGAGGAAGGATTGACTTAATGTGCAAATAGATCTTTTTATCACTAGAAGTGCCCTGAACTAAGTTTTTCAGTTTGGTCCAAGAGATGAGCTTATTATTCAAATATAAGTCACGTAGGAAAAGGAGGCCATAATCAGACCATTTCTTATAAATTCTTGGATGTCTCACGGCAAGATTCTTACTGGGATGATTCTTCAGAATTGGATTCCAGAAAATAGTCATTTGCAAGTTAAGATCTTGAGGATCATCATATACATAGGCAGATTGCACTTTATTCCAAGCCATAATGAAGTTTCTCATAAGAGGGGAAGTATTTGCACCAGCCTGGAGAACATTAAAACAGGAATCAGGTAAAATGTGTTCAATTGTAGGATGGCCAACCAGGTGAGAGCAAGAGAGCCAGTATCTGATAAAATGAGAGGATGGAGGGTGAAAGCATTTAGGGCCTACATAAAAAATTACCAAAAAGGTACTTTTCTGTGTACTTCTGTGCAAGTACATAATTGTATTTTAAAGTACCTAGATTACAAGATTGACTAAAAGAAATTGTGTTATGTTCAAGAGTAGTAGTACATACATGTTGTAAGGTACTTTGTGATGTCAAGAAGATGTTAAGAACTCAAATATATCATCATCTTTGACTACCCAGAGTATTTTCCAGGTAGTTTCCAAAACATGTAGGCCCTAACATGCTCTTACCCTGGACCAACATTGTTCATGAAGGATTTCCATATGTATTTGCCAGCCAGAGCACAGGCTTGTAGATAAAGATCCTTGCATCCAAGACCACCATGTTTTTTAGGCCTGGACACATAATTCCATCCAACAAGATGAGAGCCTTTCCAAATGAACTTTCTGATAATCTTTTCAATCTCAGAATAGATTGACTTAGGGGCCACTAAAGCAGAGGAAAAATAGATGTGAGTGCTGGCCAGAACAGAGTTTGCAATAATAGATCTACCAGCAAAGGACAAACCACCTCTGAAATTATTTAGCTTTTTCCTTATTCTGTCTATTATAGGCTGCCATGGGCCTTTAAGATTAGGATTGAGAGACAAAGGCATACCTAATAGAGTGGAGGCATGATGAGTATTGACAACCTTGAGATTAGCAAAGTTAGGCTGGATATTATCACCAATGATCACACATTTAGCCAAGTTTAGGTGGACCCCAGAAGCAGCTGAGAATTGATTGATAATGTCAAGAAAGAACTCGATGTTAGATATATCAGCATCTAAAACACTCTCTGTGTTGTACATATAAATCGGGATTGTACGTCGTCCTCTCTCAGGTTATGTGTCCATGACTGTGGATACCTACCACATCACCAACACCCATTATCCACCGATGTTGAGGGGATACCGGGATATGATAAATCCACTTGCACTTAGTAACTTTAACATTACACTTTATCTAACATATATAATTCTCCTACAAATATGCTTTTAGAATATTCTTGATTGATGATTTCCCCTACAATTGACACGTACCTTTCTGAGAAAAAAATCGGGATTTAAAAAAAATAAGAAAAAAGCAGAAAAAAAAGACTGACCTGACAAGCAAGCGGGCGTCCTGTTGTTGCAATGCCGCCGGAGCAGCTTGCTGGCTATGGCACATTGCACCGCCATCGCTGGAGCACAAAAGTGGCACAAGCTTCATCTGTTGCAGAGAACTCTGACAGAACTCCAACATATATTTGTGATCTGCTCTTGGCATCAGAAGCTTTGAACATGTAGACAGATGGACTGCCTCTGCCAGAAATGACCTTTCTTGAGCTTAACACATCAATCAGTTGCTCCTCCTTCAGGTGGTGCTTTTGAAGAATCAAATAAACCTTCCTTTTTCTTTTTTGCTTGCAATCCCGCGGTTCTATTATTGCAATCCAGAGTTCTGGCTATGGCAGATGCGTCCATTTATACCTGGGCTGTTGATCTCATTTATAATGCAGTTCTGAATCAGGCTAAGCTGGAGAATGTCTCACAAGGTTAGACGCTGTAGAACACGTTTCCACAGAGATGGCTGCTGGAGATTGGATTTCGAGCAGATTTGCCTGTCAAAGGTAAGTGTGCAGATGGGAACCAATTTGCACAAACTTGCATTATCAGAAAATTTTCTTTCTAAATCAGATTTTGGTGCATGCAACACCCGCTTGTGGTCCTTGGTCATTAACATTATACCCAGTCATCCTTCAAAAACTTGGCTTCCCAACATTTTTGGGAAGCAAATAGCCAGCATTCAGTGCCTTGCATCCCTTGATCGTTAACATTATACCCATTCATCCTTCAAAAACTTGGCTTCCGGACCTTTTTGGGAAGCAAACAGCCAGCATTCAGTGCCTTGCATCTCTTGCCTAGGCTCCTGTTTACACAAATGTACTCCAAAGCATAGTAAAGTGGTGGAAACCATTCTAGAGAATAGAGCAAGCTTTCGGCCAAGCACAAATGCATTTACAGTAAAGCGTTTTAGGGCAAAGCCTAGAAAATATCTATTTCCATGGTCTACCTATAAAGCAATCGGTTTCTTCCAAGCCCTTTGCTTGGACTTTAAGTCCAAGACACAACACCACAGTACCATAGGTTTTAGCCTTATCACCATAAATGCAAATAAGTCAAAGAAGAGAAATGTGCCGCCGCGATAAATTTCTTGTAATGTTAAACCCTAAACATTTAAATCATTTTACAACATTTATATGTTTATATGCACTATTAACTTAATCCTGTATATATACCTTCATTTATCACCTTTATATTCAGTTCCCGCTCCTCCTCAGAGCTAGTGCCTCCATTCCCAACTCCAGCAATCCCACCAGTGCCTAGCCACTTAGCTCTTCTCTATGGCCGCTACAAGGTTAGTAGACCTCCCACCCCCCCCGCTCCCCAATTTGGTGCCTTACTAGCTTAGAGTCATGTTGTGGATGTGGGGACTATTACTTGGAGCTTGATATATGATCTTGTTATTAAGCTCCACTCATGGGAAGAATAGAATAGAATAGAATAGAATAGAATAGAATAGACTTTTATCATCCACGAAGACCAATTGGCCTATAGGACCCAAAAGAGAGAGTGCAGCAGACCTATTACTGCTGGGTTAAAAAATCCCTGCCCCGAAATGTTTTCGAGGGAAAAAACCATGGCAGTAATAAGAATGATGTCAAACTGTACTAATATACATATGAGACAAAACAAGTTCAAGTCATGCGTGTGTCCCAGGACAGAGTTGGTCCTACAGATCCATAACCTTCTAAAGATATGGTCCCAGCATCCGGACTGAAGCCGCGTTGAGTATCACATGTAGCGGTTGGCCAGGCCTGACCAACTCAGCATAGCGCATCTAGATTTGGTCATATGCTGGACATCCCTATAGGATATGGCATTCATCTTCAACGGCCCCCATTTGACAACATCTATAGAGCTTGTCCTACCGTGGTTCCCCATGCATATATGCTCCTGCACATTCTACCTGTCGAGCCACTGGGCTCGCTTTTCCTTCCAACAGGCCTTGAGGCATTGTGGCTCCATTGCGACGGCATAAGCCAGGCTAGGAAGGCGAGCATCGCCCATAGTGACCTTCTAAAGGTAGACCTAGAGCTGCCCTCTTAAGAGGTAAGGAACCTGTCTCCTATAGCAAGATCTAATATGGGACCATGGACTTCACTCGCAGTGCTCGGACTAAGAAGGCTTTCTGCACCTGCTCCAAATCATTCTAGGTAGCGAGGGACACTCCAAATCATTCTAGGTAGCGAGGGACACCACAGGGCCCCAGACCTCGACCCCATATAAATGGACAGGCTCCACCAAGACCTTGGACAGGTGTGACTGATGAGCCCAGTCATATAACTCTGCTCTGTGACTGTGTTCTGCATGCCATACAACGCCTTCTAGCCCACTACCACCCATAGGTGGATAGAAGCATCCCACTGCATCCTAGAGAAAACTCCATTTTCAAATATCTATAGGTGGATGCCACTTCCACATTCTGCCCCCGATAACTGAAGGAGAGAACCCCTGACGGAACCATCTTAGTCTTGGCATCAAGGAGATCCACATCATCAGCATATATGAGCTGCCTGACAATCTGATGGAAGAGGTGAGCTCCATCGCCCCCATTTTCAGCAAGTCAGCTCGTCAATTGGTCAATGTACAGTCCAAACAATGTAGTAGAAGACAGAGGGCATTCTTGGTGAACCCCGATACTGCTATTGAATGGTTGGCATGTTAGATGCAACCGGCCTAAACATGTCACTGCAGCCTGCACAACGCATTTTACAAATCTGCAAGGACCACTGGGTTTTGCAATCTTGCACACAGCTTTTCCCATGGCATCATGTCAAAAGCCTTTGCGAAGTCCACAAAAGCAGCAATACATGTCTCGTTGTCGGAATCTGTTAGTCCAAAGTTTGAAGATGTGATCAATGGTTGGGTATCGTGGCCTGAGTCCTATTTATGAGCAACTTCGCCTGCATACCATCCAGGTCTAGCGCTTTTCCATTGGCTAGACATTGTAGGCCCTGGTCTACATCTGCCTCTATGATTTCTAGTACTGGTTGTGCTGTGGGGGTACCTTCGCCTGTGCTCCATGAGGATTATAAAGTTGCTGCGAATATTGCCTCCACTGTTCAGACGTAATGTTCCTTGTAGGTTGTACTGGCTTTCTGAGCACCATTTGCCAGAATTCCTCGAATGACGGTCCAAAAGGAAGAACATTTCCTGCTGATGGGCGGTGATGTACCTGGCCTTCTTAACCTTAAGAAGAAGGCAGTATTGTCTGACCGCGTGTGGGCATAGAGTAGGGTTTGTGATCTAGCAAAGCCAGCATTTGTGTTCCTTGCACTCCGCATCAAACCAATGATTACATAGGAAGGTCGTGGCCCCATGGTCCGTCGGGGACGACTTCTCTCAAAGCACCTTGTTGTCGCCGCGCTGAGGATGTCAATCAGCACGTTTGCCTGTTGGTCTAGCGTAGGGAATTGCAAAATGTCAGCCAAGTCATCTGTGAGCATTCGGGCAGCCTCTGTGTGTCCATAGTCCAGTCGTAGCTGAGGCACGGAATGGGGTGTTTGTGTGTAGGAGCCTAGGACAATCTTGACTATTGTGCGCAGGCCGCTCGACGTGTGGCACTACTTTGGCCTATGCATTGGCCTGTCCTTTCTGGAGCTGGGAGCTCAGCTCTTCTTGGAATCGTTGTTGTCTTGCCAGTTCATGTACACACCACTGCAGATGCTCATGAGCTTCTTCATGGAGGCCCTTGCTTTGGTGGGCGAGGACTGCTCGCAACTCCTACAATTCACATTCTCGAGCAGTGGAGTTGCGCTCGAGATTCTACAAGCAGGTGTCCAGGACATAGTTCATCTCTGGTGAGTGTTAGTCCCGTGCCCAAGGGCACATGACTATTTCTAAGGTATACAAAAGAGCCCAAAAGCAAGGGCCATGTGTCCACGTCAGGAGCAAGACCAAGCCACCAAAGAAGAAGCGCGAGAATCTACGGCGTGAGGAACTCACGACCAAGAAAAGTGAACCTTGGAGCGTGAGTCTCATGCAGCAAGAACCACGGCAATCATGACTCCAGATGTTACGACGGATTTTCCTGCACTTTCAGTAGAGATTTCGGGATTAGGTAACTGAGATCTGAGACGACACTTTTGCTATTTTGGGCTCAAGGCCATTGTACTATATATATCAGAAGCTTAGACTTAGAAGCTTAGGCAAGTCTTAGTATTTTCTAGTTGTCTCATCTCCGTGTTCTGGAGACTTCATATATTTTTCTTGATCATTTCAAGGATTCTTATCTTGGCATGTCTGTTGTTAGTTCCTAGTTTCTCTTTTGCAAATCTCATGTGACACTCTGTTACTTAGAATTTATCTGTTTGACACAAAGGCCTTCATGGAGGATTCAGGCTATCCCGAACCCAGCCTCAAACACTGTTGCTGATTGCTGGGCCCTAGATTCTTCTTTTCATCCCTAAGATGTCTCTTCAGCGTTTTACTCAAGAAGAGCTTCTCAGCCAAACCGCTACTAGATTGGCCAGACAGCAAAGCCAGGAAGCCGCTCATGACTTTATTTATGGAGACTATGATATTGAAGGTGGTCATCCACGTTCGCACGCTCATTCGGCACCCCCCACACCTAAAGTTTCTTCGCATCTGAAATCTCCCATGCATTGTCGAAATTGTTTGCAGCCACAATTGCCTCATAAACCACTTGTTCATCAGACTCCACCATATTTTCAATCTCTAAAAAGTATGTATGTCCATATTCTACTATAAATTTCAGCTCTCGGATTGGGCTACCGACTTATTTTTGACTTGGTCAGAAAATCGTCTAGCTCTCAAATCTTTTGGATTTCAACTTAGACTTTCGTTCTATCATTCTTTGGATCTCAAGCTTGATTTATAAGGTGATTTCATGGCGAAACACAAAAAATCTCTGCATACTATGTTCTTTCTTGCTTGATTAGATTTTTTTGCTTCAGGAACCTAGAAAGTTCTGCAAAATTTTCACTTTTCCTTCAGATGTTTTGGCACAAACTGATCACCTCAAGTGATCTAAAGGTGTTGACCTAGTTGGCATCTCTTGCCAACACTTAGTACCACTAAGGTTGGGGATTTAGCCAGACTTCTCCCTAACATTTTTGAGGTCCTACCGAGATCCTCTCCTGGGATCTCAAACTCATGACTCTAAGGAAAAATACTTATACTTATGAATTTATGCAGCAGCACAAGAAGTGATAGAACAAGGAGATCTTTTACGAGTTGCAGGCAATTCAAGCAAATGTAGGTTTGCCTTATCAATTTGAATTCAATATGCTTGTACCAACACTTGTTTTTTATTCAAGCATGAATGTTTTAAAGACCTCTAATGATTACTATCAGAAATATAGCTACAAGAAAGGCTGCAAGTAGTCTTGAGTTCAAAAAATGCTTCAAGAATGATAAAGTTAGATGTTGGCTGGACTATGTGATTAGCATGGGTAAAAACTCATGGGATGACATGGCGCAAAAGTCTCTTGCACGATTCTATAAGCTATCTACACCTCAAGGCTTAGTTTATGAGTTGTAGAACAACTCCATCAAGCCAGTTGAGAGCATAAACTAGTATGTAGAAAGATTCAATCATTACTTGTTGGAATGTCAAAGAAACAACATTCCTAATTCTACTTTGCAGTTAGTAGCTTGTTTTATATAAAAGGACTAATAGCCAGGCAAAAGATTCATAGGAAACTCTTGAAGATCCAGAAGCAAAGGTTTGACATCATTCATAGAGCTTTTGCAATAGCCATAGAGGTTGCAGATATGTTGGTATACCTCCTAGGTCATTATATCCCACCTATATGAGTAATCCTTTTTATCCAAAAAATGTTCATAAAGGGTCAATCCCGGTGTATGCAATACAAAACAAGAATAAGAGGAGTAAGAGTGATGAAGATGAAGTTGCAGAAATGAGAGCAGAAATGTTTAAGATCTCTAAAACCCTGATTGAGATCACGAAGTAGCTCCTTGAGCTTAAGGATTCTAAGGCAGCTCTAAGGACCTATCCACCTTGCATCCATTGTTCTAAGACTACTCACACATTTGTCATTTGTTGGTACAGATCCTGTCGAAAATGTGGCAAGCAAAAACACTATGGAAGATAGTATCATGTTTGTACTTTCGGAGGGGTGTATTGTGAAGGAATACTTGAGAAAACATGACAACAACAAGAAGCTTAAAGGGAGTTTTGCGGTGAGATTTATGGAAGTGTCTGAGGAGCAAGAAGAAGTAATGGCACATATGAGAAGAATGTGTGAAAAAGCATGTATGGAAGATATGGCCAAACAATGAAGCTACAGAGGTAAGAAAGGATAAGGAAGATGTAACCAAAGCTGCTCAGGTATTATTGCCATCTTTTTTTCCAAGATTGCACAGAGAGAGAGAGACAGAGAGAGAGAGAGAGAGAGGGAGGGAGGGAGGGAGGGAGGGAGGGAGGGAGGGAGGGATGAATTAGATGCAATTCTAAAAAGTTCAAAAGTAAGTGTAGACTTGTTAACCTTACTTAGAATTGTACCTTCCCCTCATAGTAGACCACAGTCTAGCCAATTATCGAACAATCATAATCAGTTCGCTATTTGCAAAATTGCGGATAATAATTCTTGAGCAATAGTTGATGATGTGGGCAGAGGAAACAGGGGTACGGGCTCTCACACAGGCAGGATTCAGGTTCTGACACTCCACCATTAGTTGTATTTTTATTTTGCGGATCTTGATTAAAGATAGCAGGAATCGCCGGTATGACCTGTGTGCTGCTTTGCCAGTTTTGCAAAGGCTGTAGACACTATACCTCGGTAAAAGTTTTGGAAAAAATTGAGGCAGTTGCTATGGTTTTGAAAAATGCAGTATACATGTTGTATGAGACATACTCAGGCCGACTGACACCGTGAGGCCAACCTATCAATTCCGCGAGGGATGCCCACTCTCTCCAATGCTATTTGGTCTCTATATTGATCAATTGCAAGGTTGTCTTGCTGGACATGGGGGGTGGAGCTTAACACATGCACCAAATCATTAGGTAGCTCATATATACTGACGATGTGGACCTTTTATCGTACACCCCAGATGACATGCAACACCATGTAGATGCCTTTGGATAGCTCCTGTTGGGCTTGGGATGAGCATTAATTTGGCGAAGACTAAGGTACTGCTTATCTCATCTTCTCGTCAGCCAAGGCCTCCCCCCTTCACTTATCAAGGACAAAACGTGGAGACGGCATCCACCTAAAAGTATTTGGAAGTGGCATTTCCTTCATTGTATGCAATGCAAAACAAGGGTTATAAAGCAAAGTTGTATGACTGAACCTATCAGTTACACTTGTTCAAAGTCGTAGTGGAGCCCATTCTTCTATACAAGGTCGAAGTCCGCGGCCCGGTGGTATATTTGCCACCTAGCATGAGTTGGAGCAGCTACAGAAAGTCTTTCTAGCTTCGGCTTGCCTCAGAATTGAGACAGTCAGATGGATTCAGGTGGCGTGCGAGAATAGACTTTGTCAGTGTTATTAACTGATTGTCATTAAGGATGAGTGTCACTCTCTCTAGAATTGTCTGACATTCGACCATATGTGGGCACACTATATTGAGTTGATCCCACTTAACCAGCTGCTTAGATGTTGGGCATGGCTTCGGTAGGGTCACTGAGATTATACTCCAGGAGGTGATGGATATGCACACTCAGTTATATCCTCAAACACTGCCTTGAAATGTATCATTGTATAGTTTACCAATACGCTTATTACTATCAAGGTTTTTCCCTTTAAAACCCTTCGGGGCAAGGGCTTTTTAATCCTGACAATAATGAGTTTGATGTGCTATTTAATTAGTTCCCATAGATCTATTGGTCTCTGTGGACAATAAAATACTATTCAATTCAATTTATTTCATTTCATTTCATTTTAATTCAATTCAACTCAATTCTAACTAATATGTCGAAGTGCCTTACCTCATAGCGTGCGTGCTCATTGTATATCTTAGGGGGATGTTGCCAAAGTGGTATGCCGTTAAAACTACTCAATTAAATTAAATTGTAAAACTATAGCGTAAGTATTATCAAGTATTAGATCAAACTCCTAAAACCATGTTAGAAGCTTTTTTTAGCTGGCCCTTCCATCTTTTCTTTACATAAGTTTAGCATAGAAACAAAAAGAGAAATAAAGAAACAGAAGTCTTTTTACATTGCTGCCTTCTACTGAATCTGTCATATTTGTGCCCGGGCGCCGGATCGGTGCATGAATGAGATCCTTTGTCGAAACACTGTCCTATTGTCAGATATTGCATAAATGAATGAGGGCCTTTGTTTGTTTGTTTGTTCGCTTGCTTGCTTGCTTTCTTCCTCCATCTACCCTCAGCTGGACAATGTGTCTAGCAACTATAAGATCATAAAAACTTATACCAAGATTAAGAAACATATAAACCCCATAATTCGGGATTTTAGCACATGGTATTAGACAAAGACCTTTCAATCAATCAAAAAGTGGATATCATTTTCCATCATTAATCAACAGGTCAAGACAACACACTACTAGTGTCAGATCAATCTCATGATTGAACGGGGTCCACAGCATTAACTGCAAACACATCTGCACATGAAGAAGCGTAGACTGATAGCTGCAATTCGCACAGCTGTGCATTCCCCCAGAATTGAGACAAGCAGATGGATTTGGGAGGCATGCGAGAATGGGTTTTGTTAGTGTTATCAACTGAAATTTTAGAAAAAGAGACTGTAACGATCCTGGACACTTGATGGGCCAGTATACATACTCATGTGCGTATATGCATGCTTGACATGCATGCAAGATAGAATATGCATGCAAGATAGAACATGCATGCAGCATGGAGAGCATATAAGCAAGGGTTTTGCCTTTTAAAAAAAGCTTTTGCAAAGCATGAAAGCAGAAGGAGCAATTTCTGGGCAGTTTTGGTGGTCGAATTTTGGAGGATCATATCTCGGCGACCAGAGATCCTTTTTACTTGATTTTTCTTTTGTTGAAAATTTTTTAGAATTAGCATTTTGGATTGGTCGAATCAGACCAAAATTCGTTCGTATGAGGGAGATATGGTAGAAAGAGTAAAGCTGAGTCAGAATTGACTGCACTATGTATAGTCTTCTGCAGTTTGGTTCTTGAAGCTAGAAGTCGATCCTTTGAGGCACAAGCAATTGCAAAGGGGTCAGCGGTCCATATATGAAGAATTCTCAGGTGGGGTTTTAAGATTTACATTTGGAGTTTTTATGCTTGCTAGAGATATGGATCTTAGTAGATGTATGAAGCTGACAGTTGCTTGAAGCTTTACATAATTAATCATTGGTTTATGATCTGGGATATATGTTTGGATTAAAATTTATCATGAAGCTATAGATTGGACAAGAAGAATAACACCAAAGTTGGATGATAAGAACTCCTTTGAGCGTAGAACTCCAATGGCATGTCTATGTTTTAGTTTTATGTCTTTTCTCTTGTCTTTATTTTACGTGATAATTTGTTGCTTTTAGTCATTTTATTTGCATGTTAAATATAAATCTAAGTACCTATGGATGGAATTGGATTGCATCCGAGCTTATGCAAAATGGAAGAATTTAGGCAGCAAAGGAGATCAGAGCATTAAACGTTGGGTAGTAATCACAAGTAATAAGAACATGCATGCTGTTAATGGTTGAATATAATTAACTAAGAAATTATGAAATATAAGGTTATTAATTCCAAGGCTAATGAGTCGATTGTATTTTTAACACTCGAAGATGGAGCTTGGGTGTGGGATCATTGGACATGTGGTATAAGCAGTTGTGGTTATAAAACCCTATGGATTTTTGAGTTGAAAGTGTTGGGTTTTCGAGAATCACATTAGTGGAGTCAATAAATTCATATTTAAGGAAGTGGCTTTTTTATATTAAATTATAAAAATCATAGCTAAGTGACCCTCTATAAATAATTTTGTGAAGTTCGCCTGCATCTACATTACAGTAGTGGTTCTAGCATTCTACATCGACTTGTTTGGGTTGTTAGGTCTTCATCACTTGTTTACCTTCTCCAACATGATATTGGATGAATTGGCAAGGGAAGTACATGTCGAAAGTATGGTCAGTTTATATTTATGGATTTAACAGAAAAGATCGTGGGTTGTATTCCTTCCGGGGGATGAGCTTAGGATGGAAAGCATTGCATAAGCAAGTTAATAGTTTAAACAAACATGTCAACAATGCATAATTTATCCATGAATATCTACTATATAATACAACCATCACAACTCAAAACATTCAAAATAACATAATAATAATAATAAATATAGTGAATATCTTGGTGCATGTGTTGGTGGAGCTTTTGGAAGGAGACCGATTGTGGATGGATTGCTAAAGGAGCTAATTGCATGAGTGATCTGGGAGCATTGCTGGAGTTGCAGAAGGAGCAAACGGAATTTCCAAGTGGGGATCAAGCCTGGGAATGACACAAGGCTTGGGACTTCTTCAACGTATTGGGATTGTTATCATGATCTTCATCACTAAATTAGCTACTTCGACATGGTTAGGTTGTATGGGCAACCTCTACAAGGGGCAAGAGTATGATCTAGGCACATGTTTAGTAAATACTCTAATGAACATCACCTGTCATTGTCTCAGTCATTGTATCACAGTGTCTTGATGTCTTGGTATTTGTTATGTACTTGGATCTTCCGGGGCCGGACTTCCAGGTTCGGTGGCCTGGGTTGCTCCGGCATGAATCATGTTCTATGTTCTCTGTATTTGTGCTCTGTGACACCGGGCGTAGTTCTCTTGGCGAGGATGCTACATCAGTAAACTCTTGTGGACTCCCATGGTAAGAGGTCCTCCAGTGCCAGACGTGGGTTGAGAGGGTATGCGCATACGAGGTTCACCCCACCACCTACTACAGGGCTTGGAATGTAAGTTGGCTGGGCATTATGCTGCTAACAGGACGTGTATGTAGGCTGGCGAGCTTCCCATTGTCTTGGAGCTTTGTTTATGATGGTTTGGTACTTTGGTTATGTTCTTTTCTCTTGATGCTCATGATGTTTCCTTTGTTGTCATTGTCTAGCATTGCACCATAGGTTCTTGTGTCTTTAAGATGTTTATAATTTGTTATCCAAGACTTTCAAGATGTTCTATGCATGCAGAGGCAGCTTTGGGATCCCCACTCAGTCACGAGGACTAACCACTTCTTCTACAATTGCAAGAGACAATGCCTTATTCCTGTCCAATCTATATTCTCATGATAAATTCTAATCCAAACTTATATCCCAGATCATAAACCAATGATTAATTATGTAAAGCTTCACGCAACTATCAGCTTCATACATCTATTAAGATCCATATCTCTAGCAAGCATAAAAGCCCCAGATGTAAATCTTAAAACCCCACTTGAGAATTCTTCATGTATGGACTGCTAGCCCCCTTGCAATTGCTTGTGCCTCAAAGGATCGGCTTCCAGCTCCAAGAACCAAACTGCAGAAGATTATACATAGTGTAGTCAATTCTGACTTAGCTTCACTCTTTCTGCCATATCTCCCTCATACGGACGAATTTCGGCCTGATCCGACTCAATCCAGAATGCTAATTCAAAAATCTTTCCAACAAAAGAAAAATCAAGTACAAAGGATCTTTAGTTGCCGAGGTATGATCCTCCAAAGTTCGACCACAAAAATTGCCCAGAAATTGCTCTTTTGCTTCATGCTCTGCAAAAGCTTTTTCAAAAAGGCAAAACCCTTGCTTATATGCTCTCTATGGTGCATGCATGTTGAACATCATTCTTCAGAGCTGTCTGGCATTCGCCCATATACGGGCATGCTGTGTTGAGTTGGTCCCGCCTAATAAGCTGCTTCATGTGACGTTGGACACGGCTTCAGTGGGATCACTGGGATTATACTCCCAGAGCATGGATATGCACAGTCGACTGTCCTCAGACACTGCCTTGAAATGTCACATAATGTGCGCTCTTTGATTGGGTCTCATACGCCTATTAGTCTCCGTGGACGAGAAAAATCCGTCCAATTCAATTTAGTTCTAACTAATATGTAGGAAGAGCAAGACAGTGCCCTATCTCATAGCGTGTGTGCAAGTCTCATCGTGTGTGGTGTGCTCTGCAAATAAAGTGGGTGAGCATGAGTCTCATCACGTGTGGTGTGTGTCTGGGAATGAGTTGTCATGAATAACCACATTAGAAGCTTTGTTTAGCTTGACCCTTTCACCTTTTCCTTTACATGAGTTTAGCATAGAAATAGAAATAAAGAAACACGAGGTCTTTTTGCATCATTGCCTGCCGCTGGATCTGTCGTATTTGTGCCCTGGCGCCGGATCGGTGCATGAATGAGATCCTTTGCCACAACACTACCTTGCTGTCAGATGTTGCATAAATGAGCAAGAGCCTATGTTTGCTTGCTTGCTTGCTTTTTCCGTCCATCTACCCTTTGCATCTCTAACTGCCTATGTTTGCTTGCTTGCTTGCTTTTTCCGTCCATCTACCCTTTGCATCTCTAACTGCCTGGGCACTGTTTCTAGCAACTATAAGATCGTACGAACTTATATTAAGACCAAGAAATATAAAAGCCCTACAGTTTAGGATTTTAGCACATGATATAAGACATAAAGACCTTTCAATTAATCAAAAAATGGATTTCATTTTCCATCACTCGTCTATACAAAAGTGCATCTTAGTTAGGACAATGGCAATGAGCATGCAAAGCTCCAAGAAAATTTGCAAAATGCAAAATGACAGCCCCACCTCCACCAACCTCCACAGGTTGCTTGATAAGCAATTCTATTTGGCAAGTTTTGGGAGGCCAGTGGCAAAATATAGAAAACCTTCTTTTTGGGGTTTTGAGGTTTTTTTTTGAAGTGGGTTGGGTTGGGTTGGTTGGGTTGGGGTGGGTGTCAGACATTCCATGACCCATTGAACTATGGTAAAAGTCTTTTAGAGTTCTTTCATTCAGGCATCAACGATATGTTCTTTACATGCCAAAATGTTAGCATTCTATATTTTAAATGGACAAGGGGCTGTTCATGGTATTACACCCAAAAATTTGCAAATAAGTGTTACTTCCCTTTTTTCTGTGGCAGTCTCTGCACGGTAACCTGTAATAATTTATAATTAAAATTAAAATATTCACCACTTAAAAGACAAGTGCTATTAATCTGTACCTTCCCTGAATTTATCTTGTTTCCAACAATTGTCTGGCAAGCAAGCCTCCAACTATTTGGTTTCTATAAGGTTAAAGTCTCAGAAAATGCGATCCTATTTCACATGCTTTAACAAACAAAACATAATTACCTTCTTGAGGTGACGATTTTCTGTATCCGTTCTTTCATTTAGCAAATCCTGCCCATCTACAATCTGAAAATTGATTCAAGAAGGTTTATATGAAACTTGTCTCTAATATATTACTTTTAGCACATAATGCAACTTCATACTCTAAAAAACAGCAGAAGCACACTGTAAAGGAAATGGTCCTGAGAACAAGGCAACAAAATATACCTCCACAAGGCATGTGCCACAACTACCACCTCCCCCACAATTCATCACTTTTCCCTGTATTTACAATCAGGTCATGATTTAGATCCTGTGCATAACATTTGTCAAGCTCAATAAAGCTCTACCACCAGAAGCCAAATCAGGTCATGATTTAGATCCTACGCATGACATTTGTCAAGCTCAACAAAGCTCTGTTTTAACATATATCATAGCTAGAGTACTTACATAAAGATCATAGAGCTCCAATTTATTGTCTATCATTATATTCCTCAGAAGCTTATCTCCACTTACAACAACGATCTTTTCATTACCTACATCAGGTTCTGCGTCTGGCTGTGAAGTACAACAAAAAAAAACGATTGTGAGGCTCAAATCTTTTTTAATTCAAGAAATTAATCAGATAAAAGCACAATAGTATATATAGACAATCTTGTAACTCAGAAAAGACATGCACAATATAAATTGCATAACCTGAAGCAGATTATATCAGTTCACTCCGTTTCTGGATAACAAAACCAAGAAATTGTTAGAATATACATACTCCGAGGAACTGAAGATCAATGAGAGGGGGGGCACGTTCATCAGCTTCAGCTTCTGCATCAATGCTGGCCCGCAGTTTTCCAACTGCTTTATTCCTAATTCCCAAATTCCCAAATGGACAAAGAAAATCAAACCGAGAGGATGGGAAAGGAACTGCACATAGGATGGAGGCCGGCACAATGGCAGCCATGCCCGCTCCTCTGCAAGGATTAGGGTTGCACGGCGCCATGTCGTCTTCTTCTCCATACCGTAACGTGGGAACTTCCTGGCCTCAAAAACATTTGCTCAACAAACATGTATAACTTTGATGGATTTAGAATATCCATTTGTATATGTCTTTGTACCAGTTCAAGGCATATGGGATGCCATTCCGGTGTGGACCGGTGGGGTCCCGCGACCGGCGTTAGCCGGGAGCGGGTCACCGGCCACGCCGGAATGGCAGACCATATGCCTTGAACTGACAATATGGTACTTGGGGAGCCAAAATTTCCCCCCTTTCTCTTCCAGCGATGGCGGGCGGAGGCTGCGGCCGAGGCGAGAGCGAGCGGCGGCGATGAGGAAGATGGCGATGGCGAGCGGCGATGGCGATGGCGGGCGGTGATGGCGGGCGTGGCGGTGAGGCGAAGAGGATGGTTTTAAATGAAGCTCAGTAGCGATGGGGTTTTGTGAGAGGCGAAAGCGGGATGGGGCTTTCTTCTTTTTCTTACGCATCCGGCTTTCTTACGTATTTATCCCCTTACGCATCGGCTTTCTTCTATGCTATCCTTTTCTACATTGGCATTCTTAAACTTTCTTTTGCATGAGCTTTCTTACGTCTTCCTTACGTGCCCCAAAGCTCTGCTTTCTTAGCCCGATATAAGGTGCATTGCTTCCACATTTTGTGCTAGCCCTACTTCTTAGATCGGGATCCTTTTCTTCTTCTTCCCTTTTATGCGGCAAAAAAGCAGAGATTCGAAATATTAATATGCCTAAGCTACAAAAAAACAGGGGATTCAAAATATTAATATGCCTAAGCTAAGGCTACCGCTATTCCGACAAGCTAAACAAGCTGTGACAGGGCCGGATTCAAGCTATGGCCATGTAAAGAATCAAAGAAAAGAAACAGAGTAACCGGCTGGAAACCGAAGATAAAGAATGGTCGACCCAAATGCCATTCTGCAATGGAATGCTATGCCACATGGCATCACCAGAATAACGCAACGCCAAATTTGGCGACCCAAGTACCATATTGTATCCATTAATATCCATTTGAATAACTTTGTATATGTCTATTTTGGTGGTATTTCTGGCATGGAGACCATGAGGAAACCGTGAGGCGTCGGTATGGTTTCCATGCCAGTAAAGTCACCAAACTGGGCATTCTTGTAACGCGAAGATCTATTACTTGTTGAATGTGAGATAGCAGAATGTGGGATAAATTTGGTGGAATTTGATGTAAATCTACTGAACAGTTGAGTAAAAATCAACTGCAGTGAATTCATAGGTTGAAGAATGCCACATGGCATGCTTTAATTGGAAGTTGAGGCAGGAACTGCAAGTAACTGATTTTTTTATAACCTTTTTTTTTTTGGGAGGCAAGGTAAGTTTTATATTCATAACAATAGATTACATAGATATAGAGTATCCCATAGTGGGTATACTATTAAGTTTGATATACACATTCCTTATAATAGGAAATGTGTTCAAAATCAAATCAAAGCCTGATACACAAAACAATAGTCGATACAAAAATCATATGCTCAGACTTATGGAAAGTTTAAATATTGATTAGCTTACTCTACTGTGCATATATCAGGTCCTGCATGGTTAAATCCATAACTCTGTGCCTGCCAAAAATGTTCAGCAACAGATCAAGCTTGGCCACCGGGTAGTTTGTAAAATCCAGAAGTAGAAGGACATGAGCCTCCCTCTTCTGCTGCCACTTGTGATATAAATTCATGAAGAAAGGTCGGAGATTATTGTGGCTCCAAGCTTCAGGTCTCTTAAGTATCTTCTTTATTGCAGATGCATGGATCATTTCCTGCTTCAGCTGAATAAAGATATCTTCTTCCTCGATCCTAGGGAGGTTTGAATCCTCACTGTCCAAATCCTCTGCTACTCCCATTCCTCTTTCAGCAACACCATACCTATTGAGTCTCCTCATTGCATCTGTGTAAAATATCATCATTGGCAGTTAGATTAAGAATAAAAAAATCATACATTCCCTGAAATCTACCAAAGGCAGTCCATCCTTTATCATAATTCTTCCCTTTCAGGGACCTATGAGCCACAGCCGAGTCTACCAATTCAGCTAGGAAGGTTTGTTTAAGCCATATGAGGTTGGGATTCTTATTTTCAATTGCAACCCTATTCCTGTGTTTCCACACTGCCCAGCAACCCAAAGATCTTGTTGTGCACAATATTCTGTTATCTATATTCAAGAAATCTATCAGGCCATCTTCACCAATTGTTGCTTTATTAACCTGAGCAGTCCAGCTTCAAAAATATGTACCAACCTGCCACTAAAACACATGATTTGAGGTTTCTACCTCTCCACATCCCATGGGGCATGTCTGTGAGATGGATGGATCAATCTTATGTCTTCTCGAGTTAGTCATTAATCCTTGATGCAGGATGAGCCAACTGAAGGTCTTTATCTTGTTTGCAGTGTAGCTTTTCCATCCTTTTTTGCAAACTGCTGCCAAAGTTTCCTCTCCACAGTTCCATAACAGGGTTGCTCTGGAAGGTTTATGATTGATTAATGCCCTGTAAATTTCTCTTACTGAATATGTCTTCTTGCCCTTTAAGTGCCATTGATTAGAACTGCTTGCCAATTCATCAAAATGTTTGATTTTCCCCATTACTACATTATAGATCTTTCTGTCCAGATTTGATCCTTTGGTAAGCTCAGCTATTGCATCCCATGATTTTCATCCATTTATTCCATCCCAAAGATCACCAATCTGTCTGATCCCAGCCTGATGCCATTGCATATATTTCTGAGGATGCATTAAAGCCAGACAATCATTTTCACTATTTACCACACGTGGATGCCAAAAGAAGTTTACATCTTTGGATTTTGCATCAAGAATTGGAGGTTTGTAACACATGGAAGCCAAGTTCCAGGCCTGAAACATTCTTTTCAAAATGATGGATGTATTAGGACAAGGTGTAAATTGGAAATATGCAGAGTCTGGTAGTTGGTGTTTTAAGCTATGACTGCCTACAGGATATGACTCTTGCACCCAATATCTAACCAATTTTTGGGCTGGAGATGGGGAATTATTCTATATGGCTCTCCAAATCATCTTAGCTGCTAAAGCTTGTGCTTGTACAAATAAATCCTTGCAACCTAACCCTCCTTCTTTCCTAGATTTAGTCAGATCATCCCATGCCACTTTATGTACCCCTTGCCAAATAAATTTTCTGATGGCTGCTTCAATCTTGCTATATGAGGCTTTGTCACCTATAATTGCAGAAGAGAAATAAACATGAGTACTGCCTATGACTGCATTTGCTATCTGAATTCTGCCAGCCAGGGATAGGGAGGAGGAATATGATCCAAGCTTCCTTTTGATCCGAGTCACAATTGGATCCCACAATCCTTTGAGTGAGGAGTTTAATGCCAGAGGGATGCCCAAAATTACTGTTCCAAGCATCTTCGTTTAGAATTTTAATTCCTTGCAAAGACCAAAATGATGGCACACTTGTTGTTATTTAAACAAACTCCAGATATTTTGCCAAACTTTTCCATTGCAGTTAAAAAGTTTAGAAGACTATTTCCTTCCTTCTTCAAAAAAACAAATGTGTCATCAGCATATTGCATGATAGAAAAGATACCTTCCCCTCCTGGTAGCTGCAAACACTGAATGTCCCCTTTAGCATGCATGTGTAACACCAATTTTGTCAATACTTCTGCCACAATCAAGAAGAGATAAGGGGCTAGGGGGCAGCCTTGCCTTACCCCTCTTCTGCAAGGGAACTGATCAGTAGGGGATCCATTTATCATCAAAGCTGAGGATGCTGTTGTGTTAAATCCATAAACTTTCTGGTATACCATATCAGATAGTCCCGATGA
This sequence comes from Isoetes taiwanensis, assembly GCA_021234155.1. NCBI lineage: Eukaryota > Viridiplantae > Streptophyta > Lycopodiopsida > Isoetales > Isoetaceae > Isoetes > Isoetes taiwanensis. The sequence continues at coordinate 4,842,614 of JAJEKV010000020.1, read as the reverse complement.
GCCATAGCTTTCTCCAAGAATTGCGAACTTATTGTGTCATATGCTCTTCTGATCCAACTTAAGGAGCATACATTCTTGTTTGGATAGTTTGTTCCAATGTAAGCCCTCAACAACACCAATGTAGTTATCTAGGATGTTCCTTAGGGGAAGAAACGCAGACTGACATGGATTAATAACTTTGATTAAGCTCGACTTCAGTCTATTTGCTAAGATTTTAGCCAACACTTTATAAGTGGTGTTGGTCAAGGAAATTGGTCTCCAATCCCCTATGTTCATTGGGCCCCCTACCTTAGGTATGAGGGTAATGTGGCCAGCATTAATTGTTGAATGTAAGTATCTGGCTTGCCATGCTCCCTGGATGAAGGTGATAAAATCTTCTTTCATAATCTTCCAAAACTCAATATAAAATCCAGGCATCCATCCCCTCTCAATGTTGTTACCCTCTTACCATGTGCCATTGAAAAAATCTTTAGTGTCTCTTTTTATTTCCTTTCCTCGTGTGTTTTTCAAATAATTTCCTTGTCCTCTATTTTTTTGTCCCCTTAGGAATTTCTTTTACTTGAAGAATTCATCTATTATCTTTCCATCCACCTCATAATTGTTGAATAGGGTTTGGTACTCTTTGTGAAAAGAATTCTTGTATCTCGATTGAGAGACCTTGTCCTGATTTCCCTTGCTCATCATCTATTAACCTCGCACAATTCCATTGTTTAAAATTCGGCTCTTTGCGCTCAAGAAGAAAAGCTAAGCCTGCACCATCCATCTCATTTATATATTTGCACCTACTTCTAAACGCCCGGACTTTTTAGCTTCTCGCTTCTTCAATTTTCTTAACTTTAATCTCCAACTCTGCTTCACTTTGTGCCAAATTTTACTGTCTTTGTCTTGGAATAATAATTTCCTAATCTCCCTCATGGCTTCATAAACATCCTGCCTTTCCTTTTTCTTCCTCAGATTCCACTCCTTACCCCATTCTTTGACCCATGATTTAATCTTCTTGAGTTTATGCACAAAAGAATTCATGGATTCTGTGATGGGGACCTTGGGGAGCTGATTATAAAACACTATGAAGTCATCACATAACTTTTTGTTCTTTAGCATCCATGTGTTAAACTTGAATGGGGTATTTGTGCCCCATTTCTGTGGAGTTGCCACGTTCCCTAGGAACTGAGGAAAATGATCCGAGATGGAATTACCAACATCACAAGAAGTAGTTAGATTGTCCCAGTCCTCAAGATCATTATTGCATAAGTAAAATTTGTCTAGCAGGCAGAATGTTCTCTGGTCACCTTTCCTCTTATTGCTCCAAGAGTATTGATACGAGGAGGATGGAGGAATATAGATGAAATTTGACATCAGCCTATCCCAAGCCAGTCTTTCACCCTTGGACATATTCATCTGTTTACCAAGTTTTTGTTCCCAAATTGGTGTGTTATTAAAGTCACCAGCCATAAGCCAGTTTTTAGTTTGATGAGCTTGGATCCAAACATGAATTTGTTTCCATTGTTCCTCTCTTTCAGCTGGATCTGTTGAGGCATATACATTAATTATTCCAATGACATTATTCCCTTTTTTTAACACAGCTACAGTCCACCTGCCACTGCTATGCCTATATTTTTTCACATAATTAAAACCCTTCCAGACCTTACAAATACCTCCTTTTGTTCCATCTGCTGGTGCCCAAACAGAATCTCCATTTGGTATGATCCAATTCCCTAAATTTGATGTTTCAAATTCAGGTAATCTATGTTCTTGTAACAGAATAATATCTGCCTTCATCTCCTTTAATGCAATTAAAGCCCTTTTCCTCTTGAGAGGACCTTTAATTCCTCTCAAATTCCATGTTCTGATCCTCATTGGGCAAATAATTTCTTTTTGCCTTGGCTCATCAAGTTCAAGGCTGGACTGTTTTCCGAGAAGTGCACAACTTTAGATCCTTTTTTCCTAGTATGAGGAGTATAGAACTTGTCACTATCACCTTCCTTGACATTGCTTTGTTGATTTTCATTTCCTTTTAGCTCAGCCAAGATATGCCTAGATGGGCTTAGTGCCTATTGTTCAATTCTGAAACAATTTCCAGGCCATCTGGGAAAGGTTGACCAGGTGGACTTATTGGTCTATTTGCTTCAATTCCCAGGCCACCTGGAGATGTTATACTTTGGTCCCCCTTTCTTGTTGGGGTGAAAAAAGTCTCGTCCTTATCCTCTCCGTCATCAGCTGCCAAAGTATTACTCAATGGACTTATTAGCCTATTGACACAAGTGTCAATTACTAGGCCATTAGGTTGCACCTTCTCTTGTTGGCATATATTGACCACCCCTTGGCCCATAGGACTTATAGGGTCAGTGCTCCTCATGTCTTCCTCTGAAGAAAACTTAATCTCCTCAGTACCTTTATCCATGCTCTCTTCCATATTGCAGTCGAATTCCATGGGAGACTTGGTAAAAAATCACTCCAGATGCCAGGGAGAAAGTATCTAGGAGCAGCTTAGCATTATTGAGGTTTTCATCATTGGCCATAAGAGAAAGGAAAGTACCCTTTGCTCTTGGCTTTTTATAGGCACTTCCATTTTTATACCTTTTATTCTTGTTAACTACAGTCCACTGCTCCCTCGAATTTACTCTTGAGAATTTTGGAACAGCAGGTGGACAAGCCTTTGTCTAATGTCATCTTATGGTCCTTCATCCATTTACCTTGGCATACACCTCCTCCATGCAATTGAAGACTACATTTATTACAAGGAATTGGGATACCCTGCCAATTCAACTTGAGAGTTTTGGTTTCACCAAAATTCCTTGTATTCCATAGAATTTGGGATAGGTTTCAGGATATTCAGTTGAGTCCAAATCCTTGCGGCTCTTTCGGGGACTGCTTCCCATCCAATGTAGTCACCAACCTTTGTGAAACGTTCTTTGAATATTTCTTCATGCCAGTACATCGGGTTAAGCCCTTGTACAGAACACAAGGCTGGGTGGAATAGTTTATTCAGATCTGGGAGGTCAAATTTAGGATCCCATTTCTGGAAGTAGAACTGGGTATTTGCCTTATATATAGTTCCTTGCTTCAGCGTACTTAGTTCCTTGCCTTAAATTCTTAAAAATTAGAGAGCAAGAATGTCAAAACTTAATGCTGCGATCTTAAAATTAGGTGATATTCTACTCGTTGGAAAGCTCTCATTATTATCTACAATTTATTTGAAGGGTACTTTGCATTCAATTATTATAAAAATGTTTTTAGCATTTTTTTTTTTTTTTTTTTTTTTTTGCCCCTACTTGAGGGGCATTTCGATAATTTTAGCAAAACAACAAGGGTATTTCAATAACTCTTCCAAATGAAAATGACAGCGGTCCTGGTAGTTCCGTGAATATGGTCGATATAGTTGACGGTTTTGGTGGCTGCAATCTTGAGGCAAGGGAAGACCCTTGGAGGGATTCGGTTACGTAATATTGACTTTAAATTGCCCGAGCAAGTGGAATCATTTGACTTGTCCAATATTGTAGAAGATAAGTTTGATCCTGATGTTTTTCCATACTAGTTTGGCTATGGTAATATCCTTGTCTGTAATGGCTACCGCTGCTTTGTTATTGATGGAGAGTTTGATGTCTGTAATGGCCGCCGCTGCTTTGTTATTGATGGAGAGTTTGATGAACTTGGTCGTTGTAAGTGTTGTATCAAAGAACCAAGAGGTGCATCTTTTCCATTGCATATGGAATGATCAGGATAATTATTTGCATGTTGTATCTTAGCCTCTAGCAATACATATTTGTAGCCCTTGAAGAGGTTTCCTCTGGATTACATTTATTGGATGTATGCAACACGTGAAATTCAAGAGCATGTAAATCAGTTGAAGTATTTTATAAAAGTTCATCCCACACTCGTGGAATGGAATTGGGTGTGGTAGCAAAGTACCTCTGTATTACAACTTAGAACGGTACGGATAGTATTAAACCACGAAATCTCTTCCAAAACTTAGGTGTCTTTAGTTCTGACAGAAGCAATTGAGAATAATTCTGAGAGCATAACATCCTACGTTATCCTTTTGTGGTATGAACATATAAGCAAAGCAGTTTTCCTCGCAAAATTTATGCATGTATTGAAATCCTGGATAAAGTATGACGTGACTGTATGTCTTCAATATAGAAAAACTGAACAAAGATAAGGAAGGATGACAACAGTGACTTATCATATTTTTGGAAGACAAAAAATTCTTCTTTAAAATTACAAACTATAATTTGCTTTCACCACACATAATGCTCACACTTTTATATTTTGTGTGTCACTCTCTTAGCAGTAGGCAAGAACAAGGATAGAATAGAATAGATATTTTAATGCCCTTAAAGACCAAGAGGTCATGGGACCCATATAATGGGCTAGTACAACCATTACTACGAGGATTTAAAACCCGTACCTCGAAAGGTTTTCAAGGAAAATACCTCGGCAGCAATTATGATACTAGACAATCAGGAATAAGAAGTAGATGCGCATCAGAACCTCCAACATGTATAATGTCAAGTCAAGTACAGATGACCATCTCAAACATAAGACGTTTAGAAGTGCATGGTTTTCATCTTCAATAACCTATAACCGCAACATGCACATAATCTTTCTTCTTGCGACAATTGCGGCCGCTCCCATCTACCTATCTCAATCCGTAGCTTGTGGGACCCTTTGCGAATTGATGCAATACCTATAAACTTTTTCCTGAACAAAGAAACAAGCAAATAAGAATCCTGGTGCTAAAGTGGGATTCATGTGTGCATGATAATGACCAGCTTTGACTTCAGGCAAGATAAATGCATCCCATATCTTTTGGAAAAAACAATGACCGTCTAGATAGTGTTCCAAAAGCTCGAGATCAGAACTTGCAAGTACCATGCAGTGTTCCTGTTGCACAGACTAGCGAGCAAACCATACATTACAGTGCTCTTCCCAACTCCTTTTCAATGCTGGGGAGATTCAACCATAGTTCTAAGTTTGATCCATTAGCATGCGAAAAAAACTACAAAGCATATGTTAATTTATTGTTAGGAAAAACTACAAAATACCCTTATGTTTTGAAAATTTTACCACATATCCTTGAGTTATGATAATTTCTTGAGATGCCCTTGGTCAAAATACAAAGTATTGTGTATCTTTTAAAATTATTCAAATGCCCTTAAGATTTACATTAATTTCCCAGATGCCCTTAAGTTTTTTTTGAACTTTTTTTCTCCCTTTTTTTTTTTTTTTGAAGGTAAGAAGATAAGTTTTATTGATTGGAAAAAATTTTACAAAGCTTTGTAAGACCCCTATCACAATGTATTCAGCAGCCAACATGAGAGCAGTTACATTATAAATGTAGTAATTGATTGGAACCGATTCAACCTCTTCCAAAATAGCTAGTACTATGGGGGCCATAGCCACTACCTCTTCCCAACTAGTAAGTACTATGGAAAAAGGTTCTGCCCTTTCCTGCAAAATGTTTCTGTAAAAGCTAACATGCCTCTGCCTCCAAAAAAAAGTATTGAACTTTAGTGAAATGCTTCATTGAAATAGTCTTCTAAGCATGCCAATGATCTGCTCCTGAACTTAATATCAAAATTCCCTTGAAGCTCCTCCTCCGAAAGTAGCATGGATTTAAACATTTCAAGAACTTGTTCCCAACCGCGCGAGGTTGGAGCTCCCTATTCTATAAGGACCTAAGGCTATAGGAATAAAGAGACAAAGAACATCATCTAATCCCATTTAGTCTTGTCACCTCACGGGATCAAGTGCACAATAATCAGGAGCCTCCCGTCTCCTGCTCATGCATGTAGCAATACTTACACACCATCAATGTAAACACCTCTACTCCAGTTTCTCCTGATTGGGACAGGAGATCGCGGCCACTGAGAACTCATGTTTCAAAAGTATCCCTTACACAGCATAACATAAAATGTAGATAACCTGAAGTCTAACATTTTGAAACAAAGCAGCTTATTACTTCCCTAGTTCCATCAAGACGGAGATGCCCTCTAACAAAGACATCAGCACTGAGGTCTACAAAACAATCCATAAGTGCCGGCTTAATAAATCTATGTATTTGTTGTGTCAAAATAAGAATAGCATATACCAGTCTAAGAGCTTCGGGTAAAACTAACTCCTAAGCCTCAGATGAATAGACAACAGGAGACTATAGTCATAGCACTGCATAAATATTTATGGAATCACTGAGTCTAATAAGCTCGCAAGGCTGCAACATCAACACAGAAGCCCCTATTTTCAATCTAAAATGCTGGTGACTGCTGTCCAATATGCAGGAACCTCTATTATGGCCCTGCAGTGAGTGCAAGGCCCAGCCACAGTGGTGCTGCCGTCTTAGAAGATAAATCCAACTACTAGATAGGAAATGACTCAGCACTGATTGGAACTGAATAACATATTGCAGATCTTACCGTGCCCATACATGATTAAGCTCTAGAGATAAAGCGGCAGGATCTGCACCACAGGAAACGCCTACTCCACTGCAGAAAACAGGGGAACTCGACCACCGAGAAGTGCTCCACACACCACCCTTTTTTGCCAGCTCAAAACATGTCTTACCCTGCCCTGGGTGCATCCAACATCTCCAGCATCGTCGCTTCTACAAGAACAGCAGGGCACCGGCTGCCATAGCCGGCCGCCCCTTCAGACGCCAGTCAAACCTCTGCCTCGTTTTCTTTGAATTTCCCAAATGCCCTTGAGAACTAGAACGTGAGATTTCCTTCAAATTTCTAATGCTTCAAAATTCACCAAATACCATTAGGCCATGCATGTGAGCGAATTATAATCTCTGCGCTTGCATCCTTTACTACTTCTTCGCTCCTACAAATCCTCTTTCTTGATTTTATTTGACTACAATAATTTACTAGTAACGGTGGCATAGGGTGAGAACCTGGCATAGGGTGAGAACCTTTCTTTGTTTGAATCCTTAGTAGTTACAAGACTAATGGCTCCAAGCATTATGGTACTTTCATATACATATACATGGATCAGCTTACCATGTAAGGTGAAGTTCCAATGCGCATTCCACAATACAACATCATGTATTGATTCTGAGGAAGCTTCCCGAACAAAACACAGTCTTTGTACTCATATTGTTGATCCTAAAACCAAAAGACATAACACTCAGCCACTCACAACGTAGGGCATATCTAAGCTAAGCAAGTATGACTACCAAAGCTATGAATGGACCAACTCATACACAAAGGATGGTAACAGCATAAAAAGGTGCAACATTTCTAAAAGAACTTGTTGCAAACAGAAGAAAGCGTATCATACCATGAAGCGACTGCATACCATGACTACATACCAGGTTTATATGGAAGAACAAATTCCTTCCAGCCAACTCTCCAAATTGTCAGTGTTTGGAAAATTCCTGCTAGTAATAAACATCACAGGATTTGTATCTGCCATATAAGCTAAGAGACAACTATGGGCCAAAGATTGACAGATGTTGCTTGCCTTTATGAAGAAGGAAGCCTATATTTGTTTTTCTGCCGTAAGAGGAATGATATGATTCCCTCTCAGTTTTCAAATGATGAAGTAAATGGAGCCATCATTGTTACCTCTTCTTTCCAATATCATAAAATAGCAAAGAGCTTAAGTCTTCTGGCCATCTTATACTTCAATATTATGTCAGTCTACAAACACAAAAGGCAGTTAGAAACAATACAACCTATAATGGGATCTAAATCATTCCAAATAGACTAAATAGCTAGGATGCATGCTCTTGTCCACTTGAGGCAATCTTAGCGCTTTAAGGGGAAGTTCGATCTGTTGTGAAGGAGATGCTTCTGTGGAGACGCTTCTATGATAACCTTTTTTTTAGAACCTGCAAAAAAATCATTCTGCAAGCTTGAAACCTGCTAAAACCATTGTGCAAGCTTGAAGATGCATAATATTGACCAGAGCCTGAAAGTAAATAATAGATGTCTAACAAAACATAATCATTTCCCAATCTGTATATCTATATGTATCCGGTTGCCAAATCCTTTTGTTTCCCTTAGCTTTAAGCTTTTTCCCTCTGCTCCTTTCAATGTCAAAATAATACAATTCTAAATCGATCCCATGTATATTCCGATGTATCTTACCTATGGCCTCTCGAGCTGCAGCATCGGATCATATCATGGAGTCAAATGGGTAGAGCATAGAAGCGGATTTTTGTTGTTTTAGATATGTTAGGTTATTACGGCGAGACCGTCCATATTTTGTTGTAGGATCTTCAAAAAAAAAACTGGGATCTGTCTGGACCATCCAAAACCTTGGCCAATGTCGGAATGGTTCGACAGCCTCATGCTGGCATAGCATGATGTCATTTGTTCCAGGGCCACCAAAAAAGATTTTTCTTTGTTTATTTTTGGACCCTCTGCTCATCTAATCCTAGCTGTCCAAATCTCAACCAATAAATCTCAGCCCTAAATCTCAGCCTTTAGATTTAGGGCTGGGTCTAACACTTACACTAAAATTTTATAATATAGAGAATTGTAAGTTGGATCAAATTAATGCTTTCGACAGGAGGATCATTGCAAATCGCTAGAGGAAACCAATGGGCTGAGAGCAAATCAATGGACCAAAAATTAATTTGATGTCTTGTCTTCCTTTAAGGTACAGGGAATAGAAATAGGTGTCTTTGCTAAAAGGGCGCTATGAATATCTATCACAGAAGGGTATTCCATGAAATACGAAAAACTAAAGGGCATTAGGTGAAACTTAAAATTATACAGTGAAACTTAAAATTACACAGAGGAATATACGTTGACTAAGGGCATCTTAATAATTTATTTAAACTCAGGAGTATGTCATGAGATTTGTCAAAACATAAGGGTATTTTGTAGTTTTCTTTTTGTTGTTCCAATGGTTCAAAATTCTGCCCTATGAGATTTCAACACTTGCAATTGCAACTATTCGGGGCAAAACACTAAGTAATAATAATGATAAGATAAGATAAGAGAAACATAGGCAATCTTTCTTTGAAATCTTATCTACTGCATGTTGGATATTTTGAATTCCAATTATATTGCAACTTAATTGGGTTACATTCAGTCTTTAACATAGAACTTCCAATTCCTAAATATTATGATAGTGATCACCCATGATGGTTAGCTTCTTTATGAATTATGTTCTTTTCAAAAAGGCAAGATAAAGACAAATTTCCGCATCAACACCACCACCTGTTGAAAAACATGACAATCTGATGGTCCCAATCTTTTTGTCATTACAATTCGTAAACAATAATAGAAGAATTTCCAAGATATTATTTCAAAACTTCAAAACTTCTATATCTTAGCCTATTTATTACATGCTACTTATGCTAGATATATCTGTTTTTAGCATGTCCGGATAATCTGCATTTTGATATGTTAGATCTGTCTGGTTTTAGCATTTGAAATGAATCTATTTGTATCTCACAACAATCAACATCTGCATATTATTATATTTTGCCGTATCTATCTAGCATTTGGCCATATGCGGACAAAAACATTCCTTAATCAAGTTCAAAGCAGAAACACATCGTTTAAAGGCAATCTAAAAGATTATTCAAATCAGACATTGAAACTGCTTGGTAGCTAGAAAACAGAAAAAAAAACTGCTTGATCGATCTACAACATAAACCAGGGATTTAATCTATTGCAGAACCTGTTCTGAAGAAAAATACCTCCAGTTCTTGAGCAGATTAGCAACATTTCGACGGTCTAGAAGGGCAAACAATCGGAAAACAGCATGCTGCAGTGTCTTTTCTTCTTGTCAGCTTCTTAATCTTTCTAGCAACCGGAGCAACGATAACCTTAGCGGCAACTCTGAATCGCTTGTAGGAATTTTTTAACTTATCGGCTATGGAGGATCTTGGATTCGGATGATACAAAGGATATGAGCGAAGGTACCTCTGTCTGCTCTGAAAATATTCTCCCCTTTCTCTGTTCAGAGCTTCTTGATCCCCAACTCCGGCGATTTCATATTCTTGATCCTCATTTGTAAGAAAAGAATATGGCACATCGCTAAAAGATGCGAAATCACTTCTTCTTGCGCTCGAAACCCTGAACGATATGCGCGGCCTGCTTGGACTCATCATCTTGATAAAAATCGAGGATTATAAACCTTATCTTTCAAAATCGAAACACAATAAGGCATAGATTTAACCTATCGAAGCTCGAAATCAACATATGCACTGGCGTTTATATACAAGCTCCAAATCAACATATAAAAAGGACTTCAGCCTATTCAAGGCCGTTCGCCCTTTCGCCTTTAGCCTACAGCTTGACTCCTGGCCAAAATATTGTGCATTAAACAGAGGAATATTCATGCTTCAATCCTGACAAGAATCATCCAGTGGCTTATTAACGGAGTTATCGACCTAAACAGAGGAACGGATTTAACATATTCAAGGTCGAAAAGAACACGCCGGAACCTCATGCGTGAATCCTGACCGGAATAGAGCATATCTTCCATAGCTTTATATCATCCGAAATCAACACACAAAAGAATGGCAACATTTACTGAATCCAAGCCTGAGTTCAAATCAGCAACAGGCGCTCATGCAAAGATATATCGAGCGGCTAGAATCAAGAGTGAATCCCAAAGTTTATCCCTAAGCTCCAGCGCATATGATCAAATTTGCGGTATCAAGAGTTCTTAAGAAAATTTTTTGCTAAATAATGCATCAAGTCGTTGTAGTATAGTGGTAAGTATTCCCGCCTGTCACGCGGGTGACCCGGGTTCGATCCCCGGCAACGGCGAATATTTTTTTTTAGTTCCTCCTTTTATTTTCCGAAATTCTGTTTGTAGAGTAGTCCCAATGACAAAAAGGGAGTGGGGTTGTTGGTTTTTTAGGGTGGAAAATATTTTTTGGCAATGGTGTTTATCCGACGGTTCGAGGTGAAGGCAACAAAAATAGAAGTTTGATAGCCTGTGGGTTGGGCGGAGCTCCCGCCCGCCGTAGAAGTCTGGATGGGCGTGGCTGGTCGGATTCACCGCTTTTTGCTTGTGGCGTAACTGATTGGGTGGGCGGAATTGGGCAATTGGCCGCCCGCCCGATTTGGGCAAAGGGAAATAGAAGGTCTGATGCATGGTTAGGATTGGGCTCCTGCCTGGCAGGAAATTGACGGATGGCCTACGCTTGTCACCAATTGGGTGTGTTTTTTGGAGACAGATTGTCCCCTGGGTGTGAAGCGAAAACTGCAGTCTTCTTTCTTTGGAGCAAGATGCCGAAAGCGGCCAAGGTCCGCATGGTGGTGAAAAAGGTATGTTTCGGTCTGTGTTGATGATGAAAAAGCTAGCTAGAGGTGTAAAGTCTGCCCAGGCAGTTCATGTTTGTGTAGATGACGAGGGCAGACCTCCTGAGAGCAGCTCTGCTGGAGCTGCCAGAGTTAGGGCTAGCATGGATCCCTTGGCTGCCAACAATTTCCTGAGCCTGGACTCTCATCGTGTATTCCATCGTAATGGGTTTGTAGAGGTGCCTACTGAGATGCTTGAACTGCCACCGCAGTAACGATCAGAATCTTTAGGATGCCGGCCGATGCCCGCGGATGTGTTTGTGCCAAGAAGAAAGAGAGGCAAGCCACGAAGAAATCCGGGGATTGTAATTCATGAAGAGAATGAAAGGGATGAAGCTAAGAAGAGGAGGTAGTTGCTAAAGGAGGAGAGCGGGAAGTTGAAAGAGGTAGAGAAAGAGAGGAAACAGAGGGAGAAGATGGAAGAACGAGAGACATACAGAGGAAGGAGAAAGAGTTGAAGAAGAATTCTCAGAGAAAGAGAGAGCAAAAAGCAACGCATCGATGTCGCAAGGGATCGTGAAGAGAAGTGGATCCGCGCGTTTTGAAGAACACTATCGAGAGCTTGTAAATTTCTAGATCTGCATTGTTTTGGCCGGAATGGTAGCAATGGAAAGCGGTCCGGGAAGCTTGATCATCTGCACTACAATGTGTGTTTGAGTTCCTTCAACGATGCCCTCAGAGGTCAAGTAATGTGCGATTGAGGCAGGTGATTGGGTGAACCATCGCCCCTCCCGTGGTGTGATTTTGTGCAAGGCTCTGAAGGATACTCGTCTGCATTGTTTCGAGGGGATGCTCGGATATTGTCTGAAGGACGCAGGTAAACTTCATTTCAGAAATCATATGAAAGAGGTGTCTCCTGAGCAGCTTCAACGTGGCAAAAATCTCTATGCCTTGTACGGAGCTGGCGAGATTAAGCACTGCGTAGTACTAGATAACAGGAATTTACTTGGTCGAGCTAGTCATTTTGTCCTATACCATGGTAGACGCCAAAGGACTGCCCGGTATGTTATCACGATCGTTCAGATGCTCGGATTTGGAAAGTTCACGCTCTCTGGTGCTTGGGTTCTCCCTTGGAATTCAAGTCATTATCGCTTACCATAGGGTGGAGGCGTTTGGAGGTTGACGTTGGATCCACGAATCTCAATCAAGGGCGTCGTTGTGTGTGATTTATGGGCTGCCGCTGAGGGAGAGCCGGTGGAAAAGTGGGAAGAGGCTTACATATTAGGCTTTGGGGCGATGCCCTGCTTGTCTTGAGTTAGATAGGCTAGATGCATTCTTTGGAGGAGGGCATAATGATGATGAGGATCATTGAATCTTTATTGATTACCGGAAAGAAGGAATATCGGAGAGGAGACACTGCTTTCATGCCTCACATTGCATGGGAGCCAGCTTCCCCTTGAAGACTATGTGCCTTTAGATTTAAGAGATCACAGTTTTGACGTTGGATAGTATGAATTCTTGAAATCCCTTTGTCCTGTTATGTCTCATAGGACTAATTGCTTCAATTTGGTGTTGCGGGTTCTCATGTTGAAGGCTGTGCGATGAAGTGACATACATTCCAACTCTCCCAATCCTCCATTCTTCACGTGTTTATTCCTTTAGATCTCTTTGAGCCGGAGGGCCGGGATGGTGTTGAAGTGTTCTTTGCAGATTGATGCCGCTCATTTCGATGTTGAATGGATGAAGACGGAGACTTGGAGGATGGTGCGCAACCTATCTATAAGTTTGAGCAATGCAGTGGATGTTTTGGAGGAGGCACTCACTGCCATGGATGATCCCCGTGTCATGGTTGCAGTGCGTGATAGAAGAATCTTCAGGGCTGAGGTAAACCATGTGCGAGCGATGCGGCAGCTTCAGCAACTTGTTGTAGCTCATCCAAACATTATGCATGCATAGGATGTTCCTTCAGTGGCCGAGCCTGTGGATAGCTTGTTCTGTGCATATGAACTGTTAATTGTTGTGTTTGTTTTGTGTTTCGACACTAGGTTTTATCGGAGATGCCAATTGTCATTTGGCATGTACTTTTGCTTAAAGGATCACGCTTGTTGACCGCTGTATAATGTGAATACTAGCACCGCTTTATTGACAATGTGTAATGACATCTCATTTCACACTAATTTGAGGAAGATAGCACATGTGCTGTGCTAATGCCACGTAGTATGGTCCGGATGTCATTGGGAATTTAAATGATGATTAATTTCAATGGTTAGGATTTTTTTTTTTATTTCTAGAATCGAATTTCATTAGGATGAGTGGAATCGATTAGGTTTTTCAAACAATTTTCATAGAGAAGAGGTTCTCGTTTGATTTGCATGTTCATTGAGTAGTAAAGTATTTCCCTCTAGTCCACAAGTGAAGACATATTGAGTATTCCATTATAGTGGTGAGTATTTCCACTAATCATGTAGGTGGTCCGAGTCCAACCCTCTCGAGAACAACAATGACTATTTTTGAAAATTAACCAAGCACTAGTAAGGGTGCCTCTTGAAAAACTTTTATAATACATAACCCATGTGTGGCCTCTAGATCAATTATACTAACCAGAAATTTGCCCCTTTTTATGTAACCTAACCGGATATTTTAAATATCCGTCAATATGCCTACACACGGTAAACTACCCAAGAAAATGCCTTCATACTTGAAAATTAGAAGTAATACATATTACAAAATTTCACTTGTTTTTCCTTCAAGCTTTTTTTACATATTTTTTTTTCTTCAACATTTAAAGCAACTTTTACTAGTAAACGCAGTGCTCGGCATTGCCGGCATATGTAAAGGCATATGTTTGAATGGCCTTCAAATTAAGACTAATCCACTTTCCGACTCTTTATAAGTTCTCATAATAATCGCCAATCCTATAATCATCTAATCCCAACCATTGATCTAAGGCATGTTTCTTTGGTGCAAGCTTGGCCAGAAGTTCATATACACCTTAATATGGAACGCTTACCTTTGTTGCTTTCGAAAGTCCCTAGACTATAGCAAGCTTTTTTGTTTTATATTTGTGGAACCAAGCAGATAACATTATCATCTTTAATAATGATCTTACTATCTATACAAATTTGCAAAATAAAAATGGCGCTCAAAGACCAATGAAGCAAGAAATGTGATTTCAGATACTTGGCTTGTAGCTTTTAAAGGGACAATTTCGAAAAGTTCTCATAACCGCAAAGTCCGTAAAATGGAAAAATAATTTTTAGAATGTTAATGAAGGGGATGAAGAATGGAAGTGTTTGCCGCTTACAAATGGTACAATATTGCAATGCACTTGTTCTTAATCACATGAGTTTGCATGAACGATGAAATTTTGAGTTGTGCAATTTTGTGATGACTATCTATGAAATGTCGCTAGTGTTGCACCAAAGATATAAGATGGTGAGAAGATGCATATAAGTTTCCACATTAAATGAGACACGTAGTGAGTTTAGTATCGATCTTGAATACATCTTGAAGGTATCAAATAGTTTCTTTCCTTTTGTTTCTCAAGCTTTATCTCTTAAGTGCCATTGACCATGACAAGCGGTTGTTTGTAGAATTTTTGAACAATTTCTCAGATTGACAATCATTTAATTCAAGAAGAGCCCCAATTGAGATCTAATTACCTTGCTTGGTTAACAGTCCAGAATAAATTGTTGCAACTATACTAGAATTCTGAACAATTATATAGATTGCCACTCATTTCATTCAAGAAAAGATGCTCCAATGGCAAACATCTAATCATGGTTGCCAAATTTTTAAGAATGGTAAATGATGTGAAAATGGTTTCATTTTATTACATTTAATGCTTCTATATTGAGCTTAAAGGTTAATGTATCAGGCATGGAGGATGCATTATCTCGCTTATTCATTTCTTTATTAGTGAGATGTTTCAAACTAGAAATTTTTTTGTTTTGCATCAACAGAAAGTACAGTGCAATAAGCATGCTTTAGATGTCCATTTTTGGACCCCTGCCAAAGTACCTACATTGGATACTTGAAAAATCGGTACTGATTTCTTTTTCTTTCTATCAAAACTAATTCAAAAGTTCAAAAGAAAAGTCAAAAGCATGTGAAGGTCAAGATAAAGACAATTCTATTGGAGGTGAAAATGAATGAATCCAATTTAATACTTATTAGTTACTGAGGCGTTATATAAGTATCCAATACCTAGTGTTGAGTACTTTTTTACGTAGTTTTACAGTCCATAAATAATACTTTTTAAAGTACTGTAGCATGCGTATGCCCGGTCATACAAGTTCAACAAACACAAGAATTACAACTATGTGACGGCAGCAAATTATGCTAACAAGTTTGTTTGATGCTATGTTTTGTAGATGATACTTCTTAGTTAGTAGTTGGTACTAACGAGTTAAGAATTTGATATTATGTTTGTAGGCAAGGGCTCCCAGTTAGCAAATTATGCTAACAGGCTATTGTAGTACTATGTTTTGCAAGCAGTACTTGCTAGTTACTATGTTCTGTCAACGAGCTAGTGATTGGTGCTGTGTTTACAGACAACGGTTTCTAGGTGGCAGGTTATGCTAACAATTTAGAGTTTAGTGCTATATTTGTAGGCGCTATTCATTATTAGCAGCGCTTGCTAAGAAAATGAAGTTCAGTGCTAAGTTAGTAGGAGTTAGTTACTATTTAATATGATATGCTAGTCATTTACTATTTTGATAGTCGGTTCTAGTTATCTGGTGTTACTGACAATTAATAATATTAGTTCAGTACTAAGCTCTTAAAGTTAGTACTATTTAGTATACTTAGTGCTATGATTTGGATGGTTTAACTTTTGTAGGCAAATGGAAAAACGTCTACTGCTATATGATTTTAAAGCTATTGTAGGTATAGAATGGCAACAAAAAAAAACTCAACCTAAGATGACCATGGACGAAGAAGAATCAAGAAGGATATTTGACACATCTGTACTGTCTTCTAAGGGCATGACCTCTTCCGATGTAACATATGTGATTGAAGATAAGATAAGAAAAATATTTGGTTGTGTAAAACTAGTGAGTATCAAGCAAATTATAAGTCCAGTTGAATGAATCCACTATTTGTGGATCTGTCTATGAATATCTACAGAAAATATTACCAGTGTTGGAGAGATTAGAAAGTTTCTCGCGTTGGCATTTACTTTGCATGTAAAAGGACAAAAGATTAATTGGCAGTCGTTTGTGGTTAAAACGAAGAAAAATGTGACATCAAAAGGTTGAGAAAGAAGGTGAATATGGGTTCTTGTTTCCTCATGCAAACGTTGTTGGTGGACTATTCTGTCATCAATCCTTTAAATGTTGATTTAGATAAGCAGAAGGATGACTTAAATGATATAGTCAACTGGAAAGAAAGAAGGTGGATATGGGTTCTTGTTTCCTCATGCAAACGTTGTTGGTTGTGTAGTGGACTATTCTGTCATCAATCCTTTACGTGTTGATTTAGATAAGCAGAAACAAAAATCCTTTAAGTGTTTGATTTAGATAAGTGTTGATTTAAGTATTGATTTAAGTGTTGATTTAAGTGTTGATTTCAGTCTTTAATCATTGAATGAATCATTGTTCATTAGGCATTATATAACACAATGTAGCTATGGATCAGCTCATGTCGACTAAACCACCACCGATGACATCCTTATTGCATTCAACTTAGATTTATGAGTGCGGATCCGATCGAATCATTTCGGTTTGGCCAAGAAGGAGCTCGAATCATCTGCCAGACCGCTTAACATTTCTACTATTTTGAATTACATTGTTCTCCCAAAAGGAAAAAATACAACGGATATCTTTCCGTGAAATAACCCAAGAGTATAGAAGGATATCTTTTGTGATATACGCAAATTGTATCAAGAGTATATCTTTGGTTTTCCTTACTCCATTGTTCGTCTCTCTTTAGCATTGAATTTGCATTTATAACTTCTGCATACAACAATTCTTATCTCATTGCTACCAAATACCAACCATTATAATTTAGAACTTATTGTTGATGGTTGATCAGAGAAAATATGTAATGGCTGATGTGGTGGTGCTTTTACTTTCCATGCAATAGGGGAAACAAAGATTAGCCAAAAGCAGGCCAAAGCCACGATCCTAGAAGTAGGAAGTAAGGGTCGGAGTGGATGTATGTAGAGAAGATGACTGACAGACTGTGATCATGTAAATTGTGTGGACATAACTCAAAAAATAAAAATGCTACTCGAATCCGTGGTGGAGGAGACCGCACTGATGGGATAGCAGAATGCTTGGCCTCGTTTGAAGTACATAAGGATGCATTGAAAAGGTTAGGAGGACTTCAAACTGTATGGTGCCAAAAGAACAAGAGTACAGGAAGGGTGCAAAGTGGAAATAGAAGGGACATTGGGACCATGTTGAGGATGGGCAGGCATAGCTGACCGTATTGATAACATAACGATGTCTTTAGTGTTTTTATCTGAGGATGGGCTTGGTGCAATTAAACCAAGTACTACAAGACAACAAAAGGATGGCTAGAACAATGAACTTGGTTGTCAATCGAAGCAAACAAGGAAGATTGGACAAATGTCTTAGATGCATGGCACAGAGAAAGTGTAGGGAATCCAAAAAAAGAAGGAATCAACCGAAATTTGAGCCGGATCGTGAAGAAAACATGTCGAATGAAGTCCAAGAGCACATAAAAGAGAGCAATCAGAGGTTAGATTAGAAGAAGTGATAAACAGAGGGAAGATTTAGGAAGGATGTAAGCAAAGGAGCAAGTGTTTGAAGAGTTCCAGGGATCGGAAGAAGCATTTAGAAAACAAAAACTCAGATATAGCCTCACCAAAAAAGCAATCTGCGGGGACTGTAGAGAATCAGCAACTCCCGACTCCAAAAAAGGAATTTCAATCCAGAGTAGAAACAAAAAACGAAAACAATCCCAAGAAAAAGATCCAAGCTAAGCACAACAAAGATTGCAGAGCCATCTAAAAAACCGAAACAACCTAACAAAAAAAAACTGAATCCGGAGGTTAAACTGAAGCTTATTGAATAAAAGCAATATTGAGATTCTGAATCAACTCAGCAAAACGTCGACAATTTCAGACTGAACAAGGAATAAGTAGAGTATTCATCAGAAATCAACGAAAAAGAAGCAAGAGTCTGATTATAAAACTTCTGATAGAACATCAAAAAAAAAAAAAAAAAAAAAAAAACGTGGCTTTCACTAAGAATCAAAAGACGTACCTTCCAAAAGAGAGTCGCTATAGCGGAAAGAAAGATCAGGAGGCCGAGTATGGCGAGCATGATGAAGCGCTTAAGAAAAACTGGAGTGACGTCGATGAAAGGAAAAAGTTGATGAAGGGAAAAGTGGGCGCAGTACACTGCTGTGAGAAGACGCCGATAAGGATGGAGGGAGCAAATGCATATAAATAACCTTGTCTCTCCCCAGAATGACGATCCGACAGTGTCGAATCACTGGCATTATGAATTTGTTGGAGGCTCATAAGGCTATGGAAGGTAACTAGTGGGTAGAAACATGTCTGGAAGGGCTGATTCTAAGGCAAAAAGGTCTGAAAATGCTTGGGAAGTGCTGATATGGGCTTGAATCAATAGATTTGGCATGTCTTAAACCTCCTTTTGCTGGATGTCTACAACTTTTATAACTAACCGGTCACGTTTCCTTTTCTGTTCTTTATATTAGTTTGATTGAATTGTCTCTGTATTTGCTTTGGTTTAGTATTTTATTGCTAATTTAAGGAGTTAATTAAGGAATAAACCATTGGGATGGGGCTCAATCATCTTGCACGTGGATGAAATCAGTGAAGACTGCACAGATTGCTCAGAATAGTCACATGAATTGTAATAGTAAGGAAATGCATTACTTTGAATTATTGTAATCTAACTAAAATAGTATGGATTCATAACTCTAATGGTAAAGAACCTGAAAATTGACCTTTGAGATGGCTCTTAGGTAGATCCTCCTTGACAGAGTAAAGGAGAATATGAGCATCTGAGTAGCTAATCGATAAGTTGAACATGAACTCAAGCATTATGCCATCTGGGTTGTTTTGGATCCTAGAGATGGAACTATGGTTCAGGATCATGTGGCAAGAATTATACGTAGTTGTGGGCATCAAGTTATATTGATTTTTATGTTGGAAGTGCTAGAATTTGAGATTTTTTTTAGTTGCATGAATAAATCTCTTTGCTAAGAAGGAAAATGGAATCTTTATAAAAGATATTAAAACCGTGGTTAATGATTTAATTGTAACTATTGAGGTAAATTTTTTGAAATTAAGTGTGAGATGTGATTGAGTAGTTTGTCCGAGAGAGCCACATGAAGCTTATGGAGGCTTATGAGTACGACTATGGCATGTAGAAGTGTTCGCATAGCATAGTAAGTTATATTATGGTCATATGAGTAAGGTAAAGTAATTATCATGTTAATGGATGAATGGTATGGACATTGTAGTTCGCATGGATGAAATGGTTTCTAGTTCGGTTGAATACATAGATTTTGGATCTACATCAATATGACGGCGGGCTTGTGACTTTCTCAACGCGTCTTCCGGATTGTGATCATGATCTTCATCAATGAGTTTGCTACCTCGACATGGTATTGCATGTATGAGTAACTCTGGTGCGAATTACACGAAAAAATATGGTAATATCATGGTTAATGGATTTAATGGAAGCTAATATGAAATTGGATTCCTTATGGGGGGGAGGGGATGGTTATACGTTGTATCTCTTATGTAAGATAAGCTTTTGCTTATGGACAAGCTACTGCGACATGGCTAGATTGTGATTGTGATTGTGATTGTGATTGTGATTGTGATTGTGATTGTGATTGTGATTGTGATTGTGATTGTGATTGTGATTGTGATTGTGATTGTGATTGTGATTGTGATTGTGATTGTGATTGTGATTGTGATTGGGATCATAGGCATCATCGAGAATTGATCTTTTAGGCAAATGTATATTACATAATGTAATGAACATCAAATGTTAGAGTCCGTGTCATTGCACAACCATCGCTTTTGTTTATGTCCTTGGATCCTCCGGGGTCGGGCTTCTAGGTTCGGTGGCTTGGGTTGCTCTGACATGCTCATATTCATCTATGTTCTATATTATGTTCTTGTGCTCTATGACATCGGGCGTAGTTCTCATGGCAAGGATGCTACATCAACTCTGTGACTCCATGGTAAGGGGTCCTCCGGTGCCAGACGTGGGCTAGACGTATATGTGCATACGCGGTTCACCCCACCACTCCGATACATGGCTTGGAATGCAAGCTGGTTGGGCATTTCTCTGCTAACAGGTCCTATCCGAGAGTTGTGTGTCATGATGTTTTGGTATTTTGGCTATGTCTTTGCTTCTAATGTTCATGTATTGTATTTCATTGATTGCGTTGTCATTGTCTAGCATTAAACTCACATAGGATCTTCTGCTTTAATTGTGCTTATGTTCTTGTTATCCGAGATTTCTAAGATGTTCAATGCATGGAGTGGAAGCCAGGGATCCCCACTTAGTCACAAGGACTAACCCCATTGAGTGCATGTGCGCTTAATCAAATGAAGGCAATGGTCAAGTTGATGGTAGTAATGTAGCTGGAAATCGTGGCTAAAATCTAGAGCTAGAAGTTCTTTCGATAAATCTTTTGGATTTGGTTGTCTTTGATTGATGATATGGATAAGAATGGATCGTTCTCAATTGCAAATGAAAGATTAAATTCTTCACCAATATTTTAGCTTTTATAAAGTTTTTATATCCGTCTAGACCTAACCTTAAGAGTAGACAAGAGCTCGAGTTGCCAGTTGATAAGAACTCAGCAGGCTCGTCACAAAAAAGAGGGAAGCATTCGGAATGGGCATAGCTGATAAAAGGGACACCAAGGAAGAAGAGGTCCGTATTGTCTAGGAAATGGGCATAGCTGATAACAGAGATAGTACTGCTACGACTACGATCGTAGGACCATCTCGAGGTAGCTCGTATTTATCACCTGAAATGTGGGAAATCTGGCCATCTTGTATCAGCCATAAAGAATGGTGCAGTTCGAAGCTAAAAAACAAACTGTTTTTGCCATTTTTCTTTTTTTTTTTATCAGTATGCCTCTGCTTTCTTCTTCTCTTCATCAATCCGGTGCAAAAGAGCAAGACAAAGCAATTGGCATGAGAACAATCTAATGGATAAATGAGCAAGAAAAAGCGGTTGGCATGAGAACAATCTAATGGATATTTCTGCCCCTGTCGCGCAGTTCTACGTCTGGTTTGTTTTGGTCGGATTAACCACCTTTTTAGCGAGATTAACCATCTGGTTGATATCAGATGGTTGGATTAACCACCACTCATGCGGATGACCGGATTAACCACTTTGTTGATACCGATGGGATGGCGGTTAGCCACCCATTAATTGGCGGTGATTAACTATATCAAGTGATAGCTCGGAGTTCCTATGATAAGTACCTTTTAAGGAGCCATCTTCATTCCAATTCAAATAACTAGTCTTTCAGTTTGGCTTGTGCCTTTCTAACATTATGGCCCTCTAGCCCCATCGCGGTAAATGTCGGACGTGGGCATGTTATAGCCAGCCTTAAATGGCAAAAATCAGCTAAATCCATAAAAACACTGTGGTGTTTTTTTTTAGCACACCACCCCCTACCGGGCCTTTTTTTTTTTTTTTGGCATGGCTATAATATGTCAAAGACACGGATATACCGAACATATGCCCGTGACTATACCGATTTAACGTTCGATATATACATTGTCCCCAGCTGTTGGCCCAACGTGCCTAAAAAAGCACCCACGCCTATGCATATTGCATGCTATAGATGCTTTTGTTCAAGTTTAATTACTAGCCGGCCTTCCTGCGTTGCAGCCACATTTTTAAGTAGCCAGGATGATAAACTTTAGAACCTCGAGATCCTCCTCCTCCGCCACCTCCCTCGGGTTAATTTGCACATTCTTAAGTGCAAAACGCACCATAGCCCTCACGCTGAGGGCCCAACTTCCACGCATCGGGGATATAAAAGGCAAGTGATAACGCCTTTCATTACCGCTTAATTTTTGTATTTCATTTTCAATCCCGAAGATGAAGAATGTTTAAATTCATTGCATTTTAGTTGTAGTATGCATTGCAATGGCTATAACGCTAAAAGTAAGCTTGGTATATGTATCCACATTTGCTACGTTCTCGACTCTCATAGATAAGTTTGTTCAATTCATTATAAAAATTTCGCTTTGTTTGTCACCAATTATCAAGGTCTTGCAATGGCGGATACCGCTTAACAATTGTTGTTTATCATCCCAAAGCGGGGCTTCTTCACATCCACCTTCATGGAACGTGGTAAAAATAATACCATTTCCGTTAAAAGAGAGATGGAGCCGCTTCTTCTACAACTCCGCGTGACTAAGTTTTCAGGGTATGTTACATAACCTTTAACTATGTTTTCAATTCCAAAGTTTACTAACAAGATATGAACGTTGGTGAATTTAGTCGCTAAAGGCTTGGAGATAATCGGAGGATTTGTCGACCTTGAGACCGAGCTTGAGTATACATACCATAGCATAAATAAGTACGTATCGCATGTTAGCATCCTTTGTATATAGTTTCACATTCCTACTCTACAAAGATGGAGGTGATGATGCATAAATGAAGATTCTTTCTTTAATCTTGAGTTTGTGATGGGACCTTCATGCACTTCCACTAAGATTCGCAGAGGGCTGGAAAGGGCCCCTCTTGGACCAGCCTATGATGGGTTTTTTAAGGAAGTGGGAAAGTCACTATGTGACAAATAGTTTACACGGGATCATGGCTACAACAGTGGAGCCTTGCAATGGTAAGCCAAAGCTGGGCACTGAAAAGACTATAACCTATATTAGCTTGGCAAGCTTGGTGGGATGACCAAAAGCCTCAAATTACATGTTCCGTTTTTTAGAACGTGACATCAACAAATTTATCTCCTTTAATATGACCGATGTTCCTATCTCCAAGTTGGTCTTAATGAGACCAGAGCAAAGATAAGAGATAATCTCACACCTGATCTTTATGAGCGCTCATGTTGGAAGGTAGTAATAATAGTACCACTCCTGTGTTGTATAAGTACAAACCCATTTGGGAGCTTCTCACAGAAAAGTATGGCAGGAACTCAAGTGAATGGCAACTTGCTAGGAACATTGAAGCCCTCTTTTGGAAGGCTATTTGGCATATAATTGAGGTTAAAATGCAAAGGCTGGTGGTGGTGATAAGCTATTCAACATTTCAAGACTTAGTTCATCGTTGCTTGATGATGCTGGTTATAGTTATTATGTATGTAAGGAGAAGGGGGATGTCATTTTGACAATGATTGCCACTATCTTTGGTGGGGGTGAAAGCATGTTGTAGTGGAACAAAAGCGTGCATTTTAGCACCACATGTTTGGGTGCTAAGTGTGAGTGGAACTCACAGAATTTGTAGTGGAGGGAGTTATTTTTTCAAAATACACATGATTACTTATTCAAAATTTTGTCCTTTTCGGTCTTATTCAGGCTTATTCAACGCATTACGATCATTTTCCCTCAAAACTCTCGATCATGCTCCATTAATCCGCCAAGACCATTTTGGATTTAAAAGAAGATCGATCACCGGTGGCTCGATCCTCCGGACTTGAATGCCAGGACCACCTACAAGGAAATGTACAGGCAAGAAAAAGCATTACGCCCACAAGAAGAAGAAATCGCAGTCCGTTTGGGGACCGAAGTATTAGGAAAATCCACTTACGCTAGGTTGCATTCTAGATTAGGGGATGCCCATGATTCTCTCGTTGTTTAGAATATTGTTTTGTTTCATCATGCAAAGGAAGAATCCGAGCAAGGAGAGGTATAATGAATATATGTGCCTTTACAAAAAATCACAAAGGCAACTGCAGCCTCGGGAGGCATGGCCTCATGGACTATGGTCATTCTGCGTGACCTTCATACAAAAGGAAAAGAAATAAACCGTTGAGTTTCCGCAACAGTTAAAGAGAAAAGGGTCCTCAAGACTCTCCGCCCCAACGTAAGAGGAAGCATGCAAGCATTTCAAATAGTGAGGAAGCAGCAACAACTCGCCCGCGGATGATGCTTCCTCTCTTGAAATGACTAGGCCACAATTCGAGCCTCCCTCAAGTTTGTAGAAGAATCTCGGGGAAAATCACTAAAAAAAGGTACTTTTCAACCCTCTTTCTTCCGGAACCACCATGTGATGCAATTTAATATTGGAACATTATTTTCCGGCAAAGGTCTAGCAAGCTTGAACAATCGTATTTACCACTTACTTCTTCATTTGGGTGTGTTGTAAGTTATGTGTAGGAAATTTGTCTTTGGTAGTTTTGAGTTGTGGTGGATAATTTCAGTTCACAGTAGTATGTAGCTCCAAATGTGTTACAGGACAGTCATATGGTGCCAATTATATGTTAATAATGTAGTTTGTAGCATATGTAGTGTCACATATAGTACCAAACGTGGTACCTTTTCTGAATAGTGAATTGGCTTCCATATGTTTCTATACTTAGTGTCATATGTGATGTTAGATAATAATGATACTTGTGAATGGTGGATTGTCACGCCATATGTGGTGCCAACTGCCAGCGCGCTGTAAATATCGCACCACGCTATCCGCCACATATGGGGTGGTGGATGCCCCTTAGGATGTGGTGCCTTCTTTGTATTGGTGGTGCTACATGTGGTGTCTAATGTGGCACCACTATGGATCCATTTTACCACATGTGGTGTCTTTGGCGCTCTTTTGTGGTGCAGTAATGGATTGCCATATGTGGTGCCTTGGGTGCATTGTGGTGCCATAGGTGGTGTGTCATGTGGCACCGGTTTGGTGCCACATGCCACCACATGGTAGAATATGACGCTCCTGCGGTGCCACATGCCATGTACCTACCACATGTGTGAATATGGCGCCATTTGTGGTGCAAAGTTTGTCATGATGGAATTTGTGGTGGTAAAGGTGCGTTGCCCATGTGTCATGTGAGTACTAACCTTGGATTTACTTTCAGTTGAATTCAACAGGACCTTGCTTTGGGAGAATGGATCAACTCTACAAGATCGAGAAGTGATTGATGTAAGGCAAGGTTACAAACTTGTGATCAAAGCCTTCCTTTATTTGTCTTGATCCACTACTTCCGCATCTTGATAAGGTCAAGATTGCGGTAGTGGTCAGCCCATTTTGTGGCAAGATCCTCCGCTGATGGTGTAAAACTACTACTAACTCTTTGATTACGAATGCAAATACCACCACTTTGAGGTACTTCCATAACAAAATTTCCGGCGCTTAGTATAATTGTATTCCTACTGACAAATTTATGCCTCACTTCGCGTGATTTGTAATCACCGGTTGCATTGAGAATTGCCGCCATGAATTTTCTAAAGATGGGCATAAAGTTTTGTGTGAGTACGAGATCAAATCAAGCATCGAGGCACTTACGTGAAAACCTTTATAGCTCAGCAGAGGCCTGCTTAGTCTCCTTCGCTTTTCATGATCGATTCGCATTCTGGTTCCCTGTGATGACATCGCCACCCGCGCGTAATATACTTCAAGCAGAAACTCGAAGGAGTAGCGGCCCATTACAAACAAGATCCTGGCCGCTTAGTCTTACTCGGAGTGGGAATTGAAAAAAATTCTCGGACAGATCAGCCACCAATTTTTAGGGGATACTTCTAGATATAGTAAAATGTGAACATCGTGAAAGAGAGTAAAAAGCCCCGAGCGAAGTAAAAACCAAAGTACAGTTGGCAAATCACCATGTATTCAACAGCCGCAGTATGGTGCCAAGCATTGTTCAAAGTCTAACCTGCTCATACCGGTGGCACGATCATGTGAGTTCATCTAGTATACCAAAAAGGGAACTATTTTCTACCTCTCAAAATTATTTTCGATGCAATTGGGATATGTAGCTACTTCTTCAACCCCTACTAGGTATATAGAGGCACGCGGTCGTTTAGGGACAAGACACCTACACCCTCGAAAAGCATTAGACACAGAGTAGAAACCTCTGCAACGTAAGATATAACTCAAAGTTACAGGAAGCCTACATAACCATTGATGTCGTCAAATCAAGAGGGTGGATTTAAGTCAAGCCCTGTGAGTTCAACTGACAACAATCACATCAAATATTTACTGTTTCATGTTCATCAATCACAAACGATGCATCAGTTATGATTGGGAAGAGCATATGTCAGACATTCCATGACCCATTGAACTATGGTAAAAGTCTTTAGAGTTCTTCATCTCAGGCATCAACGATATGTTCTTTACATGCCAAAATGTTGGGGCATTCTATATTTTAAATGGACAAGGGGCTGTTCCATGGTATTACACCCAAAAAATTTGCAAATAAGTGTTACTTCCTTTTCTGTGGCAGTCTCTAATGGTAACCGTAATAATTTATAATTAAAATTAAAATATTCACCACTTAAAAGACAAGTGCTATTAATCTAAAAATTTCCTGAATTTATTCTTGTTTCCAACAATTGTCTGGCAAGCAAGCCTCCCAACTATTTGGTTTCTATAAGGTTAAAGTCTCAGAAAATGCATCCTATTTCACATGCTTTAACAAACAAAAACATAATTACCTTCTTTGAGGTGACGATTTTCGTATCCGTTCTTTCATTTAGCAAATCCTGCCCATCTACAATCTGAAAATTGATTCAAGAAGGTTTATATGAAACCTTGTCTCTAATATATTACTTTTTAGCACATAATGCAACTTCATACTCTAAAAAACAGCAGAAGCACACTGTAAAGGAAATGGTCCTGAGAACAAGGCAACAAAATATACCTCACAAGGCATGTGCCACAACTACCACCTCCCCACAATTCATCACTTTTCCCTGTATTTACAATCAGGTCATGATTTAGATCCTGTGCATAACATTTGTCAAGCTCAATAAAGCTCTACCACCAGAAGCCAAATCAGGTCATGATTTAGATCCTACGCATGACATTTGTCAAGCTCAACAAAGCTCTGTTTTAACATATATCATAGCTAGAGTACTTTACATAAAGAGGGGCAGAGCTCCAATTTATTGTCTATCATTATATTCCTAGAAGCTTATCTCCACTTACAACAACGATCTTTTCATTACCTACATCAGGTTCTTGCGTCTGGCTGTGAAGTACAACAAAAAACGATTGTGAGGCTCAAATCTTTTAATTCAAGAAATTAATCAGATAAAAGCACAATAGTATATATAGACAATCTTGTAACTCAGAAAAGACATGCACAATATAAATTGCATAACCTGAAGTAGATTATATCAGTTCACTCCGTTTCTGGATAACAAAACCAAGAAATTGTTAGAATATACATACTCCGAGGAACTGAAGATCAATGAGAGGGGGCACGTTCATCAGCTTCAGCTTCTGCATCATCGCTGGCCTGCAGTTTTCCAACTGCTTTATTCCTAACCCCAAAACCCCAAATGGACAAAAAGAAAATCAAAACGGAGAGGATGGGAAAGGAAACTGCACATAGATGGAGGCCGGCACACCGGCAGCCATGCCTGCTCCTCTGCAAGGATTAGGTTGCACGGCGCCATGTCGTCTCTTTCTCCATACCGTAACGTGGGAACTTCCTGGCCTCAAAAAACATTTGCTCAACAAACATGTATAACTTTGATGGATTTAGAATATCCATTTAGTATATAGCCTAGATTAGTTCAAGGCATATGGGATATTCCCGGTGGGACAGGAATCCCGCGACCGCTTTTTAGCTGAAAGCGGGTCAATGGCCACGCCGGAATGGCAGACCATATGCCTTGAACTGACAATATGGTACTTGGGGCCAAAATTTCTTCTCCAAATGATGATGGGCAGAGTCCGCAATGAGGGCGAGCAGAAGCGCCGACGATGAGGAAGATGGCGATGGCAGAGCAAAATGATGGCGATGGCGGGCAAAGATGGCGGCAAAGGGGCAAGGAGACGAAAAGAGGATGGTTTTAAATGAAGCTCAGAAGGGCTCTTTGTGAGACCAAACAGATGGGGCTTTCTTTTCTTCCTGATCGCCTTTCTTTTCCTGTTATCCCCTTCGTGACGGCTTTTTATGCTATCCTTTCTACATTGGCATTCTTCTCGCTTTTTTGCATGAGCTTTTCCGTTTTCCTTCAGGCTCCAAAGTCATTTTAGTCGATATAAGGTCTCAGGCTTCCACATTTTGTGCTAGCCCTACTTCTTAGATCTGGATCCTTTCTTCTTTCTTCCTTTATGCAGCAAAAACGAGATTCAGAAATATTAATATGCCTAAGCTACAAAAAAAGAGATTCAGAAATATTAATATGTCTAAGCTACTACCGCTTATTCGATAAGCTAAACAAGTCGGATGTGGGCCGGATTCAAGCTTTGCGGCCATGTAAAGAATCAAAGAAAAGAAACAGAGTAACCGGGCTGAAACCAAGATAAAGAATGGTCCACCCAAATGCCATTCTCGCGAATGGAATGCTATGCCACATGGTATCACCGTAATAACGCAACGCCAAATTTACACCCAAGTACCATATTGTATCCATTAATATCCATTTGAATAACTTTGTATATGTTCATTTTGGTATTTTCGCATGGAGACCATGAGGAAACCGCGGAGGCGCCGTGTATGGTTTCCATGCCGCGAAAGTCACCAAACCGGGCATTCTTGTAACGCCAAGATCTATTAATTTGTTGAATGTGAGATAGCGTAATGTGGGATAAATTTGGTGGAATTTGATGTAAATCCATCAACGCTTCTGAGTAAAAAAATCAACCGCAAGGAATTCATAGGTTGAAGAATGCCACATGGCATGCTTTTAATTGAAGTTGAGGAGGTGAACTGCAAGTAACTGATTTTTTTATAACCTTTTTTTTTTTGGGAGGCAAGGTAAGTTTTATATTCATAACAATAGATTACATAGATATAGAGTATCCCATAGTGGGTATAATTATTGTTTGATATAACACATTCCTTATAATAGGAAATGTGTTCAAAATCAAATCAAAGCCCCGATACACAAAACAATAGTGATACAAAATCATATGCTCGTGACTTTTATGGAAAGTTTAAATATTGATTAGCTTTACTCTATCAGGCATATATCGTCCCTCGCATGGTTAAATCCATAACTCGCCCAAAAAAAATGTTCAAGAACAGATCAAGTTTGGCCACGGGTAGTTTGTAAAATCTTAAGTAGAAGGACATGAGCCTCCTCTTCGGGCCGCCATTTGTGATATAAATTCATGAAGAAAGGTGGAGATTATTGTGGCTCCAAGTCAGTCTCTTAAGTATCTTCTTTATTGCGCATGCATGGATCATTTCCCTCAAAATTTAATAAAGATATCTTCTTCCCCATCCTAGGGAGGTTTGAACCTCACCGGCCCAAATCCTCTCAAGTACTCCCATTCCTCTTCAAAGAACACCATACCTATTGAGTCCCTCATTGCATCTCGTAAAAATATCAATCATTGGCGCTAGATTAAGAATAAAAAATCATACATTCCCTAAATCTACCAAAGGCAGTCCATCCTTTATCATAATTTTCCCTTTCAGGGACCTATGAGCAATGTACCAGTCTACCAATTCAGCTAGGAAGGTTTGTTTAAGCCATATGAGGTTGGGATTCTTTTATTTCAATTGCAACCCTATTCCGTGTTTCCAGCCAAAGAACCCAAAAGATCTTGTTGCACAATATTCTCATATCTATATTCAAGAAATCTATCGTGCCATCTTCACCAATTGTTGTTTATTAACCTCGGCAGCCCAAAAAAAAATATAAAACCAACCCGCCACTAAACACATGATTTGAGGTTTCTACCTTCCACATCCCATGGGGCATGTCTGTGAGATGGATGGATCAATCTTATGTCTTCGAAGTTAGTCATTAATCCTGATGCAGATGAGCCAACCAAGGTCTTTATCTTGTTTGCGTAGCTTTTCCATCCTTTTGCAACCGCCGCCAAAGTTTCTCTCCAAGGCTCCACAATGTGGTTGTTCGAAGGTTTATGATTGATTAATGCCCCCAGAAATTTCATCAATATGTCTTCTTGCCCTTTTAAGTGCTATTGATTAGAACCGCTTGCCAATCATCAAAATGTTTGATTTTCCCCATTACTACATTATAGATCTTTTCTCGTCTGTATTTGATCCTTTTGGTAAGCTCCGCCTATTGCATCCCATGATTTTCATCCATTTATTCCATCCAAAGATCACCAACTGGTTCGATCCCAAACATGCCATTGCATATATTTCCAGGATGCATTAAAGCCGCA
Source organism: Isoetes taiwanensis (assembly GCA_021234155.1). Lineage (NCBI taxonomy): Eukaryota > Viridiplantae > Streptophyta > Lycopodiopsida > Isoetales > Isoetaceae > Isoetes > Isoetes taiwanensis. The sequence goes on along the minus strand of JAJEKV010000020.1, from coordinate 4,812,154 downwards.
TAATCATTTTCACTATTTACCACACGGATGCTAAAAGAAGTTTACATCTTTGATTTTGCATCAAGAATTGAGGTTTGTAACACATGGAAGCCAAGTTCCAGTTCGAAACATTCTTTTCAAATGATGGATGTATTAGGACAAGGTGTAAATTGAAATATGCGTAGTCCTGTAGTTGGTGTTTTAAGCTATGACCTGCCATTTTGGATATGACTTTGCACCCAATATCTAACCAATTTTTGGGCGGGAGATGGGGAATTATTCTATATGGCTCTCCAAATCATCTTAGTCGCTAAAGCTTGTGCTTGTACAAATAAATCCTTGCAACCTAACCCTCCTTTTTTCCTAGATTTAGTCGATCATCCCATGCCACTTTATGTACCCCTTGCCAAATAAATTTTCTCGATGGTCGCTTCAATCTTGCTATATGAGGCTTTGTCACCTATAATTGCAGAAGAGAAATAAACATGAGTAACGCCTATGACCGTGAGATTTTTATCCAATTCTCGCCACCAGTGGATAGGGAGGAGGAATATGATCCAAGCTTCCTTTTGATCCGAGTCACAATTGATCCCACAATCCTTTGAGGAGGAGTTTAATGCCAGAGGGATGCCCAAAATTACCGCTCCAAGCATCTTCGTTTAGAATTTTAATTCCTTGTAAAGACCAAAATGATGGCACACTTGTTGTTATTTAAAACAAACTCAGATATTTTGCCAAACTTTTCCATTGCGCTTAAAAAAGTTTAGAAGACTATTTCCTTCCTTCTTCAAAAACAAATGTGTCATCAAGATATTGCATGATAGAAAAGATACCTTCCCTCCCGTAGCCGCAAACACCGAATGTCCCTTTTAGCATGCATGTAACACCAATTTTGTCAATACTTCTGCCACAATCAAGAAGAGATAAGGGCTAGGGGGCAGCCTTTGCCTTACCCCTCTTCCTGCAAGGAACCGGATCAAGAGGGGGATCCATTTATCATCAAAGCTGAGGATGCTGTTGTGTTAAATCCATAAACTTTCTGGTATACCATATCAGATAGTCCCGATGAGCCATAGCTTTCTCCAAGAATTGCGAACTTATTGTGTCATATGCTCTTCTGATCCAACTTAAGGAGCATACATTCTTGTTTGGATAGTTTGTTCCAATGTAAGCCCTCAACAACACCAATGTAGTTATCTAGGATGTTCCTTAGGGGAAGAAACGCAGACTGACATGGATTAATAACTTTGATTAAGCTCGACTTCAGTCTATTTGCTAAGATTTTAGCCAACACTTTATAAGTGGTGTTGGTCAAGGAAATTGGTCTCCAATCCCCTATGTTCATTGGGCCCCCTACCTTAGGTATGAGGGTAATGTGGCCAGCATTAATTGTTGAATGTAAGTATCTGGCTTGCCATGCTCCCTGGATGAAGGTGATAAAATCTTCTTTCATAATCTTCCAAAACTCAATATAAAATCCAGGCATCCATCCGGACCCTCTTACCATGTGCCATTGACTGTAGTGTCTCTTTTATTTCCTTTCCTCAGGTGTTTTCAGAATTTCCTTGTCCTCTATTTTTGTCCCCTTAGGAATTTCTTTGAAGAATTCATCTATTATCTTTCCATCCACCTCATAATTGTTGAATAGGGTTTGGTACTCTTTGTGAAAGAATTCTTGTATCTCTGATTGAGAGACCAGTGATTTCCCTTGCTCATCTGCAACCTGCACAATTCCATTGTTTAAAATTCGGCTCTTTGCAGTTCTGAAGAAGAAAGCTAAGCCTGCACCATCCATCTCATTTATATATTTGCACCTACTTCTAAACGCCAGACTTTTAGCTTCTGCTTCTTCAATTTTCTTAACTTTAATCTCCAACTCTGCTTCACTTTGTGCCAAATTTTACTGTCTTTGTCTTGGAATAATAATTTCCTAATCTCCCTCATGGCTTCATAAACATCCTGCCTTTCCTTTTTCTTCCTCAGATTCCACTCCTTACCCCATTCTTTGACCCATGATTTAATCTTCTTGAGTTTATGCACAAAAGAATTCATGGATTCTGTGATGGGGACCTTGGGGAGCTGATTATAAAACACTATGAAGTCATCACATAACTTTTTGTTCTTTAGCATCCATGTGTTAAACTTGAATGGGGTATTTGTGCCCCATTTCTGTGGAGTTGCCACGTTCCCTAGGAACTGAGGAAAATGATCCGAGATGGAATTACCAACATCACAAGAAGTAGTTAGATTGTCCCAAGCCCTCAAGATCATTATTGCATAAGTAAAATTTGTCTAGCGTGCAGAATGTTCTTCGTCACCTTTTCCTCTTATTGCTCCAAGAGTATTGATAATGAGGAGGATGGAGGAATATAGATGAAATTTGACATCGCCTATCCCAAGCCAAGCCTTTTCACCCTTTGGACATATTCATCTGCTTACCAAGTTTTTGTTCCCAAATTGGTGTGTTATTAAAGTCACCAGCCATAAGCCGCTTTTAGTTTGATGAGCTTGATCCAAACATGAATTTGTTTCCATTGTTCCTTCTTTTCAGCCGGATCTGTTGAGGCATATACATTAATTATTCCAATGACATTATTCCCTTTTTTTAACACAGCTACAGTCCACCTGCCACTGCTATGCCTATATTTTTTCACATAATTAAAACCCTTCCAGACCTTTACAAATACCTCCTTTTGTTCCATCTCACCGGTGCCCAAACAGTAATCTCCATTTGGTATGATCCACCCCTAAATTTGATGTTTCAAATTCGTGTAATCTATGTTCTTCAGAATGTAATAATATCTGCCTTTCATCTCCTTTTAATGCAATTAAAGTTCTTTTCCTCTTGAGAGGACCTTTAATTCCTCTCAAATTCCATGTTCGATCCTCATTAAAAATAATTTTTTTTGCCTTGGCTCATCAAGTTCAAGGCTGGACTGTTTTCCGAGAAGTGCACAACTTTAGATCCTTTTTTCCTAGTATGAGGAGTATAGAACTTGTCACTATCACCTTCCTTGACATTGCTTTTGTTGATTTTCATTTCCTTTTAGCTCAGCCAAGATATGCCTAGATGGGCTTAGTGCCTATTGTTCAATTCTCAAACAATTTCCAAAGCCATCCGGGAAAGGTTGACCAGTGGACTTATTGGTCTATTTGTTTCAATTCCCTGTGCCACTGAGATGTTATACTTTGGTCCCCTTTCTTGTTGGGGTGAAAAAGTCTCGGCCCTTATCCTCTCCGGCCATCACCGCCAAAGTATTACTAATGGACTTATTAGCCTATTGACACAAGTGTCAATTACTAGGCCATTAGGGTTGCACCTTCTCTTGTTGGCATATATTGACCACCCTTTGGCCCATAGGACTTATAGGGTCAAGGTTCTCATGTCTTCCTCCTCAAGAAAACTTAATCTCCTCAAGCATCTTTATCCATGCTCTCTTCCATATTGGCAAATAATAATTCCATGGGAGACTTGGTAAAAATCACCTGCATGCTGTGGAGAAAGTATCTAGGAGCAGCTTTTAGCATTATTGAGGTTTTCATCATTGGCCATAAGAGAAAGGAAAGTACCTTTGCTCTTGGCTTTTTATAGGCACTTCCATTTTTATACCTTTTATTCTTGTTAACTACACCCATCCGCCCCTCGAATTTACTCTTGAGAATTTTGGAACAACAGTGGACAAGCCTTTGTCTAATGTCATCTTATGGTCCTTCATCCATTTACCTTGGCATACACCTCCTCCATGCAATTGAAGACTACATTTATTACAAGGAATTGGGATACCCCGCCAATTCAACTTGAGAGTTTTGGTTTCACCAAAATTCCTTGTATTCCATAGAATTTGGGATAGGTTTCAGATATTGGGCTTGAGTCCAAATCCTCATGCTCTTTCTGGACTGCTTCCCATCCAATGTAGTCACCAACCTTTGTGAAACGTTTCTTGAATATTTCTTCATGCCAAGATATCGGGTTAAGCCCTTGTACGTAACACAAGGCCGGGTGGAATAGTTTATTCAGATCTGGGAGGTCAAATTTAGGATCCCATTTCTGGAAGTAGAACTGGGTATTTGCCTTATATATAGTTCCTTGCTTCAGCGTACTTAGTTCCTTGCCTTAAATTCTTAAAAATTAGAGAGCAAGAATGTCAAAACTTAATGCTGCGATCTTAAAATTAGGTGATATTCTACTCGTTGGAAAGCTCTCATTATTATCTACAATTTATTTGAAGGGTACTTTGCATTCAATTATTATAAAAATGTTTTTAGCATTTTTTTTTTTTTTTTTTTTTTTTTTTGCCCCTACTTGAGGGGCATTTCGATAATTTTAGCAAAACAACAAGGGTATTTCAATAACTCTTCCAAATGAAAATGACAGCGGTCCTGGTAGTTCCGTGAATATGGTCGATATAGTTGACGGTTTTGGTGGCTGCAATCTTGAGGCAAGGGAAGACCCTTTGAGGGATTCGTTACGTAATATTGACTTTTAAATTGCCCGAAAGCAAGTGGAATCATTTGACTTGTCCAATATTGTAGAAGATAAGTTTGATCCTGATGTTTTTCCATACTAGTTTGGCTATGGTAATATCCTTGTCTGTAATGGCTACCGCTGCTTTGTTATTGATGGAGAGTTTGATGTCTGTAATGGCCGCCGCTGCTTTGTTATTGATGGAGAGTTTGATGAACTTGGTCGCTGTAAGTGTTGTATCAAAGAACCAAGAGGTGCATCTTTTTCCATTGCATATGGAATGATCAGATAATTATTTGCATGTTGTATCTTAGCCTCTAGCAATACATATTTGTAGCCCCTTGAAGAGGTTTCCTCCGATTACATTTATTGGATGTATGCAACACGTGAAATTCAAGAGCATGTAAATCGGGCTTGAAGTATTTTATAAAGTTCATCCCACACTGTGGAATGGAATTGGGGTGGTAGCAAAGTACCTCTCAGATACAACTTAGAACGGTACACGGATAGTATTAAACCACCCAAATCTCTTCCAAAACTTAGGTGTCTTTAGTTCCCATTGTAAGCAATTGAGAATAATTTGAGAGCATAACATCCTACGCTATCCTTTGTGGTATGAACATATAAGCAAAGCAGCTTTCCTCGCAAAAATTTATGCATGTATTGAAACCCGGATAAAGTATGATGACGGATCAGATGTCTTCAATATAGAAAACTGAACAAAGATAAGGAAGGATGACACAAAGGGACTTATCATATTTTTGAAGACAAAAATTCTTCTTTAAAATTACAAACTATAATTTGCTTTCACCACACATAATGCTCACACTTTTTATATTTTGTGTGTCACTCTCTTTAGCAAGAGGGCAAGAACAAGGATAGAATAGAATAGATATTTTAATGCCCTTAAAGACCAAGAGGTCATGGGACCCATATAATGGGCTAGTACAACCATTACTAATTTAGGATTTAAAACCCGCACTCTAAAGGTTTTCAAGGAAAATACGGCAAAGAATTATGATACTAGACAATCGAATAAGAAGTAGATGCGCATCAGAACCTCCAACATGTATAATGTCAAGTCAAGTACGATGACCATCTCAAACATAAGACGCTTAGAAGTGCATGGTTTTCATCTTCAATAACCTATAACCGCAACATGCACATAATCTTTCTTTCTTTGCGACACTGCGGCCGCTTCCCATCTACCTATCTCAACTGTGAGCTTGTGGGACCCTTTGCTTAATTGATGCAATACCTATAAACTTTTTCCCCGAACAAAGAAACAAGCAAATAAGAATCCCGGGTGCTAAAGTGGGATTCATGTGTGCATGATAATGACCAAATTTTGACTTCGTGCAAGATAAATGCATCCCATATCTTTTGAAAACAATGACCGCCTAGATAGTGTTCCAAAGCTCGAGATCAGAACTCTGCAAGTACCATGTTATTTCTCAGTACGTACTTAGCGAAAGCAAACCATACATTACGTTGTTCTTCCCAACTCCTTTTCAATGCCGGGAGATTCAACCATAGTTCTAAGTTTGATCCATTAGCATTAAAAAAACTACAAAGCATATGTTAATTTATTGTTAGGAAAACTACAAAATATTTTTATGTTTTGAAAAATTTTACCACATATCCTTGAGTTATGATAATTTTTTGAGATGCCCTTGGTCAAAATACAAAGTATTGTGTATCTTTTAAAATTATTCAAATGCCCTTAAGATTTACATTAATTTCCCAGATGCCCTTAAGTTTTTTTTGAACTTTTTCTCTTTTTTTTTTTTTTTTTGAAGGTAAGAAGATAAGTTTTATTGATTGGAAAAAATTTTACAAAGCTTTGTAAGACCCCTATCACAATGTATTCAGCAGCCAACATGAGAGCAGTTACATTATAAATGTAGTAATTGATTGGAACCGATTCAACCTCTTCCAAAATAGCTAGTACTATGGGGCTATAGCCACTACCTCTTCCCAACTAGTAAGTACTATGGAAAAAGGTTCTGCCCTTTCCTGCAAAATGTTTCTGTAAAAGCTAACATGCCTCTGCCTCCAAAAAAAAGTATTGAACTTTAGTGAAATGCTTCATTGAAATAGTCTTCTAAGCATGCCAATGATCTGCTCCTGAACTTAATATCAAAATTCCCTTGAAGCTCCTCCTCCGAAAGTAGCATGGATTTAAACATTTCAAGAACTTGTTCCCAAATCATAGGAGGTTGGAGCTCCCTATTCTATAAGGACCCAAGGCTATAGGAATAAAGAGACAAAGAACATCATCTAATCCCATTTAGTCTTGTCACCTCACGGATCAAGTGTACAATAATCGAGCCTCCCGCCTCCCCGCCATGCATGTAGCAATACTTACACACCATCAATGTAAACACTCTACTCAGCCCTCCCGATTGGGACAGAGATCGCGGCCATCGAGAACTCATGTTTCAAAAGTATCCCTTACACAAAGATAACATAAAATGTAGATAACCCAAGTCTAACATTTTGAAACAAAGCAGCCTTATTACTTCCCTAGTTCCATCAAGACGAGATGCCCTCTAACAAAGACATCAAAGATCGAGGTCTACAAAACAATCCATAAGTGCGCTTTAATAAATCTATGTATTTGTTGTGTCAAAATAAGAATAGCATATACCGCCTAAGAGTTTCGGTAAAACTAACTCCTAAGCCTCGATGAATAGACAACAGAGACTATAGTCATAGTAATCGCATAAATATTTATGGAATCACCGAAGTCAATAAGTCGCAAGGCGTGGGCAACATCAACACGTAAGCCCCTATTTTCAATCTAAAATGCCGGTGACCAAGCCGTCCAATATGAAGAACTCTATTATGGCCCCCGCAGTTGAGTGCAAGGCCCAAACCACACGTTGGTGCCATTGCCTTAGAAGATAAATCCAACTACTAGATAGGAAATGACTCAAAGACCGATTGAACCGAATAACATATTGCGATCTTACGCGCCCATACATGATTAAGCTCTAGAGATAAAGCGCGGTGATTCCGCACCACAGAAACGCCTTACCCAATGCAGTAAAATGGGGAACTAATTCACCCAGAAGTGCTCCACACACCACCCTTTTGCCACCAAAACATGTCTTACCCTGCCTGGTGCATCCAACATCTCCAAAGATCGCCGCTTCTACAAGAACAGCAGTGGCACCGCCGCCATAGTCGCCTCTTCAGACGCTACCAAACCTCTCGCTGCTTTTGAATTCCCAAATGCCCTTGAGAACTAGAACGTGAGATTTCCTTCAAATTTCTAATGCTTCAAAATTCACCAAATACCATTAGGCTATGCATGTGAGTAATTATAATCTCTCGGCTTGCATCCTTTTACTACTTCTTCGCCCTACAAATCCTCTTCTTGATTTTATATTTGACTACAATAATTTACTAGTAACGGTGGCATAGGGTGAGAACCCGCATAGGGTGAGAACCTTTCTTTGTTTGAATCCTTAGTAGTTACAAGACTAATGGCTCCAAGCATTATGGTACTTTCATATACATATACATGGATCAGCTTTTACCATGTAAGGTGAAGTTCCAATGCGATTCCACAATACAACATCATGTATTGATTCTCGAGGAAGCTTCCCGAACAAAACACAGTCTTTGTACTCATATTGTTGATCCTAAAACCAAAAGACATAACACTCAGCCACTCACAACGTAGGGCATATCTAAGCTAAGCAAGTATGACTACCAAAGCTATGAATGGACCAACTCATACACAAAGGATGGTAACAGCATAAAAAGGTGCAACATTTCTAAAAGAACTTGTTGCAAACAGAAGAAAGCGTATCATACCATGAAGTTTAATCGCATACCATGACTACATACCGTGTTTATATGGAAGAACAAATTCCTTCCAGCCAACTCTCCAAATTGTCAGTGTTTGGAAAATTCCTGCTAGTAATAAACATCACAGGATTTGTATCTGCCATATAAGCTAAGAGACAACTATGGGCCAAAGATTGACAGATGTTGCTTGCCTTTATGAAGAAGGAAGCCTATATTTGTTTTTCTCTGCCAGAAGAGGAATGATATGATTTCCTCTCGCCAAATGATGAAGTAAATGGAGCCATCATTGTTACCTCTTCTTTTCCAATATCATAAAATAGCAAAGAGCTTAAGTCTTTGGCCATCTTATACTTCAATATTATGTCACCTACAAACACAAAAAGGCGCTTAGAAACAATACAACCTATAATGGGATCTAAATCATTCCAAATAGACTAAATAGCTAGGATGCATGCTCTTGTCCATTTGAGGCAATCTTAGCTTTTAAGGGGAAGTTCGACTATGTGAAGGAGATGCTTCGCGGGAGACGCTCTATGATAACCTTTTTTTAGAACCTGCAAAAAATCATCCCTCAGAATCATTCCGCAAGCTTGAAAACCCGCTAAAACCATTGTGCAAGCTTGAAGATGCATAATATTGACCGTGAGAGCCCGAAAGTAAATAATAGATGTCTAACAAAACATAATCATTTTCCCAATCAGATATCTATATGTATCCGTTGCCAAATCCTTTTGTTTCCTTTTTTTAGCTTTAAGCTTTTTCCCTCGCCCTTTCAATGTCAAAATAATACAATTTTAAATCGATCCCATGTATATTCCATGTATCTTACCTATGGCCTCTCGAAATGCAAAGATTTGATCATATCATGGAGTCAAATGGGTAGAGCATAGAAGCCGATTTTTGTTGTTTTAGATATGTTAGGTTATTACGGCGAGACCGTCCATATTTTGTTGTAGGATCTTCAAAAAAAAAACTGGGATCTGTCTGGACCATCCAAAACCTTGGCCAATGTCGGAATGGTTCGACAGCCTCATGCTGGCATAGCATGATGTCATTTGTTCCAGGGCCACCAAAAAAGATTTTTCTTTGTTTATTTTTGGACCCTCTGCCATCTAATCCTAGTCGTCCAAATCTCAACTATTGAATCTCAAAATTTCTAAATCTCAAATTTTAGATTTAGGGCTGGGTCTAACACTTACACTAAAATTTTATAATATAGAGAATTGTAAGTTGGATCAAATTAATGCTTTCGACAGGAGGATCATTGCAAATCGCTAGAGGAAACCAATGGGCTGAGAGCAAATCAATGGACCAAAAATTAATTTGATGTCTTGTCTTCCTTTAAGGTACAGGGAATAGAAATAGGTGTCTTTGCTAAAAGGGCGCTATGAATATCTATCACAGAAGGGTATTCCATGAAATACCTAAAAACTAAAGGGCATTAGGTGAAACTTAAAATTATACAGTGAATCTTAAAATTACACAGAGGAATATACGTTGACTAAGGGCATCTTAATAATTTATTTAAACTCAGGAGTATGTCATGAGATTTGTCAAAACATAAGGGTATTTTGTAGTTTTCTTTTTGTTGTTCCAATGGTTCAAAATTCTGCCCTATGAGATTTCAACACTTGCAATTGCAACTATTCGGGGCAAAACACTAAGTAATAATAATGATAAGATAAGATAAGAGAAACATAGGCAATCTTTCTTTGAAATCTTATCTACTGCATGTTGGATATTTTGAATTCCAATTATATTGCAACTTAATTGGGTTACATTCAGTCTTTAACATAGAACTTCCAATTCCTAAATATTATGATAGTGATCACCCATGATGGTTAGCTTCTTTATGAATTATGTTCTTTTCAAAAAGGCAAGATAAAGACAAATTTCCGCATCAACACCACCACCTGTTGAAAAACATGACAATCTGATGGTCCCAATCTTTTTGTCATTACAATTCGTAAACAATAATAGAAGAATTTCCAAGATATTATTTCAAAACTTCAAAACTTCTATATCTTAGCCTATTTATTACATGCTACTTATGCTAGATATATCTGTTTTTAGCATGTCCGGATAATCTGCATTTTGATATGTTAGATCTGTCTGGTTTTAGCATTTGAAATGAATCTATTTGTATCTCACAACAATCAACATCTGCATATTATTATATTTTGCCGTATCTATCTAGCATTTGGCCATATGCGGACAAAAACATTCCTTAATCAAGTTCAAAGCAGAAACACATCGTTTAAAGGCAATCTAAAAAAAAGATTATTCAAATCAGACATTGAAACTGCTTTGGTAGCTAGAAAACAGAAAAAAAAAAAACTGCTTGATCGATCTACAACATAAACCAGGGATTTAATCTATTGCAGAACCTGTTCTGAAGAAAAATACCTCCAGTTCTTGAGCAGATTAGCAACATTTCGACGGTCTAGAAGGGCAAACAATCGGAAAACAGCATGCTGCAGTGTCTTTTCTTCTTGTCAGCTTCTTAATCTTTCTAGCAACCAGAGCAACGATAACCTTAGCGGCAACTCTGAATCGCTTGTAGGAATTTTTTTAACTTATCGGCTATGGAGGATCTTGGATTCGGATGATACAAAGGATATGAGCGAAGGTACTCTGTCTGCTCTGAAAATATTCTCCCTTTTTCTGTTCAGAGCTTTGATCCCCAACTCCGGCGATTTCATATATTTTGATCCTCATTTGTAAGAAAAGAATATGGCACATCGCTAAAAGATGCGAAATCACTTCTTCTTGCGCTCGAAACCCTGAACGATATGCGCGGCCTGCTTGGACTCATCATCTTGATAAAAATCGAGGATTATAAACCTTATCTTCAAAATCGAAACACAATAAGGCATAGATTTAACCTATCGAAGCTCGAAATCAACATATGCACTGGCGTTTATATACAAGCTCCAAATCAACATATAAAAAGGACTTCAGCCTATTCAAGGCCGTTCGCCCTTTCGCCTTTAGCCTACAGCTTGACTCCTGGCCAAAATATTGTGCATTAAACAGAGGAATATTCATGCTTCAATCCTGACAAGAATCATCCAGTGGCTTATTAACGGAGTTATCGACCCAAACAGAGGAACGGATTTAACATATTCAAGGTCGAAAAGAACACGCCGGAACCTCATGCGTGAATCCTGACCGGAATAGAGCATATCTTCCATAGCTTTATATCATCCGAAATCAACACACAAAAGAATGGCAACATTTACTGAATCCAAGCCTGAGTTCAAATCAGCAACAGGCGCTCATGCAAAGATATATCGAGCGGCTAGAATCAAGAGTGAATCCCAAAGTTTATCCCTAAGCTCCAGCGCATATGATCAAATTTGCGGTATCAAGAGTTCTTAAGAAAATTTTTTGCTAAATAATGCATCAAGTCGTTGTAGTATAGTGGTAAGTATTCCCGCCTGTCACGCGGGTGACCCGGGTTCGATCCCCGGCAACGGCGAATATTTTTTTTTAGTTCCTCCTTTTATTTTCCGAAATTCTGTTTGTAGAGTAGTCCCAATGACAAAAAGGGAGTGGGGTTGTTGGTTTTTTAGGGTGGAAAATATTTTTTGGCAATGGTGTTTATCCGACGGTTCGAGGTGAAGGCAACAAAAATAGAAGTTTGATAGCCTGTGGGTTGGGCGGAGCTCCTGCCTGGCCAGAAAGTGTTCGATGGGCCAGGGCTGGTCGGATTCAGCTGCCTTTTTGCTTCAGAAGTAACGGATTGGGCTGGGCCGGAAATTGGGCAATTGGCCAGGCCTGGCTCGATTTGGGCAAAGGGAAATAGAAGGTCTGATGCATGGTTAGGATTGGGCTCCTGCCTGGCAGGAAATTGACGGATGGCCTACGCTTGTCACCAATTGGGTGTGTTTTTTGGAGACAGATTGTCCCCTGGGTGTGAAGCGAAAACTGCAGTCTTCTTTCTTTGGAGCAAGATGCCGAGCAGCCAAGGGTCTGGCGATGGTGGTGAAAAAGGTATGTTTCGGTCTGTGTTGATGATGAAAAAGCTAGCTAGAGGTGTAAAGTCTGCCCAGGCAGTTCATGTTTGTGTAGATGACGAGGGCAGACCTCCTGAGAGCAGCTCTGCTGGAGCTGCCAGAGTTAGGGCTAGCATGGATCCCTTGGCTGCCAACAATTTCCTGAGCCTGGACTCTCATCGTGTATTCCATCGTAATGGGTTTGTAGAGGTGCCTACTGAGATGCTTGAACTGCCACCTAAAGTGCCGATCAGAATCTTAGGATGCCGGGCCGATGCCCCGCGGATGTGTTTGTGCCAAGAAGAAAGAGAGGCAAGCCACGAAGAAATCCGGGGATTGTAATTCATGAAGAGAATGAAAGGGATGAAGCTAAGAAGAGGAGGTAGTTGCTAAAGGAGGAGAGCGGGAAGTTGAAAGAGGTAGAGAAAGAGAGGAAACAGAGGGAGAAGATGGAAGAACGAGAGACATACAGAGGAAGGAGAAAGAGTTGAAGAAGAATTCTCAGAGAAAGAGAGCAAAAGCAACGACGGGATGTCGGGCAGGATGCCACAAGAGTGGATCCGGACGCGGTTTGAAGAACACTATCAGAGAGCTTGTAAATTTCTAGATTCAGATTGTTTGGCTGGAATGGTAGCAATGGAGCGTGGGTCCGAGCTTGATCATCTGCGACTTACAATGTGTGTTTCGAAGTTCCTTCAACGATGCCCGAAAGTAATGTGCGATTGAGGCAGCTGATTGGACCTAAACCATCGCCCTCCCGGTGGTGGTGTGATTTTGTGCAAGGCTCAAGGATACTGCCCGCATTGTTTCGAGGGGATGCTCTGATATTGTCCTCAAGGACGCAGTAAACTTCATTTTTAAATCATATGAAAGAGGTGTCTCCCGAAAAAGTTTCAACGCGGCAAAAATCTCTATGCCTTGTACCGAGTCGGGCGTAGATTAAGCAATCGCAGTAGTACCAGATAATGTGAATTTACTTGGTCGAGCTAGTCATTTTGTCCTATACCATGGTAGACGCCAAAGGACTGCCAGCCTATGTTATACGATCGTCAATGCTACGGACCGAAAGTTCACGCCCGGTGCTTGTTCTCCCTTGGAATTCAAGTCGCATCGCTTACCATAGGGTGGAGGCGTTTTTGAGGTTGACGTTGGATCCACGTAATCTCAATCAAGGACGACGCTGGTGATTTATGGCTGTCACCGGGAGGAGCCAAGTGGAGAAAGTGGGGAAGAGGCGACATAGGTAACCGGACGATGCCCGCTTGTAAGTGAGTTAGATAGGCTAGATGCATTGGCCGGAGGAGGACAAGAATGATGATGAGGATGCAGAGATGCCGTTGATTACCCAGAGAAGAGGAATATCGAGAGGAGACACCCGCTTTCATGCCTCCCTGCATGGGAGCCTTCCCTTTGAAGACTATGTGCCTTTAGATTTCGTGAGATCACGCTTTGACGTTGGATAGTATGAATTCTTGAAATCCCTTTGTCCCTGCTATGTCTCATAGGACTAATTGCTTCAATTTGGTGTTGCGGTGTTCTCATGTTGAAGGCCGCGCGCTGAAGCTTCGACATATATTCCCGCCCACCGCCTCCCATTCTCTCGTGGTTTATTCCTTTAGATGCGGAGCCCGGAGGAGCCGGGATGGTGTTGAAGAGCTTGTTGCCGCAGCTTGATGCCGCTCATTTCGATGTTGAATGGATGAAGACTCGAGACTTGGAGGATGGTGCGAACCCATCTATAAGTTTGAGCAATGCAGTGGATGTTTTGGAGGAGGCACTCACTGCCATGGATGATCCCCGTGTCATGGTTGCAGTGCGTGATAGAAGAATCTTCAGGGCTGAGGTAAACCATGTGCGAGCGATGCGGCAGCTTCAGCAACTTGTTGTAGCTCATCCAAACATTATGCATGCATAGGATGTTCCTTCAGTGGCCGAGCCTGTGGATAGCTTGTTCTGTGCATATGAACTGTTAATTGTTGTGTTTGTTTTGTGTTTCGACACTAGGTTTTGGCTGGAGATGCCAATTGTCATTGGCATGTACTTTGCTTCGTGATCACGTTTGTTGACTGTTGTATAATGTGAATACTGCTGTTTTATTGACAATGTGTACTGATTATCTCATTTCACGACTAATTTGAGGAAGATAGCACATGTGTGTGCTAATGCCACGTGTATGGTCCGGATGTCATTGGGAATTCCCAATGATGATTAATTTCAATGGTTAGGATTTTTTTTTTTTATTTCTAGAATCGACCGATTAGGATGAGTGGACCGATTAGGTTTTTCAAACAATTTTCATAGAGAAGAGGTTCTCGTTTGATTTGCATGTTCATTGAGTAGTAAGTATTTCCTCTAGTCACGCGTGACATATTGAGTATTCGTATTATAGTGGTGAGTATTTCCACTAATCATGTAGGTGGCCCGAGTCCAACCCCGACAACAATGACTATTTTTGAAAATTAACCAAGCACTAGTAAGGGTGCCTTGACAAACTTTTATAATACATAACCTTACAGGCCTCTAGATCAGAATTATACTTAACCAGAAATTTGCCCCTTTTTATGTAACCTAACCGGATATTTTAAATATCAGCCGAATATGCCTACACCTGTTACAACTTACCGGCAAAATGCCTTCATACTTGAAAATTAGAAGTAATACATATTACAAAATTTCACTTGTTTTTCCTTCAAGCTTTTACTTTCATATTTTTTTCTTCAACATTTAAGCAACTTACTAGTAAACGTGTGCTCGGCATTGCCGGGCATATGTAAAGGCATATGTTTGAATGGCCTTCAAATTAAGACTAATCCACTTTCTGACTCTTATCGTTCTCATAATAATCGCCTAATCCTATAATCATCTAATCCCAACCATTGATCTAAGGCATGTTTCTTTGGTGCAAGCTTATTAAGAAGTTCATATACCTTAATATGGAACGCCTGCTTGCAACGCTGCTCGAAGTCCCTAGACTATAGCAAGCTTTTTTTGTTTATATTTGTGGAACCAAGCAGGATAACATTATCATCTTTAATAATGATCTTACTATCTATACAAATTTGCAAAATAAAAAATGGCAGTTCAAAGACCAATGAAGCAAGAAATGTGATTTCTGTATACTTGGCTTGTAGCTTTAAAGGGACAATTTCTGAAAGTTCTCATAACTGCAAAGTCCAGAAAATGGAAAATAATTTTTAGAATGTTAATGAAGGGGATGAAGAATGGAAGTGTTGCCGCTACAAATGGTACAATATTGCAATGCAGAATTGCTCTAACTGATGAGTTTGCATGAACGATGAAATTTTGAGTTGTGCAATTTTGTGATGACTATCTATGAAATGCTGCTAGTGTTGCACCAGCATATAAGATGGTGAGAAGATGCATATAAGTTTCCACATTAAATGAGACACGTGTGAGTTTAGTATCAGATCTTGAATACATCTTGAAGGTATCAAATAGTTTCTTTCCTTTTGTTTCTCAAGCTTTATCTCTTAAGTGCCATTGACCATGACAAGCAGTTGTTTGTAGAATTTTGAACAATTTCTCAGATTGCCAATCATTTAATTCAAGAAGAGCCCCAATTGAGATCTCATTACCTTGCTTGGTTAACAGTCCGGATCAAATTGTTGCAACTATACTAGAATTCTGAACAATTAAATAGATTGCCACTCATTTCATTCAAGAAAGGATGCTCCAATGGCAAACATCTAATATTGGTTGCCAATTTTTTAAGAATGGTAAATAAAATGGTTTCATTTTATTACATTTAGTGCTTCTATATTGAGCTTAAAGGTTAATGTATCAGGCATGGAGGATGCATTATCTCACTTATTCATTTCTTTATTAGTGAGATGTTTCAAACTAGAAATTTTTTTGTTTTGCATCAACAGAAAGTACAGTGCAATAAGCATGCTTTAGATGTCCATTTTTGGACCCCTGCCAAAGTACCTACATTGGATACTTGAAAAATCGGTACTGATTTCTTTTTCTTTCTATCAAAACTAATTCAAAAGTTCAAAAGAAAAGTCAAAAGCATGTGAAGGTCAAGATAAAGACAATTCTATTGGAGGTGAAAATGAATGAATCCAATTTAATACTTATTAGTTACTGAGGCGTTATATAAGTATCCAATACCTAGTGTTGAGTACTTTTTATTTAGTTTTACAAAATTCATAAATAATACTTTTAAAGTATCAGAGTATGCGATGCCCGGTCATACAAGTTCAACAAACACAAGAATTACAACTATGTGACGGCAAAGAAATTATGCTAACAAGTTTGTTTGATGCTATGTTTTGTAGATGATACTTTTAGTTAGTAGTTGGTACTAACGAAAGTTAAGAATTTGATATTATGTTTGTAGGCAGGCTCCCAAAGCTAGCAAATTATGCTAACAGCTATTGTAGTACTATGTTTTGCAAGCAAGATTTGCTAGTTACTATGTTCTCATTAACGAAGCTAGTGATTGGTGCCGTGGTTTACGCATAACGGTTTCTAGGTGGCATGTGTTATGCTAACAATTTAGAGTTTAGTGCTATATTTGTAGGCTTATTCATTATTAGCAAATATTGCTAAGAAAAATGAAGTTCGCAAGTTAGTAGGAGTTAGTTACTATTTAATATGATATGCTAGTCATTTACTATTTTGATAGTCGGTTCTAGTTATCTGGTGTTACTGACAATTAATAATATTAGTTCAGTACTAAGCTCTTAAAGTTAGTACTATTTAGTATACTTAGTGCTATGATTTGGATGGTTTAACTTTTGTAGGCAAATGGAAAAACGTCTACTGCTATATGATTTTAAAGCTATTGTAGGTATAGAATGGCAACAAAAAAAAACTCAACCTAAGATGACCATGGACGAAGAAGAATCAAGAAGGATATTTGACACATCTGTACTGTCTTCTAAGGGCATGACCTCTTCCGATGTAACATATGTGATTGAAGATAAGATAAGAAAAATATTTGGTTGTGTAAAACTAGTGAGTATCAAGCAAATTATAAGTCCAGTTGAATGAATCCACTATTTGTGGATCTGTCTATGAATATCTACAGAAAATATTACCAGTGTTGGAGAGATTAGAAAGTTTCGCGCTGGCATTTACTTTGCATGTAAAAGGACAAAAGATTAATTGGCGCCGCTTGTGGTTAAAACGAAGAAAAATGTGACATCAAAAGGTTGAGAAAGAAGGTGAATATGGGTTCTTGTTTCCTCATGCAAACGTTGTTGGTGGACTATTCTGTCATCAATCCTTTAAATGTTGATTTAGATAAGCAGAAGGATGACTTAAATGATATAGTCAACTGGAAAGAAAGAAGGTGGATATGGGTTCTTGTTTCCTCATGCAAACGTTGTTGGTTGTGTAGTGGACTATTCTGTCATCAATCCTTTACGTGTTGATTTAGATAAGCAGAAACAAAAATCCTTTAAGTGTTTGATTTAGATAAGTGTTGATTTAAGTATTGATTTAAGTGTTGATTTAAGTGTTGATTTCAGTCTTTAATCATTGAATGAATCATTGTTCATTAGGCATTATATAACACAATGTAGCTATGGATCAGCTCATGTCGAGACCAAGCCACCACCAGATGACATCCTTATTGCATTCAACTTAGATTTATAGTGCCAGATCCGATCGAATCATTTCAGTTTTGGCCAAGAAGGAGCTCGAATCATCTGCCGAGACCGTTGTAACATTTCTACTATTTTGAATTACATTGCTCCCAAAAAGGAAAAATACAACAGTATATCTTCTGTGAAATAACCCAAGAGTATAGAAGGATATCTTTTGTGATATACGCAAATTGTATCAAGAGTATATCTTTGGTTTTCCTTACTCCATTGTTCGTCTCTCTTTAGCATTGAATTTGCATTTATAACTTCTGCATACAACAATTCTTATCTCATTGCTACCAAATACCAACCATTATAATTTAGAACTTATTGTTGATGGTTGATCAGAGAAAATATGTAATGGCTGATGTGGTGGTGCTTTTACTTTCCATGCAATAGGGGAAACAAAGATTAGCCAAAAGCAGGCCAAAGCCACGATCCTAGAAGTAGGAAGTAAGGGTCGGAGTGGATGTATGTAGAGAAGATGACCGATGACCGCGGATCATGTAAATTGTGTGGACATAACTCAAAAATAAAAAATGCTACTCGAACTGCGGGTGGAGGAGACCGCGACCGATGGGATAGCAGATCGCTTGGCCTCGCTTTGAAGTACATAAGGATGCATTGAAAAGGTTAGGAGGACTTCAAACTGTATGGTGCCAAAAGAACAAGAGTACAGGAAGGGTGCAAAGTGGAAATAGAAGGGACATTGGGACCATGTTGAGGATGGGCAGGCATAGCTGACCGTATTGATAACATAACGATGTCTTTAGTGTTTTTATCTGAGGATGGGCTTGGTGCAATTAAACCAAGTACTACAAGACAACAGTGGATGGCTAGAACAATGAACTTGGTTGTCAATCGAAGCAAACAAGGAAGATTGGACAAATGTCTTAGATGCATGGCACAGAGAAAGTGTAGGGAATCCAAAAAAAGAAGGAATCAACCGAAATTTGAGCCGGATCGTGAAGAAAACATGTCGAATGAAGTCCAAGAGCACATAAAAGAGAGCAATCAGAGGTTAGATTAGAAGAAGTGATAAACAGAGGGAAGATTTAGGAAGGATGTAAGCAAAGGAGCAAGTGTTTGAAGAGTTCCAGGGATCGGAAGAAGCATTTAGAAAACAAAAACTCAGATATAGCCTCACCAAAAAGCAATCATGGGATCAGAGAGAATCAAGAACTCCCCGACTCCAAAAAAGGAATTTCAATCCAGAGTAGAAACAAAAAACGAAAACAATCCCAAGAAAAAGATCCAAGCTAAGCACAACAAAGATTGCAGAGCCATCTAAAAAACCGAAACAACCTAACAAAAAAAAACTGAATCCGGAGGTTAAACTGAAGCTTATTGAATAAAAGCAATATTGAGATTCTGAATCAACTCAAGAAACGCCGACAATTTCTCGATCGAACAAGGAATAAGTAGAGTATTCATCGTAAATCAATCTAAAAAAGAAGCAAGAGTCCGATTATAAAACTTCGATAGAACATCAAAAAAAAAAAAAAAAAAAAAAAACGTGGCTTTCACTAAGAATCAAAAGACGTACCTTCCAAAAGAGAGTCGCTATAGCGGAAAGAAAGATCAGGAGGCCGAGTATGGCGAGCATGATGAAGCGCTTAAGAAAAACTGGAGTGACGTCGATGAAAGGAAAAAGTTGATGAAGGGAAAAGTGGGCGCAGTACACTGCTGTGAGAAGACGCCGATAAGGATGGAGGGAGCAAATGCATATAAATAACCTTGTCTCTCCCTTGTAATGACGATCCGACAAAGGTTTAATCACCGCATTATGAATTTGTTGAGGCTCATAAGGCTATGGAAGGTAACTAGTGGGTAGAAACATGTCTGGAAGGGCTGATTCTAAGGCAAAAAGGTCTGAAAATGCTTGGGAAGTGCTGATATGGGCTTGAATCAATAGATTTGGCATGTCTTAAACCTCCTTTTGCTGGATGTCTACAACTTTTATAACTAACCGGTCACGTTTCCTTTTCTGTTCTTTATATTAGTTTGATTGAATTGTCTCTGTATTTGCTTTGGTTTAGTATTTTATTGCTAATTTAAGGAGTTAATTAAGGAATAAACCATTGGGATGGGGCTCAATCATCTTGCACGTGGATGAAATCAGTGAAGACTGCACAGATTGCTCAGAATAGTCACATGAATTGTAATAGTAAGGAAATGCATTACTTTGAATTATTGTAATCTAACTAAAATAGTATGGATTCATAACTCTAATGGTAAAGAACCTGAAAATTGACCTTTTGAGATGGTTTTAGGTAGATCCTCCTTGACAGAGTAAAGGAGAATATGAGCATCTGAGTAGCTAATCGATAAGTTGAACATGAACTCAAGCATTATGCCATCTGGGTTGTTTTGGATCCTAGAGATGGAACTATGGTTCAGGATCATGTGGCAAGAATTATACGTAGTTGTGGGCATCAAGTTATATTGATTTTTATGTTGGAAGTGCTAGAATTTGAGATTTTTTTTAGTTGCATGAATAAATCTCTTTGCTAAGAAGGAAAATGGAATCTTTATAAAAGATATTAAAACCGTGGTTAATGATTTAATTGTAACTATTGAGGTAAATTTTTTGAAATTAAGTGTGAGATGTGATTGAGTAGTTTGTCCGAGAGAGCCACATGAAGCTTATGGAGGCTTATGAGTACGACTATGGCATGTAGAAGTGTTCGCATAGCATAGTAAGTTATATTATGGTCATATGAGTAAGGTAAAGTAATTATCATGTTAATGGATGAATGGTATGGGACATTGTAGTTCGCATGGATGAAATGGTTCTAGTTCAGTGAATACATAGATTTTGGATCTACATCAATATGACAGCCAGGCTTGTGACTTTCTCAACGTGCTGGATTGTGATCATGATCTTCATCAATGAGTTTGCTACCTCGACATGGTATTGCATGTATGAGTAACCTTGGCAAGCGAATTACACGTAGAAAATATGGTAATATCATGGTTAATGGATTTAATGGAAGCTAATATGAAATTGGATTCCTTATGGGGGGGAGGGGATGGTTATACGTTGTATCTCTTATGTAAGATAAGCTTTTGCTTATGGACAAGCTACTGCGACATGGCTAGATTGTGATTGTGATTGTGATTGTGATTGTGATTGTGATTGTGATTGTGATTGTGATTGTGATTGTGATTGTGATTGTGATTGTGATTGTGATTGTGATTGATTGTGATTGTGATTGTGATTGGGATCATAGGCATCATCGAGAATTGATCTTTTAGGCAAATGTATATTACATAATGTAATGAACATCAAATGTTAGAGTCCGTGTCATTGCACAACCATCGCTTTTGTTTATGTCCTTGGATCCTCCGGGCGGGGCTTCTAGGTTCTGGGTTTGGGTTGCTCGGGACATGCTCATATTCATCTATGTTCTATATTATGTTCTTGTGCTCTATGACATCGGGCGAAGTTCTCATGGCAAGGATGCTACATCAACTCGTGGACTCCATGGTAAGGGGTCCTCCCAAGGCCGAGACGGGCTAGACGTATATGTGCATACGCGGTTCACCCCACCACTCCGATACATGGCTTGGAATGCAAGCTGGTTGGGCATTTCTCTGCTAACAGGTCCTATCCGAGAGTTGTGTGTCATGATGTTTTGGTATTTTGGCTATGTCTTTGCTTCTAATGTTCATGTATTGTATTTCATTGATTGCGTTGTCATTGTCTAGCATTAAACTCACATAGGATCTTCTGCTTTAATTGTGCTTATGTTCTTGTTATCCGAGATTTCTAAGATGTTCAATGCATGGAGTGGAAGCCAGGGATCCCCACTTAGTCACAAGGACTAACCCCATTGAGTGCATGTGCAGTTAATCTGCAAGGCAATGGTCAAGTTGATGGTAGTAATGTAGCTGGAAATCGTGGCTAAAATCTAGAGCTAGAAGTTCTTTCGATAAATCTTTTGGATTTGGTTGTCTTTGATTGATGATATGGATAAGAATGGATCGTTCTCAATTGCAAATGAAAGATTAAATTCTTCACCAATATTTTAGCTTTTATAAAGTTTTTATATCCGTCTAGACCTAACCTTAAGAGTAGACAAGAGCTCGAGTTGCCAGTTGATAAGAACTCAGCAGGCTCGTCACAAAAAAGAGGGAAGCATTCGGAATGGGCATATAATGATAAAAGGGACACCAAGGAAGAAGAGGTCCAGATTGTTCAGGAAATGGGCATACCGATAAACAGAGATAGTAATCGCCACGACTCACGATCAGAGGACCATCTCGAGGTAGCCTCGATTTATCACCGAAATGTGGGAAATCCGCCATCTTGTATCAGCCATAAAGAATGGTGCAAGTTCGGGCTAAAACAAACCTGCTTTTTGCCATTTTTCTTTTTTTTTATCAAGATGCCTCGCTTTCTTCTCTTCATCAATCCCTGCAAAAAAGAGCAAGACAAAGCAATTGGCATGAGAACAATCTAATGGATAAATGAGCAAGAAAAAGCGGTTGGCATGAGAACAATCTAATGGATATTTCGCCTCGCCGCCGCCAGCTTCTACGCCCCGGGTTTGTTTTGGTCGGATTAACCACCTTTTTAGCGAGATTAACCATCTGGTTGATATCAGATGGTTGGATTAACCACCCTGTCTGGATGACCGGATTAACCACTTTGGTTGATACCGGATGGCCAGATTAGCCACCCATTAATTGGCAGGATTAACTATATCCAAGTGATAGCTACGGAGTTCCTATGATAAGTACCTTTTGCGGAGCCATCTTCATTCCAATTCAAATAACTAGTCTTTCAGTTTGGCTTGTGCCTTTCTAACATTATGGCCCTCTAGCCCCATCGCGGTAAATGTCGGACGTGGGCATGTTATAGCCAGCCTTAAATGGCAAAAAATCCGCTAAATCCATAAAAACACTGTGTGTGTTTTTTTTAGCACACCAGCCCTACCGGGCCTACAGCCTTTTTTTTTTTTTGGCATGGCTATAATATGTCAAAGACACGGATATACCACAGATATGCCCGTGACTATACCGTGACGACGTTCGATATATATACGGTGCTCCCCTCTAGCCAAGTTAATTCAACGTGCCCTAAAAAGCACCCACGTCTATGCATATTGCATGCTATAGATGCTTTTTTGTTCGAAGTTTAATTACTAGCCGGCCTTCCCGCGTTGCAGCCACATTTTTTAAGTAGCAGATGATAAACTTTAGAACTCAGATCCTCCTCCTCCGCCACCTCCTCGGGTTAATTTGCAATATTCTTAAGTGCAAAACGTACCATAGCCTCCACGTTGAGGGCCCAACTTCCACGTGCATCAGGATATAAAAGGCAAGTGATACTGCCCTTTCATTACCGCCACTTTTGTATTTCATTTTCAATCGAAGATGAAGAATGTATATTTCATTCATTGCATTTTAGTTGTAGTATGCCTGTGCAATGGCTACAACGCTAAAAGTAAGCTTGGCATATGTATCTGTCTTGCTTTCTGTTCTCTGACTCTCATAGATAAGTTTGTTCAATTCATTATAAAAATTTCGTTTGTTTGTCAGCCAATTATCAAGGTCTTGGCACAGATGCATACCTGCCTGAGCTTAACACTCTGTTAAGCGATCATCCCAGCAGCAGGAGCTTCTTCACATCCACCTTCAGTAACGTGGTAAAAATAACACCATTTCCAGTAAAAGAGGAGATGAGCCGCTTCTTCTACAACTCCACAGACCTGTTTCACGAGGTATGTTACATAACTCTTAACTATGTTTTCAATTCCAAAAGCTTACTAACAAGATATGAACGTTGGTGAATTTAGCTGGCTAAAGGCTTGGAGATAACTGGAGGATTTGCTGCACTGAGACTGAGCTTGGAGTATACATACCATAGCATAAATAAGTACAGAACAGATGTAGCATCCTTGTATATAGTTTCATATTCCTACTCTACAAAGATGGAGGTGATGACAGACAAGATATTCTCGGCAGAGCTGAATGCTGAGTTTGTGACAGACCTTCATGCACTTCCACGCAAGATTTCAGAGGCTGGAAAGGGCCCCTCTTGGATAGCCTATGATGGGTTTTTAAGGAAGTGGGAAAGTCACTATGTGACAGCAGTTTACACTGGATCATGGCTACAACAGTGGAGCCTTGCAATGGTAAGCCAAAGCTACACTGAAAAAGACTATAACCTATGTGCTTGGCTTAAGCTTGGTGGGATGACCAAAAGCCTCAAATTCTGTGTTCCGTTTTTAGAACGTGACATCAACAGTGCTATCTCCTTTAATATGACTGATGTTCCTATCTCAAAGTTGGTCTTAATGAGACCAGAGCAAAGATAAGAGATAATCTCACACCTGATCTTTATGAGCAGTTCATGTTGGAAGGTAGTAATAATAGTACCACTCCTGTGTTGTATAAGTACAAACCCATTTGGGAGCTTCTCACAGAAAAGTATGGCAGGAACTCAAGTGAATGGCAACTTGCTAGGAACATTGAAGCCTACTGTGAAGGCTATTTGGCATATAATTGAGTTAAAATGCAAGCTGGTGGTGGTGATAAGCTATTCACTGTTCAAGACTTCGTTCCTGTGCTTGATGATGCTGGTTATAGTTATTATGTATGTATGAGAAGCTGTAGGGGATGTCATTTTGACAATGATTGCCACTATGCGGCGGGGGTGAAAGCATGTTGTAGTGGAACAAAAACGTGCATTTTAGCACCACATGTTTGGGTGCTAAGTGTGGTGGGAACTACCGAATTTGTAGTGGGAGAGGGAGTTATTTTTTCAAAAATACACATGATTACTTATTCAAAATTTTGTCCTTTCAGTCTTATTCAGGCTTATTCAGCAACGTACACGATCATTTTCCCTCAAAAACTCTGATCATGCTCCCTTAATCCGCCAAGACCATTTCTGATTTCTGGCAAGAAGATCGATCACGAAATGGCTCTGATCATACCGGACTTGAATGCCACGGGATACACCTACAAGGAAATGTACGTGCAAGAAAAGCATTACGCCACACAAGAAGAAATCGAGTCCGCTTTGGGGACCAAAAGTATTAGGAAAATCCACTTACGCTTTTGGGTTGCATTCTAGATTCTGGGATGCCCATGATTCTCTGTTGTTTAGAATATTGTTTTGTTTCATCATGCAAAGTTGAAGAATCGAGCAAGGAGAGGTATAATGAATATATGTGCCTTTACAAAAAATCACAAAGTGTGAACAGGCTCGGGAGGCATGGCCTCACGCTGCACTATGGTCGCTATGTATGCATACCTTCATACAAAAGGAAAAGAAATAAACCGTTGAGTTTTCGCAACAGCTTAAGAGAAAAAGGGTCTCAAGACTCTCCGTCCCAACGAAGAGGAAGCATGCAAGCATTTCAAATAGTGAGGAAGCAGAGCAACCCGCCACGATGATGCTTCCTCTCTTGAAATGACTAGGCCACAATTCGAGCCTCCTCAAGTCAGAAGAAGAATCTCTGGGAAAATCACTAAAAAAATAGGTACTTTTCAACCCCTTCTTCCTCGAACCACCATGTGATGCAATTTAATATTGAACCGTTATTTTCCAAAGAAGGTCTAGCAAGCTTGAATAATCGTGCACACCACTTACTTCTTCATTTGGGTGTGTTGTAAGTTATGTGTAGGAAATTTGTGCTGGTAGTTTCGAAGTTGTGGTGGATAATTTCAGTTCACGTAGTATGTAGCTCCAAATGTGTTACAGACAAGTCATATAGTGCCAATTATATGTTAATAATGTAGTTTGTAGCATATGTAGTGTCACATATAGTACCAAACGTGGTACCTTATCCTAATAGTGAATTGGCTTCCATATGTTTCTATACTTAGTGTCATATGTGATGTTAGATATGGTGATACTTGTGAATGGTGGATTGTCCGCCATATGTGGTGCCAATCGCCTGCTTAAATATCGCGACCACGCCATCCGCCACATATGGGGTGGTGGATGCCCGCCGGATGTGGTGCCTTCTTTGTATTGTGGTGCCACATGTGGTGTTTAATGTGGCACCACTATGGATCTGACATTTTGCACCACATGTGGTGTCTTTGACGCCATTTGTGGTGCGGGCAATGGATTGCCATATGTGGTGCCTTGGGTGCATTGTGGGGAAAAGCCATAGGTGGTGTGTCATGTGGCACCAGCTTTGGTGCCACATGCCACACCACATGTGGTGAATATGACGCCACCCCGGTACACATGCCACACCACATGTGGCTTAATATGACGCCATTTGTGGTGCAAAGTTTGTCATGATGGAATTTGTGGTGTGTAAAGTGGTGCCTGTTGTGTCATGTGGTACTAACCTTGATTACTTTCCAGCTTGAATTCAACAGACACCGAGAATGGATCAACTCTACAAGATCGGTGATTCAAGTGTAAGGCAAGGTTGCAAACTTGTGATCAAAGCCTTCCTTTATTTGTCTTGATCCACTACTTCCGCACCTTGATAAGGTGAAGATTATGGTAGTGGCTGTCCATTTTGTGGCAAGATCCTCCGCTGGATGGGGAAACCACTACCAACTTTGATTGCCGAATGCGTACCACCAGCTCAAATTCTTGAGGTACTTCATAACAAAATTCTGAAGTGCTTAGTATAATTGTATTCTCATTGACAAATTTATGCTCACTTTGCAGTGATTTGTAATCATCGCTGCATTGAGAATTGCCGTCATGAATTTTCTACAAAGATGGGTACAAGCCTTAGGTGTGAGTATGAGGATCAAAAGCAACTTCAAGCTACCGAGGCACTTACATGTGTGAGCACTTATAGGTAGCTCTAAAAAGAGAGTAAGCCTGGTTTAGTCTCCTTCTTTTCTGCTTATCGTGATCTAATTTGCCCCTAGGATGACATCGCCACTCAAGTGGCTTAATTAGATACCTCAAGCAGAAACTCAAAAGGGAGTAAGCCCCGACATAAAACAAGATCCCGGGCTGGCTTAGTCTTTTTGCTTCTCAAAGTTTAGGTATCTAAAGTGCCCCTCGATGAGATCGCCGCCATTTTAGGGGACACTTTAGATATATAAAAACAGAACATCGTGAAAGAGAGTAAAAAGTCCGGAGCTTAGTTAAAAAACCAAAGCATAGTTACAATCAATTGTGATTCAATTCCGTGTTTGCGAGCATGGTGCCGCTTACTAATTCGTGTCTAATCTGCTCATACCGGTGGCAATGACTATGTGAGTCCATCTAGCACACCAAAAGGGAATTATTTTCTACCCTCAAAGGTAACCAAGTCTTGTTTGATGCAATTGGGATATGTAGCTTACTTCTTCATCCCTACTTTGTAGATATAGAGGTACAATGTGGTCGCTAGGGGGACAAGACACTCACACCCCTTCAAAGCATTAGACACGATAGAAACTCTGCAAATCAGAAGATGCATCGTGTTACGTGAAGTCGGACAAATCATTAGATGTCAACAAATCAGTAGGTGCATCAAGTCAAGCTCCAAAGAGGGTGCTCCAACCGACAACAACCGCCAGATCAGCAGATGCATTAAGTCATGCTCCACATCAATCTGCCAAATCAGCAGATGCATCAGGTTATGATCAGGTTATGATACATCAAGCAGGAAACTCGAAAAGAGAGTAAGCCTGGCTTAGTCTCCTTCGTTTTCCGTTTGATGTATCTAATTTGCCCCTAGGGATGACATCGCCACTCGTGGCTTAATTAGATACATCAAGCAGAAACTCCAAAAAGGGAGTAAGCCCGACATAAAACAAGATCCTGGTTGGCTTAGTCTTTTGCTTGTCCCCGTTGTTGTATCTAAAGTGCCCCGGGATGAGATCGCCGCCATTTTAGGGGGCACTTTAGATATATATAAACAGAACATCAAAGAGAGTAAAAAGCCCGGAGCTTAGTTAAAAAACCAAAGCATAGTTACAATCAATTGTGATTCAATTCCGTGTTTGCGAGCATGGTGCCGCTTTTTTTACTAATTCAGTCTACAGGCATACCGGTGGCAACGACTTTGTGAGTCCATATAGCACACCAAAAAGGGAATTATTTTCTACCCTCAAAGGTAACCAAGTCTTGTTTGATGCAATTGGGATATGTAGCTTACTTCTTCATCCCTACTTTGCAGAAGTTTCCAGCCCTGCACCAAGAAATGCTGAAGCAGAAGTTTCCAGCCCCGCACCAACTCGGCCCATGCGTAAGACTACAAGGTTAAGCCTAATCCCCGCTTGTTTTTACTACAATGGAGTTCTCGAGTAGAAGCTATGACAAGAGTGAGTCCATACTCTTTGAGCCTCTTATGCTTGATCAAGAGGCAATCGTAATATTGGAGAAAAGTAGGGATTGGTTCAGTGAGAGGATAGTCCATTTCTTCATGAGGTTAGTAATTTAATATAAACAACTCAGATTTGAAGTCTTCTGTTGTTTCTTAAATCATCTTGTTTTACCGCATCTTTGACTTTGGTGTGTATGCACCACCTTTCGCATCAAGCATGACATGGAACGAGGTTCCATTTCATGGATCCGCCATTTACACATTACCGTCGAACAAGCTTGCTTCAAAGGACAAACTGTTGAACCCTCAACTTGCAATTTCGAATGTACCATTCTCGCCACCGGTCGCGGTGGTCCCGCTTATATGTGTCTTTGTAAAGCATGTTGTGGCTGCAAGAATGCGAGACTTGGACATACTATCCCAATGCAAGGTGAGTTCAGAATTTGAAGGTATTACTCATCCAATGTGAGGCCTGATATGTTTGTTGCAGGGTGTACCAATTTCTAGTTGCGAGCTGTTGGACACGCGCAGAATGATGATTGATGTTGTGAAGCACAGTTGTTGTAGTTATAATGAAGCTGAGGTTGACAGATCAATAGATCTTTACTTGTAATCACATGTTTGTATTATTGTAACCAAAGAGGTTATTCTTGTAACATATTCTTTCATTGACACTCTAATGTACATTGTTGTATACTATTGTATACAATAGACTTTTTTTCGGCTACGACTGTGAGCAACACCGTGGAGTTCAAATCTCCGTAAGAAATTGATGTATTCAAAGATTCATGACAATGTGGTGTTACATGTCGTGATAGATGTGGTGATGCAAATGGTGCATGTGGTGAATCATGTGGTGCATTTGGTGAACCATGTGGTGAATCATGTGGTGAATCATAGGTGGCATGCTGGAGCTTACGTGGCATGTTGGAGCCTAGGTGGCATGTTTGAGCCACCTTGGCATGTTTGAGCCTAGGTGGCATATTTGAGCCACCTTGGCATGCTTGAGCCTTTACATGACCTTTGTTACATGTTTGACTTTCATTGACCAACATGTTTGGTGATGCAAATGGTGCATGTGGTGAATCATGTGGTGAATCATAGGTGGCATGTTGGAGCTTACGTGGCATGTTGGAGCCTAGGTGGCATGTTTAAGCCACCTTGGCATGTTGGAGCCTAGGTGGCATATTTGAGCCACTTTGGCATGCTTGAGCCTTTACATGACCTTTGTTACATGTTTGACTTCCATTGACCAACATGTTTGGTGATGCAAATGGTGCATGTGGTGGATCATGTGGTGCATTTGGTGAATCATGTGGTGAATCATGTGGTGAATCATAGGTGGCATGTTGGGGCTTACGCGGGCATGTTGGAGCCTAGGTGGTATGTTTGAGCCACCTTGGCATGTTGGAGCCTAGGTGGCATGCTTTCTGGCCTATGTGGCATGCTTGACCCTTTATGTGGCATGTTGGAGCCTAGGTGGCATGCATGCAAACGCCCCTTTCCTTTCTCGCCTCATTCCCAAAATCGTATGGATGCCTACAATTTGCATCCCTTTTATTCCCAAAATTTGCCCCCGCAGCCTTCATTCCGCCCCCATCGCCTATTCCGGCCATCTCTTTCACTCCTTCCCCATTCCGGCCCATCTCCTTCACTTCCGCCATGACCAAGTTCAAGACTACACTCCGCAGAACACTATCCCGCCATTGTGCTGCCGCTCCTTCGCAGCCAAAGACGGTCAGAACCGTGGCTTCCTCGCGGAGGATCCGCGGTCTTCCTCCACCGCAGGAGGCCGCCCGGTTACAATGGTGGCTAAGTTCACTCCACACGCAGGTGGAGAAGCTCATCATGGATCATCAAGCCGCCGCCTGCTGCGGGGTGTCTCGAAAGTGGGTGCATGCAGTTATGATGACGCAGGGAGTTTACTCCTCTAAATGAAGATGTATGCTCATGCGAGGACGACCTCCATATAGAGCTCAAGATGGCCCCCACCGATTAGTTTAGATTTGTATTGTAATCCCCGGTTTCAATTTTTTGGCAATAGTCCTTGTGACTATTCTTTGTAAAGGCTTTTCATTAATGATGTAATATGTTTTGCAATAGTCTTGTTTTGCAATAGAACTTGTTTTGCTTTTAACGTTTCTCTCGAAGTTTCCATCGTTCTTTCAGCTTAGCTTTTGTCATTAATTATAAAATGCAAACAAGGAATTTGAAGGTGCGTAATCTATGATCCGCACACTAACAAAATATGGTAACCAGCTCAAAGAAATAGGAAAATATGAGATGGGTGGCTCGGGTTCAAAAGAAATAGAGTTCAAAAAAAACGAAAAAAGAAAAACACGTAATTCCCCTCAAGCAAAAGTTAGTGGCCTTGCAAGAACTCTTTGCACAAAAGCAGAGCTCAATGAATTTTGGCCTCATATCAATTCAGTGGACCTAATTTGGGATCCATATATTGCCGTCACCAAAATCAGTCAAGATACTATCAGAATCGAGAGCCATTCCATTTTCTCGACCGGTCAAAAATGGTCAATGCCCCGGCTGATTATGGTGAAATCTGTGGTGAAAGTTGTGGTGAAAAATGTGGTGAAAACTCCGTGAAGTTGTGGTGATGCAAAACGTTGTTTTTATATTTCAAAGGGAGAAAAATACATATGGAAATCTACCACACCCAGAGAATAGTTCATACTTTTATGAAATGAAGTATGCGTAAAAATCGTGGGAAAACTATAACCCCGAGCTTCTAGTATTATCAAAATGCATTAGAGATATAATAATAGATGTTTTGAAGAGGTTAATGATGACATACGCTATCGGGCCTCAATCGATCCCCGTGATTGTGAGATCTCAGAACTCTTCTTCTTCCAAGTATGTCCAAGATTTCATCAAGTTTTTCTGCTGAATAGTTGGTGAAATCCAAAGAACACTAAAACATGAGCTTTCATTTCTGCTCCCACTTATGATACTGATTCACAAAGTATTGTCTCAAAGTTGTTGTGTCTCCATGTACCGGCCTCGTTGAGCACTTTTTTAATGGTGAAGCATGGATCATTTCCTGCTTTAGTTCGATGAACATATCCTCTTCCTCAAGCATGGGAGAGCCGCTAACTCATCCTCGTAATCATACGCCACCCCTTAACCCCTCGTCGGCCGCACTACCTGTTAAGTCTCCCCGACCGTGACCGTAAAACAACATCATTAGTAATAAGAAAGGCAACCGCCTATCACCGCCTTGGCTTCTAATTTTTAAGCCCATCGTGAATTAACCTATGTTTTAAGCCTAGAATACCTCGAATTCATGGGTCCTCCACTCCTCTAATATCCGCCTGTTCTCGGGTTTATTTGCTCTAGTATAGGTCTTACCAGAGCGCGATCGCATTTGAACCGGGCGAAATTGTTTGTGCCCGTGTTCTCCTTCGCTTTCTTCCGCCATAGCCGGATCGGGATAAGCCAATGTCCGCATGCAAAACTAGATTTAGGGTTTCCTCCAATCTTTCCTTGCCCAGCCTTTTTGAATGATTGAACTTGCATTTGATGTGACAGATTTCCAAAGGGTGGGTTTCATCATGTGTTTCTCTGTTCCATTTCCGCTCATCCTTAATGTAATTTTTCAGGTGTCACTTTCACCCCTCACAATTAAACAAGAAGATTGAAGAGTGAAGATTTATATTAAACATATAAAATGATTACATAAGGTTACATTTCGATTATATACACTTGTTTTCATTCCCGTGGGTCTATCAAAAGAGATCCGGGTCCAGCTCCTCCCTCGCCATCTTCTATGATCACCGTGATCGCTGGCTACACCGGGTCAGCTTTCCCACCCTATTTGCTCCCATTCCGAGGGAAAGCAAAAAACCATAATGGTGGAGTGTTACCAAACGTAATAACAGCCTTCTCCATGTCCATCCCGCAAGGCCTTGTGATGATAGTACATATCCTGAAGTGAAGGAATTGGTCCTCTCAGAACAACCTATCATAACAAAAGAGGGAACCTGCCTAGCGTAAAGGCTTGATAGCCATTAAGCGTAAAAGGTCTCAACCTTTGCGCATCCTGGTCAATAGTATGAGGAATGGGCCAAAGATGCCGGGTGTGTAAAAATTTCTGGAGGCAGAGTAAGTTGAGAGGTCCGGGAGCTGTGGTGTACAATTCAACCTCCCCGTGAGAGTTTTTCAAGATTTCGCGGGTCATATTCTCATCCCGTGAATAGAGTAATTTCTGTTTCGAGCATGTCCATCCATTCGCATGGCTGAAAAATGGGACAAGCACGCCTAGGTATTATGGGCTCTTCTTCTCTCGGGTCACATTGTCCCATTCTCGCACTCCATCGCTTTGCAAAGATCCAAGAGGTGAAGTTGGCCATGTCTCGCTGTAGTAGCCGTTGTAAGTCAGAAATCAGAACCGCTTCCCACCCACCAGAATCAGAACCGTAAACCGCTTCCCAAGGACCTCGGGCCAGTAAACCGGCTCCGCCCCGAATCGCCAGAATAAATCAGTAAACTCGGTCGGGAGCAAGAAGAATGGCATCTCGGCCTTTTGGGTTGCCCGAGGTCATTAATTTTCGCCATCCCATAATGATTTTTCGCACACTACCGCCACCAAAGGATAATGAGAGGAATTGATGGGACCAGAGAATTTAAGGAAAAGGAAAGCATTTCAAGAGAAAAGCCGCTCGTAGGGTCTATCCGTGCCTCGGGAGAAGAGATGTAAAGTGAAACACGTGGTGAAACATGTAGTGAAAACATGTGTCACCACATGTGGTGAAACACATGTGGTGAACCCGGGGCATGTTACATCGTGGACATCAAAATACAATTACATATTACACGTAAGAAAAAACATATTACATTGAAACAAGGGACATCAAAATACAATTGAGCATGGAATTGAGTTTCTTATATTATTCCCAAACAAGGCAAGACACAACAACATATTCAAAATTTCTGAATCATTTCCTAACCTCGTAAGAATGTGTTCAAATTTATTCTTCATCGACATGCTATCTTCATCGATAAAACCCCGCAAGTTTTCTAGAAACTTTTCCTCATCCGCCGGGTCTAGCCTCAGAAACAGCTCGAAAGCACCTTTCTTGATCTGGCCGCATGGGAACTCGAATAGCACAAATTTGAGTAGAGAATACAAGTGACTTTGGCTCGCTTGTCAACAACTCATACATCACCTTTGACCGAGGCTTCTTTCTATAATAAATGCCCTCCACAACGGTTTCACCTCTCATAAACAAGTTTCCGCTCGCTTGAAGTCATTTTTAACTTCAAATTTTGGCTTGGTGCATAGCAACATCCAAAATACGTAATCCTCCTCGCTCCCTTTAGGTGCAAAGAATCGCAAAGTCGTCTCCTTCTCTAAGTGCTTCGCAAGTACATTTGCCAAGGTTGAGTATAGTGGCCTGGTAGACTTGCGGGTCTCTTCCACATCCGCATGAACATTGGAGGATGGTTCAACGACTACAAGGTCCCATTCATCTACATACAATTCGCTCTCACACATGTCCCATTTTCCATCCAAACAATTGTCGCAAAAAACATGATAGCTTTCTCGTATGTAGTCGTGTTGGATTTCCCGCGGCTTCGAATCCATGGACTCAATGAATTTGCCCCGGTTTCGGAATTGTCTCTCGACCCCAAGCCTTTTTCCCCGTTGATATCCTCGTGTTTTATTTTCCGTAGTATCTCCTAACTTTTCTTCCATTTTCAGTCCACTCAGATGTACCACATTGAAATTGTTTTTCTCGCAATTTTCACCACATCATGGGCATTATCTAGTTTAATGTCGATGTTTAAGTCAGAGACCTCGTGATCCATCTTTTCAATTCTGCTGCCTTCCCATCATGTTCACCTTTTCCATGGTTTGATCCAAAGAAGTTCCACATCATGTTGACCTCTCAGATCACAACCGTACCTTCCAACAAAATAGAATGATCTCGGCCGCTTTTGAATTGTGATGCAAAGACCATCTGAAAATACATAGTGCCGTTTGGGGACATTGCCTTTCGCTTTTAAGTACTCAAAATGTTTCATAAAACAATGTTGAACAAAAAAGTGTGTCATGTTCCCTATCATCCGGACACATAGTAAGTGTGTTTCCTTCTCAATGGTGTCTGCTTCTGTGGATCAACCCGATAGGTTATTTGAACAAATATAGTTATCCGTTGTTGACCCAGCCGCATGGACCGAACTTCATTCCGCTTCCTTAAAAGTATAATTCTCTCGCTAAGTCAACCACGGATAGGTAAGCATCTCCGTGCAAGTTATCAAGGAGTTCTTTGTAACCGGCCCGCCCGCCACTTATATCCAAGTTGTGTAAAGGAAATTTTGGAAGCTTCTCCAACATTTTGTTCACCACTGGAAGACTTGCGCTTTCATTGTGTTGGTGAACGAAGCTTAGACTTCTTGCCGCCATCTCTCAATACGCTTTTTTCATAGTCTAAGTATTCCCACTTCACCATGCCACTATCACTAGATTGTTCATGTGGGCGATAGGGAACTTCTTAATCCCACACTCTTTACACTCACCCGTAATGCATTCCCTCTTATGGTAAGGTTGGAAGCTAGTTTTCTCACATAAAATTCCCTCGCCACGCACTTTTGTGCTACTTATTTTGTATTCAGACGCCTCGCAGATTCACCATATATATGTCCTGATTTAAAGTCGACAAGTGTACCGCAGCTTTTTGGGTGCTTAGTTCTCATACTATTGAAGCCATCTATTAGCATCTGATTCTAACATGGTATATACAAGCAAAGAACTATTGAAGTCCTTTTAATTTTACAACAAACCATGGTTTCAGCTTTTCAAACATCCTCTGCTTGATCATAACACTAGGATGTTCCGCCTTGAATTTCCCTGAACAATTGCAATCGCAAGGAAGATAACAAGGTGATCAAAGATATTTATTGCACACTACATTTTCCACCACACTAGGCACCACATAGCATATATTATGTATACATTGCCTTACACCTCCTTATTCACCACACTAGGCACCACAACGCATATATTACATAATTTATTGTACACCATATTTTTCACCACACTAGGCACCACATAGCATATATTACATGCATATTCATCTTACATCTCGCTATTCACCACACTAGGCACCACATAGAATATATTACAAAGATTTATTTTACACCATATTTTTCACCACATTAGGCACCACACTAGGCACCACACCGGCACCACACTAGGCACCACACTAGACACCACACTAGGCACCACACCATGTTATTCACCACACTAGGGACCACATAGCATATATTACAAAGATTTATTTTACACCATGTTATTCACCACACTAGGCACCACATAGCATATATTACAAAGATGTATTTTACACCATCTTATTCACCACACTAGGCACCACAAAGCATATATTGACAAAGATTTATTTCACACCACGTGCCTCACCACAGCAACCACATATCACAAGCAAACATACCACATACCACATTAACAATAAAAAATGTGGTGAAGATGAAGAGATGAAATAACCTGTGATTCTTCCAGATAGTGAGTGGCATGATCCTCTCTTACATTTCGCTCCAATCTTCCTCAACTTAACATCCTTTGCATTTGAGAGACCCTACTGCTTTTGGTTCAAAATTGTCGCACAAGTTCTATGACGTAATTGGGAATTGCATCCGCTTCTTCTAACTCTTTTGTACAAAACCCATTTCCCCTCTTCCCTCTTTCAATTTTGCTTTGGTAAGATTCCTAGGATGAACACCCGCCAATTTACCAAAACCCCGAAAGCACCGACAGATTAGCACTTTCTGTATTAATGCTTCCTCTTACGGCCATAGCAAGGCAACTACTCTTGGTCGCTAAACTGCCATTGCTGTTAGACTTCTTCACAAGTTGAATGGAAGCCCCGAGGTTGTCGACCACAATGCCCTTGGCTTGCAAATCTTTCAGCTCTCTTCGCCAAGTACGCCGTCCATTGTGTCATCCCGCAGATAATCTAGTAAAACCTCTTTCTTATCGCCACATTTGTTAGACAAGCCTTTAGTGGTGCTATGAAATGAAGATAACAATTTTAATACCATCCGACGCCTAGTAGAGGCCGCTCTCGTGGATCCTCCCTCGGCCGCTGATGCAATTTTTGCTAATTCTTCTTTAGCTTCCTTTGTCTTTTCCTTTGGCGCCTTTTATGATCCCGTTCTTGTTTCGAGTTCTCTTTCTTTACCGTGTTCGGCTTGAGATTTTAGGCGATTTGCTTCCAAATTAAATGATTGAAGGTATGAACCGGATTGATCCACAACCGATTAAGCGCCATAGCCGCGGTGCTTCGTGAAAGGCGGATGGGTCGTGGGTTTAGAAATCGGGTTCGTGGAGATTGGAATGGGATGGGTGGCGAGGGAAATTGAATGGGACGGGTGGCGAAGAATCGGTTGTTGCAGTTCAAGAAATGATTGAATCCGGCAAGACATGCACTAGCTTCAAAAAACAAACATTTAAAATCGCACCACAAATTTGATATCTCCCACCACATTTTTAGGGGGGACAGGGGGGACACCCAGGGTATTCCACTACAACATGCTTTCACCCGCGGGGGAGTTCAAATGCGGCGACGAACCTTGCTATTGTTATGGTCCTACTTGCATTGAGACCGACGAAGATGGTCATGCTCAGGTCCGACTGAGGCAAACAGGCAGGTGTGGCTTTGGAGAGAATACAAGCTGCAAATACAAAGCGCATGGCGGGAAAGCTAGATGTGTATGTAGGAGAGAAGATGAGCCAAATTGTAAAGATGACAATATTACAATACTAGTAATAGTGCCCAGCGTTGCTGGGCATAAGTTGGGAACCTGTGTGGGTGGAAACCTGTTCATCTCAGACTATTTAATATAAACCAAGTCCAGCATTTCTGGACTATAATAGGTTTTTGTGTATTCGACACCCTTCCCCTTTCCTTTGTCTTTTGCTCTATCTCACGTTTCCTTTTTTTCATCATTCTCTTATGCACTTTCTTTTTTTTTTTCCTTTTTTCCTATTTTTCCCTCTCCCTTTTTTCTTTTTTTTTTAACCCCTTTCTCCCACCCCTTGCATTCCCTTCCCTTTTGCTTTTTCGTTTTTCCCTTTCGCTTTTTCTGATGGACTTTTTTCCTTCCCTTTTTAGTCTTTCCCCTTTCTTCCTAATTTTTCCATGACCTTTTTCCCTTTCCCTTTCCTCTCCTTTTTTATTTTCTCTTTCCTTTTCCCATGCCCTTTTTTGTTTCCTTTTCCCCGTCTTTTTTATGTGCCCTTTTTCTTTCTTTTCCCACCCTCTTCCTCTTTATCCCATGCCCTCCGTTTTTCTATTTTTCTCTCCCCTTTTTCTTGTACCCTTTTTCCTTTTCCTCCCTCCCTTTCCATCTCCCTTTTCCTTCCTTTTTCATTCTTTCTCCGCCCATTTCCCCTTTTCCCGTGCCTTTTTTCCATTTCCCTTCCCCCTTCACTTTCCTTTTCTCTTTCCCTTTCCCTTTTTCCATCCGTTTTCCCATTCTTTTTTCCCCAGCTTTTGTACGTGCCCTTTTTCCTCCTTTCCTCATCCTCTTCCCCTTTTTCAGTTTTCCCTTTCCTTATTCCCCTTTTTCTTTTTTCTTTTTCCATTTTCCATGGTCTCTCTCTTTCCCTTGCTCGCTTTTCCTTTCCTCACCCTTTGCCTTTTCTATTTTTCTCGTGCCCTTTTCCTCTTCCTCTTTCCCATTTTCCTCTCTGTTTTCCTCGCGCCCCTTTTCCATTCCTCTCCTCTCCTCCCCCCCTTTTTTGCCTCCCTTTTTCTTTTTCCTTTGCCTTCCTTTTTCATCCCTTCTCCTTTTTCATGTGCCCTTTTTTCCCTTTCCTTTCCTCCTTCCTTTTCCATTTCTCTTTCCATTTTTATTTTCCTATACCTTTTTCCATTCTGTTTTTCTCATCTTTTTTAGGTGTTCTTTTCCTCCTTTCCCAACCTTTTCCCTTTTCCCCTTTTTCTTTTTCCATTCCATCTCTTTTTTGCTTTTGCTCACTCTTTTCCTCTTCAAATTTTTTCTATGCCTTTCCCCTCTTCCTCTTTTCCATTTTCCTCTCCTGTTTCCTCGTGCCCTTTTTCCGTCCCTTTTCCCCTTTCTGCCTTCTTTTTTGTTTTTCCTTTCTCTTTTTATTTTCCCATGCCTTTTTTTCGTCTTTCCACCATTTTTCTCTTCCCTTTCTTTCCCTTCCCTTTTCCTTCTTTCCTCACCTTTTCCTGTTAGTCCTGTGCCTCCTGGTACAGGACTATTCATGCATACGACATGCACTGTGTCAAGCTCAAAGGATCCTCGGGCCCCACGTCGACATCCAAGGCTCCGCAGAAGACCAAGCAGCCAGACCACGCAGCTCAAAGCCGGGTCTGTCAACAAGAGGCGCCGCTGCACAAGTGACGGCCCGCCACCGCCTCGGTCGGCGGGGCGTGATTCTAGGCACTTCAAGAGGCACCGCCAACATTCCTCAAGAATCAGGCCTCCTTCGTGAGTCCGCACCGAGATCGGTCGATGTCTATATTGGGCCCAAGGCCATTGTACTATATATATATGAGTAGAGTTAGCACATAAGTTTTTAGATGAGTTTTGAGTCTTATCTCCTTTCAGTTTTCTCTATTGTGAGAGCTCATGTATTTTCATCATTGATATCAAGGAAGCTTATCATCTTTCTCTCATTTGTTTTGTTTCCTTCTTTTTCTTCTCTTCTTGCAAATCCCGGGCAAGTGACATAGTCCCCCGGACTCTCCGTTAGATCCACGGGTCCTCACAGAGGGTCTGTCTTCCGGGAGTTCC
Organism: Isoetes taiwanensis; assembly: GCA_021234155.1. Classification (NCBI taxonomy): domain Eukaryota; kingdom Viridiplantae; phylum Streptophyta; class Lycopodiopsida; order Isoetales; family Isoetaceae; genus Isoetes; species Isoetes taiwanensis. The sequence goes on along the minus strand of JAJEKV010000020.1, from coordinate 4,773,234 downwards.
CAACCTGCACCCCAAACACCGCCGCCGCCGCCGTCCGGGATTCTATCCTACTTTCTTCTCGTCAGCCGGTCCCGTCCGTAATTTCACGCCGGAAGAACTCCTTTCTCGAGACGGCCTCTCGCTGAGCGCCATGTTGTCGGGGAAACTGTTTCGCGACATGTATGGAACTGCTTATGACATAGAGGGAGGCCATCTTTGGCCTAGGGGCCCGGTCGGCGCCACCAACCCCTCGTGGTCCTCTCGCCCCGGTTCCCCCCCCCTGCGTGCAAACATTGCTCACAACCTCACCCCCTCATCACTATCCGAGCCTTATCAAGGCTCAACCTTCTCAACCGTACTTTCATACCCCCAACATGCCTACATCCATCATTCTTCAAGCCATAATGCCTCTTCCTTCGCAACCATCATCTCCCCGTGGGCACGGCTATCCACATGTCTCCTTTGCGCCTACCCGTGAATATCCTTTCCTACGCGTTTCCCCGCTTCTCTTCCTGTTTACAACCTTACTGGATCTCAAAACCAATGCTCCGGCTACTTGGTTTGGCCAACCGCAGCCACCCTTCATCGTGGTCATCCAAAGCACACCGCCACATCCACCTCAACCTCAATATCCTCTCACTATAATCGTTTCTCGCCCAGCCCCCAAAGACTTTCACATCTACCTTCGTGACTCTAAAATCGACTTATCCCACCTTTGGCAACACGAAAGGCAAACCGCTAGACCAAAGTGCTCAGCTCACATGGAAGAATTTGAGGCTCTAGCTGTCCTAAATGGTCACGCGCAACCTCAACTGAAATTCCACATCTTTTCCACCACACCGCGTGGTCTTCCTCATCAATGGCTCATGTCCAACAAAAGCCATTGGAAACAAGATCGGTCCAAATGCGCGACCGCTTTTTCGTCTCATTACGGGACCACCGGATGATGATCAACTTCATTTCAAGCAACTCAATGAACTTCAACAAGAGCCCACGGAGTCCGCCTCGGATTTTAATGGATCGACTTCACATTCCGCTAAGTAAGCTCAAGGAGTACCCTACGAGCCCGATTTTGGTCCGGTTTCTCCAAGGACTTCCTCCCGCTTATTCGACTCATGATGAATACCTCAAGGCCCCAAAACTTTGGAGCAAAGCATCGACCTTGTCAATCACTCCGTCAATGTTTTCCCGCCAAGGCGTGGCTTTTCAAGAGCTCCCCGCTCATTCCACTGCCATGGTTCCACAAACGGCTGCTCAACCTCAACACGCTAATCCACGCAAGTAGCCAAACTGGTGCCATATTTGCAAATACCAAGGCCATTTGGCCAATGAGTGCAACTCCACCAATGGCCCGCCTCATTGCAAGCGATGCAACATGTGCAATCATGCCACGGAAGAATGCACTCGCACTCATCCCACATTTCCGCAACAAAATGGTTTATCAAGTGCAAACCACACCTCAAGAACAATCGCACTATCGCGAACCACCTCTTCGTGTGCCCACGCAACTCTATCAGCAGAATGGACCAACCGGGGATCCAACCAACGTCCCCTTTTGATCCTTCTAAAGCTCGGTGTTATCACCGGGCCAAGAATGGGGTCATACCACCACGGGCGTTGTCCCCAACTTCCACAAGTTCGTACGCCTTCACGCACAAATCAGACCACATCGGTCCGCCTCTCACGGCTTACCAACTCGGCTTGCTAATGGCAAACAAGGCCCACACAGCTTCTTAAGAACCAAGAGCCAGAAGAATCACGCTTATCAACCAGCTCCAAGCAAATCAACCTCACCTGGATCAACAAGCCCAAGAGGAAATTTTTCAGGCACTTAATCCTCCAAGATGCCCCACAAATTGGGTTGGTTTAGTTTCACGCTGCACTCAAGGCATCACGCTCCCTTGACTATTATTCAGAAGGGCACGCAAACCCGCTTTGTAGCTGACACCATTCCTCATGAGGATTAAAAAAAAGGTTCACTTTGCACCTGACTTGGAAAAGCTCATGCCACATGTCATGCCCAAAGTTCGCCAAAGCATTTTGAATCTCATGCAGCTGCTGAAGGCCGCAGACATTGGCAAATGTTCATGCCACCACTAGAGCTCAACAAAGACAAGATACCCCTTCAACATCTCAACCTCCACGCCTCTCGGACATATCCCAATATTGCAGCCGAGGTTGACTTACTCAAGAGTTTGCCGCTTCCCCGCCACGCACTCCCGCACGGTGGAACCAGCCAGATCCTTTTCTCATGTACCTCTCGAACTCAGAGGAGCTCGCCAAGATCAAAATTCCTTTAAGCTTGGCAACCATTTTAAAACTACGCCCCGCTCTCAAGGACCCATTTACCACTCCCAACCTGTTTTAGTTGGGGCTGGCTACCTCTACACCCACGATCCATGCCACGGTGGGAAATCAGCAAGTCAACCATGTTCAAATCGATGGAGGTAGCGCAATAGCCAATCTCATCACCGGATAAACTCCGCAAAAACAAATGGGCATCACACAACTCTTTCGTGCCCCATATGACATCAAATTGGCTAATGGCCATATCGAGACCTCGTGGCGCCACACCTATTCTTCACATCAACATTGGTGATCTCCGCTTTCCCATGGAATTTGGAGTTTGGAAAGTTTGGCGAAGATCGGTGACTATGAAATCTTTGGTAGGCGGACCTTTTTCTCCGCCAGCAAAGAGTATCCATTCTTTGGGCCACGGACCGTTAGTCATCACCGATGGTCATCTCAATGCCACCATGGACTTGCAAACAGGCGGGGATCATTTCATTGACAATGCGGAACCCTCTCTCGAGATTACCGATTCGAAGAAGCTCGAGAATATTTATCGTTCGGGCTCCCCGCGAGGGATGCCTCTCCGGTCATCCTACCCCAATATGCCGATCCTTGGGGAGAAATGACTCTGATCGGGACCGTGCCGTGGGTCGCCTTGCTTGACCCCTACACGGCTCCTTGCAATGAATCCAACGCGTTGATCACTTTTCGAATGCCGACACTCCTGCAACTCCCCGTTGATGTACACGCCGCCATGAAGCAACCATCGCTAGATGAAACCGGAAGCAACCTCTCTTTTCACCACGCAAAGTGCCACGCATTCGGTTATGCTCCAACCTCCCGCACACATTGTCCGGGATCAAGTAATACCCCATATTCGGACTTCAAGTCGAGATCGTGGGACGTTGGCAACAATCAACCGTCGCATTGCTGCAAATCTTAGGCTCCTTATCGTAATGAGGTCGTGGAAGCTGTTCAAAAATTCAAACACATTTTACCGCTGGAGTTACAAAGATCTTGACGGGGAATCAACAAAAGCTTGGGGAACTCACCATTCCTACCAAATCGATGCACGACCGATTGTAGCGGCGCAAGCAGCTCAACCCTAATTACAGTGATCGCGTCAAGGCGTAAATTGACAAACTCCTTGCTGCGCAGTTTGATCTATGAGGTCAAACATTCTGAATGGGTGAGCCCCATCGTCATTGCCCTTAAGCACAATGGTAAGATCCGCGTCTGTGTGGACTATCGGAAACTCAATCAGGCCACGGAGCGTGATCATTTTCCACTTCCCTTCACAGACCAAGTTCTGGAAGAAGTGGCTGGACATGAGATGTACTCCTTTATGGATGGTTTTTCTGGCTACAATCAGATCTCCATCAAAAGACTCTGATCAACTCAAGACCACTTTCACCACCCCGTGGGGCACTTTTGCCTACAAGGTGGTTCCTTTTGGATTATCCAACTCTCCTTCAACGTTTCAACGCATCATGCTCTCAGTTTTTCATGATTTCATGAAGGAAAATCCCTTCTTGCAAATTTTTCAAGATGACTTCTCTCGCCTCTGATTCCATGGTGACCATTTGGATAAATTGGAACTCGTCTCTTCCGTAAATGTGATGAGTCGGCATTAGTCTCAATCCACGAGAAATGCACTTTTGCGTCACTACGGTGTTACGTTAGGCCATGTTGTCGACCCAAAGCGGGGGAATCACCACCGATCCCTCGCCAAAATCGGGTTGTGTGCTCAAGGCTCAAGCACCGGCCAATATCAAAGAGACACGCTCTTTCCCAGGAAAGGTCAATTATTACTCCACCTTCATACCGGACTGGCAGCCATTGCGGATCCCATTCATAAACTCACGGTGTGAATCCACTCGGGCTTGGAATTCCCAGTAGGGAAGTCGCTTTCCAACGGTGAAGCTTTTGCTTACTCAGCACCCGGTTCTTGTTCCTCCTCAATGGGACAAGCCCTTTCCGCTCATGTCAATGTCTCGGCGTTTGCTATTGGCCGTGTTCTTTCTCAAGAATATGATGCGCTGCCCGACAAACCAAATCGCTTCAAAATAGAAAAACTCACCCTCGCTGGCGCAACTATTCGCCCGCGGGCGTGAAGCTTTGGGTCTCATTTTTACAGGTCCAACGCCCGTCATTACCTTTTGGGCAGTCAAATCAAGTTCTTTGTGGACCACCAAGCACTCCTCTATTTGATCAACAAATCCACGCCCACGGGCCGCATTGCTCGTTGGGTCCTTCTTCTCCAAGAATTTGCTCCTTTTGAAATCGTTCATAAAATTTGGCAAATCTCATGTTGTTCGGATTATCTTTCACGCGATCCCACGGATGATCCCAAGAATCGGGTCTCGGGCGCTTTCCGATGCTCAGCTCTTTTTAGTCACGCAACACCACATTGGTTCCATGATTTTCAGCGGTACCTCCCTCACGGGTGCTCTTCCACCGTAAGCGAGGCGGCTCTCTCCTCGCCAAGCGACAATCCTGCCGCCATCAATTCTCTCAGAGAGGTCCGCGGACTACACCATGGTTGCTTGGGACATCTCTACAAAAGGGTAAGGACACCATCCTTCCGGCCCATTTGTGTTCTACCTCATGAAGTTCCGACATTGTTCGAGAAGCTCATCAAGGGCTCGGTGGTGGTCATTTTCATGGTGACACCACGACGCAAAAATCCTTCTCGCCCGGTATTATTGGCCCACGCTCTTCAAAGATGCTCACGCCCACGCCCAAGACGTGACGCTTGCCGGGTGGGGCGCCCCACGCCCGCGGACGCTCTTCCCTTGACGCGCGGTCGCCACGCCCACTTCCCTTCAACCAAATGGGGAATGGACTTTGTGGGACCTATAGATCCTCCGCGGCGGCACACTCGTGCCGATACATTCGGTTCTCACCGACCACGCCACCAAATGGGCGGAAGCTTGTGCACTTCCGACAACAACACCTGCGCAAGCGCGGCTAGAGTCCTCTATCAACAAATTATCACGCTGATTCGGCTGCCCCCTGAGGCTGGTCGGTGGACCGTGGTGTTCATTTCATCAATCATACTATCAAGGAGCCGACGGATTATCTCCTCGATACATCATCACAAGAGCACACCTTACTATCCTCAAGGCAATGGATTGGCAGAAAGCACAAACAAAACTCTGGTCACCATTCTCAAGAAAATTTGTGACGCTTCCCGCACAGATTGGCAGACAAAACTTCCTACTGTTCTTTGGGCCTACAATACTTGTTTCAAGATTGCTACTGGTCACACTCCTTTTAAATTGGTTTATGGTCGTGAAGCTCTCATGCCGTTTGAATACATTCTTCCAACACTCCGTTTTCAACCTGGCACGCTCATAATCCACCTGGCCGCACTCAAAGAACGGGTCTATCAATTAGAACAGCTTGGATGAACTTCGAAGGGATGCTTATATTCGTGTTCTTCATGGACAACGCTTGCAAAAATCTTTACATGACAAACGTTTGAAGACAAAACATTCAATGAAGGAGATTTGGTTCTTCTTTATGATTCCGTGTACAAAAATTTTCAGGGTAAACTCAAGTTTCGTTGGCTTGGCCCTTATCAAATTGTTCAAGTGGTTAGACCAAGCGTTTTCCAACTAGCCGAAGTTAGATGGCACTCCATTACCTACATTGGTTAATGGTTTTCGCCCTCAAAGCATTTCATCACACCAAAAGTAAACATCAACCCACAGAGGCAGTTCAAGATGCAAACACCACGTAAAGTGACTAGAAAGGCGGTATATTATATTATAGTGGAGATTTTTTACAAAATGTGGGCGCAGCCCAACTATTTCCGCTTATGGGCGCGCCCTATATACAAAATGGGCTCGAGCCCTATCTACTAAGTCCTAAGAGGAAAAACCCTCTACTCCGGGTTGGGACTTTTGAGGTGATGCGAGGAGATGGTAGAGGTTCTGCTCCGGATCCCGGCGAAGGTGCAGTAACCACCTCCATCCCGTTGGTCTTGGTGGGATGTTCAGCCATCCCGCACACCAGCCGTCCATGCGAATGCCAACGATTGTGGCGGCGCCGAGAGATCCGAACAATTCATCTTGCAAGTGATCCACTCGACGGTTAGTGGGCATTGTGCAGTCTTCGTTCAAGCCCGGCGGCAGCCATACTTGGCGCCATCGGATGCCTTCGTTCCTCCTCGGTTCGTCTTATATAGCCCATCGAGGCACTCCTTGTCGGCGTGGACCAATCACACAAATTGCCAACGTGTTTGCAATGCAAGGTCGTTTCTAAAATGAGAATCTGTTCTCCGCCGCATATCTAGCCATGGTACCTTCGACACATTCCTTTTAATGATATCCCACTTCGAAGTTGCCGCGATTGAATGCCATTCCTTCTTTTCCGCCTGGCCGAACATTAATAGGTGTCCTTTGCCATCCGGGTCACATCCGATCTTTCTTTCACGCCTCATCCTCACCGTTCATTGCTTCTCCCTTACGTTTTTTGGGACTTAGCCAAATTTTGCCTCTCAATACCCTTCTTGGCATCTTTTGACACTGCACCATCAACGGTCCCAGTTTAAGCCCTCTTCATACCTCTTCGCCTCCGCCAGCGCCCTAAAACACACCTTTTTCGTTCCTCTGCGCCTTTGTCCTCCTCGTGCTCGCTTTTTCGTCTTCCGCCTTTGGCATCCTCTTCGCTTTCGCACATCATTCACATGGCTGCCCCAAAATTTTCTACACTTCGCTTTTACCGCTCCCAAGGATCCGCCCTTTTTGCATCTGTATCCTTCTTGACGCCCACTTTCCGCGGAAGCCCTTGTTGGCCCAAATAAAGAAGTCGCTGAACGACACCCAGCTTTTGAATTCTCTCAAATGGAACTTCCGCTCCAAATCGACCCGGTTGAAGCGGTTCATCGCCAATATCGTTATCGACCCGCATAAGGTTACACCAATCGTGGGTCGATGGCACCACTATTTCGTTGGACTTAACATTTGATTTCTGAGGTATTTCATATTCCCTTGCACACCCCTTGTGTATCATGGTCTGCTATACAGGATCTCGATGTCACAGAGTTTGGTGCACCTGCTTATCATGCCAATGTCCATCGTCTCTGACCAATATCGACAAGCCTCACGAAACCTTTGTTAAATTTACGTGGCTTAAAATTCCTTGGGTATTCTATCAAGAACACCCATATCAATAAGCCTTTCTATAACCTGGTCCTCACTGCTACACACTCCAAACACCACATAGATTGGCCCCAAATGATGTTCTATCGTCTTCTCCAAGAAATGGACCGCCTTCGGGGTACCACTTCCATTTCTGAAGTTTCTGTGGGAGGCCACTTTCAAGCCCTCATCCGTCATTACTTCCCTCCCACACCACCAAATTCTCATAATTCCACTCAGCGCTCCCTTCCAATCACTCACCAAGTTGGCACTTCACGCCCGTCTTCCACTGGTCATGTTCACAGTCACACCCATGTCACTGTCTCCTCCTCCGCTACACCATCCACTTCACACCATTTTTCCCAAACCTCCCAAACCAGGCAACAGCAAGCTCCACCACCACAACACCCTCGTCAGTTGTTGTATCAGTATCAGCAGGATGCTCAAGCTGCTGCTCTTAAGTTACAAGAAGCCCAAGACGCTCTTATGAGCGGGGTTCAACGGGCACTAGAGGCCTCGATGCAGACACCGGGACCTTTGCAAAAGAATCGCCCAAGTTGCAACTTTGGAGGCCAAACTTCAAGACAAGCATGAAGCTCTCTTACAGGCTCATGCAGATCTCAAAAGTACACAAGCTCAAGTCAGCCAACTCGCAGATCAACAGGCTCAGCTCGGTCAAAAATTGAGACTTTATTGGAGCACAACAAGTCCAAAGCCGCTCCCCGAAAGTACCAAGGACGCAGATATTGCTAAACTCAATGCCTTGTACTCCGAACTGTGTGAAAATTTCAGCACTCAGGTTCAAAATCTTTCAGCCCGGGACGCTCAAGTCGCCTCCTTGACGGCTCAGCTTTCTACACAGACCTCTCAGCTCACCTCTCTTCAAGATCAGCTTACAGAGGTACAAAAACAGAAGATACTGGATGACGCGGAGATTGCCGTGCTTCGTCTCAATACACCGGGGAAATCTTCCTCCCAGGTCAATCCTTCTCGAACGGGTCCGCGGACCCGATCCGCCTGCTACTCGAAAGGGACAATCGGATCCGTGATCTCGAACAACAGCTGCAGCAAGCTATTCAGTCTGCTGATGAGGCTCAAGCAAAACTTGACGCCCATACTGCAATTCTTCACAGAATGCCTGTTGACTTCCCAGTTCCCTCCTGCTATCATGATTATGTGGTTGCTCGACGCCACCTCTTCCTTTCAAAGTGGCACGCGGCCGATGGCCCTGTGGATATTCCACTGAGCAGTGCAGATTTTCTTCGGATTTGGCCAGAACTCTCCATTGAAGACAAAGGGTTGTGCTGTGCCCTTGTCGTCTTTGATCTCATACACTGTGCCGATCCAGACTTTCTCACCTTCAGAGTGGTTCAGCCTATGGCTTACATCTTTCATGATTTCTATCTGGGTGATACACAGGAACACTTTGGAAATGGGCCACGCCAGCTTTTCCAGGGTGACCCCACTGTGCAATGGGTGCTTCAGGATAACAATCCATATCTTGCGGATCCTGCTCAGACCCAAACTCTTCATCAGGAGTACATGCCTGAGCTTGCAAATCATTTATCTCTCTGGCAAGCGGAAGCGGCTAGCAACAAATCGAAGTATCTAGGACATCCCGAGGATCTTCCCTATGCACAAATTTATATGCAAACACCTTGCGGGGTTACAACTCGATTACAAGCTCGTTGGATAGCAAGGCGGTCCCCACAGGGATGGGATAGCCCCTCTGTCAACTCTCGGCTCTGCTTCTCTTTGGGATCGTTGGTGTCGGGCTCTTGATCCGGATCTTGTCGGTCAATTCAGGGGAGACCGCTCAAGAACCCACGCCCACGGGCATGGTTCCTTCTCCCTATGCTTCCTGGGTGTACCTCCCGCCCCTGTGTTCGACTTCGATTGGCGCCTTCCTTTTGGACCAAGGTCATGGATGGTCATGCAGGGCGGACACCACCTCGGATCTCGGCGGATCTCGGTGGGATCCACGTTTTGTTCGCCCGCTCACATTGGGAAGAAGGTGCCACTCGGACAACACCACCAATTGGATCTACATTGCTAATGGCGTGGTTGGCAACAGCCGCGGATGCGCTTTCATAGTCTCAACACCTACTTTGGGAATGCCTCCACCTCACCGATCCTTACGTCCATCTTCAAGCGGGGATTTTGCGCCGCTCTCAAATGCATTTTGCTAAGCTCCTTAAATCGGCAGCGTCCCATTTTTTTCACTGCAATCCAAATGCCGGTGTCGGTGCCTTTGGCCTTGCACTGTCTCCTCATGGAATGTCAATTTTACATTTCTTGGGCATCCACGCGCCCTTGAAGACATAGTGCGGCTCGCTTTCTTATTGATGCTGATCCTGCCCTTGGCCCAAAACACTCCTCAAGCTCTTCAATCACGCCGGGATCTCATAAGCCGCATTACCATAATGGTGCCGTCCTCCTCCGTGAGGATCACTTTCAGGCCCGATGGCTTCCAGCCCTCCAAGCGGCTTCCTCCTTTTCTTCACTCACGAGTGTGTCGTTTGGTGGGGGAGTGTTAATCCCTGTGCCTCTGATGGTGGGACTATTCATGCTCTGATGGACCAGGTCAAGCTCAAGGATCCTCCCGGTCGTACCCACGGGTCGGACATCCAAGGCTCCATGAAGACCAAGCGGCCGGACCACGCGGTCAAAGCACTTGGCTGTCAGCAAGAGGCGCCGCTCGGACAAGTGATGACCCGTCACCGCCAGCGTCGGCGTCGGCGTGATTCTAGGCACTTCAAGAGGCACCGCCAACATTCCACCGAATCAGGCCTCCTTCCGTGAGTCGGCAGAGATCGGTCCGAGTGTCTATATTGGGCCCAAGGCCATTGTACTATATATATGAGTAGAGTTAGCACATAAGTTTTTAGATGAGTTTTGAGTCTTATCTCCTTTCAGTTTTCTCTCTATTGTGAGAGCTCATGTATTTTCATCATTGATATCAAGGAAGCTTATCATCTTTCTCTCATTTGTTTTGTTTCCTTCTTTTTCTTCTCTTCTTGCAAATCCCGCGTGACATAGTCCCCCGGACTCTCCTGTTAGATCCACGGGTCCTCACAGAGGGCTGTCTTCCAGGAGTTCCCGAACCCAGACCCCAAACATTTCCCTCTTCCCCTTTTCCTGTTGCCCTTTTTCCCTTCCTTTTCCTCCCTCCCCCCTTTTTTTTACCTTATTTTTTCCTTTCCTCACCCTTTTTATCTTCCCATTTTTTCTATGCCTTTTTTCTCTTCTCTTTTCCCCTTTCCCTCTTCCCATTTTCCTCGTGCCTTTTTACCCTTCATTTTTCCCTTTTGTCCTCCCTTTTCCTTTTTTTTTTCCTCTTAAGAGATCAAAGCGATAACAATCACAGTAGTGAGAAGTCATGCGATAAATCTTGGCCTTCGGATACAATCTGATAATCTGAGCCATCTAGATTAGGGCGTGCTCCAACACTTAGGGTAAAACTTTATAATATAAGATGGAGTCAAGTTGAGCTCATCACTCCCCCAATAAGCCATTCAATCACGCTACTAATCGTTAGTATACACATGCTAACAATCACCTTGGTGGTTATGTTGCACCTATTTACATAGGGCTCATGCCCCGCTGTTACAAAATGAGTTAGTATGCATAAATGGCTCTCATTATTATCTATATATATTTTGTGACTAATAATACTTTATCCTAATTCATTGTGGCGTATACAGTGGATATATTCCTTTTGTTTTTGTAAAAGAGTATAATATAAATAAAAAATGTCGCAGTATGAGAAAATAGTGGAAATCCCATGCTCGTTGACCATAGCTTCCATGTATCCTATGGGCGTGGAGACACAAGGCAATAGTACGAGTTCAAAACCTGCAGTCGGATTAATACATGATCAAAGCAAAATTTTAGCCTATAAGTGAGAGAGAACATGACTGGGAAAGAGAAATGTTCTTATTTCTTGTAAAATTTAACATCTTTAAAAAACAAAACATAACGTTTCATTTACCTACTATAAATGGGTATTTTATTTAATGGCTAACACATTCGTGTTAATGGTTTTAATCCAACCTTAATATATAGGTGGCTATTTTGACTCTTCCTTTACAAAAAAAAATTGTTTTACATGTTTTCCTCGACGAGTCAACCTACTCAAATGCAAAACTACATCCAATACCTAAATCTGCCCGAGATGCAAAACTACATCCAATGCCTAAAACTGCCCAAGCCTCCTGTTGCTCCTTTTTGCTAGTTTCTTTTTTTAAGGATGAAGTTACTTTAATTAATATGCCTCAAAGTACAGAAGGCATGATATAAGGTAACATTCGCCCAAGCAACACACTCAGACGATAATGTTTGCGCGATCAAGTTTCGTATATTTATAACTTAAGATTGGTAATGGTTTTTTACTGTATTCGTAGCTCCAGAGGTAGAAAGCTGACGCTGGCAACTCAGTTAGGGAAATAAGCCGTATTTTCCTGATTTCGAAGGTCGGATTGGGGATAACAGTGCGCGTGCGGACTGGACAGATGGTAGCCGGCCATGGGCTTGCCAATTCTGGCTGTTGCAGGTGGCGGGTTGAGGACGAAGCTGATCTGTTGCAGATGCTTGGAAGTGCCTGAGTTGGGTCGGCAGCGCTTTGTATCAGGTGAGATGGCTTGCTATCTAGCTCTTGTTTTGTTTGTGTGATATGTCATTGAGAAAGGCAGCTAGGAAGGTTAGGGGTGCAGCAGGGCAGGCCGGCATCTCGCCTGGTAGCCCACAGATTAATCCTTTAGGGCCTGCTAGTTCCATGCATGGTAGTGCTAAGATGAATTCAAGTTGCCCTGCTGGTGCCATGCCTGCCAGCTGCAGCTCTGGACAGACCCAGCATCACCCTGCCATGTCCAATTCGTTCTCCTGCTGGGGTGCAATTGATGTATCTGTGACATTAGGATTGTCAGGGCAGGATGTTCCCCTCAGCTTCTATGAGGCTTTGTCTTCTTTTTGCGATAGAAACTGCATAGCAGGGGCTGTTGCTTTGGAGAGGGGATCGTCAGCAGATCACCTGCACGTTCAGAGTGTCTTGAGAGGTCGGTTCAATTCTCCAAAAGCCATGAACGAAGCCATTAAGAGAGCCTTCAATTGGCCATCCAAGCTACCAGGTGTGGTTTTGGTGTGTAAGGCGTTGAAGAACACCAGACTTCATTGCTTCGAAGGCATGGCCGGCTATTGTACGAAGGACATTGGCAAGGTACATTACTTGTGTCATCTGCACAATGTCAGTGAGTCAATGATACAGAAGGGCAAGGATCTTTATCTACGTTGGGGCGCTGGAGACACCAAGGGCCTCTGTGTTCTTGACAATCGAAACATCCTGAACAAGGATGCACTTTTTGTTTCATATCATGGTGGTCGTCGTGCCACACCAAACCTCACTTTCACCTTGGCTCCAATGATCAGGAGCGGCAAGTTTACCTTGTCCAGTAGCTGGTTAATACCTTCTAACACAGCCCATGTCAATGAGCATAGAATCCGTGCTGCCTGGAGAATTCTCCTAAATCCTGCTCGTTGCATGCCTTCAGATATTCGGACAATTTTATATGGGCTGCAGCTGGGTATGTGCCAATTGAAAGGAATGGGCCTGGAAGGCGTAGATATTGGGATGATTCTATCCCTGCTGATGAGGCCGATGAGAACTTTGTTGACTTGTGTGATCTCACGTTTAGCCCAGAGGTTGGCATAGCTGAGGAGGGCGCTGATTATATTCCAGTTTACACAGGCGACCATACCATGGCCGTTGGCTAGGCCTGATAGCTGCTGTGAGATTGTACAGTTGTCTTTACGCATTGTTTTTGTTTTTGCAGGTTAGAGATGGAGGTTGATGCGAATGACCAGGATGGCGGCACTGACGCTGTGGTGCACATAGATCCGTCAGTCATTAGTTCCAGTGTGGATGCCTCTCATCCTGATAGCCAAGTTTATCCACCTGAATTGGAAGAAACATTTTGTGCTGAAGAGTTTATTAACCAGTTGGTTCAAGTTGGAGCAAAAATGCAGAGGATGGCAGCCTCAATGCGGATCCTTGGGTGTCAGCTGCGCAGGTTTTACATGGCGATTGACGGTGCTATGAATAGTATTGCTTGGGAGCGGTTAGGAGTTGCGACATCTGAACTCCATACTCTCCGATCGCATATGAGCCTTGCCAGGGCGCTCTTACAGGAGATCCGGGCATTAGATAATGTGATAAGGCAGGGCCGATCTGGGGAACTGCAGAATTGAAGCTTGCTAGTGGTGTCTTTTGTGGATGTAGATATCTGTTGTTTTCTTGCCAAGAAACTTATCAGCTAGAGTTGATGTACTTGTTTGTTGTCTTCTTGCTGGAGTTCATGTACAGGTGTTTGCTTTTTGTTTGATACTTGCCCCTCACGCTTAGCCTTGTTGGGGTCCTGCTTGTGAGAGGGCCGATGATGTGAATGTGCATGTGGCACTTCTTTACTGTAACAAATGTTTCTATTCTGATAAATTAATGGCACTTGCTTGTGTGTTCACACTGTGTTTTTGTGCTGGCCAGCCGATGTAGGTATTTGATGCTTTCTGCCCACGTGTATTTTTGTTTTAGACAATGGTTTGTGGGCAATTTCTGCTCCTATTTTATGGGGTCAATTTGACCCCTGGTTGACTGCACACTTGCGGCCTGGATTTTCCTAGGCAGCATATTCTGTGGAAGCTGCCATCATTGGACGGCCAAAAAACGATAATACAAGCAAAAAACGATAATCTGCCCATGTATCGCATAATTACATTTTATATTATATTCCTCACGGAAGGAATGCATCTTGATTGTCCACAATGTGAAGCGTAGATAGCTACTTTGAATTGTTCTTTTCGATTGGAGATCTGATATGAGATGTAAAGTTTGTACCTCAGCTGCGGAATCAAAGCACGTTTTATAAAATGCCCTTGTGGGCTTTTACGTCTGTAAGTGCGAACCGTGGAGGCGGCGAGTCCATTGCTAAATCTTGCACCAAGCCCTTTAAGTGGCAACAAATATCTTAAGAAGGAGTCCACTACCGACCGAGCCTTGCACCGAGCCCCTTACATGGGCAACAAATATCTCTTCAAAACAAAATAAAAAGGGGTGAGAAAATTTAACGCGCCTACCTTGCACGTCTATGGAAAAATAATACGAACCAGGGAGTTACTTTGTAGAATATAAACTAGTTGGGTCTACACTTTGGACGGCTGAGATGCTACCATTTATGGCTTCCTGGTCCTGCCACATCCCCATGACTTGCATATCCATTTTACCTCGAAGTTCCACATAGTGATAGCATACGCGCTTTCTTTCTGATTATATGTTATATATACGTTTGCTCAGTTGCACTGAAAATCTTTAGTGATCCGGCAATGGACGCCTTTCCCCATCAAGGAGAACTAGAGATCACAGTGATTTCGGCTACCATTTTCAGCTCTGATGGTTAGATCCTTTCTCAGCTTCTTGTGTAATTGTTGTCTTCCTTTTTTTCTTTGCTTTAAGGTTCCAGGCATGAATCCTGCAGATCGTTCATTGGCCATGTAGCTTAGGCGCAATGATCCATCGTCAGATTAAAATACCCAATTTCTCGTTTTACCTCTTCGCACCAATATTTGCCTGGCAGTTTATTAGTAGATAATCTTTAGCAATTCTGCGGAGTTGCCTTGGAAAAGACGAAAGTTATTTTTATTCTTGATCATTATTCTTATTTTTTTTGGAGTCCCATATATGCACGAAATTGTGTGCCTGTAATGTTCTTTAGGTCGTGGCAAGCTAACAGATTAAGGGAATTTCATTGTACTAGAAAATTATGAACCAAGGTTATTCTTCGATGCTGGTTTTGATTGAGTTTTTTTATGCTAGTACTAATACACATTGCCAGTAATAGTTGTTTAAATATTGGAGTCAATTGTGTCTTGCTGTATAGCGCCTAAATGCACTATGATACGTTGGAATTTTCCTTGTTCTCATGTGTATCATTTGCAGTTACTTGATTGTTAGCAATTAATTGTTTTTTGATAATGTCATGCTTGTTATCCTTTTGTATAACGACGGGAACTTATCTGAATGCGTTGATTGTCTCTGTCTTGTCTAACTGCCAGCTTGGCATGACCAGAAACAGCTGATACCTATGCAACAGTCAGATGTGGCAAGCAGCAATTTACTACACACAGCGCCAAAGGTAGCACCTGTATTTTAGTTTCCTTTCTGCAAGGTTGTTGCATTTATAAGAAAATGGATTATTTTTTTGTAGATCAGCAGCTTATCCTAGAATCAAGCTTATTTACCTTTTAAGTCTTATTGCAGGCCAGGGATCATTGCCAACATGGAACCAGTCCTTTAAATTAAAGCCTGAAGGGTCGCCAATTCTAGTTGAAATATTTGCAGTGTGGCCTGAGCTTGATGTTCTTGTTGGGCTAGCCACGTGAGAAACTATTTCTTCTTTCTATTTGCAGTATTGGATATATAAATTCTTTGACATACTTCTTTCTGTCTCCTTTGGGTTAAGCCATTCAATTATGCTAAAAAATACCTTGAGACAATTGTAGCTGACAACTGCTTAATGAATCAGGATACAACCTTCAGAGTTGCCATCAATAAAAGAAGACACATCTCTTTTCCCCTTGACTAAACCTGGAGGGAAGGTAGATGCTGGTCAAGTAAAGGTATCAGTTAAACGGTTATCAAAGGTACGTTCAAATCATCTGCCGTTGTCTAACATTTTGTTCTTACATATACTTATATGAGAGTCACCTGCCTGCAGGTTATAGAAACTTCTAAAGAGGCCGAAGGAAAATGCCGCAATGACTATGCTTCACAACAAGACTTCCAACCAAGTGCTCCTACATATCCCGATCCGTACGCATATGGGGGTCCTCCTGCACATGAACCATCAAGGAGCAGTACAAATGAAGCTGCAGCTGCATTTGCTAGTCTAGATATTGGTAAAGACACCAAGAGAGACGGGATATATCCATCTTCAGAACCCAAAATGTACCCACCAAGTGATGCGAGCAAGCTTCCCAGACAAGAAGAATTTAGCAGCTATGTATATAATTCAACACCAGGAATTCCCCAATCAGAGTTGCATTATCCACCTAGTTCTGCTCATTATCCACCACAAGGCACACCTTATCCACAGGCTGAAGGAAAATCACACTTGGAAGGCAGTCCTTCGCCATATCCACATGTTTCTGGGTCTTACCCGCCACCTGAGTCTGCTACTTCTGGAAAATCTCCAGTCTCTCAAGCCTATCCTCCAACAGCCTATCCCCCAGCAAACTATCCAGCATCAGACTCTGGAAAATCTCCAGCCTCCGCTTATCCTCCAGCAGGCTATCCACCACCAGAATCTGGAAAATCTCCAGCCTCGACTTATCCTCCAACAGCATATCCACCAGCAGGCTATCCACCATCTGCTGCACCTTCCTCATATCCACCATATGATCATGGCAAACAAGGTGTTGAAAAATCAGATACTTACCCCGACGCTGCGCCAGCATATGTTGATGGAGAAAAAGGTAAGAATAAGCAATCTATAGATGGAAAAGACAAAGCAGGGGGAAATAAAGAGAAAGGTCTAGAAGGTCAAGACAAAGGGCATCATCACTCCTCTTATGGTTATGCTCCCGGTTATGGCTACCCTCCTGGGCCTCCTGGGTATCCAGCTCCTGGATATATGCCACCACCAGCTTATGGGTCAGTCCCACCACAGGGTGGTTACCCTCCAATGCCTGGCTATCCACCAGCACCTCCTCCCTATGGTGCATATCCTCCTAATGTTCATGGCTATCCACCTCCTGCACAACATGGATATCCTGGAGCTCATGGGCACACTGGTATGTCTTTCAATTATTTCTGATACTATTGTAGATGAGCATAAATGGATTAATCTTTTGATATTGCAGGTCATGGTGTTGGTGGTGTTGTTGGAAGTCTTCTATATGGTGCTGTTGGACACCATGGGCAAGGGCATGGGTATGGTCATGGATATGGACATGGTTATGGTGGTTACGGGCATTATAAACATGGTCATGGCCACAAAATGAAGCATTTTAAGCATAAGCACCACAAGTTTGGGAAGTTTGGCAAATGGAAGTAAGAATCATGAGGCTGTCAGTTGGAACAATCTCTTGTAATAATCTGTCTTTCCCAGGTATATATATATATATTATAGATTAAATTTTTGGTTGGATTTTGACAATCCTATGGAAACAAAAAGGGCCTATATCTGTTTCCGACTACACACACTTTGAAAGATTGAATATTGTATTGCTTGTTTATCTTATTGTACAGTGATCTCTTTTTAATGGTTTCATCTGTTTCATCATTTTTCGTTCAGTTTTAGTTAGGCTAGTTCTATTGTCTACATGTAGGTATTCTATATAACGGACGTATTGTTCTATTGTATTTGGGTCCCATAGGCCATTGTGATAAAATGCAATTCAATTCAATTTATGAATTTTGGAAAAATTTGTGTAGATCAAGTCCTAGTAGTCCTCCCTTACAAAATTGCCCACAGTGACCAAAAAAACAATCCTAGTTCTCCAAATCATTCTTAACTATTTTAAATTTATCCTTCTCAACTATTTTAAAGGTACATTTTGTCGCAAATATCGACAATGATTTGTTCTCAACTATTTTAAAAGTTCATTTTGTCGCAAAATATTGACAATGATTTGCCGCTCGCTTTAGTGCTACGCTGGTTCACACGACTTTGCATTTTGTGCATTTAGCCAACGCCTCACAATCAAAGCAAAAAAGAATGGCTCCCAAAGTAGGCACACTTTGGATAATGTACAATTTTGTGAATCATAAATTACTTCTGAGTTCTAGACATAAGCTCTTATGTTCATGAAATAACTTATCCAAAGGGAAAAGAAAAGACGAGCATTGATTTATAAGACAAAGACAAGGGTTCTTATCATTTAAGATGGTCAAAACTTCTTGTTTGTCTATCAAGAAAGTATCATTACCACTACCCTCCTGAGTTGAACACCTTTCGTTTGTCTAATGAACATCATGGCCTTTATAAAAAGATTAAATGTACATGTCATACTTTGCAACAATAGTAAATGGTGAGTTAATGGAGCTGAATGTGTGTTAGTTTAAAACAATAGGGATAATTCTTCTCGTGGGCATGTTGAGTTCCATATGCTTAAGAGGGCATGAAAGGTAAGGTGAATAAGCAATGTCAGGGTCTACGGTTATGTGGTTGCTTTACTTCACCCAAGTTCCATCACCTTCCTCCTAATAGAGACGCGAAAGGATAACGGGTCTTACTGTCCCATTGCTTGTCAAAATTATCCTTAGTCATTCCCTTCATATACCAAGGTTTCCAATCGTTTAGCTTCTCCAGCTAATCCAGGTTCTGTCTAATTCACAATGCTTGGCTTTCTGGATCAAGCTTTTTTTTGCACAAAAATTGGTGGTAAAACAACAGTATTGTATCAGTAAGTTTATCTCGAGACTCGCCAAATGCGTCTGCATCTGAGCACTTTATAAACTAACCAAGAAAATGCAACTAAGATACATAACACGTTTAACATTGGCAACGTTCTTTCGTGGTTGCCAGAAGAATGTATATGCCAGTCCTGTTTAAATGGCTCATGCCAAAATAATCTACCTTTTCTACCAGTAAAACTATAGCTTGTACTAAAATCTTGTTCATCTAACCCAGCAAGTACATTATCCCACTTTTGACTGTTTGGCATACTCTTCAGAGCATTCGGGAGGTCCAAGATGAGAGCTAGAAGTAGACTTGACCAATTTGAAACTACTTTCTGTAACCAACCACACTCTCTCAATAATAACAGCAAAGATTTTCAATATCATGATAAAACATGGCATATACCTCAAGCACAACTGAAGTAGTTGGATTGAACATTCGAAAACAATCTGCATCATGTGCCTCTAAATCTCCATATATCTGTTGTAAAATGTGATAGGATAAGTATAACTAGAACATAAGCACCTACTTTTAGCCATACAGAACGAGCTTATTACAAATTGAGCGTACCTCAAATGTAAGTGCAATAGGTACTCCTAGTGAATCATACATATAATCAGTTGCTGTACCATGTGCAACATATCTGCAAAATGTATACTGTCCTTACATGATCCATTGACAAGAAAATATGCAGTCCAATCCATGCCTCTTTATCTTAGACATGTTGTCATGCAAAAATAAATGCATGACAAATGCATATTAACAAATGCATAATATCGTGTCATGCAAAAAGCAAATAGAGTCCCTTATTGTATAGTGAAAGTTGCTAAAAATGACAAACTTGATTATCGAACTTGAATCTCTCATCCCAACGAGACAGGCCTTCTAAAGGTAAATGCACTTATGAGTGTAATTACAATTAAATTATGGATGCAAAGCAGAGTGTAACAGGGTATTATATAAGAAATTTCTGGATATCTGTTCCAGGCTTCGGATGATGAGATGGAAGAAATACATGGGCTATAAATTAGCTTACCCAACTGAACCGCCACCTGAACCTACGACACAGCTATTATTGCAATGCAGCCTATTCAAGTTGTTCAGTAGGTAATTCATAATTTCCCCTCCAGCATCATCTGGAATGGCCCTTTTATGATCATATGGCATAAATAGTGCCTGCAAAGCATTGGCTAAATTTTAAAAAGATAAACAACCTAAACAAAGACTGTTATCCAAAATCAGTTGAGATAGCTATTATTAGTCCTTGGATCTCTAATGAAAGCAATTCCCAAGTCACATCTTAAAGAACGACTACGAATAGTGTTTTATCAGGAGTTCATTGAATGGGGCAGTCCTATAGTTGCCATACGAAAGGAATGCATGGCTGGCTCATCCTGAACCTCTTACAAGGCACCCATAGTGGCATAAAGTAATGATCTAAGGAAACCATTCCTCAGACCGCCAATAGCTGACAATTAAACCTGCTAAACGCCTCAAGAGTTGATGGTTCTCACAAGCAGCATTGTATGTGGAAGGGCGCATAATCCCATTTTCAAGTATAGACAACCACTTCTTTCAAATACCTACTGAGAATTGATGAAAAAATACATTAAACGGAGTAAGACTTCTCCAAGACTTACCTATTTCTGCCCTCTATTTAAAACAATATTCTCTAAAAGGACCAGTTTTAGTTCAATTATCCATTACAGTAGTATACTAATCATATAACCATGCATTTCAGAATCAAGATTCTGGCTTGTCATATACCTGCATTCCAGAATGAACGTTCACCCAAAGATGGGGTCGAAATGACTTCGCAATTTGTTGTAAGATTCTAACTTCGGGTTCACTGAATGGTTCTGTTCCCGGATTTTCTTCATTGGGATCATAATCCTGCAAAAACCTTCACATCCTTCAAAACCTTGCATGCTCACAAGTTGTAACAAGACACATGCTGCATTAAGTGCCAAGCTAGCAATCGAAGAAGATGATGCTTTGCCAACAATATTTCACAGTTTTACCTTTTCCCTGTTTCCCCAACTTACACCCCAGTTGCGATTTGTATCTACACCTCTACCTGTAATGTTCCTTAATCAAAGCAACTTATATGCTTCATATATGTAGATTTAGTTGGATAGTATTAAATTATTCAGAAACAAATGAACAAATATGCAGCAGAGTCTCCTCATTTTCCTATAGCCAGGTTAGCAAATTCCTTTCCAGTTTTGCTCTCTAGTTTAGCCCTTCTTTCCAGTGATAAATTTACGAGAAATTTTCATTTTGACCAAGTAGCTTACTACAAGGAGCAATGATATGGGTGTGCATACAGCATGATGCAGACAGATCCTTCATACTGCACTGGTTTGCTTGTTTAGAGCGTAATGGATGGAAATAAAATTTAAAAATCATATAGTTCCATGTGCATAAACATGGAAGATTCAAAAGTTTAAAAGGACTAGGTAAGTTTTACTTAAGTACTATGAATTTGCAAATCTTTCCTGGTGTTCCTTTATTTCGTGATACATTTTCCTTGTCCAGGTGTTATCATTTATCTCCTTTAACTAAACAATCGAACGGCTTAATATATTATAGGTTTAATAAAAGGGAAGATAAACATGTGTTCATATAAGTAATGAATGCTCCTCTAGACTAACTTAAAGCTACAATATTCTGCTCCAGTCCTTCATGTTCAAGAAGATGTATACACATTCCTAGGCTAACTAATATGATGAGTGCGTTACCATTTTTCCGCTCGCAAAGGTCACCATTCTCCACAATTTTGCGTCCATTAGCATTTTCCATTGGCACAACCTAGAAGGAATTACCCAGATTGAATCCTATGAAGTCAAGACAAACCAGAAAGGTTTTGATTCAAGTCAAAAGTACAATACCTTAATTACAAGCTTTGAGAAGATCTTTTCCATAATAGGACTATTGACAGCGATATCTTTGTGATGTTCCCCACCTAAGATTTGTAATAACCTTAGAGCTACTTCTGAGGTTACCATTTCCCTTCCATGCTGTCCAAAATCCTGCAGGTACATTGTTTTCAGTTCTTAATGTGCATAAGATACAATATGCCATAAATAGTAGTTAGACAGATCAGGATGTACCAGCAAAATGCGAAGCTTGCTTTCAGCATCACCGCTAGTAGCACCTGGTTCGAAGGTTACAATGGCCATTTCACATGAATATCCATTTGTTTCAGATCTTTCTATATCCATCTAAACACCATATATCCATGTGAAATGGCTTAGGGATTGAAGCAAAATGACACCAATAAATCCAATGAAAATAAGTACTACCTTCATGAGTGTGGGATGGCGAGCAACCAGGTTATTCAGTTGTTCCAATAGTACATCACTATACGTTGCCATAATCTCATTCAGAACAAGGGACATCCCAGTTAACAAATTCATGGCGGTAAGAACTAAAAATTGCTCATATAAACGAACCTTTTGTGGTATAGTGTATAATTAGGATTTGTTATGGACTCCATTGCTGGTTTTCGTCTCAAGTATCCATTTTGTGGCTGCAACACATAAACTGCATTCAAGTAAGTATCTTTCTGAGAGTAAATAGTGAACTTGATGGAATACTAATAAGAATTGGCATAGCTAGAGGCTACTAGTCACCGAAATAACAAAACTTAACCATTCAGCATTTTAGCGAAAACAAAAATGGAAAAAGGACAAGTGTAATGGTCAAGTGCACCTCTAAAATAGTTGCAACGATGTTATTTGCGAGCATGTAAACGATGACGGAAAGGCGCAGCAAGATCATGGTCAACAGATCTCAATAAGCCATAGGTAAAATGTATGTTATTTCAATGTTGAACATTTTCCACGTATTAAATGGCCGCTATTTTTGGATTCCCTTGTTTTTCAAAAAGTGAATTTGAATAGATGACATTGACTTAAAATGCACATTTCTCCTCCTTCCTTAACATCTTTCTTTTCTCAAAGTCACGATTCTACCACGCCCACAAATCACGACACGACACGTGTCATTCTTTTCACAGCTTAGCTCTTTGCGAGTTGCGGACGGAACAGAGGTTTCTAGAGATTTACCCGCAGTTTCAGCGATTTCACCCTATATTTTATTTTTTTACCCAGTAGAATCAATTGATATCCTCTTTTTACATTCCAAGAATGGCCTCCTGCACGCGGTGGCACTGCTTCCACGCTCCTTGCAATTGATCCATCAAATCATTGGCACGGGGTAGAGCATATCGATTCTTAATTGTGTGCCTGTTCAATTGTCTGTAATCAATGCACATACGCAAGGTACTATCCTTTTTCTTCACAAACAAAATAGGGGCATCAAAGGGCGATACACTTGTTCGAATGAACCCCAACTTGAGAAACTATTGCAACTGCTTCTTAAGCCCTGTCAATTTAGGTGCACTCATTCTATATGGAGCTTTACTGGTAGGTTTAGTACCTGGTTCTAAGGTAATTTCATATTCCAGCCTCAGAAAGGTCGTGGAACTCTCGAAGTACGGCACCTATCGCCGTGGGCAAGCTCTCAATAACTTCTTCCTGTTTAGACTTGGCCTCTACTAATGCAAGTCTAACAATACAAGCAACCTGATACTACTTGATGGCTTTATCCAACTGACGCAATGAAATACACTGCATAATTGGACTGATTGGTTTAACTGCTATGCTCCATTGGTTGCGTTAAATGTGACTTCTCGTTTTTCACAATCAATGTTTGCCTTCGTAGCAGCCAAGAATTCTATACCCACAATAAGATCATACCAACCAATATTTATAATCTCAGCCCCTAGAGAAACGGGTGCTCCTGGCAACTGAATATTCAAATTAATGCGTCGACCTTGATGGCGCATGGCCCCACTAGCCAGCGTAACTGGACATGGCTCTGATCTCAAAGGAGTAAGCTGTAAGGCTTCCGCCATTCTAAGTGAAGCAAAATTCTGCGTACTACCCATGTCCATAAGGATGATAAAGGGTTTACGGTCTACTTGGCCAACTGTGGATATGACAAAAGGTTGACTATCTGCTTGACCTGTTTCAATATCGGCATAAATGTGGGATTCACCTTGTATATATGGCAACCTCACCGACATCCTTCTCTGTCATTCCATAGGACTTGCCAAACTCATGCATCTCATCTAATTAGGATTCAACATCCATACCCGACCTGGTTTTACCCGAGAACTGGGCCAATTTACAGTTCTTCCAAATGCTTGTGATAGCAGAGTCTACGGTTTCTGATAGTTTTTCTTCTTGGACTTAGCATGATCATGTGCTGACTCAGAGGACTCCGATGATTCGGACGATTCAGAACTGGCATCAGATGATGAACTGCTCCGAATACGCTTTGAGCATGTGGATGTAGATGGAGCAGGTACTGGCATAGGTGGAGGGGTTGGCGGATGATTTTCTATAACAGGGATCTCAGGGCCATATTCCTGCGGTATTGGTGGTGGGTTGTTTTGAAGTACATAAGCTTGGAGTTCAGTAAGTTGGCGCTTCATAAGTATGAGCTCTTGTTCTGGAGTTAGACGACTGGGTTGCACAGGGGTCGCCCATGGAGGGGACGTGCACCATCTAAAATATAGATAAGGTAGAGATAAGCACAACATTCCAGCATTGTCATAATAACACCATTAGGAAAGGAAATATTTTATGTAAAAGTGGAAATTAGTGTTGCATTTAACATAGCGCTCGAATGGACAAATAGAATGTGGAATTTTATTTATAACGAGATGTTATACATAAGCATAGTCAGTTGGAGATGTGAGTGGATTCAATATCGAATGAAGGGTACTATCCCTTACTGACCACAACAAGTTATACTTCTGCCAAGCCTGGAGGATGATATCCTAGTACTCCATGGTCGGGCTTATGATCAAGAGATTGAACAAATTGTTCATTGTTCGATATCGTTTCCAAAGGTGATCATCGACATCGAAGAGTGCCTCCTCGTATGTGTTATCCCAATAGAACTAACTCCTTCGCATGGTGCACCGTAAGTCGTAGGCGGCTCTATCCCGAAGAAGCGTGACAAGTTCCCATCCATTAGTGGTGTAGCGTGGCGTTTTTATTGCCGGACTCCCCCTGTGGTCAAGAATGAACCGTTATGACGTGATTGCTGATGTTCGGGGAGCGAGTCTAGACCCCGCAGTGGATGTACAACCATTGATTTATAACTATATACAAGGCATTCATCATAGAGAGAGAAAGAGTAAAACATAAATTATCAAAATTTATATGACGAGTGGCAAACAAGTGCCTATTTGTGTAATACATATATGTTAATGGCCCAGGGCCATACACTATAATCAGAAGAACTATCAGGAGCTAGGTCCTGCATCCTCATCCATTGGCATAGGAGGTGGAGGTGGCCTGCAGTGTCGAAGTAGTATTACTCTGGAGCTGATGGTATGGGCAGCGGCGAGAGAAATCTCCGGAGGATAAGCCATGGCCGAAGGAGCGGCCACAAGGAGCTTCATGCTTATCCATGGTGCGATATCCTGCCCTAAGGCGGTCAAAGCAAAGTCCCATTGTTTGAGCATATATGTGAGCGTGCGATGTTGGAGCTTCTTATGCCTGGCTAAGGTGGATAACGCATGAAGTGCCCACCATTGTGACGTTCCAAGGAAATATATGCCATAAATACGTATATTTCCAGGACAGTCACTATACAAATCTACCTTCATAGCCTTGTATACCATAGATTAGTGGCATAAGGTGCATGACTAAGTTATAAATATAAATATGACTTAGCCAACCTTAGGTTAAGACCATTTTCCACGCGGCCTTAACCTATTGGGCACCCGCCACATGGGACTACCCTATTGGAGCTACGTGGCATAACATGTGAACCCTAACCTATAAAGGTCTAAACCCTAACCCTAGGCCTCTTTCTTGGCTCCAACAGTCTGTGAACCTTCTTCGCGCTTGAAACTCTGTTTCGAGAACCGTTTGCTGTGGTATAGCCTAGCATAGCAGCCCAGAGCATGTGCATGCCTTTGGAGTGAGAGCTACTTCGACCACGTCGAAGACCATGGAGACGCTGGGAATAGGAGGAGTTCCTCAGGAGCAGGTATTTGAATTAGAGTTCTTTGTAGTTTATCTGGAAGTTAGGACTTCAGATGAGTTAGCATTTTGTGTCTCTAGTAGAGCCTTTCTAGACACCTCAATATAGATTTTGAACCCTAATCAGCTCCTTGGCCTGTCCTGGTCCCTCTTGGGCCTCTTCTCTCTCCTCCGTGCCTCCTTCTGTCTTTCCCTCTTCTTCCTCTGGGCTTGCTCCTCCGGCCATTCGGCCACTTTCTCCTTGCCCTTCTTCTTCTTGGAGGTGCTGACTTCTTCCTGCTGCTGCTGCTGCTGCTGCTGCTGCTCCTGTTCCTGCTGCTCTTGGTCACCGCCCAAGAACCTCGTCGGGAGGCTACCGACGAGGAGAAGGAGGAGGAGACCGAAGAAGCCGGGCAAAAGGAGGAAGAGCTCGTGCAGGACGCCGCGGAACCATCTAACCCTGACGCCCGCTCACCTTACCCTAAGTGGCCCAAGCCACCTAAGGTAATCAAGAAGCAGAAGGTGGGTGAGCGGGAATGTATGCTCAAGCAAGACCATGAATTCCAGCGGCGTAAGAAGGCATACCAGGAGTACCTCCATAGATGGAAGAGGTACAATGACTGGTACTACAAACAAAACGTACAAAAGTATGTTAAAGGTGGGAGGCCCAAGAATCAGCCAAAGCTGTCGCCACCACGGCCGGAGCCACCCAAGAAAGTCCACCACGGGCCAAATTCCAGGCACGCCCGTGTGTTCAGGGAGATTAGGCACTTTTGACAGTGTACTAATCTCCTCATCCAGAAGGCACCATTCGAGCGGCTCCTCCGGGAAATCATGCAAGAGTTTCAGACCAACTATAGGGTCACACCCCTAACGGTCCAATCTCTGCAGGAGGCGGCAGAGGCGGAGCTTGTCCAACTCTTCGAGGAGGGCAACCTATGCGCAATCCA